>CM062292.1:329444314-330785564 GCA_031216915.1 Pictodentalium vernedei
CGTATCAGACAGATTCAATCTCCGGTAAACATTCATATATATGCATTCTTCTTACGCACTGAAAAAAAGTTCCTGATATTCAAAATTTTGACCAATTTCAACCCAATTTAAACTGAAAAATGGGGGAAATGGGATTTATGTAACGGGATTGTAAGATAAATGTATTATCATGACCATGAAAAGTGCTTGAATTTATTTCTAACCTTTAAAAGTACTTAATTTTCCACCACCTCCTTGAAAAGTTTACCTATAACTCCGGAGTTGAGAAGTTTCATGACAACCCACCCCACATGTATGTGTTGTCACAAAAATGGCCAGAAACCACATCTCTCTACCCCTTGGGTGCAACAAGGTGCCACCTGCAATGTTGTAGCATTACATATGGCACCTTGTTGCATTTGAGGTACATTATATATCTAGCTAGTTGGATTTCCAGACATCACGTCCTTGTGGCATAAATTATTTTGCGTTGTTCATGGTATTGTGAGTTCATCTGGACATTACAGTAGTCTTGAAAATCATGGTCCGAGTCCTTGAAAAGTGATTAAATAGTGCTTGAATTTGAATATCTGATATCAATGGGAACCCTGTCCAATGAAATCATTTATACTGATTGATAAAAAAGGTCCTCTTTCACAGAAGTATGCACAAAATGCCTGTGTTAGCAAAGGTATTGACAATAGTCAGTGTACTTAGGAATGGAATTCCCATGGGTAGCAAGATACTTCCCCGGTTTGTTAGAATATAATAATTATTGTATGTGCCAAAATAATGATCCTGGAGTAAGAATAGTCAACGTGCCTCCGGTAAAGGGGGGGGGGGGGGGGGGGGGGGGGGGTGAGGACGTAGAAGTATCCTCAACTTGTGATGAGTTAAGGGTTAGAAAAGGCTTATTTAGAATGTTCTCATTTTCTGTCTTCAGTTAATACATGAATGTCTTACGCTAATTATTTTAAAAAAAAAGAGGACTCAAGAGGTAACAATACACTAAATGGGGAAAAGGCGCCTCCTAACGGATTTTACCTCATCATTTAATAGAGCATAAATGAAGGAGATCAGCTGATTGGAGCAGTATTTATTGATTTTGAAACCTTGATAAAAATGTCACAGTGCCTATTTTAGAAAAGACTGAAAATATTTACACTGGCTGTCCTTTTAAAATTGTGAGAATTGAAAAATAAGGTGAGGGTACAAGTGAAATATGCCTTTTCAATTTAGTGAGAATCTGGGCGGCAGTTGGGGAATCGTCAAATTTTATCACAAAAAACACACGGTAACATATATTTTTTCCTGTTCAGTTTTTTAATGAGATGATATACTAAGTGGATTCAGGACTGTTTTCCCCCAAATGACATTGATGATATTAGGAGACAGTGAAATGTTAACACTGTTGTCAATGCAAATCTTTTAGTGCATTGTAACCAAGATGCAGCTGCCGTAAAATATTTCGAGTTACCTCCCTTTGACCGCGTCGGTAACAAAACTTCAATTTCTGCATTTCATCACGAACAGGCATCTGAGACAAAACCTTCAACCTCTGGATCTGGCCCAGTTCAGAGTTTGCAACCACTATGGACATCTAATTACGAAACGACGTTTGCTGACGAACAGACAGACGGTGGACTGGCAGATAAACTAACGCCAGTACTTATCATCAGCGGATCCAAGGAGGGGCGCACCCGGTGACGCCCATGTATCTGGTAACTCATTTTTCCGCAAACATCTGCAAGCACCGACATCAAAGGAACGGTATTATTCGCGAAAACACATGGACATCCAATACCGGATGCAGTGGAAGCTCATGTGTTATTGCGGATAATACCGTGCCCCATGCTTAAGGTCATATATTTCTGCACAATGGCTAATCATGACCACGACAGTTTTACGGGTGGAGGAAGCCGGACCACCCGGAGACTACCACCGAGCAACGGCGAGCAACTATCAGCTCACCAACATACTAACTCCACACAAGCATGGTTAGCATTGGTTGAGGACATGTGCACTATCGACGTGCAGTACGCCTTAGTACACAGCGCCACCGTACCCCCACGTGGGCAATGGGGGTGAAGTATCTTGCCCAAGGACACAACGCGGTTGCCGCAGGTGGGATTCGAACCGAGGACCTATCGGCTTGCAGTCTGCACCTCTACCTACTGAACCACCGTTCGCCCCCCCCCCCCCCCCCCCCGCCACTGATCCCCTACGAGCCGTCATAAATTTAGCTTCCTCCTTTCAAACTTTGAATGTCTATGCAAACTTACGGGAGTGTAAACCTGATTTTCCCGACCGTGATGGCTCGGGTCCTGATTGAGCAAATATTTCAGCTACATCATGGAGGCATACCATTGTTGAAGACATACCTTGATGATGTAGTTGGGATATTAGACAGGTGGGGTTATATTATAGGCTTACCTAAATTATAAAGCTACCAGAACTGATGTAACATCTTATTTCTGAACAAGTACCGAACTGGTACTCCATATTGGTCATGCTGCCCCTCCCCCCCCCCCCCCACACACACCCATCAGTCCGAATCGGGTGCTACAGATATCTATTCGACTGTGTGTGTGACACAAGTCGAAGTGTCGAATCTTGTTTTTTAACCCTTTACCCAACATAACGGCCAAAACGGCCAGCGCTATTCTCAAAAATCGCCAATTAATTTTCATTATTTTTTAATTTGAATCCCTGTTTCCTGGAATGGTATCGCCTTTGTGTACACTTACAGTGAGATGGGTCAGTCCAATATCAATAAACAGGAAGGATGAAATAATAACTGCAGTCTGCAGCCGTCTGGCAGCTGACTTCAGTTATTATTTTATCATTTATGCCCCGTGTATAGACCTCTTATAATAAGACAAAAATGGGACGAAATTATGCCTTAGACCGAAAAATCGATCTTACGCGTTCAAAGGTGTTAAGCCAACCATTTGGGGTATAGGAAACTGGTGTAGCTTTTGGCATCTCGTACCGACAGATAGTGATAATGAAATATGGGTCCACAAAATAGTATACTGCCTAGATATTTTATTATTCACGGGTGCCCCTGATATCATTCTATATTATATAGAAGTTGTTGTTTCCCATTGACAAACTTCGTGCAGGCACGAAACGTTCCAGAAATTTGTGTACGAACCGTTCTAAAATGGCCGTGCACGAAGCGCCCGTATGTAAAACATCCAAAACCCTTTTGATTTCATGGCTTTGCTGACATAATTGGCCGCCCAAGAGCAAAGTCCACGCAGTGTTGTCTTCCCTCGCTGTGCTGGATTAACACGAATTTACGATTTTCATGGAAATTCCCCATGCTAACATGTTCTAACCACGCGCACCAACACCAGGTATATGACCATGGTGATGGCGCCGCAATATACCTAACAACCACGTAACCCACCACGGCCCTACGGTTGGACTTCACTTTTTCATCGGACTTTCCCTCCGGCAAATCAGGCCATTTCAAGTACTTCATATACTACTCACTGCCATATCCTCCTTTATCCTTTTTGTTCTGTGTTTGATCTTATGTCTTCTAGCAACTTTTAAAAATATGTTATTAACTATACCCCCGAGACTGATCCAATAATGATGCACACGCGGAATCCTCTCCGTTCTCACACGTCACCACCTCAGCTCTTTGGGAGTTTTTTCTTCCCAAACCGTTATGGAACATACCACGAGCTGCTCTCCAACGAGCGCGGTTCGGTCGCTGCAACCCCGAAAGGAGCCGTTTTAATAAGTAAACTGCTGCAAAAATGCTCGTAATTTCCTAACTCACCTATCAACAAAAGTCAGACTATTTGCCCCTTTTTGCTGTTACCATTTCCTCGGGAATGCAGAACACCGAGAGTAAGAGCTTCGCGAAGATATCCGATTTGGGAAGGGTGGGGGGGGGGGGAGGGGGGGGCCAAACCCGACTATGAGTTCTTGGAAATTTGTTAGTGAAAAAATAAAACACACATGTAGTTGTCGTGGTGTGCAGATAAATCCGCCCATTGCGAAATCGGTCCCGGAGAAGCCCCCCCCCCCCCCCCCCCCCCCCCCACGGAGCAGTCTGCCCAAACAATTTTGGAGAAGTCGGCCTTCGAGAGAAGTCGGCCCTGCAAACTACAGGAGAACGCGGCCCATAGGAGAAGTCGGCCCCAACAATATGGGAGAAGTCGACCCACGAAAGAAGTCGGCCCCACAACCTATAGGACTACTTCCAATTGTCCTGGGACCTGCTCTCGGCCATTTGATGAAATAAAATGCTGAGAAAAATCTCCCTCCCGATAATGAGAGTAGAGTTTAACTCAGCATTTTATTTCGTCAAATGGCCGATGATCTTGTAGGACATTGGTCGAGTTCACTTTCTGCAGGGGGTGGGGGATTAGGATGCTTCAATGGAAGTGGACAGAACATAAGATGGCTTCTTTCGACTGAGTGGCAAAAATCGCCTTTTTGGGTTGGTGGGTTTTGTAAGATCCTTTCAAATGGCTAAAATGACAACATAACAGGGTTTTTTCCAATATTTAATTGAGATTATAAAAAATAAGCAGTATTAACAGAGGAAAACAGACATAAACGTAGCAGTTAATGGTGTTATCAGTGACAAAAAATAGGCCGTATTAACACCACTAAGATGTATGAAAAAATGTAGTCTTGTTTTTTTACCATTCAAAATACCAGTACGTAATATTAATTCCTAGAAAGTCCAAAGAGCTTTCTTGGAACTGATGTTACGTACTGATATTATCAGTGATAAAAAACAAGACAGTGTTATCACCTATTATTTACTGAAATTTCGATGTTTTGATTTCCAACATAAAAGTGAGTACAACCTTAACCCTTCACCAAACATGAAAGGCAGACGACACTTGCCAATAAAAATTTTAAATAACTAATTGATTTCATTTTTTACGTAAAAATCATAGATTATGTCCTCTCATTGGGACGAGCTCAACGAGCTCGTTCCAAAGAGGGGGTCATAAGCTATGTTTTTGTGACAAAAAATGAAAAAAATAATGAAAATGAAATGGTGATTTTTGTGAATCCCGCTGGCCTATTTTTGCCGTTACTTTGGGTAATGGGTTAATAAAATTTATTCTATAATACTTCTCCAATGGGCCGGCTTCTCCCATGGGTCGACTTCTCTTGTGGACCGACTTTGTTTTGGGTCGACTTCTTTCGTGGGCCGACTTCAGTGGGGCCGACTTCTCCCATGGACCGACTTCTCTTGTGGGTCGACTTTGTTTTTGGCCGACTTCTCTCGTGGACAGACTTCGTTTGGGGCCGACTTCTCCTGTATTCCTTGTCGTGATGCAACTTCTAACTTAATTAACACATACTGTAGCAGTACTCCAAATTGGTCATGCTGGGCCCCAATGTCCCAAATCGAGAAAGTTCACAGACCTCCATTTGACCAACTGTGTGTGAGAGAAGTAATAGTATTTAGTCTTTTAACAAAGTACACGATTACCAGCAAACGAGAACTGATATCTCAGACTCAAATTCGGACGTGTCGACTTGAAAAATATGGAGGGGGGGGGGGGAGGTGTGTCATCCCTAAACCCCTTTAGCGATGTCTCAGATCGAGAGAATCGTAAAGGGAGCTCAGTTTATTGTCACAGATAGCCATACGCCCAATGATTTTCTCACAGATTGTGGATTATGGTGTTTAAAAAGTATTGCGGCAGTCCCAAGGTCATTTACTTTGAGTATAACATTTTGTAGATATAGCGTTCATATCCTGATAACTGATATATGAAAATGACGACCGGATTCGAGGTGTACATTGCGGATTGTCTCCCCTAGAGGCGCCAGTCTAGAGAATCAATGTATCCAAAGGGAGACTATCCGTAATGTCTACCTCGAGTCAGGTCTTTACCATTTTTATTATAACGGGGGTGTTGTGTTTATAATAGTACCAAAAATTTAATTTTTCCAACTGGATATAGCAATAAAATCAATATTCACTTTGCTTTTGGAAACAATGTCAATCAACCTCCATCACCTCATTCCTTTGTCATTGACAGTGACAGACTGGCACAATATACATTCTTAATCTTAGTAACTTGACAGTTGTAGAATTGTTTTGAATCAAAGTTCACACCTCTGCTATTCATCTCTTCTTCTTCTGATAAACTTCAGACCTCGAATCGAAGTATTCTCGAAATTTGTGATACTGTACATACCGTCGAGGATAGCGTGGTGAAAGTAAAAGTTCGAATTCACAATTAACTGGTTGAGTGCTAGAAGCCACTATCATGGCTCTACTGAAAAGTGCTGAGAGCCACTATAGGGGCTTTACACTGTGCTTGCACTAATTTGTTGTTGACTCAACACTGGAAGAAAAATATTAATACAAAATTGTTTTGTTATAATTTATTGGAGAGTGACAACTGGCACTCTCCAATAAATTGCAACAAAACAATTATTTATGAGCAACATCTTTCTAAAGTAAGGCTCCTTTTATAGTAGTGTGAGATCTTTGAAAAAAATACTCGCATTACAAATGACCATTGAAAAGTAATTTAGCACTCTACCAGTTAAAAACTGGTCGAGTTCTAAATTATTTTTCGTCATCAAAATTTGTTCACACATTTTTTTTTTTTTTTTTTTGCTTTGTTACAATTGATGGGAGGGTACCGAGATGCACTCTCCCATAAATTCTAACATGGCAAATCGGCACAGACAAAATAATTTCACCTCAAAGATAATATGAAGCACATCCACAGATTATAAAGCCTTTAACTAGTGGTTCCTGTACTCAAGATTACCGTGACTCGCCTCTGTCTGCGAAGTAACTTTGAAAACATGCTGACCAGCAATATTCCGGGGAACATCGCGAAATAACTAACAACACCCCATGGAAAATTAAAATGGTGTCTTAGAATGAGGTATAATAAAATCGAATGTTATAAGATTACGTAATATACACACGCTAAAAACTAAAGTGTTAAAAACTACACTTGAAGTGCTGTATTTAACACTTACTAAGTGCTGAACTAGCACTTTGTTCAAGTGTAGATATCCCAGAACTTGACAGGTGTTACAATAATACCACTTGGCAAGTGTAATGTCGCGACACTTAAAAGGAAACAACGCAGATGACGCTGATCAGACTCGAACTCTCGAGCCTGATCCGCGTCATCTGCGTTGTGTTCTTTTAATTATGTACCCACCAAGCGCAAATCAAATTATGGACGATTCTGGAAGAACCACCAATGCTAGACACATGGGAAGTGCCATCCATTCAAGTTTAAGATGTCTGACGATTGTAATGTCAAAGTCCTTAAAGCATTGCACTTCGAGTGTTAAAATCAAACCCTTAGAGTTAGAATGGGTTTAACACCTTGAAAGTATCAGTTTTAACACTTTATTTTTTAGTGTGCGTACTCTGAAATCAGCGGGCTTAAAAATCAACCCAAATCAACTGAGTTGAGTGAATATGAACCAAATTGGGTTCATTCATATTCACACAACCCAGTTGATTTGGATTAATTTTTAACCCAATTGATTTTAGAGTGCAGCAATAGTATCCGAAAAATTACTTGTCGAGATTCGACAAAACTCAAATCAGAGTCATTACTCTGCATCAAAATTTAAAATTGAGAACAGAAATGATGAGTTACTACTATCGCGTCAGACATAACCAGGGACACCGCGCCAAGTCCCTGGGTTTGTGTGGGTGGTTGATACGCACCCCCCCCCCCCCCCCAATAAGCTTTCCAGTCGGGACATTTCTTCAGGATTGGAGTCAAAGATACCAGTTCTCTCTTTCTAGTAATCATGTACTTTCTTAACCCTTTACCTAACATGGAAAGCAGTTTTCAGTTTTGTCTGAAAAACATAGGTTATGACCCCCTCGATGGAACGAGCTCGACGATAATAAATAATGAAAATTAATTGGCGATTTTTGAGAACAAAGCTAACCGGTTTCGGTCGTTACATTGGGCCAAAGGGTTAACACGTACCGTATCTCACGGTATCTGCAGTCCAGTTTGGTCATTTCGGGTCCCTAACTGCCCGAATTGTGTAGTACCACAGACATCCATTTGTATGCTCCTGAACTGTGTGTATGACTAACTTCAAAGTATGAAATCAAGTCTCGTAAAAAAGTACATGATTACGAGCAAGATAGAATCCAAAATCTAAGAATCCAAACCAGATGACAATGTGCCGACTGGAAAAATTATCCACGGGTTGCACCCTACTATTCCCCCTTAGCGATGCCCCTGTGTCAATGATGGTCTATGCCTGTCCTTCACTGAAATTGGGCGATACAGTTTATCGAAGCAACACATCTATTTGTCTAACGACAAAAAGAAAAGACACTTGGCAATTTGTAGCTAGAAGCACTCCAGTTACAAATGTTTTTCGTTGTGCCAGATATGAATTATAAACAAAAATTAGATAAAAAAAACCGTTCTAACAAAAGAACGACCCCCTTCCCTTCTGTCCCCTTTACAACATTCTCCAACCAATGGCAAATGGGGTCAGTAATAAAGGGGGGGGGGGGGGGGGAATTTATCCGCTTAATATAGTCGGCAAATAACCTTGTGTTGGTTTGATGGCGTAGAGGTAGCGCGTTTGTCGTACAATTCGAATGTTGTGAGTTCAATTCTCACCCGGTTAAAACAAATTACTTTTTTTTTATCAGAAACAAGAATTATTTTAATGGAAATGAGCCAACTATGAAAAAGATGCAAAGTGGGCGGAAGAAATTGTTGAATTCTCTTGTCTTTGATGTAAAATATAATATTGTTTTCAAAGTTTAGAAAACTGAAACCTCAAGACAGATGATATGAAAACGCAATATTATCAGGTATCTCCGTAGCCAAACAGCATTTTATTTAGCTCCAAATCCTAAGGTCGGGAGTTCGAATCACCGAAGAGGAATTTGATATTTGACTGTCAGGGACTGCCGATAAAACACATTTTTCATTGTGCATTCTTTTAAGCTAGCTTTGAATAATAAATAAAAACTAACAAAATGTTAAGAATGTAACAAAAAACCCAAATACCCCGCCCAAAACCATATTCATGGAAAATATCGCCGTATAGGTCCCCTTTAATGTTGACTCCAGTGGGAATAATCCATTTTGTAGGGATATTAAGCTATAATATCAGACAGCAATCCTGTGGTAATCATTTATTACTTATCCTCCTCATAAAATCTTTTAAAGGAAATTTAAAATAGAATGATAACAACATTTACACCAACTCTTGACATGATTTGATAACAGATCTAAAATCCGTATTTAAATCCACCCCTTTTGGAATATTTCATGTCGAGTTAAGTGCAGAAAGTTCACCTGAGTGCAGAAAGGTCAATATTTTTCTCATTTTTAACTTGTACCGTAAATGCGATTTTGTTTCGAAATGAACTCTCCCTGGAAAAAGGGGTGATTTTATGTGAATTTAATACGACCCATCTCCCCCTTTTCTTGGGTCAGTCCATTTTGAAACAAAATCGCATTTACGGTGCAAATTAAAAATGAGAAAAATATTGACCTTTCTGCACTCAGGTGAACTTTTTGCACTGAACTTGGCTTGAAATATTCCAATAGGGGTGGATATAAGTATTTATTATATATATACTATCAAATCATGGCGAAATTTGATGTAAATGTGTTGCTACCATTCTACTTCAGTGTACAGGGTAAAGATTTTGTCGGAAGAATTAGTAATAACTGATTTCTACATGTCTGATGTCTGTTTTTATAACTTAACACCCCTATACCATATTAATTCGCCCGTTTAGTGTCGAACGTAAAGGAGGCCTATACGACGATTTGTTCTTGCCTTGGGGTATTGGGAGGTTACTTGTGTTTATTGTGATATTTATTTATATTTTTCAATTTTATTTTCAACAGATACAGATGGAGGAAAGAGATGTGTAGTTTGGGGGGACTTAAATTTAGTTTGGAGGCGTGCAAGTTCTTTGAATCGTTTTCCCTGATTGTTAATTGCTTGGAAGTGAAATCAGCATATGAATTATAAAACTTCAAGTATTTTGTTCTGTATAAACCATTATCATTTTCTTTTCTATTTTGAAATATTTTGTTCAAATGTTTTAGAACTGATAGAATTTAACTTCTGAAGTTTTCATTCCGTTACTTACAAAACGTTGCTAATGGGAATCGAAACCGCGACCAATAGAACAACGATACAAGCAAGTTACCTCCAGGCCACGTGGACAACTAAACATACGGCTGTTTATCTCATTGGAAGTGTTACTTGTCAAGTCTAAAATAAATGGAACATTGAATCATTTTTAATCAACGAATCAAACATTTTCAGTTCCAAAGGGTTTTTGTTTTCAATCCATTGAGAAACTTTTATATTGTAAAATTAATCTTACTGAAAAAAAATATTGCAGAACAGCATGGGAATCGAACTCACAATGCTAACATGCGGGATAAACGCGTTACCACTACACTAACCAAACAACACAATCACGAATCTCTTCTGTTATCGCTGTGTGCAGTGAATAGGACTGAGTTTATTGAATGTCTCAATGTTGGCAAATAATTTCCACCTCGACCAGCCTCAGCACGATGAACGATTTTATTTTCAGGAATCTTATATATTTCTGATTATTCTGTCCCTCTAATGTTGACAGAAACCGATAGTGAGAATGCTGTAGTTTAACCTTCTATCCAGCAAACAAAATTCTCCGAGGAGGGCAATTTACAGAAATCGCAAATTAAATAAACAAAAGTCTTCAAAACATGGCTTTTGATTCCTCGTTGGAATGAGCAAGTAGTGGGTCATAAGCTACGTTTTGGAGCCAAACTTGAAATGAACATGTTCACTTGTTCAAAATATTTTTGGCAACTATCGTATTTTCTTCGTAATAGTTTTAGGGTTAATTATTTGTCATAGAATCATTTTATAATGACTACAAAGTCGTCCCCTGAGTTCCAATGTGTTCTATGTGCCAGAAGGCACATAGAACACATTGAAACTCAGGAGACGAAGTATTCGTACCATTGGGGTGGATTACACCTCAGTAGGAAGTACGAAAAAAGTTGGAAGAAAGAATTCTACGGGTTTGTTTGTTTGTTTTATTGGGATTTAACAAGACTTTCAACAGCCAAGGTCACATCGCGTCGGACAGTTTTACAGATGGAGGAACCCAGAGAACCCCAGGAGAACCAGTGACCCGCGGCGAGCAACTGTCAGACTTCCCAACGTACTAACTCTGCACAATCAGGATTAACAGTGGTTGAAGGCAGTTAAGATTTTAGACAATAGGTATAAATCTGCCCTCCGCACCAATTTATACACTTAAGATATCTGAGATGTTCTTCGCCCTATTTTTTAAATTCTGATATATTAGTTGAATTCGGCTAATGCTGTTGAGTGCGATTTTGATACATACACCATTACCATGTTTTCGATTAACTGTAAAGTTGCTTGATGCGTCTCTAAATTGAAAGATGGGCAAAACAGCATACTGTGGTGGACCCAGCGTTTTTTATTTGTGATGTGTGTATGGAGAGGAGGTGGAGGGGGAGGGGGGTACATTCCATCTATGGATTATGATTCGACGCATCATCCAATCCGCTCTGCGGTGAGGGACGAACACGATAGGGTATTCCCCTCTCGTCGACAGGGTTTGGGGCCTTTCTGTGCATAAAATTGGGAAAACGGATGGTCGGTGTGGAACTCCGGCTGCTTCTTTGCAAATTTTGACCTCTCATTTTATCGTTTTGTGTAGAGACAACGGACTCTGAGTTTATTGAATATCTTCAAACTGTTGAGAAATAATTTCCACCTCGACCTGCCTCGATATACCATAAACGATTTTATTTCCAGGAATCACATTTCTTTCAGTCAAAATATTCCCAATGTTTATATAGTCTCAATGGAAGTTTGAAAAATCGAAGCCAATTTATAACGGTTCTTACAGCTAGAGACCAGCGCATGAGTGATCGCTGCATGCACGGTGTACGAAATTATCCTTCATAATACTTGGGCATTTGCTAACCTCCGGTAACCGCATGATCTCGGTGTGCTTGGAAAAAAATGAGTTGCACAAAGGGGGGCGCCGAGCCCCCCCCCCTTCCCCCTCCCCCATACAATCGTTCGTCCATGTCATAGGACAAAAACCCATTCGAACGAAAACTCAAACATAGATGAATGCATTACAAGCATGAACATTTTCTCCTAGATGGGCAGATAAAACTCATTCGTATTGTGGCAGAGTAACAACACTTGGAAACTTTTATTTTTTTTTATTTAGAATAGAAAAACGTCCGTTTTTTATACTGGTCTACCAAGGAAATATTTTCAACAAAAATATACAAATAGTCTCTGAGAATAAAAACAAAATATATTTCATATATCCAAATCCGACAATATAAAGCAACTTATCGAAATGCGGTAAAATATTCTGAAAGGTTGTTTGAGTAATTCAGGAGCGTAGAGGGGGGGGGGGGGGGGGGCAATTCTCAATCCATAGTCGAAACTCACCCCTGCCTTTCCCGCCATAACAATCGACTTTCGATAAAGTTAGGCATACGACATCAGCAGAAAATAAAGGAAAGTTTCCTTTTGTTATTTTTAATAAACGAAAACAACAGACAGCTATCGGGCTTTTTGTGGTAAGCTAATCAGAAGCAACTAAATAACTGTCCACTTTGGCTCTTTATTTATCGAATGTGTTTTTACAGTATTAAATTTGCAAGTTTTTATTCTTCCCAGGAAAAAAAATTAACAAATCTTATCTCCTCGAATTTTAGATTAATGGAAAGGATAGTGTCTGCATTATATATCACGACGCGCACACTGTTGATATAATGGACAGAAAAATGGTTACAGAACACCAAAAGATGGTGAAAACGTCGTTTTCTTATTTTAAAATGGGTTTAAACAGAGATATAGCCAAACGCGCAGTGATTTGGAACAAAATTTTGAAAAGCAAGCTTCTGTATTTTTATACAACTCTACTGGAAAATGCCCGACGTTTGTGTGATGATGCACACATGGATGATACAACTTCGCTAACATTTCGAAATTTCAATTTTTATGATGAAATTCCCATAACCTTCTTGTTAAATTTACAGACAACTTTAGAAAATTAATGGGAGATAACTTTCCTGTAAATCCCTTCCAGTGACGAAATTTGTTAGCCATGACTTAACCCTTTACCCAACGTAACGACCAAAACCGGCCAGCGCTATTCTCAAAAATCGCTAATTAATTTTCATTTTTTGTCTCAAAACATAGGTTATGACCCTTCGTTGGAACGAGCTCGTTGAGCTCGTTCCTACGAGGGTCATAAGCTATGTTTTTGAGACAAAAATTAAAAGACTTAGTTATTCAAGGTCTATGAAAGTTATTAAAAGTTTTACCTCTTTACCCAATGTAATAGCCAAAACTGGCCAGTTATTCTCAAAAATCGCCAATTAATTTTCGTTATTTTTTCATTTTTTGTCTCAAAAACATAGGTTATGACCCCTCATTGGAACGAGCTCACCGAGCTCGTTCCAAAGAGGGGTCATAACCTATGTTTTTGAGACAAAAAATTAGTTATTCAAGAATTTTGTTTGCAAGTGTCGTCTGCTTTTCATGTTAGGAAAAGAGTTAATGGATATCGAATCCGGCCAATTATTGAAAAGAGCCTTCCCAATCCAGCTATCAACACATATAAGTCTTCGTCAATTATTTCTGTAGGAGCCCGTTGACTTATTGGTTAGAGAAGTGGACTCCAAACAGATAGCTCGACAGTTCGATGGTAACCCGCACTATCCGTGCTGTGTCCGTGGGAAAGACACTAAATACTGAATACTCACGTCGGAGCGCGGTGGCGTTGTGTACCGACTACTCGTCGATGATACACTTGTTTTCTCTCACTGATAACTCTGATTGTGCTGAGTTAATTATATTTATTTATTATTTATTTATTGGTGTTTAAGATCACATATTTCTGCACAATGGCTAATCATGACCTCGACAGTTTTACGGATGGAGGAAGCCGGAGTACCCGGAGAGAACCACCGAGCAACGGCGAGCAACTGTCAGCTCCCCAACATACTAACTCCACACAAGCAGGGTTAGCATTGGTTGAAGACAGTGCACCATCGACGTGCACTACGCCTTAGTACACAACGTCACCGTGCCCCCACGTGGGCAATGGGGGTGAAGTGTCTTGCCCAAGGACACAACGCGGTTGCCGCAGGTGGGATTCGAACCGAGGAGCCTGCACCTCTACCTACTGAGCTGCTGAGTTAATAAGATGGAGAGTCATTTGGGCCAGTGGGTACTCCGTCTTTCTCCGACCGTAAAATTCGCTGTGGTAATTTTACTCACCAGAAATATCATCGGATCTTTTTCTAAGTTACCCCACCCCCACAACGTCCTGGTGGGCCAGTAGTATCCAAACAACTCATTCCCAGTCCCAGCGTCAAATGCAATTAATTGCTCCGTGGTGATAGCCTGAAACTTTTTTCCTAGACGTTTGCCAAGTTTAAAAATAAATGATTCATAAATGACGGAAAAAAGCTCCGGACATAATTATGTCCACTGATGAACATGCTGATTCTTGTACATCCCTCCCCCACAACTTTGTTGCGTTGAGATATAATTAGTGATATCGCAGAATTTCAACATTATTGGAAGATGAATAACGCAGTCTGAAATACAAAAGAGATGAATAAAACCAGGGGTCAACTGCTTCTCATTTTACAATACATTTTCAAAAAGAAACCAGAAGTACGATCCCCAAAATTGTTGGAACGAAAGAAGGAAAGAAAGAAAAACTAAAAAAAAAAAAAATAATCCGTAGAAAAACAAATGTCTTTTCCTTTCAAGAAAAGCCAAATAAACACAAAAATGACACATTGCAAGTTTATTACTGATTCACAATCAAAGGGAGCTAACTCCAAATTCGAAACGACAACAGATAAAAAACTCCAATGCTGATATCACCTGACGTTTTGAATGATTTCTTTTTAAACTCGTGGCATTAACGATACGTTGTATTAATTTTGAGAGTGGCTTGGGGGTGGAGGCACGACAGAAACTCAACTTTTGAGAGGGCAAATTTAGAAGATTAATGAGACATGTAACACTACATAAATATTCTGTTCTCCAAGATTGATAAAAAAAATATGCACAATCTAAATGTAACTTGTGCACGCTAAAATGTGTATTCATTGAGTACACGCTACTTTGCGGTCACAATCTGTTTGGTTAGAGACAGGTACGTAGCCAGGTATCTATGTTGGGAGATGCACATCGATCTTGGGGGAGGGGCTCCAAGCATGTTTATGCCGTAGGCATATCACGAAAATCGAAGTATTGAGTTGGGAAAAGGTATGAAGGTTGAATTCCTCTCGTGCTGGTGGGGTTGAGGGAGTATATTTATCAAAAAAATGTCTTCGTGGGATGTCTGGCCTCCTCGGCGTAGGACTCCCCGCTAAAATTTTGAACATATGCCCCAAATAGCGCTATTTTGGGCCATTTTGAGGCTCGATAGGGTGGTAAGTCATCTGTAATTGCATTAGCAGACGGTCCATGAAGATGGTGGAATTCGGTATTTTAGGGGACGGTGGGAATTGTTGGGGCGCCCCCTCAGACCTCCCCTCCCTCCCCATGGCTACGCTACTGGTTGGAAAGCACAAACTATTTGCAGTACATGCATCACTGAATAGGCTGTCGAGTGGTTTATGAACTGCAATTGTGCTTGGTGGATCCTCAGGTGTCATTTTGAATAGAAATCGTTAGTTAAAATACAACACAGATAACTGAAACCAATGGGCTTCCTTGTAATACAACACACACAACCCCCCCCCCCCCCCCAAAAAAAAAAAACACAAAAAAAAAACACTCGAATTCAAACTCAAAGCATGGCAAATGTACCGTTTACAATCAAAGGGAGCTTACTCTAAATTTGAGAAGCCAACACAGAGAAAAATCCCGGAGATTGGTTTGTGCACTCATGCACTGATATTTGTTGGCTTCTCCTTCACTTGTGGGGCGGGGTGATGGTGGGGGATGGGGGGGGGGGGGTGTCTGCTTTCGCCCACAGCGTACTCTCACATACAAAATAAATCTGGTAAAAGTGTAGGCGAAAGTGCACTGACTGGGAAAGGGGAATTAACAGGATGTATAAAAATATACCGTGAAATATGTACCGTTCTTTGAGCGCACCCAGTTATAGTTATATGATGGAAACTGTACGATAGTTGCAATAACCTATATTGATAATATGGGTCTCTGCCATCATTTCTTGTGAAGTGTTCTTATAGTGCTTTCCAAGAAAGCATGCCAGATCCTGGATATATTTTCCAAACAATTTCATAGCCGCCCGCGTTTACTAATATTCATGACTAAAAATAATTTATTGGTGATCATATGTGTAAAAACAGGATAAGTGATATTATGCTTTGTAAATTATAAATTCGATAAAAACTGAAAAATGTTTTGAAAAAAATTTAATAATTGAATTACTACTCCCATTAACTAATATTTATGACTGAAAATAATTTACTTCTAAGAACAGGTGTAAATATAGGCCAAGTCTATTTTCCATGGATAAATCAGGTGACGCCTGTTAATACAACTATCCCAGTCAGTGCTCTTTCGTCTACACCTTTACCAGATTCATTTTGTAGGTGAAAGTGCACTGTAGGCGAAAGTATTTAACTGGCTGAGTACTAAATTATTTTTGGTCATCAGGCTTTGTTCACTTGTCTTTGCCTTGTCATAATTTAGGGGAGAGTACCTATAGGCTCTCTCCCCTAAATTATAACAAGGGAAAGCCTTACACATTAAATAATTTCTCTTAAAAGATAATATGATGCATATATACAGAATATGAAGCCTTCAAGTCTTGGTACCTGCACTTCTGAACAAAGCCCAAATATGGGCTTCCAGCACTCTACCAGTTGAACCATAGAAACGTATTAATATTTGTCAGGATGATATGAAGAAGTTATAGAGGACTAAAGGGCAATGGACGAATGATAAAACTCAGGACAATTGTGGGCGTACTGTGCACGCTCCACATGAATTGGGGCTGGGGTTAGCGGAGGAGACTCCTTCACCCACCCACCCACCATGTGAGAAACAGAAAATGAAAAACTGCTGCTAAAACAAGAGCAATCCCTTGATTTCTGTCTTTAAAACTGGACAAAAGTTGTGTCCGCCCATGGAGTCAGAAATGACTTTCACTGTTGCTTCAAAACATAACTTATGACCGCCAACCCCTCACTGGAATGAACTCTAGGTCATCAGCTATGTTTTTGAGGCAAAAATTTAACAAAACATATTTTTTCTGGGTATGTCGCCAAAACGTGTTGAATAAAGGGTCAGTTGGGTATTTCTCGCCCTACTATTCACCGTTATCTAAATAACGCCGTACAATGAATGTTCAGCTGTACGATTGCGCAATATGCTTACCGGGGGATGTGGGTGGTGGCTGAGGTGAAAAGTGCTTATCTGGGAGTCCGAGGTGAATATTTCTAATTCCAATTTAGTTCAAAGTTGTGGATACTTGTGAATTGTGATTCGATTGAGGGAGATAGCTCCCAAATAGATGAACCAATCCAAAATCGGGAAGTGCTGGTGGGAGCGAGAGTTGAGTTGAACTACGCAGACGCCCTGTCGGGCAGTTGACAGCGAATTCTTCTGGATCGTATAGTAATTCTTTGCGATTTAAAATCTTCCCCGTTTGAAGAGTTGTTAAAAAAACTCAACATACATGAATGGTTATAAACATCGTATGACTTTTAACCCTTCACCCAACGCAGACGATATTAAAATTTATTATTTTAAATATCATTTTTTTAAATTGTTCAAATATTTTCAACAAAACCATATCATGTGACCCCTCGTTCCAATGAGGGGTCACATGATATGGTTTTGTTGAAATATGTTGAAAAATGTAATTTTTTCAACTGCTCAATTTGCATATTACGCGGGCGGATGCGGGCGATTCGTTAGGTAAAGGGTTAATAAGGTATTTTATTCCACTGAACAGCTTCGGTCAGGCTACTGACCAGCAATAAGTGTAATAATCAGAAATCATTACTTGGACTTCATGGGTAACATTTGCCAACTTGCTCCCGCTGCCGCAGGTTTGTCGCCCCAGCAACACCCCTCTCACTATCCCATCAGCCCTGAGGGCACTCTTCGGTGAATCGTGGTGAAACAACCCATCACTATTTGTTTTCATCTGAGTAAGGGAACCTTGCAAAAATATATAAAGTCCAATCACATCTCATCGGAGACGCACAATAACTGTCAAGGGGTAGGCTACTTTTCGCAGCCCAGAATACCACACCTTACGTCATAATTCCTTAACCCTTTGAACACGAGAGGTCCCTTTCCGGCCCGGGAACACGATACGTCATAATTTCATTAAGTAGGATGAGTGCTAAATGAATGTGTGGGGGTACACCAATCAATATTTTCAACGTGCAGCCCCAAGACTGCACGATTACAATATACACAGACAAAAAAGTTAAGCACCCTCAAATATAATGAATGATCACATGCCAATGTTCATTTAACCCTTTACCCAACGAATCGCCCGCATCCGCCCGCGTAATATGCAAATTCAGCAGTTGAAAAAATATTATTTTTCAAAAAATTTCAACAGAACCATATCATGTGACCCTTCGTTGGAACGAGATCGTCGATCTCGTACCAACGAAGGGCCACATGATATGGTTTTGTTGAAATATTTTGAAAAATTAAAAAAAATGATATTTAAAATAATAAATTTTGATATCGTTTGCATTGGGTAAAGGGTTAAAGTCTGTTGCTTATGTATGATTATATTGATGATACAATAAATGGTTGTGAGCGTATATGATTGCATGCGTCACACAAACAGATCGCGAGAATCACGCGCACAATGCAACCCAAGAATTTTCCAAAATACAGTTTTTGCATGAGTTAAACACAAGACGCCGAAAGGAAAATGGTTTCGCGCGCCGAGGGCGCGCAGGGACGATTTGGAGGACAAGCCCCTTTCGACCCACGGTGACTGTAGATGATGGTTATGAATGTCTGGGCGTGTCAAAGGAGGAAAAGGAAGGAGGGAAGAGGTTTATCCCTTTCTGCATGACCCAGAATTTGGTATTTATAGTGCCTATTTTTCAATGTTCAATCTCTATCTGTCATCATGACGTGAAGAAGGATGATATATGCACAATGAAAGTGTCAATGACACTGTAGCTTAACTTGACTGTGTGCAGTGTTTGATGAAAAGAATAATGTTCAATGTTTATGAAAGGGTTGTGAAATAAACAAGAATTGTGATAATTGAGAATATGTTAATTCCTGTTCCCTACATGCTATGTTTTGAATAAGAATAATTTGAGGTGTATACTGTACTAAAGAATTGGGTCCTGAGTTGCTGTGGCCATCACCGTTAATGTATGTCAACCAAACTTACCAAGTTACAGTAGAATCATTCAAAACGAGTCATCCTACGAAGTTTCTGTTGGAGCGCGTTGACTTTTGGTTAGAGAAGTGGACTCCAAATCGACAGCACGACGGTTCGATGATGACCCGCGCTATCAGCGCTGTGTCCGTGGGAAAGACACTAAATCCTAAACGCTCACGTCGGGCGCAGTGGCGTTGTGTACAGATTACACGTCGATGATACACTTGTTTTCTGTCACTGATAACTCAGATTCTGCTGTCTTAATAAGACGGAGAGTCTGACTGCTGATCGCTGGTATTCAGTGGTTTCTCCAGGTACGCCAGTGGGTACTCCAGCTTTCTCCAACAGTAAAATTCGTGGTGGTAATTTTACTCACCAGAAATATCATTGGATCTTTTTCTAAGTTACCCCCCCCCCCCCCCACCCCCATACCTCCACAAAGTCCTGGTGGGCCAGTAGTATCCAAACAACTCATTCCCAGTCCCAGTGTCAAATGCAGTTAATTGCTCTGTGGTGATAACCTGAAACTATATCTAGACGTTTGCCAAGTTTAAAAAAAAATGATTCATAAATGACGGAAAAAAGCTCCGGACAAAATTATGTCCACCTGATGACACATGCTGATTCTAGTACACCCCTCACCCTCAACGTTGTTGCGTTGGGATGTAATTAGTGATATCCCAGAATTTCAACATTATTGGAAGATAAATAACGCAGTTTGAACTACAAAAGAGATGAATAAAACCAGGGGCCAACTGCTTCTCATTTTACAATACATTTTCAAAAAGAAACGAGAATTCCGCTCCCCAACAGTCTTGGAAAGAAAGAAAGAAAATCTAAAAAAGTAATAATCCGTAGAAAAACAAAATGTCTTTTCCTTTCAAGAAAAGCCAAGTAAACACAAAAATGACACATTGCAAGTTTGTTACTGATTCGCAGTAAAGGGAGCTAACTCCAAATTCGAAACGACAACAGATAAAAAACTCCAAAACTGATTTCACCTGACGCTTTGAATGATTTCGATTTTAAACTCGTAGCAGGGAAGGTATGCTGTATTAATTTTGAGAGTGGCTTGGGGTGGAGGTACGGTTGGAACTCAACTTTTGAGAGGGCACATTTAGAAGAGTAATGGGACATGTGACGCAACATTATTCTGTACTCCAAGGTTGATAAAAAAAATATGCACAATGTAAATGTAACTTGTGCGCTCTAAAATGTGTATTCATTGAGTACACGCTACTTTGCTCTCACAATCTGTTTAGTTAGAAACAGATACGTTGCCAGGTATCTATGTTAGGAGAGGCACATCGATCTTAGGGGATGGGATCCAAGCATTTTTAGGCCGTAGGCATATCACAAAAATCGAAGTCTTGAGTTGGGAAAAAGTATGAAGGTTGTATCCCTCTCGTGTTGGTGGGGGTCAAGGAAGTATATTTATCAAAAAAAATTGTTCGGGGGGAGGCCTGGCCTCCCCGGCCTATGACTCCAGGATGAAATTTTGAACATATGCCCCAAATGGCGCTATTTTGGGGCCATTTTGAGGCTCGAAAGAGCTTCAAGGGTGGCACGTCATCTGTAATTTCATTAGCAAACGGTCCATGAAGATGGTAGAATTTGGTATTTTTAGGGGGCGGTGGGAATTGGTGGGGGGTTGGGGGCGCTCCGTCAGGCCGCCCCTCCCTCCCCATGTCTATGCTACTGGTTGGAAAGCACGAAATATTTGTAGTAGCCTACACGCATCACTGTGTAGGCTGCCGAGTGGTTCATGAACTGCAATTCTGCTTGGTGGATCCTCAGGTGTCTTTTTGAATAGAAATCGTTAGTTCAAGTACAACACAGATAACTGAAACAATGGGCTTCCTTGTAATACAACACACTTGCCAAAAAAATACCAAAACAAAAACAGAAACACTCGAGTTTAAATGACAAGAAAAACAAGACAAATTGAATTAAAATGACTATATAACCCATTTATTTTGAGGTTTGGGGAAAAAATATATATATCTGGGAAGGGTATTTTGAAGTAGACCTTTATTTCCAAGAAACAAACAATGTATTTGAGATATATTACTTGTTGGGTAAAAAAAACCTCAATACTAGATGGTGTCACTTGTGTGCAAAGCACACTATAGTGTATCCCCGCATTTGCATCCTTTACTTTGAGTGGCACAGGTGACACAGCTTCGTGCGCACCTACAGACTCCACTGCAACATTTGGGCATGGTTTTAGCGTTTCGAATTACATACATGTACCCTGGGAGCCTTTCGCCGGAAACGGTCTAAGAAAACATGAAAGTGGCAACGGTGGCACCCCAAAAATCCGAAACCTTCGTGCACATCTACAGACCCTACTGCAACTTTGAGCATAGTTTTAGCATTTCAAATTACATACTCTGGGAGCTTTTCGCCGGAAATGATCTAAGAAAACACCAAAGAAAAACGGTGGCACTGCCACGTGGCATCTGAAAAATCTGAAAAATCTGAAACCTTTGTACGCATCTACAGACCTTACTGCAACATTTAAGCATGCGTTTAGCATTTCGAATTACATACCCTAGGAGCCTTTCGCCGGAAACGGTCTAAGAAAACACAAAAGTGGCAACGGTGACACAGCCACTTAGCACCCAAAAAATCCAAAACTTTCCTACGCATTTACAGACTCTACTGCAACATCTCAGCATGGTTTTAGCGTTTTGAATTACATACTCTAGGAGCCTTTCGCCGGAAACGGTCTAAGAAAACACGAAAGTGGCAATGGTGGCACAGCCACGTGGCACCTGAAAAATCCGAAATCTTTGTGCACATCTGCAGACCCTACTGCAACATTTGAGCACGGTTTTGCCATTTCGAAATACATACTGTAGGAGCCTTTCGCCGGAAATGGTCTAAGAGAACATGAAAGAGGCAACGGTAGCACAGCCACGTGGCACCCCAGAAATCCAAAACCTTCGTGCGCATCTACAGACCCTACTGCAACATTTGAGCATGGTTTTAGGATTTCGAATTACATACCCTAGGAGCCTTTTGCCGGAAACGGTCTAAGAAAACATGAAAGTGGCAACAGCACAGCCACTAGGCAGCTGAAAAATCTGAAACCTTCGTGCACATCTACAGACCCCACTGAAACATTTGAGCATGGTTTTAGCATTTCGAATTACATACCCTAGGAGCCTTTCGTCGGAAACAGTCTAAGAAAACACAAAAGTGGCAACGGTGGCACAGCCACGTGGCACCTGAAAAATCCGAAACGTTCGTGCGCATCTACAGACCCCACTGCAACATTTGAGCATGGTTTTAGCGTTTCGAATTACATACCATAGGAGCCTTTCGCCGGAAACGGTCTAAGAAAACACAAAAGTGGCAACGGTGGCACAGCCACGTGGCACCTGAAGAATCGGAAACCTTCGTGCACATCTACAGACCCTACTGCAACATTTGAGCATGCTTTTAGCATTTCGAATTACATACCCTTGCAGCCTTTCGCCGGAAATGGTCTAAGAAAACACGAAAGTGGCAATGGTGTCGCAGCCACGTGGTACCTAAAAAATTCGAAACCTCCGTGCGCATCTACAGACCCCACTGCAACATTTGAGCATGGTTTTAGCATTTCGAATTACATACCCTAGGAGCCTTTCGCCGGAAACGGTCTAAGAAAACACAAAAGTGGCAACGGTAGCACAGCCATGTGGCACCTGAAAAATCCGAAACCTTCGTGCACATCTACAGACTCTACTGCAACATTTGAGCATGGTTTTAGCGTTTCGAATTACATACCCTAGGAGCCTTTTGCCGGAAACAGTCTAAGAAAACACAAAAGTGGCAACGGTGGCACAGCCACGTGGCACCTAAAAAATCTGAAACCTTCGTGCACATCTAGAGACCATACTGCAACATTTGAGCATGGTTTTAGCGTTTCGAATTACATACCCTAGCAGCCTTTCGCCGGAAACGGTCTAAGAAAACACAAAAGTGGCAACGGTAGCACAGCCACGTGGCACCTGAAAAATCCGAAACCTTCGTGCACATCTACAGACCCTACTGCAACATTTGAGCATGGTTTTAGCGTTTCGAATTACATACCCTAGGAGCCTTTTGCCGGAAACGGTCTAAGAAAACACAAAAGTGGCAACGGTGGCACAGCCACGTGGCACCTAAAAAATCTGAAACCTTCGTGCACATCTAGAGACCCTACTGCAACATTTGAGCATGGTTTTAGCGTTTTGAATTACATACCCTAGGAGCCTTTCGCCGGAAACGGTCTAAGAAAACACAAAAGTGGCAACGGTAGCACAGCCATGTGGCACCTGAAAAATCCGAAACCTTCGTGCACATCTACAGACCCTACTGCAACATTTGAGCATGGTTTTAGCGTTTCGAATTACATACCCTAGGAGCCTTTCGCCGGAAACGGTCAAAGAAAACACAAAAGTGGCAACGGTGGCACAGCCACGTGGCACCTGAAGAATCGGAAACCTTCGTGCACATCTACAGACCCTACTGCAACATTTGAGCATGGTTTTAGCGTTTTGAATTACATACCCTAGGAGCCTTTCGCCGGAAACGGTCTAAGAAAACACGAAAGTGGCAATGGTGGCGCAGCCACGTGGCAGCTGAAAAATCCGAAGCCTTCGTGCGCATCTACAGACCCCACTGCAACATTTGAGCATGGTTTTAGCGTTTCGAATTACATACCCTAGGAGCCTTTCGCCGGAAACGGTCTAAGAAAACACAAAAGTGGCAATGGTGGCACAGCCACGTGGCACCTGAAAAATCGGAAACCTTCGTGCGCATCTACAGACCCCACTGCAACATTTGAGCATGGTTTTAGTGTTTCAAATTACATACCCTAGGAGCCTTTCGACGGAAACGGTCTAAAAAACACGAAAGTGGCAATGGTGGCGCAGCCACGTGGCAGCTGAAAAATCCGAAACCTTCGTGCGCATCTACAGACCCCACTGCAACATTTGAGCATGGTTTTAGCATTTCGAATTACATACCATAGGAGCCTTTCGTCGGAAACGGTCTAAGAAAATACAAAAGTGGCAACGGTGGCACAGCCACGTGGCACCTGAAAAATCCGAAACCTTTGGGCGCATCTACAGACCCCACTGCAACATTTGAGCATGGTTTTAGCATTTCGAATTACATACCCTAGGAGCCTTTCGTCGGAAACGGTCTAAGAAAACACAAAAGTGGCAACGGTGGCACAGCCACGTGGCACCTGAAAAATCCGAAACCTTCGTGCGCATCTACAGACCCTACTGCAACATTTGAGAATGGTTTTAGCATTTCAAATTACATTCCCTAGGAGCCTTTTGCCGCAAACAGGCTAAGAAAACACAAAAGTGGCAATGGTGGCACAGCCACGTGGCACCTGAAAAATCGGAAACCTTCGTGGACATCTACAGACCCTACTGCAACATTTGAGCATGGTTTTAGCGTTTCGAATTACATACCCTAGGAGCCTTTCGCCGGATACGGTCTAAGAAAACACGAAAGTGGCAATGATGGCATAGCCACGTGGCAGCTGAAAAATCCGAAACCTTCGTGCACATCTACAGACCCCACTGCAACATTTGAGCATGGTTTTAGCGTTTCGAATTACATGCCCTAGGAGCCTTTCGTCGGAAACGGTCTAAGAAAACACAAAAGTGGCAACGGTGGCACAGCCACGTGGCACCTGAAAAATCTGAAACCTTTGTGCGCATCTACAGACCCCACTGCAACATTTGAGCATGGTTTTAGCGTTTCGAATTACATACCCTAGGAGCCTTTCGCCGGAAACGGTCTAAGAAAACACAAAAGTGGCAACGGTGGCACAGCCACGTGGCACCTGAAAAATCCGAAACCTTCGTACACATCTACAGACCCCACTGCAACATTTGAGCATGGTTTTAGTGTTTCAAATTACATTCCCTAGGAGCATTTCGCCGGAAACGGTCTAAGAAAACACAAAAGTGGCAACGGTGGCACAGCCACGTGGCACCCGAAAAATCGGAAACCTTCGTGCGCATCTACAGACCCCACTGCAACATTTGAGCATGGTTTTAGCGTTTCGAATTACATACCCTAGGAGCCTTTCACCGGAAACTGTCTAAGAAAACACAAAAGTGGCAATGGTGGCACAGCCACGTGGCACCTGGAAAATCCGAAACCTTCGTGCACATCTACAGACCCCACTGCAACATGTGAGCATGGTTTTAGCATTTCGAATTACATACCCTAGGAGCCTTTCGCCGGAACGGTCTAAGAAAACACAAAAGTGGCTACGGTGGCACAGCCACGTGGCACCCGAAAAATCGGAAACCTTCGTGCGCATCTACAGACCCCACTGCAACATTTGAGCATGGTTTTAGCGTTTCGAATTACATACCCTAGGAGCCTTTCGTCGGAAACAGTCTAAGAAAACACAAAAGTGGCAACGGTGGCACAGCCACGTGGCACCTGAAAAATCCGAAACGTTCGTGCGCATCTACAGACCCCACTGCAACATTTGAGCATGGTTTTAGCATTTCGAATTACATACCCTAGGAGCCTTTCGCCGGAAACGGTCTAAGAAAACACAAAAGTGGCAACGGTAGCACAGCCATGTGGCACCTGAAAAATCCGAAACCTTCGTGCACATCTACAGACCCTACTGCAACATTTGAGCATGGTTTTAGCGTTTCGAATTACATACCCTAGGAGCCTTTTGCCGGAAACAGTCTAAGAAAACACAAAAGTGGCAACGGTGGCACAGCCACGTGGCACCTAAAAAATCTGAAACCTTCGTGCACATCTAGAGACCCTACTGCAACATTTGAGCATGGTTTTAGCGTTTCGAATTACATACCCTAGGAGCCTTTCGCCGGAAACGGTCTAAGAAAACACAAAAGTGGCAACGGTAGCACAGCCACGTGGCACCTGAAAAATCCGAAACCTTCGTGCACATCTACAGACCCTACTGCAACATTTGAGCATGGTTTTAGCGTTTCGAATTACATACCCTAGGAGCCTTTTGCCGGAAACGGTCTAAGAAAACACAAAAGTGGCAACGGTGGCACAGCCACGTGGCACCTAAAAAATCTGAAACCTTCGTGCACATCTAGAGACCCTACTGCAACATTTGAGCATGGTTTTAGCGTTTTGAATTACATACCCTAGGAGCCTTTCGCCGGAAACGGTCTAGGAAAACACGAAAGTGGCAATGGTGGCGCAGCCACGTGGCAGCTGAAAAATCCGAAGCCTTCGTGCGCATCTACAGACCCCACTGCAACATTTGAGCATGGTTTTAGCGTTTCGAATTACATACCCTAGGAGCCTTTCGCCGGAAACGGTCTAAGAAAACACAAAAGTGGCAATGGTGGCACAGCCACGTGGCACCTGAAAAATCGGAAACCTTCGTGCGCATCTACAGACCCCACTGCACCATTTGAGCATGGTTTTAGTGTTTCAGATTACATACCCTAGGAGCCTTTCGACGGAAACGGTCTAAAAAAACACGAAAGTGGCAATGGTGGCGCAGCCACGTGGCAGCTGAAAAATCCGAAACCTTCGTGCGCATCTACAGACCCCACTGCAACATTTGAGCATGGTTTTAGCATTTCGAATTACATACCATAGGAGCCTTTCGTCGGAAACGGTCTAAGAAAACACAAAAGTGGCAACGGTGGCACAGCCACGTGGCACCTGAAAAATCCGAAACCTTTGGGCGCATCTACAGACCCCACTGCAACATTTGAGCATGGTTTTAGCATTTCGAATTACATACCCTAGGAGCCTTTCGCCGGAAACGGTCTAAGAAAACACAAAAGTGGCAACGGTGGCACAGCCACGTGGCACCCGAAAAATCGGAAACCTTCGTGCGCATCTACAGACCCCACTGCAACATTTGAGCATGGTTTTAGCGTTTCGAATTACATACCCTAGGAGCCTTTCACCGGAAACTGTCTAAGAAAACACAAAAGTGGCAATGGTGGCACAGCCACGTGGCACCTGGAAAATCCGAAACCTTCGTGCGCATCTACAGACCCCACTGCAACATGTGAGCATGGTTTTAGCATTTCGAATTACATATCCTAGGAGCCTTTCGCCGGAAACGGTCTAAGAAAACACAAAAGTGGCTACGGTGGCACAGCCACGTGGCACCCGAAAAATCTGAAACCTTTGTGTGCATCTATAGACCCTACTGCAACATATGAGCATGGTTTTAGCATTTCGAATTACATACCCTAGGAGCCTTTCGCCGGAAACGGTTCAAGAAAACACAAAAGTGGCTACGGTGCCACAGCCACGTGGCACCCGAAAAATCCGAAACCTTCCTGCGCATCTATAGTCCCTACTGCAGCTTCTGAGCATGGATTTAGCGTTTCGAATTACATATCCTACGAGCCTTTTGCCGGAAACGGTCTAAGAAAACACAAAAGTGGCTACGGTGGCACAGCCACGTGGCACCCGAAAAATTCGAAACCTTCGTGCGCATCTATAGACCCTACTGCAACATCTGAGCATGGATTTAGCATTTCGAATTACATATCCTACGAGCCTTTTGCCAGAAACGGTCTAAGAAAACACAAAAGTGGCTACGGTGGCACAGCCACGTGGCACCCGAAAAATTCGAAACCTTCATGCGCATCTATAGACCCTACTGCAACATCTGAGCATGGATTTAGCATTTCGAATTACATATCCTACGAGCCTTTTGCCAGAAACGGTCTAAGAAAACACAAAAGTGGCTACGGTGGCACAGCCACGTGGCACCCGAAAAATCCGAAACCTTCCTACATATCTACAGATCATTTAGCAACACCCTAGTGTAATTTTAGAACTCCGAATTACATAGGTTGGGACTATTCAGCAAAAAAGTGAAAAAATAACGCATTTTTTAAGTGGCTCCACAAAAGCCACCTGGTGGCACAAAAATTTAAAAGTTGTATTTTTGGGTTGCACAGACCCTATCGAACAACTGTAGAAAGTTACAGCGTTTCGAATTACAAAACCGGACGTACGGAAGTACGGACGTACGGACGTACGGTCGTACGGACGGAGATCATGACAATATCCCCGCATTTTTTAAAATGCGGGGATAACAAATGAACCGTGTACAATCGAGGGAAGCTTACTCTAAATTCGAGAAGCCAACACCGAGAAAAATCCCGGACACTGGTTTATGCACTCATGCACTGATATTTGTTGGCTTCTCCTTCACTTGCTGGGGTGGAGCTGCTTTCGCCCACAGCGTACTTTAGGCGAAAGTGCACTGATTGGGAAGGGAAAATTAAACAGTTATCACCTGATTTTTCCTCGAAACATGTACTGGGCAATTGACTTAATGGTAGCAGCGAAGTGAATCATTTAAAGAGCAAACATGTTTTATGATGTATAAAATATACAAAAATATATATAGTCCCTTGAGTGCACCTGGTTATAATATGATGGAAGATGTACGATAGTTGCAATAACCTATATTGATAATATGGGTCTCTGTCATCATTTCTTGTGAAGTGTCCTTATAGAGCTTTCTAAGAGATCCTGGATATATTTTCCAAACATTTTCATAGCCGCCCTCGTTTACTAATGTTCATGACTAAAAATGATTTATTGGTGATCGTTTGTGTAAAAACAGGATAAGTGATATTATACTTTGTAAATTCGGTGAAAACTTAAAAACGTTTTGATAAAAATTTAATAATTGAATCACTACTCCCATCGGGGACGCGGTGGCTCAGTTGGTAGAGGGTGCAAGCTGCAAGCCAAGAGGTCCTCGGTTCGAATCACACATGCGGCAAATGCATTGTGTCCTTGGGTAAGACACTTCACCCCCATTGCCCACGTGGGGGAGCGGCGCGATGTGCTAATGCGTACTGCACATCGATGGTGCACCTGTCTTCAACCAATGCTAACCCTGCTTGTGTAGAGTTAGTATGTTGGGGAGCTGACTGTTGCTCGGTGGTCCTCTCCGGGTACTCCGCCTTCCTCCACCCATAAAACTGTAGTGGTCATGCTTAGCCATTGTGCAGAAATATGTGACCTCAAACACCAATAAATAAATAATACTACTCCCATTAACTAATATTTATGGCTAAAAATAATTTACTTTTGATCACAGATATAAATATAGGCCAAGTCTATTTTCAATGGATAAATCAGGTGATACATGTTAGTACCATTATCCCAGCCAGTGCTCTTTTGTCTCCACCTTTACCAGATTAATTTTGTAGGCGAAAGTGCACTGTAGGCGAAAGTATTTAAGCCTTAGAAAAGTATTAATACTTGTCAGGATGATATGAAGAAGTTAAACAGGACTAAAGGGCATTGGACGAATGATAAAACGCAGTGCAATCGTAGGCGTGTTGTGCACGTTCGACGTGAATTGGGGCTGGGGTTGGCGGGGGAGTCTCCTTCACCCACCCACCCACCCACCATATGAGAAACAGAAAATGAAAAACTGCTGCTAAAACAAGAGCAATCCCTTGATTTCTTTATATATATCTTTAAAACTGGACAAAAGTTGTGTCCGCCCATGAGTCAGAAATCGTAAAATATCCAGGGGGTGCTTAACTTTTTTCTTTGTGGAAATTAATTGGTCTACCATCAAATACAGAATATGGACTCTTCCAATTGCCGTCAATGAACTGACATGAAAGATACCGCCAGTGTCCAAAGAGTAAACTACACGTAACCGGTAAAGAGCCAGTTCAAGCTTGGTGGTCATAATCAGAGGCGTCGAGAATAGGTCGGCAGGTGACTGCACCTCACCAATTTTGAGTATTCGAGTTTTTCGGGCATCTGTGTCGTAATATTTGTAGACACCGCATCCAAAATCTGACAAAGCATCATAGTTTTCTGTAATTTATTAATGAGTGAGTACTTATCCGACTCAATGCTGGGAACTTAAATTCGGCCTCCACATGAAAGCAAAGTTGAATATATCGCCCTTGAGCTTTGAATGACGGGGAAGGAGAGTGACCATTCTCACTCGCCATCACTCTCCTAAACGTTTCACTAGGAGAGTAATTAATCACTCGCCTTCATGATGTGTGTGGAAATTATTTCTGAACATCAAGTTATATATTGCATTTCAATCACCCATTACCTGACCCAACTAGGAGATTATGCTTGCAAAACATTATCTCGCGTAACTAAAATCTTCCATTTTTTGCTTAAAACATAGCTCATGACACCTAATTGGAACGAGCTCAATGAGCTCGTTCCAATGAGGACCATAAACTATGTTTTTAGATCAAAAATGTAAAATACCCAAATTTGCATGGCCATCTTCGTGTAAATTACTGGCCAGTTTAGACTGTCATGTTAGGTAAGGGGTTAAAATTACTCTCCTGAATTTTTTACTCTTGTAGAATCAAAATGAGGAGAGTGATTATTCACTCGTCTGCATTCTCTTCCCGGCAGTCACTGCGTGAGTGGAACAAATCGACATCTGCAATTATTAAACATTGCAGATGGTGTCTTATTCCATTCGAGGGGTGATTATTTATTTATTTATTTATTAGGGTTTAATGCCACTTTAACGGCCAAGGTCCTATCATGTCAGTGACAGTTTTAGGGGTGGAGGAAGCCAGAGTACCCGGGGAGAACCACCGAGCAGCTGCCAGCTCTCCAACATCGTAACTCTGCACTGCAGCACAGACAGTGTTAGATTGGTTGAAGACATGCGCACCATCGACATGCAGTACGCCTTAGTACAGGGCAGCATCGTGCCCCATGTGGACAGTTGGGGTGAAGTGCCTTGCCCAAGGACACAATGCGGTAGTCCGAATCAATCACCCATCCAAGGACTAACCGGGCTCGACATTGCTTAACTTCGGTGATCTGACGAGAACCGGTTACCACCGCTACTGCGCCCCTCGAGGGGTGATTAACACAATTAAAAGACTTTTTATTCTGTGAATGTGTTTCATATTCAGTTAACCCTCTGCACACTGTTTCAAAATATCAAGATTTGAAAATATAAATTTTTCCTATAATGTTCCTCTGAATTTAACCAATTCAGTCTTGTTTGACAGAGCTCATTGAGCTCTGTCAAACAAGACTCAATTGGTTAAATTCCCAGATGCTTTATGGGAAAAATTTATTTGCTTCTTAAAAATTTGATATTTTGACATCAGTTTGCTGAGGGTTAAAGCAAACACGTTCTGTTCATGCAAATTTGTTTTGTTACTGTTTACTTATGGGCACTCCAATAAATTGTAACAAAACAGTTCCTTCAAATTTTGTTAGGAAATAATTAAAAATAATACCAGTAAAAAACTAAATACAGTGTTATCAAGGAAAAGGTTTGGGTACCCGGAATATTGCACGAGAGAGACCAAAATACAAATTTTCACAGGTTGAGAAATTTTAGGCCTCTATCGCTTGTAGTGTCCGATGCTTCCCAACCCAAACCTCAAAGGTAAGGACGTAAAACATGCTATTAATTGAAAATAGAATAATATGTTTTCATTTTTGGAATTCACTAAAAAAAAACAATGAGGGGTCTTAAGGTGAGTTTCAATGTTTTTTGAGAATAGTATGGGCTAGTTTTAGCCATTACATTGGGTAAAGAGTTTCGATGAGATTTACACCAAGGCTGTACAGTGCACAGGTTAGTTACTCATTTAATAATGAATTTTTTTTATAATCAGAAAGTGTGACTAACCCTGTGCAATGCACAGGGTTAGTCACACTTTCTGGTTATAAAAAAATTGATAACAGCTATATCACACACTACATGAAAATATACAGTGACTTGAGGCTGCAAAATGCACAGGGTTAGTTGTTTACATGTCACATAGGCTGCAGGATTCAAGGAACTAACTGAAATACTTATATTGGATTATGGGAATTTTTTGAAAGTGAATTCCAAAAATGAAAACATATTCTATTTTCAATTAATAGTTTGTTGTAAGTTATTTATTTATTTATTTATTTATTAGTGTGTAAGGTCACATATTTCTGCACAAGGCTAGCCATGACCGTGACAGTTTTACGGGTGGAGGAAGCCAGAGTACTCGGAGAGAACCACCGAGCAACTGCCAGCTCCCCAACATACCAACTCCACACAAGCAGGGTTAGCACTGGTTGAAGACAGGTGCACCATCGACGTGCAGTACGCCTCAGTACACAACGTCACCGTGCCCCCACATGGGCAATGGGGGTGAAGTGTCTTGCCTAAGGACACAACGCAGTAGCCGCAGGTGGGATTCGAACCGAGGACCTCTCGGCTTGCAGCCTGCACCTCTAACAACTGAGCCACCACACCCCCTTGTTGTAAGTTAATTTGTAGTGTGAAGTGTCCGTAAAGGCATGCCGTTCACATATGAACTATAGGTTCCACATACAAGACTTTTCGAGCAGGTGGCTCTAGCGTCCCAGCACTTTCCAAGCTCCATGTCTATGGTCATACTTAGACCATTGTGTTTAGACTATATTGGAGAACGCTTCTGTGTGCCAATAAACTGAAACAAAATAAAATAAATGACCCGTTTCTTCTCCAACCTTTAAGGTCAAACTGAATTTATCTTTTGATTACATATTTCAAAATTGTCTTCCAATGTGCTGTACCACTGTAGACCTGATAGGTGAGGGTGGCCCAACTGGTGTTTTGCTTACAAGTCCCTATACTACCTGGGTTGACAATGCTTTTAAAACAAGTTCATGTGATAGATTCTATAACTATTCCAAAATATACTGCATTTTTTTCTTTTCTTCTAAAACACAGCACAAGATTTTCATTGAAACAATATCAAGAAGCATGTTCGATTGAGAGTGATAAGTTGTGTTTTACAAGAAAAATGTTAACCCCTTAACTAGTTATTATAAAAAAAGGTAAATTTGATGTGTGACAGACTGACAGCTAATGATATGTACTATGTTCAAGAAGTTTCATCTACAGTACATGGAGACTGTATTATCACTAAATCACCTGCAGAGTGGAGATTCCACCCAAGCAATAATTGGAAATCTCTTGCAAAGCATAACCAGCACAAGCAAAGTTTCAGCCAATGGACCTCTGGGTTAAACCCGGAGGTCCATTGGCTGAAACATTGCTTGTGTTTTTTGTCGATATGAACACAATTTGAAAGTTATAGCTTGGGTGATAACTCCACTTCGTGGGTGATTTAGTTGCAGTCCACTCTCCATGTACTGTAGTTATGTCAAGTAAAGAAATTATGGTTTGGACATGGAAAAGTAATTGAACAAGGTATTTTTAGCATTTGATACTCAACTGTGACCTTAACCTTGGGATGTAGATGTGGTGTGCAACACATTACTACAAATATGTGTAAGTAGTTTCATTATGTTGTGTCAAGTAGTAAGAAAATAATGGTCCAGACATGGGTGGGGGGGGGGGGGGGGAATTGCAAAACATGATGCTGTTTTTTGGCATTCGGCCTTCCCAGATACCCACCCACCTACCCCTAAATCTTAAGATGTTTCTTATTTTCCACACTTTTTTTCTGATCATTTTGAACACCCACCCCATATCCTGCAAAAAAAAAATTTCCAACAATTTTTGGACATCCACCCCACTCAGCATCATATATCAATTTCTTTTAGCACTTTTCTACCTTGTTAATATGTGATAATATATAACATAAATTGTGATGTTTTCAGCTGGTAATATCCTGTATTATTAGGTATTGTTCCAGTAAACTAACTGTGGCACATGCAAAGTCTTTGCTCCGATGTTAAAACTGGCATGTCATGACATAGTGAAGCTGCTGAAGTGACATAAAGCAAAGCCTGTGTACCGCATAAATAAGCTCAAATAGTTTTTTGTGTGGAACCAAAAAACTTGAGGCTTGTATATATTCATGTGGTAAAAATTGCGTTGTCAGGGACCATTTTCTAGCATTTCTGGGCATTTCTTATGTAACCCCAAGATTTTTTTAGAGGTATTTTGACACAGGGAATGTCATGCAATGCGTTTTATAGAAACCCACTTTTTGACACATGAACCCATGAAGGCCCTTTAAAGGTCTCACAGAACTAAATATTTTCCCATAGGCGACCATTATAACGTTCAGGTGGAAAAAAATATGATCGCATCACTTTAATTTTGGCATTCAAATATCTCTGTCAAGTATAGCCCTTCAGACAACTTTTTCTGATCTGAAAACAGGGGGTCATGCAACAAATAAGAGAGAAAAACTGACACAAAGGGAAGTACCGGTCACGTGCACATATTTTTCAGGGAATTCCCTACAAAAACACACAAAAAGTAAATTGTATTTTTTAGGTCCAAAAGTCATCAAATCACCCTCTTTTTTATCAGGAATATTCAACAATAATGCAAGATGTCAATAGAATGTTTCAAACTTTTATTGAAACAACGGATTTTCCCAAGGCTGTTTATTTTTAGAGATTGCGTCATTTCCGAGTGCAACATTTTAAGGCAGTTCACTCTAATTTCAATATTTAGTTCCGCGATACCTTAAATTATGACTATTTTATCCAAATGGGGCATGAGAGCTTTGTTTTAACTTTTTTGTTAATTTTACTTTTACACGGGTTGGTGCAATTGTTATATGAACCATTTGTTTTAATGTTAGTTATAGAGTAGAGTTCTTGATGCATGTTAAAAATAATTTACATATATTTAAAGTCTTTATTTCTTAAGAGCCATGGGGAACCTAAAAGGCCTTTGATTGTCTGTGATTATAAGAAATGTTTAAATACACAAATAGGATATAGAAATCACGACACTCAAGGCCGAACAGACTGCTGGTTCAAAATATCAGCAGGAGTCAAAAAATTTTTGCAGGAGGGGGGGGGGGGGGGAGGGGGTGGGGGTAAAGGGGCAGGGCTGGGGGTTGTTTATAGGAGTCAATTTTTGTTTTTTGCAAGTAGCTATAGGATTCAAATTTCCTTTTTGCATGCTGTAACTCCCAATCCTTCAAAATGCATTTTGGGAAAAATTGCCTAGATGACATGTGGGTGGGGGGGCGTCGGGCAATACCTCTGCCAATTTTCATCACATAACAGTGGTCATCAAACTTGAGGTAGACATCGTTCCCAAAGAGATATATACCCCAAAAAATTGATATTTGGTTTCTTTTATTTAAGTTGTTCCATAAACAAGCATTACACAATATTTATTAACATGGGCAATAACTCCTCTAATTTTCATCGGATATGGTTGGTAATCGAACTTGATGTAGACATTGTTGCTATAGAGACATATACCAAAAAGAATTGAAATCCGTCAACTGTTGTTCAAGTTATGCTATAAACAAAGTTCTGAAAAAATGTTGACTGAAACATGCAAATTTTCAAGTCGAAAAGCCCCATAACTCTTGTAAAAATCATCGGACCATGCCTTAATTCGAACTTAAGCTTCATTTTGATAATTTGATTCTGAGGCAGAAAGCATGTTTGGTCCTGATCAATGAATTCAAACTTATCATCGGAAACCAAAATGTTGATGGTAATGAGAAATTTCTAAGTCGAAAAGGCCCATAACTCATGTAAAAATAATTGGACGGAACCCATAATCAAACTTGGCCTGTATTACTATCTGGGTAATACATGTACCAACTTTGGTTGAGATCAAATAATCCAAACTGGAGTAGCGGTCGAAAAACCAAAAATCTTAATAGAAGGTCAAATTTAAGTAAAAAAGTGCCATAACTCATGTAAAAATAATTGGACGGAACCCATATTCGAACTTGGCCTGTATTACTAGCTGGAGAATACACATACCAACTTTGGTTGAAATCAAGTAATCCAAACTGGAGTTATGGCTCGGAAACGAATTGTTTACAGATGGATGGATGGACGGACAGACAGACCATTTACATAATACGGCCATTTTTACAAACAGGTGTATAAAAATCAAGTGGTGAACTATCCCTCCCCACCCCCCAACTTTTTTTCTGATAATTTTGAACACCCACCCCATATCAACTCAACTGAGTGAAAATTCATTTTTGGGCATAAAATCACTCAAGATCTTCCAAATCATCTTTTTAGGCAAGAAGGATAATTTTTCCTAAAGGACTCTCCCCCACCCCCTGTAGTGGCTTGGTGGTCTCCATTTGAGCAAATGTCAATCTTATGTACTCACATTTATATCTAACTAAAGTTTACCACAAGCAGATCTGTCACATGAAGGCACAATTCATTTAAACAAATAGTAAATTCCCCATTGGGTTATGTGTTAAATTTCAAACCCCTCTGGTGCCCACCAAAATCAGTCAAGCATAACATGTTGAACAAACTGTAATCCAGGAGTCATAGTAATGCTATGAATCAAATATCAAAAGACTCTGCCTTGTGTGTCTGAAGAAGAAAATAATCATCATACTGCACTAATTTAAAATTTGGGATTCCACAGAGCCCAAGTGTGAGCCCAGGGATTTTATTTGAACAAACTTGGATCACCCTCACACTAAAGATGTCAATAGTATGTAACAAAAGACTCTGACATATGGATGTGGAGAAGATTTTTTAAAGAATAGTCCTTATATTGCATCAAGCTAAAATTTGGAATCCCACAGGTAGCCCAAATATCATCCAGGGACTTATTTGAACAAACTGGAATCTGAACCTCCTAAGGTTGCTGTATATCAAATATCAAAAGATTCTGACTGGTGGATCTGACAAAGAAGATTTAAAAAAAAAAACTTCCCCATACTGCAGTAATTTAAAATTTAGGTTGTTAATAGAGAGCCCAAATATGAACCCAGGCACTCGATTTGAAACTGGAATCTGACCCCACTAAAGATACTGTAAACCAAATATCAAAAGATTCTGACTGATGGATCAGAGGAAGAGGATTTTTTTAAAGAATAATCCTCATATTGCACTCCCATAGAGAGCACAAACATGATCCTTGGGGCTTGGTTTGATCAAACCAGATTCTGAACCTCCTTATGCTGTTGCATAAAAATATCAAAATATTCTGAGTGGTAGATCTGAAAGAGGAGATTTTTAAAGAATATTCCTCATATTGCACTAAGTTAAAGTTCGAGTTCCCATAGGGAGCCCAAATATGACCCCAGGAATTTGATTTGGACAAACTTGAACCTGATCCACCTAAGGATGTTCTACACCAATCATCAAAAAGATTCTAATTGGCAGATCTGATTTTAAATTTTCCTGATATTGGACCGAGTTAAAATTTGGGTTCCTGTAGGAGCGCAAATATGAACTCAGGGTCGTGATTTCAACAAAATTGAATCTCACCCCTCTGAGGATGCTACATTCCAAATATCAAAGGATTGTGACTGAAGGATCTGCAGAAGATTTTAAAATATATCCTCATATTACACTAAGTTAAAATTTGAGCTCCACAGTGAGCCCAAATATAACTCCAGGGACTTGCTTTGAGCAAACTTCAAGTTGACCCTCCCCCCCACCCACCCACCCCCCCAAAGAGATTTTGACTGGTAGATCTGAAGAAGATTTTAAAGTAAATTTCCTCATATTGCACCAAGTTAGAATCTGGGCTACCATAGAGAGTCCAAGCATGAACCCAGGGACTTGCTTCAAACAAACCTGAATCTGACTCCCCTTAGGATATTATATACCAAGTATCAACAGATTCTGATTGGTAGGTCTGGAGAAGGTTTTTTTAATTTTGTAAAAAAAAACTTTTATGATACATATACTAACAGAATTATGCCTTTTGTGATGCTCCCTTAGGGCGTGGCAACTTTATTTGAACAAGCTTGAACTGACATATGATAAGGATCATGCATATCGAATTTGGTTCAATTTGGCACAGTAGTTTATGAGGAGAAGTCGATAATGAAAACAGATTGAGGATGGACAGAAAGTGATCACCACATCTCCCCTCAGGTGAGCTAAAAATGTTGGATGTATAAAGGAATGACTTACTGAGTTGAGTGGGATGAGCAAATACTAAGGAAAGTATCAAGATTATCACTAACACTGTAGCAGCATCCATACTTTAGTAACTCTTTAACCCTTTGCCCAACGAATCGGACACATCCACCCACGTAATATGCAAATTTCAGCAACAGAAAAAAAAAAAATTCAAAACCATATCATGTGACCCCTCTTTGGAACGAACTCATTGAGAGATCACATGATATGGTTTTGTTGAATTTTTTGGAAAACTTAAAAAAAAAAAAAAATGACATTTAAAATAATAAATGTTGATATCATCTGGGTTGGGTAAAGGGTTAAACAATGGTGCAACCATCCATAATTTGGGGAAATTCCACAAAGATGCTGCTATTTTCTTTGAGTAGTGGAAAAAAAAAACAAGTCGAAGTTGACAATGATACAATTTTATGTAACAAATCATAAAAGTGATAGATGAACATATTCTTTCATGTAACACATTAGACAAAAGGATGTACATGATCTGAAACTCAAAAAAGTCAACAAATAAATGCCCCAAAATCATATCTGACACTAATTACATTAATGTATAATTCGATATCAGTTCAGATTTCTATCATTGTATTTTATTCTTTATTCACATGGTATAAATAAAATAAAAAATACATGTACAACTAAATTAAATGTAAATGCAGATTTTTATTAAAATTGGGCTGTACACAGTTTAGTGGAAAAAAATGCATGACTTTCAAATACTTTTCAAGCATTTTCCAGGATATTTGTATACATTTTTTATTACTCATCTCAAAACATTTTGTATACAATGCATTACCAACCAATACCAGAATTTGCCACTGATCCTTGGGAAGCTCTCTGAGGTGATAAGTGTCAGGTTCAGCTATTTTTTCAGTGGACCAACATTTATTTATTGGTGTTTAACTATTAACCGGGTATTTTCAAGTTGTTTTTCAACAAATCTAGTCATGGCTGCTGAAAAGCAGCCATGACTAGATTTGATGAAAAAATCAACTAAATTTAATCTGACAAATCATTGGTGAAATAATCTATTCAATTTACCACAGGAAATTTTGATTACCCCTTTACCTAACATGAAAAGCAGATGACATTTGCAAACAAAATTCTTGAATAACTAATTTTTTTCATTTTTTGTCTCAAAAACATGGTTTATGATCCCTCATTGTTACGAGCTCGACAAGCTTGTTCCAAAGAGGGGTCATAACCTATGTTTTTTAGACAAAAAATGAAAAAAATAATGAAAATTAACTGGCGACTTTTGTGAATAGTGCTGGCCGGTTTTGGCTGTTACGTTGGGTAAAAGGTTAAAACATGCAAAGAGTTAACCTTTTACCTAACAAACTGGCCGCTTCCGTTCATGTAATTTAAAAAGTAATCAGTTGAGAATTTTTATTTTCAAAACATTTAAAAAAACAAGAGGCCCCAAGGGGCTTGTGGGCGCTCACCTGACATGGTAGCCTAAATATCAACCCAGGGAATTGATTTCAACAAGTTGCATCTGCCCCTCCTAAGAAAAGCTTATACCAAATATCCAAAGATTCTGACCAGTGGATCTAAAAAAAAGAAGATTTTTAAAGAATATTCCTCATATTGAACTAAGTAATAATTTGGGCTCCCACAGGAAGACCAACTATGAACCCAGGGACTTGGCTTTTACAAACTTATATCTCACCTCCCTAAGGATACTGTATACCAAATATCAAAAGATTCTAACTGGAGGTTGAAAAGAAGATTTTTGAAGAATATTCCTCATATTGAACTAAGTTATAATTTAGGCTCCCATAGTGAGACCAAATATGAACCCAGGGATTTGGCTTGAACAAACTTGAATCTCACCCCCCCCTAAGGATGCTGCATACCAAATATCAAAACATTCCAATTGCTGGATCTGAAAAAGAAGATTATTAAAGAAAATTCCTCATTTTGAACTAAGTTATAATTTGGGCTCCCACAGGGAGCCCAAATATGAACCCAGGGTTTTGGCTTGAACAAACTTGAATCTCAACCCCCTAAGGATGCTGCATACCAAAAATCAAAAGATTCTGATTGGTGGATCTGAAGAAGAAGATTTTTAAAGAATATTCCTCATACTGCACTAATTTAAACATTTGGGCTCCCATAGAAAGCCCAAATATGGACCCAGGGAATTGATCATCATCTTCATCATCTCACAAAACATATAGTTCAGATGGAAATCGTACATAAATAATGTTGAAATAAAAGACTGAGTGTAACTTCCACTACATTAACATACATAACATCTTCAGTCATGCCACCAGCTGTGCTAATTCCAATATCACAAGTCCCTTCCACTGTTAAATGCAAATAAGAGGTTTCCAAGTGATGTTGATGATAAAACTATAATCCTTACAGGGTAATACTCCAACTACATTATCAAGGCATGCCTTCGATGAAGGCATGCCTTGATGATGCAGTTGCATTATTTTATCAGTTCGTACTTGAGCCATCACAGTAGGAACAAATCAGGTTTACAGCACCTCGACCCCCATCGGCCATCTTCAAGACGCTACCGATTCGATGCGAGGTCCAATTTGATTTCATATAATGGACATGATTCAATTCAAGATTTGATTTGAATCGAAAATGTGTTATTTGCAGGGCCCTAAGTCAGGAATCTCTCATGTCAAACAGTTTTAAGGGTGGTGGAAGCTAGAGCATCTAGTGAGAACCACCGAGCAATGGCAAAAAAACCCCTGTCAGCATTGGTTAAAGGCAAGGGCACCATCAATATGCAGTATGTCTTGGTACACAGCCCCATCATGTCTACATGGACAATAAGGATTAACCCTTTACCCAATACAGATTATATCAACATTTATTATTTTAAATATCATTTTTTTAAATTTTTCAAAGAATTTCAACAAAACCATATAATGTGACCCCCCTCATTGGAACAAGCTTGTTCCCAAGAGGCATCACATGATATGGTTTTGTTGAAATTTTTTGAAAAATAGCATTTTTTCAGCTGCTGAATTTGCACATTGCACGGACGGATGTTGCCGATTTGTTGGGTAAAGGGTTAAGTGCCTTGCCCATAAATGCAATGCAGTTACCTCTGGTCAGAATCGAACTATGGACCTCATGGTTTGGAGGCCGATAATCTAACCACGGAGCCACCATGCTCATTTTTGTATGGTTGACCAATCAATATCTTCAACATGTTTTGTAGGTTGAAAATATTAATTGGTCCACACACAAATAACAAATGTGGACACTTCCAATTGATGGCAAGGAAATGGAATGGAAGATTCCATTAGCATTCAAGGGAGTAATATTCAAAACATATGAACACAAGGATATTTCAGACAAAGAAAAATAATTTTGAACATGTAAGTTTATTTTTATTATTTATTTTATAGATCATTTCCAGCATATATGGCCATATCACACAATTATCAAGTTATACTGAGACAAATATTTATGTTGCCCAATTTAGACTACTTGCTCCCCAGGTATTCGTCAACAGAGCCTATTAACTGGTTGGGTGCTGGAAGTCCAAATTTGGGCTTTACTTGGAAGTGTGGGTACCACAAATTAACCCTTTACCCAATGAATCGCCCGCATCCGTCCGCGTAATATGCAAATTCAGCAGTTGAAAAAATATTATTTTTCAAAAAATTTCAACAAAACCATATCATGTGACCCCTCATTGGAACGAGCTCGTTCCAATGAGGGGTCACATGATATGGTTTTGTTGAATTTTTTTTAAAAATTTAAAAAAATGATATTTAAAATAATAAATTTTGATATCGTCTACGTTGGGTAAAGGGTTAAAGGCTTATATATTCATGTTTCATATCATCTTTGAAGTGACATTATTGAAAGTGAAAGCGAAATTCTTTTGTCTGTGAGCAACTGCCTTGCTGCAATTTATGGGAGAGTGCCTTTAATAAGGCAAAGACATGATTCGAACAAATTTTGCTGACCAAAAATAATTTAGCACCCTACCAGTTAACCCTCTGCACTGTAATGTCAAAATACAAAAGTTTTCAGCAACAAATTTTCCCACAATCAGTCCTTCGCGTGAGACGGGCGCTATTGCGCTCGCAAGTGCCCGTAATTTAAAAAAGACGAGCACAAACAATCGCGCCCATCATCAAACAGTTCAACTTCAATTAAATTGCACTCAACTCACTAGCATTGCCACGCTTCAAGTCAGAATGGACATCTATTTCGTTATTGTCCATTGGTTAATGGTAAAATGAAAACAAAAACAAAACTGCTGTTATATGCCCCCCACCCTCCATATCACCATCCACTTCACAAGAGGTCCGAATCGATATTGTCAGTGAAAACTGAAACATTTCCAGTTTCCTTTATTCACTGCACATGTCATTCTTCATCCCAATTGATCCAGCAAACAAAACCCAAAGTACAATGCTAATTAAATCAGAACAAACAGATAGACCAACTGTGATTGGCCAGTCAGTAGTGAAATCGTCTGCTACGGCAAACCGAATCACTTGTACCAAATAATTTCACCTTGTTTCCCTTTCTTCAAAGATTTGTGTACAGGCGAGAAATTTTATTGTCGGTGTTTTTGCTGTTTGTCTTTTCTGAACTGGTTACGTTTTCCAGATGCCAACAGTGACTCTATCAACGTTACAGTCTATTGAAGTATTTAGAGTAGTCAGCAAGTAGCAATCTAAATATCAGGATTAGCTGTGTTTAAACACATCTGTCCCAAACATGCATAGTTGTGAACCTTTGGGGAATTTTGCGAGTGTGATTTGCACTCGCAACACAATTTGCGAGTGCACTGTTTTGCACCCGTAAAATTTACTCACACGAAGGACTGCACAATGCAACTGGGAATTTAATAAATTATATCTTGTTTGACAGAGCTCATTGAGCTCGGTCAAACAAGATATAATTTGTTAAATTTTTCATGTTGTATGGGCCGTACTGAGTCAATGACGAAAATTTTGAAATACTACCAGAGTGCTAGGAGTTAGAGAGTAAACAAAGCTTGTTTAAAACAATCAACAAGCCCCTCTCCATATCACTGGCTTCTGACAGGGAAAAGTTTTCGAATGATTTCCGATCACTGTGGATGATTTTACTATGCAATAGAAGGTACCAAATGTACATCTCAATAAGATAAATATCAAAGAAAAGTTTTTGTGTGAATGATTTAAAATTTGAATAATTAAAAAATGTCTCAAAATTTGTTTTAGATTTGAACATTTCCTACTTCTCTCAAAAACAGTTTTCCACCTCTGTACTGCTGAGCATGTAATAAATAGAGGATAACCAATGAGTCATGATTTAATATTAAGTTTCTGACCTGATTTCACTAAACTTGACCAGAGCCAAGATTTGCCTCAAGTTTAGTGTCAAGTTGTTCCTGATCTTTAACTGGTTGAGTGCTAGAAGCCACTATCAGGGCTTTCAGAAAAATGAAGGTACCTGAGCAAAAGCCAACATTTTCCTGGCTCATGTTTCATATTCAGTCAAACGCAAAAATATTCTGTTTATTTGAAGTTGTTTATTACAAATTATTGGAGAGTGCCTATGGGCACTCTCCAATAATTTGTAGTAAAACAAATTTTGCATAACAAATTCCATCACCCAAAAAAAAAATTAGCCCTCAACCAGTTAAAAAACAATAAACTTTGGTTGGCAATTTTTATGAAGAGCATAAGTCAATTTCTCATGTTATCTTCATTAACAGAGCCTATTAACTGGTTGGGATTTTTCATATAAAGGCAGGGTGGATAGACTAAGTGAGGGGATTAAAACAGAACTATTAAATGGAGATCTCAGACTTAGAAGTGGGCACAACAGAGGGTAAAAAATAGTCAGAGAAAGAGTCATGGTGGATTGTAACATGAATTGGTGCGAGAGGGACAAAGCAAAGAGGTCCTTGGGTGGCCTGCATCATAAAGAGAAGCCAGGTTTTGAAGATTACCTTGAGGGCACCTCTGGGGAGGATTAAATTATACTATTTGATGAAATTAGTACTGAAGCTTCGTTAAATATCTGATTGTCCATACTGTTTGCTAACCAGGCACTGAATTGTCCTTTATATACTACTCAAAGTTTGCCAAGCACCAAGCATATCCAACTACCTGTTTTACGTTTTAGTTGAAATATTGTAATGAAAAGTGTATATATTTTTTATTTAATTATATCTTTAATGATTTAAGTACAGAAATTATTTGTGTTTTATTTTATTTGTGTTTGACATTATTTTTTAGCTTTTGAATACGATAACCATGGAAAATGGATATTATTGGTAAAAGAGGAAATTTTTCAATTTGCCAAAAAGTTAACGGAGCGAACTGGTATGGGTTCAATATCGAGTATGAGTCCCATTACTGTTAATTACAGCTTGACAACGCCTTCTCATGCTCCCAGCCAGGTTCCTGGTGGTCCTTTGTGGGATGTTGTTCCATTTTTGGACCAGCATAGCACCAAGCTCCTGGACACTTCTTGGCTGGACTGGACAGGCTGAAATTGCAAGCTGCAACTCATTCCAGACATGTTCGATTGGCTACCGCTGGTATATCGCAACAGCATCTGGAGCTGCTGCAGGTGGTACTTTTTCAAAAATTACTGTGCCCAATACCCCAAACTAATTTCAGCAAAGGCTTGGAAGAAAGGAAATGTCAAAAACTATATGATTACAAAAAGAATACATGTCATGTGTAAGTAAAAAAAAAAACATAAAAAAAGATATCTTCATTCTTTGAACAAATACCACAATCATTTCAGTAGTAAGGATGAAAAATAAACATATTTTCATATGTGGCTTTGCCAAGCATGAAAGCATATTATTTTTTATGGACTTGGGGAATAATTTCAGTATCCACTATAAATTTGAATATCTTCTATATATCTGCATTGCATTCGCTGCAGTCGTAAGAAGCCAGTCTGAACTATCATTAAGAGAAAAAAAATTGTTGTGTGTTACTTTTCTCTAATATGTTATTCATGATCAGACAAAATATGTCATGGTAAAAGCTATCACTCTTTACAAGGAAGAGTGCTGAAAACCATACTGGCCTTTAACTGGTTGATGGCTAGATTATTTTAGGTAGTCAGAATTTGTTGTTCAAAATTTGTTTTATTACAAATTATTGGAGAATGCCCACAGGCACTCTCCAGTAATTTGCAATAGAACAAATTTATATACACAAAATATTATTTGCATTTGAATGAATATAAAACATGAGCAAGGAAAACGTTGGCCTTAGGTTGTTGAGTTGCTAAGTCGAGCTTTGCAACACAATAACCTTTGATCTTAGGCTAAACTCAATTATATTTTATTCTTCATTGGCATGAAAGCCAGAGGTCCCTGTTGCTCACTCCCTTTTATACCCCCACAAGAGGGTGTCATGTCCCGGTCAAGTAAGGGCATGACCGAGTCATCCTGAGGTGCAGCTGCCCCAGATGACTGCCCCCCTGCTGGGTCAGAAGGTCAAATTGCCTCCATATGTTGAATTTTTTAGCTTTGTGTCAGAGGTCATAGGAGGCGCATGTCCCTGATGGGGCATTTACCTAGACTTGTGACCAAGACCATTTTGGTCAGGGGACAAGCCTTTTGCGAGGACGGAAAGAATTGTTTTTGACACTAAGTAGCCTACCCTGTTAGCCCTATTTGAGCTTCACATTGAAGTGCATGTACAATAACTTAAAGGCTTCAGATTCAGCGGATGTGCTTCATATCTTAAAAGTGAAATTATTTAGTCTGTACGGATGTGCCTTGTTACAATTTATGGGAGAGTGCCAAAGGGTAATGCAAAGTGTGGGCTACTGCCGCTGACACATATGCAAGTTCGAAGTAACCTTGAAGGTACAGTAGAATCCTCTTAATTAAATATCCATTTTGCCAGTGAAAATTATTCAATTAACAGGAGTATACAATTAACAGGGATTTGGTCAGTTTCCTGTGTTCTGGAGGTAAACTGAGCATTTATTCTATTATATCTTGTTTGACAGAGCTCTATGAGCTCTGTCAAACAAGATATAATAGAATAAATGTCTGTGTTGGATGTAGTGAGGCCAAAAAGGTTGATAAATAAGGAGAATTTGGTGCGTGTCACAGTAATTTTTTTGACATATTACAAAAATTTATATACAATTAACAGGAGTTTACTGTACAGCCCATATGCAATTAACAGATCAAATTTGTACTGAAGGTATGCTAAATGGTTTTGTGTTTTAAAATTATATTCAATTAACAGGAATATACAATTAAGAGATATCCAATAAAGTGGGCTCCACTGTATTACAAACAAATTTTCTAAGTTGAAAAAGTGCCATAACTCTGGGAAAAATTATTGGACGGAACACGTTCCTTGTGCATATTTGGTCCCCTGTGCAGGTCTATCAGCATTCCAAACGAGATCCAAATCTGATTGATGGCTTTGAAAACACAATGCAAAATGTTTGAACGGACAGACAGACCAAGGCAACAATATGCCAACAAAATCTGACGACAAAAAATTATTTACCACTCTACCAGTTAAAACAAACCAAAACAAATCTGAATTGATTCAACTTGAATATCATTCACAATAATACTGTTAAATAGCTACCTACATGATAATGTATTTCTAAACATATGACAACATATACATGACATTGATGAGAGATGAATGAATTGAGATTAACTGTCTCATGGTCATGATGTATTATACAACTTGATAATTCATCACTTCTGTTTAACTGCCATTATGACATGCCGTGTTGAAAAAAATCCCAATGTTCCTTTCCAACAGTATGCCAAATAACAGTGTGCAATTAGCTTAATCCTCGTACACTGATGTCCAAATATTATCGGCATTTGAAAAAGCACCTTTTTTATCATAATGCAACTAGGAATTTGTCAAATTCGGTATCTTATCTGACAGAGCTCATTGACTGAATTCAATTCATTTCTAGTTGCCTTATGGGTAATTTTACTGCTTGAAATTTTGGAATACTGAAATTATGGTACTGAGGTTAACTCACTGCGGGCTGTGAGCAGATTTTCCTGCCCAGAACCAAATTTAGAGGGCTATATTAACCCTTTACCCAACATAATGGCCAAAACCGCCAGCGCTATTCTAAAAAATCACCAATAATTAGTTATTCAAGAATTTTTTTGGCAAATGTCTGCTTTTCATGTTAGGTAAAGGGTTAATCGTCAAGAAAAATATACCACATAAATACAAAATAGCCCTCTTATCAATGACTTCTCTATGACAGAATTCTATTGAACTTCTCAATAAATCAAGTCATGGCTGCCTAATAGCAGCCATGACTTGATTTGGTAAGGAATTAAAAACTATGTTCAGCATTTTTAAGAGTTAACAGGTTATCAAGTCGAAAGGAGCTTCTATACTTGAAACAATTCAAATCAGATCTTGCATTAATTTTTTTTTAATGGTATTTAAGGTCATTTTTCTGCACAATGATTAATCGCGAAATATTCAGTCAAACGTTTACACCCGTATTGACCATTTTTGAGGAACTGTGCATTGCAGACTTGGTCCTATTTTACCAGTAAAACAGAGCTTATTTACAACACTAAACAAGCACTGTTTCACTTTCAGGGTTCCCACGGGGGGATTTTACATTAAGCCTTCATGTAAAATGACCAGAAAACTTCCATAACATAATTTATACCCCTCCTCATCCAAACAATCTTCTTTACCTCATTCCAAAGAAAGGTCATAAGCTATGTTTTGGAATAAAAAATAATAAAATGTAAATTGAAATTTCGGAGTATTGAACTGTGTAGACTTTATTGTTAGGTTGAGTAGTGAAGGGTCATGGCACCACATATATAAAAAACAACATTCTACAACTGTAAGTCTACAGCTGTGAAAATGAAATGTACAGTACTTCCTGTCAAAAATATACCATCTGGTAATAATAGCCCCTTAACTGGTGGAGTGCTAAATTATTTTTCAAAGGTGATTTAAAACCTGAGTATTTTTTTTAAAAATACCATGCTACCAGCAAGATTAGTCTCAGTTTAGCAAGATTTTGTTCATAAATAAATGTTGGTTACCATTTATTGAAGAGTGCCTGTAGGCACTCTCCAATAAATTGCAACCAAACAATTTTATATAAGAATTTTAACATTAAGCTAATGCATACATTCTAAAACCACTAATGTGGCTCCCAGCATTTGTCAATAGAGCCATGATAATGGCTTACAGCACCCAACCAGTTAATAAATCCTGATTATTTGCCTTATTAATGCGAGATTGCAACAGCAATCTAGAAATAAGGCAATAATCATGTGTTTCATATACTTGTACTTTATAAGTTTTTGACACCTCACCAGAAAAGCAACATATACAAATATTTTCCTCCAATTACTTAGAGTACTTATAGTTAATAAGCTATTAATTGAAAATAGAATATGTTTTTATTTTGGGAATTCACTGAAAAAAACAAGAGGGGGCAATGCAAAGTGTTTTCCAATGCCCCCGACCCGCCAACAATTTTCTAAGTCGAAAGAGTGAATAAGGGCCATAACTCTGGAAAAATGTGTGGAAGAAACTCACTCTACACAGGTATCGTTCCCCCATGATGCTCTATCACTACACCATATATCATTCAAATCAGAGTAGCAGTGGCTGAGATACAAGAGAAAATGTTGGTACGAATGGACAGAGGTCTCCACGAGAGACCCCTTTGACTTTTCACGTAGGGGGCATAAAAAACTTTCCACAATCTATTCCAATCAGGCATCATAAGCCGAGTTTGAGTGCTTTTTGAGAATAGTATTGGTTGGTTTGGGCTATTACATTGGGCAAAGAGTTGAAGATGAGATTTACACTATGGCTGTACAGAGCACAGTATTTGTTTCTCAGTTAATAATTAAAATATTTATACCCTGAAAGTGTAACTAACCCTGTGCAATTCATAGAGTTGTCACATTTTCTATTTATAAAAATTGGTAACTGCCATATCACGTACAACAAGAAAATATACACTGACTAAGGCTGAAAAAATGCACCAGGTTAGTTGGTTGCATCCTTCATAGGGTGCAGGATTCAAGATACTAATGGAAATACTTATACTGGATTGTGGGAATATTTTTTAAGTGAATTCCAAATATGAAAACATATTCTATTTTTAATTACTACCTCGTTATGTACCTTCAGACTTCAAAGCCTGATCAACACCCCTTTACATCCTGTGTGCAAGTGTTTAGCCAAGGTTTTGTTCCAAATTACTGTCACATTATGGTACAATTGTGGAAAAGAAATGACATTATTTGGGCAATAGTTGCCCTACCAGCTTTCCGCTTTATTACAAGGTTCAGTGAAAACTTGATGAATCTGCAAAGTGACCTCTGAATCTCTCCAGAATATCCCTTATGATGCTTCATTGATGTGCTTCAGCAGGTGTTCTTCAGCTTTCTGAAATGGATTACAAGTGTTAAAATATGAAATACTAAATGACAGCAAAACAATATCTACTTCTATTGCCCTTTTATGGAGGGTTCATACATGATTAAAGAAAAAAATTAGTCTTTCCAAGGTAGTTTTAAAGCACATCAAAACCTTTGTATATTTAAATCACGTCTGAAGTGTGTACACTCCAGTTAATAAATTCTTATTATTATGAAAAAAGTTTGCAAATCATGCAGGGCGGATATGAATGTTTCGTCAGGTAAAGTTTTCAAGAGTTGGTAGATTTCAAGGACAACATTCTGTTTATCATTAATCCTTTTCTCAATGAATCGACTGCATCCACCTGTAACATTTAAAAAATTATTTTTCAGACAATTTCAACAAAACCATATCATGCGATTCCTCACTGGAACGAGCTCATCGAGCTCGTTCCATCGAAGGGGCACATGATATGGTTTTGTTAACATTTTTAGAAAACTTCGAAAAAAATATAATTAAAATAATAAATTTTGATATTGTATGTATTGTGTAAAGGATTAAAGGAACAATAATTTTTTGGGGGACACTATCCAATCCAATACAACCCGTAAGAACTGTGGATTCAGAGCTACAGTGGAGCCGACTTAATTGGATATCTCTTTACTGAATAACCCTGTTAATTGAATACAATTTCCCAACACAAAACCATTTACCATACCTCCAGTACAAATTTGACCTGTTAATTGAATATAGGTTATAGAGTAAACTCCTGTTAATTGAATAAAAAATCTTGTAACCTGTCGAGAAATTACCCTTACCCTCCCCAGTTTTCCTTTGTTTATAGACCCATTTGGCCTCAGTATATCCAATACTACACGCATTTAATCTATTACATCTTGTTTGACAGAGCTCATGGAGCTCTGTCAAACAAGATATAATAGAATAAATGGTAAGTTTATCTCTAGAATACAGGAAAGTGACACAATCCTGTTAATTGAATACTCCTGTTAATTGAATAATTTTCATTGGCAAAGTGGCTATTCAATTAACAGGGTTTCACTGTATTTGTACTCGAAGTCTTTATTACCTGCATAGGCAACCAAAACTTAACTAAAAAGCTCTTTGGGTAATTTGTGTATTGCATGAAATGCTCACTAATGATTAGATCTGGGAACAAAGTTTGCGAGTGTCAACATTAGGCCCCATCAATGTTAACGCTCTCGATACTGATGTGAACATACCTAAATTTCCACAGCGAATATTTCCCATAATATTATAATGCAACTAGTAATTTAACCAATTCAATTTTGTTTGACAAAGATCAATGCAGCTCTGTCAAGCAAGGTTCAATCGGGTAAATTCCTAGCTGCCTTATGTGATAAATTTGTAAGTTGAAATTAGATATTTCGACATGAGTGTGCACAGAAATAAAAAAAAAAGTCCCTATATCCCGATAAATTCTGTCTTCTGATTGGTCAGAATGCCTTGGACAAACAGCCATGGAAAAGGGTGCACCCAACATTCAAGGTACATGAGAGCATGCAACATCCAGGTTAAAAGGGCATGTGAAACATCGAGGGTATATGGTTCAGATGAAAGTTTTTCGCTTTTGCTCACCTCGATATAAAAATCGAACCAAAAAACCTGAAAATAGTCACAAATATCATCAGATTTCTGACAGTTCGATCATATTTTGCTGTTATAAATTAAACAGTCAAATAATTAAATCAAACAATTTGAGACAAATAAAATAAATCTGTCAACAAAATAGCCCCTGATCTGATTATTGATTTTTTCAAGAGTAATTTAAAGATTAAAATTTACAGTCACTCCTGTATTCATGAGTTTGGTCCAACTGATTGTGAAGCGTGAGAAATGCATCCACAAATTTGTTTCCACTATGTTTCTATTGCGTTTCAAACGGGACAAAAATGTTATCTCTGCCAACATGAATGGTATATGGAGATTTAATACCTGGATGTCTCATTTAAACACCTCAAATGCAGCTCAGTGTTTAAGAACCAACATCCAGGTATCAAATCTCCCGATATGTTTTATGTTGGGAGAGATAAGTTATAATGTACCAATAACAAGACCTGGGATAAAATTTAGGAAGAAATCAGTTCTCCCAACTCAGATATTAGACAGAAGTGGCAATCATAGTGAGAGAAGTAAGACAAAACTACACAAATATGACAGGGCTAATCTGATTTTCTAAAGCGAGTTTTAAACTGAATTCTGAGCTGTCAACCATGTTTTTTACCACTTAACATGTCAATTCTGAAACAGGTGATATATTTCTTTAATTGTTTATGTTTAGTCATCTTACTTCATGAATTTATACATTCCCAGCATTTTATGCCTTCAGAGTATATGTACTCAAATGGGTATACTCAATGAGGCAAAGGTCTAAGTATTGCAGTCTTTAGATTTTGAAAATGGGATGCGGCCGTATACTGCTCGCTACCATTTGAAGAGAAGTGCGCTATTGTTGAGACCTGGCATTGGGAAAATGTTTTCAAGAAAAACATCAATGAACATCTGCACACCGTTTCCACAAAAAACATATCATGTGACCCTTCATTGGAATCAGCTCGTTCCAATGCGGGGTCATCCTATGGTTTTGTTGAATTTTTTTTATCTACGGCACAGTATGTATATTATGCAGTGGAGACAGATGATTTGTTAAATAAGGAGGCACATTGTTGTCTACCAGCAAAAAGTAAAAACTGCAGGTGCGATGGTACGCAACAGCAACAGCTCACCCCAAAATAGTTAGGGTAAAGTATTGGGATTTGATTAACATTTGTTATTACAACATAAACCTAAAGATTATCTAAAAACAAAATTAACAATACCTCTTTTGTATTATCAGTAGAAATCTTTTCTTTACATCCTCTCCACATGCAATGAATCAGTTTTGAAGTTGTATTCACATGATCAGTCATTATATGATGTAACAGGTGATCAGCTAAGCCAAAAATCACACCACAGTTTTCAAACTAAAAGAAAAATGGAAAAGAATAAAATATTATACATATGTGAACATAAATGACATGGGGCATGGTACTTACTTACAGCAGAGACTGATCTGTGGGGTAATGAAATACTGTAAGATATGAACATTGTCTCATCAGTTTGTTAACCCTTCGAGGTCTATTTCCGATTTTGATAACTTTTTTCTGGAATAAAATAGGTCTGTGTCCCAATATACAGTGTTTGGGTAAACTTGCACATTATTTTTAAGTACTGTGGCAGTTGTTTCTAGGCAAGTCTTGACTGCCTATATTGGCAGCCAAGACTAGCTTAGACACAATTGCAAAGTCAAAGGATGTAGACTGTCCAAGTGTATTAACCCTTTACCTAACATGAAAGGCTGACAACACTTGCAAACACAATTCATGAATAGTTTTTTTTTCCATTTTTTGCACACAAACATAGCTTATGATCCCATATTGGAACAAGCTCAAAAAGCTTGTTCCAATGAGGGGTCATAAACCATGTTTTTGAGAAAACTAGAGTGATGTCACGCATGCAGCCCGACTGTCCCAAGAATGGCAATGCTTAGACGCAAAATAGTCGGAGCCATTTTTTGTTAACAGTTTACCTAATGAATCTGCCATATCTGCACTCGTGATATACAAAATTTGCTATTCAAATTTTATTTCTTCATTTCTCTACTTCAAAACATACCTCATGACCTATTAATGGAACAAACTTGATGAGCTTGTTTCAATAAGGAGTAATAAGCCATGGTTTGAAGTAAATAAAAAATGAAAAAATCTGAGGTTTCAGAAAAATAATTTGTACTGTTGGCTTCAACTTGTGTAAGGTAAAGGATTAAAGATGCAGTACATAAAGCAATGTTGGGCTATATGAGTCAATTTTCTTTTTTGCATGTAATAACTACCAATCCTTCAAAATGCATTTTGGGAATAATTGCCTAAGTGACAATTTGTGTGTGTGTGTGTGGGGTGTGGTGGGGGGGGGGGGGGGGCAGTTGTGGAACCTATATTGAAACCTGGCCTGTATTGCTAGCTGGAAAATACACGTATCAACTTTGGTTCAAATCAAATAATCCAAACTAGAGTTATCAGTTTGAAACCAATTGTTTACAGACAGATGGATGGACCGACAGATGGACGGATGAAAGTCATGACTATAGCCCTGACTATAAACAGTCAGGCTAAAAATGAATTTTGTACCAAAGAAAAAATATTGCATGAATGGCCCTGGGTGAGGAGGAGGTGGGGTGGGGGATGAGGGGTGGGGGAGTGTGGGGGTGTGTTAGGGCAGTCCATTTTTTTTTCCACATGTGGTCAGTCTAAATCCTTCATAATCCATTTTGAGCAGAGAAAAATATCTAACTGGCACCATGGGGGTGGGGGTGGGGGTGGGGGTGGGTGGTGGTGTTGGTGGTCTGGGTTTTTAACCACAAACATTAACCAAAACTGTAAAAAAAGCATTTTTGACTAAAGAAAAAAAAATGCCTAATTGCCCCTCTACACCCCCCCACCCCCCCCCCCCCCCCCCCCCCCCCCCCCCCACCACCCCCGTACGTAAGTTTAAAAAAAGGTTCCGCATGTAGTGACTGTAAATAGTTCAAAATGCATATTGGAGAAAAGAAGAAAAACAAGAGGCCCCACGGGGCCTGAAGCGCTCATCTTGTACAGAACACAATTTGAACAGAGTCCAAGAATGAGTCTACATTAAGCAAGCCATCTCCATAGGCTACACTGTCAATCCTTGAGTCCCTCAGGAGTGACAAAAATAATCTGGGCATCATGCCTTTTCTTCAGTTGATCATAAGTAAAATGTACAGCTCCCCTATGAAGCCCCTTGATACAACCTATGTGGATTAATCTTAGTACCTCTAGAGGGTACTGAATACAAAATTTTTAATTCTTCAGCAAAATGGCCAATTCCGGCTCCCATAGAGAGCCCAAATATTAACCCAGGCTCTTGATTTGAACACAGTTAAATCTGACTTCCCTAGAGATGTTGTGTACCGAATATGAAAGCATTCTGACTGTTGGATCTGAAGAAGAGAAATTGTAAAGAAATTTCTTCGAATTGCACTAAGTTCAAATTTGGGCTACCATAGCGAGCCCAAATATTGACCTATGGATCCGATTTGAACAAACTTGAATCTGACCCCCCTAGAGATGTTGTATACCAAATGTGAAAGCATTCTGACAAGTGAATCTGAAGAAGAAGATTTTTGAAGAAATTCCCTCATATTGTACTAAGTTAAATTTCATGTTCCCATATGGAGCCCAAATATTAACCTAGGCACTCGAATTGAACAACCTGGAATCTGACCCTCCTAGAGATGTTGTATACCAAATATAAAAGCATTCCGACTGGTGGATCTGAAGAAGAAGATTTTTAAAGAAATTTTCTCATATTGCACTAAGTAAAAATTTGGGCTACCATAGTGAGCCCAAATATATACCTAGGAATTTGATTTGAACAAACTTGAATCTGACCCCCATAGAGATGTTGCATACCAAATATCAAAGCATTCTGACTGATGGATCTGAAGAAGATTTTTTTAAATTACCCTCCATATTGAACAAAGATAAAATTTGGGCTTCCGTAGGAAGCCCAAATATTAACCTAGGGACTTGGTTTGAACAATCTAGAATCTGACCCTCATAACAATGATGTATACCAAATATTAAAAGACTCTGACTGGTGGTTCTGAAGAAGAAGATTTTTAAAGAATTTTCCCCATATTTCCCTATGTTAAAACTTCGGGCTCCTGTAGAGAGCCCAAATATGAACCAATGAGCTTTATTTCTACAAACTTTTATCTGACCCCCCTATGAATGCTGTATACCAAATATCAAAAGATTCTGATGATTGGTTCTGGAGAAAAGATTTTTTAAAATTTTTGCAAATATGCTGACTCAGCATTTTTTCGATGCCCATTACAGAACACCCTAACATAACCGATGGCAATTTTTTTTTACCATTCAATTCTACTGGTCGTAAGGATACTTCATACCAAATAAAAGCTCTCTGTTCCATGGGGTTTGGGAAATATGGGCGTTTGAAAGTATTTCTATTTTTAGCTCCCAGGGTTCCCATGGGGATGCGGGAATTTTTTTTTTTGCATGGGTCAAGTACTTATGACCCAATACTACCACAAACCAAATTTGGTTCATACCAGACCATCGGTTCAGAAAGTTAAAAAATTTATAGTAATTTCTATATTTTTTATACTTACCAATGACCTAGACATAGCTGGTGCTAACTCTTAAAATATAGGGCCAAACACAAATTTTGCCCCCCAATCCCCAAAATTTGCATCTAAAACCAAAGAAAACATGTCCTGAAAGGCCCTCCACACTTCGCCTCTACTGCGCATGCGCAGTGTCAAGGACGTTCCGAAATTGGCGCCATTAATCATTCTAATAACCAGTGCCTGGTAAGCGCTATGTACTCAGCGGGGAGGCAAGAGTTCCCAACTCCTGGGAGGGCCATCCCCGTCTGGGTCATTGGTAAGTATAAAAAATATAGAAATTACTATAAATTTTTTAACATTTTTATACTGTACCAATGACCCAGACATAGCTGAATAGTAAAAAGGCTGGAGAGCCAAGGACATAGAGCAAAATGGAATACGCTCAATAAAATAAAATAGAGTCATCCCCTGTAGGGAAAAAGAAGTAATAGGCCTTACATGTATCTTTCTTATTTATGATAAATTAGAAAGATACAACACCTTCCAAAATTGAGCTTCATACATCCATGTAGTCTATTAATATCCAATATAATCCTTATACTAATAATTTTTAAAGTAAGCCAATAAATAAAGTAAGTCTAGAGAATAGAGACTCTTATACTCCTAAAAGTGTCTGAGGATTGCATAATCATGTCCGTTGACATATGCAATATTCAAAAGCTATACTTTAAAAACTAAGACTTGAATGAATTTTAAAAACCTAAACTTCTCACTAAACAACCATCCCAATAACAGCTCAGAATTACTAACTCCGGAGGAGGTATCCCCTTGTTTTCATAGTAAAACAGGTGACCCAAGGGAACACCCTCCCCCCCCCCCCCCCTTTTTCTTGCCCTGGGTCAAATAGCCCAGAGCGAAGAGGGCAGCAGAACGGAGACACTGCCGAAACAGACAGCCTACCTAGCTATAGTAGCAACTGTTAAGTGAATGACATTCTGAGCAGTAGATAATAGACCTAACAATAGAGGCCTCCAGAAATGGACTCGATATTTCTGAGATAAAAATTCATGAATGTGGATGGCTGAGCGCAATGAGCGGCCTTCAAAAATCTATAATAGCGACACTATTAATGTAAGCCCAAGAAGTAGAAGAACTCTTACTTCATGAGCCGAAATCTTAAGCACAACTGCTAAGTCAATGATATACCATAAGCAGTACCGATAGTTAATAGAATCCATTAACAATAAAATGGAGCGTAACGTCCTTCTACTAGGCATCAAAGACAGAAGAAGCTTACGCCCATAGTAATATACAGATATCTGTTTATAAATACATAAACTCTACCCGGAAAGAGTAAAGGCCTATGCCCATACGAAGACGGAAGGACCTTAAAAATAATAGGTTCCGGATAATAGGAGCTTAACTCTTATGCAAAAATCCAACCTAAATAGTAACGGAAGTAGTGATTCCGAAACTACGAAAGTGAAAATCATCCATCGATAGTGCATGAAACTCACTGACTCTACAGTAAAAGAGAAACCAACAGAATTACTGTCTAAAAGGTCAGAACTTGAAAACTACTGTTTCCAGAGGCTCAAATGATTACTTAGCTAAATAAGAACCGAAGTTAAAATCCATATAGGAATTTAATCTAAAGATTCTAAGTCTATTTATCAAAAAGTTACTAACTGACTTAGATAAAGAGACATAAGACTCAATTGTAAACTATCGTAGAGTGCATAGGTATGAGGTAACATAAACCTATAACCTTAATAATAACAGGCTGCAGTAGATCTTGTGAAACAAGTATACTAAAAAATTGCAATGAGTAGTATGGAGGGATCAACAATATGAACATAATGATCCCTACACCAACGACGGAAGAGCCTCCACTTTAGCCGCATAGAATAGCGAAGAAGAGGATCTCCTATAGTAAGAAATCGCGTCCAAAGCTCGTCCAGTACAGTGCTTACAATGCAATACGGACCACACAACGGAATACATGAAGGTTGCGACCTTGCGGGTTGTGATAAAGATGACACGATTTACCCAGTGAAAAAAGATCCTCACATAGAGGAAGATTTCACGTTAAGACCCACAGTAGACAAGAGAGTAAATTACCCATGATCTCTGTGAAGATAGAGATGCTATCAACAGAAATGTATTGTGGTTGTTTATCTTAGCAATACCTGCTGAAACAACAGCGCCGAAGGATACGCGTATCCTATCATTCCGTCCTATAGATCAATAGAGCGTTAACAACATTAGCTCAGAGATCTGGACAAGCCAACACATACGTCTGCAATTGATTAGCAAGCTGTGTCGTAAATAAATCATCATTGGGCGCTCCCATAGATAGCAAATCTGATTGAATACTTGTTTGTTGAGAGTCCATTCTGACAGCAACAAGCGACCCGTAAGAGAACGGGAGTCCGGTAAAACAATCAGACGACCCGGAATATGACGGACCAAAACAGAACTTGGTGTACTATAACCAACAGACGGATTCTTTCCATTAAATTGAATAACGGAACGAAAGAGTGCCTCCCTGGTTCCGGAGATACGCCACTACTGTCGAATTAAAGGACATGATTTGGGCATGCGTTTCTGAATAATGTTCATGCAATGACATAAAGCAAGCCTAAAAAACATTATTCCGCGGAAGAAAACTGGTTGCTAAGAGACTGCGGAACCCAAAGACCCTGGCACTTCGAATCCGTAGGGATCAGTATTATATCCCAATCTGTTTGACTGGCAACCATCGTAACAGCCACACTCGGGTCCGGCAACTGCGGCGGCACTCTCTGAGTCAACCACCGAATGTTTGCCCCAGTCTGAATCTCTTGTAACACTAGATAGACAAGAGAACGTGTAAATCGAGCAATTCATGGATTGCCGAAAAGTTGCCGTCGAAGAGAAGCTCCTCCGAGAACGAAGCGACTCTGAGAGAGTTCTTAACCTTACTATCCACGCGTGTGGATGTAGCTAGGGCTGCGTCACGTCTAACCAACTCCAATCAGCCACTGAAGGGCGGAGTTATACGTGAACAAACTACTGCCCTCAAAAGAAATTACATTGAGAATAATATCCCGTAAATCTTTTCTTGAAGATGTAATGATAACGCCTCAGTAAGGCGGATTACGTATGATAAAGCGTCTAAGTTAAGTCTACTATACATCATGTCATTTCCAACATTGAAGTTGGAAAAGACATAAACGGCGAAAAAGAATATATCCAGTCTTTAACCACACCGTCTAGACGCATATGAACTCTCGGTATGTCCTGCTCTGCCAAAATAAACTATTCGTATAAATGATAAAATGGCAGAAATGAGCAACGCGGACAAGAAACTAAACTATCATGCTTGGTAGCAGGCTTGTATATATATATATATATATATAGCGTCGAAAATAAAACACATGTTGTAATGACAATATTGGACTGAGTCGGTAAGTCAGGGACAATGTCCCTGAACCGATCGAAAAATCCGAGTCCAATGACGCTATAAGTCTCTTATCCAAGATCGCAGCAATGAAGTCCGAAATAACAATCACTGGAAGATAATGCCAGAAGATATGAAAGGCAGCTTCCGATACTACTAAAGGGAAAACACGAAATCTTTCGAATCCCTTTCGCCATCCTGTCGGACCCTATAAAGCGTTCGGTCGTCCGTACCTGATGCAACCGCGGACCACACCGACCCAGCGCCGTCGGATAATTCCTGATTCGACCGAGAAACTGTCAATTGCTGGGATGCTGCGAAACAACTGTGCTAACTCGGATAGCACGTCCGTCACTGAGGCCTGAGGAGAAGCGGTATTACGATGCATTGCCGCTGGAAGCTCCGTGATCGTTACCCCGTGCATACTACCAATATGCGAGCGAACGGAGTGTATAGGCCTCGTGTCCCTTGGCTACCGGATGGCGCGACCTATTCGCCGTGGAATCAGTGAATGACGAAACTGATCGGATACTCGAGGTCACGTAGCCAATGTGCGGTCGTGTGCCCTGCTGTGAGGATGAGGAAGCATTAAGGACAGTCTCTCGGACTGTCAATATAACGGAGCGTCCCGACCGACGGACATATGCTCCGAATGTAAAATATCAGAACCACAACATGCGGTCCCCTATGTTGTTGGACGAGAGAGGGACCTCTCTCGCTCACAGCCCGGACGGACCTGGACAAGCCAGGAACCGGACTAACAGGCTTCCTCCGATCTGTTCTCAATCTGCCGTCACTGGATGAGTACTAAAGTAATTAAAGTGCTCGCATCACCCAAATCTCCTTCCTAGACCGCAACGGACGAACCCGGCAGCCGAACCATTCGATGAATGTACGCTACACCGGGTGAGCTAGCGAATGTCACTCCGTAGGCGATAGACATATTCCATGAGCACTTATAGCCGCTAGCTCTTCATTAACTATGACGACAGAGGCACACTTTTGAAAGACATCTCCGTAACTTTGCGAACAAGAAACCAGAAATGCTTGGTTATAGCAAGCATAAAATAATAATATATATAGCGTCGTTCAATAATTCGAAAGTTTGTGTGACATTATTAGACTATGTCGGAACTGAGGGACGATGTCCCTGAACCGAACCAAAAATTTCTAAGTCTACCGACGCTATCAGTTTCTTATCCGGCATCGCAGCATTCTGGTCCGACGAAAGAAGCTGTAGAAGACCAAGTCAGATGACATACACAACAGCATATGTTGTTCCGAAAGGGAAAGCTCGAAATCCTCCAAATCCCTTTCGGTATCCCGTCGGACCGGATGAAACTTTCGGACGTCCGTACCCGCTTCCGCGGAGCGTCCCGACCCAGCATCGTCGGATAAAAAATATGCGACAGATTCAGTTGATGCTGGGATGCTGCGATAAACTGTGCTATTTAGGAAAGCACGTCCGTTCCCGAGGCCTGTGCAGTAGCGGTCTTACGATGCATTGCCGCCGGAAGCTCCGTGTACGTTGACTCCCGCACACTTCCTATGCGAACGTCCAGAGTCTGCAGGCCTCGTGTCCCTGGCTACCGGATGGTGTGACCTGGTCGCCGAAGAATCCTTGATCGGCGAAGCTGGTAATATATCGGCGGTCACGCAGCCAAGGTGCGGTCGTGTGCGCTGATGAGAAGAGGAAGCCTTAGCAGTCTCCGCGGACTGCCTATACAACGGAGCGTCCCGAGCGACGGACATATGCTCCGCTTGCGACACATTTTGTACCACAACATCTGGGGCCAGATGTTGTTGAACGAGAGAGGGGCCTCTCTCGCTTGCCGTCCGGATGGACCGGAACGGGCTATGAACCGGACTAAAAGGCTTCCTCCGTTCTCCCTCCGATCCGCAGTCACTGGGTGTGCATTAGGTTGATTTATAGTGCTCGCATCACCCCAAAATTCCTTCTAGACCGCAACGGACGAACCCGGCTGCCGAACCATTCGGTGAATGGACGCTACACCGGGCGAGCTAGCGGACGTCAAAGGCCGTCAAACCTACTAGGGTCCTCTTAGGCAATTGGCGTATTTACATGAGCACTTTTCCGCTAGCCCTTCATTAATTGTGACGACGGAGGCACACTGTTGGAAGACATCACAGATACATCACCCTAATCTTGATCGTCTGAAATAGAAACTGATAAAGTAGAGTGACCCTGCGGGGAAAGGACCGGAGTGTCCAATTCCCCAATAACATACCGTGACATACGCTTCCCATATTGTCATCGAAATCATACGATACAGAACAGGAGTTAATGCGAGTACACTGACCACATATAGAATGATTATAAAGTCAGAGGAAGACTTCCTCTTAATACAATTGATCAATATCCTTTCAATGTGAAAAGAAAACAAGTCCTGGTACTCGCACTAACCCCTGGCAATCAAAATACATAATAATAATATGATCCATTAATATAGAAAAAATAATTGAAATCAAAATATTTTTTCAGAACAGCCCAAGTTTCTGAAAAGTAACGTTGAGCCCCAATGGATCCCAAGCCTAAGTGTGGACAAAAATTTTAAAAATATTTTAAACAATTTATTCAACACTTACAAACAATAATAATGTATCTAGTTATGATTAAAATAACATCAAGATATTATTTTCCAAAAATCCCCCCCTCACACAGAGGGCTGTTGTAAATGTAAACAATGAGTGTAAAAACACTAAAATAAGACTCCAGGCACCCAGGCCCGAAATCAGTTACCAAAAATACACTATCTGATGCAAAACAGAGACTTCCAGGGAAGAAACTGCAGAACATCAGATGGTAGATGCAGAACACAACGCCTAACCACCCGTAGGTGAAGACGTAAACATGGGGAAAAGAACAGAATTCATTCTGTTATTCAGCTAAAACTCCCAAGAAAATTTAGTAATAATAATTACAAAAACTATGCCAAAAGCATGGGAGAATAGCAAGGGGAGACTTAAAGGACAGGGAGAGAGGAAAACACTTAAAAAACAGTGTAACTAAATAATTAGAATGACAACAAAATGGCTGCTGCCTCGAAAATAGGTAACTTAACATAATTTCATTAAAAATTTTTAAGTTACAGCCCTGATAATATTCTGTCACACATTTTTTCCTCTCCTCCTTCTCTATCCTCCTTAGAATCACCATTTCACTAATATTTATGTGTCTGGCATCATTTAAACTGAGATTTACAAGCACAAAGATCAGTCAGATGTTAACTGATGAAGGGCCAAACTTAGAATGATTAATGGCGCCAATTTCGGAACGTCCTTGACACTGCGCATGCGCAGTAGAGGCGAAGTGTGGAGGGCCTTTCAGGACATGTTTTCTTTGGTTTTAGATGCAAATTTTGGGGATTGGGGGGCAAAATTTGTGTTTGGCCCTATATTTTAAGAGTTAGCACCAGCTATGTCTGGGTCATTGGTACAGTATAAAAATATAGAAATGGGCCAAAAATCTTACCCCTCCTATTACAAAGCCAAATATTACTTTACGAACTTCGTTTGAACAAACTTGATTCTACACCTCATATGGAAGCTCCATAGCAAATATCAAGTCATTGTACACACTGGTTCTTGAGAAGAAGATTTTAAAAATATTTTGGAGCATTTTCCCCCACTCCCTCCCTATGGGGCTGGGCATGCTGAGTTGAACAAAAATGAAATGCCCCTTTGGGACCATCACTCACACAAACTTTCACTTGAATTGGCCCAGTGGCTTTGGAGGAGAAGACCAAAACATGGTGTTGACGGACGACGGACGGGAAGCGATTAGATTAGCTCAGCTTGACTTTGTCAAGATGAGCTAAAAAAAGCCTAATGGGGGTGGGGGGGGGGGGGGGGGGTGTAGGTGGTGGTGGTGTTTGTCTTGGTTTTTAACCACAAACTTGGAGTCATCCTACCAAGCTACAATGAAATACCTTCATAATTATGGCCTGCGGAATATTCGAAAGGTTTTCGGGCTTCGGGCCTCTGTTGCCATCACAGTTGCCTAAAAGGGGACGTTCTCATCTAGACATTATATGAAGTCAACCTATCAAGTTACAATGAAATCCCTCCATAAATATGACCTGTAGACTGTGCTAAAGATTTTCGGGCTTCGGGCCCCTGTTGCCGCCACAGTTGTCCATCCACATGACCTGCAGACTGTGCTAAAAGTTTTTGGGTTTCGGGCTTGGGCAGCCATCACGGTTGACAGATCATGCCCAAACGGGGACGTTCTCATCTAGGCATTATACAGAGGCATTCTATGAAGTTGTAATGAAATCCCTTCAAAAATACGACCTGTAGTCTGTGCTAATGGTTTTTGGGTTTTGGGCTCGGGCAGCCATACCGGTTGACCGATCACGACCAAAAGGGGACATTCTCATGTAGACATGACCTAAAACCTGCATATGAAATTTCATGACAATCAGACAAAAAATACCAGGTATAGTCTGTACTTGAAGGTTGAATAAAAAACTTTAACCACAAACTTTAACCAAAACTCCAAATGTCAACTAAACTGGAATAAGAAAAAAAAAAAACCAACCCAAAACCCCCACTTGAACCTTCAGTAAAAAACTTTAACCACAAACTTTAACCAAAACTCTAAATGTTAACAGAAAAAGGCAGACAGACAGACGGACGGATGGACAGACAGACAAAAGTCATTACTATAGCCCTCACTGTAAACAGTCGGGCTAAAAATGAAAAAAAAATATTAAAAATTGAATGGTGATTTTTGTGAATAGTGCTGGGTGGTTTTGGCCACTCCGTTAGGTAAAGGGTTGAAAGTCTCCAAGCGTTAAAGAGTTATTAGAGGGTGCTTTTCAGTGGACACTTCTGGTTTACTATATTGTGCATGTGTAGACATATCAGAATAATAACCTGGTTATTTCACTGAACAGTTTACATCCTGGAATCTCATTCCAAATTAAGCCATTCAAACCTCCTCGAGAGGAGAGTTGTGATTGACATTTCATTCCTGACATGTATAGGGCACTTTTGTAGAAGTTCTACACCTTCCACAACATTCTTGTTTATCTCTGAATCCAAATGGCACATTTCATTACGACTGTCAATCCACAGCTTTCACATGGAATATTCTCACCAATCATGTCATTCCATTGCAACTATCAAATCACAGTTTATGTTTACCTGGAAGAGTACTCCCAATAAATCAGACTAATCAACAGGAATTTGATCTTTGTCTTACAGTCTAGTGATAAAACCAACAATATATTCTATTTTATTATACACCTATCAATGATATGGACATGATCTCGATCAACAGATCTGTCCTGCAGTATTGAATAGAGTGTGATACTGCTATTACTGGCAAAACACATGCAGTGTGATACTGTAAAATCGAAAACGTAGCTGGGTGAGAATTGGGTCCTCTTCTTCCAGCTCACACTACTATAGAATGTTCTCTGAATCCACAAACCTTCAATTAACTGGTCGAGTGCTAGTTCTTCATCATTGTACAAAGGTATCAATTCATTTTTCAACAATAACTAGATTCATTGAGATGATGAGGTTGATTGAGTCCATCCAGATTGGATTTCCCATAGGGTTTCCATGGTAACTATGAACTGAAATTGCAGCCATTTGATTTTTGCAACACGATCAACATTACAGGAAGATCATTGGTAGAGGGTGCCCCAGTCATCAATCAAGTGAAGTTTCAAAACATTTGGTCTTGTAGATTCAGAGGAGAAGATTTTTCAAAATCAACCAATCAGAATCAAAGAATGCCTCTGGCGGCCATGTTTTTCATCCAACAGGAACAAAATGAGGAACAGTTGTAGAGAACCTATCGTAGACCATTCCTGCCAAGTTTGGTTCACATGGGCTCAGCGGTTCCAGAGAAGAAGATGAAAATGTAAAAAGTTTACGGCTGACAGACACCAGGAAGACGACAGATGCCAAGAGATGGAAATAGCTCACATGGCCCTTTTAATTGATTAAATGCTTATATCAGATGAACTGAGGCAAAATAATTTAGTGGTTGCCAAGAGTAATTCTTCAACAGACCAGATTCCTTATTCAAAAAGTTTACTCTTTAAATTATCTGTAATTAACTGGTCACAAATATACTGAATGTATGGTTAACAGTTTAGTGTTTGAAGCAATTAACTGGGTTATCCAGTTAATGGGTTGAGTGCTGGAAGCCCAAATTTGGGCTATACTCTGAAATGTGGATACCACAAGATGAAGGCTTCATATTCTGTGGATATTCTTCATAGGATATTTGAAGTGAAATAAATTGGTCCATAAGGATTTGCCTTGTTGCAGTTTAGAGGAGAGTGCCAAAAGGCACTCTCCCATAAATTGTTACAAGGTAAAGACATGTGAATAAATTTTGCTGACCAAAAATAATTTAGCACTCTACCATTCAAGAAATATCCACTGTACATGCATTACTCAAAACCAAAGGGGTATAGCAAAAATTTACTAAAACTCAGTGTTCATATATTACCTGACAAACAATTTTATTATCAAACTGTAATTTAATGCACTCCACAAGACCTTCTCTGTTTCCAGTGTAGAGCTGTGAATAAAAAAGAAACAAGACAATTACTTTTCTGTAAAAAACTGGTTTTATCTCTCATATGATATAAGGAAGTCGCACAGAAACTGAGAAGATGACCCACTGTCTTCATTCAACCAGTACTTTCTTTATTTCTGTATATGTTTTCATTGAAAATGAAGTCAAATAATATTACATACGTGGGGTGACCATCAAGCCAGAAAATAAGCAGACTGTCACCTGCAAAATGAGGTCCCCAGAGGGTAAATTACCCTCTGTGAACCTCAGTCTGAATCAGGGTGTCAAAACTAAACAGAAAGAGGTACCCATAGGATAAATTGGCCCACTGTATGAGATAGCATCATCAAATTTACCCTCTGCGGACCTCACTTTGCAAATGTCAGTGATGGAAATCTGAAACTGGCAATTTTTTGTTTTGGTACGTCTACCGCTGACATAATTTTAATCACACGTCATTCACATTTGGCCATCAATAATCCTCATTGTCCTCCAAAATCATGTTATTAATTGTTATATTATCTATAATAATATTATTTCAGTTTTGTATACAGTGGGATCTGTTCTTACAAGGAGAATTGTTTGAATTTTTACATACCCCTCTAATTCAGTATGGGCTGATTGAACAATAAACTCTGTCTGGAATCTTGAACAATTGGCATTGATTGGCTTGAATGCCGTCCATGAAGAACTCATGCCTTTTATCAGGCATTTAGATTTTAGACGATGTTTGTGAAGTAAAAGAATGAACAAGAGGCCCCAAGGGGCCTTAATCGCTCACCGGCCAAAGTGGTTCAAAGAAGTATTTGGGGTCACATTCAGTTAGACATGGTTCATCAACACTACAAAGGAATGAAGTCATGAGAGGCAAATTTTATGGAAAAACACCAAGAAATGGATTTGAACAAACCTGAACGTAACATGCCCCGCCACCCCACCCCTGCCCATAAAGCCCAAATATTAAGCTAAGTTCTCACATTGAAAAAAAAACTTGAATCTGATCCCCCTTGAGATGTTATATACCAAATAGGAAAGAATTCTGACTGGTGGATATGGAGAAGGTTTTTAAAGAAATCACCTCACATTGCACTAAGTTAAACTTTGGGCTCAAATAGGGAGCCAAAATATTAACCCAGGGTCCCAATTTGAACAAACTTGAATCTGACCCACCTGGAGATGTTGTATACTAAAAATGAAAGGATTCTGATTGGTGAATCTGAAGAAGAAGATTTTAAAAGAAATTCCTTCTTATTGCACTTTGTTAAAATTCAGGCTCCCATAGGTAGCCCAAATTAATAATCCCGGGACCAGGTTTGACTGGTGGATCTGAAGAAGATTTTTTTGAATTTTGGAAAAAAATTTATGGGTGCTATCAGAGTTATGCCCCTTCTGGTGCACCCTGTGGGCGTGGCATGTTTATTTGTACAAACTTGAATTGACATGTAAGGAACATGCACACAAAATTTGGTTCAATTTGGTTGAGTAGTTTGTGATGAGAAGTCGTTAATGTAAAGTTCACGACGGACGGCAAGTGATAAGTGAAGCTCCCTTTTGGTGAGCTAAAAATAGATCAGAAGAGCAATTTGCCTGCCTTAGTACCTCCCAGGAGTGATTTTTGCCACCCTGGATTTTCCAAAAAAGCAAGTCTAGTCAATGATGTTTTCAACACTTTGGGACCCAATTCCAATTTGGTTATTTTAACTGCAACAGAACCTGTGCCTCAACATGCAGTCTCTGAGTAAATTTTCAAGTTACATTCTAGGTACAAGTTCTTTCTGGACAAGTCTTGGATGTCTATATAAGCCTAAAAACAACAGCAAAACCACAGGATCTAGCCTGTCAAAGTGTATCAAAAATGTTTAAAAATCTACAAACCTTATGGATTAAACAAAATTGTCTTATTACGATTGAATTAAAAATCTTTTCAGGGTAAAAGTCAAGCTCTCAGGCCACCAGTATAATTCTGTAAGAAATTTGACACTGTTATGGCATCAAACTAGTCTAGCTCTGAAATAGGTCATGCCTATGTTTGGAGTCACTCATTTGGAATTTTTCAGGTTGTTAGAAAAGCAAACCTACAATTTGCTTTTCCAACCGATATATTCCAGACAACTGAATCTGAAAAATTTCATAAAGATTCATTTTCTGTGAATGAAAGCTAGAAATGTTGCTCACTTGAGACTTGATTTGATTGACATTACAATTGAAAATGAAGACTCACAGAAATAGTGTTACGATTATGCCAGATAGTTCCACAAATCATGTTAATACCTACATGTTTTCAAGAGGGATTAAATACTTATTGTTTGGAATGTTTATAACTGAGGCAGGAAAGAATACTTGTACAGCTTGTAAGTATAGGCAGACCAAATTACATCATCAGTGTGCATGCAAATTTCCACAAAAACTGCATAAAACAAACAGCCTGAGTGTAGCTGCATCAAATTCCAAACAGAATTAGATTGGTGGCTTCAGAGCTTTGGTAAAATAGTGTTAATACACTAGCAATTTGACTCACTCAAACTCAAAGCCTTAACTATTGAGAAAAAATTATTGGACTGTGACCTGGTTTCATCTACCAATTATGATGTAAACACATATAGCAACTGTGGTCAAAATCTACTGACAAGAGTAGGAGGAGATGCAATGACAAGGTTATGAACTATGTGTCAAGGATCATAATTCAAGAAAAGAAATTGTCTGTGACCTAGCTATTGTATTCACCTATCATACTGTTAACCCTTTACCTAACATGAAAGAAAGACGACACTTGCAAACAAAATTCCTGAATAACTAAATTTTTTTTATTTTTTGCACCCAAAACATAAGTTATGACTTCTCAATCGATCGAGCTCAATGAGCTCACCAGAGAGGGGTCATAAGCTATGTTTTTTGAGATAAAAAATGAAAAATGAAATGGTGATTTTTGTGAATGGCACTGGCTGGTTTTGGCCGTTGTGTTGTGTAAAGGGTTAATGTACACCAAGACTAGTCAAAATCCACTGAGAAACTGTAGGAAGAGAAGCACTGACAAGATTTTATAGAAAGTACCAAGAGCCATAATTCTAAACAAAATTGTTGGACAGTAACCTGCTCACTTCATGTACATTCCCAAAACAGTTTTCTAAGATAGACGGTTATAATCAACAAAACCTGGCCAATAATTTACTGGACTTTTCATGTAAAACAGAATGCATGATCCTAAACTGGAATTCATTCCATTAACACTTTACCTAGCATAACAGTTCATAACCACTCAGGGCTATTCACAAAAATTGTCATCGAGTATTTTTATGAAAAGCACAAGTCAAGCCCATCGCTGGAATGCACTCATTGAGATCATTCCAATGAGGGAGTCATGAGCTAAGTTTCTGAGACAAAAAATTTACTTTTTTAGTTTTCTATTTGGTCATCCTCCATTCATGTAAAGTATAGGGTTAATGTTTAATAAGACATATTTTGGTAAAAAAAACCCCCAACATTTCAATATTATTGAGGAATTGATGATTGTACTGTTTTCTGAAAATTCTTTCAGTTAGGGTATAAAATAAATGAGTTACTTAATTGATTTCTCAACTGACTGGCCACATTATTTGTGCTTCAAATGCAACCTCTTGCTTAACCTCTAAGGGCCTGGACAAGTATCCTGATTCCCACCAGCCCACGGCCTTAAAATGTCCAGGTGCTTAGCATTGATTTCTAGTCAAGACTTGGCAGCCTTAACAGGCAACCAAGACTGTAACTAGAAACCACTGCCTAGATAATTTGCCTATTGTCAGCAGAACCTCCTCATGATGGCATGTTAAGGGCACCTGTTTTGAGGTTGTAAAAAAGACTATAAGGGTTAAGTGCCTGCTAGGACCCTGCAAATCTAAAATTTCAGGTCGAGTTGATTCTTGCATCAAATCGGATGGAGGATTTTGAATAGAACTGAATCTCAAATTGAATCCTGTCACTTTTCAAGTGCTAGATATTGCACATTTTTAAACTCTTGGATTATAGCAAATATTGTCAATCTCCATTTAAGTACTGGTATTGTATACAATGGTGACTAGTGTATTTGGGCAAGTCAGTAAAAAAAAGGTGGAATATTCAAGAAATGGAATCAAAGTATTTTCAGAAGTGAAACCTTCTCGATCTCTTCTTCTACCATCAGGAGCCAATACTATAAAACTTTTACAATTGTATTTTCTAGAATTGTATTTTCTACCTGTTGATATACCTGACTAAAATGAATCATTAGTATTTTAAAAGATATGGCAATTTGCCAACTGGCAAATTGCCAGATCTTTGAAAATGCTAATGGTTCATTTTAACCAATTTAATGTCATAACAAGAAAAAACAATTCTAAAAAATACAATTGTAAAAATTTTATAGTATTGGCCCCAGGTTTCTTGGACAGGAGACATAATGATAGAAGACGAGTTCAAGGGGAGACAATTGGTAGAATTTTGAGAACATCTTGATGATTAGAAATATATCCAAATCCAAAAGACTCAAATCACATCAAATCATTGGGATGATTGTGAATCAAATTAAATTTTGAAACTTGGTAGGATCCTATAGTCCATGGAGTACATGTACTTCCAAGCAGTACATAAATATTACATTACCTGATAACGACCTACAGGTGATATGGACTGAATTTTTTTCAGCAATAATTGTCTTCCTTAGACAGCCAGCATTCTTTTTCCATTTGCATTACACACTGTCAAACTTAAACTTATTAATCATATGAACATACCTTAGATCCTCGCACACAAAGTGAAGTGACAACATCATTACCAGCACCATAATACAGCTGTTTCATTGTATGAGTCTGTAATAGTAAAGAAAATACATGTAACAAGAAGTTATGTTTTCATTTAGCTTGAATATATACAAATCTGTTTTGCTCCATTATGAATAATTTTTCCAGTTTTTAGTAAGCAAATAAATTCAATATTTTTACCCCAAAATGTTTTAATTTGCAAGATATTTGGACAACCATTTTAGTCATTGTAGGAACACTGATCAACTTCAATTTAGAAAATAATGTTCCAATAAGACTAAAATCCTCGCCCTCTCATAGGATGAGGGCCAGCTTAGTTTTTTTTCTATGTTTACGGCTCCAATGGCAAATGTTACCGTCTGACGTCACCAAGTGAAATATTTGAAAAGATGCTAACACTGGGAGGAGATTCAAAGTGCACACTGCCTATAAAATCTTATTTTTCGAGGCCAGTGATCATTTTATGAATGTATACCCATTACCCACTTATACAAAGGTCAAGATTACTCCATCACAGTTCAAATCATGAACTTGTTGATGATTTGAACTGAGATGGCGTAACCTCTACCTTTATCTAAGTTATTCATTTTTTGTTATTCAGTGATGTCGTAGGGTACATAAAAGGCTTAGGCCACAGAAAGTAGATCTTCAGTTTCTCAGGCCATTATTCGTAAAATTTCACGCGGGCGAGCGTTATTTTATTTTATTTTTTATTTCTGTAATTATTTCTTTGCCATCAAAAGTTCATGTTCTTGGTTTATGTTTTAGTCCTCATAATCTACAGAATAGCATGGGTGGTGGTATATTTTGTCCCTTGAGAGCAAGAAGGCTTTGCAAGGCTTTAGCATTGCAAAGCCATCTTGCACTCAAGGGACAAATTTATCAATTTTTTTAACTTGGGTAAAATATCAGAAATAATCCATTCAATTTTTATTTTTTTTAAGTTTACATTGGTTATAAAAAGAGAGCATTCGGCAGCCAAAAGGACCATGCAGGAGGGCCTGAGAAACAGATTTTTAATTTTTTTAGGCCTTATTTACTGAATTTGTTATCGTTAAAGTTGCCTTGTTCATTCAAGTTGCCTTGTTTATTTCATGATGTGGGTTTTGTGCTATGGGTATGCTCTTATTGGAACATATGCATTATTGTGATGAATTAACGGTAACATGGTCTGAGGTTTGCAGGTCGGGCAATGTTCAAGCTTGATACTCTGTGTCTTGGTTGAACATAAGCTCCGAGCCGCAAACCTCAGATAAAGTTACCATCAATTCATCCCAATAACTTATAATGCTAGAGTTTGTGGAATTGCTTTAACCCTTACTCTAACACATGCTGAGGTTAACAGTTCAGTGAGACTCTGTTAACTGAACTGTTACTTTACCAGTAAATACTAGTCAGGGGAGTGGAGGCTCAGTAGGTAGAGATGCAGGCTGCAAGCCGAGAGGTCCTTGGTTCGAATCCCACCTGCAGTAACCATGTTGTGTCCTTGGGCAAGACACTTCACCCCCATTGCCCACGTGGGGGCAGGGTGATGTTGTGTACAAAGGTGTACTGCACGTCGATGGTCCACCTGTCTTCAACCAATGCTAACCCTGCTTGTCTGGAGTTAGTATGTTGGAGAGCTTACAGTTGCTCACCATTGCTCGGTGATTCTCTACACCAATAAATAAATAAATAAATAAATAAATAAATACTATTGAATTAACAAGAGTATTCAATTAACAGAGAGTTGATCACTTTCCTGTATTCTGCTGATAAAGAGAGCATCTATTTAACCCTTTACCCAATGAATCGCCCACATACGCCCGCGTATTATGTAAATTCAGCAGCTGAAAAAGTATTATTTTTCGAAAAAAACAAACAAAACCATATCATGTGACCCCTCTTTGGAACGAGCTCGTTCCAAAGTGGGGTCACATGATATGGTTTTGTTGAAATTTTTTGAAAAACTTTTGAAAATTATATTTAAAATAATAAATTTTGAAATCATCTGCATTGGGAAAAGGGTTAATTATTGCTTGTTTGACAGAGCTCACTGACTTCTATAAATATGGGGAATTTAGAAGTTGTAATAGTAATTCTTCGATAGGTCAGAAGTTTTCTCATCAATTAACATGTTAACTCTATACCAAAGGTATTATATATGGTTTGGTATTTGGATGTTATATGTAATTATAAGAACTATTCAATAAAGAAATACTCAATTAACTGGGATCAGCTGTAGCAATTTTTCTAAACGACTAAAAATATTAAAACAAAAATATGAGATCAAGAAATTACTACCCATGTTGCATGACGCTCAGAGTAATAAACCGGTAGACATTTTTGTGATAATTTTAAATTTTTTTATTACATTATCGGCATCTACAGCAACACTAAACCACACGGAAAATGAAAATCTGTTCCACACATATGTGATGAATGGAAATCATTGATGGACTATTTTTAAATAGAAGCGAAATTTCACTGGAATTTTCAACAAATAATGCAACACAATTACAATTTGAATGGCTGGCAATAGCTAAAATTCGTCCCTGAGTTCCAATGTGTTCTATGTGCCAGTAGGCACATAGAGCACACTGGAACTCAGGGGATGATATAATAACACAGGTTCCCCTTGCAAATTTGGTAAAATGTGTTCTTTTTGTTAATAGTTGTCAAATGAATTGCCGAGTGTCCTTCTAATATTTTTTTTTATAGACACGAAGGCATGTAATAAATATAGAATTACATGCGAGTGTGAATGGGTTAATCAATATGGCACTTGTGCTATCTTGAGGCCTACAGCCTCTCATTCTATCCTTCTGCACTGGCTCTCATGCCATATCGGTTAACACATTCACACATGCCTGTCGTTCTGTGTACTTATGTCATTAAACTGAGGCATAAGACCGGCAATCCAGGTCAACTTACACACAATGCTCCTGCACATCATCATTTCATTAATTATATTTACCTTCTTGTCGTAACACCTAAGCAGTTTATCGTAACTAACAGTAATCAACATGTCTCCTGAGCTTTCAAGACCTGTCACAATGGCTTTGTGGTCTGGGTATGTGTACTTCAGTTCTCCAGTCTGTAAAATAAGCAAAACTTCAAGTCTATATCAACTCAGTAGCATGAGGCATCAGGTAAACTGGTTAATACTCAAAAGAACCATGGTAGTTGTTTCTTGTCAAGAATTGCAAAAAAGTTAATTATGCTTGGAGGATTATTCACAAGTCTGGTTTACTTGGACAGCCAACAGACAAGTCTTGCTGGCTTTTTAAGCAACAGAAGTATAAAGTGAAGTTTAACCAATTGTTTTTATTTTCAGGTAAAAGACTGTCTGTAATCAAGTATTTAAATAGAGAAATGAATATTAAGTACTCTCCACTCAAGTTAAAAACAGATTTTGAAAACAAGGGTGACCGTCTGGGCAGCTGCAACCATTTGATCACATGAACCAACAAAATGGGCAGGCCTGGCTTTTTGAACAACAGGCCTGCATTGCCAAGCAAAGCTACCACCCCCCCCCCCCCCCAATTGGGGGGGGGGGCATAGGTGGTTTTTCCAGCATAAAATATAAAATCATTCTAAATCTGGCATAACACATCTTGGAGCCAAAAAAAAAATTTAAATTTTGCCTAACTGACCCATGGGGGGGGGGGGGGGGGAGGCAACGGAGTACAATTATTATTTTTGGAGGCATAAAATCACTTGAAATTCTTCACAATGCAGTTCGAGTAATTCTAGAGCTGCTCAGCTGTAGTTAAAAATTCTAAGATACTTACATGTAGATTGTGCACCATAATTGACTTGTCTCCAGACCCGCTGAATACATACTGGTTCTCAACCTGTAAAAAAAAAGAAAGATCAGTATGCCTTTAAATTCCCCTAACAGCACAAAGTAACCGATGTACCCAAATGACAGGAATGTTCTCGAATTAGAGAGCATATGACAGATAGTTTGGCTTGCTTTTAAGCTTTTTATCCAATTTCATAAGAAGTGATTAAAAAAAATTGTGCTGCACAATGGCAGTCTACGTCATGTGGCTTTTCAGGGTTTTTTTTTCTCGGAAAGACTTTCTTGCCATTATCTACAGTCAAGACTTGGGATAGAAATGAATACCAAGGTACTTATAATGTAACTTCGAGTTCACTCAAAGACAGCCTGTTCAAGTGTTGGGGCACCTGTTCAGTTATGGTAAAAAGTAATCAAAGATGAAATTAGGTCTTGTAAGTTTTTCAGTCAATGGGTGATGCCCCCAAATTGGACAAATCTAAAGGCATGAAATCAGTGGCATAAGTATTGGAAAGGATTGGTGGGGAGGGGGGGGGGGGGGAGGGGAGGTGCAGACAGATGAAAAATAACAAAAGTCCTGTTAGGACTAAAAAAGTTAAAAATCTTTTTCTCAGGTCCTCCCGCATGGTCCTTTTGGTTGCCAATCAGTCTCTTTTTATAACCAATGTAAACTTGAAAAAATAAAAATTAAATGGTTTATATCTGATATTTTAGTATTTTACCCAAGTTAATGAAATTGATAAAAATTTGTCCCTTGAGTGCAACAAGGCTTTGCAATGCTTCAGCATTGCAAAGCCTTCTTGCTCTCAAGGGACGAAATACACCATCCATGCTATTCTGTAGATTCGGAGGCCTAAAACATAAAACAAACCACGAATATAAACTTTTGATGGCAAAGAAATAATTACAAAAATAAAATTTTTACTCATCATGCTAAGTCATCATGCCAAACTTTAATAAAACTGATGCATAAATGCAGCTTGTAGGATGTGCTGGAAAAATCCAAGATGGCTGTTGTGGCAGACATTGTGTGTGGCAGACCTTGACCAAGATAGGACATTCTTAGCTACTCATCCTGCTAAGTCATCCTGCCAAACGTCAAGACATATGATGCATAACTGCAACATACAGGGTGTTTTGAAGGAATCCAAGATGGCTGCTGCCATTATAGGCAGCCAAACTTTACCAAAATAGAATGTTTTCATCTACTCGTCACACTAAGTGACCCTGCCAAATTTCATGCAAACTGATGCATAAATGTGACTCATAGCCTGTGCTACAGTAATCCAAGAAGGTTGCTGTGGCAGCCATTGTGATTGTGGGTGGTGGCTATAATGGGTGGCCAACCACAAAACAACCACAATCAGATGTTCTCATCTGCTCATACAAAGTCGGCCTGCTGAGTTTCAAGAGAACTGATGCATAAATGTGACCTGCAGAGTGTCGTGAAGAAATCTAAGATGGCTGCATGGGCGGCTATTATGGCCGGGCAAACTTTTAGAGAAAGGGAACATTCTCATTTACACATCATACTAAGTAAACATGCCACATTTTTTCATAAAAATTTATGCATAAATGCAACCTGTAGGCTGCGCTCAAGTACAGCAAGATGGCTGCTGTGGTGGCCATCGCAAATGGTAGCCTTTGTGTGCAGCCAACCAAGACTAACATCAGACATTCTTATCTACTCATCAAACAAAGTCAACCTGTCAAATTTCGTGGAAATTGCTGCATAAATGCGACCGCTGCCATGGTGGTCATTATGGGCAGCCAACTGTGGCCAGAATAGATTCTTCTTATCTATGCATCATACTAAGTCACTCTGTCACGTTTCAAGAAAATTTGATCATAAATGTGAACAGCAGCTTGTTCTGAGGAAATCCATGACGGCTGCTGGGGCAGCCATTGTGGGTAGCGGGGCATGACCGTAATAATCACCAAGGCATGAATCTGAACAACCATAAGAAATCTGGTGTTTACAGGAAGAAAACTGAGGGCTGTAGACCATGCTGAATGAATTGTGGACAGCCTGTGAGAGAAATCCATGATAACTATGACAGCAGCCATTATGTGCATCCAACTGTCAAGTTAAGTTAAAAAATAATTAATGTATACTTACCCAAAGTGAAAACACGGTCTTTGTATGGCCATCTAGACATCTGATTAGTACACCACTTTTTGCATCCATCAGTGATATCATAGCATCTTGAGCACCAACAACCAAGAGTTTTCTGGATCCTTCTGTAGCTGATGCCATGCACATTATTGGACGATTTGCACACCTAAATGTGTCAACTGTTTTATTGGCCTGAAAAAAAAGATACATAAATGTGCAACACTGTGTCAGATAGTCATATGCCTGAAAAGTTAATTGTTCATGAAATGTAAAATTTATGTCATGGGATATCAGAACATGCATGCATATAATGTGATATTAAACCTTTTTTCACATGCATGCAAATAATGTGATTTTAAATGTTCCTTACTATTCTCTTACAGGAAGCAGGGCATTAGAAGATGTCTGGTCTTCAATTACTTTCATACTACATTAAATTAAACACACCATTCAACTTATAAGAGGCCTGTATAATTTTTTACAAATTACACCCTCACCATTCATTACGTGTATGCCTGGAGATTAGGACAGTGATTTCTAGTTAAGTTTTGACTGCCTATATAGGCATCCAAGAACTGATTAGAAACCAATGCCAGACCTTTCTGATAATTGTCAAGAAGACTCCCTTATGATTACACATTGGTGTACCTATTGTGAAGGAAGAGAATTAGTCCGAGGCTGAATTAGGCCTATTCTCCACTGACATCTTAGTCCACAAATGCTAAAAAAATAATGTCCTATTGTAAATCTAATTCGAGGAGAATATGCCTTTCAGACATCATTTAACTGGTAGAGTGCCAAATTATTTTTGGTTGTCAAAATGTTTCCACATGTCTTTGCCTTGTTTTAATTTATGGGAGAGTGCCTCAAGGCATTCTTCCATAAATTATAACAAGGCAAAGCTCCACAGATTAAATAATTTCACTTCAAAGAAAATATGAAGCACATCCACAGCATATGAAGTGTTTAAGGTGCAGTATGTGCACTTTAGAATAAAGCCCTAATATGGGCTTCCAGCACTCTACCAGTTCAAAAAAATCGTGACATCGACGCCGTAGCTGCGACGGGTGGTGCAATTTCTCAAAATTCTAAGTTCATCAAGGGCCATAACTCCAAGAAAAATATTTGGAACAACACATGCATTGAACAGTGGCTAGACATCAATAAGATACACTTACATGCCAAATATAAAGTCATTCCATCAAATATTTCAAATCAAAAGTTATTGAGTTTTGAAACTCGTTGGTCACAGACAGACCGACCGACATTCTAAGTTCATCAAGGGCCATAACTCCAAGAAAAATATTTGGAACAACACATGCATTTGAACAGTGGCTAGACATCAATAAGATACACTTACATGCCAAATATAAAGTCATTCCATCAAGTATTTCAAAAGTTATTGAGTTTTGAAACTCGTTGGTCACAGACAAACTCGTTGGTCACAGACAGACCGACCGACCGACCGACAGACAGACCGACCGACATTGACACTTATAGAGCTGCTAGTCGCAGCTAAAAAATATGGAGAAAGCCATATCCTAATATTGGGGAAGGAGTGGCTGACTACAAGCAATGCTTTGCCTTCAATGTGTAACTTGTGACATTCTTTGCATAGCTAATTTCTGTTGGAAACTATATGGTCCTGCCCACCAACAGAAAAAGCTTTCTATTCCACTGTTATGACTACTATCTCGGAATTTACAGCAGAATGCTGGCAAATTTTGGGGGTTGTAGAGTGCCGAAATGTCAATTTGAACCTGGACTATAAGCCACATGCTTTTGTACATAATTCATACCTTCCAGTTCTTTGCAAATACATTGCCTGAAGCAAGGCCAATGAATAAAGTGTTCCAGTCCATATGCAGGCAATGTACTTTTTCATTTTCTTCCAGTTCTTCTATTGTCTGTATAAGGCCACTCTGTAACACAAAAAGATAAAGTTCATGAGGCAATGCAATTCACAACTTACCAATTACTTTATTAACCCCTAGCATTCTGGTAGTATTTCAAAAGTTTCATTACTGACTCCATATTGCCCATACAGCATGAAAAATTTAACAAATTATATCTTGTTTGACAGAGCTCTATCAGCTCTGTCAAACAAGTTATATTTTTTTAAATTCTCAGTTACATTGTGGGAAAAATTTGCTACTGAAAACTTAGGTATTTTGACATAAGAGTGCTGAGGGTTAATAATTTAGCAAGGATATGCAGGAGTAAAGCCAGCTACATTGATGCCCATTTAACTCTTGAATGTCCCATTTTGACTTCAGAAAACTTTATTGTCCCAGAACACATGCAGCACCATGTTAGCACATAAAAGTTACCTGATCATGGTTCATTCCCAGTTAACCCATAAAGAACAAATTTTGACTTTGATCAGTTTTACTCTCTTAGAACAGGTGTCCAAATATCAAGACTTTGTGTAAACCTGCAGGTGTATCCTAGCAGTAGTTTATAGTCAAGTATGGGCAGCCTGTAAATGCAGTCAATATTTGACTAGAGACTATGTATACTGCTACAGGACAAAACTTGTTATGAGTGGCCCAAATTGTGTAAAACTGTTCATCTCTTTAAGCCTATAATACATGGAGATAAGATTACAACTTGAAACAGCCATCGAGAGGAGTTTCTATTCCATCAATAAAGCATCCTCAGTCAAAAAGAATAGGAAGCCTAAGGAAAGTATCAGCCAAAGGACATATGGGCTTAATCCAGATGTCCTCTGACTAGCTTCTACTTTTTAATCCTTGACATAACATGAAAAACAGATGACACTTGTAAAAAGAATTCTTGAAAAACTAATTTTTTTCATTTTTTGTCTCAAAAACATAGGTTATGACCCCCTCAATGGAACGAGCTCGATGAGCTCGTTCCAACGAGGGGTCATAACCTATGGTTCTGAGACAAAAAATGAAAAAAATAATGAAAATTAACTGGTGATTTTTTAGAATAGTGCTGGCCGTTTTTTGGCTCCTTTGTAGAATTCATGTATTACTTCTGTGAAGAATCTAAACTGCATCAGTAGTTTATTGTGGAAATATGCTTGCCATATATTGTAGTGATGAATCGATAATCGGAATCGGCAATCAGAACCGGCCGGTTATGGGGCATCGGCTGATTATGACAAACGGCAGTTAGAAACCAGAAGTTTCCGGTTATTGTATATTTAATACTGCCTATTAAAAATCCCTTTGATATCTGGCCATTTAAATAAAGTTTCCAAATTAAAAACGTGTGTAGTGCATAGCAGAAAATTTAGGGATTTGCAGAGGAGAGATATTACGTAATTTATCAACTGCAATCGGTATGAGATCGCCATCATTTCCCAAAGATTGGAGAGTTCATGTAAACATTGGAGAAAAACATCAAGGGAGGTAACAAGTTGAAAAAGAACAATGAATAATACATTCTCACATACGTGTAAACCATGCGTCAGGGGCGCGGTGGCTCAGTTGGTAGAGGTGCAGGCTGCAAGCCGAGAGGTCCTCGGTTCGAATCCCACCTGCGGCAACCGCGTTGTGTCCTTGGGCAAGACACTTCACCCCGATTGCCTACACGGGGGCACGATGACGCTGTGTACTGAGGCGTACTGCACGTCGATGGTGCGCATGTCTTCAACCAATCTAACCCTGCCTGTGCTGCGGTGCAGAGTTCAGAGTTACGATGTTGGAGAGCTGACAGCTGCTCGTCGTTGCTCGGTGGTTCTCTCCGGGTACTCCGGCTTCCTCCACCCATAAAACAGTCACGGTCACGATTAGCCATTGTGCATAAGTATGTGACCTTAAAACACCAATAAATAAACAAGAGGCCCCAGGGGGCCTGAGGGCGCTCACCTGACATGGTAGCCTAAATATCAACCCAGAGAATTGATTTCCACAAGTTGCATCTGCTCCTCCTAAGAAAAGCTGAAACCAAATATCCAAATATTCTGACCAGTGGATCTAAAAAAAGATTTTTAAAGAATATTCCTCATACTGAACTAAGTCATAATTCGGGCTCCCACAGGGAGCCCATATATGAACCCAGGGACTTGGCTTTAACAAACCTGAATCTCACACCCCTAAGGATTCTGCACACCAAATATCAAAACATTCCGACTGCTGGATCTGAAGAAGAAGATTTTTAAAGAAAATTCCTCATTTTGAACCAAGTTACAATTCGAGCTCCCACAATCAGCCCAAATATGGACCTAGGGACATGGCTTGAACAAACTTGAATCTTACCCCCCTAAGGATGCTGCATAAAAAATATCAAAAGCATTCATCTGCTGGATCTAAAGATTTTTAAAGAAAATTCCTCATTTTGAACTAAGTTGTCATTCAGGCTCCCATAGTGAGCCCAAATATGAACCACTTGGCTTGAACAAACTTGAATCTCAGCCCCCAAGGTTGCTCCATGCCAAATATCAAAACATTCCAACTGCTGAATCTGAAGAAGAAGATTTTTAAAGAAAAATTCCTCATATTGACTAAGTTATAATTTGGGCTCCCACAGGGAGCCCACATATGGACCCATGGACTTGGCTTTAACACACTTGAATCCCCCCCTCCCCCCAAGGATGCTACTCACCACATATCAAACCATTCGGACTGCTGGATCTGAAGAAGAAGATTTTTTAAGAAAATTCCTCATTTCGAACAAAGTTACAATTCAAGCTCCCACAGTGAGCCCAAATATGGACCTAGGGACATGGCTTGAACAAACTTGAATCTCACCCCCCTAAGGATGCTGCATACCAAATATCACAAGATTCTGCCTGCTGGATCGTGAGAAGAAGATTTTCAAAGAAATTTGCCTGAAATGCACTAAGTTTGAATTTGGGCTTCTATCGTGAGCCCAAATATGAATCCAGGTGGCTGATTTGAACAAACTGGAATCAGATCCACCCCACAATGTTGCATACCAAATATCAAAAGATTCTGCCTGCAGGATCTGGAGAAGAAGATTTTTGAAGAAATTTGCCTGAAATGCACTAAGTTCAAATTTGAGCTTCTATAGTGAGCCCAAATATGAATCTAGGGAGCCGATTTGAACAAAATAGAATCAGATCCACCCCACAATGTTGCATACCCAATATCAAAAGATTCTGCCTGCTGGATCTTGAGAAGAAGATTTTCAAAGAAATTTGCCTGAAATGCACTAAGTTCAAATTTGGGCTCCTATACTGAGCCCAAATATAAACCCAAGGGGCCGATTTGAACAAACTTGAATCAGATCCACCCCACAATGTTGCATACCAAATATCAAAAGATTCTGCCTGCTGGATCTGGAGAAGAAGATTTTCAAAGAAATTTACCTGAAATGCAGTAAGTTCAAATTTGGGCTCCTATACTGAGCCCAAATATAAACCCAGGGGGCCAATTTGAACAAACTTGAATCAGATCCACCCCACAATGTTGCATACCAAATATCAAAAGATTCTGCCTGCTGGATCTGGAGAAGAAGATTTTTTAAGAAATTTGCCTGAAATGCACTAAGTTCGAAATCGGGCTCCTATACTGAGCCCAAATATGAACCCAGGGGGCGGATTTGAACAAACTTGAATCAGATCCACCCTCCAATGTTGCATACCAAATATCAAAAGATTCTGCCTGCTGGATCTGGAGAAGAAGATTTTTTAATGTTTTTCCCATTGCCTACAGTGTTAAAAAGTGCTGACTCAGCACTTTTTCAAAGTCCCGAAACTGTACCCTATGATAAAACCGATGGCAATTTTTTTTTACCAGTTCTTTCTGTTGGTCCTAAGGAAGCTTCACACCAAATAAAAATTCTCGGTGCCGTGCAGTTTTGGAGATATGGGCGTTTTAATTTTTTTCTATTTTTAGCTCCTGTGGTTCCCACGGGGCTACAGGAAAAAAAATTTCTGCATAAATTAGGTACTTATGACCCAATAAGCCCTCACATAAAATTTGGTTCAAATTGGCCTCTCGGTTTAAAAAATAGAAATTTGGGGTGGGGCCAAAATTTTTGCTCCTCCCATAACATCGCCAAGTATAGACCTACAAACTTCTCTTGAACAAACTTGAGTCTACACCTCAAAAGGAAGCTGCATACCAAATATCAAGTCTCTGCTATTGCTGGTTCTTGAGAAGAAGATTTTTTAAGAATTGGAGCATTTTTGCCCCACCCCTCTGCTCAATATGAGCCGAAACCTAATTTGCCCAAAAATCAAAATGCCGCTATATAACCCCTACTCACATGAAATTTCATTAACATGCGGCCAGTGGTTTGGAAGAAAAAGACCCAAACACCACCTTCACGCCGGACGACGGACGACGGACGAAAAGTGATCAGAAAAGCTCACCCTGACTTTCAGTCAGGTGAGCTAATAAACCATGCGTCATACAACTTCACAACACACATTAACATCAAAATTATTATTCATTAAAGACATAAAGTATGTGTGCTCAGTATATTGCTGGTTAATCCAGCCAAGTGTATTGTAACCTTACACAAAACCATATCAACACTATAAATAAAAAATAAAACACAATCTTCATGAGAACAATATCGTGTGATTGAATTGTTAATAACAATCTTTTTCCCCACACCCCAATCAAAATGCAAATATTATTTTGGCTAATATTGCCCAGCACTAAATATGCATACTCAGAACTTAGGTGGTATTAAGCTTTCATAATTGATAATTTATCAACAAAATTCTGTAGTATAACAGGCACCAACAGATTTATCTCAGCGTCCTACTTCAGCCATCGGAATCGGCATCAGAAGCAGCATAATCAGCAGAGAAATAACCGGTAATCGGTTGATAGCAAGTTTTGATAATCGGTTCATCACTAATATATTGTACAGAAACAGCCACAAGTTGGAAATAACTGCCAAACCATTAGAATGACAAGTTCTGATCATGTGAATTTTTTAGAAAACTTCCCGACCTTCAATGGTCAACCCTATAGTACCTTAACCAGACCTCCCATCTGATCAAGATATCTGGAAAATGACTGAAGTGATTTCACAGTATATAAACATCAGAGATTGAAACTGAATTTAATCCTTTTGTAATCTATCAATCATAAACTTTTCCCACAAACAACCATTTTTGATAATTCTCATTAAGATTTACTTGTTTAATCTTATTAGTCCCCAGTGAGACATTGAAGGGACAAGAGTGGAGTTGATGATCACTGTAGTTTCAATAACAGGGTTCATATACTTTAAGATGAAATTTCACGACTTTTCCATAAGTTTTGCAGGATTTCAAGTGAGTTTTCCAAAACGTTAACAGGATTTTGGGGGGCAAATCTGGAAAAGAAAGTGGAATTTTTCAAGTATCTGGGTCATGGAAAAGTCCCTGATTATCCAGGATTTTTCTTTAAAAAATTAATTTTTGTTCTCACTACCACATAACACAGAAGTGCAAGAATCAATGTTACAACATGCAACATCTAATGAATGAACTGTAAAAACTTATGCAATTCTCATTCTTCATGCTGAATTGAATTTGGAGATGTTGTGTGAACGCCCCTTTTAGTAAGTTTGATTTTCGAGTTACATTTATTGAGAAATTTACATGACTTTTCCAGACAAGGAGCCAAAATACCCCCACTTTTGCATGACATCCAGGCCTGGAAACATATTTTTCAATTTCCAGGACTTCAAATGAATCCGGAATAACAAGTTGGGATCATGAGGAAGGGTTCTTAGCCCAATTCTCAACTTAGAGGAGCATGTGCTGTTTTAAAGTCACCTAGAGCTTGCCTGCAAAGGTTAAACTTCTTTTGGACCTAAACCCCCCAAGAGGGGACACAGGCCTATGCACCACAAGGTCACAGCAGAGAGGAAACTGTATCAAGACACAGATTATAACTTGCACAACTAAAATAAAGTTAATTTTAAAGACAAATACAGCGAATTCTTAAGTGATATCAGTGATAATTATTTGTCTGTTGTTTGTTAGAGATGGGAAATATACCAAAAAAACAAACTAATACCAACATCATGGGGATACCGAAAAACCAAACCAAACCAATAGCTGAATACCAAAACCATGTGAAATTTCAAATTCAGTTTACCCATCGACACTAGTGCATAGGACAATACCATTCAGGGCTGAAAGGGTTAATAAAATTGGAATAGTGATTTTTTGTGAATGGTGTTAGCTGTTATGTAATTTATTTATTGATTGAAATTTAATGATACTTTCAATGGCCAGGGTCATATAACGTCAGACACTTTTACAGGTGGAAGAAACTGAAGGGCGATGGAAAGAACCATTGAGCAAGACAATTACATTAAGTAAAGGGTTAATAGCACCAAGTCAGCTGAAACAAGCCCTTTAACTAACGAATCAGCTGCATCAGCCCACATGAATTACATACCGAGCAGTTGAAAAAAATGTTCTTCAAAAAATTTCAACGCGACTATATCAGGTAATCCTCATTGGAATGAGCTCATCATGATTATGGTTTTGTTGAATTTTTTTTTAAAATTTGAAAGTTAAAATAATTAAAATAACAAATTTTGATATTCTGAGCATTAGGTAAGGGGTTAACCAGCTCTTCTAAACCAAAGTTAACAAGTAATAATATAAAAACAACAATTTCATTAGCAGAGATTCAGAAAGACATACCTTTGTATCATAAGTGAGAAGTTTGTTTCCACCAACAATCAATTTGTCCATGGCATTGTCTGTAGGCAAAAGTTTAATACACTTTATGCCACAACCAGATATGTCATACCAAAACACACAATCTCCAGTCTGAAAAAAATAATGATAAAGGTGGATTAGACCTCTGATGATTGATAAGCCAAACGATTACAAAACATTTAAATAACAGGAACATTCAAAAGTGTAGAATTTAACCCTTAAGGGACTGGCAATTTTTATACATTTTCACTATACTTTGAAAGTCTACCTCCAGTGGGGGAGAGACATGGTGGCTCAGTAGGTAGAGATGCAGGCTGCAAGCCGAGAGGTCCTCGGTTCGAATCTCACCTGCAACAACCATGGGTAAGACACCTACCGGTAATCCCAATTGCCCACCTGGGGGTATAGTGGATTTGTGTACTAAGGCATACTGCACGTCGATGGGGCACTTGTCTTCAACCAATGCTAACCCTGCTTTTGTGGAGTTGGTACATCGGGGAGTCCAACAGTTGCTCACCATTGCTTGATGGTTCTCTCCTGGTACTCTGGCTTCCTCCACCCATAAAACTTCTCACTTGAGGTGACCCTGGCTGTCAAAAGTGTCATTAAACCCCAATAAATAAATAAATAAATAAATAAATAAATAAATAAATAAATAAATAAATAAATCCACTTTGCAGTTGTTTCTAGACAAGTCTTGACTGCCTACAGAGGCAGCCAAGACTTGCCTAGAAACAACTGACAAGATAATTAGAAAACAAGTTTTGAGTTTAGCCAAACAATCAATGTGGTGGAAGCTGGAGCACAGGGAGAGAACCACCGAGCAATGGCGAACAACTGTCAGCTCCCCAACATACTAACTCCACACAAGCAGGGTTAGAATTGGTTGAGTACAATGACGTGCAGTACACCTTAGTCACAGTGCCCCCACGTGGGCAATGGGGGTAAAGTGTCTTGCCCAAGGACACAATGTGGTTGCCACAGGTGGAATTTGAACCAAGGACCTCTCGGCTTGCAGCCTGCACCTCCTCCAATTGAGTCACTATGCCCCCCATCAATTAACAAGGATTTTGTTACTTTCTAGTATTCTAGAGATAAAGTGAACAATTATTCTATTTTATCTTGCGAGCTTGTGGAGCTCAGTGAAACAAGATTTTGTGGATTAAATGACTGGTTTGAGGCCAAAGAGGAAATTCAACATTTTACAAAATTTTAACTATATGGAAAATGGCCTTGTATTTGGAAATTATATTCAACTAGCGGGTGTTACCTGGCATTGCACGGGAGAATATACCCTCAGATATGATCGGCTCAGCCGTTTTCGAAATAAAAGGTAAAGGTCACCAATGCACGGGCACCCCGATAAATTCAAAATAATTGATGGGTCAATGTACCCGCACATATGAAATTTTAGCCCGATCGGCCCAGCCGTTTTTGAAATAAAAGATCAAGGTCACCAATTTCAAGGCCACCCCGCATGGGCACCCCGATAAAGTCAAAATGATCGATGGGTCAATATACCCGCATATATGCAATTTTAGCCCAATCTGCCGAGCCGTTTTCGAAATAAAAAGGTCAAGGTCATCAATTTCAAGGTCAAGGTCACCCTGCATGGGCATGGCACCCATCCCATGTTACTCGCAGGGACGAATTACCCCCATGTAGAAAATTTGAGATCGATTGGTCGAGAAACAGAGGAGTTCACCTGGAACCAAGATACAAGATAGAGAGATAGAAGGATAAAGACAGACATTCGCATTAAACTATTAGAATAACTGAGGTATTCAAGCAAGCGATATTTGTTTAGGTAGCTCCACTAAACTGTATGATAAATGTAATGGGTGTTGGATAAAATATGCAATGAGTAGAGATATTCTATTAAAAGGTGTGCAATAAATGGAAAATATTGTATTACCTCAAGATTGAACTTTCTCACTTCATCATTCTGATAGGCAACATACAGGAATCCTTTGTATATCTCTATAGCAATAACTGAATAAGCAGGTCCTTTGTATTGGATTGGTTCTGAGTTTTTGCTGCCATGTGTTCTTGACTTCATGAAGTCCATCATTGATGATCTGAGATTCTGTAAGTTTTTTGACTGGAAAGTTAAGCTAAAATTTATAGAAAAAGAAACAGAAGTAAACTACATGTAATTGCAAAAATCAAAATACAAAACTAAAAAATTGTGATTCTGTAGAAGATGATAAAAAGTTCTATAAATACTATACATTTGTAGACAGATACAGTACAATACTTCTTATTGGTCACCATAATGAGTAACTAAATAACCATGCTCTAACCATACTCTTTATTTGAGGTCAAAAAGGGTAATGGGTTAAGACAGACACCCAAAAATATAGCAGAAATTTTTTTGTCCCATGAGCACTGAATGCAGATGGGACAGTATTTCTGGATAGATGCTACTGTTGAGAAAAATGTAAACAACAATTCAAAACTGAAGTTTCCGTGACTACACTCTTACCCAGCAGTCAGAACAGGTAATACTGGATTGAAAATGACAACAAAACTTTATTGTGAACTAAATGATGAATATAGCCATGCAACTCAGTTGGTGTTATTTCATTTCTATCTGAGACAAGAAAAAAGGCAATATTTACATCAACATTTTTCAGACAGTACTACTCTTCCAGCAGCCAAAACAGGTATTGAATAATGTGTGACACCAAAACATTATAAAGGAAATTTGTTGTTCTTAAATGTTAAATACAACTAAGCAAAGTAATATTTTTTTGGTCAGGGAAAAAGGAGAACAAAAAACTGCAAAAATCATAGAATTTTACTGAAGGTGCTTATTTTTATGCAGCTGAAAGAGGTATTGAATAAAGCATGACACAAAAAAATGACAGAAAAATTTGTTACCCTATTAATTCTGAATACAGCAATGCAAAGCAATATAAGCTATATCCTTGTATATATTTTAATTTAGTTTTAAGCGTTTCAATTTAAAAAGAATTGGTGGGCAAATTACACAACTGATACAGTGGAATCCTGTTAATTGAATGGCCACTTTTGCCACTGAAATTATTCAATTAACAGGAGTATTCAATTAACAGGGATTGTGCCACTTTCCTGTATTTTGCAGATAAACTTAGCATTTATTCTATTATATCTTGTTTGACAGAACAAAATATAACAGATTAAATGCCTGTATTGGATGTACTGAGGCCAAATAGGTCTATAAACAAAGGAAAACTGCCGAGAGTCAGGGTAATTTCTCGTAGGTTGCAAGTTTTTTATTCAATTAACAGGAGTTTATTCTATAACCCATATTCAATTCATAGGTCAAATTTGTACTGGAGCTATGGTAAATGGTTTTGTGTTGGGAAATTATATTCAATTAACCGGGTTATTCAGCTAAGAGAAATCCAATTAAGTCCATGTGATGAAAGTTTACTAGTGATTTTTGTGTCTTGTCCTTAGTAATTGTAAATAATTAATGAGCGAAAAGTCTACCCCACAATCTTGAATTAATCCACCCTCCACATTCTGTAGTCTCAACATTTTCTTTCTGTTTGATTGATTCAGTTGGTGATTTCACTACCGACCTCGCTAATAGGGCATTATATTTAACATTGTACAGCGCAAACGTATTTCAGACTACTTCATTCTTCTGCAGTAAGGAGTGCATTAACTAACGAGCAGTTTCTGTACTAATTGTGACTAGGGCTGCACGATATTCAAAACTGAATACCGGTATCGGTATTCAAAACAATACCGCGGTATACTAATATATCGAAAACTGTGCAGGTATATGAACATAAATACCACAATCGAGACTCAAGGCATCACAGCCGGAACGAATTAGCACGCCTTGATGATGCAGTTCGAAAAACCTTTACCCAACGCAGACGATATCAAAATTTATTATTTTCAAAACTAGTTTATCAGATTTTAACCAAAGATTTCAACAAAACTATATCATGTGACCCCTCATTGGAACGAGCTCGTTCCAATGAGGGGTCACATGATATAGTTTTGTTGAAACTTTTGAAAATTATTTTTTCAACTGCTGAATTTGTATATTACGAGGGCTCAAGCAGACGATTCCTTGGATAAAGGAATAGTATCATTCATTTGGAGTTACAGTTAAAAAACTCAACACATCTTGAAAATTAAATTGAGGGTAAATAAATAATGACGATAAACTGATATTTTTATAATTACACCGGTATTCAATCGATATTGGTTTGAATACCGGTATATATCGGATTATCTATATACCGTGCAGCCCTAATTGTGACAGGACTTCTAATTTCAACTGTATTCTATCTTATTATTACAGTATTCACCAAATGAAAGAGGGTAGTGGTATCAGAAATGGACTGTCGGATTAATAAAATCAAATATAATTTTTATTTGATTTTATTAATCCGACAGTCCATTTCTGATACGTTGATAGAGGGTGTCCCAGTCAGCAAGAGTTTCTTGATAGCGATGATTCATAATAAGCAAGCAGTAGCAAGATGATATTTCCGGACTGCAGAAAGTAATAAATTTTCGGCTCTCTAGCATGCTGTTTTCAAGCGCTTGATCGTCTCCAAATGCCATGCCCACCTAATATTCCGCCCAGGTAAGCGTTTTACAGCCACCTTGCCAAGTGATAGCTGTGAACATCAGCATTTCAAATTATAACGAAAAGTGTGATAATCCAGCTGATCTGTATCTGAGAGAGCAAAGTAGAGTTATGCCTCTTCTATTGCCAACTACTAAACTACTGTACTGGCTGGTATATAAGGCCTAAAAAATAAAAAATCTGTTTCTTAGGCCCTCTCGAATGGTCCATTCGGCTGCCGCCTGCTCTCTTTTTATAACCAATGTAGACTTAAAAAAAATAAAAATAAAATGGTTTATGTTCGATATTTTATCCAAGTTAAACAAGTGTTTGACCACCGAGGTGGTATTAGTCCCCTACGGTGCTTTTGTGACATAAGGTGTTTTTGTCACAGAAGACACTAGAGTATATAAGCATCTTGGATTTTGAAAAAAAAATATTGAGCGTGCATAATCCTCTCACAACCCTTTATCCATGTACCATATATGAAAGGCGTAGCTTGAACCATGTTAGAGGAAGGGGTGGTAACATAAAATAGAGAAAAAAGCTTAAAAAACACAACAAAAATGGCCGCCATTCTGCCATCTTGGATTTTGAAAAATAAATATTGACTGTGCATCATCCCCTCAGAACCATTTATCCATGAACCAAATATGAAAGGTGTAGCATAGCTTGAACCATGTTGGAGTGAGGGGTGGTAACATAAAATAGAGAAAAAAGCTTAAAAAACACAACAAAAATGGCCACCATGGCACCATCTTGAATTTCGGAAAAAAAATATTGAACGTGCAACATCCCATTACAACCCCCTATCCATGTGCCAGATATAAAAAGTGTAGCTTGAACCATGTTGGTGGGAGGGGTGGTAACATGAAAATAGAGAAAAAAAAGCTTAAAAAACACAACAAAAATGGCCGCCATTCCGCCATCTTGGATTTTGAAAAAAAAATTTTGAGCGTGCATCATCCCCTCAGAACCATTTATCCATGTACCAAATATGAAAGGTGTAGCTTAAAGCATGTTGGAGGGAGAGGTGGTAACATAAAAAACAGACAGACAGACAGACAGACAGATGGATGGACAGACAGATGGACAGACGGATGGACAGACAGACAGACTGACAGACAGACGGACGGAGTGCAATCCTATAGTCCCCTTACGGTTCCCGTAGGGGACTAAAAAATTGATAAATTTGACCCTTGAGTGCAAGAAGGCTTTGCAATGCTAAATCATTGCAAAGCCTTCTTACTCTCAAGTGACGAAATATACCACCACCCATGCTATTCTGTAGATAATGAAGACTAAAACATAAATCAAGAACATGAACTTTTGATGGCAAAGAAATAATTACAGAAATAAAAAATAAAATAAACTAGAGGCTCTAAAGAGCCTGTAATTGCTCACCTGGAACTACATATAAAAATGTGATTTCCCATAGGCTTTCAATGGTAACTATGAGGTGCAATTGTGGCCATGTTTGCAACATTACATCAACATTACATGAGGATCATTGGTAGAAGGGGTCCCAGTCCTCAATCATGTGAAGTTTCAAAACATTTGACTTTGTAGTTTCAGAGGGGAATATTTTTGCAAAATCCATCTATCAGAATCAGAGATTGTCTCTGGTGGCCATACTTTCCAACCAACAGGAACAAAAAGAGGATTGTTTGTAGAGGGCCTCCTTTAGACCATACCTGCCAAGTTTGGTTCACATTGGCTCAGTAGTTCCAGAGAGAAGATGAAAATGTGATTTCCAAGGCCTTCTATAGTTACTATAAGCAGCAATTGTGGCCATGTTTGCAACATGATCAACATTAAATGAGGAACATTGATAGAGGGTGTCCCAGTCATCAACCCAGCAAAGTTTCAAAACATTTGGCCCTGTGGTTTCAGAGAAGATTTTTCAAAATCCATCAATTAGAATCAAAAAGTGCTTCTGGCAACCATGTTTTCCGATGCACAGGAACAAAATGAGTAGCGTTTGTAGAGGTCCTGCCATAGACTATCCCTGATTTAGTTCATATCAGCTGATTAGTTCCGGAGAAGAAGATGAAAATGTGATTTCCCATAGGGTTTCTATAGTAACTATAAGCCACAATTGCAGCCATGTTTGCAACCCGATCAACATTAAATGAGGACCATTGGTAGAGGGTGTCTCAGTCATCAACCATGCAAAGTTTCAAAATATTTGGCTCTGTGGTTTCAGAGAAAATTTTTCAAAATCCATGAAGCAGAATCAAAAAATGCTTCTGGCAACCTTGTTTTTTGATGCATGGTAATAAAATGAGGAGCATTTGTAGAAGACCTCCCATAGACTATCCCTGCCAAGTTTGGTTCACGTCGGCTCAGTAGTTCCAGAAGAAGAAGAAGATGAAAATGTAATTTCCCATAGTGTTTCTATAGTAACTATAAGCGACAATTACGGCCATGTTTACAACCCAATCAACATTAAATGAGGATCGTTGGTAGAGGGGGTACCAGTCACCATTTATGTGAAGTATCAAAACATTTGACCTGGCAGTTTCAGAGGAGAAGATTTTTGAAAATCCACCAACCAGAATCGAAGAATGCCTCTGGCGGCCATGTTTTTCAACTCACGGGAACAAAATAAGGATTGTTTATAGAGGACCTCCCATAGACCATTTCTGCCAAGTTTGGTTCACGACGGCCCAGCAGTTCCAGAGAAGAAGATGAAAATGTGATTTCCCATAGTGTTTCTATAGTAACTATAAGCTGCAATTGAAGCCATGTTTGCAACCCGATCAGCATTAAATAAGGATCATTGGTGGAGGGGGTCCTAGTCATCAACCATGTAAAGTTTCCAAAACATTTGGTCCTGTGGTTTTTGAGAAGATTTTTCAAAATCCACCATCAGAATCAAAGAATGCCTCTGGCGGCCACGTTTTCAAACCCATGGGAAACAAGAGGCCCTAGGGGGCCTGAGGGCACTCACCTGACATGGTAGCCTAAATATCAACCCAGAGAATTGATTTCAACAAGTTGAATCTGCTCCTCCTAAAAAAAGCTTATACCAAATATCCAAAGCTTCTGACCAGTGGATCTAAAAAAAAAGATGTTTAAAGAATATTCCTCATATTGAACTTAGTTATAATTCGGGCTCCCATAGGGAGCCCATATATGAACCCAGGGACTTGGCTTTAACACACTTGAATCTCACTCCTCTAAGGATGCTGCACACCAAATATCAAAACATTCCGACTGCTGGATCTGAAGAAGAAGATTTTTAAAGAAAATTCCTCATTTTGAACTAAGTTACAATTCGAGCTCCCACAATGAGCCCAAATATGGACCGAGGGACATGGCTTGAACAAACTTGAATCTTACCCCCCTAAGGATGCTGCATAAAAAATATCAAAAGCATTCATCTGCTGGATCTGAAAAAGATTTTTAAAGAAAATTCCTCATTTTGAACTAAGTTATCATTCGAGCTCCCAGAGTGAGCCCAAATATGAACCAAGGGACTTGGCTTGAACAAACTTGAATCTCAGCCACCTAAGGTTGCTGCATGCCAAATATCTAAACATTCCGACTGCTGAATCTGAAGAAGAAGGTTTTTAAAGAAAAATTCCTCATATTGACTAAGTTATAATTCGGGCTCCCACAGGGAGCCCAAATATGGACCCAGGGACTTGGCTTTAACAAACTTGAACCCCCCCCCCCCCCCCCCCCCCCCAGGATGCTACACACCACATATCAAAACATTCTGACTGCTGGATCTGAAGAAGAAGATTTTTTAAGAAATTCCTCATTTCGAACTAAGTTACAATTCAAGCTCCCACAGTGAGCCCAAATATGGACCTAGGGACATGGCTTGAATAAACTTGAATCTCACCCCCAAGGATGCTGAATACCAAATATCAAAACATTCCGACTTCTGGATCTGAAGAAGAAGATTTTTAAAGAAAATTCCTCATTTTGAACTAAGTTATCATTCGGGCTCCCAGAGTGAGCCCAAATACGAACCTAGGGGCATGGCTTGAACAAACTTGAATCTCACCCCTCTAAGGATGCTGCATACCAAATATCAAAACATTCCGACTGCTGGATCTGAAGATTTTTAAAGAAAATTCCTCATTTTGAACCAAGTTATAATTCGGGCTTCCACAGTGAGCCCAAATATGAACCCAGGGACTTGGCTTGAACAAAATTTAATCTTACCCCCTATGCATGGTGCATACCCAATATCAAAAGATTCTGCCTGCTGGATCTTGAGAAGAAGATTTTCAAAGAAATTTGCCTGAAATGCACTAAGTTCAAATTTGGGCTCCTATACTGAGCCCAAATATAAACCCAGGGGGCCAATTTGAACAAACTTGAATCAGATCCACCCCATAATGTTGCATACTAAATATCAAAAGATTCTGCTTGCTGGATCTGGAGAAGAAGATTTTTTAATGTTTTTCCCAATGCCTACAGTGTTAAAAAGTGCTGACTCAGCACTTTTTCAAAGTCCCGAAACTGTACCCTATGATAAAACCGATGGCAATTTTTTTTTACCAATCCTTTCTGTTGGTCCTAAGGAAGCTTCACACCAGATAAAAATTCTCGGTGCCGTGCAGTTTTGGAGATACGGGCATTTAAATTTTTTCTATTTTTAGCGCCTGCGGTTCCCACGGGGCTGCAGGAAATTTTTTGGGGGCATAAATCAAGTTCTTATAACCCAATAATACCTCATATTAAATTTGGTTCAAATCAGCCTCTGGGTTCAGAAAATAGATATTTTGGGCGAGGCAAAAATTCTTGCCCCTCTCAGAACAAAGGTAAATATTGCCCGTCAAACCTCACTTGAACAAACTTGAGTCTACACCTCAAATGGAAGCTGCATACCAAATATCAAGTCTCTGCTATGGCTGGTTCATGAGAAGATTTTTTAAAATTTTGTGCATTTTGGCCCCACCCTACTCCACAATATGAGCAGAAATCCAATTTGAAGAAAAACCCAAATGCCCCTATATAACCACTACTTACATGAAATTTAATTAAAATGTGGCCAGTGGTTTAGGAGAAAGAGGCTCAAACACCACCTTCACACAGGACGACAGACGGATGGCGGACGAAGAGTGATAAGAAAAGCTCACCCTGACTTTCAGTCAGGTGAGCTAAAAATGAGGATCATTTGTAGAGGGCCTCCCATAGACTATCCCTACCAGGTTTGGTTCACGTCGGCTCAGTAGTAGAGAAGATGAAAATGTGATTTCTCATAGGGTTTTTATAGCAACTATAAGCCGCAATTGTGGCCATATTTGTAACCCGATCAACATTAAATGATGATTGTTGGTAGAGGGGGTCTCAGTCATCATTTATGTGAAGTTTCAAAGCATTTGGCCTGGCGGCTTCAGAGGAGAAGATTTTTTAAATCCACCAACCAGAATCAAAGAATGCCTCTAGAAGCCATGTTTTTCATCCGAGGAGAGCAAAATGAGGATCGTTTGTAGAGGACCTCCCATAGACCATTCCTGCCAAGTTTGGTTCACACCTGCTCAGCAGGTACAGAGAAGATGAAGAAAATGTGAGTTTATGGACGACGGATGACGACAGATGCCAAGTGATGTGAAAAGCTCAAATGGCCTTTTAGGCCAGGTGAGCTAAAAACCACTCGCACGCATGAAATTTTACAAATAATGACTTGAGAAACAGAAGATCTACTTTGTGTGGCCTTAGTCACACAATTTTTCCCTAAAAATGAGCCCCAAATTAAGGATGCATCTTATACATCATAGGGTAGATTATCTAATTTTTGGGGAGCAAAATTCAGGCAATGTTCTACACAGCTGACGTCAAGTGTTGACAAATTCACAATGCTGTTATATTTATAATTTTTGGAGATTAACATCTGAATAAAATTTATGGTTTTCACTTACATGTGTTCAGCTGAAACAAATATCTTGAATAAAGCATTTTTTTGTAAACCTGCACAGTGGTATTTTATTATACTGAATTAAATTCCTAAGATATGGATAGCTCATACACCAGGGTTTCTGCTATACCAGCACAATGGCTGTCAACCGGCCACATTCCTCCACCAGGGAACCTTCCAGACATTAATCAACATGTTAAAATTCACCCTGACCTGCACGTTCCCTGAGAAATAATTGATTCATAGATTATAGAAGTGCAATTTCAAGACTTCTTTTGATGATTTCAGAAGTGCGAAAAAGTATAAGTGCGACAACGCTCCTCAAATCGACTGCACTGAAATTTATTGTGTAAATGAATGATTTTTCACCTGAATTTCTCCTCATTGGTCCTTATTCTTTACACAATTACCGGCTCTGAAAATGTGAAAAACTACGCAAATATCGCTGTGGAAAATCTCAAAATATCCCTCAAATGCAACAAAATAGGGATTTTGGGACCCCAAATTAAAAATTTTAATACCATGTCCCAAACCATTGTCACCCCTTGGTAGGGACGCCTCTTGGTTGCCCCATTATATGGCCTCATTTATTTTCCCCTAGCAGAAACAAGGCATACACATGGGAAAACAATTAAGTGCCATGCCCTTTTCTTCAAAAACAATATCTCGCAATTTGTAAGTACAGTCTTTAGTTTCATTTGTTCATGAAAATGAATTAATACAGCTGTTACGGAGTGTGGACACTTCGTATCCTGTGTTGTTTTCTCCATTGTTTGGTTCTTTTTATGAGCATTCAGTCCTGGCATTCTTTAGGAGTGCTGCATGCCTACTGCATGCCTAGAAAAAATTGAGGAGGGCAATTTTTTGCACCCCTTGATTTTCTGGAATGCCAGACCTGTTTGGGACTGCCTTTAAAATTTATTATCATTTCGTCCCCTGAGTTCCAATGTGTTCTCTGTGCCTACTGGCACAGAGAACACATTGAAACTCAGGGGACAATTTGTCAATGTTGCCTAGATTCACAATAATTCATGACCCATTCTGTGTTGCATTTCGATAGATTTTGAGTGTAGAAGAGGTCACATAAGAACTGAATGCAACATTCTGAATAATGAGATGTGTGTGCCACTTTTTCCACTATGTAGCTGAATGTATATAGTACAATTTTTCAGTCAAAATATTCATACCTTGAAGTGAATATAACCAAAATAGATACAAATTTTTGCATTGAAAATTTTAGGTGCAATTGCACACCCAAGCAATCTAATGAGGGCAACTGTTTTGCACTCCTTGATTTTCTAGATTGCCAGGCCTGAGCTATTATATTTTTAAAGTTAACAGATATGCCCAGTGGTATGTTTGTGTTAGTTATTAATGTTCACATAAGAGAAGGGCCCTGCGATTACTCGAATTTCGAGTCGGAACACAGCATTGACTCGACTCGTCTCCGATTTGCGGATGTCCTTTTTCTAGACTCGATTTGGTCCTGATAAACGACAGAGTTTTCGTTGCAAGTTCTTTCTTTAAAAGATGTAATAATCCAGTTTGTCCATGAAAGAAATGGGAAAATGTGTTACAAAACCCTATTATATCACTGTTAAATAATACCAACACGATTCACTGACGCCTCATCGCTGCCTTGGTAAAGTCGGCATTATACATAAGTTGTAACAGGATTCTAAAAGGTTGTTTCTCACACGATTCGCTCGCATAAAGTCTACGCTTGGAACATGTTACAGAATTACTGAATACAGAGTTACTAGTGTTGGGAATCGGTATGAAAAACCAAAATCGATGATCGGTTGCATCAACCGACCGATGATCGATTATTAATCGATTAATAATGGCTTCCATAATGTGCATCATAAACTTGATCCATGTGCTTTTATTATTCTAAATTATTTTAAAATATTGCCAGTATTATTTATTCAGATTTTTCTGCTATTAGTTTCAAGTATTGTTATTGTGTAAGGTAGGGTAAGTGTACAAGTTGCTTAAAACTTTATTTATTTATTGACGTTTAAGGTCACATATGTATGCACAATGGCTAATCATGACCGTGACAGTTTTACGGGTGGAGGAAGCCGGAGTACTCGGAGAGAACCACCGAGCAACGACGAGCAGCTGCCAGCTCCCCAACATCGTAACTCCGCACTGCAGCACAGGCAGGGTTAGATTGGTTGAAGACATGCGTACCATCGACGTGCAGTACGCCTTAGTACACGGCGTCATCGTGCCCCCACATGGGCAATGGGGGTGAAGTGGCTTAAAACTTAATAAATTTAATTGTCTGTCTATCTGTCCCTCACCACCCATTTCCATGCCTCTCTAATTTTGTTTCTTTATCTTAATTCAAATTAAAATAAAAAGGCATTATTCAATACATTAGACTCCTTTTATTGCTAAAAAATCTTCAGGAATCTCAGCTCAACTCACAATCCCCCGGGGCCGAAAAGCTCCAGGTCAAAATGGTTGGGCCAAAAAGCGCTGGCCCGAAAGCAAGCATTTTTTGATTGTTGATAGTTGCCATTGAAAGTATAAACTCAACGACAGTGTTTGCATATCAGTTTTGACATGTCGTTTGATCTATTAAACTCATGTGCAGTGGTGTACCACATATACGGTTGATATGTTACGGAAATACAAACCAGTTTTTCATGTCGAAAGCGACACCGTGTCTTCTGGAAATGAAATCTCTGCAATGATTTTCGTACCACTCCTCAGCTCCCAAAGTTTCTTCGTTTTACTCGGTTTTACTCGAGTACACGAAAATCTACTCGATTAATCAAAATAAAGGTTCAAACGAGCAATGCTCGATGAACTCGATTAATCGGAACATCACTAAGAGTTACCCATATTGTGACAATCGGTGCTTTATTTAATTAAACATATTTTACAGTATATTTAGTATTATTTATTACTAAGATAATCTATAAATTATGACCATTAGTGAAAGGTAACGATTGTAGCCATGCTTCAACGATTAACGATAGCGAGTTCACTTTGTACGAAATTTTTGTTGTACAGAGAATTCCTATTCTGTAATGACGTCATTATCGGACTGTTTATAGCAGGTTATCCCCATCTCGCGATTCGCGAACATTGCTTGAATATCACATCTCCACTCTCGAAATAAATTTCTGCGTGACAAGATTGCCCATAATGTCTAAGTTTGTTGTTCACAAACATTAACGAAAACTGTAAAAAAGCATTTTTGACGAAAGAAAAAAAAAGTGCCTAATTGGCCCCCGGGGGCAGGGGAAGGGGGGGGGGGGGATTTACGTGAGTTTAAAAAAAAGTTTCCGCATGTAGTGACTGTAAATAGTTCAAAATGCATATTGGAGGAAAAAAAAAAATGCCTAATTGGGGGGGGGGGGGGGGGGGGGGGGGGGGGGGGGGTGGGGGGGGGGGGGGGGGGGGGGAAGGGGGAGTGGTGGTGTTTGGGTTTTTTTAACCAAAACTGTAAACAAGCATTTTTGATGAAAGAAAAAAAAATTGGCCCCCAGCAGGGGGGGGGGGGGGGAAGTAAGTTTAAAAAAAGGTTCCGCATGTAGTGACTGTAATAGTTAAAAATGCATATTGGAGAAAAGAAGAAAAAAAAGCCTAATGGGGGTGGGGGTTGGGGGAGGGGGGGTGTTTGTCTGGGTTTTTAACCACAAACTTGGAGTCATCCTACCAAGCTACAATGAAATCCCTTCATAACTATGGCCTGTGGAATATTCTAAAGGTTTTCGGGCTTCGGGCCTCTGTTGCCGTCACAGTTGCCCAAAAGGGGACGTTCTCATCTAGACATTATATGAAATCAACCTATCAAGTTACAATGAAATCCCTCCATAAATATGACCTGTAGACTGTGCTAAAGGTTTTTTGGGCTTCGGGCCCCTGTTGCCGTCACAGTTGCCCAAAAGGGGATGTTCTCATCTAGACATTATATGAAGTCAACATATCAAGTTACAATGAAATCCTTCCATAAATATGACGTGTAGACTGTGCTAAAGGTTTTCAGGCTTTGGGTTTGGGCAGCCATCTTGGTTGAATGATCGCAACCAAAAGGGGACATTCTCATCTGGGCATCATGTGGATTGATCCTACAAAGTTACAATGAAATCCTTTCATAAATATGACCTGTAGACTGTGCTGAAGGTTTTCGGCCTTCAGGCACCTGTAGCCGTCACAGTTGCCCAATCACGTCCAAAAGAGGACTTTCTCATGTGTAGAAATTATATGAAGTCAACCTATGAAGTTACAATGAAATCCCTCCATAAATATGACCTTTAGTCTGTGCTAAAGGTTTTCGGGTTTTGGGCTCAGGCAGACGTGACGGTTGACAGATCACGCCCAAATGGGGAAATTCTGATGTAGACATCATATGGAGTCATCGTATCAAGTTACAATGAAATCCGTTCATATTAAACATGACCTGCAGACCGTGCTAAAATTTTTTGTGTTTCGGGCTTGGGCAGTCATCACGGTTGACAGATCATGCCCAAACGGGGACGTTCTCATGTAGGCATTATACAGAGGCATTCTATGAAGTTGCAATGAAATCCCTTCATAAATACGACCTGTAGACTGTGCTAATGGTTTTCGGGTTTTGGGCTCAGGCAGCCATACCGGTTGACCGATCACGACCAAAAGGGGACATTCTCATGTAGACATGACCTAAAACCTGCATATGAAATTTTGTGACGATCAGACAAGAAATACCGGGTTTATAGTCTGTAGTTGAAGACTGAATAAAAAACTTTAACCACAAACTTTAACCAAAACTCCAAATGTCAACTAAACAGGAATAAGAAAAAAAAAAAACAGAAAAAACAACTTGAACCTTCAATAAAAAACTTTAACCACAAACTTTAACCAAAACTCTAAATGTTAACAGAAAAAGGCAGACAGACAGATGGAGGGACAGATGGATGGACAGACGGACGGACAAAAGTCATTACTATAGCCCTCACTGTAAATAGTCGGGCTAAAAGTATGACTCGACTCGCGAGTTTTAAACTAGAATTGAACCGAGAATCGATTCGAACTAAAATATCCGACTCGCAGGGCAGGGGTCAGTCTGGCAGCTGATTTTAGGGAGAAGTGACTTCTCCCTCCAGAGACTTTAGGGAGAAGTCATGGGCCAGGAGGGAGAAGTCAGTGGACATGAGGGAGAAGTCAGAAAAAAACATAAAACATATATGACATCGTGTCAAAATAAATGTACATAGAGGACACAACAATAGCTAACATGACGAATTGTGGCGAAAAAATCCCCCCCCCCCCCCACAGGGCAGGGGTCAGTCTGGCAGCTGATTTTAGGGAGAAGTGACTTCTCCCTCCAGAGACTTTAGGGAGAAGTCATGGGCCAGGAGGGAGAAGTCAGTGGACATGAGGGAGAAGTCAGAAAAAAAACATAAAACATATATGACATCGTGTCAAAATAAATGTACATAGAGGACACAACAATAGCTAACATGACGAATTGTGGCGAAAAAATCCCCCCCCCCCCCTCCCCCTCCTGAAAGAAAAACTGTGCCTTTCATGGTTTCGGAATGCCCTAACTCTTTTCCTACCAGTGATGACTATGGTTACCAAGCAGTTGATTTTGTATTTGCCTCAATGCGGTGGATTTGGAATTTAGGATTACCCATTGTGAGAGTGTTCTCTTTTAGAGAAGGTATATTCTTTTTAAAAAAAATATTTAAAGTATTTAAAATAAATTTCAAGTTCACGTAAGAAGCTGGGTCATTCATGGTTTCTGAATACCCTAACTGAATTGAAAAGCATAGTTAAAAAAAAAAAGTTTTCGATATCCTCCGTTATTTAAGCATTATTAACAACTGGAGTTAATTTATTTTAACAACTGGAGTTAATTTATTTCGAAGGTAAATGACAAAATATTACAGTTGTCTCCCTTCCCTTTTGTGCTGGGTAAAAATACCAATACATTGTCACTGTGCAGAAAAATGACAATTTCTGATGACCATCTTATACTGACGTGTGCAATTGGACCAATGAAGGCCTGCCATTTTTATCCATCCTAATATGTGTGATTTATATCATAGCCTTATTAAATTTAACCCCCTTGGAACACACGTTTTCAAAGAAAAACTAAAATTGCAGTGCGAATTTCAATGGAACAAATTTTTCAATGGAAAAGAGTGTACTGTAACCATAAGCAATTTCAACTTTTTATGTATTAACTGTCTCCTTCATATTTTTTTATTCTTTTGAAACGGTGGTTAATTTTAATAAATTCTAATGGCACAATGCATGTCTTGAGTGATTCATTGTTTTTGCTGGCACTTTGTTTTTAAACAGCCACTTTGTGCTGGTTGCTACCAGTTGGGGGCGAATTGTGCGAACGACTATGCCATTACAATTCTTTTCACAAATATAAAAATAGGCCAGTTTAGGCTATATTTAGAACCGTATGACAGATTTTAACAGCAGTCGTGTTTACTTAATGAATGCGGAAGCGTTTTTTAAAAAATAAAACACAAGAAAATGAATAAAACTGCCATGTCTCCCATGGAAGTTCTGGAGGGCGACTTGAATTTCACCCTCAATGTAAGCCAAGACAACTGGAGGAATGACAAGGAGACTTCTTCACCCTAGTCGCCCACTCAGCTGACCACTGTTGCAGGGCCCTATATAAGAGGTCAATATTAATGTTTGAATGGCTTATTGTTGTGCAGGCTTCTCTTCCTCTTTATTTCTGTTTTGCTACCATTTATTTATTTATTAAGGTTTAGCAACACTTTAACAGCCAAGGTCATATTGCGCCAGTGACAGTTTTACGAGTGGAGGAAGCCTGGGTACCCTGAGAGAACCATCAAGAATGACGAGAACTGCCAGCTCCCCAACATCGTAACTCAGTACAGGCAGGATTACATTGGTTGAGGACATGCTCACCATCGACGTGCAGTAAGCTTTAGTACATGGCGGCATCATGCCCCCATGTGGACAATCAGGGTTAAGTGCCTTGCCCAAGGACACAACACAGGAGTCCAAATTGATGGCTCAGACAGTCACCCATCCAAGGACAAACCTGGCTCGATGTTGCTTAACTTTGGTGATCTGATGTTTAGTGTTGGGAGGTTATGAAATTTGTCCATGGTTTTGGTTTCTTCTCGTTTTTTTTAAAAAAGAGTTGAGTCCGGTTTTGGGTTTTTTTAGAGAAAAATATTCAAGTATTAAACACTATAAACACTTGGGTTTTTTCCCAAATATTAGTTTTAATAAAAGTTCAAAGTGCAAGTACCTTCCCCCTCTCTCTAAAATTATGAGATTATATATAGCATGGCACATGTACAGTGAACCATTAATCCAGAAGATGATGAAGATTGTTTGCAGAGCCCTGGATATACAGTTGAATAGTGTTGACAGCTCCCCTCCCCCCCCCCACCCAAAAAATTTTTTTTACAAAGTAAAATTCGCTCATTTAGGTCATTGTAACCCTAATTTTTATTGGACTTCAACTGTGAATACGAAACCTATTTTGAGGTTAAAGCTTTCAAAAATACATGTAGAAATAAATATACCGGATAGTATAAATGTGGAGCAAGTGGTAAGTTCCAGTTCAGCAAAGGAAACCGCATTTGATAAATTGATCATTTTATAGATACAGTGTTTTACCGTTGGTGTTGGTTTTGAAGGTCATGAAAATTAATGAATATCGTGTTGAGTTTTGTGTCTTGATACTGAAAGTCCTGAATCTTGGCCTGCAATCTTGAAAATGTTATTGGTGCAAGTATAGTGTACAACTGTTTTTTTTTAAATTCCATTCAAACATATACACAGAAATTACTGACAGTGGCAAGCAGATGCATGGATATTGCATTCAAGTGAAGTGTGTGGTCATTTTGGTAATTTGATGTTTGTTTTATTTTTGTACAAAGCCAGGTGGAGCTTTCAATCTCACAATGAATGGGGTGATTTTTATCATTTCATTCATTTGTCATTTGAAAGAAAGTTTATAAAATACGTAAATACAAGTATACTATGGGACCCAAAAAGTTATTAATTAGGCCTACCTGGCTCTGATTTTTTTCTGTGATTTCCACCCTTTTTATTTAACACATTACACGAAGTGACAGCAGTCAAGATTGTGCAGTTAAATAACCGTGCGGGTCCCAACTGACAGTTATCTCACATTCAGGTCGGTTGGTGTTTTTAAATAACCGAAACTGAGTTGTATTTTTGGTTAACCTCCCAGCACTACTGATGTTTCGCTACCATGTGTGCGCATATATCCTACAACTGCACCTAGTGTGATGCATGGATAAAAGTAATCTTAGAGGATTAAGATATAAATATTATGTTTATATGAATTCATTATTAATTTCTGGGGTAGGATCTGTAAAAAAAATTATCTGAAGTAATGAAAAAAAAATTTCAGTTTGAGATCACTGGTAGTCATTTTTTTTAAACTGGCACTAAAGTGACAGGGACATCTTATCCATGTCTTCACTGACATTGAACAGCTTATTAATATTCATAAGTTCAAAGTTAACAATGACAGTGTTGACGGAAACGTTGATCAACCTGTCTCCAGGTGTAATCTGTTTCTCCAATGGATAGAATAAATAAAACAAACACTTTCTCAAAACCATCCATCTCTACTAAGAACTTGACTGAATGTAAGACTCTTAACCCGTTGAACACGAGAGGCGCCTTTTCCGGCCCAGGAGCATAAGTCATAATTTCATGAATTAGGGTGGCCGCTAAGTGAAAGTGTGGGTAGACCAATTAATATTTTCAACATGTAGCCTCAAGGCTGTATGTTGAAAATATTAATCGGACTACCCCCAAATAATGAATATGATAAATTTAAAGTAATTTATATATTTTTTATACTTACCAATGGCCCACACTAAGCTGGTGCAAACTCGATATTATCAAGGGTCAAACACAAATTCTGAACCCCCCTTCCACAAAATTTGTATACAATACCGAAAATTAAAAGTCCTATCTGGCCCTCCATACTTTTACCTAGGGCTGGGCGATATTTTGATATACCGGTAAATACCGGTATTGAAATCGGTACCGGTTAAATATCGTCTTTTTTTGGCAATACCGGTATATCGTCTGTAACGATATTGGTTTGGGTCACATAATAAAATTTCAACATGTGTTTTTTCGTAAAATCGCACAGAAAGTTGCTTTGAAAATACAGGAAGTTTATCTTTCCTCATTTCGTGAACAAATGATAAACAGTGAGAGATGACGAGAGTAACGTCTATCTCGTTTATCATCACCGACATGCAAGCATTCATGGAGAAATTATGAAATAAAAATTTAATACTTGTTTGCTAAATTTGTTTGATTATTTTTAATTAGTGAATAATTAAAGTAGCATACATCACACAAATAGTTTGTTGTTACACGGAAAACACACCCGACTGTCACCCACCCCTAGTGACAAGCCCATGTTTCGCTCGTGCCAAAGATGGTATAAATGTAACAGCCAGTTTAAATAAATGTGCCGGCATCTTTACCTCCCGCTTTTCATCAAGATTGCCAACGAGTTATTTCCCTTAACATCCGAACCACAGGTCTATATTTGGAATCTACAAACAACAAAAGTCGGCCATTTTTTGTTCATTGCAAAGTTCCAAGTCGATGATCCACCTATATTTTCAAAACTAGATCGACTGTCGATCTAGTTTTGAAAATATAGGTGGATTCGAAAAATAAACGAAAACGTAGAACTCTTAGAAATTATGAAATCAATACGAAGATATGAGTTATTGAAAATGTTTTGTGGTTATTTATTTGTCCAAACTGACATCAAATGAAATGCTGTCGCTTCACTGCTGGTAGGTAGCACATCCCCATTGTTAGTTGACAACGCAACAGTATCTGACTACTTTTCCCTTTCACACACTGCTGCACAATATACCGGTATATCGCGATATTTTTTCTGATATCGTTACCGGTATTCAGATTCCCATATCGCCCAGCCCTACTTTTACCATCTACGCATGTGCAGCAGTCAGGAAGAGACTGGAATTGGTGCCAACATCATTCTTTGTAGATGAGCATACTAAATAATAACTCAGCGGGGAGGTATGAGTGCCCACTCATGGGAGGGCCATCCCCGTCTGGGCCATTGGTAAGTTAAAAAAATATACAAATTACTTTAAATTTATCATATTTTTATACTAATAACCAATGGCCCAGTCTTAGCTGAATCGTAAAAAGGTGGAGGGCCTAGGACTTTAGAATTAGCAGACCAACATAGTACCCAAGCCTGCAATCCAAGGTGAAAGGAGATTAAATTTAAAAGGAATTACATGTATGTCTCTCTGCAATAATAGAGAAGATATATCATAAATAAGGAGCCATATCCAAGTAATTCTGTAATCTTAGCATGAATGAATATGCTAATTGGGTATAACGAGCCTCCAATTTTAAGGCTAGTCTGGACTGAGCCCTATAAATTAGGATGGTGTATTCGAGAGTGAGAGACTAACCCCCATAAACACACGCCATATATAAATAATAAACAAGCTGTATCTAGGATCAGTAATAATCTACAGACAAAACAGCTTCACTCACAGTTACACACTTATCAATGATACCCCCCACCCCCTTTTTTTGAAGGAACATTCTTCAAAACAAAGAGGAGAGCGCTCTGGAATCAGTGAAAAGCGGTACCAAATAATCAATATATATTCACCCAACAGATACCCAGTTATTAATTATTATTAATTATTAGTGCTTAACGCCACTTCAGAAGCTAAGGCTATTGGGGCAATCCCGGTAATTAACAGCGCATGCTTCTAACATATACCAAAGTCGTAATACGTGAATAGGTCGAAAACCGGTTGTATAATGTGTACAACCATACACTTGTCCAATTGAATCCCAATGGAAAGCATCTGTTAGAGCAAACATGCTTCTACGGCAACCAACAGACAACCCTGTTCAGGTGTACAATTATTTCCAATAATAAAACTCCAACTGAACCATGCAAATATAGGAGTATATGTACTGTATCTCATAGAAACCTGGATATAGAACATGGAATGTGCTATGATTAACAGACTCGTTATGGACAGTCCTTGAAATAAATCATTGTTTCCTAGGTCTGTAACAACCATGACTGTTCGGTGAAAGATGAAATCTTGCATGTACTCATCTGAATACAGCCTGTATCCATGGTATGACCGAGTGATACAAGTGTAACCAGGAACCGAAAGGAATCATATGCTCGTATATGACTTATAAACAAACAACCACAGGAAACAAACCAACTAAATAGTGGATGTGCCCATGAGGTCACCGTTAGAACACGACCCAGCCACCAGTCGAGAAACCATGAAAGGCATGCATATACTTGATTGCATATGATGCTTACGGGAAGAAAACTACATCCTGACCTCTTAACACATTAGTGTGAGGGGGGTTCGACAAATAATTGTTATCGAACCCCCCTCACCCACATTACTTATATCGCTCTTGTATGAGTTATCAAATAGTATAGGAACAGCAGGGCTCCCTCACGTCTGACCGACTCCATAATGCCACTAAGGATGGAGAGGGGCGTGATGAACAATAATACACCACATTGACATAATATCCAGTTTCTAAGGTGGAAGTATAATCCACAGTAAAAGATTGGATAGAAAAGAAAAGGGAGACGAAAACAATGTTCCGACACCCAATCATAAAAATGTAGATAAACTCCTTACATTCGGTCTGATATCAGGAAATATGTTCCTGAGAAGGTGTTAAGTATAGGCTTTTAAAGAAACGCTCATTAATCACTCTAGGTAAATATGGCATCATCATAGAGCTTATCGCCTCATACAACTAACACCAAACCATACCAGTAGGAAGAGAATAACCTCCTCTAACATACTCAGGGCTCGCAAATAGTGAAAAAACGTGATTGCCCGTCGGGCAGACTTCTTTTGGGATCTGGTTGCCCGCCCCAGAAAATGGTGGCCCGGCATTAGAACTGATATTTGATTGCTCAATTTGTACACATTTGAATGTGAATCGATCAGATATATGACAACAAACGATGTACAACAACAGGTGAGGTGGTGAAAGATGGGGAAACTGTCACAGATCAAGATTCAGTTCACTGTTGTGCAAAAAAGCCATTCACCATGCGTCATGACAACTGACACGTCGGATAGGGAAGTTCGAACCGTAACCCCCCCCCACTCCCCTTATTACGTAACGGCCTGCAAAGTGTCCTGGTTCACTGCGCTACGTTAACTTACTATCTCAACTGAGAGTCAGAACTAATCTCAAACATATTCTTACGTATCGTTTGTTGAACACAGTAACAAAAAAATAAACTAGAACTATCACTGAAGGTGATTAATACCCCCGCTTTGGGTTTTTAGAGGAATGCACTTCTGATCATGTAGGTGAAGGCCATAAGGAAATGTATACATAAAGATCATTTTTGTTGTTGAAATTTGTATTTGCATGTGGCCTTCCACAGAACAGCACTGAATACTTAAAGAGCCCACACATATATGGTTTACATTTGAAAAAACACATTTACAATGTGCAACATGTATTCAAAATCGGTTCATTAATGTAGGAGGAGTTGCACACACAAGAATCCCATTTGAAAACCCATAATAAATCCAAGTTAAAGGGAGATAACCTGGTTAAAATTGTCGCAGATCAAAAATTTGGGAATATGCATATGTTCACTTAGTTGTGATAATGTTTGAAAGGTTTCGTCAAAATTGATTGATAAATGTAGGAGGAGTTGCACGCACAAGAATTTCATGTAGAAACCCATAATAAATCTAAGTTAAAGGGAGATAACCTAGTTAAAATAGCCACAGCTCAAAAATTTTGGAATATGCGCATGTTCACTTAGTAGTGATGATGTCTGTAAACTTTCGTCCAAATTGATTGATAAATGTAGGAGGAGTTGCGCACACAAGAATTTCATGCAGAAACCCATATTAAATCAAAGTTCAAGAGATATTAAATCAAAGTTCAAGAGAGATAACCTGGTTAAAATTGTCGCAGATCAAAAAGTTTGGAATATGCACATGTTCACTTAGTAGAGATGATGTTTGAAAGGTTTCATCAAAATCGGTTCATTAATGTAGGAGGAGTTGCGCACACAAGAATTTGTTCGAACGGAAAGACATAATAAATCTAAGTCAAAGGGAGATAACCTGGTTAAAATTGTCGCAGATCAAAAATCTTGGAATATGCGCATGTTCACTTAGTAGTGATGATGTCTGAAAAGTTTTGTCCAAATTGATTGATAAATGTAGGAGGAGTTGCACGCACAAGAATTTCATGTAGAAACCCATAATAAATCTAAGTTAAAGGGAGATGATGTCTGAAAAGTTTTGTCCAAATTGATTGATAAATGTAGGAGGAGTTGCACGCACAAGAATTTCATGTAGAAACCCATAATAAATCTAAGTTAAAGGGAGATAACCTAGTTAAAATTGCCACAGCTCAAAAATTTTGGAATATGCGCATGTTCACTTAGTAGTGATGATGTCTGTAAACTTTCGTCCAAATTGATTGATAAATGTAGGAGGAGTTGCGCACACAAGAATTTCATGCAGAAACCCATATTAAATCAAAGTTCAAGAGATATTAAATCAAAGTTCAAGAGAGATAACCTGGTTAAAATTGTCGCAGATCAAAAAGTTTGGAATATGCACATGTTCACTTAGTAGAGATGATGTTTGAAAGGTTTCATCAAAATCGGTTCATTAATGTAGGAGGAGTTGCGCACACAAGAATTTGTTCGAACGGAAAGATAAAAAATTTTGGAATATGCATATGTTCACTTAGTTGTGATAATGTTTGAAAGGTTTCGTCAAAATTGATTGATAAATGTAGGAGGAGTTGCACGCACAAGAATTTCATGTAGAAACCCATAATAAATCTAAGTTAAAGGGAGATAACCTAGTTAAAATAGCCACAGCTCAAAAATTTTGGAATATGTGCATGTTCACTTAGTAGTGATGATGTCTGTAAACTTTCGTCCAAATTGATTGATAAATGTAGGAGGAGTTGCACACACAAGAATTTCATGCAGAAACCCATATTAAATCAAAGTTTAAGAGAGATAACCTGGTTAAAATTGTCGCAGATCAAAAAGTTTGGAATATGCACATGTTCACTTAGTAGAGATGATGTTTGAAAGGTTTCATCAAAATCGGTTCATTAATGTAGGAGGAGTTGCGCACACAAGAATTTGTTCGAACGGAAAGACATAATAAATCTAAGTCAAAGGGAGATAACCTGGTTAAAATTGTCGCAGATCAAAAATCTTGGAATATGCGCATGTTCACTTAGTAGTGATGATGTCTGAAAAGTTTTGTCCAAATTGATTGATAAATGTAGGAGGAGTTGCACACACAAGAATTTCATGTAGAAACCCATAATAAATCTAAGTTAAAGGGAGATGATGTCTGAAAAGTTTTGTCCAAATTGATTGATAAATGTAGGAGGAGTTGCACGCACAAGAATTTCATGTAGAAACCCATAATAAATCTAAGTTAAAGGGAGATAACCTAGTTAAAATTGCCACAGCTAAAAAATTTTGGAATATGCGCATGTTCACTTAGTAGTGATGATGTCTGTAAACTTTCGTCCAAATTGATTGATAAATGTAGGAGGAGTTGCACACACAAGAATTTCATGCAGAAACCCATATTAAATCAAAGTTTAAGAGAGATAACCTGGTTAAAATTGTCGCAGATCAAAAAGTTTGGAATATGCACATGTTCACTTAGTAGAGATGATGTTTCAAAGGTTTCATCAAAATCGGTTCATTAATGTAGGAGGAGTTGCACACACAAGAATTTGTTCGAACGGAAAGACATAATAAATCTAAGTCAAAGGGAGATAACCTGGTTAAAATTGTCGCAGATCAAAAATCTTGGAATATGCGCATGTTCACTTAGTAGTGATGATGTCTGAAAAGTTTTGTCCAAATTGATTGATAAATGTAGGAGGAGTTGCGCACACAAGAATTTCATGTAGAAACCCATATTAAATCAAAGTTCAAGAGAGATAACCTGGTTAAAATTGTCGCAGATTAAAAAGTTTGGAATATGCACATGTTCACTTAGTAGAGATGATGTTTGAAAGGTTTCATCAAAATCGATTCATTAATGTAGGAGGAGTTGCGCACACAAGAATTTGTTCGGATGGAAAGACACAATAAATCTAAGTCAAAGGAAGATAACCTGGTTAAAATTGTCGCAGATCAGAAATCTTGGAATATGCGCATGTTCACTTAGTAGTGATGATGTCTGAAAAGTTTTGTCCAAATTGATTGATAAATGTAGGAGGAGTTGCGCACACAAGAATTTCATGTCCGGAAAGACGTACGGACGGACGGACGGACGGACAGACGTACGGACGTACAGGGCGATTCCTATATAGCCCCCACTTCTTCGAAGCGGGGGTATAATAAGTACCTGACCAAGAGGAAGATCAGCAACAGAGACCGTTGCAATGCTGAATGAGCGCAACATCCACTTTCACTTTCAAAAAACGATTTCTGGGAAGGTAATGGTTGTGTTTGAATCTTTGTTCGGGACATTATGAGTGCACAGTATTGTCTCTACAGGGATATGACTTCACGCCATTCTCGGTTGCTTATCGTACCGGTGCACTCCCGATATCTGGGAACATTGATTCAAATACAACCAGACTCCACTCGTGAGCATTACTGAACAATATCAAAATTTGCCCTGAATGTCGCTGTGGGTGGTTTGAGTGTGTGTGTGTGTGTGTGTGTGTGTGTGTGTGTGTGTGTGTGTGTGTGTGTGTGTGTGTGTGTGTGTGTGTGTGTGTGTGCATGTGTGTGCGTGCGTGGGGTGGGGTGGGGGGGGGGGCTGTCAGCTGAGCCTGTTTCTAACAGTATCAGTGGGACTCCGACAGGGCTAGTCAGTACCGACGACATGTGTTGACCATTTGTTTAGGTTTGTTGAATACTTTACATGCAAATTCATGTAACCCTTTTTTCTCAACTGAACAACTATTTCGGAAAGAAGGTCAAAGAACTGTTACATACCCTATGACTTACAGTATTAATACTGATGAGTCCTCTTGTAGTAGACGTAAGAGTTAGACCTAGTAATGATACTTCATACCATAAAATGGGTGTCAAATTTTATATTGTGATTACAAAGCATCAGTTTGACAGGGCCTAGTTTACATGTTATTAACCCTTTACGTTTCAGTGGCCTACTTATGTAATATTCAAAACCGACTAACACAACACCTGATATCACTATTCAATCTTGTTTTTTTTTATATTTTCATTATTGCTTCCAATATATAGGTTATAACCCCGTTATTCATTCCAATGAGGGGCCCTGACCAATGTTTTGAAAGCAAAGCATGGAGTCGGGACATCTTTAGTTGCAGCACAAGAATTTTTTCATGAGTGTCGTCTGCTCCCAGTGTTATGTAAAGGGTTAAAATGCATGTCGTTTCAGTGCCCAAGCATGATGGTAAACAACACAGTACGCTGTGAGTTAACTGAAATATGCAAGAACTTTATTTTCAACTAAAAACTTAAAAGAGTTACAGGCTAATAGTACCTTGCCCAATAGATATTGCCAGAAATAACTTTTGTCGAAATCTGAGACTCTCTACATTTTCTCCAATAAAACCAACCAAACATCGATATGATCAGAGTCAGCTCAACCAGCTGGCTCAGATTTTATCAATATTTGTATGTTTTTATGGCAAATTTACAAGTTATTGAATATATAAGAAAGTCAGGAGTGCCTGTGGCACTGTGCCACAAGCACTAAAATAACATAGTTTTTTCAGTCACTATCAGAGTCTGGATCTGAGTCTTGCCCACTTAGTGTTTTGTCATTTATTTCCGACGAGTCTGACTCGCCACCAGGAATACTGCAAGTCGGCTCCAGTTCTACAGCAGTCATCCGTTTCTTCTTGAGTCGCTTTGGTGTTTTATGTGATATGTGTCGTTTCCTTTGCCCAGAAAGCAGCCAGTGATCAAGAGCAAAATCTGAGGAGAATGTTTCAATCGACTCACCATCGTTGGAGCTCAGCATTAAATCATTGAGGGTGTCTGCCTTTAAAGCTGTGCGCTGACTTCGCTTAATTCTGTTCATGCAAGAAAACCCCCTTTCACAAGTAGCTGTTGACGGAGACAATGTCAGTCCAATATTAACCAAAGACATTATATTTTTCATGCTTTCTAGATTTTCATTCAGTAAGTCGGCATACACATCATTGAGCTTCCGTCCCCTGTGGGATGCCATCCATACCTTTAAAGCCGTCCATTCCTGTGGTATTTCACGTATTTCCTTGTCTGTCAATACTGGCGCGAAATGTTCGACTATTTCGTTGATTTCTCGTGTTACATAAACAGCCTTGTCTTCTTTGTCATGTGGGAGCAGGGAAATGTCGAGACATTTAAAGCTTGACAGTTTTCTTAGTAAAGTTAGAGAATCGCTTATTTAAGTATTTAATAGCATCATCACAAATTTTGTCAAAGTCATCTTTCCACGGCTCCACAATTTCTTCTTCAACAACAGTGTCAGGAGGTTCTCTCAACTCAGTTGTGGAGGGTGAAGGCTTAACTGCAGTTTCTTTCATGTTGCTGCGACTTTGTCTCACAGGCCTCTTACTTTTTGTGAGCTGAAATCCCCGAAAAGTTAAAAAATTTATAGTAATTTATATATTTTTTATACTTACCAATGACCCAGACATAGCTGGTGCTAACTCTTAAAATATAGGGCCAAACACAAATTTTGCCCCCCAATCCCCAAAATTTGCATCTAAAACTAAAGAAAACATGTCCTGAAAGGCCCTCCACACTTCGCCCCTACTGCGCATGCGCAGTGTCAAGGACGTTCCGAAATTGGCGCCATTAATCATTCTAATAACCAGTGCCTGGTAAGCGCTATGTACTCAGCGGGGAGGCAAGAGTTCCCAACTCCTGGGAGGGCCATCCCCGTCTGGGTCATTGGTAAGTATAAAAAATATATAAATTACTATAAATTTTTTAACATTTTTATACTGTACCAATGATCCAGACATAGCTGAATAGTAAAAAGGCTGGAGGGCCAAGGACATAGAGCAAAATGGAATACGCTCAATAAAATAAAATAGAGTCATCCCCTGTAGGGAAAGGAAGTAATAGGCCTTACATATATCTTTCTTATTTATGATAAATTAGAAAGATACAACACCTTCCAAAATTGAGCTTCATACATCCATGTACTCTATTAATATCCAATATAATCCTTATACTAATAATTTTTAAAGTAAGCCAATAAATAAAGTAAGTCTAGAGAATAGAGACTCTTATACTCCTAAAAGTGTCTGAGGATTGCATAATCATGTCCGTTGACATATGCAATATTCAAAAGCTATACTTTAAAAACTAAGACTTGAATGAATTTTAAAAACCTAAACTTCTCACTAAACAACCATCCCAATAACAGCTCAGAATTACTAACTCCGGAGGAGGTATCCCCTTGTTTTCATAGTAAAACAGGTGACCCAAGGGAACACCCTCCCCCCCCCCCCCCCCCTTTTTCTTGCCCTGGGTCAAATAGCCCAGAGCGAAGAGGGCAGCCGAACGGAGACACTGCCGAAACAGACAGCCTACCTAGCTATAGTAGCAACTGTTAAGTGAATGACATTCTGAGCAGTAGATAATAGACCTAACAATAGAGGCCTCCAGAAATGGACTCGATATTTCTGAGATAAAATTCATGAATGTGGATGGCTGAGCGCAATGAGCGGCCTTCAAAAATCTATAATAGCGACACTATTAATGTAAGCCCAAGTAGAAGAACTCTTACTTCATGAGCCGAAATCTTAAGCACAACTGCTAAGTCAATGATATACCATAAGCAGTACCGATAGTTAATAGAATCCATTAACAATAAAATGGAGCGTAACGTCCTTCTACTAGACATCAAAGACAGAAGAAGCTTACGCCCTTTGTAATAAACAGATATCTGTTTATAAATACATAAACTGTACCCGGAAAGAGTAAAGGCCTATGCCCATACGAAGACGGAAGGACCTTAAAATAATAGGTTCCGGATAATAGGAGCCTAACTCTTATGCAACAATCCAACCTAAATAGTAACGGAAGTATTGATTCCGAAACTATGAAAGTGAAAATCATCCATCGATAGTGCATGAAACTCACTGACTCTACAGTACAAGAGAAACCAACAGAATTACTGTCTAAAAGGTCAGAATTTGAAAACTACTGTTTCCAGAGGCTCAAATGATTACTTAGCTAAATAAGAACCGAAGTTAAAATCCGTATAGGAATTTAATCTAAAGATTCTAAGTCTATTTATCAAAAAGTTACTAACTGACTTAGATAAAGAGACAAAAGACTCAATTGTAAACTATCGTAGAGTGCATAGGTATGAGGTAACATAAACCTATAACCTAAATAATAACAGGCTGCAGTAGATCTTGTGAAACAAGTATACTAAAAAATAGCAATGAGTAGTATGGAGGGATCAACAATATGAACATAATGATCCCTACACCACGACGGAAGAGCCTCCACTTTAGCCGCATAGAATAGCGAAGAAGAGGATCTCCTATAGTAAGAAATCGCGTCCAAAGCTCGTCCAGTACAGTGCTTACAATGTAATACGGACCACACAACGGAATACATGAAGGTTGCGACCTTGCTGGTTGTGATAAAGATGACACGATTTACCCAGTGAAAAAGATCCTCACATAGAGGAAGATTTCACGTTAAGACCCACAGTAGACAAGAGAGTAAATTACTCATGATCTCTGTGAAGATAGAGATGCTATCAACAGAAATGTATTGTGGTTGTTTATCTTAGCAATACCTGCTAAAACAACAGCGCCGGAGGATACGCGTATCCTATCATTCCGTCCTATAGATCAATAGAGCGTTAACAATATTAGCTCAGAGATCTGGACAAGCCAACACATACGTCTGCAATTGATTAGCAAGCTGTGTCATAAATAAATCATCATTGGGCGCTCCCATAGATAGCAAATCTGATTGAATACTTGTTTGTTGAGAGTCCATTCTGACAGCAACAAGCGACCCGTAAGAGAACGGGAGTCCGATAAAACAATCAGACGACCCGGAATATGACGGACCAAAACTGAACTTGGTGTACTATGACCAACAGACGGATTCTTTCCATTAAATTGAATAACGGAAACGAAAGAGTGCCTCCCTGGTTCCGGAGATACGCCACTACTGTCGAATTAAAGAACAGGAATTTGGGCATGCGTTTCTGAATAATGTTCATGCAATGACATAAAGCAAGCCTAAAAAACATTATTCCGCGGAAGAAAACTGATTGCTAAAAGACTGCGGAACCCAAAGACCCTGGCACTTCGAATCCGTAGGGATCAGTATTATATCCCAATCTGTTTGACTGGCAACCGTCATAACAGCCACACTCGGGTCCGGCAACTGCGGCGGCACTCTCTGAGTCAACCACCGAATGTTTGCCCCAGTCTGAATCTCTTGTAACACTAGATAGACAAGAGAACGTGTAAATTGAGCAATTCATGGATTGCCGAAAAGTTGCCGTCGAAGAGAAGCTCCTCCGAGAACGAAGCGACTCTGAGAGAGTTCTTAACCTTACTATCCACGCGTGTGGATGTAGCTAGGGCTGCGTCACGTCTAACTAACTCCAATCAGCCACTGAAGGGCGGAGTTATACGTGAACAAACTACTGCCCTCAAAAGAAATTACATTGAGAATAATATCCCGTAAATCTTTTCTTGAAGACGTAATGATAACGCCTCAGTAAGGCGGATTACGTATAATAAAGCGTCTAAGTTAAGTCTACTATACATAATGTCGTTCCCAACATTGAAATTGGAAAAGACATAAACGGCGAAAAAGAATATATGCAGTCTTTAATCACACCGTCTAGACGCATATGAACTCTCGGTATGCCCTGCTCTGCCAAAATAAATTATTTGTATAAATGATAAAATGGCAGAAATGAGCAACGCGGACAAGAAACTAAACTATCATGCTTAGTAGCAGGCTTGTATATATATATATATATAGCGTCGAAAAATAAAACACATGTTGTAATGACAATATTGGACTGCGTCGGTAAGTCAGGGACAATGTCCCTGAACCGATCGAAAAATCCGAGTCCAATGACGCTATAAGTCTCTTATCCAAGATCACAGCAATGAAGTCCGAAATAATAATCACTGGAAGATAATGCCAGAAGATATGAAAGGCATCTTCCGATACTACTAAAGGGAAAACTCGAAATCTTTCGAATCCCTTTCGCCATCCTGTCGGACCCTATAAAGCGTTCGGTCGTCCGTACCTGATGCAACCGCGGACCGCACCGACCCAGCACCGTCGGATAATTCCTGATTCGACCGAGAAACTGTCAATTGCTGGGATGCTGCGAAACAACTGTGCTAACTCGGATAGCACGTCCGTCACTGAGGCCTGAGGAGAAGCGGTCTTACGATGCATTGCCGCTGGAAGCTCCGTGATCGTTACCCCGTGCATACTACCAATATGCGAGCGAACGGAGTGTATAGGCCTCGTGTCCCTTGGCTACCGGATGGCGCGACCTATTCGCCGTGGAATCACTGAATGCCGAAACTGATCGGATACTCGAGGTCACGTAGCCAATGTGTGGTCGTGTGCCCTGCTGTGAGGATGAGGTAGCATTAAAGACAGTCTCTCGGACTGTCAATATAACGGAGCGTCCCGACCAACGGACATATGCTCCGAATGTAAAATATCTGAACCACAACATGCGGTCCCCTATGTTGTTGGGCGAGAGAGGGACCTCTCTCGCTCACAGCCCGGACTGACCTGGACAAGCCAGGAACCGGACTAACAGGCTTCCTCCGATCTGTCCTCAATCTGCCGTCACTGGGTGAGTACTGAAGTAATTAAAGTGCTCGCATCACCCAAATCTCCTTCCTAGACCGCAACGGACGAACCCGGCAGCCGAACCATTCGATGAATGTACGCTACACCGGGTGAGCTAGCGAATGTCACTCCGAAGGCGATAGACATATTCCATGAGCACTTATTGCCGCTAACTCTTCATTAACTATGACGACAGAGGCACACTTTTGAAAGACATCTCCATAACTCTTCGAACAAGAAACCAGAAATGCTTGGTTAGCAAGCATAAAATAATAATATATATAGCGTCGTTCAATAATTCGAAAGTTTGTGTGACATTATTGGACTATGTCGGAACTGAGGGACGATGTCCCTGAACCGAACCAAAAATTTCTAAGTCCACCGACGCTATCAGTTTCTTATCCGGCATCGCAGCATTCTGGTCCGACGAAAGAAGCTGTAGAAGACCAAGTCAGATGACATACACAACAGCATATGTTGATCCGAAAGGGAAAGCTCGAAATCCTCCGAATCCCTTTCAGTATCCCGTCGGACCGGATAAAACTTTCGGACGTCCGTACCCGCTTCCGCGGAGCGTCCCGACCCAGCATCGTCGGATAAAATATATGCGACAGATTCAGTTGATGCTGGGATGCTGCGATAAACTGTGCTATTAAGGAAAGCACGTCCGTTCCCGAGGCCTGTGCAGTAGCGGTCTTACGATGCATTGCCGCCGGAAGCTCCGTGTACGTTGACTCCCGCACACTTCCTATGCGAACGTCCGGAGTCTGCAGGCCTCGTGTCCCTGGCTACCGGATGGTGTGACCTGGTCGCCGAAGAATCCTTGATCGGCGAAGCTGGTAATATATCGGCGGTCACGCAGCCAAGGTGCGGTCGTGTGCGCTGACGAGAAGAGGAAGCCTTAGCAGTCTCAGCGGGCTGCCTATACAACGGAGCGTCCCGAGCGACGGACGTATGCTCCGCTTGCGACACATTTTGTACCACAACATCTGGGGCCAGATGTTGTTGAACGAGAGAGGGGCCTCTCTCGCTTGCCGTCCGGATGGACCGGAACGAGCTATGAACCGGACTAAAAGGCTTCCTGCGTTCTCCCTCCGATCCACCGTCACTGGGTGTGCATTAGGTTAATTTATAGTGCTCGCATCACCCCAAAATTCCTTCTAGACCGCAACGGACGAACCCGGCTGCCGAACCATTCGGTGAATGGACGCTACACCGGGCGAGCTAGCGGACGTCAAAGGCCGTCGAACCTACTAGGGTCCTCTTAGGCAATTGGCGTATTTACATGAGCACTTTTCCGCTAGCCCTTCATTAATTGTGACGACGGAGGCACACTGTTGGAAGACATCACAGATACATCACCCTAATCTTGATCGTCTGAAATAGAAATTGATAAAGTAGAGTGACCCTGCGGGGAAAGGACCGGAGTGTCCAAATCCCCAACAACATACCGTGACATACGCTTCCCATATTGTCATCGAAATCATACGATACAGAACAGGAGTTAATGCGAGTACACTGACCACATATAGAATGATAATAAAGTCAGAGGAAGACTTCCTCTTAAAACAATTGATCAATATCCTTTCAATGTGAAAAGAAAACAAGTCCTGGTACTCGCACTAACCCCTGGCAATCAAAATACATAATAATAATATGATCCATTAATATAGAAAAAATAATTGAAATCAAAATATTTTGAAAAAATATTTTTTCAGAACAGCCCAAGTTTCTGAAAGGTAACGTTGAGCCCCAATGGATCCCAAGCCTAAGTGTGGACAAAAATTTTAAAAATATTTTAAACAATTTATTCAACACTTACGAACAATAATAATGTATCTAGTTATGATTAAAATAACATCAAGATATTATTTTATAGAAATCCCCCCCTCACACAGAGGGCTGTTGTAAATGTAAACAATGAGTGTAAAAACACTAAAATAAGACTCCAGGCACCCAGGCCCGAAATCAGTTACCAAAAATACACTATCTGATGCAAAACAGAGACTTCCAGGGAAGAAACTGCAGAACATCAGATGGTAGACGCAGAACACAATGCCTAACCACCAGTAGGTGAAGACGTAAACATGGGGAAAGAACAGAATTAATTCTGTTATTCAGCTAAAACTCCCAAGAAAATTTAGTAATAATAATTACAAAAACTATGCCAAAAGCATGGGAGAATAGCAAGGGGGAACTTAAAGGACAGGGAGAGAGGAAAACACTTAAAAAACAGTGTAACTAAATAATCAGAATGACAACAAAATGGCTGCTGCCTTGAAAATAGGTAACTTAACATAATTTCATTAAAAAATTTTAAGTTACAGCCCTGATAATATTCTGTCACACATTCTTTTCCTCTCCTCCTTCTCTATCCTCCTTAGAATCACCATTTCACTAATATTTATGTGTCTGGCATCATTTAAACTGAGATTTATAAGCACAAAGATCAGTCAGATGTTAACTGATGAAGGGCCAAACTTAGAATGATTAATGGCGCCAATTTCGGAACGTCCTTGACACTGCGCATGCGCAGTAAGGGCGAAGTGTGGAGGGCCTTTCAGGACATGTTTTCTTTAGTTTTAGATGCAAATTTTGGGGATTGGGGGGCAAAATTTGTGTTTGGCCCTATATTTTAAGAGTTAGCACCAGCTATGTCTGGGTCATTGGTACAGTATAAAAATATTATCTTATCACTGCCTGATAGTTCATTCCAGAAGGATTTCATATTGCTTCCTGGAGTTGCTTTAAGCAGTAAAAGGTCAAAACTTGTACTGTCGAGAACCTGCATAGCTCTAGTAACAAATATATCCTCAAACTGGAAGTTCTTGCTACATTTAGCCAGAGTACCACTATAGTCTAGCATGAAAAAGAAAAAGTGCACAAATCTGGCAGTTTTCAATTCTGCCGCGATACCCTTTGCTTTAGCTGCATCTTCAGGTTTTACCCCATCTTTGGCACTGCTGCTTGCCATATGTTCCATGTGTGAAACAGTAGCACTATAATTAATTTCAACTGCCCTCATACTCCGCAGTCTACTGGGTAACCATCTGGTGCTTTTCAGGCCAGAGAAGTATGCTAGTTTCTCATCTAAAAGCTCACCAATCTCTTTGAGCTCGTGCATTTTTTTTGGAGAATAATAGTACATTTTAAAGATCGAGTTCAGAGTTTCCTCAAATGTATCTAAATAGGGCACATTTTTTACAGCATCCAGAACCGCAAGCTCTAATTTGTGAGCTACGCAATGAAGAATGATGATATGGCCAACACATCGCATTAGACGACCTGCAACACCATTTTTTTCACCCATCATGACTGATGCACCATCAAAATTAGCACAAATGACTTTCCTGTTCCATTCACTCTCATCGATTATTCCAATACTATTTACTGCCCTATCAATCGCATCCAGTACCCCAGCAGCATGGGCATGTTCAACATCCACACACTTCACCATTTTTGTGACCACACGCCCTTCATAAACAAATCTGTTGAACACCAATTCTTGCTCAATTGTTCCCGAATCTGTACTACCGTCAGATAAAACTGAAACAAATCTACAGTCTTTAAGTAGCCGTTTTGTCTTATCTCGCTCCTCAAAAGCTATTGCCCCAATAAAATCACGACATGCATGATCATTTATGTAAGTTTGGTTAAGCTGCACACCATTACAAACCTGTAGACGACAAACACTTGGAAATTTAGCCATGGGTAGCTCTTCTTTGGCAATAAAATAAGCTGTCCTGAAAAGTTTTTGAAGAATTTCAAAGTTTGCTCTATTCATTTTAGTAACAGTTTTTGCAATTGGCGTCTTGTGGGGCTCACTTTTAGCTTTTAGGGCTAGAGAACATTTTATGTGGCTTTTTGACTTTTCATGGGTTTTTATTGGATCTTTCCGAAACACAGACGTTTCTTGGACAAATGGACTTTTACTGTCAGCTTCCAGTGGGCAATCACGACAAACTTTGCAGAACATAACCCCCTGTTTTTGATCGTACTGGATTCAATCAAATTGACTGGACCATTCTGGAACAAAGGACCTTTTTCTCTTTTCCAACTCATATGCGCGTTTCTTTGAGACCGGTTCCGATTTCGATTTGTGTGTGTTCTGGATCCAATGATGCGTTATCATCAGCAGAAATCTGCGCCGATTCTTCGGCAGATGTTTCTCTTGCAGGTACAGATATTTTACGTTTGAAATATTGTCGTAGATCCATGGCGATGTTCGTGCAAGTCAACCTCAGTCACTAAGTGAATTGAATGACAGACTGTCGATTTCAATTCCAGTTTGGTACTTCCAACACAGTTTGTTCATGTGATAAAAGATAGTGGTGCGTTATTGACAACCAATCCCAGCACGTGCCATCAATAATATCATAGATCAGAAAAGGAATTATGTACCTGTTGACTGCTGAAGTTTATGTGCCGCCGCCACTGTAAGTACTTCTCCTAACCAGCGGAATGCATATTCAACCATTTTAACAGTTGTTAAATCATTAATTCCCGCTCGTTTTTATATTTTAATTTTCTCAAAGAATTATCCTTTAAAATCAGACACAAAAAATCTGGTTGCCCATCGGGCAGAGGGAATAGAATTTTTGGTTGCCCGAGAAAATTTCTGGTTGTCCCGGGACGTCGGGCGACCCTATTTGCGAGCCCTGATACTGTATCATTTCCGATAGGACAACAAACTCAGCCTAGCTGAAGCAGCTAAAGGCTGATAACTGCGGCCTTTGAAGCTCATTAAGGAAACTTACAATGCTAGCCGTAGCTTATAAGCCTTCATCTGTGTGAAGACAGAAATATCGGAGTAAGTTGCGACCTTGAAGGCTCACTGAACGGAGACTTACAAATATCGTCGTGCAAGGTAGGGAATGAAGAGCCGCTATTTTAACAGCACTAAATTCCCAAAGAGACAGTAGTCCCAAGAGATAATAAATTCAGTTATGTCACTGCATAATTACTGAAAAAAAACATCACTCATGATTCTAGCTAGGCTAGTATGGTGTAAACAATAAGACTCAAGTCTATGACACCTAGGAAAACAAACCGTAAGGCATTCTACCTTTATCAGTTTTATTCCCAAGACAGTGGTCAGAGCCTAGCTAACGTAGCTTAAAAGTCTTCCTCTCCGTGAAGACAGATATCTTGGTATAACTAGTGACCTTGAAAGCTCACTAAATGGAGACTTACAACCATCGTCACGCAAGGTAGGGAAAGACGAGCTGCTATTCTAACATCCGTAATTCCCAAAGAGACAGTAATCTCAAGGTAGCTACGCATTTATGAGTCTACGTGAAGACATATCTGTGTCACTTGCAGCCTTTGAAAGCTTACTAAATGGAGACTTACAACACTAGCCACTAATTATATAAAAAAAGATGGCTGTAACAGAACACAACGCTACTATGGCATCCCCAATGGCATTAAATGTCTTCACGCCAAGGAATACAACACTGAGAGGGAAAAGACGTCCTTATTCCCTCTAACGGCTCTATTCCAAACAAGACAGCTATCTCAGCCTATCTATGCACTATCCGTCTGGCTTCGGGACGAGAAACAGGTGACTTGAAAAAACCAGGAGAAGATTTTGATGACCTCTATTGCTTTTCTTCAATAGGAGAGCCTGTACCTCCGCAAGGAGAGACTCTCTTGGAAGAATTCGCTGAAAGATTTTTCCAACACATACTTCTTGTAAGTGGAGCTTTGTTCGGAGTGATAACCGCCGGCCTGCCGAGACTACATTCTCATCCACTGATCTTCCGTAATATTCATCCACTTTTTGCGAGGTTGCTAACCTTCCGCTAAGTGGAAAGCAAAAAAGTTAAAAAATTTATAGTAATTTATATATTTTTTATACTTACCAATGACCCAGACATAGCTGGTGCTAACTCTTAAAATATAGGGCCAAACACAAATTTTGCCCCCCAATCCCCAAAATTTGCATCTAAAACTAAAGAAAACATGTCCTGAAAGGCCCTCCACACTTCGCCCCTACTGCGCATGCGCAGTGTCAAGGACGTTCCGAAATTGGCGCCATTTATCATTCTAATAACCAGTGCCTGGTAAGCGCTATGTACTCAGCGGGGAGGCAAGAGTTCCCAACTCCTGGGAGGGCCATCCCCGTCTGGGTCATTGGTAAGTATAAAAAATATACAAATTACTATAAATTTTTTAACATTTTTATACTGTACCAATGACCCAGACATAGCTGAATAGTAAAAAGGCTGGAGGGCCAAGGACATAGAGCAAAATGGAATACGCTCAATAAAATAAAATAGAGTCATCCCCTGTAGGGAAAAGAAGTAATAGGCCTTATATGCATCTTTCTTATTTATGATAAATTAGAAAGATACAACACCTTCCAAAAATTGAGCTTCATACATCCATGTACTCTATTAATATCCAATAATCCTTATACTAATAATTTTTAAAGTAAGCCAATAATAAAGTAAGTCTAGAGAATAGAGACTCTTATACTCCTAAAAGTGTGTGAGAATTGCATAATCATGTCCGTTGACAAATGCAATATTCAAAGCTATACTTTAAAAACTAAGACTTGAATGAATTTTAAACTTCTCACTAACAACCATCCCAATAACAGCTCAGAATTACTAACTCCGGAGGAGGTATCCCCTTGTTTTCATAGTAAAAACAGGTGACCCAAGGGAACACCCTCCCCCCCCCCCCCCCCTTTTTCTTGCCCTGGGTCAAATAGCCCAGAGCGAAGAGGGCAGCCGAACGGAGACACTGCCGAAACAGACAGCCTACCTAGCTATAGTAGCAACTGTTAAGTGAATGACATTCTGAGCAGTAGATAATAGACCTAACAATAGAGGCCTCCAGAAATGGACTCGATATTTCTGAGATAAAATTCATGAATGGATGGCTGAGCGCAATGAGTAGCCTTCAAAAATCTATAATAGCAACACTATTAATGTAAGCCCAAGAAGTAGAAGAACTCTTACTTCATGAGCCGAAATCTTAAGCACAACTGCTAAGCCAATGATATACCATAAGCAGTACGCTAGTTAATAGAATCCATTAACAATAAAATGGAGCGTAACGTCCTTCTACTAGACATCAAAGACAGAAGAAGCTTACGCCCTTGTAATAAACAGATATCTGTTTATAAATACATAAACTGTACCCGGAAAGAGTAAAGGCCTCTGCCCATACGAAGACGGAAGGACCTTAAAATAATAGGATCCGGATAATAGGAGCCTAACTCTTATGCAACAATCCAACCTAAATAGTAACGGAAGTATTGATTCCGAAACTATGAAAGTGAAAATCATCCATCGATAGTGCATGAAACTCACTGACTCTACAGTAAAAGAGAAACCAACAGAATTACTGTCTAAAAGGTCAGAATTTGAAAACTACTGTTTCCAGAGGCTCAAATGATTACTTAGCTAAATAAGAACCGAAGTTAAAATCCGCATAGGAATTTAATCTAAAGATTCTAAGTCTATTTATCAAAAAGTTACTGACTGACTTAGATAAAGAGACAAAAGACTCAATTGTAAACTATCGTAGAGTGCATAGGTATGAGGTAACATAAACCTATAACCTAAATAACAACAGGCTGCAGTAGATCTTGTGAAACAAGTATACTAAAAAATAGCAATGAGTAGTATGGAGGGATCAACCATATGAACATAATGATCCCTACACCACGACGGAAGAGCCTCCACTTTAGTCGCATAGAATAGCGAAGAAGAGGATCTCCTATAGTAAGAAATCGCGTCCAAAGCTCGTCCAGTACAGTGCTTACAATGCAATACGGACCACACAACGGAATACATGAAGGTTGCGACCTTGCTGGTTGTGATAAAGATGACACGATTTACCCAGTGAAAAAAGATCCTCACATAGAGGAAGATTTCACGTTAAGATCCACAGTAGACAAGAGAGTAAATTACTCATGATCTCTGTGAAGATAGAGATGCTATCAACAGAAATGTATTGTGGTTGTTTATCTTAGCCATACCTGCTAAAACAACAGCGCCGGAGGATACGCGTATCCTAACATTCCGTCCTATAGATCAATAGAGCATTAACAGTATTAGCTCAGAGATCTGGACAAGCCAACACATACGTCTGCAATTTATTAGCAAGCTGTGTCATAAATAAAACATCATTGGGCGCTCCCATAGATAGCAAATCTGAATGAATACTTGTTTGTTGAGAGTCCATTCTGACAGCAACAAGCGACCCGTAAGAGAACGGGAGTGCGATAAAACAATCAGACAACCCAGAATATGACGGACCAAAACTGAACTTGGTGTACTATAACCAACAGACGGATTCTTTCCATTAAATTGAATAACGGAAACGAAAGAGTGCCTCCCTGGTTCCGGAGATACGCCACTACTGTCGAATTAAAGGACAGGAATTTGGGCATGCGTTTCTGAATAATGTTCATGCAATGACATAAAGCAAGCCTAAAAAAACATTATTCCGCGGAAGTTAAACTGATAGCTAAAAGACTGCGGAACCCAAAGACCCTGGCACTTCAAATCCGTAGGGATCAGTATATATCCCAATCTGTTTGACTGGCAACCGTCATAACAGCCACACTCGGGTCCGGCAACTGCGGTGGCACTCTCTGAGTCAACCACCGAATGTTTGCCCCAGTCTGAATCTCTTGTAACACTAGATAGACAAGAGAATGTATAAATCAAGCAATTCATGGATTGCCGGAAAGTTGCCGTCGAAGAGAAGCTCCTCCGAGAACGAAGCGACTCTGAGAGAGTTCTTAACCTACTATCCACGCGTGGATGTAGCTAGGGCTGCATCACGTCTAACCAACTCCAATCAGCCACTGAAGGGCGGAGTTATACGTGAACAAACTACTGCCCTCAAAAGAAATTACATTGAGAATAATATCCCGTAAATCTTTTCTTGAAGACGTAATGATAACGCCTCAGTAAGGCGGATTACGTATAATAAAGCGTCTAAGTTAAGTCTACTATACATAATGTCGTTCCCAACATTGAAATTGGAAAAGACATAAACGGCGAAAAAGAATATATATGCAGTCTCTAATCACACCGTCTAGACGCGTATGAACTCTCGGTATGCCCTGCTCTGCCAAAATAAACTATATGTAAAAAAGATAAAATGGCAGAAATGAGCCACGCGGACAAGAAACTAAACTATCATGCTTAGTAGCAGGCTTGTATATATATATAAATATATAGCGTCGAAAAATAAAACACATGTTGTAATGACAATATTGGACTGCGTCGGTAAGTCAGGGACAAAGTCCCTGTACCGATCGAAAAATCCGAGTCCAATGACGCTATAAGTCTCTTATCCAAGATCGCAGCAATGAAGTCCGAAAAATAATCACTGGAAGAAATGCCAGAAGATATGAAAGGCATCTTCCGATACTACTAAAGGGAAAACTCGAAATCTTTCGAATCCCTTTCGCCATCCTGTCGGACCCTATAAAGCGTTCGGTCGTCCGTAGCTTGATGCAACCGCGGACCGCACCGACCCAGCGCCGTCGGATAATTCCTGATTCGACCGAGAAACTGTCAATTGCTGGGATGCTGCGAAACAACTGTGCTAACTCGGATAGCACGTCCGTCACTGAGGCCTGAGGAGCAGCGGTCTTACGATGCATTGCCGCAGGAAGCTCCGAGATCGTTACCCCGTGCATACTTCCAATATGCGAGCGAACGGAGTGTATAGGCCTCGTGTCCCTTGGCTACCGGATGGCGCGACCTATTCGCTGTGGAATCACTGAATGCCGAAACTGATCGGATACTCGAGGTCACGTAGCCAATGTGCGGTCGTGTGCCCTGCTGTGAGGATGAGGAAGCATTAAAGACAGTCTCTCGGACTGTCAATATAACGGAGCGTCCCGACCAACGGACATATGCTCCGAATGTAAAATATCTGAACCACAACATGCGGTCCCCTATGTTGTTGGCTTCCTCCGATCAGTCCTCAATCTGCCGTCACTAGGTGAGTACTAAAGTAAATAAAGTGCTCGCATCACCCAAATCTCCTTCCTAGACCGCAACGGACGAACCCGGCAGCCGAACCATTCGATGAATGTACGCTACACCGGGTGAGCTAGCGAATGTCACTCCGTAAGCGATAGACATATTCCATGAGCACTTATTGCCGCTAACTCTTCATTAACTATGACGACAGAGGCACACTTTTGAAAGACATCTCCATAATTCTTCGAACAAGAAACCAGAAATGCTTGGATAGCAAGCATAAAATAATAATATATATATAGCGTCGTTCAATAATTCGAAAGTTTGTGTGACATTATTGGACTATGTCGGAACTGAGGGACGATGTCCCTGAACCGAACCAAAAATTTCTAAGTCCACCGACGCTATCGGTTTCTTATCCGGCATCGCAGCATATTTTGTTCCGAAAGGGAAAGCTTGAAATCCTCCGAATCCCTTTCGGTATCCCGTCGGACCGGATGAAACTTTCGGACGTCCGTACCCGCTTCCGCGGAGCGTCCCGACCCAGCATCGTCGGATAAAATATATGCGACAGATTCAGTTGATGCTGGGATGCTGCGATAAACTGTGCTATAAAGGAAAGCACGTCCGTTCCCGAGGCCTGTGCAGTAGCGGACTTACGATGCATTGCCGCTGGAAGCTCCGTGTACGTTGACTCCCGCACACTTCCTATGCGAACGTCCGGAGTCTGCAGGCCTCGAGTCCCCGGCTACCGACCCAGCGCTGTCGGATAATTCTCGATCCGACACCGTTTCTGTCGGCTGCTGGGATGCTGCGATAAGCTGTGCTATGTGCACAAGAATGTCCGGCGTCGAGACCTGCGGAGGCGCAGTCTATCGCTGCTTCGCCGAGGGCAGCTCCGCATCAGATGGCTCCCACATACTTCCTATGCGAACGTCCGGAGTCCATCGGTCTCGAATCCCTGGCTGCCGGATGGTGTGACCTGGTCGCCGAAGAATCCTTGATCGGCGAAGCTGGTAATATATCGGCGGTCACGCAGCCAAGGTGCGGTCGTGTGCGCTGACGAGAAGAGGAAGCCTTAGCAGTCTCAGCAGACTGCCTATACAACGGAGCGTCCCGAGCGACGGACGTATGCTCCGCTAGCGACACATTTGTACCACAACATCTGGGGCCAGATGTTGTTGAACGAGAGAGGGGCCTCTCTCGCTTGCCGTCCGGATGGACCGGAACGAGCTATGAACCGGACTAAAAGGCTTCCTCCGTTCTCCCTCCGATCCGCCGTCACTGGGTGTGCATTAAGTTAATTTTATAGTGCTCGCATCACCCCAAAATTCCTTCTAGACCGCAACGGACGAACCCGGCTGCCGAACCATTCGGTGAATGGACGCTACACCGGGCGAGCTAGCGGACGTCAAAGGCCGTCGAACCTACTAGGGTCCTCTTAGGCAATTGGCGTATTACATGAGCACTTTTCCGCTAGCCCTTCATTAATTGTGACGACGGAGGCACACTGTTGGAAGACATCACAGATACATCACCCTAATCTTGATCGTCTGAAATAGAAAATGATAAAGTAGAGTGACCCTGCGGGGAAAGGACCGGAGTGTCCAAATCCCCAACAACATACCGTGACATACGCTTCCCATATTGTCATCGAAATCATACGATACAGAACAGGAGTTAATGCGAGTACGCTGACCACATATAGAATGATAATAAGGTCAGAGGAAGACTTCCTCTTAAAACAATTGATCAATATCCTTTCAATGTGAAAAGAAAACAAGTCCTGGTACTTGCACTAACCCCTGGCAAAATACATAATAATAATATGATCCATTAATATAGAAAAAATAATTGAAATCAAAATATTTTGAAAAAATATTTTTTCAGAACAGCCCAAGTTTCTGAAAAGTAACGTTGAGCCCCAATGGATCCCAAGCCTAAGTGTGGAAAAAAATTTTTAAAAATATTTTAAACAATTTATTCAACACTTACGAACAATAATAATGTATCTAGTTATGATTAAAATAACATAAAGATATTATTATTTAGAAATCCCCCCCTCACACAGAGGGCTGTTGTAAATGTAAACAATGAGTGTAAAAACACTAAAATAAGACTCCAGGCACCCAGGCCCGAAATCAGTTACCAAAAATACACCATCTGATGCAAAACAGAGACTTCCAGGGAAGAAACTGCAGAACATCAGATGGTAGATGCAGAACACAACGCCTAACCACCCGTAGGTGAAGACGTAAACATGGGGAAAGAACAGAATTCATTCTGTTATTCAGCTAAAACTCCCAAGAAATTTTAGTAATAATAATTACATAAACTATGCCAAAAGCATGGGAGAATAGCAAGGGGGAACTTAAAGGACAGGGAGAGAGGAAAAACACTTAAAAAAACAGTGTAACTAAATAATCAGAATGACAACAAAATGGCTGCTGCCTTGAAAATAGGTAACTTAACATAATTTCATTAAAAAATTTTAAGTTACAGCCCTGATAATATTCTGTCACACATTCTTTTCCTCTCCTCCTTTTCTATCCTCCTTAGAATCACCATTTCACTAATATTTATGTGTCTGGCATCATTTAAACTGAGATTTAAAAGCACAAAGATCAGTCAGATGTTAACTGATGAAGGGCCAAACTTAGAATGATAAATGGCGCCAATTTCGGAACGTCCTTGACACTGCGCATGCGCAGTAGGGGCGAAGTGTGGAGGGCCTTTCAGGACATGTTTTCTTTAGTTTTAGATGCAAATTTTGGGGATTGGGGGGCAAAATTTGTGTTTGGCCCTATATTTTAAGAGTTAGCACCAGCTATGTCTGGGTCATTGGTACAGTATAAAAATAGTCTTTCTCTCGATGACCTCTATTGCTTCCTTTAATAAGAGAGCCTGTACCTCCACTAGGAGAGACTCTCTTTTGAAAGGATCCACTGGAAGATTTATCCAACACGGACATCTTGTAAGTGGAGGGTTTTTGCTCGGAAAGAGACTGCACTTCTCACCCACTGAACTTCCGTGACTTCTATCCAGTTTCTTGCAAAGATTGATAACTTTTTGCCAACTGACAAGCAATAGAGGTCTTGTCCATCACCTGTACGACTTACAAGGCTTACAGGAGGAGAAACTACGTCCTCCCCACGAAGAACCTCATCCCGTCGGCTTAGGGGCGTTCTAACCTATAGTCTGGATCAGACCTGCGCCCCTTTTCCAAGTCGATATACTGACAACCTCCAGAGTAAGTATAAGAGGGTTTCTTGTACCCTCACGAGGAGTTTCCTTTAGTTGATTTGAAGTGGAATGGCCTCACTTACCCTGGTCTGCTGAAGCGTGTTGCTGAGACGCAGACTTCAGTAGCAGTGCACTGGAAGCTTTCTTTGTAGCTTGTTCATAGACTAATGAAAGCTTGTCATCAAATAGAGTATGTCCGGAGACCAGAGCGACTCGGAGAGAGCTTTTCACCTTGTTATCTATAAGTGATGACGACGCAAGGGCAGCATCACATCTGATCAATTCCAAAATGCCACTGTCAGGGCAGAGTTGTACGTGGCATACATGACTGCCCTGGAAAGAACTCTAAGCAAGGAACAAAGTCCTCATATTCCTTCCCATTAAGGCATTGTGTCATAGTTCTGGTGAGGTGATCTGCGTAGGACATCGCGTCCAGATTCACTCTATTGGATGAAATAGCACATTCCATCACTTCTGAGCAAATATTGAATGATACAGGTAGGGACATATCTAAATCCCTGACCTGCTCATCTAAATGCAGAGGAGATCTCCGGACATCTTCTCCAACCGTTTTAAATGAACATGGTCCAGGGAACAGTATATTTATTGAAGATGGTGCAAATTTTGGGGACTGCGAGGCAAAATTTGTGTTTAGCCCTGGATTATTTTTTGAGTTAGCACCAGCTAGTCTGGGCCATTAGTTGTATAAAAATATGATATGGTCCAATTCATTTTGCTGAGGTGGTGATTTATTTATCATTTAATTACTGTTATCAAAACGGTAGCCTCACCATGTGTAATCAGTTTTTGATGAGAGCAGGTAAAAACATTCTCTTTCAGGATCGAATGATCACACATACAGTTCATCCCCGGAGTTCCAATGTGTTCTATGTGCCTACTGGCACATAGAACACATTGGAACTCAGGAGACGAGTTGCTACCCTCAATAGTGATTTGTATTTTGTCCAGACGTTTTTACCTGTATTGGGGAAAAGTTAAAAAATTTATAGTAATTTATATATTTTTTATACTTACCAATGACCCAGACATAGCTGGTGCTAACTCTTAAAATATAGGGCCAAACACAAATTTTGCCCCCCAATCCCCAAAATTTGCATCTAAAACTAAAGAAAACATGTCCTGAGAGGCCCTCCACACTTCGCCCCTACTGCGCATGCGCAGTGTCAAGGACGTTCCGAAATTGGCGCCATTTATCATTCTAATAACCAGTGCCTGGTAAGCGCTATGTACTCAGCGGGGAGGCAAGAGTTCCCAACTCCTGGGAGGGCCATCCCCGTCTGGGTCATTGGTAAGTATAAAAAATATATAAATTACTATAAATTTTTTAACATTTTTATACTGTACCAATGACCCAGACATAGCTGAATAGTAAAAAGGCTGGAGGGCCAAGGACATAGAGCAAAATGGAATACGCTCAATAAAATAAAATAGAGTCATCCCCTGTAGGGAAAAGAAGTAATAGGCCTTACATGTATCTTTCTTATTTATGATAAATTAGAAAGATACAACACCTTCCAAAAATTGAGCTTCATACATCCATGTACTCTATTAATATCCAATAATCCTTATACTAATAATTTTTAAAGTAAGCCAATAATAAAGTAAGTCTAGAGAATAGAGACTCTTATACTCCTAAAAGTGTGTGAGAATTGCATAATCATGTCCGTTGACATATGCAATATTCAAAAGCTATACTTTAAAAACTAAGACTTGAATGAATTTTATAAACTTAAACTTCTCACTAAACAACCATCCCAATAACAGCTCAGAATTACTAACTCCGGAGGAGGTATCCCCTTGTTTTCATAGTAAAAACAGGTGACCCAAGGGAACACCCTCCCCCCCCCCCCCCCCTTTTTCTTGCCCTGGGTCAAATAGCCCAGAGCGAAGAGGGCAGCCGAACGGAGACACTGCCGAAACAGACAGCCTACCTAGCTATAGTAGCAACTGTTAAGTGAATGACATTCTGAGCAGTAGATAATAGACCTAACAATAGAGGCCTCCAGAAATGGACTCGATATTTCTGAGATAAAATTCATGAATGGATGGCTGAGCGCAATGAGCAGCCTTCAAAAATCTATAATAGAACACTATTAATGTAAGCCCAAGAAGTAGAAGAACTCTTACTTCATGAGCCGAAATCTTAAGCACAACTGCTAAGCCAATGATATACCATAAGCAGTACGCTAGTTAATAGAATCCATTAACAATAAAATGGAGCGTAACGTCCTTCTACTAGACATCAAAGACAGAAGAAGCTTACGCCCTTGTAATAAACAGATATCTGTTTATAAATACATAAACTGTACCCGGAAAGAGTAAAGGCCTATGCCCATACGAAGACGGAAGGACCTTAAAATAATAGGTTCCGGATAATAGGAGCCTAACTCTTATGCAACAATCCAACCTAAATAGTAACGGAAGTATTGATTCCGAAACTATGAAAGTGACAATCATCCATCGATAGTGCATGAAACTCACTGACTCTACAGTAAAAGAGAAACCAACATAATTACTGTCTAAAAGGTCAGAATTTGAAAACTACTGTTTCCAGAGGCTCAAATGATTACTTAGCTAAATAAGAACCTGAAGTTAAAATCCGTATAGGAATTTAATCTAAAGATTCTAAGTCTATTTATCAAAAAGTTACTAACTGACTTAGATAAAGAGACAAAAGACTCAATTGTAAACTATCGTAGAGTGCATAGGTATGAGGTAACATAAACCTATAACCTAAATAACAACAGGCTGCAGAAGATCTTGTGAAACAAGTATACTAAAAAAAAAAATAGCAATGAGTAGTATGGAGGGATCAACCATATGAACATAATGATCCCTACACCACGACGGAAGAGCCTCCACTTTAGTCGCATAGAATAGCGAAGAAGAGGATCTCCTATAGTAAGAAATCGCGTCCAAAGCTCGTCCAGTACAGTGCTTACAATGCAATACGGACCACACAACGGAATACATGAAGGTTGCGACCTTGCTGGTTGTGATAAAGATGACACGATTTACCCAGTGAAAAAAAGATCCTCACATAGAGGAAGATTTCACGTTAAGATCCACAGTAGACAAGAGAGTAAATTACTCATGATCTCTGTGAAGATAGAGATGCTATCAACAGAAATGTATTGTGGTTGTTTATCTTAGCAATACCTGCTAAAAACAACAGCGCCGGAGGATACGCGTATCCTATCATTCTGTCCTATAGATCAATAGAGCGTTAACAGTATTAGCTCAGAGATCTGGACAAGCCAACACATACGTCTGCAATTGATTAGCCAGCTGTGTCATAAATAAAACAGCATTGGGCGCTCCCATAGATAGCAAATCTGATTGAATACTTGTTTGTTGAGAGTCCATTCTGACAGCAACAAGCGACCCGTAAGAGAACGGGAGTGCGATAAAACAATCAGACGACCCAGAATATGACGGACCAAAACTGAACTTGGTGTACTATAACCAACAAACGGATTCTTTCCATTAAATTGAATAACGGAAACGAAAGAGTGCCTCCCTGGTTCCGGAGATACGCCACTACTGTCGAATTAAAGGACAGGAATTTGGGCATGCGTTTCTGAATAATGTTCATGCAATGACATAAAGCAAGCCTAAAAAACATTATTCCGCGGAAGTTAACTGATAGCTAAAAGACTGCGGAACCCAAAGACCCTGGCACTTCGAATCCGTAGGGATCAGTATATATCCCAATCTGTTTGACTGGCAACCGTCATAACAGCCACACTCGGGTCCGGCAACTGCGGCGGCACTCTCTGAGTCAACCACCGAATGTTTGCCCCAGACTGAATCTCTTGTAACACTAGATAGACAAGAGAATGTATAAATCAAGCAATTCATGGATTGCCGGAAAGTTGCCGTCGAAGAGAAGCTCCTCCGAGAACAAAGCGACTCTGAGAGAGTTCTTAACCTACTATCCACGCGTGGATGTAGCTAGGGCTGCCTCACGTCTAACCAACTCCAATCAGCCACTGAAGGGCGGAGTTATACGTGAACAAACTACTGCCCTCAAAAGAAATTACATTGAGAATAATATCCCGTAAATCTTTTCTTGAAGACGTAATGATAACGCCTCAGTAAGGCGGATTACGTATAATAAAGCGTCTAAGTTAAGTCTAATATACATAATGTCGTTCCCAACATTGAAATTGGAAAAGACATAAACGGTGAAAAAGAATATATGCAGTCTTTAATCACACCGTCTAGACGCATATGAACTCTCGGTATGCCCTGCTCTGCCAAAATAAACTATATGTAAAAAAAGATAAAATGGCAGAAATGAGCCACGCGGACAAGAAACTAAACTATCATGCTTAGTAGCCGTCTTGTATATATATATAAATATATAGCGTCGAAAAATAAAACACATGTTGTAATGACAATATTGGACTGCGTCGGTAAGTCAGGGACAAAGTCCCTGTACCGATCGAAAAATCCGAGTCCAATGACGCTATAAGTCTCTTATCCAAGATCGCAGCAATGAAGTCCGAAAAATAATCACTGGAAGAAATGCCAGAAGATATGAAAGGCATCTTCCGATACTACTAAAGGGAAAACTCGAAATCTTTCGAATCCCTTTCGCCATCCTGTCGGACCCTATAAAGCGTTCGGTCGTCCGTAGCTTGATGCAACCGCGGACCGCACCGACCCAGCGCCGTCGGATAATTCCTGATTCGACCGAGAAACCGTCAATTGCTGGGATGCTGCGAAACAACTGTGCTAACTCGGATAGCACGTCCGTCACTGAGGCCTGAGGAGCAGCGGTCTTACGATGCATTGCCGCAGGAAGCTCCGAGATCGTTACCCCGTGCATACTTCCAATATGCGAGCGAACGGAGTGTATAGGCCTCGTGTCCCTTGGCTACCGGATGGCGCGACCTATTCGCTGTGGAATCACTGAATGCCGAAACTGATCGGATACTCGAGGTCACGTAGCCAATGTGCGGTCGTGTGCCCTGCTGTGAGGATGAGGAAGCATTAAAGACAGTCTCTCGGACTGTCAATATAACGGAGCGTCCCGAGCAACGGACATATGCTCCGAATGTAAAATATCTGAACCACAACATGCGGTCCCCTATGTTGTTGGCTTCCTCCGATCTGTCCTCAATCTGCCGTCACTGGGTGAGTACTAAAGTAATTAAAGTGCTCGCATCACCCAAATCTCCTTCCTAGACCGCAACGGACGAACCCGGCAGCCGAACCATTCGATGAATGTACGCTACACCGGGTGAGCTAGCGAATGTCACTCCGTAAGCGATAGACATATTCCATGAGCACTTATTGCCGCTAACTCTTCATTAACTATGACGACAGAGGCACACTTTTGAAAGACATCTGCATAACTCTTCGAACAAGAAACCAGAAATGCTTGGATAGCAAGCATAAAATAATAATATATATAGCGTCGTTCAATAATTCGAAAGTTTGTGTGACATTATTGGACTATGTCGGAACTGAGGGACGATGTCCCTGAACCGAACGAAAAATTTCTAAGTCCACCGACGCTATCAGTTTCTTATCCGGCATCGCAGCATATGTTGTTCCGAAAGGGAAAGCTTGAAATCCACCGAATCCCTTTCGGTATCCCGTCGGACCGGATGAAACTTTCGGACGTCCGTACCCGCTTCCGCGGAGCGTCCCGACCCAGCATCGTCGGATAAAATATATGCGACAGATTCAGTTGATGCTGGGATGCTGCGATAAACTGTGCTATTAAGGAAAGCACGTCCGTTCCCGAGGCCTGTGCAGTAGCGGACTTACGATGCATTGCCGCTGGAAGCTCCGTGTACGTTGACTCCCGCATACTTCCTATGCGAACGTCCGGAGTCTGCAGGCCTCGAGTCCCCGGCTACCGACCCAGCGCTGTCGGATAATTCTCGATCCGACACCGTTTCTGTCGGCTGCTGGGATGCTGCGATAAGCTGTGCTATGTGCACAAGAATGTCCGGCGTCGAGACCTGCGGAGGCGCAGTCTATCGCTGCTTCGCCGAGGGCAGCTCCGCATCAGATGGCTCCCGCATACTTTTCCTATGCGAACGTCCGGAGTCCATCGGTCTCGAATCCCTGGCTGCCGGATGGTGTGACCTGGTCGCCGAAGAATCCTTGATCGGCGAAGCTGGTAATATATATCGGCGGTCACGCAGCCAAGGTGCGGTCGTGTGCGCTGACGAGAAGAGGAAGCCTTAGCAGTCTCAGCGGACTGCCTATACAACGGAGCGTCCCGAGCGACGGACGTATGCTCCGCTAACGACACATTTGTACCACAACATCTGGGGCCAGATGTTGTTGAACGAGAGAGGGGCCTCTCTCGCTTGCCGTCCGGAAGGACCGGAACGAGCTATGAACCGGACTAAAAGGCTTCCTCCGTTCTCCCTCCGATCCGCCGTCACTGGGTGTGCATTAAGTTAATTTTATAGTGCTCGCATCACCCCAAAATTCCTTCTAGACCGCAACGGACGAACCCGGCTGCCGAACCATTCGGTGAATGGACGCTACACCGGGCGAGCTAGCGGACGTCAAAGGCCGTCGAACCTACTAGGGTCCTCTTAGGCAATTGGCGTATTACATGAGCACTTTTCCGCTAGCCCTTCATTAATTGTGACGACGGAGGCACACTGTTGGAAGACATCACAGATACATCACCCTAATCTTGATCGTCTGAAATAGAAATTGATAAAGTAGAGTGACCCTGCGGGGAAAGGACCGGAGTGTCCAAATCCCCAACAACATACCGTGACATACGCTTCCCATATTGTCATCGAAATCATACGATACAGAACCGGAGTTAATGCGAGTACACTGACCACATATAGAATGATAATAAGGTCAGAGGAAGACTTCCTCTTAAAACAATAGATCAATATCCTTTCAATGTGAAAAGAAAACAAGTCCTGGTACTCGCACTAACCCCTGGCAATCAAAATACATAATAATAATATGATCCATTAATATAGAAAAAATAATTGAAATCAAAATATTTTGAAAAAATATTTTTTCAGAACAGCCCAAGTTTCTGAAAAGTAACGTTGAGCCCCAATGGATCCCAAGCCTAAGTGTGGACAAAAATTTTAAAAATATTTTAAACAATTTATTCAACACTTACGAACAATAATAATGTATCTAGTTATGATTGAAATAACATAAAGATATTATTATTTAGAAATCCCCCCCTCACACAGAGGGCTGTTGTAAATGTAAACAATGAGTGTAAAAACACTAAAATAAGACTCCAGGCACCCAGGCCCGAAATCAGTTACCAAAAATACACCATCTGATGCAAAACAGAGACTTCCAGGGAAGAAACTGCAGAACATCAGATGGTAGATGCAGAACACAACGCCTAACCACCCGTAGGTGAAGACGTAAACATGGGGAAAGAACAGAATTCATTCTGTTATTCAGCTAAACTCCCAAGAAATTTTAGTAATAATAATTACAGAAATTATGCCAAAAGCATGGGAGAATAGCAAGGGGGAACTTAAAGGACAGGGAGAGAGGAAAAACACTTGTAAAAACAGTGTAACTAAATAATCAGAATGACAACAAAATGGCTGCTGCCTTGAAAATAGGTAACTTAACATAATTTCATTAAAAAATTTTAAGTTACAGCCCTGATAATATTCTGTCACACATTCTTTTCCTCTCCTCCTTTTCTATCCTCCTTAGAATCACCATTTCACTAATATTTATGTGTCTGGCATCATTTAAACTGAGATTCAAAAGCACAAAGATCAGTCAGATGTTAACTGATGAAGGGCCAAACTTAGAATGATAAATGGCGCCAATTTCGGAACGTCCTTGACACTGCGCATGCGCAGTAGGGGCGAAGTGTGGAGGGCCTCTCAGGACATGTTTTCTTTAGTTTTAGATGCAAATTTTGGGGATTGGGGGGCAAAATTTGTGTTTGGCCCTATATTTTAAGAGTTAGCACCAGCTATGTCTGGGTCATTGGTACAGTATAAAAATATACATTCTTCTTGTAAGATAATTTCCATTATTACACGCCTATATCTTTTCCTCCTGTTCCAGGTTTATAAATCTCTATGGAACATGTGTTCAACATCGATTTCCATTGACAGACTATTTTCCAGCTGACATCATGGATCCATCAATAGAACTAAACTTCACCCATTTTCATAATTGGTTAATCGAAACATAACATTCTGACCCAGTTCAATTCGGAAGCTGCAGTGACAGCTGATAAACCGAATGCTTCGTTCAAAGAATAATAAAGAGTTTTAGAGTTTGAAATTTTGTGTGTGTGATATATGAATTTTTAAATTAATGGATTCTGAGGCATGTAATACACAGAGAACCACGATGTGTGAATGCGTTCATTAATATGGCACTCTTTCCATCATGGAAGTATAGAACGAGAGGCAGAGCCTCTTGTTCAATCCTTCAGTGCTGGAACTCATGCCATATTGATAAATGCATTCACACATCATGACGTTCTGTGTATACATTACACAGAAAATTTCAGACAGATGATGGAAAATTAATTTAATTTTCTGTATTAATAGAACAAAGAAAACAGGATTCCTGTATTCACTCACCTTGACCTTGGAATTTGACTCAACTTGGATGAACTAGATTCTGCTGAAGATGAAGCTGTATTTTTCACATCCTGATTACTCTGTTGGACACCATTAATATCAATAGATTGTGTACACTGTTCTTCAGTGTCTGACAATGACACAACGTTAGCAGAATTATCTGATTTATTTTTACTGAACCGAAGCCTAACCTTTAGTTTGGAGAGGGTAGGTAATGCATCATCTTCATGAGAAGTCCCATCCGAACTTGAAGAATCCATCCATGATTCAAATTTATGTTTACTGCTAAGGTCTCTTTGTTTTTTAGTTTTCAATTTTTTTTTTGAGGCAGTTTTGTCTGTTTCTTCAGTTTGTTCTCCAAGAGGGCAGTATGACCGCAGCTCATCATCATCCAGATCTGAATCATTGTTATCACTGTCTCTATCAATTGTGAGAGATTCCAAGACTGAGGAACACTCTCTAACTTTACGTCCTGGAGTGTCATCCTTCACTGAGCCTTCATCTGACTGTAGAAAGATATCTGAGGCAGAGTTATATTCCTTCTGTTTTGAAAGTGTTTGTTGTTCCAATTCCGACAGATCAGAATGCTCATGACCTCCACGTTCTGATGGATCACAAGCCACAACACTATTATGTGTGTCATTCACTGCATCACAATAAATTTTAATTTTCTCACCTAGAGAAACTTTATCACTATCAATACTACCATTGTTGGAATCACTATCCACTTCTTCAATAATATCTTCTCCTCGCTTACTTATGGCACCATCAAAGCTTGTCTCCAGAATCTGACTTTCTTTAATAGGAGATAATGATGAATGAATGGATTCCTTTTTAATACTGTTTGGATATAAAGAAGAGGAATTTTCTCCAAGAACGGAGTTGGCTATTTTCCTTGTATTTTCCAAACTCTCTGCAAGTTTATTTAACAGAATACTGTCAAGAACAGAATCATCACTTTTATCAGAGATTTCTCGGTTGATAGTCCTCTCTAAGTCACCATTGGAGTGAAACATTAATGACTTTTGTAAGTTTGTTGAATCTTGTTGCGATTTGGGAATAGAACTAAGAGAAGATAACTGTTTAGTATCAGATAAATGCGAACTATGACAAAGGCTTTCACTACTTTTTGATTTAAAATTTTTATCATATTGTTGACAAAATGAAGTCCTTATCTGTTTGCTACTCTCTGACAAACCATTTGGTATGTCTATTGCATGAATCCTGGAAGATGCAGTCTGTTCACCTTGTTTATCACTTTTACCTGGAGAATCAGCAAGTGAGTTTTCCTGATCACTGCTATTCTGAAGCAGATTTACATCTTTTCTGTGTGAATGACTTGTGCTGGATGGAAATAACTCTGTTGTTCCTAAAGATGGCCCAACTGTCAAAGAATCTGATGAACTGTGCATAATCTGTGGGTTCAAAGCATCTAAAACATAAAATAAATAAGATCTTGGAGATCTGAAAAGCCATTAATATGTATGTTTTGGCACGAATGCATATCTGATTGACCTAGAAAATGGTGACTTTGTAATTGAAAAAAAAAATCTTGTTTCTCAGACACCTCCCTCATCATTGAAAATCTGCATCACTTTTTTTTACCTCAAAATTTCTTCAATGATACTCTTTTGGGCTTGTAGGATTTAAAACTGAGGCAACTATATCTTGTTTGACAGAGCTCGCTGAACCTGTCAAACAAAATATAGTTGGTTCAATTTGCAACTGCAGTATGGGAAATTTTCACTACTGAAAACATTGGATTTTATGCAAAATTCCAAGAGCAAAAAGGTCTGGAAAACTTATTGAGTTTTCAATTCATAAACTAAATTCATGGTCAATAATTCTGAAAGCAAATCATCCGTCTGCGAGTAAATTCAAACTCAATTTGTAGGTACCCTTGACAAAGCCACATACCGGAAATCGGCCAATTATTTCAATGTATGGTGGAACAAAAAGTTTGGAAAACTGTTATTTCAGAATGATGAAATGACTGAAAGATGGAATGATGGAAAGATGAAATGATGGACAGACAAAGGTAACATTCTATGCCCCAGTCATTTTATGATTGGGGGCATAAAAAAAAAACTGCCCCATCATAAAACTGAGGGAAAATTGTGAGAAACAACATTTTTTTTTAATAGGCCTTATCTCTGGATTTTATTTCATTAACTCTTTACTGAACATGATAAAGAGATGTTAGTTATGACTTTTTTTCTTGAATAATTAAATATCTTTCATCATTTATATATTAATGTTCAAGGTCACTTTCAACATTTATGGCAATATCACAACCGTAATGAAGGAATGAAGTTACATTTCACCTATTGTTCATAACTATGATGCCTACTTTAGAGGACATCTAGCCCAGTCCTTGTTTACCAAGTCCTATTCTATCAGTAAAACAAGACTTATGTTGCACTAGTCTATTTCTTTGGTTTTATGACTCTTGTTTTGTTGGAATACACTCAATGAAGAAAAGGGTTAAGTTCTTCCACACCTCTTTTGCGACACTTCATTCAAAAAGACTCAAACAGCCGTTTTCATATATTGTGATTCATAACAACATCCTGTCAGCAAGGAACAAGCGAGGCATTCCTGGATTGATCCTCGATCAGGAGAGATTCTGTATTGACCGATGCTGTCACCAACATCCATATCCCCCACCGACATTTATGTCATGATAGGAATAATCGCATTATTGACCTGGACATGTATTTGTACCCAATAATGTCACTCACCAAATATCATTTAATTTCTTTAATCACAACTGAAATTATCTTCCAAAAACCTGCAATTTTGGTAAATTCAAAATCGTAAGGGCTACAACTCTGGAAAAATTATTCGAATCGAAACTTCCTTCCCATATTCACTTGTACACATCATACTCATACAGCACACCAAGTTTCGTAAAAATCCAATAAAAAATGCAGGAGGAGTTAAGCAGTCATGCATTAGTGACAGACATTTTGCCATTACGAAGGGCCGTAACCACACAAAATTTGTCACATCGAAAATTCCAGACCACATCTACACTTGATACTGATACTTCAGACCAAGTTTCAGAAAAATCCAGTGAAAAATCTAGGAGGAGTTAAGCGGACAAGCCTTTGTGAGGGAAATTTTGCTATTTCCAAGGGCGGTAACCACAAAAATTGTCGCATCGAAAATTCCTGACCACATGCACATTTACATTTGATACTGATACTTCAGACCAAGTTTCGTAAAAATCCAATAAAAAATGTAGGCAGAGTTAAGCAGACAAGCCTTTGTAATGAAAATTTTGCTATTTCCAAGGGTCTCAACCACGCAAAATTTGTCACATCAAAAATTTCTGAGAAACATGCACATCTACAGTTGATACTGATACTTCAGACCAAGTTTCGTAAAATCCACTGAAAACTGTAAGAGAAGTTAAGTGGACAAAGTCTGTGACGGAAGGACAGACAAACACCATTTCAATATCCCCTTCCTGACTTCGTCGACGGGAGACAACAATGGACCTACTCGAATGGATACCTATTAATTGAATAACCATGTTAATATAATGATAACATGAGTTTGGAGGGCGTTACGGTTTATTAACGGCTTGGGAACAATAAAAAATGCCGCTCAGGATCACCGATCCAATGTCGAGTTGTGACAACAGTTCCTCGCACCAAGGCCAACACACCTATGAAGTTTCATGACTCTAGGTTGAACCACTATCAAGTTCTCATCCGGAAACCAATTGTTGCGATATACTATGTTCAAGGTCACTGTGACCTTGACCTTTGACCTGGTGAGTCCAACATCAATAGGGTTCTTCCTCGCACCAAGGCCAACACGCCTGTAAAGTTTCATGACTCTAGGTTGAACCACTATCAAGTTATCATCCGGAAACCAATTGTTGCGATATACTATGTTCAAGGTCACTGTGACCTAGACCTTTGACCTGGTGAGTCCAAGATCAATAGGGTTCTTCCTCGCACCAAGGCCAACACACCTATGAAGTTTCATGACTCTAGGTTGAACCACTATCAAGTTATCATCCGGAAACCAATTGTTGCGATATACTATGTTAAAGGTCACTGTGACCTTGACCTTTGATCTGGTGAGTCCAAGATCAATAGAGTTCTTCCTCGCACCAAGGCCAACCCACCTATGAAGTTTCATGAATGTAGGTTGAACTACTATCAAGTTATCATCCGGAAAGGAATTGTTGCGATTTACTATGTTCACGGTCACGTTGACCTTGACCTTTGACGTCGCAAGTCCAAAATCAATAGGGTTCTTCCCCTCACCAAGGCCAATCTACCTATGAAGTTTCATGAATGTGAGTTGAACCATTATCAAGTTATCATCCGGAAACCAATTGTTTAAGATTTACTACGTTCAAGGTCACTGTGACCTTGACCTTCGACGTAGCATGTCCAAAATCAATAGGGTTCTTCCTCCCACCAAGACCAACCTACGTATGAAGTTTAATGAATGTGAGTTCAACCACTATCAAGTTATCATCCGGAAACCAATTGTTTACGCCCGCCCACCCGCCCGCCCGCCATTCACCAAACTATAAGTCGAGTTTGACTTCGTCACAACTCGACTAATAACAGCCTGAGGGTTCATTACTGGCCTGAGGCAAAGGCAAGGGCTATTAATAAGCCTGATGGCTGTTATTCAGTCCTCAAGGGTCATTAATAAACCGGGACGCCCGACAAAAGCATGTTATTACTATCATTACCATGACTGGAAGTGGCAATAGGCTGTTAATTAATTTTGTTTTCATTATCGCCCGCCGCTCACATGACATCGTGAATTATTGAGTTTTACCGCCCGCTAAACTCTGTTAATATAAGAGAGAACGCCCGCTAAAGTGGTAATAATTGAACATAACTCCCAAATATTAACCCAGGCTCTTGATTTGAACACAGTTAAATCTGACTTCCCTAGAGATGTTGTGTACCGAATATGAAAGCATTCTGACTGTTGGATCTGAAGAAGAGAAATTGTAAAGAAATTTCTCCGAATTGCACTAAGTTCAAATTTGGGCTACCATAGCGAGCCCAAATATTGACCTATGGATCCGATTTGAACAAACTTGAATCTGACCCCCCTAGAGATGTTGTATACCAAATGTGAAAGCATTCTGACAAGTGAATCTGAAGAAGAAGATTTTTGAAGAAATTCCCTCATATTGTACTAAGTTAAATTTCATGTTCCCATATGGAGCCCAAATATTAACCTAGGCACTCGAATTGAACAACCTGGAATCTGACCCCCCTAGAGATGTTGTATACCAAATATAAAAGTATTCCGACTGGTGGATCTGAAGAAGAAGATTTTTAAAGAAATTTTCTCATATTGCACTAAGTAAAAATTTGGGCTACCATAGTGAGCCCAAATATATACCTAGGGATCTGATTTGAACAAACTTGAATCTGACCCCCATAGAGATGTTGCATACCAAATATCAAAGCATTCTGACTGATGGATCTGAAGAAGATTTTTTTAAATTACCCTCCATATTGAACAAAGATCAAATTTGGGCTTCCGTAGGAAGCCCAAATATTAACCTAGGGACTTGGTTTGAACAATCTAGAATCTGACCCTCATAACAATGATGTATACCAAATATTAAAAGATTCTGACAGGTGGTTCTGAAGAAGATTTTTAAAGAATATTCCCCATATTACCCTATGTTAAAACTTCGGGCTCCTGTAGAGAGCCCAAATATGAACCAATGAGCTTTATTTCAACAAACTTTTATCTGACCCCCCTGTGAATGCTGTATACCAAATATCAAAAGATTCTGATGATTGGTTCTGGAGAAAAGATTTTTTAAAATTTTTGCAAATATGCTGACTCAGCATTTTTTCGATGCCCATTACAGAACACCCTAACATAACCGATGGCAATTTTTTTTTACCATTCAATTCTACTGGTCATAAGGATACTTCATACCAAATAAAAGCTCTCTGTTCCGTGGGGTTTGGGAAATATGGGCTTTTGAAAATATTTCTATTTTTAGCTCCCAGGGTTCCCATGGGGATGCGGGAATTTTTTTTTTTGCATGGGTCATGTACTTATGACCCAATAATACCACAAACCAAATTTGGTTCATACCGGACCATCAGTTCAGAAAATAGAAATTTTGGGCGGGGCCAAAAATCTTACCCCTCCTATTACAAAGCCAAATATTACTTCACGAACTTCGTTTGATCAAACTTGATTCTACACCTCATATGGAAGCTCCATAGCAAATATCAAGTCATTGTACACACTGGTTCTTGAGAAGATTTTTAAAATATTTGGGTGCATTTTCCCCCACTCCCTCCCTATGGGGCTGGGCATGCAGAGTTGAACAAAAATGAAATGCCCCTTTGGGACCATCACTCACACAAACTTTCACTTGAATTGGCCCAGTGGCTTTGGAGGAGAAGACCAAAACATGGTGTTGACGGACGACGGATGGGAAGCGATGAGATTAGCTCAGCTTGACTTTGTCAAGATGAGCTAAAAAATGCCGACTACATGCAATTTTACAAAAAATGGCCTGAGAAAAAGAAGATCTACTTTGTGGGGCCTTAACTGATTAATTTTCATTCGTAAAGTGGCTATTCAATTAAGATGGTTCCACTGTACTATCATACTGTTTTTCTTGATTAAGTTTTAATTTTGCAGTCCATATATTGTGAACAGATCAGAATCTTTGTGATCCGATCAAGAAAAAAACTGCTTTTGCAATCATGGTATTGGATGCCCTGAATTAATTTAGTGAAAATATAGTAACTATACCTTGTAATAATTTTAGTCTTTGAGCTCTATATATTTCTTCTTCATGTAATAACTGAAAAGGATAAAAAACTGTTTAATAAAAATCCAATGTTTGTGTATGAGTGTAGATGCTTGAAAAAGCACTCTCAACCTTGTTAAACTTGGTTAAACATTTTGAAACTTGGGACCGCAACCAAATCCAATAGTCCAGATATACATGTAACACCAATTTGTGAAACTTTCATCCTTCTAAAACAAAAACTATGTTCATCAACCACAAGTAGAATGGTGACATGATACCACCGACAGCTCATCAACAAGAAGAAAGATTAAAAATTTAAAGTGATCTTTGTTGTTACTCGATCTATGTTGTTACTCCACTCTGAAAATCCCAGTAAAAATATGAAACACCTATCTTTCACACCAATGGTTAGAGTGAGTTGCACATGATTTAAAAAAAAGTGATTTGGAACCTAATGACATCCCTATCATGGTTTTCTTGTTTGAATGAGTGAACAAAATTTATGTGGTGTGTATGCAATTCACCTGATAGAATAAAGACATTGAGAAATGAGCTGGGTAAGCCATGATGGAATCTGGTCAACGTGTAACAACATCATATATGAACGTATTCGATTGATCATTATGCATTTGATTGACATTATGAAGAGAATGAAATGCTTGGACACAAAACAATATCACACAGAAAACTACAGACTACCGAAGGTGATATTTTTCCATAGAAATTTAGGTTTCGGCCTAAAAAAGTTAAAAATCTGTTTCTCATGCCCTCCCATGTGGTCCTTTTGGCTGCTGCATGCTCCCTTTTTTATAACCAATGCAAACTTAAAACAAGAGGCCTCTCAGTCTAGACAGCACTCCCCAGGGCCACTGCTTTTAGGAGAAGCTAAATACAAGACAAGAATCCAAGTGTTACTGCTTGTGACCTTAATCTTCATGACATGACAATGGGTCAAGGTCATGATAAAACACTGGTTATAGGTAAAAACTGTGTGAAGTATGAACAAGATCTGTCACATAGATTCAATTATACAGACCAGACAAGGGCTGTATAAGAATATCAAATTTTGCTGTCTGTGACCTTGACCTTGATGATAGGACACTGAATCAAAGTCAAGACACACCTTTGAGTCATGAGCAATAAATGTACCAACTATGAATAAGATCTGTCAATCATGCCAAGTTATATGGACCGGACAAGGGCTGTGTAACAATAAAAAAGTTTGGCTGCCTGTGATCTTGACCTTGATGATATGACTTGGATCAATGTCATGACACACCTTTCAGTCATGAGCAATAATTGTACAAAGTAGAAATAAGATCTGTCAATCATACCAAGTTATATGGACAGGACAAGGGCTATATTGCAATATCCAAGTTTTGCTGTCTGTGACCTTGACCTTGATATGACTTTGGATCAAAGTCATGACACACCTAATAAAATATAACAACTAAGAATAAAATCTGTCAATCATACCAAGTTATATGGACCGGACAAGGGCTGTATAACAATATAAAAGTTTTGCTGTCTGTGACCTTGACCTTGATGATATGACATTGGATCAAAGTCATGACACACATTTTTGTCATGAGCAATGAAATGTACCAACTATGAACAAGTGTTTGACCACCGAGGTGGTATTAGTCCCCTACGGCGCTTTTGTGACATAAGGTGTTTTTGTCACAGAAGACACTAGAGTATATAAGCATCTTGGATTTTTAAAAAAAATATAGAGCGTGCATAATCCCCTCACAACCCTTTATCCATGTACCATATATGAAAGGCGTAGCTTGAACCATTTTGGAGGGAGGGGTGGTAACATAAAATAGAGAAAAAAGCTTAAAAAATACAACAGAAATAGTTGCCATGGCGCCATCTTGAATTTTGGAAAAAAAATTTTGAACGTGCAACATCCCATTACAACCCTCTATCCATGTGCCAGATATAAAAAGTGTAGCTTGAACCATGTTGAGGTGAGGGGTGGTAACATAAAATAGAGAAAAAAAGCTTAAAAAACACAACAAAAATGGCAGCCATGCCGCCATCTTGGATTTTGAAGAAAAAATATTGAACGTGCATCATCCCCTCCCAACCCTCTATCCATGTGCCAAATATGCAAAGTGTAGCTTGAACCATGTTGGTGGGAGGGATGGTAACATGAAAATAGAGAAAAAAAGCTTAAAAAACACAAAAATGGCCGCCATTCCGCCATCTTGGATTTTGAAAAAAAAATTTTAAGCGTGCATTATCCCCTCAGAACCATTTATCCATGTACCAAATATGAAAGGTGTAGCTTGAACCATGTTGGTGGGAGGGGTGGTAACATCAAAATAGAGAAAAAAAATTTAAAAAACACAACAAAAATGGCCGCCATTCCACCATCTTGGATTTTGAAAAAAAAAATTTGAGCGTGCATCATCCGCTCAGAACCATTTATCCATGTACCAAATATGAAAGGTGTAGCTTGAACCATGTTGGTGGGAGGGGTGGTAACATCAAAATAGAGAAAAAAAGTTTTAAAAACACAACAAAAATGGCCGCCATTCCGCCATCTTGGATTTTGAAAAAAAAATTTTGAGCGTGCATCATCCCCTCAGAACCATTTATCCATGTACCAAATATGAAAGGTGTAGCTTGAACCATGTTGGTGGGAAGGGTGGTAACATCAAAAAAGAGAAAAAAAAGCTTAAAAAACACAACAAAAATGGCCGCCATTCCGCCATCTTGAATTTTGAAAAAAAAATTTTGAGCGTGCATCATCCCCTCAGAACCATTTATCCATGTACCAAATATGAAAGGTGTAGCTTGAACCATGTTGGTGGGAGGGGTGGTAACATCAAAATAGAGAAAAAAAGCTTAAAAAAACACAACAAAAATGGCCGCCATTCTGCCATCTTGGATTTTGAAAAAAAAATTTTGAGCGTGCATCATCCCCTCAGAACCATTTATCCATGTACCAAATATGAAAGGTGTAGCTTGAACCATGTTGGTGGGAGGGGTGGTAACATCAAAATAGAGAAAAAAAGTTTTAAAAACACAACAAAAATGGCCGCCATTCCGCCATCTTGGATTTTGAAAAAAAAATTTTTAGCGTGCATCATCTCCTCAGAACCATTTATACATGTACCAAATATGAAAGGTGTAGCTTGAACCATGTTGGTGGGAGGGGTGGTAACATGAAAATAGAGAAAAAAAGCTTAAAAAACACAACAAAAATGGCCGCCATTCCGCCATCTTGGATTTTGAAAAAAAAATTTTGAGTGTGCATCATCCCCTCAGAACCATTTATCCATGTACCAAATATGAAAGATGTAGCCTGAACCATGTTGGTGGGAGGGGTGGTAACATGAAAATAGAGAAAAAAAGGCTTAAAAAACACAACAAAAATGGCCGCCATTCTGCCATCTTGGATTTTGAGAAAAAAAATTTTGAGCGTGCATCATCCCCTCAGAACCATTTATCCATGTACCAAATATGAAAGGTGTAGCTTGAACCATGTTGGTGGGAGGGGTGGTAACATCAAAATAGAGAAAAAAAGCTTAAAAAAACACAACAAAAATGGCCGCCATTCTGCCATCTTGGATTTTGAAAAAAAAATTTTGAGCGTGCATCATCCCCTCAGAACCATTTATCCATGTACCAAATATGAAAGGTGTAGCTTGAACCATGTTGGTGGGAGGGGTGGTAACATCAAAATAGAGAAAAAAAGTTTTAAAAACACAACAAAAATGGCCGCCATTCCGCCATCTTGGATTTTGAAAAAAAAATTTTGAGCGTGCATCATCTCCTCAGAACCATTTATCCATGTACCAAATATGAAAGGTGTAGCTTGAACCATGTTGGTGGGAGGGGTGGTAACATGAAAATAGAGAAAAAAAAGCTTAAAAAACACAACAAAAATGGCCGCCATTCCGCCATCTTGGATTTTGAAAAAAAAATTTTGAGTGTGCATCATCCCCTCAGAACCATTTATCCATGTACCAAATATGAAAGATGTAGCTTGAACCATGTTGGTGGGAGGGGTGGTAACATGAAAATAGAGAAAAAAAGGCTTAAAAAACACAACAAAAATGGCCGCCATTCTGCCATCTTGGATTTTGAAAAAAAAATTTTGAGCGTGCATCATCCCCTCAGAACCATTTATCCATGTACCAAATATGAAAGGTGTAGCTTAAAGCATGTTGGAGGGAGAGGTGGTAACATAAAAAACAGACAGACGGACGGACGGACGGACGGACGGACGGACGGATGGACGGACAGACAGACAAACAGACAGACAGACAGACAGACAGAGTGCAATCCCATAGTCCCCTTACGGTTCCCGTAGGGGACTAATGAGATCTGTCAATCATACCAAGTTATATGGACCGGACGAGGGCGTGGTGGCGTTGTGGTAACCGGTTCTCGTCAGTTCACAAAGTTAAGCAACGTCGAGCCCGGTTAGTCCTTGGATGGGTGACTATCTGAGCGATTGATTTGGACTCCCGCATTGTGTCCATGGGCAAGACACTTAACCCTGATTGTCCACAAGGGGGCAAGATGACGCCATGTACTAAGGAGTACTGAAAGTCAATGGTGCGCATGTCTTCAACCAATCTAACCCTGCCTGTGCTGCAGTGCAGAGTTATGATGTTGGGGAGCTGGCAGCTGCTCATCGTTGCTCGGTGGTTCTCTCTGGGTACTCCGGCTTCCTTCACCCGTAAAACTGTCACTGACATGATGTGACCTTGGCTGTTAATGTGTCGTTAAACCTTAATAAATAAATAAATATGGACCGGACAAGGGTTGTATAATAATATCCAAGTTTTGCTGTCTGCGACCTTTACCTTGATGATATGACCTTGGATCAAAGTCGCAACACACCTCTGAGTCATGCATAATAATTGTTCCAAGTATAAATAAGATCTGTCAATCATACCAAGTTCTATGGTCCGGACAAGGGCTGTATACAAATAGCAAAATTTGCTGTCTGTACCTTGACCTTGATGATATGACCTTGGATCAAAGTCGCAACACACCTTTGAGTCATGATTAATAATTGTACCAAATATAATTAAGATCTGTCAATCATACCAAGTTTTCTGGACTGGACAAGGGCTGTATAACAATATCAAAGTTTTGCTTGAGAGGCACCTACCATATTATAATTTGTGACACACTGTCTTTTGATAACACATATTGTTATAAAGTTTTGTAAAAACATCTTCAGTGGTTAAGAAGTTATGGTCTGGACAAACCAAATGTTGACAACAGATGGACAGATGGATGGATGGACAGATGGATGGATAGACTGACGGACAATTTAATATTAGAAAAGCTCTGCTGATGTTTTGTCAGGCGGAGCTAAAAATAAAAATTAAATGGTTTTTGTCTGATATTTTACCCAAATTGATAAAATTGATGAACTTATGATGGCAAAGAAATAATTACGAAAATAAAATAAAAAAATGCCCGCCCACATGCCATTTTACCAAAAAAATGGCCTGTGAAACACAAGATCTACTTTGTGGGGCCATAAAGTTTAATCATGGTATAAATACAGGACAGAACTCGGGTAGAGTACAGAAATCAACAACCCTTGTTGAAGTTTATCCTATAATTCACTTACGCCTGACACTCGTGAAACACTTGAAAAACTCCAACCTGGGTTTTTCTATACTCCACCCTTGCAGTGTTCTGTCTTGTTATCTTACATAAAGGCCATACCCAGCCAATGTAGTTCACAAAAATCTTAAAAAATTACTAGAAATTTCAGAATTTTGACATCAGTGGGCTGAGGGTTAATTAGGCATAGAAGAGAAAAGATGTACCTTTGTTCGTTTTTCTTCATATCTTCCAAGCTGGAGTGTGGCATCTTCAATTATCTTCCTCAAATGACTGATCCTATCTCCTACAGTGTTTATTTCTTTTCTAATCTCTTCCTCTTTCATTGTCAATTTCAAGACTCCATCAAATATAGAACTCACACTGCTTGACTGCGAATTTATCGATGAAGTGCTCGCAGCTAAGAAATCATCTAATATGAAATAAAATGAATCCAGTTATAATTTCCATTCAACATAGGTAAAATATAACAGTTTGTACACCAGGTTTGTAACTTTTTCAAGAACTTCAAAATAGTGTACCCCAAATCAAATACATTCAATCAATGCTTTCTTGGTAAATACATGTATAGTATATACGGACATGCAAGTCAATCTTTTTTTAATTTTCATCAAACTGTATTATGAATCAAATGATGCTGATCAAAAAAGAATAAAACAAGAGCAATGTGAAGCGTGGCATATGCCCCAGACAGTGTCATAATGCCATCATAAGTTGGGGGCATAAAAAGAGATGGAAGTATTTGACCACCTACATGATTCTGCACTAGCAATGCCAGAAAAATGTCCATTCTAAGATGGCTATCTTACTGGAATTTCAGACTATGGTATGACCCATGGCCATACCAAAGCCAAATTTTAACCATCTGCACAATCAAATACCAAAAATTTCAAGCAGCAAGTTTTTCCCACAATGCAAAAAGGAATTTAACCAGTTCAATCTTGTTTGACACTTATAAAAAGTCAGGCTAAAAATGCATTTTGTACCAAAGAAAAAATATTGCTTAAATGGCCCTGGGTGAGGAGGGGGAGAGGGTGGGGGAGAGTGGGGGGGGGGGGGGGGTGTTAGGGGAGTCTATTGTTTTTTTTTCGCATGTGGTCAGTCAAAATCCTTCAGAATGCATTTTGAGCAAAGAGGAAAAAAATGCCTAATGGACGGGGAAGGGGGAAGGGGGGTTTACGCGAGTTTAAAAAAAGGTTCCGCATGTAGTGACCGTAAATAGTTCAAAATGCATATTGGAGGAGAGAAAAAAAAAATGCCTAATTGGGGTGGGGGGGGGGGGGGGTGGAGGGGGCATTTGTCTGGTTTTTTAACCACAAACTTTAACACAAACTATAAAAAAGCATTTTTGATGAAAGAAAAAAAAAGGTGCCTAATTGGCCCCTGGGGGGCGGGGTGGGGTGGGGTTATGTGAGTTTAAAAAAAAGGTTCCGCATGTAGTGACTGTAAATAGTTCAAAATGCATACTGGAGGAAAGAAAAATAAAATGGCTAATTGGGGGGGGGGAGGGGGGGGGGCTGTATTTTTAACCACAAACTTTAACCAAAACAGTAGAAAAGCATTTTTGACAAAAGAAAAAAAAAGTGCCTATCCGGGGGTGGGGCAAGAGAGAGGGGGCTTACGTGAGTTTAAAAAAAGGTTCCACATGTAGTGACTGTAAACAGTTCAAAATGCATATTGGAGGAAAGAAAAAAAATGCCTAATTGGGAGGGGGGAGGGGGGGGAGGGGGGCTGGGCACTGGGCAGGGAAATAACTTCAACAATTTTCATTGGATAATTGTGGTCATCAAACTTGGCCTAGAGACATGTACTGAAAAGAATTGAAATCGGTTAACTTTTGTTTAAGTTATGGCATAAAGAAAGTTCGGACAGATGGATGGACTGACTGACTGAGAGATAGATGGACGGAGTGAGCTCTGTGCTATATCCCTCCTTTGTGGAGGGGATAAAAAGTAATAAAGTATGTGGTAGAAGCCTAATTTGAAATTTAGAGCAACTAAGTTCGAAAAGCGTTGTGAAAAGGGTTAAATTAATGCCAATATTATTTGAAACCACTGTGTACAGCTTCAGGAGACCTTGCCTGGAATGAAAAAAAGAAATGACATTGTAACAGAGTGTTTGGAGAATGAAAGGTAGAACCCTGAAAAGCAGAACTTTAATCCGAAACTTTAAGCTGGGAATACTAAGTAAAATTGATTGGCATAAAGGGGTTAAATATTTCCTAAAAGAAATCATTGATGTAAATGGAATCATTAAGATGTACTGACCATGCAAGAATTAGAGTAAGAAAGTATGTGGCAAGGTCTAATTTCAAATACAAAGAAATTAAGTCTGAAAACATGTTTAAAAGGGGTTAAAATCATGCCAATATTAATGAAAATCACTGTAGAAATGTTCAGTAGATAGTAGACATTGTCCCAAATAAGAAACAATGACATTCCACTAAACTGTTTGAAGAATTAAAGGTGTAATTTTAACCCCCCCCCAAAAAAAAAAACAAAACTTTAACCAAAAACTTTAACCTGGAAGTTGTAAGTTAAATTGCCATACAAAAAAGAGTTAAATATTTCCCAAAATAACATGAAACATAAAAAAAATAAAAACAAAATGAGAATGATACAATCAATAGTAATATCAATTTAAAAGAAAGAAAAAAACAGAAAACTTTAAGGTTGACTAAAAAACTTTTAACCACAAACTTTAACCAAAACTACAAATGTTAAAAGACAGACAGAAGAAAGTCATGACTAAACAGGAAAAAAAACCCCACTTGAACCTTCAGTAAAAAACTTTAACCACAAACTTTAACCAAAACTTTAAATGTTAACAGACGGACAGACGGACGGACAGATGGATGAAAGTCATGACAATAGCCCTCACTGTAAACAGTCGGGCTAAAAATGAGGGTACCAGTGCAAAAGCTAACATTTTCCTTACCCATGTTTCGTATTCAGTTAAACGTAAATAACAGTTTGTTTATACACATTTGTTCTACCCAGGTATTACAAATTTTTGGAGAACGCCTATTGGCACTCTCCAATAATTTGTAATAAAACAATTTTTGATGAACAAATTCAGACCACCAAAACTTATCTTGCCCTCAACCAGTTAAAAAAATATTTATTTTGTACATACTTATGGGAATCTTGTTGCATTTCGCGAAGAGAATAACAATACTGTATCAATGTATATGATATATTGCATCACAAATCGCGATGTGATACCGCTAAAATCACACCCTACGATTGTTTTATACATTTTGAATTTTGCCTCTGAAATAAATATGACGAACATGGGCTGAGAATGATATATTTTAAGTAATTTGTATATTTATTATACTTACCAATGGCCCAGACTTAGCTGGTGCAAACTCAAAGTTATCAAGGGCCAAACACAAATTTTGAACCCCCCAATCCCCAAAATTTGCTTGCAAAACCGAAAATTAGAAGTCCTATCTGGTCCTCCATACATTACTCTCCACACATGTGAAGCCATCAGGAAGTGACTGGAATTGGAACCAACATCATTCTTTGTAGAAGAGAGTACTACATAATAATTCAGTGGGGATGTATGAGTGCCCACTCATGGGAGGGTCATATCCGTCTGGGCCACTGGTAAGTATAAAAAATATACAAATTACTTAAAATTTATCATAATTTTATACTATAAACCAATAGCCCAGACTTAGCTGAATCGTAAAAAGGCGGAGGGCCTAGGACTTTAGAATTAGCAGACCAACATAGTACCCAAGCCTGCAATCCAAGGAGAAAGGAAATTAAAATTAAAAGGAATTACATGTGTGTCTCTCTATACAGTAATAGAGAAGACATCATAAATAAGGAACCAAATTCAAGTAATTCCGTATAATTAGCATTAAAGATGATACTAATTAGATGTAATGAATTCCCAATTTTTAAGGCTAGTCCGGACTAAGTCCTGAAAATTAGGATGGCATATTTGAGAATAAGAGGTTAACCCCCACAAACATATGCCATATACACTAATACACAAGCTGTATCCAGGATATAATCTTCAGACAAAACAGCTTCCCTCAAGTTACACACTTATCAAGATTTGAAAAATCACCCCCCCCCCCCCCCCTCTTTTTTTGAAGGAATCTTCAAAAACAAAGAGTGTAGTGCTTTGGAATCAGTAAAAGCGGGTACCAAATAACAATATCTATTCGTAGAACAGACACCCAGATATTAATAAATTGGTGCTTAACACCACTTCAGAAGCTAAGGCTATAGTGGCGATCCCGATAATTAATAGCGCCCACTCATAACGTATATCGGAATCGGCACACGTAGATAGGTCAAAAACTGGTGATATAATATGTACAACATACACATGTCCCATAGAATCACAATGGCTGATCTCGAGAATGAACACACTTTAGAGGAAACCCACAGGCAACTCGATTCAGGTGTACAATAAATTCCAATAATAACACTCCAGGACGTGTTCTATCCAATATCTATACTCCCAAACACATGTGAATATAAGAGAATGTATAAAGTAGGGACCTGCGAACCTTCGATTATTCAATTCGATTTCGAATCCTTGCAGCTGTTCGGTTCGATTCGATGCTGGTGTCATGGGTTCGAAATTTTCGAATCTCGTCGGACTAGGTCGGGAAAACTTTTTTCACGCCACTGTGCCGATACGTGTGTTTCTGCTCTGATAATAGGCTTGGGACGAAGATCCGGAGATAGGTCTCTTCTCCAAGCGTCCCGTTGATCGATGCCTCGGATCGCTAGCCAACAGATGGTCCAACTTCAGAGGCGAAGAATGGTTCCGTCTTCGAGCAGCGGACTGGATAGCCGAAGTCAGGTAGCTAGCCTGCGGTCATGTGTGCTATAAAATCGTAGTGGAGGAAGCCTTGAGTGAAGCCGACCCCGGCTGCAGACTAGGCAGAGCGTCCCGAGCGGCGGGCGGACATATGCTTCATCTCGAGCAAGAAACTGAAAAAATGGATTATAACACGGTGAGAGGCCCAGTCTCAGAACCTCACCACCAACAACAAACCGCGCCACCTGTCTCCAACATTAGTCATTCGTGGACACAAGAATGACAAGAGTCTGCAGAAGTGCATCGACTAAAGTCGATAACACTCCTCCAAACTCCACAACTAAATATATAATTAAGATACATGAATAACAGCAATCAAAATTAGATTCAAAATATTTTTTTTAAAAAACAATTTTGAAAAAAAAAGCCTAAGTTCCCAAAGGGAACATTAAGAGCCCAAGGGCATCCCGCTAGAGCCAAAGTGTGGACAAAATGCTAAATATTGAGCTACACTACCGGAAAAATCATCCATGTATCCTACAGTAATTCTACAGTAATAGAATAAAAAATACTACCTATATGTGAGGATGTTGTCAATGTAAACAACGTTAATGAAAAAAATGGAAACAAGACATCAGGCACACAAAAAGGGCCCAAAGTCAGAAACCAATTTAAAGCTACCAGACGCAAAGCTAGATCTTCATACGAAAAAAAAAACGATACATCGGATAGAAGATGCAAGACTAAACGACCTAACACCCCTAAGGTGAGGATGTAACCAAGGTTGAAAAACAGAATATTCTGTAATACATGTTAAACTCCCAAGAAATTTAATAAAAAAATTTCTGTAAAAATTAGCCAAAAAGCTTAGGAGTTTAACAGGAAGGGTTCATGGAAGGATTGGGAAGGAATACTTAACAAACAGTGAAATAATCATTATCAACGATGATGACGTCAGGCATATGTCCTGAAATTGGGAAACATAATATAATTTAATAATAATTATAAAGTTACAGTGCTGAACATCTAAAACCACCATTGAACACTTCCATCATCCAATAACAGCCTTGGATCCACCAATTCTTGCATTAATTTGTGTCTGGCATCCTCAAAAAAGGAGATTTTAAAGCACAGGTGTCAGTTCATTGTTGCTGACAATGATCAAGATAATATAGTTCTTCAGTGGATTTTTATGCAAAATAAGTTTGAACAACATATTAGAGAGAACGATGACTTTGTGCTGAGTTACAGGAAGACAAGAGAATTTGGTTGGTACATGGCAACCAATTGCCTTCTCCTTTCCACATTTAACAGTTGTAGTCATGTGGCCGATAGTGGCTGGATTCCCCATCTCTTTCTGCCCACCTAACAGGTTTATTTTGCAAATCTGCTGGCTACACTGTTCAACTTATAAATATGTACAACAATTACAAACTCTGGAAGACTGAGGTAGGCAAGTATAGTCGACATTTTAGCCAACAGTGTGTGTCAATCTCCAACAGCTATTAATCAGACATGTATGTGTTCCTATGCTTCATGCACTATTTCCATTCTTTCCAACTATATCACATCGTTTCGAATAGTTTACGTTATATTGGGTTTATTTTCACTGTAGAATTACAGAAATCCAAAACAATGCACCCAAAACTCCTACGAAATGCATGACAATACATGAAGCATTATCAGTCATAATGGTGATTCAGACTCAAATACCAAGCTTGATAATGACAAGAGAATTAGAATCGGACTCACATAGACAAATTTTGTCATACAATGAAGACAACAGTGATAGGGAGATGCAACCCTGATTACAATTACAACTACCTTCAATTGCCATGCTCACCCACAATTAGACAATTACTACCACATAAATGGAACAAGGGCTACACCCGGTGCATCATACGCCTGATGAAGCTTTTCCAAATTGTACATAACGACTTTTTTCATCCAACACATGGCCTGCATTGCCAAGCGCTAAATGCGTCAAAGTTAAAAAATTTATAGTAATTTATATATTTTTTATACTTACCAATGACCCAGACTTAGCTGGTGCTAACTCTAACAAAACCAGGGCCAAACACAAATTTTGCCCCCCAATCCCCAAAATTTGCATCCAAAACCAAAAGAAATCATGTCCTATAGGACCTCCATACTACGCCCCCACTGCGCATGCGCAGTGTCAAGGACGTCCCGAAATTGGCGCCAATTATCATTCTTACTGGCAGTGCCTGGTCAGCGCTATGTACTCAGCGGGGAGGCAAGAGTTTCCAACTCCTGGGAGGGCCATCCCCGTCTGGGTCATTGGTAAGTATAAAAAATATATAAATTACTATAAATTTTTTAACATTTTTATACTGTACCAATGACCCAGACTTAGCTGAATAGTAAAAAGGCTGGAGGGCCTAGGACATAGAGGAAAATCCAATAAGCTCAACTATATAATAAAGAGGTAACCCCTTAAGGAGAAAAGGAGTATTAGGCTTTACATGTATCTTTCTTATTTAATATTTGCTTTTCACTATAAAGCAGGTGACCTAAGGGAACACCCGCCCCCCCCCCCCCCCCCCCCCCCCCCCTTCCCCTTGCCCTGGGTCAAATAGCCCAGAGCGAAGAGGGCAGCCGGACGGAGTCACTGCCGGAACAGAAAGCCTGCATAACTATAGTTGCAACTGTTTAGTGGACGACATTCTGAGCAACAGATAACGGACCTAAACAATGCAGGTCTCCAGAAATGGACTCAATATTTCTGAGATAAAAATTCGTGAATGCGGATGGCTGAGACCAATAAGCAGCCTTCATTAAATCTGTAATAGCAACACTATTAGCATAAGCCCAAGAAGTAGCAAGAGCTCTTACTTCATGAGCGGAAATCTTAAGCACAGACTGCTGAGAAGAAGATAAACTCTCTTAAGCAGTACGGATAGTTAATTGAATCCATCTAGCAATAGAATGGACCGAAATGTCCCTTCTATTAGGCATCAAAGACAGAAAGAAACGTTTCCGTCCCTTTCTGATAAACTGAGATCTCTGTTTATAGATACGTAACGCTCTAACAGGACAGAGTAAAGGCCTACGCCCGTCTGAAGACGGAAGAGCCTTAATAACAATAGGTTCCGGATATTTATTAGGAGCCTGATTCTTAGCTAAAAAACCCACATTAGTAGTGAAGGTGATAGTGTTCCCGACACTACGATAGTGAGAATCATCCACCGACAGTGCATGAAGCTCACTGACTTGTCCAGCAGAAGAGAAAGCTAAGAGAAAAGCTGTCTTATAAGATAAGAATTTGAAATCTACTGTCCCAAGAGGTTCAAATGGCTTTTCCTTCAATTTAAGAAGAACCCAAGCTAAATTCCATTTAGGAATTAATCTAAGAGTTCTGGGTCTATTTATCGAGAAGTTTCTAACCAACTCAGATAAAGAGACATTAGATCCAATTTGTAAACTATCATGATGTGCATAGGTATCAGATAACATAGACCTATAACCCTTAATAGTAACAGGCTGCAGTTTGATTTCGTCAAACAAGTATACTAGAAAGTTTGCAATGTCTGGTATAGAGGGATCAAAAATATCTACAGAATGATCCCTACACCAACGACGAAAAACCTTCCACTTAGCTGCATAGTTTAGCGAAGAGGAGGTCCTCCTACAGTTAGAAATCGCGTCCACTGCTCGTCCTGTAAAGTGCTTGCCATGCAAGAAGGACCGCACAACGGTAAAACGTGAAGGTTGAGACCTTGCGGGTTGTGATGGAGTTGACGCGATTTCCCCTGCGAAAGAAGATCCTCCCGTGGAGGAAGCTTTCGCGGTAGGTCCCACAACAGACACCTGAGTAGATTTATCTACGGTCTCTGTGGCGACAGAGATGCTACCAACAGAATCTTGCATTGAGATTGTTTTATCTTTAGCAATACTTGTTGAATTAACGGCGCTGGAGGATACGCATATCCTATCATTCCGTCCCAAGGGATCGACAGAGCGTCTACTGCAAATGCTCTTGGATCCGGACACGGAGACACATACTTCTGCAACTGATTGTTGAGATGTGTCGCAAATAAGTCTATCATTGGCCGTTCCCATTGGTAGCAAATCTGATTGAATACTTGTTTGTTGAGAGTCCACTCCGACGGCAACAAGCGACCCTTTCGTGAAAGGGAGTCTGCTAGCACATTCAGACGACCCGGTATGTGACGGACCGAAAGAAGAACCTGATGTTCTAGCGCAAACAGAAGGATTCTTTCCGTTAGATTGAACAACGGAACTGAATGAGTGCCTCCCTGATTCCGTATATACGCCACTACTGTCGTATTGTCGTATAGGATTTGGACATGAGCATTGTGAATAATGTCCATCCAATGACGTAACGCAAGCCAAATTGACATCATTTCCTTGATGTTTATGTGCTTGCACAGGAATTGCGGATCCCAAAGACCGTGGCATCTCGAATCTGTTGGGATCAATGATGCACCCCAACCTGTTTGGCTGGCATCCGTCATAATGGTAAAACTCGGATCCGGCAACTGCAGCGGAACTCCCTGAGTTAACCACTGAATGTTTGCCCAAGTCTGAATCTCTTGTTTCACTTGATCTGTCAAGAGAACGTCTACGTCGAGCGAATGAATTTTCATACTCCAATTCTGAGTCAAGAAAATTTGGAGAGGATGCGTGCGTAACCGCCCCATCGGAATGAGATCCGCAGCGGCTCCGCACAGACCTATCAGTCTCATAAATTCTCTCGCTGTGACTTTGTCTGCGTGCAGACAATAGCGAGCGTAACAACTGACTAATTTCGCTCTGGTTAACGGCAGACGAACGAGATTGTTGTGCGTCTCGAAGCTCATTCCCAGATGAGTGAATGACTTGGACGGCACCAGATCCGACTTCTCCTCGTTTACTATAAAACCGAGACGTCGGAGCAATAGAAGTAGATTCTGAACATCGTTCTGAAGCGTTAACTCGTTGCCGTACCTCTGAAGAATGTCGTCCAGGTAGGCCGACGTTACCGCAGACGAATGAGCTCGGAAATAGATCATTACCGAGTTCATTACCTGAGTGAAAGCCCAGGGTGCTAGATTCAGTCCGAAGCACATCGCCCGGAATTGATACACCACTCCTAGGACCGCGAAGCGTAGATACTTTCTGAATGTCGGATGTACCATGACGTGAAAGTACGCATCTTTGAGATCTATGCTTGTTGCATAATCGTTCACCCGAATACTCGCTCTGACCGACCGAATCGTCTCCATATAAAATTTCGGAGCGACGATCAGCTTGTTTATCCAGCTCAAATCTATGACTGGACGGAACGAGCCGTCTGGTTTCGGAACCAGAAACAGATGGCTGTAGAATCTCCTGGTTTTCTACGACCTCTACCGCATTCTTCATTAAAAGAGACTGCACCTCTGATAATAGAGCGTCTCTTTTCTGCGGATTTGACGGAAGTTGAGTCCACTTTGGACTTCGGGTTAATGGAGGCTTTCGTTTGAAGGATATCTTTAGGCCTTCCGAAGTCACTCCTCTCACCCAAGGGTCGTCCGTAATCGACGCCCATTCTTGTGAAAAGCTCGACAACCTTCCGCCAACCGGTACGCGATAGAGGTTTAAGCCATCTCCTCCTGGACCTGCAAGGCCTGCGGTAGGAGAAACCACGTCCTCCACGACCCGCACCTCGTCCCGTCGACCTCGGGGCGTCCGACCGGTTGTCCCGGCCCGAAGGACGTCCCGAACGAGAGTCGCTACCCTGACGGTCTCTCGAATAAGACCAAGAGGACGCACCGGAACCTCTATAGGAACCTCTCTTGGGCGCATTAGACCCAGAAGTGCCTGTCTTATTCTTGTCTGCCGTATCCAACTTCTTAGAAGCAGATTTGAACAACAGAGAATCCGAAGATTTCTTTGTAATTTTATCATAAATAGCAGAAAGCTTGACGTCAAGGAGAAGTTCTCCGGAGACCGAAGTGACTCTAAGAGAGTTCTTCACCTTAGTATCCACGAGTGTGGATGTAGCTAGGGCTGCGTCACGTCTAACCAACTCCAGGTTTGCCACTGAAAGGGCGGAGTTACACGTGGAATAAGCTACTGCCCTTGAAAGAAGTCTTAAAGAGGATTGAATATCCTGAAATTCTTTCCCCTGAAGGCGCAGTGATAACGCCTTAGTAAGGTGATCTGCGTAAGATAAGGCATCTAAATTGGCTCTGTTAGACGAAATAGCTGTTTCCAACACCGCAGTTGGAATAGAAGCCGACGACGGTAATGATAGTTCTAAGTCTTCCGCCTCGTCGTCCATACGCAGAGGAACTCTCGGAATACCCTGTCCTGCCGTGTCGAATTTATTCCTTGCATTAATGAAAGGCAGGTTGAGAGTATTGGCGGACAAGAAACCTGCTTTCCCCGTCTTGGAAGCAAGTTTAAATATAGCGTCGTTCAATAATTCAAATGTTCTTGCAACATTATTGGACTGCGACAGAAACTCGGGAGCGATGTCCCTGAACCGCTCAAAAAATTCAGAGTCCAATGACGCTATAATCCTCTTGTCCGGAACCGCAGCAGTCTGGCCCGACGGAACAACTTGAGGGAGAAAGTGCCGGATGAAGTCCACGGCAGCTTTATGTTGTTCAGAAAGGGATAGCTCCAAATCATCCGTATCCCTTTCACCATCCGGTCGGACCTCATGATGCTCCCGGTCGTCCGCCCCTGATGCTTCGGCAGAGCGTACCGACCCAGCGCCGTCGGATAATTCCCGATCCGACACCGTTTCTGTCGGCTGCTGCGATAAGCTGTGCTATCTGCACAAGAATGTCCGGCATCGAGACCTGCGGAGGCGCAGTCTTTCGCTGCTTCGCCGAGGGCAGCTCCGCATCAGATGGCTCCCGCATACTTTTTCTATGCGAACGTCCGGAGTCCATCGGCCTCGTGTCCCTGGCTGCCGGATGGTGTGACCTGGTCGCCGAAGAATCCTTGATCGGCGAAGCTGGTAAGATATCGGTGGTCACGCAGCCAAGGTGCGGTCGTGTGCGCTGACGAGAAGAAGAAGCCTTAGCAGTCTCCGCGGACTGCCTATACAACGGAGCGTCCCGAGCGATGGACGTATGCTCCACTTGCGACACATTTTGTACCACAACATCTGGTCCCAGATGTTGTTGTACGAGAGAGGGGCCTCTCTCGCTCGCGGCCCGGCTGGACCTGGACGAGCTAGGAACCGGACTCAAAGGCTTCCTCCGATTTCGCTTACTATCCGCCGTCACTGGGTGTGCACATTGAATGTTTATAGTGCTCGCATCACCCAACATTTCCTCCTGGACCGCATCAGACGAACCCGTCTGCCGAACCATTCGGTGAATGGACGCTACACCGGGCGAGCTAGCGGACGACATTTGTTTAATCTCCATGAGCACTTTTGCCGCTAGCTCTGAATTCATTTGTGACGACGGAAGCGCACTTGCAGAAGACAATATGGAAACATCACCCTGTTCTTGTTCCTCTGAAATAGAAACTGAGAGAGTAGAGTGACCTTGCGGAGAAAGAGCCGGCATACCCCTTTCTCCAGTAACAACATACCGTAATACACGTTTCCAATGTTTGTCATCCCAATATTGACATATAGAACAGGGATTAGTGCGAGAACACTGACTACAATTAATACAATGATCCTGAAAGTCAGAGGAAGATTTCTTCCCATAACAATTTGAACAATATCCTTTCATTGTGAAAAGTCAACAACAAGTCCTAGTTACTCGCACAAACCCCTGACACAAAGATACATAATAACATGATCCATTAATAAATGAAAAAACAATTGCAAATCAAAATAATTTTGAAAAAATCTTTTTTCAGCGAAGCCCAAGTTTCTGAAAAGTAACGTTGAGCCCCGATGGATCCGATGGCAAAGTGTGGTCAAAAATTTTAAATTTATATTAAATAATTAATGAGACACTTACGGATAATATAAATGTATCTTATAGTGAGATAAACTACACCAAAGGCAAACAGCCCCCCTCAAAAAAGGCTGTTGCCAATGTAAACAAACAGTGTAAAACACCAGAAAACATGACTCCAGGCACTGAAAAAACTGGCCCGAAATCAGTCATCAAAATTACACTCTATCTGATGCAAAACAGAGACTCCCAGGGGAGAATCTGCAGAACATCAGATGGAAGATGCAGAACACAACGTTTACACACCCATGGGTGAAAACGTAACTATGGGGAAAATAACAGAAAACATTCTGTAACCAAGCAACTCTCCCAGGAAAATTTTACAAATGAACTTTCTCAAAAATATGCCAAAAGCATGGGAGAATTGCAAGGGGGGACTTAGAAGGTCAGGGGAGAGGAAACACTGAATAAGCAGTGCAACATTTTAGCAAGAATGACAACAAGAGGCCCATGCCTCGAAAATAGGCAACTTAACATAATTTCATAAAAATTTTTAAGTACAGCCCTGATTATTTTTTGTCACTCCTTTTTCCTCTCCTCCTTCTATATCCTCCTTAGAATCACCATTTCTCCAAAAATTACGTGTCTGGCATCCTTTAAACTGAGATTTACAAGCACAAAGATCAGTGAGATGTTGACTGATGAAGGGCCAAACAGAGAATGATAATTGGCGCCAATTTCGGGACGTCCTTGACACTGCACATGCGCAGTGGGGGCGTAGTATGGAGGTCCTATAGGACATGATTTCTTTTGGTTTTGGATGCAAATTTTGGGGATTGGGGGGCAAAATTTGTGTTTGGCCTTGGTTTTGTTAGAGTTAGCACCAGCTAAGTCTGGGTCATTGGTACAGTATAAAAATATGCATTTTGGCATGTAATAACTCACAATCCCCTTCAAAATGCATTTGGGGAAAAATAATTGCCCAAATGACACGGAGGGGGGGGGGGGGGGGGGGGTGGGGGGACAAAGATATAAAAACACAAAAAAATTGATATTTGGTTACTAATGTTGAAGTTATTCCATAAAGGGCAATAACTCCCATAATTTTCATCAGATATGGTTGGTCATTGGATATAGTTGGTCATCGAACTTTAAGTTTTGCCATAAACAAAGTTCTGAAAAAAATGTTGATTTACATATGCAAATTTCCAAGTCGAAAAGCCCCATAACTCTTGTAAAAATCATTGGACCATGCCCAAATTCGAATGTAACCTTCAATTTGATATAACTTAGGCAGAAAGCAAGTTTGGACTGATCTATGAATCCAAACTCAAGTTATCATAGGAAACTAAAATGTTGAAATGAGAAATTTCTATGTCAAAAAGACCCATAACTCATGTAAAATAATTGGGCGGAACCCATAATCAAACTTGGCCTGTATTACTATCTGGGTAATACACATACCAACTTTGGTTGAGATCAAATATTCCAACTGGAGTTATTGGTCAGAAACCAAAAATCTTAATAGAAGGTCAAATTTGAAAAAAGGGCCATAACTCATGTAAAAATAATTGCATGGGACCCATATTCGAAGTCTGCCTGTATTACAAGCTGGAGAATACACAAACGAACTTTGGTTGAAATCAAATAATCCAAACTGGAGGTATCGGTCGGAAACCAATTGTTTACGGACAGATGGACAGTCACACGAACAGACTGACCATTTACATAATACGACTGTTTTTACAAACAGGTGAATAAAAAGTGATATCAAACTATATTCCACTGGGTTTGTGAAGTTGCCCTTGTGAATGGCTACATAATATATAAAACTCATTATATATATCCCCTTCTAAATAAAAAACTTTCTATGATATCCCTTCTACCTAGACTGGATTTAAAATTATCACTATCTAATATAATACCCCATAGTTTGGTAAAATTCCTGGAAAATATTGTGCGCTTAGAATTCTATTTCTCAGAATATTCTGTGTCACAAGAGTTAAACAGCCTCCTTCCTACATCATATTTAATAAACAGTGTATTTATTCTCAAATCATTCAGTTTTCAGCAGCATTCAGTTTTTGTGGTCAGAACTAAAGAACTAAGGACACCTGCACCTCAAAATTCAGATTCTAATTTTTGGAGTTATTGAAAGATGTAACTCAAGCAGTTAATAATTTCCATAGTCAGTCTGGGTATACATAAAAATATAATAAATGAACAATTATTAAAATGACAAACTACATACCTGCAGGATTTGTTTCCAAGTCATCTTTCGTAACAGTCAATGTTTTAGTGGAGTCATTTGCTTTTCTCTGCAAAAACAGAATTCATATTTTCCAATAATGCTTAATTTAAATTTAAATATGTTCATAGAACTGAATAAACATGTTCCTTATCTGTTTAACCCTTTACTCAACATCGACGAATCGACGATCTCAAAGTTTATTATTTTAATTACTATTTTTGAAACTTTTAACAAATTTCAACAAAACAATATCTTGTGACCCCTCATTGAAATGAGATCGATGAGCTTGTTCCGGTCACATGATATGGTTTAGTTGAAATATTTTGAAAAATTCAATGAAAGTGTCAATGACACTGTAGCTCAACTTGACAAACTTGAACTTGGTAAGTTTTAAATGAAATGGCAAAATTGAAGATCATTGGTACCAATGTTATTTGATGAAATTTCAACATAACAGCATTGTGTGTGCACAACGTCAGAGTAATCCATGCATTTTTAAATGTAAACTGTAAGACTGGCTAAAGGAAGAATGTTGATACACAAATGCAGTATGTTCAGAGGTTATTGCAAATGGCAACTTTTTTCACAGAAATGAATGCTTATCAACAGCTCTTATCTAAAGTTCTTGCCTAATGAGCACACCAAGTTCAAAAACAATCCTATGATAAATGTGGCCTGTAGGCCATGTCAAAGAATGTTGATGCACAGATGCAATAAATTCAAAGATTGTTGCTACCAGCAACAGCTTTTGATGGAAATGAAAAGAAAATCAATAGCTCCTATCTTTGTCACCCTGCATAAGCATACAAAGTTTCATAACAACCTGATAATGAATGTGCCCTCTGAGGCATGCCAAAGGAAGATGTTAATGCTCAAATGAACTGCACTAAGTACAAGGTCATTGCTTGCGGCAATGTTTTTTTTTTTTTGTTTTTTTTATGGAAATTCATAAATATACCCTGCAGAGAGTGCAAAAGGGATAAGCTGATGCACAAATGCAGTAAGTTCAAAGGCTGGTGATAACGACAATAACATTTTATGGAAATTAAAAAATAGCTCACATCTAGAGGTCACTCCGAACACACATACCAAGTTTCAAAGTGATCCGATCATTAATGTGCCCTAAAGGGTGTGTTAAAGGGAAATATTGAGGTCTGACTAAACTAAGTTCAAAGGTCAGCGGCAACATTTTTTGACAGAAATGGAAGAAAATCGACAGCTCCCGTATAGATGTCACCCCACACAAGCACACCAAGTTTGCAAGCGATCCAATCATAAATGTGCCCTGCAGGGTGTGGAAAAGGGAAATATTGATGCTTAACTGCACTAAGTTTTTACTAAGTTCATCAAAGGTCATTGCCAGTGGCAACATTTTTTGATGAAAATTGATAGCTCCCATCTAGAGATAACCCCAAACAAGCATACAAAGTTTCAAACCGATCTGATCATAAATGTGCCCTTTATGGCATGTCAAAGGAATATATTGATGCCTGACTAAACTAAGTTTAAAGATCATTGCCAGCGGCAACATATTTTGACGGACGGAAATTGAAGAAAATCGATAGCTCCCATCTAGAGGTCACCCCAAAAAAGCATGCCAGGTTTCAAAGCAATCCGATCATAAATGTGCCCTGTAGGGTGTGCCAAAGGGAAATATTGAGGTTTAACTAAACTAAGTTCTAAGAACGTTGGCCGCGGCAACATTTTTGACGGAAATTGAAGAAAATCGATAGTTCCCATCTAGAGGTCACCCCAAACAAGCATACCAAGTTTCAAAGCGATGTGATCATAAATGCGACCTGTTTGGTGTGCCAAAGGAAATTGTGGACACACGTACTAACATACGCCGACGGACGAGAAGTGATGACAATAGCTCAGCTTGACTTTGTCAAGTTGAGCTAAAAATAGGGCCTGTTGGGTGTACAAATGGAACTGTTGACAATTTTTTTGTCAAATCCATGATGGCAGCTGGCAGCCATCTTTTTCAACGGAAATTGATAACTCCCATCTTGACACCATACCAAAGTTACATATAAAATTTGAAAAAGACTGGGTGAGAGGTGTTGGCTGTAGGGTCTGCTTATGAGATTGTTGACAATTTATATGTCAAATCCAAGATGGTCGTTGATGGTCATGTTTTTCAACGAAATTCAGAAATATTTGATAGGAGAGTTTCCTCTGAAAATTCACAAATAATAGACAATCGTAATGGGCCAATCACCAGGTCAGATAATCAAACATTGATTCGTGGCCTAAACATACAAATGGTTCAACACAAATTTATTGGCCTTAATATTTCATTAGATTATAATTTGTAACAAACTGTTGTTTAATAAAATATCTTCATTGAAAAAACAGTTTATGCATAATAATAACGACTTTTTATATACTACTATTTTCTCGCCATGATATAGCCCTAGCTGCTGATGTGGCATTAAGCACCAATAAATAAATAAATAAATAAATAAATAAATAAATAAATAAACATAATAATCCTTTAACTAACACAACTAGGGATCAATTTTCAGTTCTTAAATAATTTAGAATTAGAAATTATTGTTATACAATTGCAACTGGAACAAGCGCACATATATATATATCTTACCTCCTACAAGTATCTGGGAATTTCATTGGTTCAAAGACGTCACACGCAGACTGCATATAAAACCATATACTGCCTGTCAACATCAATATACGCTGACAGCTATGGGCAATCTCCCCTTTGTTCATTGGTTATTCAAAATGGCGGCAGCCGATAAATGCTTCAAGTTGAAAGATTGAGTGTTGGAAGCCCATATTTGGTCTGAAGTGCAGGTTAGGCAACTTGAAAGGCTTCATATTCTGTGGATGTGTGTCATGTTACCTTCGAAATGAAACTGTTTGGTATGTATGAATTTGCCTTGTTACAATTTAAGGGAGAGTTCCTGTAGGTACTCTCCCATAAATTGTAACAAGGCAAAGACACGAGAACACACTGTGAGAATTCTCTCATTTAATTTTGATCGCTGTTGTTATTAGTTCTGTGCATCGATGCAGCAGTCGGTAAGATATATTTGTTACACAGTTTGTTGGTGGCCTAATATGGTGTCAGTTAATTCCATATTGGACGAGTTTGTTGGTGGCCTAATATGGTATATATGGTGTCAGTTAATTCCATATTGGAATTAACCGACACTATATATACCATATTAGGCCACCAACAAACTGTGTAACTAATAATATCGGTAAAATACATGTATTGCATAGAAAAAACAAACCTTATATTTATATATTTACCAGTTAACCCTTAAGGGCCTACTTCCAACTTTTGCAGGTTTCTTTTCTTACATGTACATGCAGAATACTTTTTTCAACATACAGGCTTTCTCATGGGCTAGCTGATGGATGTTACAGTACATTAGTAGAAGGGACTTGCAAATTGCCGATTTTAATCGAATCGAATATCAAATCAAATTGGTGAAAATGAATTGAATTTCAAATCAAACTTCAAATCGAATCACAGTTTATGGATACGTCATCAAAAGAAAAGTTTTTTTCTAAAATAATATTAAATCACACAGTTATGTAGAGTGCATTTTTCACCTCACCACTTCCCACACTTTAAATTGAGATTAAACCAATATACTAGCTATTGATTGAAACTATTCGAATTGTTGACTTTGTAGCTTCGAAACTGCTGCAATAAACATTTTTAAACGAACCTGGCTGATAGGGCTGATACCTCACTTTTATCATGTTTTCTTGAAAAAAAAACTTGTTTCAAATCGGATTGACCCATTCAGTTGTGACACCATTTGTTTTAAAATGCAGAATGACTAAAACAAAATGATAATTCAATGACGAATGGAGTTCATGCACTTGTAAATTAAAGCCTGCTCTACTTCTGTTTATATAATAATCAGGGGTATTCTTTTAGAAAACTGTTGCTTTTTATGATGTATCCAGTAACTGTGATCGAACAGAACAATAGTCAATATAAAATAATGTGATCATGTTGTGGAACAAATCATTTATTGAAGTTGAACAGCTGAATAACTTTTAAAAGTTCAAAACTTTTTATAAATGGTCACTGGTCATAATGCACAATAAGTTGAAATGAACAGTTGTAGCGGTAATAGTGTTTATAGCAATGTAGCTACAACTGTTGTACAGTTGTAGCTACATCGCTACAAACACTGTTACCGCTACAAGTCAGTTACGTTTCTACTCAGAACAATACTCAATATAAAATAATGTGACCAGTTACAATCTGTAAACATTCATGGTTATGGTCAAAGTATATTAAAAAATATTCGAATTTCTGATTTCAAATCGAATCCAATCGAATATTGACTTTCAAATAAAATTTTCAAATCGAATTTCAAATTTTCACTGGAGCCTACTTGATAGTGGTTTTGGGCGAAGTCTTGGCTGCATGTACAGGCAGCCAAGACATTATTAGACACCAATGCTAAGCCTAAGTCAAAGTGTTACCTTATTAATAGGGAACCTAAGAAATAAGTAGAATTCTCTAGGACTTTAAGGACACTTTCGGACAAGAATCAAACTAGAGGTACTGTGATCAAGCTCACAAAGTGATACCCCCCGTGCCTGAAATGTGTAAGTTAGATTATCTCCCCTTGGAAATGTCAGAATGGAATTATATTGCTTCATGCACATCTTCATATGGAGTTCTTCCATTGTGTAAAGATTGATGAAAATTCTAACGGTTTAGGAGGAGTTGCGCTTATAAGGATGGACAGATGGACAGGCGGACAGACGGACGGACAGGGTGATTCCTATATACCCCCCCCCCCCCCAAACTTTGTTTGCGGGGGGTATAATGAACAGTTTGCGAGAATCAAGGTCGATTCGCATGGTCTTCCTTGCTGGAATGATTTGTAAGAATTCATTATGATTCTCGCAGGAATTTTGTGCTCTGTTACAACCAATCCACTGAGTGGTCATAACCTATGATTGGAAAGCAGGAATTTACAAACAAAATCTGAATGGTGATTTTAGGGCATAACAATTAGTAGATTTTGAAAACAGGGATTCTTTTAGGTGTCTATAGGGGACGAATATGGAACCCTTTTCCAATGGCATTTTGGCATGAGTTTTCCCAATTCAAACCAAAAATTTCACAATCTCAGTCCACATTCCATTTTGATGAGCTCGTTCCAATGAGGTGTCATAACCTATGTTTTTGAGACAAAAAATGAAAAAAATTAGTCATTCAAAATTCTTTTTTACAAGTGTCGTCTGCTTTTCATGCTAGGTAAAGGGTTAATCACTTTTTACTGTAACAAAACAAGTGACTCAACATGCAGTTTTTAGATACATTTGCAACTTAATTCCCAAGGACCTCGTCAGCTTTTTCTAGGTAAGTCTTGGCTGCCGAAATAGGTAAAGCCACAGAATGTAAACAATCGAAGTGAAGCAAAAGGCATAAATATCTTCATCAATTAATAGTATAAGCAGATTTTACAAAGACTCATCATTAGTTCATGCAACCGTTTGTTATAAAACTCACTACACGTACAAAACATGTAGTTGCTTCGGCATTAATGTTCTCAGTTCAATATGAAGGTAACATGTCTTATTCTTTGTGTGTTTCTTCAAAACAAATTCCCAATTGGAGCTTTCATAATGCAAATTTTCCCCAATTGCATGGCCCCTGAACCCTTCCACAAAGAGGATAGAAAAAACCCTGAAAAGTTAAAAAATTTATAGTAATTTATATATTTTTTATACTTACCAATGACCCAGACTTAGCTGGTGCTAACTCTGAAATAATTAGGGCCAAATGCAAATTTTACCCCCCAATCCCCAAAATTTGCATCTAAAACTGAAAATTACATGTCCTATAAGGTCCTCCATACCTTTACTCCACTGCGCATGCGCAGTGTCAAGGAGGTCTCGAAATTGGCAACAAAAATCATTCTTACAACCAGTGCCTGGTAAGCGTTATGTACTCAGCGGGGAGGTATGAGTTCCCAACTCATGGGAGGGACATCCCCGTCTGGGTCATTGGTAAGTATAAAAAATATATAAATTACTATAAATTTTTTAACATTTTTATACTGTACCAATAACCCAGACTTAGCTGAATAGTAAAAAGGTTGGAGGGCCTAGGACATAAAGGAAAATCCAATAGACTCAATTACATATAACAGAGCTATCCCCTGAAGGAGAAAATGAGAGATAGGCTTTACATGTATCTTTCTTATTTGTATCAAAAAGAAAGACACAACACCATTCTGTAATTGAGCGCAATAACATCAATGATCTCTATTAACATCCAGTATAACCCTTTATACTAATATTTTTTAAAGGAAAGCCAATAAATAAGGAAGTCCAGCAAAATGAGACCCTATATACTCATTTAAAAGTGTCCAAGGATTGTATATTAACGCCCGATTAATACGTGATATATACAAATGTCCCACACTGAGCCACACTTAAAAAATATTACCTAGATGAGTAAACATTAGCTTTACTTTAAAACCATCCTGGTACCGACTCGGAATTACTGTCTCCAAAGGAGGTATTCCCTTGCTTTACACTATAAAGCAGGTGACGCCAGGGAACACCCCCCCCCCCCCCCCCCCCTTCCCCTTACCCTGGATCAAATACTCCAGAGCGAAGAGGGCAGCAGGACAGAGTCACTGCTGGAACCGAAAGCCTACATATATATAAATGCCACTGTTTAGTGGACGACATTCTGAGTGAAAATATAACGGACCTAAACAATGCAGATCTGCAGAAAAGGACTCAATATTTTCAGATACAAATTCGATAAAGTGGAGGGCTAATAACAAAATGCAGCCCTCATTAGAACTGTAATAGCAATATTATTAGCGTAAGACCATGACGTAGAAAGAACTCTTACTTCATGAGCTTAAAACTAAAGCACAGACTGCTGATTGAAGATATTATCATAAGCAGTACTGATAGTAAATTGAGTCCATCTGACCATAGAATGGACCGAAATGTGGAGGAAGCTTCCACGGCATGTCCAACAGCAGACGCCTGAGTAGATTTGTGGAGCTAGAAATGCTACCAACAGGATTTTGCATTGAGATATATAACTTGAGCAATATCTGCTGAATCAACGGCACTGGAAGATACGCATATTCTATTATTCCGTCTCATGAGATCGATAGAGCATTATTGCAAACGCTCAAAGATCCAAAAATTGTGACACATACGTCTGCAATTGATTGTTGAGATGCGTCACAAAATAAGTCGATCAAATGCCGCTCTCCTTGGTAGCAAATCTGATTGAATACTCGTTTGTTGAAAGTCCATTCTGGTGTCAACAAGCGGCCCCTCCGTGAAGGGAGTCCGCTAATACGTTCAGACGACCCGGAATATGACAGACCGATAGGAGAACTTGATGTTCTAGTACAAACAGAAAGATTCCTTCTGTTAACATGAATAACAGAATGGAATGAGTGTATCCCTAGTTCCGAAAATACACTAATACCGTCGAAGTGTCGGACAGAATTAGCACATGAGCATTCTGAATAACGTTCATCCAATAACGTAGCGCAAGCCACAATGACATCATTCTTGATGTTAATGTGCTTGATTAAGAACTACGGATCCCAAAGACCCTGGCCCTTCAAATCCGTTGGGCTCAATGATACGACCCAACCTGATTGACTGGCATCCGTCAAAACTGTAAAACTCGGATACGGCAATTGCAGTGGAACTCCCTGAGTTAACCACTAAAAACCTGCCCAAGTCTGAATCTCTTATTCACTTGATTGACAAGAAGATCTCTCTCTGAGACCTTGTCTGATTGAAGACAATAGTGAGCATAACAACTGATTAATTTCGCTCTGGGTAATGGCAGACGAACAAGAATGTTGAGCATTTCGAAGCTCATTCCCCGGTGGGAGAATGACTTGGAGGATACCAAATCCGACTTCTCCTCGTTTACTTATGAAACCGAGACATCGGAGCAATAGCAGATTCTGCACATCGTTCTGAAGCGCTAACTCATTGCGGTACCTCTAAAGAATGTCGTACAGGTAGGCCGACGTTATTGCAGGCGAATGAGCTTGGAAATGAGTCATTACCGAGTTCGTTATTCGAGTGAAAGCCCAGGACGCTAGATTCAGACCGAAGCACATTGCTCGGAACTGATACACAACTCCTATGATGAAGAAGCGAAGATACTTTCTGAACGCCTGATGTACCATGACGTGAAAGTATGCATCTTGAGATCTATGGAAGTAGCATAGTCGTACACCCGAATACTCGCTCTGACCGATCGGATGGACTCCATATATAAACTTGGAGCCACGATCAGCTTGTTTATCCATCTCAGAATTATGAGTGGACAAAACGAGCCGTCTGGTTTTGGAACCAGAAAAGGATGGTTGTAGAAACCTGGAAATTCCTGGATTTCTACGATCTCTATCGCAATCATTCCAGAAGAGACTGGACTTCTGATGGATGCGAGTCTCTTTCCTGCGGACTTGACGGAAGCTGAGTCCATCTTGGATTTTGAGTTGACGGAGGTTTTTATTTGAAGGACAATTTAGTCCTTCCAAAATCACCCCTCGAACCCAAGGGACATCCGTAATCTACTCCCAATTAATTGAGAAACTCGACAGTCTTCCGCTCACTTAGTACACGATAGAGGTTAATACTATTACCTCCTGGTCCTGCGAGGCTTGCGGAAGGAGAAGCCATGTCCTCCACGGCCTGCACCTCGTCCAATCGACCTAGGGGCGTCTGACCGGATGTCTCGGCCAGAATTATGGCCCCTACCTGAGTCGCTAACCTGACGGTCTCTAGAGTAAGACCTATAGGATGCATAGGAACCTCAAAAGGAACTTCCCTTGAACGTATTCGTCCCAGAAGTGCCGGTCCTACTTTTCTCCGCTGAATCCGACTATATGGATGCGGATTTGAATAGCAGAGAGTCTGAAGCTTTCTTAGTTATCTGATCATAGACTGCGGAAAGCTTGCCGTCGAAGAAAACTCTCTGGAGATCGGAGCGACTCTGAGAGAGTTTTTCACCTTACTATCCACACGCGTGGATGTAGCCAGGGCCGCGTCACGTTAACCAACTCCATATTGCCACTAAAAGGGCGGAGTTTTACATGAGGCCCTTGAAAGAACTCTTAAGGAAGTTGTACATCCTAGAATTCTTTTCTTTTGAGGCATAATGATAACGCTCTGGTAAGGTGATCTGCATACGATGATGCGTCTAAGCTAACCCTGCTAGACAATATTGTCGTTTCCAACATCGTGGTTGGAATTGACATTGACGACAGTATAACAATACTAGGGCCTGGCCTGGTCGTCTAGACGCAGAGAACTCTCAGAATGCTCTGTCCTGCCATTTCAAATATTCCTTGAATTGATGAAAGGCAGATGTAGAGCATTTGCCGATAAGAAACCTGACCTGCCCATTTAGGTAGCAAGTTATATAAATATAGAGTCATTCAACAGATCAAATGTCCGTAAGACATATCTGGACTATGTCGGCAACTGAGGGATGATGTCCCTAAACCGATAAGAATTCTGAGTCCATTGGTGCTATCAGTCTCTTATCCAGCAACGCAGCAATATTGCATCAGAAGATAATGCCGGATGCACTCTACGGCAATTATGTTGTTCCGAAAGTGAAAATACAACTCATCCGTATCCCTTTCGCCATCCTGTTGGACCACTTGTAATTCTTGGTCATCCATGCTTGAACCTGCAGCATAACGTACCAACCCAGCTTCCTCGGGTAATTCATAATCCGACAGAGTTACTGTCGAGTGCTGGGATGCTGCGATAATTTGTGCTATCTGTGATAGCACGTCCGTAACGAAGGCCTATGGAGCTGTGGTCTTACAGAATTTAGCCGGTAGAAGCTCCTTGGACGTTGACTCCTGCATATTTCTTATATGTGAACGTCCGGAGTATGAAGGCCTCGTATCCTTGGCTACCGGATGGCATGACCTGGTCGCCGTAGAATCCCTGGTCAGCGATGTTGGTTGAATAATACTTGTCACATAGCCAAGGTGCGGTCGCGTGTGCTGCCGTTAGGATGAGGAAGCCGAAAGAGCAGTCTCTCTGGACTGTCTATATAATGGAGCGTCCCAAGTGGTGGACGTATGCCCCGACTGAGGAACGATTTGTACCACAACATCTGTGCCCAGATGTTGTAGTACGAGAGAGGGACCTCTCTCGCTCGCAGCCCGGATGGACCTGGACGTGCTAGGAACCGGACTAATAGGCTTCCTCCGTACCATCCTCGTATACGTCGTCACTGGGTGTGCACATTGTATTTTTATAGTGCTCGCATCACCAAATTTCCTTCCTGGACCGCAACGGACAAACCCGGGTGCTGAGCCATTCGGTGAATGGTCGCGACACTGGGCGAGCTAGTGGACGTCAAAGCCATTGATCGAACTAGCGAACTCCAGGCAACTGACGTATCTACATGAGCACTTTGCCGCTAACTCTTCTTCATTTGACTGTGACGACTGAAGCACACTTTACGAAGACATCACGGTAACAACACCGTGTTCGTGTAATCTATGAGACCTGTGGAGCCGCGGTCCTACGTAAATTATCCGCTGGAAGCTCCCGGGACGTTCATTCCTGCATTTATATAATATGCGAACGTCCCAACTGGAAAGGTCTCGTATCCTTTGCTAGCATATGGAGTGACCTGGTCGACGAGTATTCCTTGGTCGGCGAAGCAGGAGCATCAGGGACTTCAATCCTGCATTTATATAATACGCGAACGTCCCCTGGAAAACTGTGGTCACATGGCCAAGGTGCGGTCGTGTGTGTTGAGGATGAGGAAGCCAATATCACAGCCGCTTCGGACTGTCATGCGACAGAACGTCCCGAGCAGGAGGAATGGACGTAAGCTCCGACTAATCAAACAAACATACAACAACATCGCGGTGCAGATGTTGATGCAAGAGAGAGGGGGCCTCTCTCGCTCGCAGTCCGGGTAGACCAGGGCGGGCTAGCTACCGGACTGACAGGCTTCCTCCGTACTATCCTCGGATCCGTCGTTGCTGGGTGGGCACATCTGAAGTTTTATAGTGCTCGCATCACACCAATCTGCTTCCCTGGACCGCGACGAACAAACCCGGGTGCTGAGCCATTCAGGGAATGGTTGCGACACCGGGCGGTCTAGCAGGCGACAATGCCTTCGATCGAACCAGCAAACTCCCAGCAATTGTCGTAATACCTTGAGCACTTCCCGCTAGCCCTATATTGCAATGACGGAGACACACTTGTTGAAGACATCACGTAAACATCACTCTGAATTCTGAAAAAGAAAATGATAATATAGTGTGACCCTGTGGAGAGAGGACCGTAATGGCCCCTCACCACTAACAAAATACCGTGACACACGTCCCCAACGTTGTCATACCAATCAACACACACAGAGCAAGAATTAGTGCGAATACATTGACTATAAGAAACACAATGAAAATTAGAGGAAGATATCCTCGCATTACAATTTGAACAATATTTTTTCAACATGAAAAAATGGACACAGTCATATTACTCGCAACAACCCTTGAAACAAATATACATAATATATTATAATCCATTATAACATTTCAAAAGAAAATAATTAAAAAAAAACAAAACAAAAAATTTTTGAAAAAATTTTCAGAAGAGCCCAAGTTCCCAATGGGAACAATGAGCCTAAATGGATCCCAAAAAAGCCTAAGTGTGGACAAAAATTTTAAAATCATTTCAAAAATTAATGTAACACTTACGGACAATATTAATGTATCTAACTATGAACTGAACTAAGCAGAGGACAAGTAATCACTATAAGAAGTAACCGTTGTCAACAAAAACAAAAAGTGTAAACAAACCGGAAACATGACTCCAGGCACTGGTAAACACGGCCCGAAATCAGTTACCAATTTAAACACTATCTGATGCAAAACAGAGACTTCCAGAGAAGAAACTGCAGAACATCAGATGGTAGATGCAGACCAAAACGCCTAAACACCCAAGGGTGAGGACGTAAACATGGGAGGAAAAAACAGAAAATAATTCTGTTTCCAAGCCAAAATTCACAGAAATTTTAGTAATAAAAATTACAAAAAATAAGCCAAAAGCATGGGAGAATAGCTAGGGGAGAATAAAAGAAAGGGAGAGAGGAAACACTGATTAAACAATGGAACATTCATAGCAAGAATGACCACAAGAGGGTCCTGCCTCGAAAATAGGTAACATGAAATAATTTCGTAAAATAATTATAAGTTACAGCCCTGAACATTTCTTTCCACTGTTTTTTCCTCACCTCCTTGTATTTCCTCCTAATATCCACCAATTCACTCATAATTATGTGTCTGGTCTCCTTAAAACTAAGATTTACAAGCACAAATAACAGTGAGGTGTAACTGTTTTCAGGGCCAAACAAAGAATGATTTTTTGCGCCAATTTCGAGACCTCCTTGACACTGCGCATGCGCAGTGGAGTAAAAGTATGGAGGACCTTATAGGACATGTAATTTTCGGTTTTAGATGCAAATTTTGGGGATTGGGGGGTAAAATTTGCCTTTGGCCCTAATTATTTCAGAGTTAGCACCAGCTAAGTCTGGGTCATTGGTATAGTATAAAAATATATGTTGGGTTCATTAGCAATATAAATATCTTACCGACTGAAGCAGATCTGTGATATTAGCAGTTGAACTGTCAGGAGACTGCTGGCCTGTGTCAGTGATCTCTGGCTCAGATTTAACAATAGGGTACACAGAGGATTTCTTCACATATCTGGCAACTATATCATCAACACTGTCAACATCCATAGGTTTGTTTTCTGATGTACACGAAGATACAAGTGGTTTCACCTTCACAGTTGCTACCACAGGATTTAGACTTTCTGACACCCCACTTGTTTCCTGTTCAGAATTATTTGTGTCAACTGGCTCAACTTTTACTGGTGTTTCAAATTCCATGCTTTTTATTTCACACACCATACTGGAAACATTACCTTCATTCTCTGCAGGGCTTTCTATAGTGGAATCAAGATTTAACTTTGGAATGTCTTTTGTAAAATATGAGTCTGTATCAGCTTCAGAATCTTCTGTTTTAATATGTGCTAGACTATTTGCATGTATAGAGCTATTATTCAAATTCTGATAGCCATGTTCACTCTGGAAACCACTGGAAGAGTCTGTACTAAGGATTCCGTGTTTTTGCTAAAAAGTATATTAAAACAAAACTCAAAATTGACTTTTTTCACCAAACGGAAATGGGAACTAAAACCAAACCCAAATACTAAAACTGCCCCGCTTCAATTCACACTTAATGAAACAAGCCAAGACCAATACCGGGTCTGGACCTGCATCGCTGCATGCAATTGATGACAGAGATGAACAGACTTCAAAGTATCGGCAAACAGGAAGTGGCTGCACGGCAGATCTGAAAATTAGATACACGATACAACTCATCATTATGAAGCAGCAGACCAAATATAAAATCATTCTTTCATAGAAGCCAAGAAAACTTTGACGGAAGAAGTGTTTCGGACGGACTGACGGACGGAGTCGAGAGGTTACTAGACCTGCTCTGCCGCTGGCGACGCAGGTAAAAATAAGCATCAGCTGAATTTCACCCAGATCATAAAATTTGTCCCAATTCATGAGAATCACTTTTGATTTTCAAAAGGATCTACTATGAGAATCAATTTTCAGTTCTTAACTGGTTGAGTGCCGGAAGCCCAAATTTGGGCTTTACTTTTAAATGTGAGTACTATAAGTTCAAGGCTTTATATTCTGTTGATGTGGTCCATCTCATCTTTGAAGTAAAATTAATTAGTGTGGGAGTGTTTGCTTTGTTGCAATTTATGGGAGAGTGCTCATTGGCACTCTCTCATAAACTGTAACAAGGCAAAGATTTTTGTGATAAAATTTTGCTGGCGAAAAATAATTTAGTGCCCTACCATTTAAATAATTTAGAAATTGAGAGTACTCTTACACACTTGCAACAGGTATATATTCCATGGTTAAAAAAACAGACCTCATATTTAAATATTCATGAGTGTTTAAACATGAAGCGCCTAGTTCCAGTTTTGGTAAGTTTCTGGTCTGGTATGAACACCTACATGAGGAACACATGTTCCAACATATAGGTTTTTTGGTGGGCTTACTGAAGGAAGTTACAGTATCTTGGCAGTGGTTTCTAGTGAGGTCTTGACTGCTTATCTTGCAAAACAGCCAAGACTTCACTAGACACCAATGCTACGTCAAAGTGTTACCTTATGGGGAGCAACAAAATAAGTAGTATTCTCAAGGACACTTTCAGAATCTATGACAAGAATCAAATGGGCATTTGTGAGAATCAAAGTTCATTCTCATTGTTTTCTTAAACCTTTACCTAACATGAAAAGCAGACGACACTTGCAAAAAAAATTCTTGAACAAGCTCGTTTCAAACAGAGGTCATAATCTATGTTTTTGAGAAAAAAAATGAAAAAATAATGAAAAATAACTGACGATTTTTTAGAACAGAACTGGTTGGTTTTGGCTGTTACGTTGGGTACAGGGTTAATAAGAATCATTTTTGAGAATTGATTCATATTCTCGTCTGAATATTAAGCTCTGTCAATTAACTGAGACTGGCTTGCACCTAGTGGATGATTGTAATACATGAAACATGGACTGTCCTTAATCCTTAAACACCTGCAGAGTGGGGATTCTGGCCAGGCAGTAAATGTACTAAATTTCAGCCAGTGGATCACTGGGTTCTATCTAATGGTTAAGGCCCTCATGGTAATTCAGTATTTTACCCAAACTTGGTAATTTTTTTTTAAATATCAAGTGAATACCAAATAAAATTTCACCTCATTTGAGATAATTAATATTCCAGCTTTCACAGTATTATCAATTACGAATATACTTCATCCCATACTCGTTACTAAATTTCACATTTTTTGCTTGAACGTGGTCAATGTAAACCCTTCACTCAACGCAGACGATATCAAAATTTATTATTTTAAATATCATTTTTTTTAAATTTTTCCAAAAATTTCAACAAAACCATATCATGTGACCCCCTTATTGGAACGAGCTCATTTTTTTTGCTTGAACGTGGTCAATGTAAACCCTTCACTGAGCTCGTTCCAATGAGGGGTCACATGATATGGTTTTGTTGAAATATCTTGAAAAATTTAATTTTTTCATCTGCTCAATTTGCATATTACCTGGGCAGATGCGGGCAATTCGTTAGGTAAAGGGTTAATCGTGCATATAGAGAAATGCAATACCAGTGCATGCAATGCTAACCAATTATATTGAGGGGCTAAATAGAACAAAAACAATCACATACTGTGAAGCATTTTCTTTTAACCTCCTGACTATAGGGCCCTGCGAATCACATATTTCAATTAGAATCGAATATTGAATCAAATTAAGTCTATCATACAAAATCGAATTGAATCTAGGGCTGCAGGGTATTCAAATTTCAATACCGGTATCGGTATTGAAAAAAGTACTGCGATATACCGGTATATTGTAGACCAGTTCAGAGGGTGAAAAACTTAGGCAATGTTCTGGGGAACTGAGTTTGTAAACAGTTGACAACACAGCTATATTTTGGGCGGTTGACAATTGAATAAAATTTATTGTACTCGGGACCTTATGTTCAGCTGAACCCAATATCTTTAAGAAAGCACTTTTTGTTTATTTTTCGTTTGTTCAGGAATATTAATTAATACAGCTGTTTTATGGAGTGTGAGCATTTCGCACCCAGCATTTTTACTCTCCATTGTTTGGTTCTTATGACCTATTGTATTTTAAGTGTTGATGGATATGGTCAGTGGTGTGTTTGTGTTAGTAATTAATGTTCATGTGAGCGGCAATTATTAATGTCTGAATAGATTATTATTGCACTTCCATTTCCCTTTGTTTCTGTTTCTATACTGTGTATGAATTCATACCCCCAAAACTTCACCTGATGTGATGCGTGGTTAGCACAGCTCTTGAATGGTTAAGATATAAATACTTTTATTTGAATTCATTATTAATTTCTGGGATAACATCTGAAAAAAAAATATTTGAAGTTACAAAAAAATTATAAATTTAATGTAATTTGTATATATTTTTTATACTTACCAATGGCCCAGACTAGCTGGTGCAAACTCAAAGTTATCAAGGGCCAAACTCAAATTTGGAACCCCCCAATCTCCCAAATTTGCTTGCAAAACCAAAAATTAAAAGTCCTATCTGGTCATCCATACTTTTACTCTCCGCATATGCGCAGCCGTCATGAAGTGACCGAAATTGGCGCCAACATCATTCTTTGTAGAAAAGGGTATTACATAATAACTCAGCGGGAGGTAAGAGTGCCCACTCATGGGAGGGCCATACCCGTCTGGGCCATTGTAAGTATAAAAAATATACAAATTACTTTAAATGTATAATATTTTTATACTATAAACCAATGGCCCAGAGTAGCTGAATCGTAAAAAGGCGGAGGGCCTAGGAATTCAGAATTAGTAGACCAACATATTTCCAAGCCTATAATCCAAGGTGTAAGGAAATTAAATTTAAAAGGAATTACATGTGTGTGTCTCTACACAGTAATAGAGAAGACATATCATAAATAAGGAGCCAAATTCAAGTAATTCCGTATTCTTAGCATGAAGACTATGCTAAATGGATGTAATGAGTTTCAAATTTTTAAGGCTAGTCCGGACTGAGCCCAAAAAATTATGATGTTGAATATAGAATGAGATGTCCCCCACAAACATACGCCATATACAATAAAACACAAGCTGTATCCAGGATATAAACTACAGACAAAACAGCTTCACTCATAGTTACACACTTATCAAGTCAGAGAAGAGGTAAACAAAAATCACCCCCCCCCCCCACCTTTTTTGAAGGATACTTCTTCAAAAAGAAAGAGGGGAGTGCTCTGGAATCAGTAAAAGTGGTACCAAATAACAATATAAATATTCGTCAAACAGGCACCCAGGTATTAATTATTATTAATAATTTGTGCTTAATGCCACTTCAGAAGCTATGGCTATAGTGGCGATCCCGGAATTAATATCGTCAGCTAGTAACGTATACTGGAGTCGGCATACATAGAGAGGCCGAAAACTGGTGATGAAATAAATAACTTATATCTGCTAAAACTGCAGAGAATTTGTGTTTTTGCTGCTGTAGCAGATTAAAAAATCATCGACATACAATGAAGAATCTACCATATTCTCAATTGCCTCGATGATACTATTAATTTTCACCGAAAACAGGGTAACAGACACAAAACTACCCTGAGGAACCCCAATTCCTGCTTGTGAGGATCAGATAACGCTGACCCAACATGGACCTGAAATTGGCAGTCCTTTAAAAAGTTTTCAATAAAAAGAGGCAAACGCCCTCTCAACCCCATGTTAAAAAGATCTTTTAAAATACCATACGTCCATGTTGTATCATATGCCTTCTCCAGATCAAAGAAGATGGCGACCACATGTTCTTTTCTGGCGAAGGTATTTCTTATAAACGTTTTAAGTCGAACCACATGATCCACTGTACTTCTCGGGCTTCTGAAAACACTGAACATTCGCAAGTAGATTGCCCAATTCAGGAACCCAGACAAGTCGGTCATTGATCATCCTCTCCATGGTTTTGCCCAAACAACTGGTTAAGGCAATATGCCTGTAATTACTAGGGTTGCTGTGGTCTTTATCAGGCTTAGGAATGGGAATTATTGTTGCTTTGGGTCAGGATGGTGGAAACTGGCCAGTCACCCAAATGTCATTGAAAATTGATAATAAAAGTTCAAGTGAAGACCGGGGCATATGTTTTAGAATTTTGTAGTGTATTTCATCAGGACCAGTGGCAGTATCCTTTGCTCTATGCAAAGAGTTACGTAATTCTTCCATAGAGAAAGGTTCATTGTAATCCTCTAAATTATTGGAGGTAAATTTGATCTTTTGTTTTTCTTGCTGTTTTTTAATTTTGACAAACTCTGAATTACAATTTTCAGATGACGAATGTTTCGAAAATGTGGAGGCCAAAGTGTTTGAAATTTCTTTTTTTGATGTAATTAGGGTGTTGTTTTCCTTCAGGTGTTGTACAGTTGATTTTGTTTCTTTTCCCTTAATCTTTTTAATCCTTTTTCAAATTTTAGCGATAGGTGTGTTTTGGTTAATTGTAGAAACATAAGTTTCCCAAGAACTTTTCTTTTCTTGTTTGATAAGACATCTTGTTTTTACCCAATTTATATGTAGTTTATCCAGATTATTTGTGGTTGGTGATTTGTTGAATTTCCGTTCAGTTTTTTTGCAATCCTTTATAGCCTGTTTACATTCATTATTAAACCATGGTTTGGTGAAATGTTTTGGATTTGCCAATGTTTTAGGGATGACTGTGTTTGCAATGTCAAGCAACTCGTTTGTAAAATGTTCTATTTGGTCAGCACTATCTTGAAATTTCTCCCGTGTGAGGGTTCAGAACAAAGCGATGAGAAAGTGTCCCAGTCAGCTTTTTTAAAGTTCCGCTGTGGCACCCTCTCATCATCCATCGGAACAACACTCTCCAACACAATTGGGAAGTGGTCACATCCTCCACCTTCCAAGAAAAATCAAGGAAGATGGAAGGACATACAACTGAAAGATCAATTGAAGTATAAGAACCAGATGCGCGGTGCAGATAAGTGTCTGACCCATCACTGAACAAACACAAGTCATATTTTTTTATGAAGTCTTCCACTGTTTTGCCTTTTAAGTTCTAATTGTTGCAGGAATTACCCCAAAGAGGAATATAATCGTTAAAATCACCCAACAGAATGTATGGAGTTTATGGAGTGGTTTATTTGGTGAAACATAAATTGAACATAACTTAACTGACTTGTCTAAGGTTAGGCATATCGCTACAACCTGTAAATTTGATTGTAAAGGTACAGAACTGTACAGAACTGTGAATATTGTCGTTTTGGAACAAGACAGACATTTCACGTACATGGGGAAGATGCCATAGCTGCCACCGAATCCGGCTGTGGTGTTGAAGAAGTGTCCCCAACCACAAGCGTGAATGGGCGTCCCAGCTCACTAAAGTTTCTTACACCAAAAACAGTCGACCCTGACTGCTGACGGAAAGGAGAAGGTTCTCCAGCTCGCAGTCTGCTCCAGACCTTACCGAGCGCTCCGTTAGAAACTTTTAGGCATCTATCCCTTATTGTGCATATCCATGGAAGAAGAGGAAGCCATAACTACAGGCGACCCCGGCTGAAGTGCGGGAGAAGCATCCCGACTCGTCACATAGGACGGATGCTCCTCCTCATTGAAGTTTCTTACAACACAAAACAGTCGTTCTCGAATGTTAATGGGATGAAAAACGCTCTGCACTCTCGATCTGTCCCTAGATCTCATAGAGTATCCCACTTAGAAACTTCTTGGCCTAATCCTCTTTCGTGTGGTTCCATGTAAGTAGAAGAAGCCATAACCGCTGCCGGCCCCCCGCTGCAGTGTGGAAGTAACATTTTGATGCGTGTTCCGCCTCAATAAGGTTTCTCACAACGGACACAGTCAGCCCAGACTGTTAACGGGATGGAGAGCGTTCTCCATCAGTGATCTGATCCCAGATCTAGCCGAGCGTCCTGCAGAGAAACTTCAGGCTTCTAGTACAGACACAATTGACTGGACGAAACCCAGCACCGTGCAACAGCTCACACTGGAGTCAGGAAGCCATGACTGAAGCTGACCCTGGCTGCAGATTAGACAGAGCGTCCCGGGCGGTGGGTAACAACATTTTGGCTCCCACAGAGTATCCGCTTCACTGGTCGAGCTAGCTGCTTGCAAGAGATTAAAATCCTTAACAAAAGGTCCTAATTCTTGCAATCATGAGCACTGCAGCTAGCTCTATATGCTCTATATGCTCAATGGAGTGTGACAACGGTAGCACACTTGGAAGGGTGTCAGGATATCACCACCATGTTCATGTTCCTCTGAAATAGAAACCGAAAAAATAAATTATAACGCAGTGAGAGTCCTGGCTTCAGAACCTCACCGTCAACAACGTACCGCGACACCTGTCTCCAACAGTAGTCATCCCAGTGAACACAAGAATGACAAGAGTCCACAGGAGTGCATCAACTAAAGTCAATATCAGTCCTCCAAACTCCACAACAAAATATATAATTAAGATACATGAATAATGGCAATCAAAATTAAATTCAAACTATTTAAAAAAAAAAAAAAAAAAAAAATTTCTGAAAAAATGCCTAAGTTCCCAAAGGGAACATTAAGAGCCCAAAGCCTAAGTTGCCAAACCATCCAAGTTGAATGTCAACAAATGGCTGGCGTCTGTGACAGACTCAGCTACTTACAGACCTGTCCCACTTACTCTAGTTACAGACGCAATCATGCAAGACTGAAATGTGTAAGATATGAAGGTAGAAGTTAGGTACTAGTATTATAGTACATGTATTTACCATGAAATATACAAATAGTAAATACCCAAATCAATTTATCAAACAACAGTTAAAGTATGTCCAATTGTCCATTATTTTCTCACATTGTCAATCAGGGGCCGTCGCTTGAATCTCTGAAGTCAAACTGTCCTTTTTGCCAATTCCAGTATCGTTAGGATCCGAAATGTGCACAATTTACATGGAAGACAGAGTAGGTGGGGGAAAACCGAAACCGAAACCGAGGTTTTCCTCAACGAAAAACACGAAACCGAAACCGAACTGGATTTTGAAAAACCTACAGCTCTATTTAGTGCGACCCAACAACAATTTGGTATGACCCACTTTTCGTTCACATGTTTTGTATTTTAGGTAACCTCCATGCAACCCAAACAACCGTTCATCTTAAATTGACAGGCCAGAAGCAGATGCCAGGATTTTGCATTTCAGGAGTTCAAAATTCTCATTTGTTCACACCTGACGGAACACAGATTAGTCAGGAGTCCCGCATCATCAAGGGAAACCTCTCACAAATTGCTAATCAATTTCTAAACAAGAGGCCCCACGGGGCCTGAAGCACTCATCTTGAACAGAACACAATATAAACAGAGTCCAAGAATGAGTACATTAAGCTAGCCACCTCCATAGGCTACACTGTCAATCCTTGGGTCCCTTAGGAGTGACAAAAATAATCTGGGCATCATGCCTTTTCTTCAGTTGATCATAAAGTAAAATGTAGAGCTCCCCTATGAAGCCCCTTGATATAACCTATGTGGATTAATCTTAGTTACACACCTCTAGCGGGTACTGAATACAAAATTTTTAATTCTTCTGCAAAATGGCCAATTCCGGCTCCCTTAGTGAACCCAAATATTAACCCAAGCTCTCGATTTAAACACAGTTGAATCTGACTTCCCTAGAGATGTTGTGTACCAAATATGTAAGCATTCTGACTGTTGGATCTGAAGAAGAGAAATTTTAAAGAAATTTCTTCATATTGCACCAAGTTAAAATTTGGGCTACCATGGTGAGCCCAAATATTAACATATGGATCCAATTTGAACAAACTTGAATCTGACCCCCCTAGAGATGTTGCATACCAAATATGAAAGCATTCTGATGGGTGGATCTGAAGAAGATTTTTTTAAATTACCCCCATGTTGAACAAAGTTAAAATTTGGGCTACCATAACGACCCCAAATATATACCTAGGGATCTGATTTGAACAACTTGAATCTGACCCCCTTAGAGATGTTGCATACCAAATATGAAAGCATTCTGATGGGAGATTTTTTAAATTACCCCCATATTGAACAAAGTTAAAATTTGGCCTTCAATAGGAGACCCAAATATTAACCAAGGGACTTGGTTTGAACAATCTTGAATCTGACCCTCATAACAATGATGTATACCAAACGTTAAGAGATTCTGTCTGGTGGTTCTGAAGAAGAAGATTTTTAAAGAATATTCCCCATATTACTCTATGTTAAAAATTTGGGCTCCTGTAGTGAGCCCAAATATGAACCAATGAGCTTTATTTCAACAAACTTGTATCCGAAAGCATTCTGATGGGAGATTTTTTTAAATTACCCCCATATTGAACAAAGTTAAAATTTGGGCTTCAATAGGAGACCCAAATATTAACCAAGGGACTTGGTTTGAACAATCTTGAATCTGACCCTCATAACAATGATGTATACCAAATATTAAAAGATTCTGACAGGTGGTTCTGAAGAAGAAGATTTTTAAAGAATATTCCCCATATTACTCTATGTTAAAAATCTGGGCTCCTGTAGTGAGCCCAAATATGAACCAATGAGCTTTATTTCAACAAACTTGTATCTGCCCCCCCCCCCCCCCCCCCCCCCCCCCTCCCCATGAATGCTGTATACCAAATATCAAAAGATTCTGATGATTGGTTCTGGAGAAACGATTTTCTAAAATTTTTGCAAATATGCTGACTCAGCATTTTTTCGATGCCCATTACAGAACACCCTAACATAACCGATGGCAATTTTTTTTACCACTCAATTCTAATGGTCCTAAGGATACTTCATACCAAATAACAGCTCTCTGTTCCGTGTGGTTTGGGAAATATGAACATTTGAAAATATGTCTATTTTTAGCTCCCAGGGTTCCCATGGGGATGCAGGAATTTTCTTTCTTGCATGGGTCAAGTACTTATGACCCAATAATACCACATATCAAATTTGGTTCAAACCGGACCATCGGTTCAGAAAATAGAAATTTTGGGCGGGGCCAAAAATCTTATCCCTCCCATTACAATTGCTTCACGAACTTCATTTGAACAAACTTGATTCTACACCTCAAAAGGAAGCTCCATAGCAAATATCAAGTCATTGTACACACTGTTTCTAGAAGAAGATTTTAAAAATATTTTGGAGCATTTTCCACCACTCCCTCCCTATGGGGCTGGGCATGTTGAGTTAAACAAAAATGCAATGCCCCTTTGGAACCATCACGCACACAAACTTTCACTTGAATTGGCCCAGTGGCTTTGGAGAAGACCAAAACATGGTGTTGATGGACGATGGACGGACGACAGACGAAGAGCGATGAGATTAGCTCAGCTTGACTTTGACAAGATGAGCTAAAAAAAAACCCAAATGAGACCCTATATACAGTATGTGGAGAGTGGATTGTAACTCAATCACTCATGGAGTGGAGTTATCACCCAAAGTATCACTTTCAAATTGTGTAGATATGGACAAAAATACAAGCAATGTCTCAGCCAATGGACTTCTGGGTTTTATCCAGAGGTCCATTGGCTGGAACTTTACTTATGTTTAAGCTTTGCAACAAATTTGTAATTATAGCTTGGGTGAAATCTCCACTTTATGGGTGATTTAGTGATAATACACTCTTCACATACTGTATAGTATGCAATACCTCTTCTTCTACTTACAGGCAATACAGTAGATGATGAATCTGGAAGGACCTGCTCTAAATTTGTTCCATGTTTTTTACAACTTTCTGACTCTTTTTTAATGTCTGTGACAAACTTAACATCTGTTGCCTCCTCTTTGACCAGACTGGAAACCTCATAACCTGTCAAGTCTTTCCCGTCTAAATTCTTTGTGTAGACTGGTAGCGATGAGTTTGTATTTTCAGATTTTTCTGAAATGTCAGATATCTCAGAAGTGGGCAGAAAGTCTATCAATTCTGTAGGACTCTGCAAATCATGTGGACTTTCTTCTACAGAATCATTCCTCAAGTCTTTCCCAATCAGTTCAGCTATCTGCAATTGTACATCAGTAGGCAATTCAGCAATGTTCAGTTCTGTAACCTCTTTAGCTGAAGAAACATTCTCCTGATTAAGGAGGTGAAAATTGTATCGAGGCATACTGAACCTGTTTTGAGGTTTAGTGTGCTTTTTCAACAATTCAGCCAATTTGATTCTTTCTTTTCTTGATCGAGGGGAATGGATCATTTTAAGCAACAAATCTTTTCTGACTGTTGAGCATGACACTGTAGAGTCTTTTCTTTCACAATCTGAAGTACATGTACTTTTTCGAGGAGATCTGAAAGATGAGGACACATGTTCCTCCAAAGGTTTATCAGCTTTCTGGATATCAATTGCGCCTCTTTCTCCTTGTTCATTTGGAGTATCTGATTTTGTTTGACCACCTTTTTTCAAATGAGCCTTTTTTTCAATTTCTAATTGAACCTTTTGCCTGCTACCTTCACTCTCTGAAACAGAGTCAGGAAATACAGTTTTAAGCTTACTGCGAAGACCATGATTGTGAGTAGGCCCAGGCTCTTTTTCGAACACCCTTTTAGTTGTGGAGTCCGAACTCTTTTCATGACCAGGTGATCTGGTCTTTTCTCTTGTGCCTAATGAGTTTGAATTAAGATTTGATGAAACAGAAGTTTTAGTATCTCGTGAAGTTTTAGTAAGATGTGAAGTTTTTATTTTGCCATTACAGTTATCTTTATTTAGTTTGGCAGCTTCTGAAGATAAATGTCCTTTGAAATATGATTTGTTGATTGTGTTCAACTCCTTAATTTGTTTCTCCAATTTAGACTGTTCAGCCTTTTTACGCAGTTTCTCTTGGCGATCTTTCTCCACTTTAGCAAGGTGTCTCTTATCCCTTAATTCATTACAGAGCTTCTGAGCCTTTTCTAAAACAGAATCTAATTTTCCACCATCTGGTGATGTTTTAGAAATGATCAGCTGACTTTGTGATCTTGTACATGTTGTCATTTTCTTTTCTTTGCTCTGTTTGTCTTTAGCTGATTTCATTTTTCTGTCTAACTTTTTGGATACTGTTGATGTAGCATGTGATTTGGAGTTTCGTTCATTAGTGTGAGGTAAGTCTACACCTACTAACATTTCTCCACTCTTTTGATGAGCCTGTACATGCCGCGAACCTTTTCCCACAAGCTGCTTCTTTTTTTTCTTCTTTTTCTTTCGAGTACCATTATTTGAGCTTGAACCTGATGATACTGGAGAAATTGTTGATGCTGAAGATAAAGATGGTGAGCACAGATTACCAGTTTTTGTGCCGTTCAATTTACTTTTTCTAGTATTAAGAGTTGTTCTATTGTTAAGTGTAGAAGTACATGATTTGCTCTGAACAGAAAGTTTCTTATTTTTGGGGGAACATTCTGTCCTTTTTCCCAAGGCTATTGGTTCAGTAGACTTAAGAAAATCTTGACTAGGTGATCGAGAAGGTGAAGACATACAACGACGAGCTTTTTGCCGCTCACGACTTGATCTTCTGCTACTTGAATTATCACCTTCATACCTGCGTTTCACACTGCTAGATTTCTCCCTTTTGTTATCCTGAGAATCTTGGGTGCTTGGTGAATCACTCTGAGATGATACCTCTCTTACTGCCCCAGTTATATCATTATATCTTGTGTTTGGAATATTTGGTTGCCGAGATTCATTAATTTCATCACAAATATTACTAGTTCTATTCATATTTCTCGGAGGTCCACTATTATGTGGTCTATAGGAAGAGGAAAAGTCTGTGTAAGAATTGTCCCACCATTCATTGTCATTATTGTGGTCCCATTCACGTGGCAAATTCCAGTCAGACCACGAATTAGGAGACCATGATTCAGATGGTGTTGAATTAACTCCCCACTCACTGTCAAGACTGGGCCTACCATTTCTAAAAATATTACCAAATCCCCTTCTTTGTTGATGAAAACCATTATATGGGGGTTCACTGTTAGGTGGTCTCCAAGGAAACTGTATGTCTTTTCTTGTTCTGAATTGCCAACCACGTTCATCTTTCCAACTTCTGAAAGATAGCGGTTTTCTGAAATAATTCTGCTGCTCATTGAGTCTTGTAGAATACACACTTTCTCTATTCCAATAATCCTTTTTACTGAAATTTGTATAGTTTTGTGTAGGTGTTGGAGCATTTTCAGTGCTCCATACATGTAAATCCCTAGGTGGTTGATCAATATAACTTGTTTCCTTATCATACATGTTCCTTTGGTTTTTCTCCCACAATTCAGTAGAACCTGACTCTTTACCAATGGAACTGTCTGGATTATTATCAACTTCCATATTTTGTTGTTCATCTCTGAAAGAAATTGAAAAACACATCAAAAGGATAATGATAAACCCTTTACCCAACGTAACTGCCCAAAAGCGACCAGCACGATTTACAAAAATCACCATTCAATTTCCATTTTTTCATTTTTTGTCTCAGACATAGCTTATGATCCCCTACTGGAATGAGCTCATCGAGTTCATTCCAATGAGTGGTCACAAGCTATGTTTTCGATGGAAAAAAATGGCAGTTTTTTATTTTATTTTCTGTTTTTGTAATTATTTCTTTGCCATCAAAAGTTTATGCTCTTGGTTTATTAAATGTTTTAGGCCTCATAATCTACAGAATAGCATGGGTGGTGGTGTATTTTTATTTTGTCCCTTGAGTGCAAGATGGCTTTGCAATGCTGAAGCATTGCAAAGTCTTACTGCACTCAAGGGACAAATTTATCAATTTTATTAACTTCGGTAAAAATATCAGACATAGACCATTTAATTTTGATTTATTAAGTTTGCATTGGTTATAAAAAGAGTGCATGTGGCAGCCAGAAGGACTATGCGGGAGGGCCCGAGAAACAGATTGTTAAATTTTTTAGGCCCAATCAATATAAACTAATCAAGCCTTTCACCCCATATGAAGTTGATTTGGAAAGAACATTCTAATGCAATTCATGTAATGCCAGCTTTAGATGTATGAGTTGTGGAAAGTTTCAGGACTGACTTAATCTGGATATACTTCTTTTGATGAAGCTGTGTCTTTGTATCCCTATCTTTCTACAGCACATGTAATATTATTATTGCAGGGTGAATTTAGTGATGATACCCTGCACAGCAGGGTAGCATCACTAAATTTACCCTCTGTGAACCTCAATCTGAATCAGGGTCTCAAAACTAAACAGAAAGAGGTACCTAGAGGATAAATTGGCCCACTGTATGGGATAGCATCATCAAATTCACCCTCTCGGGACCTCATTCTGCAAATGTCAGACTGCTTATTTTCTGGTCTGGTTCCACCAACATTAATCAATGTTGTGACTTAAAAACTAAACAACATTTTTATTCCTTTATGCCTGTACAACGTCATTATGAAAAACCCACAACAATGGTTACAAATTTTATGACCGGTCATAGCCATCACCTAATCGTTAACGGTTAATCAGTCAACCATTTCAGCTCTATTCGGTGATATGTACCTGTTTTTACTGTCAATGTATATGGTTGCATGTTACCTTAAAATGAATTATAAAAAGAGGTGCAGTTATTGGGAATGTTCTTTTAAACAATATTTCTATCAGTGTTTTAATTATATCAAACTCCTGATTGCCAATGGGGGGGGGGGGGGGGAGTCCATGGTGGTGCTGTGTACTAAGACTTACTGCACGTCGATGTTGCACTTGCCCCCAATAATGCAATCCAGTTTGCAGGGAGTTAGTATGTTGTAAAGTCTGACAGTTGCTCGGTAGTTCTCTCCAGGTACTCCATGCATAAAGCTGTCAGACATGATGTGACCCAGACTGTCACAGTGTTATTAAACCCCAATAAACAATAATCAATTATATAAAAACCTTATTTTTTCTCTCTCCCGTTTCTTCAATTCCATTTCTTTCATTTCCTTTTGTCTTTTTATTTCTTCTTGTGCTCTCTTGTGTTTTTCATCATTCAAATGTTTCCCATATTCAAGTACATTGGGACAAGAAGTAAAACAAAGTGTGCAGTTGTGAGGTGAATTTCTGGAATGAAGAAAATAATGAATGCTTATATTTAAAAGAATAACAATGTTAGGGTCTCTCCTAGCAAGATGAGTCACAAAGCAACAGTCTTTCAATTTTGAAAATGGAAGGCACGATATATACTGCCCACTAACAAATGAAGTGAAGTTCGCTATTGTTGAGACCCAGCATAATTCATCGTGTAATGTTCACATTTTTGTGCATGCATTTAAAAAAACTGACCAGAAAAAAGACTTGGATCAATTTGGATTCACGGATGTCAAACTTCAGGTAAAAAAGGGCAATAACTCAGCCAGGAAGGGGGGGGGGGGGGGGTGATAAAACAGGGTTCGTACCCCAAATCAAGATTGAAATTCAAGGGCTTTCATGGATAAAAAAAGAGAATTTCCATGACCAACACTTGTATCTGTTAAAACAAAAAATATGCGATATATTTACCACGCATATGGCTAATCAGAGCCGACTCTCCCATATTTCCTATGCCAAATGATTTTACACACGCTCGACATTTTACCCTATGTTTGTCGTTTGAATCACTCATAATCCATTCTTTATATTCTTTCTTATCGGTCCATTTTTCTTGAAACACACACTTTCCCAGCATTTTAATATCAAACTGAAAGACTTAAGCAAACACAAGATAATTTTTTCCCAAAATGCACAGAAAAATATGACAACACAATACCGGAAACAGAAAAAGCAAGCGTGAATTGGAGTGTGTTCAACGGCACCCCTAAAATTTTTACCGGGTTTTCCAGAACTTTCACGGACCAGCCTAAAAAATATTAATTTTCTATGACTTTCCAGACCTGGAATTTAAAATGGCCAAATTCCAGGACTTTCTCAAGGTTCCAGGACCCGTGTGCGAACCCTGATAAAAATTTGGAAACTCGACAATTAAATTTACATTTCGACGACAGACAGTTCCAGAATGCAGGGGAAAAAAAAAGGATGCTGGGTTGAAATGAAAAAACAGAAATCCAGCAAAAAAAAAAAAATGGGGGAAAACTTACATACCTGTCTAAGGCAGTGAAATTTGAAATGAACTGACATCTAGGCCCTTACCTCTTCAAACCTTAGTCCAATAATATTAGCCTTCGCCTGTGCTCCGAATTTATTATTTTTTTATTTTTAATATGTCGCACCGTCGAAGTCTAATCTGATCTTTCGTTTTTCCAGCAGCAAAGGTCAGCGAGAGACTCTCGTTGAACGGTTGGAACTCGATTAAAGATCAAATTTCCCCACCTGGTTCCTACTTCCAATTGACAGTTGTGTAAAACACATTTTTCTTCATTCTGGTGGTCATTTTCTTGCAAATAAATCGATATTTTGAATTATTTAGGCATCATTTGCACTGCAATTTTTACAACTCGAAACAAACTGTTGAACCGGAAGATGGGTTGATAGGAAAATACGGAGTGAAAAACGGAATACCGATAATGTAGTGCACACCAAGTCAAATGACGCGGCAGTCATTGCAATACATTTTGTACTGAGGTCCGTTCCCGGAAATGAGATACGATTTTTAACAATTTTCCAACCGCTGTAACATTACCGCTTGAAAAAATGTTTTTATTTAATTATTATTGGTATTTAATACGTAATTCGACAGTAAGTATAGGAAATTTATACATCTAATATGAATGTGAAGGCATATTATTCTTGTCGAATGTGGGAACATGTATGGAGAATGAGTATTCATCATATTAGTGTTATGTCGCCTACTTTCGTACTTTGCTGCTGGAAAAACGAAAGATCAGATTAGACTTCGAATATTAAAAATCAAAAAGTTAAAAAATTTATAGTAATTTATATATTTTTTATACTTACCAATGACCCAGACTTAGCTGGTGCTAACTCTTAAAAATATAGGGCCAAACACAAATTTTGCCCCCCAATCCCCAAAATTTGCATCTAAAACAAAAGAAAACATGTCTTGAATGGCCCTCCACACTTCACCTCTACTGCGCATGCGCAGTGTCAAGGACGTCCCGAAATTGGCGCCATTAATCATTCTTGTAAACAGTGCCTGGTAAGCGCTATGTACTCAGCGGGGAGGTATGAGTTCCCAACTCCTGGGAGGGCCATCCCCGCCTGGGTCATTGGTAAGTATAAAAAATATATAAATTACTATAAATTTTTTAACATTTTTATACTGTACCAATGACCCAGACTTAGCTGAATAGTAAAAAGGCTGGAGGGCCTAGGACGTAGAGCAAGTTGAAATACGCTCAATTATATAAAATAGAGTCATCCCCTCTAGGGGAAAAGGATTATTAGGCCTTACATGTATCTTTCTTATTTATGATAAATTAGAAAGACACAACACCTTCCAAAATTGAGCATCATAACATCCATGTACTCTATTAATATCCAGTATAATCCTTATACTAATAATTTTTAAAGTAAGCCAATAAATAAAGTCGAGAGAATAGAGACTCTTTATACTCCTTAAAAGTGTCTGAGGATTGTATAATAACACCCGTTTGACACGTGATATATTCAAAAGCTATACTTTAAAAACTATGACCTGAATGAATTTTTAAAACATAAACTTCTCACTTAAAAGCCATCCCAGTAACAGCTCAGAATTACTAACTCCGGAGGAGGTATCCCCTTGTTTTCATAATAAAACAGGTGACCCAAGGGAACACCCTCCCCCCCCCCCCCCCCCCCCCCCCCCTTTTCTTGCCCTGGGTCAAATAGCCCAGAGCGAAGAGGGCAGCAGGACGGAGTCACTGCCGGAACAGAAAGCCTACCTAGCTATAGTAGCAACTGTTAAGTGAATGACATTCTGAGCAGTAGATAATAGACCTAACAATGGAGGCCTCCAAAAATGGACTCAATATTCTGAGATAAAAATTCATGAATGTGGATGGCTGAGCGCAATGAGCAGTCTTCAAAAATCTATAATAACGACACTATTAGTGTAAGCCCAAGATGTAGAAAGAACTCTTACTTCATGAGCCGAAATCTCAAGCACAAACTGCTGAGTCAATGATATACCATAAGCAGTACAGATAGTTAATTGAATCCATTAGCAATAGAATGGAGTGTAATGTCCTTCTATTAGGCATCAAAGACAGAAGAAGCTTACGTCCGTACTAATAAACTGATATCTGTTTATAATACGTAAACTCTAACCGGACAGAGTAAAGGCCTATGCCCATACGAAGACGGAAGGACCTTAATAACAATAGGTTCCGGATATTATTAGGAGCCTGACTCTTAACCAAAAATCCAACCTAAGTAGTAAAGGAAGTAGTGTTTCCGTTACTACAAAAGTGAGAATCGTCCACCGATAGTGCACGAAGCTCACTGACTCCTCAGTAAAAGAGAAGACTAACAGAATTACTGTCTTAAAAGGTCAGAATTTGAAAACTACTGTTTCCAGAGGCTCAAATGATTGCTTAGCTAAATAAGAACCGAAGCTAAATTCCGTATAGGAATTTAATCTAATGATTCTAGGTCTATTTATCGAAAAGTTTCTAACTGACTTAGATAAAGAGACATAAGACTCAATTGTAAACTATCATAGAGTGCATAGGTATGAGATAACATAGACCTATAACCTTAATAGTAACAGGCTGCAGTAGAACTTGTCAAACAAGTATACTAGAAAGTTGCAATGTCTAGTATGGAGGGATCAAAAATATCAACATAATGATCCCTACACCAACGACGGAAGAGCCTCCACTTTAGCCGCATAGTATAGCGAAGAAGAGGTTCTCCTACAGTAAGAAATCGCGTCCAAAGCTCGTCCTGTACAATGCTTGCCATGCAAGAAGGACCACACAACGGAATACGTGAAGGTTGAGACCTTGCGGGTTGTGATGAAGTTGACACGATTTCCCCAGCGAAAGAAGATCCTCTCATGGAGGAAGTTTTCGCGGTAAGTCCCACAGTAGACACCTGAGTAAATTTACCCACGGTCTCTGTGAAGACAGAGATGCTATCAACAGAATTGTATTATGGATGTTTATCTTAGCAATACTTGCTGAATCAACAGCGCTGGAGGATACGCATATCCTATCATTCCGTCCTATTAGATCAATAGAGTGTTAACAACATAAGCTCAGGGATCCGGACATGCAAACACATACGTCTGCAAATGAATAGTGAGTTGTGTCGCAAATAAATTATCATTGGGCGTTCCCATTGATAGCAAATCTGATTGAATACTTGTTTGTTGAGAGTCCATTCTGACGGCAACAAGCGACCCTTACGTGAAAGGGAGTCTGCTAATACAATCAGACGACCCGGAATATGACGGACCGAAGCAGAACTTGGTGTACTATAACAAAGAGAAGGATTCTTTCCGTTAAATTGAATAACGGAATCGAATGAGTGCCTCCCTGGTTCTGGAGATACGCAACTACTGTCGTATTATCGGACAGGATTTGGACATGCGTTTCTGAATAATGTTCATCCAATGACATAGTGCAAGCCTAAAGAACATTATTCCCTGGAAGATAAGTGCTTGCCTAGAAACTGCGGAACCCAAAGACCCTGGCACTTCGAATCCGTTGGGATCAATATTGTACCCCAACCTGTTTGACTGGCATCCGACATAATCATAAAACTCAGATCCGGCAACTGCAGTGGCACTCTCTGAGTCAACCACCGAATGTTGCCCCAGTCTGAATCTCTTGCTACACTTGATAGTCAAGAGAACGTGTATATCGAGCAATTCATAGATTGCTGATTGAGGATCATATCCTGGAATTCTTTCTCTTGAAGACGTAAAGATAACGCCTCAGTAAGGTGGTCTACGTATGATAACGCGTCTAAGTTAAGTCTATTAGACATCATTGTCGTTTCCAACATCGTGGTTGGAATAGACATAGACGGCGAAAAAGATAATTCCCAGTCTTCAACCCCGCCGTCTAGACGCATATGAACTCTCAGTATGCCCTGTTCTGCCAAAATAAATTATTTCCTAGAATTGATAAAAGGCAGAAGAGCATTGCGGACAAGAAACTAGACTATCATGCTTGGTAGCAAGCTTATATATACCGTCGTTAAATAATTCGAATGTTCTAATGACATTATTGGACTGTGTCGGTAAGTCAGGGACAATGTCCCTGAACCGATCCAAAACTCCGTGTCCAATGACGCTATTAGTCTCTTATCCAGCATCGCAACAATGTAGTCCGACAGAACAACCTGTGGAAGATAATGCCGGAAGAAATGTATGGCAGCTTCCGTTGTTCCGAAAGCGAAAGCTCGAAATCGTCCGAATCCCTTTCGCCATCCTGTCGGACCCTATAAAGTGTTCGGTCGTCCGAACCTGATGCAACAGCGGAGCGCACCGACCCAGCGCCGTCGGATAATTCCTGATCCGACCGAGAATCTGTCGATTGCTGGGATGCTGTGATAAACTGTGCTAACTTGGATAGCACGTCCGTCACTGAGGCCTGTGGAGAAGCGGTCTTACGATGCATTGCCGCTGGAAGCTCCATGTTCGTTACCCCGTGCATACTTCTATTATGCGAACGAACGGAGTGTATAGGCCTCGTGTCCCTTGGCTACCGGATGGCGTGACCTGTTCGCCGTGGAATCACTGAATGATGAAGCTGGCCGGATACTCGAGGTCACGTAGCCAATGTGCGGTCGTGTGCGCTGCTGTGAGGATGAGGAAGCATTATCGACAGTCACTCGAACTGTCAATATAACGGAGCGTCCCAAGCGGCGGACATATGCTCCGAATGCGAAATATCTGTACCACAACATCCGGTCCCATATGTTGTTGTACGAGAGAGGGACCTCTCTCGCTTGCAGCCCGAACGGACCTGGACGAGCTAGGAACCGGACTAACAGACTTCCTCCGATCTGTCCTCTAATCCGTCGTCACTGGGTGTGTACTAAAGTTATTATAGTGCTCAAATCACCCAAAACTCCTTCCTAGACCGCAACGGACGAACCCGGCTGCCGAACCATTCGATGAATGGACGCTACACCGAGTGAGCTAGCGAATGTCAACTCCGTCGATCCTACTAGGGACCTCTTAGGCGATTGACATATTCCATGAGCACTTATTGCCACTAGCTCTTCATTAACTATGACGACAGAGGCACACTTTTGAAAGAACTCTCCGTAACTTTGCGAACAAGAAACCAGACATGCTTGTTAATAGCAAGCAAATAATAATATATATAGCGTCGTTCAATAATTCGAAAGTTGTGTGACATTATTGGACTATGGCGGAACTGAGGGACGATGTCCCTGAACCGAACCAAAAATTTCTGTGTCCACCGACGCTATCAGTTTCTTATCCGGCATCGCAGCATTTTGGTCCGACGAAAGAACCTCTAGAAGATAAAGTCAGATGACATAAACAACAGCTTATGTCGTTCCGAAAGGGAAAGCTCGAAATCCTCCGAATCCCTTTCGGCATCCCGTCGGACCGGATGAAATTTTTGGACGTCCGTACCTGCTTCCGCGGAGAGTCCCGACCCAGCGTCGTCGGATAATACATGATGCGACAGATTCTGTCGTTGCTGGGATGCTGCAATAAGATGTGCTATTTGGGATAGCATGCCCGTCACCGAGGCCTGTGCAGTAGCGGTCTTACGATGCATTGCCGCCGGAAGCTCCGTGTACGTTGACTCCCGCACACTTTCTTATGCGAATGTCCGGAGTCTGCAGGCCTCGTTCCCTGGCTACCGGATGGTGTGACCTGGTCGCCGATGATTCTCTGATTGGCGAAGCTGACTGGATATCCGAGGTCACGTAGCCAAGAGCGGTCGTGTGCGCTACCATGAGAATGAGGAAGCCTTATTGACAGTCTCTCCGGACTGACTATATATCGGAGCGTCCCGAGCGGCGGACGTATGCTCCGAATGCGAAACATTTTGTACCACAACATCTGGGGCCAGATGTTGCTGTACGAGAGAGAGGCCTCTCTCGCTCGCAGTCCGGATGGACCTGGACGAGCTAGGAACTGGACTAAAAGGCTTCCTCCGTTCTCCCTCTAATCCACCGTCACTGGGTGTGCATTTGGTTGATTTATAGTGCTCGCATCACCCCAAAACTCCTTCTAGACCGCAACGGACGAACCCGGCTGCCGAACCATTCGATGAATGGATGCTACACCGGGCGAGCTAGCGGACGTCAAAGGCCGTCGAACCTACTAGGATCCTCTTAGGCAATTGACGTATTTACATGAGCACTTTTCCACTAGCTCTTCAATAATTGTGACGACGGAGGCACACTTTTGGAAGACATCATGGAAACATCACCCTATTCTTGATCGTCTGAAATAGAGACTGATAAAGTAGAGTGACCCTGCGGGGAAAGGACCGGAATGGCCAATTCCCCACTAACATAACGTGACATGCGCTTCCCATGTTGTCATCGAAATTAACACATACAGAACAGGAGTTAGTGCGAGTACACTGACTACATATACAATGATTATGAAAGTCAGAGGAAGATTTCCTCTTATTACAAATGAACAATATCCTTTCATTGAGAAAAGAAAACAAAGTCCAAGTACTCGCACCAACCCCTGACAATCAAAATACATAATAATATGATCCATTAATATAGAAAAAATAATTGCAATCAAAAAATTTTGAAAAAATATTTTTTCAGAACAGCCCAAGTTTCTGAAAAGTAACGTTGATCCCAAGCCTAAGTGTGGACAAAAATTCTAAAAATATTTTAAACAATTTATGCAACACTTACGAACAATAATAATGTATCTCGTTATGATTAAATTAACATCCAGATATTATTTTCAAGAAATCCCCCCTCACACAGAGGGCTGTTGTAAATGTAAACAATAAGTGTAAAAACACTAGAACAAGACTCCAGGCACCCTGGCCCGAAATCAGTTACCAATAATACACTATCTGATGCAAAACAGAGACTTCCAGGGATGAAACTGCAGAACATCAGATGGTAGATGCAGAACACTACGCCTAACCACCCATAGGTGAAGACGTAAACATGGGGAAAAGAACAGAATTCATTCTGTTATCCAGCTAAAACTCCCAAGAAATTTTAGTAATAAAATTACAAAAAATATGCCAAAAGCATGGGAGAATAGCAAGAGGGGACTTAAAGGAAAGGGAGAGAGGAAAACACTGAACAAGCAGTGTAATTTGATAACAAGAATGACCACAACAGGCTGTAGCCTCGAAAATAGGTAACTTAACATAATTTCATTAAAAAGTTAAAAAATTTATAGTAATTTATATATTTTTTATACTTACCAATGACCCAGACTTAGCTGGTGCTAACTCCACAAAAACCAGGGCCAAACACAAATTTTGCCCCCCAATCCCCAAAATTTGCATCCAAAACAAAAAGAAATCATGTCCTAAAGGACCTCCATAGTACGACTCTACTGAGCATGCGCAGTGACGCAGTCGTCCCGAAATTGGCGCCAAATATCATTCTTACTGGCAGTGCCTGGTCAGCGCTATGTACTCAGCGGGGAGGCAAGAGTTCCCAACTCAGGGAGGGCCATCCCCATCTGGGTCATTGGTAAGTATAAAAAATATATAAATTACTATAAATTTTTTAACATTTTTATACTGTACCAATGACCCAGACTTAGCTGAATAGTAAACAGGCTGGAGGGCCTAGGACATAGAGGAAAATCCAATAAGCTCAATTATAAAATAAAGAGGTAACCCCTTAAGGAGAAAAGGAGTATTAGGCTTTACATGTATCTTTCTTATTTAATATTTAAATTAGAAAGATACACTACCCTTAATAATTGAGCACAATAACATTCATGTTCTCTATTAACATCCAGTATAACCTTTATACTAATTATTTTTAAAACAAGCCAATAAATAAAGTAGTCCAGAGAATTGAGACTCTTTATAATCATTTAAAAGTGTCCGAGTATTGTATATTAAAGCCCGTTTGACACTTGACATATACAAATGCTTCACACCGAGCTACACTTTAAAAATAAGACATGAATGAAATTAAACATTAATATTACACTTTAAAACCATCCCGGAAGCGACTCAGAAATACTGTCTTGGAGGAGGCATTCCCTTGCTTTTCACTATAAAGCAGGTGACCTAAGGGAACACCCGCCCCCCCCCCCCCCCCTTCCCCTTGCCCTGGGTCAAATAGCCCAGAGCGAAGAGGGCAGCCGGACGGAGTCACTGCCGGAACAGAAAGCCTGCATAACTATAGTTGCAACTGTTTAGTGGACGACATTCTGAGCAACAGATAACGGACCTAAACAATGCAGGTCTCCAGAAATGGACTCAATATTTCTGAGATAAAAATTAGTAAATGTGGATGGCTGAGACCAATAAGCAGCCTTCATTAAATCTGTAATAGCAACACTATTAGCATAAGCCCAGGAAGTAGAAAGAGCTCTTACTTCATGAGCAGAAATCTTAAGCACAGACTGCTGAGAAGAAGATAAATCTTCATACGCAGTACGGATAGTTAACTGAATCCATCTAGCAATAGAATGGACTGAAATGTCCTTTCTATTAGGCATCAAAGACAGAAAGAAACGTTTCCGTCCCTTTCTGATGAACTGAGATCTCTGTTTATAGATACGTAGTGCTCTAACAGGACAGAGTAAAGGCCTACGCCCGTCTGAAGACGGAAGAGCCTTAATAACAATAGGTTCCGGATATTTATTAGGAGCCTGATTCTTAGCTAAAAAACCGACGTTAGTAGTGAAGGTGATAGTGTTCCCAACACTACGATAATGAGAATCATCCACCGATAGTGCATGAAGCTCACTGACTCTTCTGGCAGAAGAGAAAGCTAAGGGAAAAGCTGTCTTATAAGATAAGAATTTGAAATCTACTGTCCCAAGAGGTTCAAATGGCTTTTCCTTCAATTTAAGGAGAACCCAAGCTAAATTCCACTTAGGAATTAATCTAAGAGTTCTGGGTCTATTTATCGAAAAGTTTCTAACCAATTTCGATAAAGAGACATTAGATCCAATTTGTAAACTATCATGATGTGCATAGGTATCAGATAACATAGATCTATAACCCTTTATAGTAACCGGTTGCAGTTTGATTTCGTCAAACAAGTATACTAGAAAGTTAGCAATGTCTGGTATAGAGGGATCAAATATATCAACAGAATGATCCCTACACCAACGACGGAAAACCTTCCACTTAGCCGCATAGTTTAGCGAAGAGGAGGTCCTCCTACAGTTAGAAATCGCGTCCACTGCTCGTCCTGTAAAGTGCTTGCCATGCAAGAAGGACCGCACAACGGAAAAACGTGAAGGTTGAGACCTTGCGGGTTGTGATGCAGTTGGCGCGATTTCCCCTGCCAAAGAAGATCCTCTCGTGGAGGGAGCTTCCGCGGTAGGTCCCACAACAGACACCTGAGTAGATTTATCCACGGTCTCTGTGGCGACAGAGATGCTACCAACAGAATCTTGCATTGAGATTGTTTTATCTTTAGCAATACTTGTTGAATTAACGGCGCTGGAGGATACGCATATCCTATCATTCCGTCCCAAGGGATCGATAGAGCGTCTACAGCAAATGCTCTTGGATCCGGACACGGGGACACATACGTCTGCAACTGATTGTTGAGATGTGTCGCAAATAAGTCTATCATTGGCCGTTCCCATTGGTAGCAAATCTGATTGAATACTTGTTTGTTGAGAGTCCACTCCGACGGCAACAAGCGACCCTTTCGAGAAAGGGAGTCTGCTAGCACATTCAGACGACCCGGTATGTGACGGACCGAAAGAAGAACGTGATGTTCCAACGCAAACAGAAGGATTCTTTCCGTTAGATTGAACAACGGAACTGAATGAGTGCCTCCCTGATTCCGTATATACGCCACTACTGTCGTATTGTCGGATAGGATTTGGACATGAGCATCGTGAATAATGTCCATCCAGTGACGTAACGCAAGCCAAATTGACATCATTTCCTTGATGTTTATGTGCTTGCACAGGAATTGCGGATCCCAAAGACCCTGGCATCTCGAATCCGTTGGGATTAATGATGCACCCCAACCTGTTTGACTGGCATCCGTCATAATGGTAAAACTCGGATCCGGCAACTGCAGCGGAACTCCTTGAGTTAACCACTGAATGTTTGCCCAAGTCTGAATCTCTTGTTTCACTTGATCTGACAAGAGAACGTCTACATCGAGCGAATGAATTTTCACACTCCAATTCTGAGTCAAGAAAATTTGAAGAGGCCGTGTGCGTAGCCGTCCCATCGGAATGAGATCCGCAGCGGCTCCGCACAGACCTATCAGTCTCATAAATTCTCTCGCTGTGACTTTGTCTGTATTTAGACAATAGCGAGCGTAACAACTGACTAATTTCGCTCTGGTTAACGGCAGACGAACGAGATTGTTGTGCGTCTCGAAGCTCATTCCCAGATGAGTGAATGACTTGGACGGCACCAGATCCGACTTCTCCTCGTTTACTATGAAACCGAGACGTCGGAGCAATAGAAGAAGATTCTGAACATCGTTCTGAAGCGTTAACTCGTTGCCGTACCTCTGAAGAATGTCGTCCAGGTAGGCCGACGTTACCGCAGACGAATGAGCTCGGAAGTAGATCATTACCGAGTTCATTACCCGAGTGAAAGCCCAGGGTGCTAGATTCAATCCGAAGCACATGGCCCGGAACTGATACACCACTCCTAGGACTGCGAAGCGTAGATACTTTCGGAATGTCGGATGTACCATGACGTGAAAGTACGCATCTTTGAGATCTATGCTCGTTGCATAATCGTTCACCCGAATACTCGCTCTGACCGATCGAATCGTCTCCATATAAAACTTCGGAGCGATGATCAGCTTGTTTATCCAGCTCAAATCTATGACTGGACGGAACGAGCCGTCTGGTTTCGGAACCAGAAACAGATGGCTGTAGAATCCCAGCGATTCCTGGTTTTCTACGACCTCTACCGCGTTCTTCATTAAAAGAGACTGCACCTCTGATAGCAGAGCGTCTCTTTTCTGAGGGTTTGACGGAAGATGAGTCCACTTTGGACTTCGAGTTAATGGAGGCTTTCGTTTGAAGGATATCTTTAGACCTTCCGAAGTCACTCCTCTCACCCACGGATCGTCCGTAATCGACGCCCACTCTTGAGAAAAACTCGACAACCTTCCGCCAACCGGAACGCGATAGAGGTTTGAGCCATCACCTCCTGGATCTGCGAGGCCTGCGGTAGGAGAAACCACGTCTTCCACGACCCGCACCTCGCCTCGTCGACCTCGGGGCGTCCGACCGATTGTCCCGGCCTGAAGGACGTCCCGAACGAGAGTCGCTATCCTGACGGTCTCTCGAATAAGAGCTAGAGGACGCACCGGAACCTCTATAGGAACCTCTCTTGGGCGGATAAGACCCAGAAGTGCCCGCCTTATTCGTGTCTGCTGAATCCGACCTTTTAGGAGCGGATCTAAACAACAGAGAATCACTAGCTTTCTTTTTAATATTATCATCAATAGCGGAAAGCTTGCCGTCAAAGAGAAGATCTCCTGAGACCGAAGCGACTCTAAGAGAGTTCTTCACCTTAGAATCCACTAGTGTGGATGTAGACAGGGCTGCGTCACGTCTAACCAACTCCAGATTTGCCACTGAAAGGGCGGAGTTACACGTGGAATAAGCTACTGCCCTTGAAAGAAGTCTTAAGGAGGATTGAATATCCTGAAACTCTTCCCCTTGAAGACGCAGTGATAACGCCTTCGTAAGGTGATCTGCGTAAGATAAGGCATCTAAATTGGCTCTGTTAGACGCAATAGCTGTTTCCAACACTGCGGTTGGAATAGAAGCTGACGACGGTAATGATAGCTCTAAGTCTTCCGCCTCGTCGTCCATACGCAGAGGAACTCTCGGTATACCCTGACCTGCCGTGTCGAATTTATTCCTTGCATTAATGAAAGGCAGGTTGAGAGTATTTGCGGACAAGAAGCCTGCTTTCCCTGTCCTGGAAGCAAGTTTAAAAATAGCGTCGTTCAATAATTCAAATGTTCTTGCAACATTATTGGACTGCGACGGAAACTCGGGAACGATGTCCCTGAACCGCTCGAAAAAATCAGAGTCCAATGACGCTATAATTCTCCTGTCCGGAAGCGCAGCAGTCTGGCCCGACGGAACAACTTGAGGAAGAAAGTGCCGGATGAAGTCTACGGCAGCTTTGTGTTGTTCCGAAAGGGATAGCTCCAATTCATCCGTATCCCTTTCACCATCCGGTCGGACCTCCCGATGTTCCCGGTCGTCCGCCCCCGATGCTTCGGCGGAGCGTACCGACCCAGCGCCGTCGGATAATTCTCGATCCGACACCGTCTCTGTCGGCTGCTGGGATGCTGCGATAAGCTGTGCTATCTGCACTAGAATGTCCGACGTCGAGACCTGCGGAGGAGCGGTCTTTCGCTGCTTTGCCGAGGGCAGCTCCGCATCAGATGGCTCCCGCATACTTTTCCTATGCGAACGTCCGGAGTCCATCGGTCTCGAATCCCTGGCTGCCGGATGGTGTGACCTGGTCGCCGAATAATCCTTCATCGGCGAAGCTGGCAAGATATCGGAGGTCACGCAGCCAAGGTGCGGTCGTGTGCGCCGGCGAGAAGAGGAAGCCTTAACAGTCTCTGCGGACTGCTTATACAACGGAGCGTCCCGAGCGACGGACGTATGCTCCGCTAAAGACACATTTTGTACCACAACATCTGGTCCCAGATGTTGTTGTACGAGAGAGGGGCCTCTCTCGCTCGCGGCCCGGCTGGACCTGGACGAGCTAGAAACCGGACTAAAAGGCTTCCTCCGTTCTCGTTCACTATCCGCCGTCACTGGGTGTGCATCTATTATTTTTATAGTGCTCGCATCACCCAAAATTTCCTCTTGGACCGCATCGGACGAACCCGGCTGCCGAACCATTCGGTGAATGGACGCTACACCGGGCGAGCTAGCGGACGACATTTGTCTAATCTCCATGAGCACTTTTGCCGCTAGCTCTGTATTTAATTGTGACGACGGACGCACACTTGAAGAAGATAACATGGAAACATCACCCTGTTCTGTTTCCTCTGAAATAGAAACTGAGAGAGTAGAGTGACCTTGTGGAGAAAGAGCCGGCATCGCTCTTTCTCCAGAAACAACATATCTTGACACACGTTTCCAATGTTTCTCATCCCAATGTTCACATACAGGACAGGGATTAATGCGAGAACACTGACTACAATTTATGCAATAATCATGAAAGTCAGAGGAAGATTTCTTCCTATTACAATTTGAACAAGTTCCCTTCATTGTGAAAGAACAACAATAAGTCCTAGTTACTCGCAAAAACCCCTGACACAAAGATACATAATAACATGATCCATTAATAAATGAAAAAACAATTGCAAAACAAAATAATTTTGAAAAAATATTTTTTCAGAGAAGCCCAAGTTGCTGAAAAGTAACGTTGAGCCCCGATGGATCCGATGGCAAAGTGTGGTCAAAAATTTTAAAATTATATAAAATAATTAATGAGACACTTTCGGATAATATAAATGTATCTTATAATGAGATAAACTACCTCAAAGGCAAACAGCCCCCCTCAAAAAAGGCTGTTGCCAATGAAAACAAACAGTGTAAACACAGAAGAAAACATGACTCCAGGCACTGAAAAAACTGGCCCGGAATCAGTCCTCAATTACACTCTATCTGATGCAAAACAGAGACTCCCAGGGGAGAATCTGCAGAACATCAGATGGAAGATGCAGAACACAAACGTTATACACCCATGGGTGAAAACGTAACTATGGGGAAAATAACAGAAAACATTCTGTAACCAAGCAACTCTCCCAGGGAATTTTTAGAAATGAAACTTCTCAAAAATATGCCAAAAGCATGGGAGAATTGCAAGGGGGGACTTTAGAAGGTTAGGGGAGAGGAAACACTGAATAAGCAGTGCAACAATTAGCAAGAATGACAACAAGAGGCGTTTGCCTCGAAAATAGGCAACTTAACATAATTTTAACAAAAAATTTTAAGTACAGCCCTGATTATTTTTTGCCACTTCTTTTTTCCTCTCCTCCTTCTATCCTCCTTAGAATCACATTTTCTCCAAGAATTACGTGTCTGGCATCCTTTAAACTGAGATTTACAAGCACAAAGATCAGTGAGATGTTGACTGATGAAGGGCCAAACAGAGAATGATATTTGGCGCCAATTTCGGGACGACTGCGTCACTGCGCATGCGCAGTAGAGTCGTACTATGGAGGTCCTTTAGGACATGATTTCTTTTTGTTTTGGATGCAAATTTTGGGGATTGGGGGGCAAAATTTGTGTTTGGCCCTGGTTTTTGTGGAGTTAGCACCAGCTAAGTCTGGGTCATTGGTACAGTATAAAAATATTTCAAGTTACAGCCCTGATAATTTTCTGTCACTCATTTTTCCTCTCCTCCTTCTATATCCTCCTTAGAATCACCATTTCTCTAATATTTATGTGTCTGGCATCATTTAAACTGAGATTTACAAGCACAAAGATCAGTCAGATGTTAACTGATGAAGGGCCAAACAAAGAATGATTAATGGCGCCAATTTCGGTACGTCCTTGACACTGCGCATGCGCAGTAGAGGTGAAGTGTGGAGGGCCATTCAAGACATGTTTTCTTTTGTTTTAGATGCAAATTTTGGGGATTGGGGGGGCAAAATTTGTGTTTGGCCCTATATTTTTAAGAGTTAGCACCAGCTAAGTCTGGGTCATTGGTACAGTATAAGTTAAAAAAGTTATAGTAATTTATATATTTTTTATACTTACCAATGACCCAGACTTAGCTGGTGCTAATCTCCTTAATTCAGGGCCAAACACAAATTTTGCCCCCCCAATCCCCAAAATTTGCATCAAAAACCGAAAAATACATGTCCTATATGGCCCTCCATACATCGACTCCTCTGCGCATGCGCAGTGTCGAGGAAGTCCCGAAATTGGCGCCAATTATCATTCTTAGTTTGGCCCTCAAAACAGTCACACTTCTCTGTTATTTGTGCTTCCAAATCTCAATTTTCATGATGCCAGACACATATTCATGAGTGAAATGGTGGAAATAAAGAGGATACATTAGGAGGAGAGGAAAATATTTAGTGCAAGAAAGTTAAAAAATTTATAGTAATTTATATATTTTTTATACTTACCAATGACCCAGACATAGCTGGTGCTAACTCTTAAAATATAGGGCCAAACACAAATTTTGCCCCCCAATCCCCAAAATTTGCATCTAAAACTAAAGAAAACATGTCCTGAAAGGCCCTCCACACTTCGCCCCTACTGCGCATGCGCAGTGTCAAGGACGTTCCGAAATTGGCGCCATTAATCATTCTAATAACCAGTGCCTGGTAAGCGCTATGTACTCAGCGGGGAGGCAAGAGTTCCCAACGCCTGGGAGGGCCATCCCCGTCTGGGTCATTGGTAAGTATAAAAAATATATAAATTACTATAAATTTTTTAACATTTTTATACTGTACCAATGACCCAGACATAGCTGAATAGTAAAAAGGCTGGAGGGCCAAGGACATAGAGCAAAATGGAATACGCTCAATAAAATAAAATAGAGTCATCCCCTGTAGGGAAAAAGAAGTAATAGGCCTTACATGTATCTTTCTTATTTATGATAAATTAGAAAGATACAACACCTTCCAAAATTGAGCTTCATACATCCATGTACTCTATTAATATCCAATATAATCCTTATACTAATAATTTTTAAAGTAAGCCAATAAATAAAGTAAGTCTAGAGAATAGAGACTCTTATACTCCTAAAAGTGTCTGAGGATTGCATAATCATGTCCGTTGACATATGCAATATTCAAAAGCTATACTTTAAAAACTAAGACTTGAATGAATTTTAAAAACCTAAACTTCTCACTAAACAACCATCCCAATAACAGCTCAGAATTACTAACTCCGGAGGAGGTATCCCCTTGTTTTCATAGTAAAACAGGTGAACCAAGGGAACACCCTCCCCCCCCCCCCCATTTTTCTTGCCCTGGGTCAAATAGCCCAGAGCGAAGAGGGCAGCCGAACGGAGACACTGCCGAAACAGACAGCCTACCTAGCTATAGTAGCAACTGTTAAGTGAATGACATTCTGAGCAGTAGATAATAGACCTAACAATAGAGGCCTCCAGAAATGGACTCGATATTTCTGAGATAAAATTCATGAATGTGGATGGCTGAGCGCAATGAGCGGCCTTCAAAAATCTATAATAGCGACACTATTAATGTAAGCCCAAGAAGTAGAAGAACTCTTACTTCATGAGCCGAAATCTTAAGCACAACTGCTAAGTCAATGATATACCATAAGCAGTACCGATAGTTAATAGAATCCATTAACAATAAAATGGAGCGTAACGTCCTTCTACTAGACATCAAAGACAGAAGAAGCTTACGCCCATAGTAATAAACAGATATCTGTTTATAAATACATAAACTGTACCCGGAAAGAGTAAAGGCCTATGCCCATATGAAGACGGAAGGACCTTAAAATAATAGGTTCCGGATAATAGGAGCCTAACTCTTATGCAACAATCCAAGCTAAATAGTAACGGAAGAATTGATTCCAAAACTATGAAAGTGAAAATCATCCATCGATAGTGCATGAAACTCACTGACTCTACAGTAAAAGAGAAACCAACAGAATTACTGTCTAAAAGGTCAGAATTTGAAAACTACTGTTTCCAGAGGCTCAAATGATTACTTAGCTAAATAAGAACCGAAGTTAAAATCCGTATAGGAATTTAATCTAAAGATTCTAAGTCTATTTATCAAAAAGTTACTAACTGACTTAGATAAAGAGACAAAAGACTCAATTGTAAACTATCGTAGAGTGCATAGGTATGAGGTAACATAAACCTATAACCTAAATAATAACAGGCTGCAGTAGATCTTGTGAAACAAGTATACTAAAAAATAGCAATGAGTAGTATGGAGGGATCAACAATATGAACATAATGATCCCTACACCACGACGGAAGAGCCTCCACTTTAGCCGCATAGAATAGCGAAGAAGAGGATCTCCTATAGTAAGAAATCGCGTCCAAAGCTCGTCCAGTACAGTGCTTACAATGCAATACGGACCACACAATGGAATACATGAAGGTTGCGACCTTGCTGGTTGTGATAAAGATGACACAATTTACCCAGTGAAAAAGATCCTCACATAGAGGAAGATTTCACGTTAAGACCCACAGTAGACAAGAGAGTAAATTACTCATGATCTCTGTGAAGATAGAGATGCTATCAACAGAAATGTATTGTGGTTGTCTATCTTAGCAATACCTGCTAAAACAACAGCGCCGGAGGATACGCGTATCCTATCATTCCGTCCTATAGATCAATAGAGCGTTAACAATATTAGCTCAGAGATCTGGACAAGCCAACACATACGTCTGCAATTGATTAGCAAGCTGTGTCATAAATAAATCATCATTGGGCGCTCCCATAGATAGCAAATCTGATTGAATACTTGTTTGTTGAGAGTCCATTCTGACAGCAACAAGCGACCCGTAAGAGAACGGGAGTCCGATAAAACAATCAGACGACCCGGAATATGACGGACCAAAACTGAACTTGGTGTACTATAACCAACAGACGGATTCTTTCCATTAAATTGAATAACGGAAACGAAAGAGTGCCTCCCTGGTTCCGGAGATACGCCACTACTGTCGAATTAAAGGACAGGAATTTGGGCATGCGTTTCTGAATAATGTTCATGCAATGACATAAAGCAAGCCTAAAAAACATTATTCCGCGGAAGAAAACTGATTGCTAAAAGACTGCGGAACCCAAAGACCCTGGCACTTCGAATCCGTAGGGATCAGTATTATATCCCAATCTGTTTGACTGGCAACCGTCATAACAGCCACACTCGGGTCCGGCAACTGCGGCGGCACTCTCTGAGTCAACCACCGAATGTTTGCCCCAGTCTGAATCTCTTGTAACACTAGATAGACAAGAGAACGTGTAAATCGAGCAATTCATGGATTGCCGAAAAGTTGCCGTCGAAGAGAAGCTCCTCCGAGAACGAAGCGACTCTGAGAGAGTTCTTAACCTTACTATCCACGCGTGTGGATGTAGCTAGGGCTGCGTCACGTCTAACTAACTCCAATCAGCCACTGAAGGGCGGAGTTATACGTGAACAATCTACTGCCCTCAAAAGAAATTACATTGAGAATAATATCCCGTAAATCTTTTCTTGAAGACGTAATGATAACGCCTCAGTAAGGCGGATTACGTATAATAAAGCGTCTAAGTTAAGTCTACTATACATAATGTCGTTCCCAACATTGAAATTGGAAAAGACATAAACGGCGAAAAAGAATATATGCAGTCTTTAATCACACCGTCCAGACGCATATGAACTCTCGGTATGCCCTGCTCTGCCAAAATAAACTATTTGTATAAATGATAAAATGGCAGAAATGAGCAACGTGGACAAGAAACTAAACTATCATGCTTAGTAGCAGGCTTGTATATATATATATATAGCGTCGAAAAATAAAACACATGTTGTAATGACAATATTGGACTGCGTCGGTAAGTCAGGGACAATGTCCCTGAACCGATCGAAAAATCCGAGTCCAATGACGCTATAAGTCTCTTATCCAAGATCGCAGCAATGAAGTCCGAAATAATAATCACTGGAAGATAATGCCAGAAGATATGAAAGGCATCTTCCGATACTACTAAAGGGAAAACTCGAAATCTTTCGAATCCCTTTCGCCATCCTGTCGGACCCTATAAAGCGTTCGGTTGTCCGTACCTGATGCAACCGCGGACCGCACCGACCCAGCGCCGTTGGATAATTCCTGATTCGACCGAGAAACTGTCAATTGCTGGGATGCTGCGAAACAACTGTGCTAACTCGGATAGCACGTCCGTCACTGAGGCCTGAGGAGAAGCGGTCTTACGATGCATTGCCGCTGGAAGCTCCGTGATCGTTACCCCGTGCATACTACCAATATGCGAGCGAACGGAGTGTATAGGCCTCGTGTCCCTTGGCTACCGGATGGCGCGACCTATTCGCCGTGGAATCACTGAATGCCGAAACTGATCGGATACTCGAGGTCACGTAGCCAATGTGCGGTCGTGTGCCCTGCTGTGAGGATGAGGAAGCATTAAAGACAGTCTCTCGGACTGTCAATATAACGGAGCGTCCCGACCAACGGACATATGCTCCGAATGTAAAATATCTGAACCACAACACGCGGTCCCCTATGTTGTATGCTCACAGCCCGGACGGACCTGGACAAGCCAGGAACCGGACTAACAGGCTTCCTCCGATCTGTCCTCAATCTGCCGTCACTGGGTGAGTACTAAAGTAATTAAAGTGCTCGCATCACCCAAATCTCCTTCCTAGACCGCAACGGACGAACCCGGCAGCCGAACCATTCGATGAATGTACGCTACACCGGGTGAGCTAGCGAATGTCACTCCGTAGGCGATAGACATATTCCATGAGCACTTATTGCCGCTAACTCTTCATTAACTATGACGACAGAGGCACACTTTTGAAAGACATCTCCATAACTCTTCGAACAAGAAACCAGAAATGCTTGGTTAGCAAGCATAAAATAATAATATATATAGCGTCGTTCAATAATTCGAAAGTTTGTGTGACATTATTGGACTATGTCGGAACTGAGGGACGATGTCCCTGAACCGAACCAAAAATTTCTAAGTCCACCGACGCTATCAGTTTCTTATCCGGCATCGCAGCATTCTGGTCCGACGAAAGAAGCTGTAGAAGACCAAGTCAGATGACATACACAACAGCATATGTTGTTCCGAAAGGGAAAGCTCGAAATCCTCCGAATCCCTTTCGGTATCCCGTCGGACCGGATGAAACTTTCGGACGTCCGTACCCGCTTCCGCGGAGCGTCCCGACCCAGCATCGTCGGATAAAATATATGCGACAGATTCAGTTGATGCTGGGATGCTGCGATAAACTGTGCTATTAAGGAAAGCACGTCCGTTCCCGAGGCCTGTGCAGTAGCGGTCTTACGATGCATTGCCGCTGGAAGCTCCGTGTACGTTGACTCCCGCACACTTCCTATGCGAACGTCCGGAGTCTGCAGGCCTCGTGTCCCTGGCTACCGGATGGTGTGACCTGGTCGCCGAAGAATCCTTGATCGGCGAAGCTGGTAATATATCGGCGGTCACGCAGCCAAGGTGCGGTCGTGTGCGCTGACGAGAAGAGGAAGCCTTAGCAGTCTCAGCGGACTGCCTATACAACGGAGCGTCCCGAGCGACGGACGTATGCTCCGCTTACGACACATTTTGTACCACAACATCTGGGGCCAGATGTTGTTGAACGAGAGAGGGGCCTCTCTCGCTTGCCGTCCGGATGGACCGGAGCGAGCTATGAACCGGACTAAAAGGCTTCCTGCGTTCTCCCTCCGATCCGCCGTCACTGGGTGTGCATTAGGTTAATTTATAGTGCTCGCATCACCCCAAAATTCCTTCTAGACCGCAACGGACGAACCCGGCTGCCGAACCATTCGGTGAATGGACGCTACACCGGGCGAGCTAGCGGACGTCAAAGGCCGTCGAACCTACTAGGGTCCTCTTAGGCAATTGGCGTATTTACATGAGCACTTTTCTGCTAGCCCTTCATTAATTGTGACGACGGAGGCACACTGTTGGAAGACATCACAGATACATCACCCTAATCTTGATCGTCTGAAATAGAAATTGATAAAGTAGAGTGACCCTGCGGGGAAAGGACCGGAGTGTCCAAATCCCCAACAACATACCGTGACATACGCTTCCCATATTGTCATCGAAATCATACGATACAGAACAGGAGTTAATGCGAGTACACTGACCACATATAGAATGATAATAAAGTCAGAGGAAGACTTCCTCTTAAAACAATTGATCAATATCCTTTCAATGTGAAAAGAAAACAAGTCCTGGTACTCGCATTAACCCCTGGCAATCAAAATACATAATAATAATATGATCCATTAATATAGAAAAAATAATTGAAATCAAAATATTTTGAAAAAATATTTTTTCAGAACAGCCCAAGTTTCTGAAAAGTAACGTTGAGCCCCAATGGATCCCAAGCCTAAGTGTGGACAAAAATTTTAAAAATATTTTAAACAATTTATTCAACACTTACGAACAATAATAATGTATCTAGTTATGATTAAAATAACATCAAGATATTATTTTTTAGAAATCCCCCCCTCACACAGAGGGCTGTTGTAAATGTAAACAATGAGTGTAAAAACACTAAAATAAGACTCCAGGCACCCAGGCCCGAAATCAGTTACCAAAAATACACTATCTGATGCAAAACAGAGACTTCCAGGGAAGAAACTGCAGAACATCAGATGGTAGATGCAGAACACAATGCCTAACCACCCGTAGGTGAAGACGTAAACATGGGGAAAGAACAGAATTCATTCTGTTATTCAGCTAAAACTCCCAAGAAAATTTAGTAATAATAATTACAAAAACTATGCCAAAAGCATGGGAGAATAGCAAGGGGGAACTTAAAGGACAGGGAGAGAGGAAAACACTTAAAAAAACAGTGTAACTAAATAATCAGAATGACAACAAAATGGCTGCTGCCTTGAAAATAGGTAACTTAACATAATTTCATTAAAAAATTTTAAGTTACAGCCCTGATAATATTCTGTCACACATTCTTTTCCTCTCCTCCTTCTCTATCCTCCTTAGAATCACCATTTCACTAATATTTATGTGTCTGGCATCATTTAAACTGAGATTTATAAGCACAAAGATCAGTCAGATGTTAACTGATGAAGGACCAAACTTAGAATGATTAATGGCGCCAATTTCGGAACGTCCTTGACACTGCACATGCGCAGTAGGGGCGAAGTGTGGAGGGCCTTTCAGGACATGTTTTCTTTAGTTTTAGATGCAAATTTTGGGGATTGGGGGGCAAAATTTGTGTTTGGCCCTATATTTTAAGAGTTAGCACCAGCTATGTCTGGGTCATTGGTACAGTATAAAAATATGTTCAGGGCTGTAACTTATAATTATTTTATGAAATTATTTCTAGTTGCCTTTTTTCAAGGCATGGCCCTGATGTTATCATTCTTGCTATGAAGTACCATTGTTTGATCAGTGTTTCCTCTCTACCTTCCTTATTCCCCCCTAGCTTTTCTCCCATGTTTTGGCTTAATTTTTGTAATGTTTATTACTAAAAATTTCTTGGGAGTTTTGGCTTGGTAACAGATTTATTTCTGTTTTTTTCCCCATGTTTACGTCCTCACCCTAGGGGTGTTTAGGCGTTTTGGTCTGCATCTACCATCTGATGTTCTACAGTTTCTTCTCTGGAAGCCTCTGTTTTGCATCAGATAGTGTTTTAATTGGTGACTGATTTCGGGCCATGTTTGTTTTAGTGCCTGGAGTCATGTTTCCGGTTTGTTGACACTTTTGCTTAGGTTGACAACAGTTACTGCTGATAGTGATTTTTTGTCTTCTGCATCTCTTATTCATAGTAAGATACATTATTATTGTCCGTAAGTGTCTCATTAATTTTTTCAAAATGAATTTAAATTTTTGTCCACACTTAGGCTTTTTTGGGATCCATTGGGCTCAGGACACAATACAGCTTCCCCAAATGACTCAAATTATTGATTTTTTTCTTTGCTTTGCTTCAAAAAGAGCATATGGCACCTCTCTGTAACTAGGGCTGCAATGATTAATCGTAAAACAAATGTATCGTGATTCATCATTCTCTGACAATACATATCATGATATACTTGCACTGTATCATGATACTACACGTGAACAAAAATGTGATAAATATTTTGTTAATGGCAATTCTAAAATGGTTACATCAATGACTATTGGCATCTATTATTATTATATGAAGTTTCCTTTTGAAATCAGGTTTATAGAAGTTTGAATTTACTTTGTTTTCGAGTAATCATTAGCACTGAATAGCACAAACAACCATTAACCTCGCTCTTAAATCTTTAGATAACACTATGAGGAAACAAATAAAAAATTCCTAGACAATAGAAGAAAGTGTGTCATAATGTTTTGATGTCAAAAAGTTTGAGAAATCTAATTTCATTGAAATGAATTTACATGATCCCGAATATATGATGATTGTTATTTGGCTAATGTGTGGGGGTGGATAACAGACTTTTCCTTCCACTCATCAGTCCAGAAGAAATGTGAGGGCACAAGAAGCAAATCTGCTGTTGTGATCCACCGGGTTACCTGATGGTCCATAACTGCAGAATTGCTTCTGGAGTCCTCACATTTCTACAGGACTAGCAAGAATAAGTGATAGAAAGATCCAACCACACAGTGGAAAGAAGCAAGTCACTTTTTGTGAAATTTTGATGACTGTGGTGGTGACAATTGGTTAGTGGTAGTATTGTGGGTAAAGTATCGTGATACGAATCGTAACGCGAGAAACCGTATCATTGCAGCTCTTACTAGAATAAGCTTGTCAAGTTCATTCCAATTAGGGATCATAAACTATATTCCAATTTTAACTTTTAGAAGCCGGGGCATCGGAATGAATTTATTGAACATGACATACCGTGAAAAACTTACAGTAAAGGAGGTGCTTCTAGTAAAGTGTTGTCTGCCTATTCAGGCAGACGACACTTGACTAGAAGCACCTGCTCAGTGTTTAATTCTTCCCCAGCCCAAAGATAGCCGAACCATCACAGCCAGATTACCTGCCTTATTACATCACAGGCAAGAAAACTCGACTCCCAGCTTCTAAGAGTTAAATGATGATTTTTGTGTTTCAATTTGGTCAAACACATGTTTTGTGCAAAATAAATGAGCATATTCTCTCAAGAATTAACTTTCCTTTTGACTGAGTTTACTGATAATAAATGTTGTCATCGATCAAATAGATGTTTCTCTTATTGTATTTCCATGTAATCATTCTGTGGAATACATCAAAATGTATACTGAAACTTTGGCAGATGGCTTGTTTTTGACAGGGCATCTATAATAAAATGCTTCTTCCAAAGCAATGAATTCAATGAATAAAACATTCACAAATGCTTTGCACTTGGATTTATTGTCTTTTTATTGGAGTTTTAACATTATTTTCAGCATTCATAGCCACACTCTGAAGACTGCACAAGTATAAAGTTAAGTTTAACTGACCCTTCATACATGTACATGTGCTGACCATGTCAGAGGATTTTTACCCCATAGGCATGAACAACCTTTTCTGGAATGGGGCAAACCCATAAATCAGTCATTTGATTTTGAAAATGGGAGGCACGCTATATACTGCTCGCTACCATTTGAAGTGAAGCATGTTATTTATGAGTCTCAGAACTGGGAAAATGTTTTCGAAAAAAACCTAAACAAACATCTGCACACAGCTCACTCCACTGGTGCACAGTAAAATATTGTCCAGTTTTTTTTCGAGTAAGCTTTACGCAGTAATAATAAAATTTATTTGAATTCGGCATAATACATGAAACGTAACTTCAATGGGGTAATCTAAGTCAATCAGATGACTCTCCACAGAATGCACAAGCGAAAAGACTGAGTAGCATTACAGCCTTTGAAGTTTGTCAAATTATATTGTTTACAAACCAATTTTCAGAAACTTAAAGTGAAGTTTGATAAGTTCGAAGACTTGTAATGCTACAGCTACATGCATTCCCAATGTCAGACCCCAGTTAAAACAAAAATTTAATTCACAATTGGTGTTCTGAACTAGGTTGTCATAACCCCTCAGAAAACCGATAACTAACCACCAATCAAAATGTAGAAAGAGTCTGAATTCAAGTGAAATAAACATCATCTTCTTAAACTCTTAACTTGCAGAGTATTTTAAAAATATTTGTATCAAATCTAGTCATGGCTGCTTCATAGCTTAATACGTGCATTCCAGTGAGGGGACATAAGCTATGTTTTGGTGGCAAAAATTGAAAAAAATGCTTAAATCTGATTTAATTGTGAAGAGCAAGCCTGAAAATAGGCAAACTGTCGTTTGCAGATGTAGGTCCCCAGAGGGTGAATTTGCTAATGCTATCCCATACAATGGGCTAGTATCCCCTAGGTTCCTCTTTCTGTTTAGGCCAGAGACCTTGATTCAGATTGAAATTCACAGAGGGTACATTTAGTGATGCTACCCTGCTGTGAGGGGTAGCATCACCAAATTCACCCTCTGGGGACCTCATTCTGCAGATGACAGTCTGCTTATTTCCCTGTTGAAGAGTATCGGCTAGTGGGGTACATTAGGTAAAATAGAACTTGCTTCATCTACATGCATAAGAGAATGTACACTTACTTTTGCTTCTGTTCAATTTTGATATGGTGCATTAGAGACCAGAAGTGTTCATTAATTTCCTGCAGATAAAAAAGAGAATACTTAAAAACTATATTATAACAAAATCTTACTTGAAAACTAACGTAAACCTAAATGCAATAAAAAATCAACAAGGCAAACACAAATACTGATATCTGAAAAAACCAAGAAAAGGTAAGACTGCCTCTGTATCTCGACAATTAATAAACTTGCCCTAACTTATACTGCATAACAGGCCTGAAAATAAGCAGTCTGACATTTGCAGAATGAGGTCCCGAGAGGGTGAATTTGATGATGCTATCCCATACAGTGGGCCAATTTATCCTCTGGTACCTCTTTCTGTTTAGTTTTGAGGCCCTGATTCAGACGGAGATTCAATAGATGTCCTATGTGGTCCTCCATACTTTTGTCCACTGCGCATGCGCAGTGTCAAGGAAGTACCAAAATTGGAGCCAAATCATCATTCTTACAACCAGTGCCTGGTAAGCGTTATGTAATCAGCGGGGAGATATGAGTTCCCAACTCATGGGAGGCCCATCCCTGTCTGGGTCATTGGTAAGTATAAAATATATATAAATTACTATAAATTTTTCAACATTTTTATACTGTACCAATGACCCAGACTTAGTTGAATAGAAAAAAGGCTGGAGGACCTGTGACATAAAGGAAAATCCAATAGACTCAATTACATGTAAACAGAATTATCCCCTCCAGTAACATCCAGTATAACCCATTATACTTATCTTTTTAAAGGAAAGCCAATAAATAAAGATAGTCCAGAGAATGAGACTCTTTATACTCTTTTAAAAGTGTCCGAGAATTGTATATTAGCGCTCGTATGACACGTGACATATACAAATGCTTCACACAGAGGTACACTTTAAAAATATCACATAATTGAGATAGACATTAGCTTTACACTTTAAAACCATCCCGGCACCGACTCGGAATTACTGACTCCAGAGGAGGTATTCCCTTGCTTTTCACTATAAAGCAGGTGATATAAGGGAACACCATCCCCCCCCACCCCCCCTTCACCTAGCTCTGGGTCAAATACCCCAGAATGAAGAGGGCAGCAGGACAGAGTCATTACCGGAACAGAAAGCCTGCATAACTATAGTTGCAACTGTTTAGTGGACGACATTCTGAGCAACAGATAACAGACCTAAACAATGCAGGTCGTCAGAAATGGACGCAATATTTCTAAGATAAAAATTTGTGAACGTGGAAGGCTGAGACCAAAATGCAGCCTTCATCAAATCGGTAATAGCAACACTATTAGCATAAGCCCAAGATGAAGACAGCGCTGTTACTTCATGCACCTAAATCTTAAGCACAGACTGCTGATATGAAGATAATTTATCATAAGCAGTACGGATAGTTAATTGAATCCACTATGCCATAGAATGGACCGTAATGTCCTTTCTAATAGGCAGCAAAGACAGAAAGAAATGCTTACGTTCCTTTCTGATAAATTCAGATCTACGTTGTAAATATGCATAGCTCTGACTGGACAAAGCAAAGGCCTATGACCATCTGGAGACGGAAGAGCCTAAACAATAGGTTCAGGGTACTTATTAGGAGCCTGACTGTTAGCCAAAAATCCAACATTAGTAGTCAATGTAATGGTATTACCAGAACTACGATAGTGAGAATCATCAACAGATAGTGCATGAAGCTCACTAACTCTTCTAGCAGAAGAGAAGGCTAAGACAAAAGCTGTCTTATAAGATAAGTATTTGAAATCCACTGTATCAAGAGGTTCAAATGGCGTTTCTTTTAGCTTCAGGAGAACCCAAGCTAAATTCCACTTAGGAATTAACCTAAGGGTTCTAGGTCTATTTATCAAAAAGCTTTACGCTAACTTAGATAAAGAGACATTAGATCCAATCTGTAAGCTATCATGATGAGGATAGGTATCCGATAACATAGCCTTGTAACCTTAATAGTATTTGGCTGCAGTTTAATCTCATCAAACAAGTAGACCAAAAAATTAGCAATGTCTGGAATGGAGGGGTCATAAAATCAACAGAGTGATCCCTACACCATCGAGAGAAAACCTTCCACTTAGCAGCATAATTTTGCTAAGAGGAGGTCCTCCTACAGTTAGAAATTGTGACCACTGCTCGTCCTGTAAAATGCTTGCCGTGCAAGAAGGACCGCAGAACAGAAATACGTGAAGGTTGAGACATAGCGGGTTGTGATGCAGTGTGCGCCGGGAAACCAAAATAAATGAATTTTTGGAGTCGAAAAAGGGGCATAACTCTGGCAAAAATTGTTGGACTGCACCCCGATTCAAACTTCACCTGTATTTTATTTGATACATCTACATACCAAATTTCGTTTGATTTGGCCAACTATAACTGAAGTTATCTTCGGGAAACCAAAAAAATTGAATTTTTGAAGTAGAAAAAAAGGGGCAATTTAACTCGGGCAAAAATTGTTGGACAGCACCCCGATTCGAACTCGACCTGTATTTTATACTGATTACACCGACATACCAAAAATTTTTCGGGGGACAAAAATAATTTAGCACTCTACCAGTTAAGGAAGGATATAATCTTGTGTAATTGTATTCATTGTTGTTGTCTGTGCTGTGCATTTTATACTATAATCATGTCGATAGCTTTGCATGCATCTTACAGTACAGTCGTCATGGACTGGCTGGAATCCACATGTGGGAAGTGATGTCTATGCATGTGTTTACGAGGTAATAAAAATCATCATCAGCAAAATTTTAATTAATGAAGCATGGGTTGTACCCGGTGCTTCATTAATGAAATGTTTTATGATTATTCCTATAATTAGTGTTTGGAATCTTAATATTATTGCTCCATGGCAATATTGCCCACCCCTGAAAAGTGACCAGTCCACAGTGGCCATTCTGTACATATACACGATAGACCAAAGGCATGCGTAGTTGCATTTCTTTTTATATCACTCACCTCCTCAGTCACATAATTGATTTTACAAAGTTCACAGGTTAAAACATTTTCTTCTTTGCTCTCAGTTGTCGCCATTTTTTTCCCTTTACGCTTGGCAGAAGCAGGTTTCTTCTTCTCCACAGTCATTGTAAAAATGAATCAATCCAAATCTACCAATAAGAAGAAAATTAGTATGATTTTGTGTCCACATAAATGTGTGAATGGAATACCGCAAACAAATTCAGAAAACGAATTAAAGATAAAGCTGTCCCTACAAAATTAAAGATAATTTCCTAACAATTCACCATACATGTAAACAGTTCTCTGTGCACACAGGTGAACAGAGTATTTTGACCAGATCGCGACTCTGTCACATTCTATTCAAAATGCTTGGTGTACTTTCCTCCCCGAAACTCTGTAGAAGCTCACCTGTCCAAAAAGAAATCCACAAGCATCAACTGAATCTCGAGATCCAATAATGTAATTACATTTAATCAACTGAACTGGCAACAATTTGAACTCACTGTCGGAGGTATTCCAAAGTACTCATCTGCCTATTTTTGTCAGTATAAGCATTTCATGGTTTCCTCAGTGCAATATGTTTTGTCTTGGTGCTTTTCTGTTGATAGCGATATTGTTTCTTTTGAGACACAATATGAATCTGAGGTTGAAGCATATGAGCTTCCAATTTTCACATACTCAAAGAATTTGTCTTTGCCTCATTATTAATAAAATGGTGCTACCTCTTGGCATCATTATTTGCAATAACAGGGCATCTAAATGTTGACAAAGGTTCAGATGGGCACTTAACCCTTTACCTAACCTGAAAAGCAGACGACACTTGCAAAAATAATTCTTGAGTAACTAATTTTTTTCATTTTTTGTCTCAAAAACATAGGTTATGACCACTCGTTGGAACGAGCTCAACGAGCTTGTTCCAACGAGGGGTCATAACCTATGTTTTTGAGACAAAAAATGAAAAAAAATAATGAAAATTAATTGGCGATTTTTGAGAATAGCGCTGGCCGGTTTTGGCCGTTACGTTAGGTAAAGGGTTAACAGATGTCACACATGTTTTTTCAACATATTTTACAAGTTTGTCTGATGACTGTGGACACCTGTCTTTTAGTGCAATGAATGCTTCAACAAGTACAAAACCATTAACTGTCTTATTTAATCCCTCACTGGCAACTGCATTCACATTAAAACCCCAATTCCATGAATGTTTAAAAACAGCTTGTCTCTTAGAGTACATAGGGCTATCAGGGATGAAAAACAACTGGTGGTAACATCTTACGTACACCAACCAGGTTGGTTACTTTTGCAAAAACTAACACTCATTCCTTGACTTTTATATCAGGCTCTAAGTTTAGTATTGCCTCCATTACATTACTGCCATGTAGTTCTTTGTTTTATGATGTAACAAAAACACACTTCTTCCCAAGAGCTATTTTGAAATCAACTGTTTGGATGGTTGTGGAATCATAAACCCAGGATAGTTTCAAGGCTCAGCTATCCAGGGTCAACCAAAGCCATTATACAATGTTGCTATTATTGTGTTCAACCTTCACTGAACTTTGACATTCGTCCACTCACCAATGTGTGATAATACTGAACAGGTCTGGAATATTAAGTATATACATGTATTCGTAATCACCCACTGAATAACTTACATGTAACTGACCAATGAGATTGCTTAATTGGGACCAAACAACCAATTACATGTAGATTATACATGTACAATTTGCGATTGCCGTAGGTCAAATGGATCTTTACAGGTGATTTCACTCTTTATTAAGCCTGAGACGTTGACAGTATGAGGAAATCTGTCGATCAGCTTGAATCGAAAAATGCCCAACCCACCCTGGGGCCAAGCCAGAAAACAAGCAGCCTGTTATCTGCAAAATGAGGTTCCCAGAGGGTGAATTTAGTGATGCTACCCTGTAAGCAGGGCAGCATCACTAAATTTACCATCTCAACCTTAATCTGAATCCGGGTCTCAAACCTGAACAGAAAGCGGTACCCAGATGATAAATTGGCCCACTGTATAGGAGAGCATCATCAAATTCACCCTCTGGGGACCTCATTCTGCAAATGTCAGACTGCTTATTTTCAGGCCTGCCTAGGGCCGAAACTGTCCCCCAACATTTTGACCCAAACCACCCCCAGTAGGAAAACCGTCTCCTATAGCTATCTGTGATAATTTGACTTAAAATGTACCCTGACAAAAACCATTCCCATAATATTTTGACCAAACCATCCCCAAAATTGTGAAATCGCAAATGTAAAATATATGCGTATTTCATACTTGAAATTTCAAAACTTATATCTTGTTCTTACTTGCCACTAATTAATACACTACAAATTTGAAATCACAAGTTTGTTACGAGTGTAAAATACATGTATTTCCTACTTTTAACTTCAAAAAGGTAGGCTATATCATACTTGGATAATGGTCAGGTATTTTTTATACCATTTATGTGTTTCAAATGAATTTCAGCTTTCAGCTTACGTAGAAAAGTTTTTAGCGCACTTTCACTTTTTTAACAATTTAAGTTACTTGTGAGTCTCAGTTAAGATTTGACTGAATAATTAGGCCAAGATGTTTGTGCTCATTAGTAAGAAAAATGGGGCTGGGGTATATTTTGGAGTTATTTTACCTGATTCTGACATTAGATATTCTCTGAAACAGCATTCACTGTGTTTGGTGTGAATGTTCATTATTCTTCAAAACTGGATTAAAAACAAATTTTAGTTGATTTAACTGCATACATATTCTCGGATTAAATTCAATAGTAAGCCATTTTTTCTACAATATTTATACAGATACAGTTACTGGAAAAAGTTGTGAACAAAAGTTCCAAAGGTAGCAAAATTTACTTGGGGTGGTTTGGGCACGTAGATGTACCTAGGTGTGTGTGTGTGGGGGGGGGGGGGGGGGGGGGGTGAGGGGGGGGGGGGGTGGTCAAATATCAGGGAACAGATTGGGCCACTTAGTCATGTTATGTATTTAGAGTCATCGCCCTTTGCTTGTGTATTCTTGTAAGTGACATGTGCAATAAGTTCTGCGAACCAATTTCTTTACGCAACTTCTGCGCTGAAGACAATTTGACTTCAAGAAATAAAACTTTATGATTTACCTTCATCTCAAGTGTATTGTTATGGGCTCAACTTGATTTATAACAAGTCACACTGCTCAATCAAAAACCGGATTCTCATTGTAAATATGGGAATCTCAGAGAATACTCAGACCTTCATTTTAAAAAAATCCAGATGTGCTACACATTGTGCGTCCAAGATGATGCCAAGGCATACGGTTTCTTTGGTGGCAAGCTGATTTGGGAAAATGCCTCTAAGGGCACAAAACGGAGAAAGGAGATGCAATTACTTAGTGTGACAAATTAGGCAACTTAAGCTTTGTGTAGGTACATGATGGACATTATTCACACTACAATTTCTTACCACTAAATATCTAACTTTTAAGCATAATATACAGAGGAATAGTTAGCGAGGTACAAGTAAATGCAGTTCAAAATCCAGACAACACAAGTGCAAATCAAAGCACCGTCTGAACTCTGAAGTTTTCATTTGGGTCATTTGGGGGATCTAGGAACTGTCGCTTGGTGATAATTGATAGGAATATAGCACACAGTATTTATTCCAGCCCATCAGGTCATCAAAAAACTAGTATTTACCGGGAATTCCTCATTGACGTAATCAAATTTGTGTCAGCCACTGTCATGTGATGCTAACACTTCAAAGTATGGACATTCTTTCAGAAATTTAGTGTCAATAAATTCCACATCGATATTAAATTTATCGGATTTAAAAATTAAAATGGCAAAAATTAACATGGATTATCCAGAGTGGACTTTAGGTATGACAACGTCCATTTCATGAAATAATATGTGAGGGTAAAGTCAAATTTCCTGCCTATTTTCGTGATATAAACAATGAATAAGAAGGATAACAGGAACCGAGAAATGGTACGTGTACGTCGCAGACTAATATTATTATTCAGTGGCATGATGTATATGGCTAAAAAAATAGTGATAAATAAGAGTAGACTATAGCATGTTACGATGGTTATTCGATTAATCGAACAGTCGAGGCAGCCCTAGTGTTTGCAGACTCAGTTTTTGAAACTCTGACATCGTTGATGTAAACTAAAAAAGTACCTGCTTTTTTCACACGTGCAATTGATCGTTCACTGCAAATTGTAATTGTGCAAGCGATGACGTGTGAGAGCGATCACACACCATTAAAATGGAGGTTGGAATACTATGAGATTCTCAGGGAAAAATCGTGAAAAAAAAATAACTGCAAATCAAGATTTTTACATTTTTATCAAAAGAGAAGATATATGGAAAGACAGTACCAATACATTTACCTTTACCCAGTAGTTTAACTATCCTCTTGAAGTCCTGTTTGCGAACAGTGTCTGTTACTGTCAATTAAATGGGAAAAATAGGCTGCACAAAACAGGAGGGTCCGCTGAATTTTTAGCTTTGTTCCAGTACGAGGGCCTTTTTTCAAGATTTTGAGGTTTTCATATCGACTTACAGGCTTATAATCACAGAGGAACGTCTTTCCAATTGAGAAGCCCAGATTACATGCCCCTCATTTCTCCGAAATATTGAAAATTTTACGATTTCTTGGGCATGGTGAAAAACACACAGATGAAAATGCCCAGAGACAAAAATCCCTGAAAATCTTTTATCAGTAGCCAAAGGTTCTTACTTAATGCCACAGGCTTGTACTTAATGCCAAAGGCAGAACCTGACAGGAACAACTGGTGATTGCTCGTCATATGTGCAGGAATCTATGTGTGTTGAGACAAAAATTGAAGCTTGCCTTCACTGAAAATTACTATCCCTGAACATTTTATGGACAAAACCTGTAATGAAAATCCATGACTTCAGTCAATTCCCTGAAAACAAGAATGACAACGCAGTGCTTCAGAGAGTGACAACAGGGTTTCAGGGCGACAAGAGAAGTTTCACGCCAGCTGAAGCCACTCCGGTGAGGTGTTATTCAAACCTTTTTAACCAATTACACATGGGCTTCTCAATTGGAGAGCTGTTCTGCAGTCATTATAAGCCTCTAAGCAGGGACCAGCCTAGGGGGGAATTTTAGGGAGACTTCAAGTCTCCCTCCAGAAAAAATAGGGAGACTGCAGAGTCATGTAGGGAGACTTCATATGCAAGTGGGGAAAATTAAGAATATTCATGTACCACCCCCGCCGCCCCTTCATATTTTCAATTTATGGTCCTCCATTAACGTACAAATAATCCAGGTCAAGTTGTCTATGATGCATCTGTGCCAGGTTAAAAAATCACAATGTAATTATTGACTGAAAATCCCCCACTGCTACCTTCTCCTTCATGACCCCTCACCTCTTCTTCGTGTCAATCCCCCATCACCCTCCTGTGGTTGCCTTTCAACAAAGTCTACTAAGCTAATAATTTCCTAAGTCTGAAAGTGTGAACAGGACCAGATGTAAGAAGGTTGCTTGGGAGGTACTTTGTTAGTTAATAAACAAAATACATTCTGGGGTCGAGTATTTTGTAAAAGAAATGTCATTCCGCATCATTTTTATGGCATTCCGGTGTCATTCCACGTCATTTCATGTCATTCCAATGTTTAGGAGGACCCTTTTTCAAGATCGTCCACATGCACACATGTGTCCTGTACAAAGCTTTTCTTGACATCACTAAAGCTTTTTTTCATGTGTTTCAATTCCATTCGTGTTTTTCTGGGAATAGACAGCCCAACAGTTAACAGTCGTCAGCAAATCGAAATGAAAATAATGTGTTATAAAATACGTCCGTTGTGTATACATTTTCGGCTTCCTAAGCCACGTAACCCACTTTCAAACTGGGTTGTTTTGTTGAGTCGCGTAAGTCACTTATTTTCGTTTCGACACTTGAAGCTCCGACTGGAATGCAACAAAATAGAAATAAAAAAAATCCGCCGAAAGCGACAATGGACAATTGCTTGTCGTGTGATTTCAAATAAATGGACGTTTATTTGACAAATAAAAATGCCCATTTATCACACTCGAGCACATTTGATTTTTGAAAATATTTGTTTTCATGTAAACCTCGCATCACTCAGTTCAGCCTTTTCTCATTTTGGCCAATTTTTAGAGGGCGACTTGTAATCGCCCCGACTATTTTTCTAGGCGACTTTGGGCTTAGAAGGGCGACTTAATCGCCCTAGTTGCCCTCACGGCTGGTCCCTGCCTCTAAGTCGATATGAAACCCCAAAATTTTGAAAAAAAGACACCTGTACTGGAACAAAGCCAAAAATTCAGTGACCCATCCCATTTAATGGACAGTAACAGATACTGTTTGCAAACAGGACTTCGGGTGATAGTAACAGTATCCATCAAACATGTGTCAGGTCGTGAGTTCGACTTACATGTAATCTGATTAGAAGTAATCATGTGAGTTAAAGAATTGGACTGAAGTAGGTAATGAGTGATCACTCATGAATAGAAGTGCCAACAGCTTTCCATGATTGCCAATCAAGAAGTTTTGAGATGCCATGTTTGTTTAAGTTTACTTCAGTGGTTGCAATTTTCACTTTTTTCTCTTAGTCAATAGTCAGTAGGAAAAAGATGCCCGTTTGTTAGGTTTATTATTTGTAGTTTCATCCATGGCTTTTGAGTGTTAATGATAAAGAAACGTATGAATTCTAACAAGGAATTATTACTTTTTAACATTTATTCTTTATTCATCTACAGACTTTAAGGAGTGTGACTGTGAGTGTCAAAATAAAATACTGATTTTTTTAGGAATTATCATTTACGGTTGGGATTGTTTGTATTTCTGGATAATGTACAGATTTCGAGGTAGGAAGTCATTTACAAAACATTTATTTTCCTATATTTTAAGGGACCTCCGGTGTATGATGGCACCTCCGGTATTAAGAGGGACCGGGGTAGCCACTAGTGGCACTACTACAGTACACAAATCGCTGATCTAATGAAAAGCGTCAAAAGCCAGAAAAGGCCAACCTTTATTTTATTTTTTCTGGTATCAGTACACATGTCTACTGAATTGCCTCATCCACCGTGTATGACACTACAAGTTAATCAAGGAATGAATTTAACTTTCTTAAAACGGCGACATTTCAATTTATAGAACCATAAAATGTTGAGGTTGACAAGATTCTTGTCAAAACATGAACCATCCAGTGATCCACTTCAAATTTCAAAACACAAATAATCAAATGCCGTCTGAAAATGAAGAAAGAAAAAACTGAAGAAAAAAATATCTATTTACTGTGAGACCGCTTTCTAAGAAATCGTTTCTTAAAAGTCATTTAAATTACAGTTTGCGTTCATTCTCAACCATTATTTTCAAATCGAAAGAAATACCATCAACAATAGCCGCCATTTTGATTTCTTTCTTTTTTTACTCACGATTAAGCCCCTTGAACGCTTTGGGTATGTTAATAAGTCCATTCGAAAATTGCCCGTAATATTTCGCCCCAATTAAAAATTTTCACGGAATCACATTACACCATTTGAAAGATTTTTCCACTGCTTTCACGGATAATGTATCTGTGTTCATTTTAAATGTCTTACACCAGTAAATAATAGAAACAAAAAGAGCTTGGGAATTGGAGCAGCAGAATGTACTTCAGGCAAAGTATTCTGAGGAGTTTTGTGAATGATATTGAAATTAAGTTACGTCATTAACCATGGTGGTGGATGATGCTAATGCGCACGTGCAGCAGGTGTTGTGTGACACGTGTTTCCGTCTTCCATTATGTTGCGGGGCGGGAGTGAGGCGCCGGTTGTTATGATGACGGGCGGTTACTGTGGGTTTGGAATGAAGGTTGGGAGGGTGGTGGTGAACATATGTTCAAGGGATGTTCATTAAACTGGAGTGTTTTTACTAGCACGGATTCTTCCAGAGTCCTCGTTTTTTTGTCTCTCGCGAGCCACATTCTATGTACTCCTGGGGTATTTCCCATCAGGACATTTGCCGTATAGGAGTTGTCTGTTGGAACACGGGACTACACGTAGACCTAGCTATACGTGATATGAGTGAGTGTTAGATTAAACGAGAGTACTGTATGTTCTCGGGTTCGTCCGAAATCCTCTTTAAATGCCTCTTTTAGTGCCAGCTACGTTTCTATTCTGCCCAGTACTCGACTGTTTTCGACAACCTTCTTATATTTATATAGTGGCAATAAGCTGAGACGAGCAGCAAGTACTGCTGTATGTCTGATCACACAGTTTACGACTGTGTCTCGAATCGAAGAATTACACGAGAAGCCACTCGGGTCGAGCATTACGCGATCGACGCTTTGGGTTTTCCAATTTCAAAACTGAAGGGAAAACCAACCACATGACTGATAATGATGATGGAAGAGACTAGCAGTAACTGGTAGCTCCTTAAAAGTCCACAACAACGGTAGAACCCAGCAGTGTTTAAGTTAGGGCTAATAGTATGATCCAGTCGTCCCTTGATTACAACAAGGCACCATCAACAATGCTAAAGTATTACAGATGGCGCCTTTCTGCACTCAAGTGACACAGTTGTAGTGATGGTAGTGTTGATACTTTGCAGTGGTAATGGCAAAAGCCGGTGGTATTGTAAATTGATCATAGGACAATTAGTGTTGGACGTAGTCGTGACAGCATAAATTGTTAGTTTTTTTCTCTCTGCGTTTGTTTTCAAATGCTTGCTTGTAGTTACCACAAGTGCATTGTTGAGACAATGTATTTTAGTGTGCGAGGTTTTTAATAATTAGATTTCGAGGTTTTACAGAGCCTCTTCTACTTCTACTTCTACCAGGTAGTGACCACCTTCAAAAAGTTGAAGATCTTGTCACGAGATCAATGCCCATGTGCTATGGGGAAGGTGGCCTTTTCATGAGGCCAAGTCTGAGTGCATCCAAAGAGGCACTCATGGCTAGCTCTGATGGTAACTTGTTCCATTTAGAGATTGTCTTGGGGAAAAAGGACTCTTTCCTTTGTGTGGTTTTACATAATGGAATTTGATATGAGAAGGGGTGGCTGAGTCTTGAGTGCCTTATTGGGGGAATGAGTTTACTTTCCTTGCTAATTGCTGCCATTTGGTGATGTATTTTATAGAGCATTGCTAGTCGGGCATTTTTTCTTCTCTCACGCAGGTCTGGCCAATTCAAAGAGATAAGCATATCACTCACACTAGAGGTGTTATAGAAGCTGTTGAAGACATAGCGGGCAGCCCGGCGTTGGATCATTTCAATGTTATTTATGTCCTTTTGCAGATGAGGGTCCCATACTGAACAGGCGTATTCAAGTGTTGGACGAACCAGAGATTTATATGCAAGTGCCTTGACTGGTATTGGGCAGGCCTTAAGATTGCGTTTCAAGAACCCTAATGTTCTTGTGGCATTGTTGCATATGTTTGTAATGTGTGTGTCCCATTTGAGGTTTGAGCTAATGGTAACACCCAGGTACTTAGCCGATTGTACATGGTGAAGGGACTGGCCATGCAGCGTGTAATTAGGTTTTATGGGTGATTTCCTATTATGAACAGTCAGTACATTACACTTATCTGGGTGGAAGGCCATCTTCCACTTTTCCTCCCATACTGCAAGTTTGTCAAGGTCATTTTGGAGTGATGTGGCATCAGTCTTTGAGTTTACTACTGAATATACAATTGTGTCGTCGGCAAATAATCGGACAGTTGATGAGATGCCGTGGGGGATGTCATTTATGTAAAAAAAGAAATAGGGAAGGGCCAAGTACTGATCCCTGTGGGACGCCAGATTCCACCGGCACATAACCAGACATTTCTCCTTCCATTACAACTGCTTGCTTTCGATCAGAAAGAAAGTTCTGAATCCAGTTTTTAATGGGGCCATTTATGCCATAAAATTCAAGCTTATGAATGAGTAGAGAGTGGCTGACTTTGTCAAAAGCTTTTGAGAAATCCATGATTAATGTGTCGGTTTGTAGGCCTTTTTCCATGTTGGTGGTGACGTCGTCAATAAATTCTAGGAGGTGGGTCTCGCAGGATCTAGATTTGCGGAAGCCATGCTGCATTGGGTATAGAATATTGTCCTCATCTGCATGCCTCAAGATTTTACTGACAATGATGTGCTCAAGGATCTTACAACAAATGCAGGTCAGTGAAATTGGTCTGTAATTTTCCGGTTTGTATTTCTGGCCTTTTTTGTATATTGGGGCAACGTGGGCAGTTTTCCAGTCATCAGGGAGTGTGCCAGTATCGAGAGACTTTTGAAAGATGAATTTTAGAAGTGGTGCAATACTATCAGCTAATTCTTTGAGTATTCTAGGCTTTATGTTATCTGGGCCTGCTGATTTACCTGGGTTGAGCTTTTTGAGGAGCTTGCATATTCCGTTCGTAGTTATGGTAAGCTTAGATATTGTGGGATAAGTTTTTTTTATCAAGCATGTAGTTATTGTCTAGGAATTGCTGATTGGAAATTTCCTCTGCAGGTGAAAAAACCGATTGAAACTGTGAGTTATGTATGGTGGCTTTAGCTTTAGGATCTGAATATAATTTGCCATTTTCTTTCAGTTGGGAAATGCCTGAGTAATCTGTCTTTTTATGCTTTATATAAGTCCAGAATGTTTTCATACCATTGGACTTATTTTCATTATCTTCAGGTGTTATTATGTCATTTATATATTTCCAGTAGGCTTGACGTAGAAGTTTCTGAACCAAAAATTTGACATGTTTAAATGATTTCCGAGTTTCTGGGTCACCATTTTTTCGCATTTTTTTGAATAGTCGGTTTCTCTTATTGATCAGCTTTTTAATGTTGCTAGATACCCATGGTAGTTTGTCTTTCTTTTTACACTGTTTTTGGGGTATGTGGTCATTTGTTAGTTGGTGAAGAGTGTTCTTAAATGTGTCCCACATTAAGTTTATGTCAGGGTCATCACTGAATAGTTGGTTGTGGGTTACAGCGAGCTTTTCACGCATAGCATCCCAGTTCGCTTTCTTATAAAGATGTATATTTCGAGGCTTTTGAACAAGTTTTTGTGGGAGGGCGTCAAATTCAAAGAAAATTATGTTGTGATCAGAAATTCCTGGTATAATTTCAACTCTGGGAATGAGACTGGGTTTATTAGTTTGAATTTGGAACTGACTATGTAACATGGTTAAACCAAATGTTTAGCCAATGCATATGTGGCATGTGACATGCAATATTTTGATCTACCCGCTATGAAAAAAAATACCCGTCTGACAAACTCCTTACTTGAACAACTCAACCAAAGCCGAAGAGTGTTTTACACATAAACGAACATGGACCAGCACATTTTCTTTTCTTTTATTTGGTTCTAAGCCCACTGCTTTTCATAATATATGTTAATGACATAGATAAAGTAGGGAAAAACTATGTTGAACTATCGCAGTTCTCAGACGACAAAGGCATGTGGACGGCCAATAGGTGAACAAACATAATTTAAAATCGCCTGTAGTATACCATTCGCGATCCTGAGACCTTTAAGAAGCAAAGGAAAACAAACGCCCCCAGTATTGATCTCAAGTTATGCGACCACAAGTTAGAAGCGAGCAACGAGGTCAAATGTTTGGAATTTACTCTGGATAGCAAGCAACCTCAGTCAAAACAGTCGCGTAAACTCCATCACGGTTAGAGCTACTAAATGTTGGCCTATTAATTTTCTGAAGATAATCAGAGGTAAAAATTGGAGAGGACACAAAGACGTGCTTCTCAAGCTTTGCAAATCATTTATACGTCCAGTTCTAGAATATTGTACCATAATAACTAGTGACCTGAACAAAACCAACAAAAGCTACAGAGGGTTCACAACCATGCCCTGCGCATAACACTATGCAAGCCTCTGTGGACACCGGTAAAGGAACTTCATGAGCTAGCAAAAATAGAAACCAGTGCAACGCGTTTAAAAAAATTACAAAACAAAACCCTCAATAGTGAATTAATGGTAGAGCGAAATGAGCACCAAGCCCTTAACAGAAAAACTTAATGAGCTAAAGAGAGCTAGACGAGGATATAATTAGCTATCATAATAAAGTCGGGTGACTAAACAAATCCAGGGATCTATCAAAACTACTACAATTGAGACAAAAATCAATGAGATGTACATCACCAGTCAAACAACATAAGGGGGAGTTAGTAAGGACTGCCTCACTGCACAACGCGTAAAACATCACCATAACGCATTGGGAAGGGCCGGGTACATGGTGTAATTAATCTGAGCCGGCGGCAGGTGACGACACGCACGAAAGGTTGCCTCTGCTACCAGTGGGAGCTGCAAACAGCGATAATAATCTCCACCTGCAGTCTGGTTTTCCATCCTGGAAGTATTAATTCCGAGGGAGGGAAGACTGGTTGTCCCCTCCGCATGGCACTTGCGGAACAGTGTACGTAGAAGGCAACGACGTCTTCTAACCCCATAAGTTACAGAAAATTATAAAAAAAAGAATCAAAGTGCGTGGAGGCAGAGAGGATTGCCTCGCTACTCATTGTGAACTCTACGATCCAGTCTGTAAGGACCGCCTCGCAACTCTGCGGGTGGGGAGTGGACTAGGAAGAAACCAACCCCTCGCCCCATCAATAGCAAGAATCGCACAACAGTCACAATATAGAATAGCGGATTCTCATTTCTCTCTATAACTTTTCTAATTGAACACTCTCAAATTCTCTTAAAACACTCTAACGAAGAAGATGCACGCAAATAGTCGACGAAGCGCAGGGGGGATTGGAACAAGCCTCCTGCCAACATACACAGAAACCCACCAAACACCAAAGAAGGATTGAAACAAGCTTGCCCGGTTGGGACCACTGTACATTTCAAATAATTAAGTAGATACTAAAGATACAACGGCCATTTTAAGGGCTTTTAGGTGTGTGTCAGTGAGTGTGTGTGTGAGTGTGGGAGGGTGGATGTGTGCAGGTGGATGTGTGTGTTTGTTTGGGGTGTGTATGCTTGTGGGGTTTTGTGTTGTTTTTGTATTAGTTTAATTTTTTTTTCACTACCACGTCATCATTTCCCCCTAAGGCAGACCAGATGCTCATGATTTAGCATCCACTCTCCCTCAAAGGTTGATGGACGACTCCCAGCTTTCAAAAACACATATTGGTGTATTTTTTCCTTTTATAACCGTTATGGATAATATGCTGGGACTGCTCCCAAACCAGCGACCTGTTTGAGTTTCTTTTTCTTTTCTCAAAAACTAATCACAAAACTGCGGTTTCAGTATTACCATAAATATCCCCACGTCTCTTAATAAAACACCAGAGTAGATGTCTTGTAGTTGTTGCACAACTCCTAGTCACTTTCCACTTCGAGGTTGTAGGGGGTCTCAGCGCATTGTCCTGCCACCACTTCACACACTCACACCAAATAATATTTTTGGCACTCACGTCTATCGTAGCTTCATAAGCAAATACAGTTATTCGGGCCGCAAGGGATTTCAAATTCCACATCGTCCCTGTGCGTCATTGGCGCGCTGAAACTATCATTCATTCACATTTTATTTTGATTTTTTTTTCTCCAAAGGCACAGCTGAAATATCCTAACTGGAAATAACTCGAAAAGGGTCTTTGACGTGAAGATCGTAAGATTAATTTTGGAAAGGGATGACGACTGAAAAACGACTTTTGGGTCTTAAATTAAGTGATTTTACTATGGGAATTCCAAAAGTAAATTTTGGGGCCATATCGTCCCACCAGGGTATGATGAATCCTATGGTAAATTCTCGGGCCATGTCGTTACTCGCACCTCTGAGGTATAAAGAATAAAGATTTATTCGTAAAAATGAGTGTCAAAATTAAAATGCAGACACGTCATTTATTGAAGGAAACATAATCAAAATACTCGAATTATGATTGAATGTACACGCTTATTAAAACAAATTAGGAGAATTTCTAATCCGTCACTGGGGTAAGCGCCTTACAAAAGTGATAAAAACCTTTTAACCCTTCACCCAACGAATCGCCCACATCCACCCGCGTAATATGCAGATTCAGCAGCCGAAAAAATATTATTTTTCGAAAAATTTCAACAAAACCATATCATGTGATCCCTCTTTGGAACGAGCTCGTCGAGCTCGTTCCAAAGAGGGGTCACATGATATGGTTTTGTTGATTTTTTTTTTTAAATTTAAAAAATGATATTTAAAATAATAAATTTTGAAATCGTCTGCGTTGGGTAAAGGGTTAAACTTTACTTTGAAAATGGGATATAATTCATCGACGTTTCATAGAAACGTTTACTAAGACTGTACTACAGCATTGTGAAAAAGTCTGTCATGATTCCCTTTGCCACAATGGGCTGCAAAAATAATGTTTATCAGCTGTAATGCATTTTTTGAAGCGGTTTTTATTTGCATAAACAAAATGCGAAGGTTCATATGTAGTGATATTAATTCTGATGACATTTAGCCCTTTGAATCCGAGAGGCCGCTTTTCCGGCACAGGAACATGATATGTCATACATTCATCAAGTAGGATGGTTGCTAAGTGGATGTGCCCCAAGGCTACACGTTGAAAATATTAATTAGTCTACCCTCAAAATAATGAAGATGGAGTCTTCCAATCCCTGCTATGGAAGAGGCTGCCAAGATTCAAAGAGCTAATGCCTTTTCACGGGCGTGTAGGTAGGGTTTTATGCAGAACAAATGCAATATCAGTTCTTACTGAACATTAACTAATGGGCGATGATCTGGCCGATGAAAAACGATTTGGAAGTAAGTATTCGGGTCGATTAATAACCAGGTGGAGGCTCTAAACATTCGAGACACTCCCATCGCAGATTCGCTGGTATAGATATGGCCCCGGAATTGCAGGGTTTCTTTGCCTCTTTCCTTTAATTTTGTCATATTTGTTTTGTGCACACAATAAAGGACTTGAATAAGGAAGGGTGATAAGCTATGTTTTGAAGGCAAAAATGTGAAAAACGCCGACCGGAAGTGTCCGTTACTTTTGGAAGAAGGATTAAGCTCAGGACAGCCTCCTTCCCTCCAAATGTAGCTGGGTCGACAGGTGGGACTAGGAAATTTTCGATGGAACCTAGCGATGTAAAGCATCGTCACACATTTCTGATGATATGGGGCGATTTTTTGCATCCCTAAATTTTGTGAAAAATATTATAGTCTCAATGCCACCAGATAAAAGATATCAGAACCACTGTTTGTGATGTTTAGCAACCAGTGGCGTTGGCAGGGAGTCCTGGAGGAAGGAGCCTGGGCCCTCCAAAATCCTCACCGCCCCTAAAAATTACGAACTCTACGATCTGCATGGAGCGCTAACTAATGAAATTACAGATTAAATATCACGCTTGACGTTCTTTCGAGCCTCCATATAGCGCCATTTTGGGCATATTTTTCAAAAATTCTTTTTGAAAAATACTACCTCAGGCCACCAAACGAGGGCCACCACATAGATACCTTTCTCCAACTCAACACGTCGATCTTCGTGATATCGTTTTGGTATACAAATTCCTGGAGCCTCTAAAAGACCCATGCCTCCAAGCTGGCTGTTAGCGACCTAAAGCATCCCGATTGCGACGTCTTAGAACTTGACTACATTTCGACAGCCGTATATAAACTTTTAGATTCGAACAATCTCTTCAGTGTAAGGGGCTTTTGAATCACGGATAACAGATATGTACCTTCGTTGTTATTCAAAACAACCATCAGCAGTAAGTACACTATGTCATTCGGTGAATTTATTTTGATCAAGTCTCTTTGAAACGTAATGTTTGCTATCATGCCTCTATTTACATGTCTGAGGACAATCGATCTGAACTGCAAGCTGATATGCTTCCAAAGTAAACAACACTGGCCGTTTTTATGGAGTCGATCCATATTATTCCTTGTTATTACAATATTAGCTCAGTAGTCACGGCTATTATAAGGATTTTATGACGTCAAGCAACAGCAGGAAGAACTATCAAAATTACTATCAGTAACTTACGAATCGAATTTCCTAGGAGCCAATAAAATCTCACTTTAAACTATTTTAATTAAAAATCAGGCTTCCAATTCTGTCAAGGGCAAGCTTTTTTTCTTTATTTTAATGGAAAACATTCTCAAAACTAAGTTCTGTCACAGCAACAATTTTTGAAGAAAACATCCGTTTTCAAATGATTCTGTGAAGGGCGTGTAATACGTATTTTCAAAATTAAATTTAACATGTGGAATAGATACAAGAGCGATTGCCCACGCAAACTGCTGTTGGTTTGTTTTACTTACAAGACTGTAACACTACAAGGATTAAAAGATGAGCAATGTACAAATACAGGTATTATTTTGTTCCGCTTTATAAAAAAGCCAGAAAATAAGCAGACTGACATCTACAAAATGATGTCCCCAGAGGGGGGATTTAGTGATGCTACCCTGCATAGCAGGGTAGCATCACTGAATTTATCCTCTGTGAACCTCAATCTGAATCAGGGTCTCAAAACTAAACAGAAGTGGTACCCATAGGATAAATTGGCCCACTGTATGGGATAGCATCATCAAATTCACCCTCTGGGGACCTCATTCTGCAAATGTCAGACTGCTTATTTTCAGGCCTGTTTATACAAAGTCAGTTTGGGCCTAGCCCACAAGACAAAATATTTATCGTATTTACAGAGGAGGGGGGGGGGGGGGATTTTAAAAAAATGCCCTACACAGGGCCGGGGTGGGTAGGTGGTCCAGTCACGAAATAAGTCACCTTTTCCTCACATCAAATTTACATTTTTGTCTGTTTTAATCTATCTAGATACACTCTTAGGTGTTAATAGTAGCTAGTACATATGTGGCATTGTAGCATGACTAATAACCAACTGTTGTAACTCACATTTGGTGAGATGGTGACCATCAAATAGTTAGTGACCAATATCGCCCACCCTTAACCTGTTTTTAACAGTTGAAACCAGAGTTGCATAAAGAAAAATCAAATGTTCAATCAAATAAATCATTTATGTAACAAAAAAAAACAACAATAATAACAACAACAAAAAATGAATGTGTGCAGCTGGATTGTGTGTAGTAAGATAGTTAGCAGAGAAAAATCAGGAAGAAAAATTAAAATCAGAATAGGAAAGTCTGACCGAGGCTGACTAAGGAAGTAATGCGACGAATAGATACGTGAAGTAAATGAGTTAAAAGAATTCACAACATATTTTATACAAAAATAAGTTTCTCTACAGATACGAGAGCCACATGTACAAATGGGCCCAGAATGTGGACCATCCACATTAGACCTGGCTTGGTTCATACATGTATATTCACATCCCCATGCACCTCCCAGATTTATCCCATCTTTTCTTGTCTACCCTGGACTCTTGTATTTTGAAATGAAAAAACCCGAGAATCACTCTAATGGCAGCCCATTTTCTTCAAGAAGTGCTTGAGATTATTTCTTGACCACGACCAAGAGCAGCACTGCAATGTGTGAAAGCAGAATAATTACATTGTTAATGTAGTTATACGTTTTGGGTCCAAATACTCATTTCCTATTGGTCAGCTGGATGAAAACGTCATGACCAAATGTAATTCATTTTCCAATGAATACATTTGGTGACCCGCATTTACGGTAGAGCGCAATTCATTTTCCAGTGAATACATTTGGTCGAACTTTGACCCGCATTTACGGTAGAGTGCAGTTGACAGAATGTAATTCGGGCGGTGTTTGGGCTGGTTTATAACTTTTAGCGCCTCTCGCAGTGATCAGTGATTATAGTTTACTGATATGTTAAATAAATTGTTCCAAGTTTCGTTGCGAAAGACGGCAATTTGACAAATTTGGGTCAACGCCAAAAAACCGGTGCTCAACTCAGAGTTGAGCGCTTTGCCTTTTGTGTGAGGGTGTTTCTTCGCCTCGTTCGTGCGTACATGTTTTATTTCGTCTTTCTGCTTTGTTGTTTGGTAAAAAGTAGTTTAAACAGTTACGGAATGTAATTATAAGAATTGAATGCAATTTTTATAATCTTTATTGGAGTATGAGCGTGTGGGAATGGGTGCAAATTATGTATGAATCCCTTCGGGATTCATACATAATTTGTACCCATTCCCACACGTTCATACTGCAATAAAGATTATAAAAATTGCATTCAATTCTTAATTAAAACTTGCACCGAACTACATTAGAGTTACCCCGACAGGTCGATCAGGTTGTGTAAGTAAAAAAGGATCCCAGTCTATTACACCTTACGAAGGTGCTGGCATCAGTAAATGCATGGTGCTTCACTACAAATTTAAGCAGTCCACCAGCTGCCCACAGTGACAGAGTTTGTGCCATACCAGTAACCCATGATTCACGATGAATTTGATATTTGGTTAGGGTTCAAGTCAGGGTATATGACCAAGTTTGTCAAATCCTCCACAAAATCATTGTGCTGGCTGACGTTGGTGGGTTAGAAAGATGACATCAATACAGTGTACATGTATGCACTATAGATTATTGCCCTTTTCTACCCCATCAACCCATATCAACTCACCTCCAAGATCCCATTGCATCTAATTTCGATTCTAATGATCACTCCAAGTGTTCTAAGGATGACTTAATATTGCTAGGTTTCGTTGTATATTGCACGAGTGAATTAGTGAATATGATTTAGTGTGTAGGCTCAATAACTCATGTCTAGACACTATACGATATAGTTAGGAACGATTAGGTACTATTATTGCAGGCACGAAGCATTTATCTTATTTATCTCTGGCTTTGCTCAAAATGTTTTATTTTTAAAATTTTTTTTTGTGAATTATCTCCTTTTCGTGTTTTGTTAGAAAAAATGGAATAGCAGAAACGGATCAGTAATATGACTAAAAACCGGACAGTTTTATATTAAGGATTCATTTTAGGAGGTTGAACTGGGTTGAAGGGGGTGGTTCCCCGTCATGAAAAAGGAAACAAAAATTCTCCAAAAAGGGGATGGAGGGCAGTCTCAAGGCGGAAAAAGTTTTTTCACTCCTGTGTAGAGAGATTTTTTTCAGGTCCCCCATGGTATTTAAATAATATCCCCTCCTATACGATATATCATATATTTTCATGCGTATTATGAAATTTATAAACTACGAATTCTCTCATGAAACGAATCGTGAACTTGAATGACAGTTTTATGAGAAAAATGGTAATGATAAATCGATCATCTATTATTTGATTAACTGATTGTATGGAGAGAGAGAGAGAGAGAGAGAGAGAGAGGAGAGAGAGAGAGAGAGAGAGAGAGAGAGAGAGAGAGAGAGAGAGAGTTACTTGAAACTTTAGCATATCGTTAGTGCTGAGAATTGGTAAAGGTAAAATAGTTCCTGCCGAGTTGTACTGTGTTTAAAATGGGAGCGCGGTGGCGTTACGGTAACCGGTTCTCGTTAGATCACCGAAGTTAAGCAACGTCGAGTCCGGTTTGTCCTCAGATGGGTGACTGAGCGATCGGACTCCCGCGTTGTGTCCTTGGGCAAGGCACTTAACCCCGATTGTCCACATAGGGGCACGATGACGCCGTGTACTAAGGTGCGCATGTGTTCAACCAATCTAACCCTGCCTGTGCTGCAGTGCGGAGTTATGATGTTGGGGAGCTGGCAGCTGCTCGTCGTTGCTCGGTGGTTCTCTACGGGTATTTCGGCTTCCTCCACCCGTAAAACCGTCACGGTCATGATTAGCCATTGTGCATAAATATGTGACCTTAAACACCAATAAATAAATAATAAATAAACTGTGTTTGAATCGTTGGTTAGGAGCTTGCTTGCAGCTTTCCTTTTCAAATTTGCTTCCTTGGAACCGGTAAATCATTTCGTAAACGTGAAGATTATGCCACAAGAATGTTCGACACGAAGATATTTTTTTTGTCCCTTGAGTGCAACAAGGCACTATCTGCAGTACTTTATTTCGCCACGACGATATAGTGAACGCTAATTGATTGCCAAGAGTAAAGTAGTGCCTAAAAGATTACGTATTTTAGACACCATTTAAAAATGGTCCACGTTAACTGTGGCATAACCTCTCTTAATATGACTTCTGTAAACAACGTGAGCAGTAATCAAATAGTCGATATTCTATGAACTACAACCATTTGGAACGTAAAAGTACAGCAATCGATTTTGTTTGGATCTTTAACCCTTTACCCAACGCAGACGGTATCAAAATTTATTATTTAAAATATAATTTTTAAAATTTTTTAAAAAAATTTCAACAAAACCATATCGTGTGACCCCTCGTTGGAACGAGCTCGACGAGCTCGTTCCAGCGAGGGGTCACATGATATGGTTTTGTTGAAAATTTTTGAAAAATAATATATTTTCAACTGCTGAATTTGCATATTACGCGGACGGATGCGGACGATTCGTTTGGTAAAGGGTTAAAATGCGAGCCTACATGGGAACGGCACAACCGTTTCCGCAGATGACATTGACCCTTAAAGTTCTATTTCCGGCTTTGGTAATTTCCGTGGCCGCACAATAGGTGTCACGGCATGCAGTCTTAAAGGTGGCTTCAAGACAATAGTCAAACAATCACGGCAGTGCATTTCTAGTCAAGTCATGGCTGCCTACAGATGCAGCCAGGGCTTGACTGAAACCACTGTCAAACCCTTACATTTCTATGTCAAGTTGCAATGGAAATTCTAATAAATTATGCCCACGGCCCCAGGCCTTCAAAGGTTAAGGATCCGGAAAACAGACGATGAAGTGTAGATTCTTCGAATTTAAACTTTTACACTCTAAAATCAGTTGGGTTAAAAATTAACCCAAATCAAATGCGTTGATTGAGCATGAACCCAATTTTAGAGTGCACAGTACCAATACTCAAGCGGCCAGGAGCAATCGTAATTTTGCGTACGAAGCTTCAAGTACTACCAACACAGTCTCACCATTTTATTCAAGAAGTTATGTAACAAAGTCTCGTCTCATCCACCAAGTCGATCATCTCAAGAAAAATCCAAACACGGGATCTGGTACAGAAATAAGAAAACAGCCGGTTTGTATTTTGTATTCATGAAGTGAATTTCACTTACTTAAATTAATCAGAATTCAGAGTGTTTTTTATTGAACTTACGTTCAATTGTTGTTAACTGCAGTCGAATAGCCACACACAAAATGATTTGGACCTGGACAAGAAAAAAAACCCATGCACTAAGGCTCAGCTGCTTTTGGCAGTCTTTTTTTATTGAACTTCGGTTGCATTTTTGTTAATCCTTTACCTAACACGAAATGCAGACGACACTTGCAAATAAAATTCTTGAATAACTAATTATTTTCATTTTTTGCTTCAAAAACATAGCTTATGACCCCTCATTGGAACGAGCTCAACGAGCTCGTTCCAATGAGAGGTCATAAGCTATGTTTTTGAGACAAAAAATGAAAAAAATAATGAAAATTTAATATTGATTTTTGTGAATGGCGTTGGCCGGCTTTGGCCGTTACGTTGTGTGAAGGGTTAACTGTACTCAAATAGCTGCTATTTTTTGTGCATGCCGACAGACGGACAGACGGACGAGTGTGGAAACGAATCAAATGATTTCGATCAGTATAACAAAAATAAAAAAACATTCACTGAGGCTCAGCTGCCTTTTGTTTATATTCATTTGTGTGCGGCACAGAATACATTGGGCAAATCTTTGGCGACGGGTATCCATTCAGAACCTTTCTTATTAATAAGGTAAAACTTTGGGGACACAACAGGTAAATTTATTGTCGACGACCCACCTTAGCCTACCGTGCGGGACGACTTTAACTGTAAATTTGATAATTTCGTCCTCAAATAACTTGAAGATTGCTGAATTATTCTCCCTTCCTTCATTGATAATATTCTTGCACCACTTCTCAAAGATCATAGAATGATGTAACTGACCGGTATTGTGAATGAAATTTGGATACCAGTATCAATGAATCAATGAATAATGTACACTGAATTTCAGAGAATGATATATATTGAAATACAGATTAACACCAGCAAAATAAAACTATGAAATTTAACAAATAATATACCGTTTAACAGAACCCAATGCGCTCTGTCAAACGAGGTATTGTTGGTTAATTTTTTGATCCGTTACACAGAGTGTTTGATTGCTGATGAGTATGATCTTGTGCTGTCTGAATGCAGAGGGTTAAACCCTGCCGTATATTTTTCTTCTACTTTTGTAAATAGATACAATAACGATTGCGGCCCTGACTTGACCAACTTATCTAATTTTGGCCCTGACAAAATATGCAAAATACAATGGAACCCTTTTAATTGAATAGTCACTTTACCAATGAAAATTATTCAATTAACAGGAGTATTTAATTAACAGGGCTTGTGTATCTTTCCTGTATTCTAGAGATAAACTTAGCATTTATTCTATTATATATTGTTTGACAGAGCTCCATGAGCTCTTTCAAACAAGATATAATAGATTAAATACCTATATTGGATGTACTGAGGCCAAATAGGTCTATAAACAAAAGAAAACTGGAAAGAGTCAGGGTAATTTCTCGACGGGATACAATATTTTTTATTCAATTAACAGGAGTTTACTTTATAACCTATATTCAATTATCAGGTCAAATGTGTACTGGAGGTATGGTAAATGGTTTTGTGTTGGGAAATTGTATTCAATTAACAGGGATATACAATTAAGAGACATCCAATTAAGTGGGCTCCACTGTACTTGTAAGAGTTCGTTGTGACTGCTTAATTTTAGTTATATAGAAGTCAAAATCAACAGACTTTGTATCTAGCTGCTCAAACTTATCAATGTCAAGAAAGTGTAACTGGGATAGCTTGAAGTGTTCAAGAGTTTACCTACTTTTCTTGATAGATAAGATCTTTCAACCGGACGTATTAAAATTCTCATAATTTATCGATTTGTCTGTTTAAACATGTGACATTAAACGAAAATCTGGGAGTCGACAAAGAGACTGCACAGTGATACCAAAGATCAGTAAATAATCTCAACACCTCACCTCTATAGAGGTAGGGATTAACGGTTTGAATCCAAATAGGATCTTCTTTAGAGATGGGTGGTATACTGCACATACCGTTCGATATCGGTATCGAGCCAATACCGATTTAACGTACCGAGGGAGTATCAAAATACCGAAATTTTGATATTGAAAAATTTTCCAGACATTAGTTAAAAAAAATAAAAGGGCAAACAAAAGAACATTACGCAACATTCACAACAAGAGCCCATTGACTGTGTATTTCTAAAGACTGTCAACACCAGTCATTTGATGTAACAAAAAGGCTGAGAGAAAATACCCGGGGGGTATTTTCTCTCAGCCTTTTGGTTACATCAAATGACCGATGGCGATTGCCCGTGTTACTTCCAATATTTTGAAAGTTCGGCGGCTTTGGCGGCATTAAAACGAGGAACTTCAACTGGACAATATGCCCAAAATACAATTCGATATTAGTATTGGTGGGAGTACATAATGTTGCTGACATCGAATACCGTACCTACACCGAGGTAAATCATTCTAAAAATACCGACACCGAATACCGCCCAGTTCTTTTCTTCTCTGGCATCCATGGGAAAAGTCCATACTTGCTGTATGGGGATAATAATAATAATAATAATAATAACAATAATAATAATAATAATAATGATAATTTTAAAGCCTAGAATCCACACACGGTGCTCAATGGCTGTACAATAATTGCATACATACATACACACACATACACATACATTCTCTCACAGATACATTGATACATGGATCACTATTATCATTTATTGGTGCCCAACGCCACATCAGCAACCGAGGCTATATCGTGGCGATAAGCGACAGAACCTAAAAGAAAAAGGGTGTTGAATTAAAATAAAAAACAAAAAAAAAAAACAAAAACCAAAACAAACTACAACTTTACCAAAACAAGTATGTGAGTGTAACTTGACGAGTAACGAGGCAATCCTCACTGACTCAGTCACACCCACGCACCTGGTAATGTCAGTTTATGACCAAAATTAAAAGGCCACTGAAGGAAATGCCTTTCGAAAAAGGTAGGTTTTAGTACCAGACTTGATTGGTCTAACACACAAATTCACTTGCGGTAACGAAATTAGGAAGTATAGTATAGAGTTATACTATCAATTGTCTGTGAAGCTTGGGCTGGAGCGTGAAGGAAAGAGGCATTTGGATCGTCAATCGAATAGACAGAACAGAAATATTTCTTGAACATCTCTGATTTCTCAGCGTTTTATGAGCATATGAAGAGTCCAAAATCGGAGTCTCCTTCCTGGAGACACATTAACGATGGAGTTCCACAATGGTCTGTACTCGGACCAACCATAATTAAACATGTAGGGGTGATACTAAATAACTCATGTACGTGGAACGATCATATTGACCAAATATGCTCAAAAGCTTGGTCACGCTTTGACCTGTTGAGGAGACACAAATTTAATCTTGACCGTAAAGAATTAGAAAAAAATACGTTGCTTTTATTAGGCCTCTCCTCGAATAGGCGGATACAATCTGGGATTACTGTTCGGTATCAAAAATAGTAGACTTGGGAAAAATACGGATAGCATAAGCCAGAAAAATTACAGAGGCAACCATAAGTGCCATTAAGTCTCTCAATATTCCGAAACACGCTGCTGGGAGCCAGAACAAGAAAGACATCGCAAACACAAACTAATGCAGTATTCCAAAATGTTCCATCGATTGGCCGCCCCCAACCGCGCCCACTGCCCCCCCCCCCCCCCATATTTCCAACAAGCTCTACCACTTATCTCTTTAGTGAATCCTTCCCTCAATCTTCGGTCACGGTAAAATTATTGAATTACATATTGTTGTACGCGGCTGTATCAGCCTTCTTTTATCTCTAATGTTACTAACCCAGTGACACAATCCGCCTGTGGCCGTTCACGAGAATTTTTCATTGAATAACTTCAATCCCTTCTTAAATTATGGCAACCAACGACCGCCGTTGTTTTATAGTGGGGACGGATCAAAGTTATCACTATAGGATGCTCTTGCGTTGAAGAAACCTGAACGCACACTTATTTAATAACCATCTGTCATCGACCCCATTTTGTCCTTGTAACGAACAAGACACCTGAATATTTCTTGCTGCATTGCCAAATTTATGCAGATGCTCATCGAGTCACGATCGATGTACTCCCATTCAGAATAGACGTATCTATACTTCTTTTTGGTTCTGAATTCTTTAAGAACGACGAGACTCGCCTTACATTCCAGGTCGCACAGAATTTCATTTTATTATATAGAAAGTAGGAGATTTTAGTGAACTGCAATAATTCCGTCATCTACCTAAATATACTAAACACATTTACTATGATTGGATAGATTCTCGCACTGACATTTCATATTTCTGTCCAGGCACCGAATAACTAAGGGGTCGGGTCTGCGTCCTCTGTTGTGAGAGAGATATGCTTCGGTATCGACGATGAAAGACAATCGAGTGGCTGATCCCGTTTTATTACCGATGGTTCTAGTACATACAATAATTGTGTCGTAGCAGTTCGTCTCTTGAGTTCCAATGTGTTCTATGTGCCTTTTGGCACATAGAACACATTGGAACTTAGGGGACGAGCTGGCAGCTTCTGAACCATGGATGAAGAAACGATACATTTACATTTTTAATACGAAATAATTCTAGTGCGCTAAACTGTATTTGAAATTTCGCAGATATCACAATACAGTCCACATGTTTTGCATATTCTAATCTTCAGCATTCTATGAGGTCTGGCATATCCTGTAAGATGAAACACTATTTTTGAGTTCCGTTTACCAACACAGCAATCATTTGAATCTTATGTATTGGTGACATAAAATCTGCAAATTTCGTTTTTCTTGAGTCTAAACAAATCCTGCGTCCAAAATTGTTTTATATATTTGCGTTATTTTTGTTCGTTTTCAAGCCAAAGTTTCTGCGTCAGAAACCTTCAGATTTTCGCACGAAACGTCGGGCAAGTGATCGTTGGAAAACTGACAAGTATATCCTTCACGGGTTAAAATATGGATCAGGGAAAAAATTCGAAGACCCATGCTCTTAATTGGGAGACGTGACAACCGGTACTTATTCTCAGTTCCTTATTCGACATTCGTTAGCAACGAAATCTGTTGATAACGAATGTCGAATAAGGAACTGGGAATAAGTAACGGTTGTCACGTCCGTCTTGGAGAGGCTCCAATTCAGATTATCCTTCAGTATCTGGACGCTGTGTAGCCCCATCCTGTACTGGATCTGTATGTGGTAATATCAATATTTAGTTCGAGAGAGATTATTGGATATTTTACCAGCTGTCAGGGTAGGGAGGTGGATAGCTTTTCGTCGGTAGGACGGCTGGAGAGCAAGACCCACATTTTCCGACAGAACAGATTTCAGATTGGGTAACCATATTTCTACCGTTTTTGGCACCCCCAAAACGGGTTCGTTATTGAAAATTCAGCCTGAAAACATATGTTTTAGCAAAATATAAATAATTTCCTTTCCATTTTTCACACTTTTAAACCGTTCAAAATTTTCTCGTTGAGCGGAAAATCTTCCGACAAAATCTTTGTATCTACGCTACTGTGTATGATTATCTTTAGTCTTTCACATTGAAGATACCCACAACAACTAAAATACCCCACGGTATCACGTTACAATGAAAAGAATAATTTAAGTAGAAGATGAATATACGATTCTTTTCTCTTCTGTAATCTTCTCCGTCCGTTGATGCGTGCACATACTTAGCTTCAAATGCATCTTTCGATTCTACCTCGCTATTACAATTAGTCTATCGCAAGTCCAGATACCAAGACCAATATTTTGAAAGTACTTAACATTAGCAGCACCCATTACAATCAAAACGTGTCATAATCTCAGCACTAACGAGTGATGTTGGAGGGGGTGGGTGGGATAAATCATAAAACATGTAATAAACAAAATTTTCAGAAAAGAATGTAGCTTATCAGAACGTTCAAAGACTACAAACACTAACCTAAGAAGTAATACAGACATAATCCAGAGTACTCAGAATAAAAAAGCAGCTCAAACAAAAACAAAAACATTATTAACCCTTTACCTATCATGAAAAGCAGACGACACTTGCCAAAAAAATTCTTGAATAACTAATTTTATTCATTTTTTTGTCTCAAAAACATAGGCTATGACCCCTCATTGGAACGAGCTCGTCGAGCTCGTTCCAATGAGGGGTCATAACCTAGGTTTTTGAGACAAAAATTTTTTTAAAAATAATGAAAATTAATAGGCGATTTTTGAGAATAGCGCTGGCCGATTTTGGCCGTTACGTTAGGTAAAGGGTTAAACACAGAGTACTACAATTTGCAAAATAACCTAGACAGGTCAGCACTCCCTTCCCCATGTCAAATCGGACGTCTGGTATGTAGCCATAAAACTCGACCTTTCAGTCTCTAAACACTCTGCAAAACCCATGCTCACAACTACATTTGATATAAACTAATATTGTTCAATTACAAAAGCATGCTTGAAATCATTTTGGTCTAAGCAGTCGTTCAGAAGCTATTGAATGTGAATCGAAATTCCTCAAAATGTCGACTCACTCTTACTTATAAGGAATCCATCCTCTTCCTCTCAGTGTTCCTTTTTCAAGATGGAAAACAAAACTTTGAATAATGGGTGAAACACAAAAAACAAGAACACAATCCGCCAATCTTATTAAAAACAATAAGGCGCTTCAATTTGAAACAAATCCTCACACCACAACATCTGTAGAGAAGATATAAGTGAACAAACCCAGAACAATGCTCTTTCTATCTCGATGATCCAGAATAGTAGATAAAAGAGAGAACTCAAAATAAGTTCTTAACTGAACACCAAACCCTTAAACATCAAATCTCAGATGACTTCAACGAAATTAAAGGCACAATGGTCCAGTGGCTCAAGAGCACAGTAGATCATTGGTTAAAAACTCGGCCTCTGTGTCGTGTGGTTATAAGTTTGGATTTGATGCGTGTCTCCTGCGTTTTGTCCTTGAGTGAGACGCTTAACCTCGCTTGCTGTAGTGGGGCCAGGGTAGCACTGTACATCACCTGCCATTGTGACCTCCACTCAAGCCCCAAGTGTTATGAGTACGGTGGCACTGTGCACTAAGGCGTACTGCATGTCAATGGTGCATGTTGATAGTGCACTTGCCTTTAACCCTTTACCCAACGTAACGGCCAAAACAGGCCAGCGCTATTTACAAAAAAATCGCCAATTAATTTTCATTATTTTTTCATTTTTTTGTCTCAAAAACATAGGTTATGACCCTCATTGGAACGAGCTCGATGAGCTCGTTCCAATGAGGGGTCATAAACTATGTTTTTGAGACAAAAAATGAAAAAAATGAGTTATTCAAGAATTTTATTTGCAAGTGTCGTCTGCTTTTCAGGTTAGGTAAAGGGTTAACCCTGCTTGAGGAGTTAGTGCGTTGGGGAGTCAGACAGCTGGTCACCGCTGCTCAATGGTTCTCTCAGTGTACTCCGGCTTTCCATCCGTAAAACTGTCCGAGATGAGGTGACCCTGGCTGTCTAAAGTGTCGTTAAACCCTAATAAGTAAACAAATAAATAAACAAATAACTTGAATCCAGCCTGCTGGTTGGAACGCTTAAATCTGTAACAACCACTTACCACGACTTATTGCTTTTCTCTAGGCATTCCGGGTACCTCAGAACCTCCGAATAACAAACCCTGGTATCGCTTGTGAGGGCCGAAATAGACCTATCACTAACACACGTTTCCAAAACTAAAACTTCACTCACCGACCATCGATGAGAAATTTGCAACCAAAAGCCAAAGAACAGTGGAAGATTAGTACGTCAATATCTTGCCTTTTGTTACTTTTGTATAACCACATTAGTTTACATTAACACGGTTAGAGACGACAATTGCAAAAGATAAAATGTTTGAATAAATAAAGATTTTTATTTTCTACCTCAAAACATAGCTTATTACTCCCTCACGGGAAGGGGCAAAATTGAAAAAAATAATGTCGATTTTTCTGAATAGTGATGGCCGTTACGTTGTTCAAATGATTAAAACGTCATCCAACAAAGCTTTGGTCAATGTTTACAAAACTAATTCACCAATACCTCAAATATGGATTGAAGAAGTGCATAAAGACATTATATTAGAAAATGGTGTGTACAGCACAGAAAAGGGAATATGTCAATCTTTTCACGAAAAATAGTTTTTATGATATGTTTTTGGAGACAAAGAATTTGACAGCGGCATAAGTAACCAGTCGGATAACTAATAATAGATTGGAAAGTCGAATGTCTGGGTTTCAAATAGAAGACTCGAAAATCCAGGCTCGGGGAAAGCATATTTACCATTTAGACTTCGATGTATCAAAACGTCGCCTGGGTGCTAGAATGTTCTATGTCCCATAGGGGACATAGAACATTCTAGCTCTCAGGCAACGAAAAATCTCCGAAGCAAAATTACATTGTTGAAAGAAACATTGTTTTATCAGGTACTGATGGATTAGATCACGTGGTTATATACATATCACTTTAGCCTGTCTGAGGAAAATTTGTTTTCAAAGATCCAAAAAAGTTTACATCCGTGGTTGCTCTTTTCAAATATGCAAGGTAATGTAATTGAAAACTTACAATACATTTACAGGACAAACGTCCATTGGCAAGGTAATAACTGCGAGATTAAAGTCTCGGAAGTACATATGATAACAGGAACACGGCCATATGACTGATCTTTATACAAGTGGATTGCTTTAATGTCTGCAAAAAATGAATATGTTGATGATACGCACATTTTTCGTGGCAATACAATACAACTCATTTTAGTTATTATTGACAAAAACAAATACCGAGATTAGAAAGTTGATCGAGTGTTATTAGTTTTTGTGCAAGATAAACGCCATGACGTTTGATAAATACACAAAACAACACACGTGGGTGAATGGGTTAATAGATAAGGCACAAGTGCCATATCGGTTAATCCATTCACACGGGTGTGTCGTTCTATGTTTATTACACGCCTTCACGTCTATAAAACAATTATTAGAAGGACACTCAGCAATTCATTTGGCAACTATCAACAAAAAGAACACATTTTATCGCCAACCAAATTTGCGAGGGGAACCCGTGTTACTAGTTCGTCTCCTGAGTTCCAGTGTGTTCTATATGCCTACAGGCACATAGAACACTCTGGAACTCAGGGACGATTTTCAGCTATCGCTGGAGATTCATATTGTAATTGCGTTGCACGATCTGTAGAAAATTTCAGTGAAATTTCGCTTCTATTTAAAAATATTCTGTCAACGATTTCCGTTCCTCACATATGTGCGGAACAGATTTTCATTTTCCGCATGGTTTAGTGTTGCTGTAGATGGGGATTTCATAGAACAAGCGTGTAATAAAGTGAAAGCTGTTACGCTGAAGCGTAGCATCTATCACTTCATTAAACGTCATCGATGGGGAGGAGTCACGCGTTGATTGACTTGACGCCATTTGGGAATGGGGTGGGGTGGGTGGGGCGATGTTTTTCGGTGACGTTCCGGCAATCCAGTTGTATGCAGATCAGTGGTCCATATTCATCCATAATTTGATTCCGCTTCCGGCAATGGATCACTACGCTGCTGTTTCAGTAATATTACAATATTATTACAATTATTGTCGATATGTAAAACATAAGACTAGATACCCAGTTTTGACAACAAAAATATATTCACATAAGCGTACATGGTTGTCTTCATAACTGTGTAAGTACGATAACTACATTCACTCTTTTCATGTCTGCTATCGAACAAGTTGACAACTGTTGTTCAAAGATACTGAATGTCTGTAAGAAACGGCCATGGATACAGATAAAAATACCACGAAATCTACTACCACAGGGCATGAAATTCCCAACTGTTGATTGTGTGGGGCTTAAATTTTCTAACTATTGAAAGATTTGGCCAGGACCGTGGGAGGAGACCTCCCGCCTCGCTACGTCCATAAAGAGTCCTTTCCAAGTGTCTAAAAGCGGTGATACATAATAACACCGTAGATTTTGTTTTCTGTCTCGTGTAACCACGTTGAGTGTAAAAAGGATCAATGTCAATTTTTATCGCTTTTAGCCCAAAAGCTAATATTATTGTCATATTGGTTTTGCTGTAATAAGCATCAGAACAGCAAACAACAACAACGCGATTCATGAACGTGAATTACAATGAAAGTGTCAATGACACTGTAGCTCAACTTTGAATATGACAGGAATTAGTATTTGCTGTGACCAGGTCAATAATAATGAATATGACAGGAATCAGTATTTGTTGTGACCAAGTCAACAATAATGAATAAGAGAAAAAGGAGTTTTGTTGTGACCACGTCAACCATAGTAAATCAATTACAAGGTGATTGCAATGGTCTAAAGAATAGGACATAAGTATTATATGTGATGCATCCCATGTTAGTAAACATTCACACAAAACATTATTCAAATCAGCGCTTTGATATGGAAGTTCTGCGCAAAAATCTGATTGCACCTAATTTTGTACAAAATGGCTGCCAGCGGCCACCTTGAATTTCGGACCGGACCCCAAAACACTTGTTCTCGTCCCACGGTGATAACAAAGGTACCCAAGCAGTTTCGTAAAGATCGGCTCATAAATAAGGCTTCTAGCCCGAGCCGTGTTGACGGCGCGATGGACGGACGGACGACGGGCATGACAATAACTCAGACTTGGCTTCGCCAAAATTGAGCTAAAAATGAGACAAAAACTGCTCTGAAAGTTTTAGAGAAATTTAATAACCAAAATAATCTTGATTTTCTTTGGGCCTGTCGTAGAATGGCTATCAAATTGTATGATTCAACAGATCTGCTATAATTGTTGTTAAACGTTCTGGTATTGACAACAACAGCCAAACCTCCCACATAGCTACTGTAGGAGGAATTTAGTTTCAAAACAAAGCATACAAAAACATGTAGAACAGAGAATTTGAATCCACGCTTTCTGTTTTCAACCAGTTGATTGATACACAATTTTTACATGTGAAGTGGTAGGTAATTGTTTTTTTTTTTGTATTGTTGTGCACTAAAATGGCTTTTGTAATTGCTAACCACCATAAATTGTGACGCCGATGACAAATAAGAAAGTTAGGATCGTTTTTGTCTTCCTGATTATCGATCACATCATTTTCTGCGAATGGTACACAACTATTAACCCTTTGAGACTTTAATTATCCTGATATTCAAACGTCACTTGGAATTCAGTTTCGTCAACGTTTTTCAACATGCAACGTCCAACGTCGGAAAGTACAAATAACAAGATATTTTTCACATTGGTGATTATCTGGTTGAGGGCTAGATTATTTTTGGTGGTCCGAATTTGTTATTCAAAACTTGTTTTATTACAAATTATTGGAGAGTGCCCACAGGCACTTTTCTATAATTTGCATTAAAACAAATTTATATAAACAACAATTTCATTTTTGTTTGACTAAATGTGAAATATAAGCAAGGAAAGTGTTGGCTTTTGCTCTGGTATCCTCATTTTTTGAAAGCCTTGAGAGTGGCTTCTAGCACTCATCCAGTTACAAAGTCTTGACATCAGAATTATATTAGTATTTTAAGCTGCGATAACATTTGGCTCAACGGTTGTCACTGAGCACTATTTGGGAGAAAATAGGAATTAAGGTTAAAACTTTATAAAAGCGAAAAATAATAACAAAACAAATGACCACAAAGTATCAACGCGCTGTTTAATTTCGTACATCATAAGACGTACAAAAGTATCAAAGGGTTAAACCATCTTTCACAGAATTGTGGGACACAAAGTAATAATGGAACACTGCAAAATGAAAATGGTCACATTCGGCATTCTTCACATTACATTGACAAACTATCTTATGACTCTATACTTGGTCGTCAGAACTGCTGAACTTTCCTCATCCAAAACATCAACTAGCAAAATGGCAGCTTTAGGGAATTTTAGGTCCTCATGGCTTGATATCAGCTTCACTGCCCATTCTCCCCATGAATTATAAGAAAAAAGATTTCTCGAATGTTGTACGAGAAGGGTTACAAAATACAAACATTTAATCATTTTAAGGTAGTTTATAATAAAACATGGGCAACTTAATTATGCCACAGCAGACCTTCGTGAAATGCTTCCTTGAACAAGGCAGCAGTTCCATGGCCAATTTGGGTTTCTTTTTTGTCTCATCTATGTTTCCTTACAAATAATGTGACCTGAAATTTGACCAAAGGTTTTTTGGGTGGCCCTTTAATCTGACCGCGGAGAGAAATGAGTGATTTGCTCAAAAGCATAATTAGTTTTCATTTTTGTGACCACTGCGGTCCGTATGAATAGGGTTAGTTTTTAATTCAACTGGGAATTAATCGGGGTTTGTTTTAGACAACAAACAAGCTGAGAGAGTTGTGAATTAGTGTGTTTGCAAGTAACGGTTGACAACAACAATACATTGAAGAAAGTATATAAAGCGTTACTTGACCGAAGGAACTTAATCATTCAGTCATGTAAATAAATCCTAATTACGGAATTTATATCTTTCTTCAGATCCCCATAAGTCCATCGTAATGTGTCAGACAAGCGAGTTCCCCAAGTAAACACTGAGATAGACAGAGCCCAGGTCCACACCCAACAAACCAGGTTATAACAATGATACTAAACAAACCTTTACTTATAAAAAATATGCTCTGCACAGAGAGTGGAATTGTGGTATCCCAGTAAATCATCGGAAGTGAACTATTTAGCAAGACTTTTATTGGAACTTTTTTTGTAAAATATACACAATAGCGAATATCACACAAGAAATATAAGTCAGAAGTCTTTGTATACCAAATATCACAATTGAGGACACAGAAGTATATGTACAATCTGGCTAGTCAAGCACACAAACTTTGATTCACACATACGATGGACGATATAAAAAAATTAAAATCACACACACATGGAAATGGGTGTATTTAATTTTCAGCGCACATTTTCTGGAAATAAATCGGGCCTTCTGTGCATAAAGCCGCCATCTGCTATGTTAAAGCATTGCAGATGGTGCCTTGATGGACTCAAGTGATGTAATTACTATTGTGTGACGAGATTTGCACAAGTTTTTTGTGTTAGAACTTGACGAACCGACATCAGAAACATCACATAACAGATTTAGTCATAACGTAATTGAACAAACCAGAGCAGATGTTGAGAGGGTATTTAAGCACTATCATTCATGTCGTGTCCTGCAAAACATGCAATATAAAAACACCTCCCACAGGTGCATTTGATTGTGCATCAGTCCTATGTAATCATTTGCTTTCTTTACTAGCCGGGGCAAAATCAATTTAAATAATATCATAAAAATAAGCAATCCACAGTAAACATTTTGGGTAGAGGAAGCACTTTCAGTCTTTTATCAATTTAACCTTGAAATAATTCTGAGAATTGCGTTTACCAGTGCAGCGTTAGCACAAAGGCTAAGACGGCAACCTTGAATACAGCAGCCAAAAATCGCTATTCTGATTTTATTACTGTTTTCATTTTTCGGTCTCAAAATCATAATTTGTGACACCTCATTGAGTTGGTTCCAATGATGGGTCAATAAACTATGTATTGAGGCAAAAAATAAAATTATCATTTATCCTGTTTTTTGAAGAATTTGTTTTTACAAGTGTCGCCTGCTATTTGGGATGAGTAATGGGTAAAATATTTTTCGATACATTATCAAGTAAATTTGAGAGAACTTGTTTTTATATGAAGTGTCTTGACTATAAAAAGTTCATGGCTGACAATTTTCTTCATAGGAAGAGATTTTCGGGAAATATAGCTCCCCTTAATTTCTGAAAGCTGTCAGTAAATTTAAGTCTAAGGGTATGGGAATTTCATTTAACACTTTGAAGCCGGCGAATCAGAATAAATTTATTGAACATGACATACCGCTAAAAACTTACATTAAAGCAGGTGCTTCTAGTCAAGTGTCGTCTGCCTATTCAGGCAGACGACACTTGACTAGAAGCACCTGCTCAATGTTTAACTCCCCACAGCCCAAAGGTAGCCGAACCGTCACGGCCAGATTACCTGCTGTATTACACCACAGGCAAGAAAACTCGACTCCCGGCTTCTAAGAGTTAAAAATTGAAATATCCAGATGTTAGCGAATTTGTATCATCGATATGCGCATCATTTCACAAACTTAAGGCATTTTCTTGAAGAGTAGAATGAAAATACAGAAGCTAGATTTAAAAAAAAATCCTAATCTGTTTCAATGTTCAACTATTATTCTCTGTTTGAAACCCATTTAAAAATAAGAAAACGGCGTTTTCACCATCTTTTGATGTTCTGTAGTCTTTTGTCCATTATATCCTGTGCGCAACGTTGACATATAATACAGACACTGTACTTTCCATTAATATAAAAATCTAGGAGGTGAGATTTGCTAATTTTTTTCCCGAGAAGAATAAAAACTTGCAAATTACTGTAAAAACACATTCGCGAAACAAAGAGCCAAAGTGGTCGCTGAAGTGTTGGTAGGTGAAACACTGTTAGATATTCTTAATGGCGGATTATCTGTGAACTATACTCGCCCAAAAAAGAAAGTGTGCATTGCAGAAATCGATCAAACTCCAAAAAAATAATTTCGTAGGTGTAAAGAGTGTTAACCTGTTCATGAATAAGTTATTTTGAACACAAAAACAGCTTTCCCCGTTAAAATTGCATTAACGTTAAATGACGTGCTGCACGTTTGTGAAAAGGCATGTTTTGCACGTGGAGAGTCTGAAAATTCATGCAGCAGTGTGAATCCTTGGGTATTTAAACACTAAAGTAAGGCCTTCCTATCGTTCACATTCAAACTTGCGCTGCTGTTGAAACGACTCCACATTAGCATGCCAAGATTGACAATGAATCAACGTCTCCTTGCCCTGGGTATGATTAGAGCTGACAGAAGACACAGAGAGGTTGCCCAGCATTTGAACTGCCACCGTAACACTGTAGACAGGCTAGTGCATCGACATGCACAACATGATGACGTTCGAGACCGACCCCGCTCCGGGAGACCCCGAGTTACCACCCCTGCACAAGATCGGTATATCCGTGTCGTCCATCTCCGGAACCGGCAACAAACGGCAACGACGATAGCCAGGAACAGCCCTAACCTGAGACGGATACATCCTCAAACAGTAATCAACCGGCTGAGAGAATACGGCTTACGTCCTCGAAGACCTGCAATTCGTCCGATTTTGACGTTACGTCATCGTCGTGCTCGACTACAGTGGTGTAGACAACATCTCAGGCATCCCTTACACTGGTGGCGACGTGTTTTATTCACAGATAAATGTCGTTTCCATCTTTCATCATCAGATGGCCGCCAGAGAGTGTACAGGCGTCGAAACGAACGCTACGCAGATCCATGTGTCGTGGAGCGAAACCGTTATGGGGGAGGGTCTCTCATGGTGTGGGGTGGCATCACTGCCCGTAACAGAACTGAGCTGGTCATTATTGATGGCAATCTCAATGCAGCCAGATATCGTGATGAAGTGCTTACACCTGTTGTCCCATTTCTGCAACGTCACGGCCCCGGCGTCATTCTACAGCAGGACAACGCCCGACCACACGCAGCTCGTGTTGTTCAACAGTATCTGCAGCAACAATAAGTGGATGTTCTTCCCTGGCCCAAAAATTCGCCCGATATCTCACCCATTGAGCACGTATGGGACGAAATGAAACGTCAGCTACGCCGGCTTCCCCATGCACCGTCAACGCTTGTGGAACTCCAAAAACAGCTTATCAGAATATGGAACAACATCCCACAACACTTCCATGCTAACTTGTTCGCTTCCATGAGGCGTAGATGCACAGCAGTAGTCGATGCAGGCGGAGGTCATACCAGATATTGAGAGTGTGACTTTTGTGTTTGACCCTTAGTGTCTTTGACTCTCCATGGCACCAAGAGTATTCGTCGTAGCGTAATGAAATTTCTCGTGTTGATCACAAATTGATTCATCTGTGATTGAATAAAATTTCCATGAATGAAAATGATATATCTCTTTTTTTAGTGTTATTTTTTAGCATGCACACTTTCTTTTTACCTGCGTCGCCAGCGGCAGAGCAGGTCTAGTAACCGCTCGACTCCGTCCGTCCGTCCGTCCGTCCGAAACACTTTTTCCGTCAAAGTTTTCTTGGCTTCTATGAAAGGGAATGATTTTATATTTGGTCTGCTGCTTCATAATGATGAGTTTTATCGTGTAAGCAATTTTCAGATCTTCCATGCAGCCACTTCCTGTTTGCCGATACTTTGAAATTTTACTGTACCCACTGAACATTGAAATTTTCCGTCAAGGTTTTCTCGGCTTCTATGCAAGGGATTGATTTTATATTTGGTCTGCTGCTTCATAATGATGAGTTGTATCGTGTAAGCAATTTTCAGATCTGCCGTGCAGCCACTTCCTGTTTGCCGATACTTTGAAATTTTACTGTACCCACTGAACATTGAAATTTTTCGTCAAACTTTTCTCGGCTTCTATGCAAGGGATTGATTTTATATTTCATCTGGAGCCTGAAATGATCAGTTGTATCGTGTATGCAATTTTCAGATCTGCCATGCAGCCACTTCCTGTTTGCCGATTCAATTGCATGCAGCGACGCAGGTCCAGACCCGGTATTGGTCTTGTTTGGGAGAGTAGTTGCGTCTAACTGGCTTGGCATAAAAAGCCAAGTTTTTCTTCGATTACTTTTAATAAACGAAAACAACAGACATCTCTGAGAGCTGTCTGTTGTTTTCGTTTATTAAAATTAACTAAATGAATATTGACTTTCTTTCTGACTGATGTCATTGGGGTTTTCTCAAGCATGACTTGCTTCTCAATTGGATCTGCCTCGCTCGACTTACAATTTTAAGGGAGATAACTTTATCGATTTTCACGACGAGAAAAGTCAGGGAAGTCTTCAACATCCCATTATATATTCGTCATTACATAGTCAGTTTATTACTGTATTCTTTCTTTATTTTCCCCAACCAGTGTTCAATGCGATGTAAGATTTTACTTCAATTGCCGCTATTGTACAACTTTTAAAAATATATGAATATCCCTTTAAAATAGTTACGCAGTTAAGCAAGACACTGTAGCAAGAAAAAATGTCAAATACTCAAAATGGTCAGTCTGGATAATCGTAATAATAAAAAAAGATTCTCTCTCTATTTCTCTCCCAAGGATGATTGAAGGATCAAGCATGAATGGCATAAGGGAGCTCATGTAAAATCCTGTTGATCACCGTTAACAGAAACCAATCAAGTATTATACATAACTCTGTACGTGTTTTGTTTTTCTTGGTTTAAACATGACATTTCTCAAAGAGCTGTGTTCACAATACAACCTCTGCACAAAGCACAAACTAAGTTCGAAATGTTTAGAAATATAATATTTTTGTAGCAGTCGTATTCATGATCACTCGTCCAATTAAACATGCCATTTTTTCATAACACCAATTTCACAATACAAGTCTACACAAAGCGCTAGGTACGAAATGTTGAGAAATGTAACAATTTTTGTAAGAGTCGTATTCATGATCGCTCTTTCCATTGAAATTTCAGTTTTGTTCATTCGAGTGGACGGAATTCACCAAGATGGAAAATACTGGTTAACCTGCCTATACAAGAAGGGGGTAGGTTTGTTAACTGTTGGAAGAATATGAAATTCAAGAGCGAGGTCGCAGACCTGTTAGGGATGTTGGAGAAGGAGATGGTTCAATGCGACTTCTGCCAGGCCTCATAATTTTCGGCTTTTTAGAATCCTTGTTCTTCTTCTTTCTGTGACAAGCGTCTCCACAACACACGCACCATATGATGCAGCATAGTACCAGGAAGCCAAATATCCCACCAAAGCCTATAGCCAATCCAATAACCATGTCGCCCGAATCTGATTCCTGAAATTATATTATGGAAACTTTGTATAAAACTTGATAGGAGAAATAATGAGTGAATAAATACTTTAAACCTTTACCTAACATGAAAAGCAGGCGACACTTGCAAAAAAAAATTCTTGAATAACTAATTTTTTTGTCTAAAAAACATAGGTTATGACTCCTCGTTGGAACGAGCTCGACGAGCTCGTTCCAACGAGGGGTCATAACCTATGTTTTTGGGAAAAAAATGAAAATTAATTGGAGATTTTTGAGAATAACGCTGTCCGTTACGTTGGGTAAAGGGTTGACATTTTGTTTGAGTGGTTTATTATTATACGACTACCGCAAATAATGCTTCAGTTCCGCCGGCTTTATGATTCGCCGGTAGACGAGAGTATCAAGGTTTCCAAATTCATATCATATCTGTGACGAACGAGGCTCGGGTGGCGTACACTGAATTTCGAGGCAACACTTCTATAGACGCGAAATAATAATAAAAAAAAACCTCTAGTGCTTTTATGCAAAACACTCTGCACAAATATTCCATCCGAGGTTTATTTGAATTCGCTGTACTCGATAAATTTAATCAGGGGTATCACGAAGATGACCTATTGTGGTGATGGGGTGGGAGGGGGTAGCGTAGTGTAAACCTTATTTGTCCCGACAATGGTGAGTCAAAATTGTACAGACTCAAAGCCCGATCGATAAAAAATTCTAATTACGTCATAAAGGCACGTCTTCGCCGAAGGCATGCCATGTTGATTAAGTTGGAATATTAGTCAGTCGAGATTATGGTTAAAAAACTCAACACTTCTTAGAAATTTAGTTGTGTATAAATAAAACATTCATGTTGTGGTCGTGTGACGCAGCTTCAATTACAATGTGCCGTTCCGGAACATCAAACTGGCCATGCTCGGCCAACAACAACTCGAGTCGGGAACTGCAGACCAAAGGGTATTGTAGCTACGTACTTCCTAACCAAGGACTAGAGAAAACACATTATTACATTATTCGGATTGGGATTTAATCAGCTGTTGCAGCAGACCTCCAAAATAAAATGAACTGATTTTATCACATAATCACCATCAAATAGCTAATTTTGGAAAATATCGTTCACAATAGGTCTTTCTTGATTTGATAGAGATATTCAATAGACCCAATTCACAATAAACCATATTATTACTTTCCAAAGTGTGATTTACTGGAATTTCCGGGTTTGATTATAAACGATAACTTTACAAGTGAATTAGGTAATCAACAATTGGGTCATGTATCCGTGCGCGCAAACGAAGACGCTTTGCCGTGGGTGTAATGGGGACTTCATTGTTTTTTGTTTTTTTAACCCTTTACCCAACATGAAAAGCAGACGACACTTGCAAAAAAAAAATTCTTGAATAACTATTATTTTCATTTTTTTGTCTCAAAACATAGGTTATGACCCCTCATTGGAACGGGCTCGTTCCAATGAGGGGTCATAACCTATGTTTTAGAGACAAAAATGAAAAAATAATGAAAATTAATTGGCGATTTTTGAGAATAGCTCTGTTCGGTTTTGGCCGTTACGTTAGGTAAAGGGTTAAATAATATAATTATCGTTAATAATAAAAAGTAATGAACAGAGTAATCGCTTGACTGGACTGGTTACGTGAAATAATTCATTCGAGGCGAGGGACTATATCGTAAAACACTCGTGCGCATTCGCGCACTCGTGTTTGTACAACGTCCCTCACCTCTCGTGAATTATTTCACGTAACCAGTCCAAGCAAGCGATTACTCTCAAAAGGTTGAGGTTACTTCTTTTTATGTCAGATATAAACTTCGTGAATTTGTTTGCACAATTCTCAATACTTAACGTATTTACGAAAAACCACACAATTCGCAAACACAAGTTAAAATCGATAGGATTGTTTCATCAAAAAGACCTAATTGACATTCAATGGATAAATTGAAACTTTTCTTTCCCGAAGACGCTGTACATAGCTTTTGTTGCTTGCTCTGCCAGGAGTTTGCAGCAGACACCGGTAGAAAGGTCCGATACTCCACTGTAAACTTAGAAATAGATGTAGTGACCTGAATGGTCAAAATATGAACGATTCTTAGCGAATGATCTATGGAGATTCAGAGCATTACGTCCTAGATTAGCCTACAGTACACAGCTGCATGCACTGTTCAATAGCATCGGGTATATAATAAACGATACTGAAATACTTTTGATAGGCAATCACAGAATGCCTGACACAGAGAATTGTAAAATATTTCAAGCTGTTCAAAGTTTTATCGAGGAAACAGGTAGATTTTCGTGAGAATGCATCTACCATGTAGACAAATAGACTATATTATCCTTGTAATAACACAAGGTGTGTATACTGCCAATTTTTGGCCCTTCAGTTGGAATTGGTAGTCTACACGCAGGAAGATCGAGATTTTCTTTTCTTATCAGCGTGTATTTGTATTGCACTTTTGGATAAGTAATATTCCAACACTTCGAAGTCCATTACTTCTCTTGTACGTGGGATCACCTCACGCATTAAGAACGCAAATAGTCATAAACTCTTCAGTAGTATATTCGTTAGGCAAGTCACTGTGATGCCACTCACACACTGTACATATTCACGCGCCATTGATTGTACAATATTAAAAGTATTTATATGCAACGGTGAGGTATTTATGTAGGCATTGGCCTATTTATCGAACCTTTTCAAGCGAATAAAATATTGTTTAAAAAAAGAATTTGATTCTTTTCCGAAAAGAAGCAGTGGAAGTTAAAATTAGCCCAAAGATGTTTTAACCCTTTACCTAACATGAAAAGCAGACGACAGTTGGAAAAAAATTCTTGAATAACTAATTTTTTTTCATTTTTTGTCTCAAAAACATAGGTTATGACCCCTCATTGGAACGAGCTCGTCGAGCTCGTTCCAATGAGGGGTCATAACCTATGTTTTTGAGACAAAAAATGAAAAAAATAGTGAAAATTAATTCGCGATTTTTGAGAATAGCGCTGGCCGGTTTTGGCCGTTACGTTGGGTAAAGGGTTTTAATGCACTCACCCGTTCTCTGGGTTTCCCTTCAAAGGTGAGTTCGACTTTTGGGCGCTTCCATTTTCCAAATATAATATACACAAATGTAGAAATCCGAAGATAACTAGATTTTTATTTTGACTTGGGATTTTATTCCTTTGCATATAATCCGGATGTAATCCAAACATTTCCAGCCAGTTTTATTTTTGATTATTTTTACCCAACAACTCGCTCGCCGGACTGTGTCGAACACATGCTGAAAAAACACCAATGAACAATATAGTTTCTTCTTGGTGCCTTTGAATACAACCATAAGAGTATACGGGGCAAATACATTATCAACAGGAGAATAACCCTTTCTAAGACCCATTTTGACACCCTTCAAAAATTCATATCTACTCAGCAAAGGCCAATAGTTTATGGGTACAAAGGCCAATTTAAATATTAGATTAAAGAAACAACTGTAAACACGAGGCATGGGAGGCAGAGAAGCTTTAATGTGTTCATTGACTATTATGGTCTGGACCTGGTGCTTTGCCACATTTTGGAGAAGTGACTGAATTCGTGATCTCCCTATCAGGACATTGCGTGGGGTGAGCAGTCTCTAATTTATCAGAATTGAGGTTTTCCTCTCGGGGGTTAGTATTCACTAACTGTGGTAATATAAAGCAGATTCATCTTCAAACATTTTGATACTTTTATACAGAACTTTCTTGGAAGTTTTACTTACTTCGGGTAGGAGATGTTTATTTTCGAGCAATCGACTACGATTGGACGTTATTCGAACTAAGGCGTACTACACGTCGATGGTGCACCTGTCTTCAACCAATGTTAACCCTACTTGTGTGGAGTTCGTATGTTGGGGAGCTGACAGTTGCTCGCCGTTGCTCGGTGGGTCTCTTCCCGGTACTCCGGCTTCCTCCACCCGTAAAATTGTCGTGGTCATGATTAGCCACTGTGCAGAAACACGTGGCCTTAAACACCAATAAATAAATATTACGAGTTGAGAAAACGGTCTTTCTTGCAGGCCATACTCACCGTAAGCTCATCTTTTATTTGGAGTGTAATTATCAGTGTTTTGTTTTCTTCGTCTCATATCGAAAGTGCTTTTTACAGCAAAAAGAAGTATATTGCAGTCTTTTTGCAGATCATTTCATAAATATTCTTTACATCATCCATAGTCAGTATGTGTTTATCACTAACTGTTTTGAGTGATCATAAACTAGACACTCTTCAATTAATTAACCCTTTGAACCCTGATGGTATCTACCATGTCACTTCAATGGCAGCAATTGGAAGGCACTACATTCATAATTTGGGGGTAGACCAATTAATACTTTCAAGTTAAAATCTATATTAGGTTTTGGTAAGGAGAAGCTTCGTAGACCGTTTTATCACTCACAGGAATGTGTTAACCCTTTACCCAACGTAACGGTCAAAACCGGCCAGCGCTATTCTCAAAAATCGCCAATTAATTTTCATTATTTTTTCATTTTTTGTCTCAAAAACATAGGTTATGACCCCTCGTTGGAACGAGCTCGTCGAGCTCGTTCCAATGAGGGGTCATAACCTATGTTTTTGAGACAAAAAATGAAAAAAATAGTTATTCAAGAATTTTTTTGTGTCGTCTGCTTTTCATGTTAGGTAAAGGGTTAAGGTTCTGTGGTATCTAATTCCACCTGCTTCCCGGGATCCAGGTCTAATATTATTCCAACTATCGAATTAGAGCGAAGGTGTAACGAACCCACCAGGATTTCTTCTAAGTACATTACCTTTATCAAACCTAACGTTGATATCTGGACTCTGCTATTCATATAAACAGCAATTCAAATTTTATTATTTTTTCAATTTTTGCCTCCAAAACATGGCGTATGACCACTGACTGGAACAACTAGTGGAGCGCGTTCCATTGAAGGACCATAAGCTTTGTTTTGAAGGCGAAAATGAAAAAAATGATTATTAAAAAAAAAGTTTTTAGTACCGTCTTCTGGTCGTGTTAGAAGGAAGAGAGTTGAACTGCGCAAGGGTATATTTTACATCCTTATTGTACCTGGATTTCAGTGCTCACAGGTATCGATGAAAATACAAAAATCGTCATGTTTCAAGTATAAAATCGCAACACACATTTTTATCACAATCTGGGTGACCAGTACAGATTGTGGTTTCATTAAAAATGGAGAAAATCGGTAGCAACAAAGTCTAAGTGAAAAATGCTTTGGTGTTAAGCAGAGAGACAGCTATCGAGTCTTGCTCCTTGTATAGAAACTCAACCTTCGACCCCGAGATTTTTTAACGCTTTGCATACTGAGGTCAGAATATCAATTTTTTTCCCACAATGTGACTATGAATTCAAACAATTCATTCGTGTTGGACACAGTTCATGAAGTTCTGAGTTTATACTTTGTTTAAGCCTTTTACTGCCTAGCCCGCTTTAGCCACATATGGTGGACCTCTATGTACGCCTGTATGTGAAGAAGTTTAATAAAATTTATGACCTACTTGAAACTCAATCATCTGATTAATTGTTGGAAAGGGCTCTCTGAGCCCTTTTCAACGAGTAATCAGATATGTTTGATCTGCGCATACCAGGACATACAGATAATCGTCATAATATAGGCGACTATAGTCGCTTTCGGCAGTGAAAGTGTTAAGGTTTCCTCATTTCTGAAATGTCCTATATTCGTAACTAGAACTACATTGACATTCCCTTTTAATATGCTCAGAACACTTTTTTGAAGAACATTGTTGCAGAACTTCCACCGTACTGTAACCTCATTTATTTATTTATTTATTTATTTATTTATTTATTTATTTATTTATTTATTTATTTATTTATTTATTTATTTATTTATAGGTGTATTAACACTTTCAACAGCCAGTGTCACATCGTATCGTACAGTTTCGAGCTCGTTCCTATGAGAGGTTAAAAGCTATGCTTTTGAGGCCAAAAATTACAATTTTAAGAAGAATTTAAAGGGTTAAAATTGATCGACAGAGTTGTTGCAGTTTTTTCTAGGGGTGTCACGATTATTGATTTCGCTAATCGATTAATAGACCGGAATAATCGATTATAGTCAAATAATCGTACCCAGGTAACCCATTAAGAGTATCATGAAACCAAACATACCCCAAATAGCAACGAAGTTCCTAAAGTTTACTTGTTGAAATGTCTCCTTGTGTCTTTCGCACGGCATCTCTTACTGTTTATCATAATGTTACTTACAGAAATAAGCAGATGTCATCTGCAGAATGAGGTTCCCAGAGAGTGAATTTGGTGATGCTACCCTGCACAGCAGGGTAGCATTACTAAATTTAACCTCTGTGAACCTCAGTTTGAATTAAGGTCTCAAACCTAAAGAGAAAGAAGTACCCACAGGATAAATTGGCACCCTCTGTGGGATAGCATCAGCAAATGTACCCCCGGGGACCTCATTCTGCAAATGACAAATTGCTTATATCCAGGCTTGCCCTACTCTTGAAATAGTTAGGGGAGAGAGGGGGAAGAGGAGGAGAGAGGATTATCTTTACAAGTTCGTCATTGCAATGATATTGGGCATCAGCAAGAAGGGGGAGCATAGTATCCTTACTCTTAATTATATTATGTGATTGAATATTCCCTCATTTGCTTCGTCTCTACTACGGCATTCAAAGTCGAGAGAAACGCTTATTTTTGGCTCCATATTTAACAAATTTCCCCATTCGGACCGAAACAACGTTTCGGCTCTATATTTAACAAATTTCCTCATTCAGGCCAACTCAACGTTTTCGCTTCGGCCTGATGGGGACATTTGTTAAATATCGTCAGGTGAGAGCAACAAGCCGCCATCTACAATGCTTTTAGCAGTATGGATGGTGGCTTGTTGCTGTCAACTGACGATATGTAACAAAGTATGAGTACTTTTCTCATTGCAGAGGTGCGTTCGTTTGAAGAGAGTAAATATTTACCGATTATTCGGCTAAGGAAAATACTAATCGATTATACCGTGGACGATCGATAATCGACAAATCGAATATTAGCGACAGCTCTAGAGTTCACATAAGTTCAGTCTATATGCTGTCTAAAGTGACGAAGATCTTATATGGCAAGCATATGCAAAGAATACCTCTTACCTTAAGAGGTGGTCCATTGTTTGATGGAGCAGCAGTTGTAGATTCTGTTGGTGTGGTTGTCCCTGAAATAGAAATGGTGGAATTCATTTATGAAGCTGCAGTGGAATAATTACAAGAGACGGTATCCCTTAACCCTTTACCCAACGAATCGCAAGCATCCGCCCGCGTAATATGCAAATTCAGCAGTTGAAAAAATATTATTTTTCAAAAAATTTCAACAAAACCATATTATGTGACCCCTCGATGGAACGAGCTAGTCGAGCTCGTTCCAACGAGGGGTCACTTGATATGGTTTTGTCGAAATTTTTTGAAAAATTTGAAAAAATGATATTTAAAATAATAAATTTTGATATCGTCTGCGTTGGGTAAAGGGTTAACTCTACATCATACACTTCACTGGGAAACAGTGAGAACATATCTCTTCTTTGAATCGCTCGAGTGCGTCAAAATCAGTGGTGTAAAAATGGTGGGATGTAAGGGCGTGACACCCCAATAACATTCCAGTCGGGATATTTTCGTCTGGATATGATATCGTAGATATCAATTCACTCTTGCTGGTAATCACGTACTTTTTCCGAGACTAGATTTGATATTTGGACTTATATCCCACACACAGCCTGTAATACAAAGTAAGATAAAGGATTTGGGGTGTTGAGGACCACTTTGGACTGTCTGTGGTTCGTGCTACTTAAATAAGAAGTTGGAAATCAACTATATATAGAATATAACCATAGTAGCTTGGTGTACCAAATGTTCACCACGAGCCTTTGGCGCGCGGTTAACACCACTTCACCACGAGTGGTGAACATTTGGTACACCAAGCTACTTTGGGTATATTTTATTTATACCATGATCGTCAGATTAGTAAGAGTCGCTATCATTTTTTCTCGATCTTACTGAACAGCAGACGTACATACGTGCGAATCTGTTTTTGTTTACATCGGTGGGCGGTATATATGCTGTCAATATTATCGCCGAAACGAAATGGAAAAAGAAACTGAGCCTTATTCTTTTTTATAACATAATAACATACCATTTCGAATTGTGGATGCTTTATTAACACGAGACAATGTATGTTTGTTAATTTTTGGCATCTTATGGGGTAAACCCATTTAAAAACGTAATAAATAATTGCCACTTTCATTTCACTCTTCGTGAGGTGACGTACGATAAATTTAGACAAGTTCGCATTCAGGTCGATATCACCAAAGGTCAACTTGGATGTAGTTCCACTGCAGGTGTAAATTTTAACTATTGAAATCCCATTGCTGGCGTGTTCATCACGGTTGGTGTGTAAAGCTAAAATTTATATCAGAGACTTTTAATAAATAGTAGAATAGGTAATCATGGTATAAATGTACTTATCCACAAATATATAGTTTTGACCTATAATCCAGACCTACCAATATTCCAGTTTACATCATGAAGGCATGTATTCAGGGAAGGCATGCCTTAATTATGTAGTTGGAATATTGTATTAGTTGGGATCTGCGCCATTACAGCCCATGCAAATAGGCTTGATCACCCCAGTCGGTCACCTTTGCGATGCGCCTGCTCAGAATCAAGAACGAGTGTCGATTGTATTTTACATGTGAAATGGACTAAATTCGAATCCATGTCGAGAAAGTTTCTTTTGGCAACGACTGCCAAGTGCAATTATACTGAATCACGCACACCACTTACTACATTGGTGGCGGTAAATGCAATCGAACCCGCCGGTGCATGTCCAATTTATCGGGTTTGGCATCTAAACTGTATCGCAGCAATAGTCAACCGTGAGTAATGTTGACGGCTGATATACATTACTCCCACTGTCATTTCAGACATGGATTGCTAGCTGTCCAAATCGTGGCAAAGGTCCGCCCTAGGACTATAACCTGGTAACTTCCCACCTTCTAAAGCTATACAATTCCCTCTGTCGGTCCCCCGAGAATCGACTTCTTGCATGCGTAATATTTTCGATATTTTAAAAGCCTTCGAAATGGTTTGGCATAAAGGTTTAAAACACAAACTATAAGAGTATGCAATAACAAATGGACTGAACCGGTTTTAGAAATTACCTTGACGCTAGAAAGCAGAGAGTTCTGGTTAACAGCATTTTTTCAACGTACTGGCCACAGAAAACTGGTGTACACCAAGGAACAATATTGGGTCTCTTTTTATTATTTATTTACATAAACAGTATCTCCGATAGTTTAGGGTTACTTACAGACTTTTCAAAGATGACACATGTCTATCTAATAACAATCAAAATATGCGCAACGGTTAGTCCCCTTTAACGCAGACAAAATCAAAGCACTTGCCCACAATCCCGAGAACCCACATTTAACATCTGATCGAGGCTACTTTGCAAGCCTATTGTTGTACAAGTGTCATTTTGGGACATTTTCTTAGAGGCGTACGGAAATTATCCATCGACCCTCTCCCAATTGCACATTGCAGTCTTTGACTCTTTTGGAAATCGGTGATCTGGTAATGTTCTGATGATTTCTCAAATGTATTCTTTTTCTTGATTTCTCTGTTCTTTAATTTAATTTTACGTAGAAAATCGGTTTTGTCGTAAAATAAATTTTGTAATTCTTTTACTGGGAGAGGTATTTAAATAAGTGGAAATTCCTTTTCTCCAATCCAAGACTTGTATCATAATGAAAATCGAGTTTCGATAAAGTTATCTCCATTGAAGTTATTAGATGAGCAAGAACGGTCCAATTAAGAAGCAAGTAATTATTGAGGAAACACCTATGATATCAGTAGAAAATAAAGTCAAGTTTCCTTTTTATCACTTCTAATCAACGAAAACAATAGACAGCTCTCGGAGAAAAAAAGGAAACTTGGGGTTTTATGGTAAGGCATTTAGAGACAATAATTCACAGATAATCCGCCATTACGAATGTCTATCAGAATCACACCTAACAGCATTAAATGTCAACATTGGCTCTTTGTTTAGCGAATGTGTTTTTACAGTCATTTGCAAGTTTTTATTCTTCCCCCACCCTCCCCCACCCTCCCCCACCAAAAAGAAATTAGCAAATCTCACCTCCTAGACTTTTATATTAATGGTGAAGACAGTGTCTGTATTATATGTCACGATGCGCACACTTGATACAATGGACAGAAATAAAGTTACAGAATATCAAAAGATTGTGAAAACACCGTTTTCTTATTTTTAAATGGGTTTAACCCTTTACCCAACGTAACCTGAGAAACCAGCCAGCGTTTTTCACAAAAATCGCCAGTTAATTTTCATCATTTTTTTTTCATTTTTTATCTAAAAAACATAGGTTATGGCCCCTCTTTGGAACGAGCTCGTTCCAATGAGAAGTCATAACCTATGTTTTTTGAAACAAAAAATGAAAAAAAATAGTTATTCAAGAATTTTGTTTGCAAGTGTCGTCTGCTTTTCGTGTTATGCAAAGGGTTAAAAAGAGAATAATAGTCAAGCGTTCAACCTGATTGGGAAAAAAATTGTAAAAAGCCAGCTTCTGTATTTTATACTACTCTATAAGAAAATGTCACAGATCACAAATGCGACAACTGGGTTTCTTATTCAGGAATATTTAATTGTGAATGTTCGATGTAATTGTGGATGTAATCCCGAATTGTTCCGATTGTGGTGGCTCAAGTCAGTGCATGGTTTCGATGTCTTGATGTTGTAGTTGGAATATTTTATCTAACAATCATATAGATTTTGGCCTGAAAACCACGAGAAACGGTACGTATCACATAATGTGTTCCGATTCCGTATCATATAGACGACTCATTCTGATTCCGAATTATATAGACGACTCGTTTCCGATAGCGCTACGGGCTACCATAACAGGCACATGGATACATTCTATGTGCGTTTCGGTGATCGACCGAACATTATGTCCCAAAAATGTTTGAAAATAATTTAACTCTTTACCTAACATGAAAAGCAGACGACACTTGCAAAAAAATCTCGAATAACTAATTTTTTTCATTTTTTGTCTCAATAACATAGGTTATGACCACTCATTGGAACGAGCTCGACGAGTTCGTTCCAACGAGGGGTCATAACCTATGTTTTTGAGACAAAAAATGAAAAAATAATGTGGTGGCTCAAGTCAAGACTGCTAAAATGTTTCAACAACATCATCAGTGCATGCCTTCGATGTCTTGATGTTGTAGTTGAAATATTTTATCACTCAGGACTTGATACATCACAATCGGCACAATTCAGGATTACATCCTCCTCCCGACGAAGGTGTGCCTTGTTACTTCAGTTGGAACATTTTGTCGATTGGAACAAATCAGGTGCCTAGCTTTCCTTCGTCGAAAGCATGCCGCGTGGCGAGAATAGAAATGGATCATTCTAAATACAAAATAACGTCCAGGAGGGAATTCACGCAATTCCCATTTCAACAGGCCCGAGGATCCATGATCCAACTAGTTCACGTAATTGTGCAGCAGCAATTTAGCTAATGTCTAAACTCATTCGGTAGATCATTAACTCATTTGACGACAGCATGATAGAGAGACGCTTTCTCTTGGCATATCAGGTTTACCCCCCCCCCCCCCCCCACCACCACCCATAATCGGTTAACTTAACGACGACCCCGATTATCATTGTAAAACTGATTGTGAAACAGAAAAGGTGTATCTCACATGAGTAAAGATTCTGTTCGAAACTGATAAACCGCGTTCACTGGATTCGATTCAATACAAGGTATACAAAAAGTTCAAGGTAAAAAAAAAGATTGATACATTGTCATTTCTATAATTACAAATATAAAAAAGCCGATTTTGCCAGTAATTATTGATACAAATTAAAAACTTTGGAGATGGATTTTTTAAGACACAGTTTGGTTAATAGGGAGGACAAACATTCCTGACTACAGGTTTGAACTGTGACAGAAGTAACAATAGAGATCAGACTCGTTTAATTACCCCCGTGGGGTGTACTCCCACATTGTTGAGAAGGAAAACCCAAGAGATCAATCACGACGCTTGCGAATGAAATTCCCAAAACGTCGATAGATCTCAGCAGGTATAAAGATGTAACGTCCCACACAGAATCAATGAATGGATATTTTTTTTTTGAAAGAGTGCCTTTATCGGCGATATTGTTTACCGTGTCAGACCAAAAGGTTATATGTCTATTAAAGTAGGCTGAGACAAAACGGTTTTTCACAGTCGCTAAAATCAATCTGTATCAAAGAAAAATGATTTCCTTTTTCTCGAGTACTCGTGAACTAGAATGTATGCAGCGGAAATCGATTTATCATTGTTAATAATTTAACTCTAAGAGTGACGTTGGAAGCAGACCCAGAGTTATAATATTTAACTCTTTAGCAACGCAGATGATATCAAAAATTATTATTTTAACCCTTTTACCTAGCATGAAAAGCAGACGACACTTGCAAACAAAATTCTTGAATAACTAATGTTTTTCATTTTTGTTTGAAAAACATAGGTTATGACCCCTCTTTGGAACGAGCTCGGCGAGCTCGTTCCAAAGAGGGGTCATAATCTATGTTTTTCAGAGAAAAAATGAAAAAAATATTGAAAATTAATTGGCGATTTTTGTGAATAGCGCTGGTCGTTTTTGGCCGTTACTTTTGGTAAAGGGTTAAATATTATTTTTTCAAATTTTCCAAAAACTTTCGACAAAACCATATCATGTGATCCACTCATTTAAACGGATCGACTAGCTCGTTCCAATGAGGAGTCGGATGATATTGTTTTGTTAAAATTTTCAGAAAAATAATTTTTTTCAGTTGCTTATTTTGTATATTACGCGGGTGGATATGGCAGATTCGTTAGGTAAGTGGTTACTAGATATATGCTCTGTTAATATATCTGACATGGCAAAAAGAACGGGACTGACATCGACATCTCTTAGATCACAGAAATACATAGGGACCAATAAATGTATTGATCTACAAATCATGGACGTTTTCAGTTTTACATCAAGCTGAGTTGGTCAACTTCTTCCGAGAATTTGTTTTGAAACTGGTGCGAGCAGTAAGTCAAATGGCACAGAACATATTATGTACTCATGTGTGGAAAGCGGGAATGGCGTAAATCTGACGAACTGAAATAGAGGTGGTGGCTTCTGGTGTTATGAGTTACATGGAAAAATTTGTGCTTATAGTCTAACAGGGAAATATACATAACATTCTTCCAACATGTTTCAAAACAGAATACACTGAGTAGCGAAAGGTCGACGTGATTAGGTACTTGGACAATGCTGGTGGTAATTTATCAATGCTGTCTACTGGTTTAGGTGTTGGTCTCCTGATTATCAGGCGCTGTTGCAGAAGGTTCAGTTCACGGCTGATAATCAGGAACCATCATTTTAAATTCCTATAAAACATTACTGTGTCTTTCCAAATACACACACAACGGCACCGGAGTTCCAATGTGTTCCATGTGCCTTCAAGGCACTTTCGCCGTATTGTAACCGGCGCATTTCACACGGCTGTATAGCTATGCTCATGCCGTGAGAACACCGGCCAAATACTAGAGTCGAGAGATAGTGTTTGACGATTTGTGTTGGCCTAGTGTTTTGGGAGTTGGATTCCCAATTGCCAGGCGGTTTTGTCACGGATTCAGTTTCTACCGATGGATCAGAAACCAATATTCAAAATTCCCCATGACTGTGTCATTCAAAAATACCATAACTATGGAGAAGTGGACACTCATGTTTCTAATAAGCAAATCTGCTGCCCATGAATTACCGGATAAGCTACCCGATGGAACACACAGATGTGCTTGTTTGTCCTCAAGTTTCTTTTCGACTGTATCAAATAAGGCGAGAATAGATGTCCATTTGACGGAAACCACATGGCCGATGACAGAGAGGTGAGCCAAGACAGAAACCCAGAATTCCGGAGTTTTGGGAGGCAAGGCACAGGACTGGGATCACAAGTTTCCGACTGATTGGAATAAAAGCCACCAATCATTTTCAGAGGAAATTTGAGGACCTCATAGAGACGCCCAATCTGTCATCAATATAATTTCATTCATTTCATGCAGATTCGAGGAAATAGCCACTTTTGCAATGTCTGAATTAGAAAATTTTCCGGATATCACATCCCGGGAATTTTTCCCGAATTTCGACGGCAAAAGTCCAGCTCTTTCGCATGTCCCCGCAGTATGAATTCATCATATTGGCATTTTAGAAAGTTGCTTTTCAGTTCAAAGAGTCGGAAACAGTCTGCGTTGTAAATGCGCCCAAAAATGTCAGAAGTAATAAATCAGTAACTTCCCTGGCGATCAATGGGGAGCTGGATTACTCTCCCCTGCATTGAATCACTGCTCGCCTGCGTTTGTTCACCAATGAATGCCCATAGGATAATTTAACGAAAACATGAAACGGTTTGAAAACACTACTGATGGAATTTCGGACAAAACAAGTCTGGCCTAATAAAAACGTTACGGGATGGATTATTGGGGGATACAGTGTCACATGAAGCCCAACGAGAACAATATTAGGCTCGGCTACAGCCTCGCCTAATATTGTGCTTCCGTCCGCTCATGTGACACTTTATCTAGCAACCATATAGATTTTGGCCTGAAAACCACGAAAAACAGTATGTATCACATAATGTATTCCGTATCATATAAACGACTCATTCTAATTCCATATCATATAGACGACACGTTTCCGGTATTGCAACGGGATATCATAACAGGCGCATGAATACAGTCTATGTGGGTTTCAGTGATCGACTCAGCTGATCGCTTAGTAAACATAACATAATTCCTTACAGTTAGCGACAGAACTACTAATAACCAATGATCCCCCACCCACCCACAATAAACACTGATTAAACGAAATAAAAACAAACCTTTATTCGTAAATTCAAGCGGATCATCATAGGAAGTGACACAGGGAGTGAATAATTTGACAACACAACTTTGAAAATTGCGGTGACCACATTACTCATTGTTTGTTAGAGTGCACAACTGTATAGTTCCATAAAATATGTTTTTTTTAAAACTTTTTCTCGCTTAATATTATGTCCCAAAACTGTATTAATAATTTAAGATTTAATCTGTTTATGAGTCAGAATTGTTAGATAAATGAATTATCATTTTAACGTGCACGTCGTGTCATTTGCATCAGATTCACGATGGTGTCCAAAAATGGGATCATAATTCGCCGGCAAAGTCGGCTCGTGGAGATCCCATTTTGGAAATCGCCTAGAATCTGATACAAATCACAGGACATGTACATAATCATCATAATCCGTATGTATCCCTCAACTAAACGTTCCGCAACTTATATTTTCTGAAAATGTAAAAAGACGTAGTTCCATTTGGTCATAGAATTCTACCTTCAACCGGTTCGATCTATTTCTTCTACTCCAGCCATCTAGCTTCAACCCGAAGGTCAGCCCGAATCAGACGAAAATTCTGCCCTTTAAACACCCATTTGGAATTTTTTACCAACTTCAATGGATTAAGTCGTCCTATAATACCCCCTTTGTTTTGCCTTGCTACTTCAAGTCGCAAACTTTATAGCATTACCCAACCACTAGAAATATCTATCGTAGCAAACACCAACGACCTACCCTGCAATTTATCATGGTAAGGCGTAATCAATAAATTTCATCACACCAACAAGAGCAAAATATTTTGATCCCGCTTCGTTGAAAATGGGATAGAGGATGATAAATACATTTTCAAAACGGAGGATAGGAAATATACCCGTCCAACGAAAGCAGAAATAGAGAGCTGTAGAGTTGCATTGCTATATCTCACCATGTTGTCACTGAACGAGCAGAAGTGAATCAAGTTTGGGAGGAGGATAGTTCGTGGTATCAAGAATTACCAACAATCGGCACAATATGTATTTTTAATCACATGAGCTGTTTATTCTCACAAGCTAAGACATTCCTCGTGACTCTAACGATTAAAAACAGTTAGAAACTGGATCTATCGCAATATTTTGTTTAAAATATCTATCGTAACATCAATTCTGTAGAACAATTTACCTGACAGTTATCTGCCGGGTAATAAAAAGTAAATTTTGGAATCGTAAATCCAAGACAACGTTTGTGAATATCAACTAGCAGTAACAGGAAGTCATTTCAGAGTACGCAGCACTAAAAGGTCAAAAGCAAACTCCAAACAGTTCAAGCACTGCGAAGACTGACAGCTGCTCGGAGTTTGATTCGAACGTTCAAGGGACAGCCATATGTTATTACTTAAACACTGTGTTTGTAATCCAATATGGAATTAACTAACACTGTATATATTGAACTAGCAGCTGCATGCGGAGAATAATAAATGATAGAATTCTTCCTTGTTCAGCATTAAGCGGTTATCGTCTGACGCCATTTTGAAAGAGAAATGAACAAACAGACCACCCAGATTATCAGTTGTATATAGATTTCGAGTAACTTCGTATAGTTTATATATCTTACCTCCTACAAGTATCTGGGAATTTCATTGGTTCAAAGACGCCACATGCAGACTGCATATAAAACCATATATTGCCTGTCAACGTCAATATACGCTGTCAGCTATGGGTAATCTCCCCTTTGTTCATTGATTATTCAAAATGGCGGCAACCGATAAAGGTCAAAAGCAAACTCCAAACAGTTCAAGCACTGCGAAGACTGACAGCTGCTCGGAGTTTGATTCGAACGTTCAAGGGACAGCCATATGTTATTACTTAAACACTGTGTTTGTAATCCAATATGGAATTAACTAACACTGTATATATTGAACTAGCAGCTGCATGCGGAGAATAATAAATGATAGAATTCTTCCTTGTTCAGCATTAAGCGGTTATCGTCTGACGCCATTTTGAAAGAGAAATGAACAAACAGACCACCCAGATTATCAGTTGTATATAGATTTCGAGTAACTTCGTATAGTTTATATATCTTACCTCCTACAAGTATCTGGGAATTTCATTGGTTCAAAGACGCCACATGCAGACTGCATATAAAACCATATATTGCCTGTCAACGTCAATATACGCTGTCAGCTATGGGTAATCTCCCCTTTGTTCATTGATTATTCAAAATGGCGGCAACCGATAAACGCTTCAAGTTGAAAGATTGAGTGTTGGAATCCCATATTTGGTCTGTAGTGCAGGTTAGGCAATTTAAAAGGTTTCATATTCTGTGGATGTGTGTCATGTTACCTTCGAAATGAAACTCTTTGGTATGTATGAATTTGCCTTGTTACAATTTATGGGAGAGTGCCGGGACTCTCCCATAAATTGTAACAATGCAAAGACACGTGAACGCATTCTGAGAATTCTCTCATTTAATTTTGATCGCTGTTGTTATTAGTTCTGAGCAGTCGGTAAGATATATTCGTTACACAGTTGGTTGGTGGCCTAATATGGTATATATGGTGTCAATTTATTCCATATTGGTGTCAGTTAATTTCATATGTGGCGTTTTGAAACCAATGACATTCTCAGGACGTGTACATGTACATATCTTGCCCCATACAAGTGTCTGAAAATTTCTCTGGTTTTCAAATATCACTTCCAAGCTTTGAATATTTTATTTTTCTAAAAGTTGGCAGACGATAACCGATTCATTTCAAACAGGTAAGATTTCAATCTATTATTGATTCCGGATGTCAGTTCAGTGTAGAGAAAAAGTTGTCGGTGAGACAATCGCTTCACACTTCGTCAGTGACCTAATAGGGTATCCGTTAACCATTTACCCAAAACACACGATATCAAAATCATTTTAAATGACATGTTTTCAGTTTTTTTCAAACAATTTCCACAAAACCATATCATGTTACCCCTCACTGAAACGATCTCAACGAGCTCGTTCCAATGATGGGGTTCATATGATATGGTTTTGTTGAAAAGTTTTAAAGACTAATTGTTTTCCAACGGCCCGTTTTGTAAATAATGCAGGCGGACGCTTCCGAATGTAGGGGGTAAAGGGTTGATCCTATTTTGAGTTCGAGCTTTACCCTCGTCCAACATGGAATTAAGGGACTTCATATAAATACCACACTGGGCACTAGCGTAATGTGTAATTAATAATATGGTATGTAATAAAGCATCGAAGACGAATCGAGAGATCCCGCAGCAGCCAGACCAGTATTCTTGAAACTTGGAAAATGTCTTTTGTGTTATTCCTGGTCTGTTGTTGGGTGGCGGCGGGGATAAATCGAATAAGTATGACACCGCGATGTTTCGTCCAACTACCTAAACAACTTGACAGCAAATGGACCTCCGGGTTTGGACCCAGAGATCCATCCGCGAAAACCGTGCTTCTGCGTTTCAGAACAGTTTTATAGAATATGTATAGATTAATAATAGCACCATGGTGTCGCAAGTAAGCTCGGTGTTAAATGTCTTCTCACGTTGTTCTTAGGGGAACCTTCCTATCACCCCATTCCCGTCTGATGCCGCAGAACCAGTCTGTTTGCGTCGGGCTCCCACATTAAACAAAAGTAGAAGGAAGGAACATTGCCGAGGTTGTCGATATCGAGGACGCCTTTTAGCGCTTGGAATGTTGGCTGTTAGGACGGCTTCAGAGTACTGTGGGGGTGTTCTAGATCTTCACTTGACAAGCAAAACCCACTGACATGCAGCAGGGTAAATATTATATTGCTTCATATTCTGTGAACTGGAGATGTATTTTCAGTCATTTAATAGTAGAACTTATCAATCATTTATATCTTTAATTACAAGAAGGTGCGCACATGTAATTTGTAGGCGGTTATCGCAGGTAGATGAATGAAAACTACTCAATAATTTAATCAACACTATTTGCTAGTGTATATTGTTTCTTAACACACTCGGATGAGTTTATACGTAATGTGGATAGAGACAACGGCATTCGCGTTCGAACTGACATTTTTTATCGCACGAGATCGATTTGGGCGGAGGGATAATATTAAACGAGAAGCCGAAGGCTTCGAGTTCAATATTATCCCTCCGCCAAAATCGAACGAGTGCGGTAAAAAATGACAGTTCAAACGCGTATGCTGTTCTGTATTAATTACACGCCTACAGTTTACTAAAACAATATATTTAAAACACAAATTATTGCCAAAAATAACCCAAACGTGAAAAAAAGAAATAGTTAAATAGTCCGCGCACGTGATCCGTACTGTTCAAGGACAAAAAAATCAATTTATTGTTCGCTTCGGTTTTTGTAGAAAAGGCTTGTATTTTATAAAAATAAAAGCATAGGCATGCAATAAAATGAATTATTGCTGTAAGACCGACAGTGAAGTTTTCACTCAGGCCGTAATTTAAGTTTTGTGAAACAGCATTAGCTGGACAAACAAAGTTGAAGCTAATGCAGCCTCGGGTTGAACGCGGGGATCCATTGGCTGCAACTTTGTTTGTACTTCCGGTGCTTTTCGCATATTTTAGGCCAACCACGGTGGCCTAATGGGATCCTAAGACACTCATAGCAGGTATGGATTCTCACAGCCATTTTCGCAAGAATCCAAATAGATTGTCCCAAATGTAGATGAAATATATAAGCCGTGGTTTTTCGATGAACCTAGCCTGCAAGATTTGTAAACGTGAAGCCAAATGGTGTGACTTCAAGCACTTGTGGCCAGATCATGAAACCCATTTAGGGCTAAGCGTGTAGAGCGGTAATTTTGACTGATGAAATTTTATGAAATCTTCAAAGGGAAATTGTTGCAACATGGTTGAAAGCAACTGAATTATTTAATCGAACCAACACAAATGTTGCTTTCTTGTACCAGTTGTAACAGATGTGGAGTAACTCCAATAACTGGCCTGGGAAAAATCGTACATTGAACGTTCAACTTAAGTAAGCCAAAAGAGCAACGAATTCGAACTAACTGGCTGACAATAAATACTACAGAGGGTCATTTTAATGCTCGACTGGTCACGGAGCGGGTTGGGGGAGCAAATTTATCGAAATGTTGTACGGGGATGTTCGAAAACAACCGAACAAAACCACTCGATGGAACGAAGGACTGGATCGGCCGGTCCTTCGAGAAATCTCTGTCTCGTGGTTCTCAAGTCCGCTGTAATAGCAGCATCACAGTCGTTAGTGAAGTGACCATTCCTTCTCCATTGAAAATGCCAACCCTCAACTTGGTTTCTTGGAAAGCTTTTAGAGAATGTTTTTTTTTACCCAGTCATACCACAATCTTTTTCATTCTGCTGGTGCAGATTAGAAAGTTTTCATGATTTCTCAGGATTAAAAAAAAATCACAAGACCCAACGGTCCTATATATTTATCCCTGCAAAATTAATATTGACTAAACTTGACTTCAACTGTTAATAAATTTGCCTACACAAGGAACATCAGGAAATTGTTTGTGTATATCATACCTGACATTTCTCCTGTGTTTGTAGGGGAATTATTCTGCTTTCCAGGTCACTTGGGTATGATAGTTGATCTTTGCACTAGTTGGTGGCAAAAAGACGTCCAAAACGAGAGAGAAATGAGATGGGGCTTCCAATACAGGTGACGAGATAACATGACTTCTCTTTCGCCCGAAGACTTATTTTGGGCTCAACCATTCAAGGTATGTTGGCTGAAATTTTGATTTGTTATTCTTCTATGTCCTTTCTTTAACACTTACGCTGCCGAAAGCGACCATTGTCACCCATTTTCTGATGCTTATCTGTACTTTCTGGTATGCGCAGACCAAACCTACCATCTAATTAATTGTTGGAAAGGGCTCAGCGAGCCCTTTCCAACAATTAATCAGATGATAGAGTTTAAAGTATGTCATAAATCCTATTAAACCTCCTCGCATACAGGCGTACATTTAGGTCCTCCATATATGGCTAAAGTGGGCGTGGCAGTAAAATGGTTAAATACGGCACTCAATTAATCTACTAGGTGGCAATTCCAATCCGTGGGTGTAATGGGTTTCTCCCTTTGTACTCCACGAACTATCAGCTGATTTAATCCATTGATCATGCGAGTGAAGGTTTCCACCGACATAAGATGAAGGCTATTGTTATAGCATGGTAGAATATTGCCTGCTATTAATATTTGAAAATATCTCAGGGGATTTCAATCCAATATTTCAACTGATCGTTATCCTGTGCACTCTAAAATATTTTCATCGAGTTCTGTAAACATTTGTAATGTCTCCCCGTGTATATTTGCACGAACGAATGTTTATATTGTATCAGTGCAATTTACAGGTAGTTTCCACGCCAGAGCACCTTCTTTCACAGTTGGCATAATTTTGAATAAAAATTACTCCAGATGAATTACGAATCCAGAATTAAAATTGGAATGGGATGTGAAAACACCTCCACCATTCATGACTCTTTCAATAACGCAAACTGATACATCAAAAGTCCTGTTTAAAAATTCATGGTTAGAAGCAACAACTGATGAAAAAGTGTGTTCACTGGGTCCTTCGAAATATTGATGGAAGTGAAGCGGATGACTTCGCGCCTCTTTTACCTTTTAGGACTCAATCAACCAAAATTGTTTTCAAAATAGCGCGGGTGAAAAATACTTCATTTGGACATTTCGTTCTGTTTTCTGTTCATTATATTTTTATTCTGCATTTTGGCGTATGACATTTTGTAATAAAATTATCATAGAATTCTGACTTCCGTGATTGCCTGGTTTTATAAATCTAAGAAAAACACCGACCGCGGAATTCGTCCTCGGTTGATATTTTTCTTTCAGGTTGATGAAACAAAGCATCGATCTCATCAAAAGTGTATAAATTGTACAGAATGTGTAATATAATATGTTATTATATCAACTTCTATTCATCAATATTTGGGAGCCGCGGTGGCTCAGTAGGGAGAGGTGCAGGCTGCAAGACGAGAGGTCCTCGGTTCGAATCCCACCTGCGGCAACCGCATTGTGTCCCTGGGCAAGACACTTCACCCCCATTGCCCATGTGGGGGCACGCTAGGGTTGTGTACTAAGGCGCACTGCACATCGATGGTGCACTTGTCTTCAACCAATGCTTGTGTAGAGTTATAATGTTTGGGTAGTCTGGCAGTTGCTCGCCATTATGCAGAAATATGTGACCTTAGCCCTTTACCCAACGCAGACGATTTCAAAATTTATTATTTTAAATATCATTTTTTAATTTTTTTCAAAAAATTTCAACAAAACCATATCATGTGACCCCTCTTTGGAACGAGCTCGACGAGCTCGTTCCAAAGAGGGGTCACATGATATGGTTTTGTTGAAATTTTTTGAAAAATAATATTTTTTTCAGCTGCTGAATTTGCATATTACGCGGTCGGATGCGGGCGATTCGTTGGGCAAAGGGTTAAAAAACACCACTAAATAAATTCAACAATATTTCGGTCCGGTTGGAAATTTGTTATTCATGGAGCCAAACATTTGCACTTTTCTCGACTTTAACGGAAGTAGAAGTGACCAATAATATGAGGGAATCTTCGTTCAAATCTTAAAAGTAAAGAGTCTGCTCACCACGTTCTGTTAATTTCCAATATGAATAACGCGAATTCAAAAGAGAAAAACAAGTTTCAGGTAACTGTATTTCAGTGGTTAAAAAGTTGGGGGCCCGCTGTGTTTCAACCCCCGTACACACGTCTCTGTTCTGTTGGTAAGGACCCGCAAAGTAGATTTGTTTCTCGGGCCATTTTTGTTGTAAAATTGCATGTGGGCGGGCGTTTTTTATTTTATTTTTTATTTTTGTAATTATTTCTTTGCCATCAAAAGTTCATGTTCTTGGTTTGTTTTATGTTTTAGGTCTCACGATCTACAGAATAGCATGGGTGGTGGTGTATTTCGTCCCTTGAGTGCAAGAAGGCTTTGCGGTGCTAAAGCAGTGCAAAGCCTTGTTGCACACAAGGGACAAATTTATCAATTTTATTAACATGGGTAAAATATCAAACATAAACCATTTAATTTTTATTTTTTAAAGTTTGCATTGGTTATAAAACGAGCATGTGGCAGCCAAAGAGACCATACGGGAGACCTGAGAAACAGATTTTAACTTTTTAGTCCTTATGTTCCTCTATCTGTCCTGTTATATATTGAATCATGTTACGTTACTTCAATGAAACCACACAGTTTGTAAGATGACAGAAATTTTATAACAAAATATTGTATTATTGGACCGATGTTCCCTTAAGCACAGTTAATGGTTCCAGTTTTAACTTCGTTATTCTAATCGCCATATAATATTATAAGATGGCAAAGCTGTTTGGGTCGAGAATTATTATGTTACATCACAGAAGTCCAAAAAAGTACAAATCAACACAAAAGTTTGAAGGATTAGAGCTTCTATTGCCATTTATTTATCCATTTATTTATTTATTGGTGTTTAAGGTCACATATTTCTGCACAATGGCTAACCATGACCGTGACAGTTTTACGGGTGGAGGAAGCCGGAGTACCCGGATAGAACCACCGAGCAACGGCGAGCAACTGTCAGCTCTCCTACATACTAACTCCACACAAGCAGGGTTAGCACTGGTTGAAGACAGGTGCATCATCGACGTGCAGTACGCCTTAGTAGACAACGTCAACGTGCCCCCACGTGGGCAATGGGGGTGAAGTGTCTTGCCCAAGGACACAACGCGGTTGCCGCAGGTGGGATTCGAACCGAGGACCTCTCGGCTTGCAGTCTGCACCTCTACCAACTGAGACACCGCGCCCCCTTCTATTGCCAGGTTTATGACATGATACGACGACACAACGGGGAATACCGTAGCTAGAAACTTATCAGAACTTTGGGATAGAGTCATTATTTGCACCTGTTCCATCCGGTAACAGGAGAGACACTGATCTTTTTATTATCACACTTTGAAATAAAAAGCTCAAACACATTGATGAATTGGCCCTGTTAAATAATCCATGAAGAAAATAGTCTGAAATACTTTTCAAAAAACGTTTTTCAAAGAGAAACTTTACAAATACTTGTTTGCGGGAGATTCAAGGTGTGCTCATTTGGGTCAAATGAACGATACAAATGAAAATATACCGAGTCAAAAAAGAAAGTATAATAGAAACAAATGTGAAAAAATAGCATAAAGGATGAAATATAATAGTTCTAATGTTCCATGTTTGTGCAAAGAGTTTAATGACATGTTGTTGTCCACCCAACCATATACAATTTTGCTACGGATTTCAAAATAGCACGTGCTACCCGAGAATGTCAAATTGAATGGGTGACCGACAATTTCTCTGTGTTATATTGCGCTAGAGAGCCTGGGTTATTGAGAAAACACGCTAGTTTTTGTCTTCCGACATTTTAAAAAATGCCAAGGTTAACCGAAAATCAGAGGTTGCGTGCCATTGGTATGCATGAGACCGGGATACCTCCAGATGAGCTCGCTGCTGAGTTCGGAGTCACTGTGGCCTCTATTTACCGTCTCAATGGAAGGTATAAAACCACTGAATCTACTCCCGACCGACCGCGTTCAAGTCGACCGCGAGTTACGACCCCTGCACATGACCGACACATCAGGACGTTTCACTTGCGGGATCGCTTCTTTCGGGCGACGAGGACAGCAGCAAGTACTTCTGGTAGAACTAACAATAGAATCAGTGCACAAACTGTCCGCAACAGACTCGCTGAACATGGCATCCGAGTAGGCGTCCATACCACGGACCAATCCTTACCCAACGTCATCGTACCGTCAGAATGGAATGGGTACGTCAGCTTGTTCGCTTAACTTAGCAGCGTTGGAGCAGTTCTTTGTAGTGATGAATCACGATTTGCCTACGGCGCGCTGATGGTAAGGCAAGAGTGTATCGCCGACGAGGAGACCGGTTTTTCTGATGCTTGCGTGCGGGAATGCGACCGTTTCGGCAGGGGTAGTGCAATGGTTTGGGCAGGAATTTCCTTGCACCATCGAACGCAGTTGATCTTCATCAATGATAATCTGAATGGACAGCGATATAGGAACAGAATTCTTAATGCTGTTGTTGTCCCGTTGTTCAACGCTAACGTCGGATTGCAGTTATTCCAGGAAGACCATGTCCGATGTCACGTGGCGAGTATCTGTCGTGACTTTCTTGATGAGCAGAGCATCGAACTTCTTCCGGGGCCCCCACTTTCGCCAGATTTGTCGCCAATTGGGAATCTTTGGGATGAATTGGACCGTCGGGTACGGCGTCATGATCTTCAGACGTTAGGCGATTTACGTAATGTTCTAAGGCAGGAGTGGAACGCAATACAATAGGGTGACATCCAGAGACTTATCAGGTCCATGCGCCGCCAATGTCTTGCCAGCCAAGAGGCAAACGGTGGACATACACGCTATTGACTGCATGTGTGAACTTTTCATTTCACCCCATGTCTGAATAGCGACGTCCTGACGTGACGCTGGCCACAATAAGAACATGAAATTATGCAAATTCATACAGCTAGACTCGAAATATGAATTTACATTAATTTTGTTTGGGATTAAAGTCGATAATAAAAAAATTGCTCCTCAAAGTTTATTATACTTTCTTTTTTGACTCAGTATACATTGCTGGACATTTTTTATAGAACTAAAGCATGCCTCTGCCTTGACTCACACACACAAAGACGTAGGTCATTAATTTTTCAAGAAAATTAATTTGGGCAGGGAATGTTACTTTTTTAGAGAATGACCCATATATCAACGAATCAAGAAATGTCATCTCTTGGTTATGACCTTTATTCATAAGGATATGAACGTATACATTTGATGGTGCTTTACATTGTTTTTGACAATGGAAATAGAGGCACACAAACTGTCATGTTCGTCTAATGCATCTTTTCCGTTAACTCTCTGAACACTGATGTCGAAATATCTAAATTTTAACCTTCAGTTTTTTTCCACATAATGCATAAATGAATTCAACTAATTCAGTCTTGTTTGTCAGAGCTCATGAGCTCTGTCAAACAAGATTGAATTGGTTAAATTCCTTGTAGCATTATGGGAAAAATCGTTGCTTGAAATGTTAGAGTAATGACATCAGTGTGCGAAGGGTTAACTTTAACCCTTTACCCAACGCAACAGCCCAAACCGCCAACGCTATTCTCAAAAATCGACAATTAATTTTCATTTTTTGTCTCAAAAAACATAGGTTATGACCCCTCTTTGGAACGAGCTCGTACCAACCAGGGGTCATAATCTATGTTTTCTTTGTAAGTGGCGTCTGCTTTTCATGTTAGGTAAAGGGTTAATAAAACAAAAATGCATCGGATGAGCGTAAGCAGTCCCGATTTATTTATTTTTATTTATTTATTTATTTATTTTTGACTTTCTCAACTCGAAAACCCCAGAACGCCCAACCAGGCGACTACCCTTATAACATCGTTACCATCGTTTGTGATAACTCTGAATGGGTTAATATATAATCCCGGGTTATATTGTCTGTAGTTTTGATTTCAGGAACACTGATAGCCCAAAGTTTTCGTGAATAATTGAATTATGTTTGATAGCAGATGAAGACGATTTTCAATTGAGATTTTCAATAATTTATTATTCAGTATGACAATTATATGAAGACATATGTACCAGGCAGTCGAATTCATTGGAAAAATATACATTATTAATTATTTTACTCTCTTTTCATTATTACTTGAAGCCATACAAGACAATAAAAAACAGTGTTTCTATTGTAAGAACAACAGGTGCGGCTGAAAACTGTGCGTTGGGAAGTAGAATTGGAGCAGAACAAAGTAGCCGACAAGAGAAGCAACGTGGACGTTACCTCGGTTCTTAAACTTGTTGTTCTAGAAATAGCGCAAAGCGAAGCATTGCATTTCAACCTTCCTGCAATACCAATAACATTTGCTACTCATTGGAGAGGTGGCATTTCTCGAGAAAATGGCACAAATTTCTGCCATTTTGAACAAACAAACGAACACACAGGCAGACTAACTCGGTTAAATTTCCCCTGCATACCATTCTGCATGGGCAATATAAAAATTATTCACATTTCTGATACCATTCAACAGAAAATATTCCCATTCCGACATGAAGTGACCCTGGCTGCTGAAAGTATCGTTAAACCCCAATAAATGAATTTCCATCCACAAAAAAACAACATTGTAAGAAGACCACGGAGGCAGTTTTTTCAAAGTCTAAAAGGGTGCATAACTGTGGAAAGTATGCGAGGACGAAAAACGCGAAATGCGGATGTCTTTTCTCCAAACTGGTCTATCACCATATTAAAGAACAACAAAAGCACACAGCTGATTCTGGATTTTTATGCAAAACGTTTGTACGGAAAGTTTTTTAAGTGTTAACAAGTGCCACAACTCTGGTACATATGTATGGACGAAACCCACAGTATGTGGATTTCCTTTCCCTCACGCCAGTCTCTCATCTTACTAAACGACATCAAAATCCGCCCACCAATGATGGAGTCATAATTATAAATATACTTCAAATTAAGAAACTATACATCGAAATTCCACTTGATTTTATTGGAAGTTCTGAGATTATAAACGAATAATTTGTGGTTAACATGAAAGTAGAAACATCACTTTACAAATGCCATAAAAACAAGCAAAAGTGACACGTCACTGACACAGGTAAACATGGCTGCATTGACAACAGAGGTTGCAAGAAAGTCAGTACCGTGTATGACCACCACGAACAGTGATAACGGCGTGGTAACATCGACCCATCGATGGTATCGAAGTCTGAACTGTGGAATGTTCTTCCACTCCCCTTGTAGTGCCACAAAGAGTTCCTCAAGTGATGTGATGGAGGCTGTCTCTGATGGACGCGGCGATCAAGCTCATCCCACATGTGTTCAATCGGGGGTAAGTCACGTGAACGTGCTAGCCTGGGAAGAGTAGGAGTATTGTTTTGTTGAAGAAATGCATTGCAAACACGTACAACATGTGGTCGGGTATTGTCATGTTGAAAGAGGCCGCCATTGACGTTTATGAATGGGACAACGTGATGCTGAAGGATTTCACCTCTGTAGCGTATGTCTGTTAGATTACCCTCCACTCGAACATGTGCTGTCCAGGCACCATGGTTAATGTCAGCCCACATCATAACACTCCTGTCATCCAAACGATCAACTTGACGTACACAGCTATTGGCGTAACGTTCATTCCTACGTCTATCGGGCACGTCTGAGGAGAAAACAGGATTCATCCGAGAACAAGGCTTGCACTGCCCTGCTTGAGGCCATGGGACCCTCTGTCGACACCATTGCAAGCGATCACCTATGTGCTTAGGCGTTAAAACATTACGTCGCACTCGTCTCCTGGCTACAAGACCAGCCTCCCGCAGACGATTACGAATGGTTTGATCCGATATCCTCCACAGTCCCGGCACCTGTGAGACTGTTGATGTTGCCGTGATGAAACGGCCCGCAGGTGTCGTCCCGGATGTATCAATCTTGGGCAGGCGTGGTCACTCGAGTTCAGCCTGACCTGGGTCTGTCACGGACGCTGCCAGTTGTAGTGTAACGCCTCCACAGACTAGAGATGGTCAACCTAGTCACACCCATGACCCGTGCAACCTGTTGTCGTGTTTCACCTGCTTCCAATCTTCCTATAGTGTTATTGCGTTGTGCTTAGGTAAGTCTTGGCATTGTCACGGCTGGTATGGTGGTTTTATGTGCACTCTGTTTGCAGTCTCCGTCTCGGCCTTTTAAAACTTACTGACAGGGGGATTGGTATGAGTGTCCGTGAGATTTCTTGGTGCATGTTCATTGAGTGGAGGTTTTGTTTTCACAATTTGTACAGTAGGGCGTCAGAACGTTATGTTTTCAATTCTCTGTGTGTTTGGGCGATATTCTGACCATCAACACAAGCATTTTATGATTTGAATACAACTCATAACATATATTTCAAAATCTTTTCACTAATACCATTTTATACATGAATAGTTTAGTGGGATTTCGATGTATAGTTTCTTAATTTGAAGAGTATATATAAAACAAACGCATAAAAAGTTTTCTAAGTGTAAATAAGGGCCATATCTCTGGTACGTATGCATGAACGAAACCTGAAATATGTGGACCCCAAGTTGGTCTCTCATCATACCAAAGGACATCACAGTCTGACCACTTATACATGAGTTATAATCCAAAAGTTCATACAGAAAGTTTTCTTATTGTAACAAGGGCCATAACTCTGGTACATATGCTTGGATGAAACCTACAATATGTATTTCCCTCATGCTGGTCTGTCACCATATCAAATGACATCAAAACCGGACAACCGATGCTTGAGTTATAATGCGAAATGTTTGTACGGAAGTACGCAAAGAAGGACTGCCCGACGGACATACCCACAGATGGTCCAATGAGTGTTTTTTCAAACTCACCCCCTACCACTTACAACCAAACGGTTTACCAATGAAGGAAACAATACTTAGGCAATAGAAATATTTTGTGTTAGGCCACACCACCTACCACATAAGCTACTGATTGTTAACCCGGGCTAATAGTATAAAACGTTTACAATTGTATTTTTCAGAATTGTATTTTCTGTTTATGGAAATAACTAATTGAAATGAACCATTAGCATTTTCAAAGATGTGGCAATTTGCCAGTTTGCAAATTGCTATATCTTTTGAAACACTAATGATTCATTTCAATCATTTATATTCACTTGCAGAAAATACAATTCGGGAAAATACAATTGTAAAAGTTTTATGGTACTGGCCCCCGGACGGACGGAGACCTCGACTAAATGCGCAACGAAAACGCCCACGGAGATCGAGAGAATAATAAATATACTATATATATTTGGTGATCCCATTAGAAAATTTTGAAAGTTTTACAATTATGAGATGGGAGGCCATACCTGCTCTTACTGGCCAATATCTTTCAGCACTCTGTCAGAGACGATGGTTTTGAGATGCGTTGTTTCCCCGCAATACAGTTCGGGATTTACAATCATACCTTATATGGCAGAGCTCATTGGGATCAGTAAAACTAGATATCATAGCATAATATATAGCATAATCTCCAAATTATGGAGATGTCAGAAAAGAGAATTTGGCGATGCCAGTGTGATAAGAAATATTTGACCAAATATTTATCTTCAATCCATTTCCACTCTTTCTGTTTCGTAACTCCTGACTCATGTGTTCATTATTTGTTTGACAAAGCTCTCGTCGCTTTCTTTCACATATCTCTTTTTCTGAATATCCGCATTTCAAATCTGTGATTTATCCCTTGTTTTTACGAAGAACACTCTCTTCAAGTGGATGAACATTTATAGTATATCATACGAAGTCCATTGCTTCTTCTGTTTATGTTAGTCAGTTATGGTTGATACGCTTTGTAAGAAATACGCGAGACTGCACTGCAAAAAATATAGGTTCTCTTTAGAACCAAAACTGGTTCTAATCTTGTCCCTGAGATGGAACCAGTTCTGTTTAAACAGTATTTATTTCAAATCAAATAAATTTATAAAGATTAACATTAAATATTAACAGAACTAAACATAAATTGACGGGTTTCAGCCGTAAGTTTAGAGCTTATACGAGGTTGTCGCAAATCATTATTAAGCAAAGGAGATATGAACAGTTGGCATATCGAACCAGTTTTGGTTCTTTACAGAACCAAAACTGGTTCGATATGCCAACTGTTCATATCTCCTTTGTTTCAAAATGTTTGGCGACTGCGTTGAATAAGCTCTAAGTTTACTGCTGAATCTACTTCAGTTCATGTAATATTCTGTTAAAATTGAATGCTAATCTTGGACATTAATTCCGTGATCTCATTAACCCTTTACCTAACATGAAAAGCAGACGACACTTGCAAAAAAAATTCTTGAATAACTAATTTTTTTCATTTTTTGTCTCAAAAACATAGGTTATGACCCCTCGTTGGAACGAGCTCGACGAGCTCGTTCCAACGAGGGGTCATAACCTATGTTTTTGAGACAAAAGATGAAAATATTTTGAAAATTAATTGGCGATTTTTGAGAATAGCGCTGGCCGGTTTTGGCCGTTACGTTGGGTAAAGGGTTAAACTACATGAAGTTCAATGGTGACGTCAAGGGAAGAAGAGTGTAACAAGTGTGTAACGTGGCCAATCCTCCCCCCTCAGAAAAAAGAAAAATTCAAAACGGTCGACTCAAAAATTCCAATAGGCCCCACCACACTAACACAGCAGAACACAGCTTCTAAATGTTTATCATCCAAATGAGGATTACATTGAACGTTAATACTATATATTATGTTACAATGCAAAATTTATCTCACACACTCTAAAATCAGTTGGATTAAAAATCAACCCAAGTCAACTGGGTTGGGTGAATATGAACCCAAATGGGTTCATATTCACTCAACCCAGTTGATTTGGGTTACTTTTTAACCCAATCGAATTTTGAGTGCACCCAGTTGTCCACCCAACCCGTAAGCCAAGTTCTATGATAAACGTTTGGTGGTACAATCAGGACTTCTGAGTTCAAACTGCACGTCCATTGGTCGAACGATTCCTTGTATTTCTTGCAGCTGTACAAGATAAGTTATCTCCGCCAACATGTATGGTATATGGAGATTTAATACCTGGATGTCGGTGTTTAAATGAGACATCCAGGCATTAAATCTCCATATACCATACATGTTGGCGGAGATAAAGTTTTTGTCCCGTTTGAAACACAATACAAACATAGTGGAAATAAATTTGGGGTCGCATTTCTCAGCTCCACAATCACTTGCACCAAATTCGTGATAATTATTTTGTTTTTATAATCGCAGAAGACAACAAACATAGTTACATCCCTTGGGTCGTTAAGGAAACGAGTAAACAGTATTTTGTTGTCATATTGTCCCCTGAGGTCCAATGTGTTCTATGTGCATGCTGGCACATAGAACACATTGGTACTCAGGGGATGAATTATTGCTTTATTTTATTTTTATGATTGAATTGTCGGAAATCTGATGATATTAGTGACTATTTTGGGGTTTTTTGGTTCGATTTTTATTTCGAGGCGAGCAAAATCGGAAAGTTTAGTTTAAACCATATACCCCCGATGTTTCACGTGCGCTTATACCCTGGATGTTGCACGCTCTCATATACCTCGGATGTTGGGTGCATCCTTTGCCATGGCTATTTGTCCTAGGCATTCTGACCAATCAAAAGACCGAATTTATCGGGATATAGGGACAAAGAGTTTTAGAGTTATTAACTGAGTGAAAGCTTTTACTCTATGTGTGTTTATATGACACACAATGCCCTGTATATTCATATGTCTTACCTGCTACAAGTTTCTGAAAATTTGGCTCAGATGGTTTCATGTCGGAATTTTACAAGTATTTCTGGAGAGAGCCTGGGCAATTGTTGGCCAAATGCCTTGAATTTTGGATAACAAGTTATTGCTTCTCTGTCACATAAAGACAAGGCTTATCACTTATATTTCGAGAGAAGGAAAATCGAAACTATATGTAAAAACACCCAAACAACAGAGACCAGTTTTTCTTTTAAACATAGATTTAAAAATGGGTTTAGCAGCAACTACAAACAGGCCAAAATCGATCTTAATAATAATAATAATAATAATAATAATAATAATAATAATAATAATAATAATAATAATAGGTAAGATTGATATAGCGCACATTTCACAATATTAAAAAAAGTTCCAAGGCGCTGAACAACATGAAAGAAACATAAATACACAGAATATGGGATTAATCAACATAAGGGTAAAATTTCTTAAATAGAAAAGATTTTAGCTTTGATTAGAAAACTGGAAGAGATTGAGCCATTTTCAGAGATTCAGGTAACATATTGAAAAGTCTTGGAGCATTGTAACTAAAAGAACGCCCCCCCCCCCCCCCCCCAGATCATATGTGGGCTGTTCCAGTAGGTTGTGGCATGAGTAGCGAAGTGAGCGTTTTGATGCATACACTTTGACCAACTCAGAAACATAAGAAGGCTCTACGTTTGCTTGTGTTTTACAGGTGTACAGAATAATTTTGAAGTCTATTCTGGCTGCAATAGGGAGCCAATGAAGATTCATTAACTGAGGAGTAATGTGTTCGTTCTTCTTGGTGCGGGTCACTATACAGTCAGCAGTATTCTGAATTATCTGCAATCCATTGATTTGATTTTTTGGGAGCCCTCAAAGAAGGGCATTGCAGTAGTCTAGCCTAGATGAAATGAATGCATGCACGAGACATTCAGTGGCACATTTTGTAAGGATTTTCCTTTTTCCTTGCTCGACCGATGTTCCGAATGTGAAAATTTGCAGACTGACAGAGTTTTGATATGTGATAAGACATGGTCAAATGTTTATCAAGATTGTACCAAGTTTCTGACCTATTTTAAGAGGAGGCAAAACATCTGGTGCTGGTTTGTACCTGGAGGAAAATATAATGAGTTCTGTTTTATCAACGGTTTTACCAAAGTTGATATCAGAAACACAACTGTGTTTCACGAAAAATAGGTTAATTGGCGAATCAGCCAGATTAATAACAGATTTGATTGACAAATCGTCGCGTGAGAACCATAAGGTTCTACCTTCCAGGGGAAGATAGAACCTTATGGTTCTCACGCGACGAAATGTAGCTCCCTAGACATTCCGGGCTATTGGTTTTAGTCTTCTTTCAGAAAGATTTTGATCCCTCCAATGGGTTTTCATTAACCCGTTGAACCCTAATGGTATCTTCCATGTCAGTCCAATGGTAGCAGTTGGAGAGTCCATATTGATTATTTGGGGGTAGACCAATAAATATTTTCAACGTGCAGCCTACGGCTCGTAAAACAGCCGCTCGGGTTCAAAGGGTTAAGAATACATTAAGTTTTCTGAAATTCGATATTTCGGTTATAAGTGATTTGACTGTTTTTACAGTAATATTTCCAACTGTCTAATCAATTGCTATTTCTCTTGAGTTCTTTGAATTACTGGGTGGTGTAAGAGAAGGAGCTCTACTATCCCCTTACCTATTCATGTCATGTGCCGAAGTCTTAAGTGCTGCAATAAAATATAATTCTAAGATTAAGGGTATTAAAATAAACAATTCCGAGCACATAAGAAATCAAATATCAACACGTAAGTTGATCGTCGTATGATGAATCAAAAATAAAAATCATTCTGTGTACTCTGGTATCAACAACAAGAAGCAACAACCAACCAATGGTTTAAAGAGCCCTACTCAACGAACCGTACTTTTCCATCCTCATAAAGTGAAATTGTTCAAGGGAGACGATACCTATAAGCATACGCTTAATTTCGAATCCCGTCTTATATAGTTTTTCTTTTTACATCCCATGTTATATCATATACTGTTTGGTGTACATTACCTTTTGTGAATAGCCTGTTTGGTGTATATAATTAACGCTGTTATTAATCAATAAATATTGTTTAAACCAAATCAAATATGCACTGGACAGCAGTCTTTTCCTTGAAGCAGAGGAGACGAATTTCAACTCCGGATGAATTTTTAAAAACAAAACAAAGTTGTCTCCGGTAGATTGCAGACTAGAACTGAATACAGGAAAGCCGATTAAATGGAACCATGACAGTTGTTTCACCATACTTGGAATTACATATAATTTACAGGAGTAAAATCTTTTAAAACAATTGTGACAATTGATCTCTATACAACTGGATTGCGATTCCTAGAATGCTCAATGATCACATGTAGAAACCAAACTGTCTCAACTGTCGACATCTTACAAGGGAGGGGGTGCTGTAGTGCTGATGCTGCTAAAACAATGCTCAGCGAAAAAAAAAAAAAAGAATTCTCGATGGTTTTCAATTTTCCGACACCTCAATAGCCGATCCCTTTTTAACCTTTACCCATCGTAACGGCCAAAACCGGCCAGCGCTATTCTCAAAAATCGCCAATTAATTTTTATTGTTTTTTCATTTTTTGCCTCAAAAACATAGGTTATGACCCCTCGTTGGAACGAGCTCGTCGAGCTCGTTCCAACGAGGGGTCATAACCTATGTTTTTGAGACAGAAAATGAAAAAATAGTTATTCAAGAATTTTTTTTTGCGACTGTCGTCTGCTTTTCATGTTAGCTAAAGGGTTAAAGAATATACTTCGATGTTTGTGAAAAATGAACATGCTGGTGATGTGCACAATTTTCGCTCCACTACAAATTGAATATTTACAACATATTTTAGTAATTATTGACAAAAACCAAGTGCCGATATTGGAAAGTTCGTGTCACTAGTTTTCGCGTTTGGGAAACACCATGGGGCATTTTCGCTGTAACTTACAGTTTTCAGGTCATCAAACGTCATTAACACAATCATTTACTATGTTCCAATAAGAGTAAAATCCTCGCCCTCTGATTGGATGAGAGTTGGCGTAGTTTATTTTATGTTTACGGCTCCTGTAGCAGATGTTACCGTCTGACGTCACAACGCGAAATATTTGAAATGACGTCGCCCGTTTCGTAGTTGTTTCATCAAAGGAGTGGCAAGCAAGCCGCTTCATTTTTTTCTGGATTTTTCACACGTGTAGCAGACAGTGTTCCGAATGTGTTGTTACAAACAAATGTACTATTTGAACTAAGATAGAATGAGTTTATCTGAAATTATTGATTATTTATTCACTGCTGTCGTGGGGTACACGAGAGGTTTTTTTTTTACTAAACTTGTGATAGTTAAAAGTTGCCTTGAACAAGGCAACTTTTAACGATCACAAGTTCAGTAATAAGCCTCTCGTGTTTCACGATGTGGGTTTGGGGCTGTGGGTAGGGTCGTATAGTAACATATACGTTATTGAGATATATTGACGGTGACATGGTCTGAGGTTTGCGGCTCGGAACGTATGTTCAACCTCGACGCTTCGCGTCTCGTTTAAACATAAGCACCGAGCCGCAAACCTCAGACCATGCTATCGTCAATTTATCACTTTATCACAATAACTTAAAGGGTTGACTGATCTGACGCCATCTTGGTATGGGGCCGACACTGAGTTACGACGTTTTTCGCCTTGAAGTGTGTATGCGATGAGATCAGCGATGGCCTCTTTATTCCTTGTTCTCCTGTTCTTTATTCATAAGACCTCTTTAGTACTGCTGTGTTTTTCTGTAGATTGCGGGATTGGATTACACGCACTTACAATTCAAAAAGGACAAACATTTAAGCGATTTACCAAACGTAACCATCTTCTAACGTAACAACAAGACCCGGCCTGCAGTATTCACAAAAATCGTCATTTAGATTATATTGTTTTAAAAAATTTTGCCCTCAAAACACAGCTTATGTTCTCTAATTGCACTCGTTCAGTTGTTACAGTGAGAGGTGATAGACCGTTTTTGAGGAAAGAAATGAAATGTTTGGTTATATCCAAGAACCTTTTAGGCCTCCGCTGTCTACTAGATTCATGCTTGATATTGGGTTAATTACCCACCAGTACTGGAGAACTATCTAACAGACACATTATTCTCCCCTAGAGATATATCGATTATAGAAAAGTTACCTCACAATATCAGACGTCACCTGCGTGCAAAATGCATAAGGACTCAGCAGAAATAAGAAGCGGTGTCTGCTGATTTGTTAAATTACAGTAACTCTACCTGGTCATCAATTATTGATGTTGATGCCGTTCGTTTCCCTGTACACGCCTTGTATACTTCTTCATAAACAATAGAAATTCTGTTTACTGAATGTGAACGCAGGCGTGAAGCATACTAACAATGAAGTGGAAGGGCGTTCTCTAGCAACACAATTGTTAGGGGTGGGGGTTATAAATCTGTCATAATTAGGGGTAGGGACTGGCGAATTGGAATTTCTATCCTCGAATCGAATCTCGAATCGAATCGAAACGAATCGGGGGCGCGATTTCGACATCGATATCGAATTGGAATCGAATCGGAAACTGCGCGAAAGAATTTTTGTGACATCACTTGTTATCTTACAAAATTAACCCTTTGAATCCGTGACACCACTTTTTCTTTCCAGGAACATGATACTTCATAATTTCATTAAACAGGATGGCTGCTAAATTAATGTGTGAAGTGGACCAATCAATATTTTCAACGTGCAGCCTTGGGGCTGCACGTTGGAAATATTAATTGTTCTACCCCCAAATAATGAATATGGACTTTTCTAATTGCGGACATTGAACTGATAGGGAAGATACCACCAGGGTTCAAAGGGTTGACTAATAATCATGCATATCTCTGCGGCTTGCGCGTGCTGTAGGTGGCATGAGTACCCGAGTGCAGAAGTCACCAGTTTCATTGCTACAAATGTACTGTATATGTACTGCTGTTTCAATGTAACTTGTAAGGCAGACAAGCATGCCGATTGAACAGAAAACGAAAACCCGCCAGTATTCTTTCATTTCTGTGGAATGATTCCGCCGGTACAAGACATTTATTTACCATCACCTCTTCGTGAAAAATACGAGTAACCCGATTTAATTTATAAATCAGAAAGCCGATTCGATGTTGATTCTAAATCAGGCAGGGCCCTAGTTTGGCGTGGATTATTTATTTATTTACTGTGGTTTTAACGACACTTTCGACAGCCAGAGTCGCTTTGTGTTGGACAGTTTAATGGGTGGAAGAAGCTGGAGTACCCGGAGAGAACCACCGAGCAACGGCGAGCAACTGTCAGACTCCCCAACGTACTAACTCCACACAGGCAGGTTTAGCACTGGTTGAACACAAGTGCACCATTGACGACCAGTACGCCCCAGTACACAACGCCACCGTGCCCCCTTTGGTCGGGTTAGTCCAGAAAAGTACATTAAAAGAAAAAAAGGATAATAATAAAGGCCCGATATCTTGTTGGAAATGTGACGTCAATTAGTTGGTGTGCATGCTTTCTTCTGGCATATGAGTAGGGAAAACGGGTCTTTTCTATCAGCATGTTACAGTCTATTTTAGTTCTAAAATGTTTTGAAAGGGTATAATTTTGTAATGTGAGAATGGGCGGAATTTCTCCAGAGTATGATATGATTTTGTTTAAATTGTGGGAAATTTAAAAAAAAAAATACAAATAAATTGTTTTTTTTAATATTGTCTAGGTTGGGGAAAGGGCTAAATAAAATGTCCGCTCCAACAATAGTCTCAAATTGCATCATTGCTGTAGCCGGTCACCATTACCCGTCCTTCGCGTCAATTATTACTACCGAAATTCACGGAAAGATACTGCCAGGGGCCATATATTTCTATACGTAGCATATGAAGCGTAAACTGATACCTAGAGGCCAGGTTCAAATGTCGCGCTAGCATAAACTGCGTATACATGAAAGTCAATTTCGGAATGTTGTTGAAAATCGATCGTGTTTTGATCATATTTTGATCGGTTATGAAGGTTTGATTAAAACCTATTTCGTAGAAAGGAAAGGAAAAGATGTACAGAAAGTGTCATTAGTTTCACGAAATATTGGGATTTTTCATGTTTTTATGTTAGCCTTCCAGAACACTGAATCCAGATAACTAATAGAATAATTCACAATAAAAATGCTCTCCAGTAAAATGAATCAAGAGTAGTTTATTTGGTGAAAATGCGACACAAATGTAAAAGCTTTTGCCTTAAGCTATTGATTGGCGATACGACACGCAAAAGCACGACCCCATAAAGAAAACTGGTTGCTGAGAGAAATATTATATTGCATCGAACAGTTACTGTCAGTGCATTTTCAGTGATTGCTCACACAGGGCGTGACTAAACTATGAGTGTATGGAAGGTTATTTGTTTATGTTACCAAATGAATTTCATTGATTTTTAACATTTTTCGCCTTATATTATTATTGGCATCGGATGGAGACGTGGTCTACAGCTTCCCTTTCCCTGTAAGGGGCACTGTGAATTCAGTGAAAACACTTTCAACACTTTGGGGAAATGATCTGTAAGGACGGCAGCCTGCACGTTAAATAGGGAATGATCGTTTGTCTCTGCCTATTTCTTGAACGTAGCCCATTTACACTTTGTTTGGCCTTTGTTTTTTTTTTTTTTTGTTTTTTTTTTGTTGTTTTTTTTTTTTTTTTTTGGGGGGGGGGGGGTTCAAAATTCAAGAAATAGTCAGAAACAATCGATCATTCCTTATAATTAATCCTTTACCCAACGAATCGGCCGCATCCGCCCGCGAAATATGCAAATTCAGTAGTTGAAAAAAATATTATTTTTCAAAAAGATTCAACAAAACTAAATCATGTGACCCCTCGTTGGAACGAGCTCGTCGAGCTCGTTCCAACGAGGGTCACATGATATGGTTTTGTTCAATTTTTTTGAAAAATTTGAAAAAATTATATTTAAAATAATAAATTTTGATATCGTCTGCGTTGGGTAAAGGATTAAACTTGAGGGGCAATAAATCTAAACACTCTCTACTTTGCGGAGTTAAAATAAAAACCTGATTGCCGCATGCTTCCCAGTGATAACTGAATAAAAAAGGCATAGTTTTCTAAAATTCTGTTTGAAATGATGATACATTTCGCTGAAATATGTTCTTGTGTCATTAAAAAATTGTATCGACCAATGAATTGCGTAAGTTAAAAGGAACGTCACAGGCCACCCCCCACACAAAACTTGAAACCCCTTTTGCACTTGACGGAGGGTGCTGTCATTCAAAGGAACACTGCGTTGAATTTAAATCTGATTTTGACCATTTCCTGAGAAACTGAAAACACAGTTTGTAAATGTGGAGTTCGATATAAAGCCAGATGACATGAAGTTAGTTGACTCAGAAGGAGTTCATTCAGGCTATTTGGAAACTGGAAAGTTTTGTTCGCGTGAGTTTGTTTCGCGTATTATTATAACCGGCCATTGTTTACGTTTGATTTGGGTAAAACGATGAACGCAGACGATCACCTGTTGCGTATAAACAAATTAGACGTGAAATAAAAAGTATAATAAGGATTTCATTGTTTATTAAATTTTATTTTGAAAGTCTTTTTAATGTGATGAGATAAATTTTAATTACTTTTCATGTTGAAACAATATGAGCGTTCAGGGGTTCTTTTCCATTCACACTGCACAACGTAATTTTTAAGACAGACATTGGGGGCTTGGTTTAGGGCGGGCCTGAATGCGTTTTTTTCAGTTCATTGTGTTATGAAAAGAAAAAAAAGAAACACTTTAGCAAATCATTTTGCCTGAAAATGTATGAACAGAAAAAGGGTTTAATTATGTGAGAATATCCAAGAAAAGTTACATGTAAGCAATTTGGCATTTATCAAAACATGCTCAGAATAACATGTAATTACAGAGAACTCCCTTACCTAACGTAATGGAAATACCCGGTCAGCCGCTGTTCACACAAATCGCCATGCAAATTTGATTTTTAAAAATTTTGGCCCAAAACCTATCTTCTGGCCTCTCTTCGGAACAAGCTCGTTGAGCTCGTTCCAATGGAGGGGACATAAGCTATGTTTTGTGGGCTAAACGTGAAAATATTTATCTATTCGAGTTTCGTTTTTATAAGTGTCTTCTTGCAAAATAGGACAATATCGGGAACACGACAATCACTAGACCGTCCAAATTAGACAACAACTTGATTTGTTACACGAGAAATGCACCAGGAACACTTTTGTCCCACTTGAGAGCCAAAAATTCACTGGAGAGTCCATTTGGTTTAACAGTACTAAATAGTTTCCCATAGGCGACCATTATAACGGCCGTATTAAAAAAAACTATGATCACATCATTTTAATTTTGGCATTTAATTTCAAATATCTTAGTCAAGAAGAATCCTTCAGACAACTTTTTCTGTTCGCAAAACTGGGGGTCAAACCACAAATGAGAGAGAAAAATTGGCACGAAGCAAATTATCAGTCACGTGCACTTTTTGCGGAGAATTCCCAATAGAAACACATCAGCAGTCAATTGTAGTTTTGGGGGCGGAAAATTCATCATCCCATCTTCTTTTCCATGTGATGTATTTAACAATGATGCAAGTTTTCAGTACAATGCTTCGAAAGTTTTTTAAATCAATTTATTTTTCCAAGACTGCTTAATTATGGAGATTGCATCATTTCCGATGGCTACTTTTCAAGGCGGGTAACACTAATTCAAATATTTAGTACTCTAATACCATTTGGAACTCTCTTTTTTCTGGTATAATTTTTTAACTCAGAAAAACTCAAAATCATATACATAAAGAGTGGGCCATGTATATAGAATTCATGGGCACAGGAGGAGGGTACAAAAGGAACGAATTTGTTTTTTCATTGATTGCATTTCTTTCTTGTAACTACAAAATACACGTCTTCGGTACTTGTAAGATAGTAAAAAAGCGATAAAATTTAATTATCGGCTCTGGTTCTACAAGTCGTAAGTGACACTGTTTTAAACGATGAGCACGCACTTGCAGGCGCTTCATAGATGAACATATTCCACAAGCTAACGTTTATCTTAAACTTGAACTTGTCCATTGAAACTACTTGATTGGGGCAAAAAACTGGGTAACTGATCGCTAAAAGAGGATTTACCAGTTCTCATATGCAGGTATTTATGTGCCTTGTTCTTCGAGTATGCATGCAATGGTGTTAATTCTCTGTATTATAATATAGTTTTAACTGTTCAATAAAATCTTTGTTGTTGTATGCATTCAAATACTCTACAGGAGTTAGTGTATTTCGTCCTTTGAAGGCATAAAGGTTCAAGCTGCAATACTAAGGCATTGGCTTTGGCACTTTCATGTTTTCGGGAGACGATTTCTTAGGGGTCACTGAAATTAATAGTTTGTATCCGCAGTGTAGCTAAAACCCAAAAGAATATAAACTTGCTAAAATGAGATATGGGCATTACATTTCATGTTTAGCTGATCTTAAAAGTTTAACAATACTGTCTTCTAGAAGGAGCAATCATAAAATAAATCTGTCACTGTATCTTTTGTGTTTGTCACACAAGGTACACAGCTCGAGTTCGTAAAGTTTACATTTCAATAGCCTAGAATTTATACATAATGAAAGTGCCAAGGACACTGTAGCGCAACTTGTAAAGACATGTACACGTATAGTGTGTGACACAGCAAAGACAAACATCTAGGTAATGACCTGATAACAAAGGTTCATATAAAGTATTGTCATGGCCTGTACATAAATACTGACCGTAGCCTGTAACAAATGTATAGGTAAAGTATTGTAAAGATGGGTGACAGTCAGATGCTAAACTAGAAAAGAAATCTTTGAGTCCCAGAATGGGTCTGACTGAACACCAAAATATTTGTTCTCATAGCACAGTGATAACAAAGGCACCCCAAAACACACTCACTCCTGTCCCAAGGTGATAACAAAGGTACCCAAAAAGTTTCGTGAAGATCAGTTCATAAATACGAGCCGTATAGAAGTTGTGACAAAAAACTGATTGGACCTAATTTCGGTACAAAATGGCCACTGGCAGCCATCTTGAATTTTGGACCGCATCCAGAAACACTCGTTCGCGTTCCAAGGTGATGACAAAGGTACCCAAGATGTTTCGTGAAGATCGGTTCATAAATACAGACTCTAGCCGTATTGACATGTGTACTTACTGTGTGTAAGTAGCACTGAAAAATTCAAAGTTCATCTAATTTGCATAATTTCTGCCCGAGAAAAAAACCCGTATTATAAGTGATGTATCCCATGGTACTAAACATTCACACAAAAAAATATTTAAATCAGAGCTTTCATATGGAAGTTCTGCGCAAAAATCTGATTGCACCTAATTTTGTACAAAATGGCTGCCATCGGCCATTTTGAATTTCGGACCGGACCCAAAAACACTCGTTCTCGCCCCACGGTGATACCGAAGGTACGCAAGAAGTTTCGTAAAGATCGGTTCATAAATACGGCCTCTTGCCCGAGTCGTATTGAATTGTTGACGGACAGGACGGCCAGACGGCCAGACGGGCGACGGGCCATGGCATAAGCTCAAATTTGACTAACGTCAAAGTTGAGCTAAAAATGAAATTGTTAACTGAAGACTCTGGATGGATGTATTTATTATACGCTAAACGATAGATAATCGAAAAAATTGCGAAAAGATAGAAATCGTATCCCCCACTGTGAAGATATAGAACTTTTCACTTTGACGGTATCAATCAAAATGGCGGCTTTCAAAGCATCACATCAAGGTGAATACCAGTCAAATTATCACTGGAAATGATCAATTTGTTCTAAAAACGTATAATGAAAAAAACATCTAGTGTTTTTGAGTGGATACCGATCATTTCCAGCAATAATTCATCATGTATTCACCTTGAATTAATGCATGAAACCCGCCAGCTGAATCAGATCGCAAGACGCTACCTGTTCCGAGTATCGATCAAATCACTTCTGCGTTTCAGTGCCCATCAGCTGTTTACTTTCATGCATCAATTCAAGGTTGAAAAGAGTGGAATTATCGATAGGAATGATCAGATTATTATAAAAAGCGTATAATAAAAAGAAAATCAGTGTTTTTGAAAATTATCTCACTCTTGTCCGAGACAAATAATTATTTTCGCTCGCTCAAGCGCTCGCGAAAAATAACCATTTGTCTCGGTCACTCATGAGATAATTTTCGGTATCCACCCAGAAACAGTAGATATCTTCTATGTATCGTTCGTTAACATGAGAAAGCTTCTGTATACCAACTTTCTAGCACTCGGCCTGCAATTGATATTCAAAAGCTCGTTCTATTTCTGTGAGTCAAAAAAGTGGGCAAACAATCGTTCATTTTTATGTTTTGCAGTTGTGACTGGTATTTTATTACACATCCATTAAACTTTAAACCCTTGTATTTAACGGAATCGCCGCTATGACATAAATGTTTCTGTATTCAACTGATGATGTACAAGCCTGAACTTTTTTCCCAGCACCGTTGATATTACTTCCTTTCCCATCGAGTCATTGGTTACGCTTCGAAAAGTTTCCAAATTTCGTTGTACAGTTATGTCTGTCGCGTAGTGTGAAAAAGAAAACCGTCCAAAGCAAAATAAAGACGGTTCACAAAAAATAAGTTCAATTGAGATAATATTAAAAAAAACAATCATTTCCAACCACAACATTAACCCAGTCCTGTGGCTGTCCCCCGTTGTATCTAAATTGGTCAACTTCATTTCGGTAAATCTTCGGGCATCCTGACATGCTTAGAACTTCTTTTAAAAAGGTTTCTCCCAGCTGTTTTGCAAATCTTCCCAAATTTGTACTTATATTTTTACTAACAGTAATAGCCGCCAAATGGTTAGGCGTGAAAGGACACCAGCCGAATAGAAATAGCGAAACGAATTTCAACAAACACGCCCAATACAAAAGATAACGAATGTAATTTTGACAGGTTCCCAAAAGGTTGTTTTGATTTTTTATCGATTCATTTGATCCGTAAAGTTTCAAACAAAAAACCGGACTCTTCACCGTTGAGTTTAAACATCGGAATTAAAATTTGTTTATTTAAATGAATTTCAATGCAAGGGATGTGTAATAAACACAGAACGCGATGTGTGTTTGAATCGGTGGGTGTTTTACATAACTCGTTGGAATGGCGTAGTCATATTTCGCGAGAGCCGTATCTCGCGAAATATGACTACGCCATTCCAACGAGTAATGTAAAACACCCACGATTTAAACACACATCGCGTTTTGTCTATTTATGTTTTACCCCTTCCACTGTCTTGGAACTTTAATTTACTACTCCCTGGTAGAATGTGAATAAGATTCTAAAATTGTAATAAATTCCCATTGTCTGGTTGTAGTTCGTTAATAAAAAGAAATAATAATAATAAAAAAGACCTTTTTTGCAACCAAGTTTTGCAGATATATAGTCTGTAAGCAATTGTTATGCGGTTATTGTAAAACAGTCTCTAAAAATATTTCAGCCGTGATTGTTCAATTAAATTAGCATCATCTAAAATAAACCATGAAGATAAAGTATTTTATCCAGTGTGAGTTTGTGTCCTTTTATGCCTTTTTAACCCTCCATCGTGCTAATTTTATAACTGTACATGATTTCAAAGTCATCAGTTATAATGGTCTCCCATGGGACACGTTTTATTTTATATATCTTTTTTGTATTTTCTCGACTATAGGTAATCAAACAGTTTTAATTAAATTAACCAATGATATCATGTGGGGTCGGGTAGAACTGCTAAACAGAGAATGGACACGGATAAAGCAAATGCTTTTGTAACCGCCCTTTCTATTAATGTTGAGTATAGTTTCAGTTTTCTTCGTTTTCTTAAGATGTCTGATTTTTGTTGAACAAGACACATTCCACTCAGAAAATTGTAGTGTCATGATTCCAGTTCACTTGACAATTTGTACCATTTTACTGTGTCGAGAGACGCATTAAGAGGCTGTCAGTCGATACTAAGGAATAGTGCTGATTCATCCGCATACTGACTAATTAGGTACTTGGAGTTTTATTTTTATTTTTATTCCGCTAATTCCTTCAAATGTCTATGTTTAGAATATATAAATAAGGTGACAGAAGGTCACATTGTCTCACATCACATTCTAAGCTAAATTTCTCTAACAAATGGTCATTGTTTAAGACATCAGCAAAACTGTTATTCTTAAAGGCATGAAATCAGTCTATAATTGAGGGACTAAAGTTTTTCAAAACTCAAAATTCTTTCAATGAATTACCACTCAATGATATCTATTAGCCTGTAAGATTAACCCTTTACCCAACGTAACGGCCAAAACCGGCCAGCGCTATTCTCAAAAATCGCCAATTAATTTTCAAAATATTTTCATTAGGTTATGACCCCTCGTTGGAACGAGTTCGTCGAGCTCGTTCCAACGAGGGGTCATAACCTATGTTTTTGAGACAAAAAATGAAAAAATTTAGTTATTCAAGAATTTTTTTTGCAAGTGTCGTCTGCTTTTCATGTTAGGTAAAGGGTTAAATCATTACAGTGCCAGCAAATGCAAAGAACACACGTTGCATTGTTGTAGTCAAGACTAAAATAAACAACCTCATTTAAGAATCAAAAACTGAAAAGGTTAATGCACTCTAATAACTAATCTCTATACTCGGACGTCAGCGTAAAATGTCGTCACTAAAACTCCTTCTCCTACCCATTACAAGATGGCGACAAGTCAATCAACGCGGTGACTTCTCTCATCTATAACGTTTGACGATGTGAAAGCTGTTACGCTGTGGATGTTGTCACAGCGTTACAGCTCTCAATTCAACACATTTCATGGTGCTTACGTACCACGAAAACTATCAACATTTTCAACATTGAAACTTGTTTTTTGTCTGTATCAACATTGAAACTTGTTTTTTGTCAATAATAACTATTTAGTCTGCGCTGATAGAAAAATGTACACGTCATCAACAAATTTATTTTTCACAGAATCAAAGTATACTATTTAGAAAGCGATCGGAGGTATCCAAGCGTCGGATATTGAATACTTTTGAGAAAATTGTTGTTGTTGAACATGTATAGAATATACCCATAGTAGCTTGGTGTACCAAATGTTCACCACGAGTGGTGAAGGAGTGTTAGACGCGAGCCTTCGGCGCGTGGTTACCACCACTTGAACATTTGATACACCAAGCTACTTTGGGTATATTTTATTTTACCATGATCGCCAGATGACTAAGAGTCACTATTATTTTTTCTCGATTTTACTGAGCAGCAGCCGTACATACGAGCGAATTTCTTTTTGTTTACATGAGCATCGGTGGGCGGTACTTCCGCTGTCAGTTTTATCACCGAAACGAAATAGAAAAGGAAACAGGGCCTTTTCCATTCTAATAACATAATAACATACTATTTCGATTTATGGATGCTTTATTAATATGAGACAATTCATGTTTCTTATTTTTTGGTGTTTTATGGTGTAAATGCATTTAAAAACGTAATAAATAATTGCCACTTTCATTTCACTCTTCGCGAGACGACATGCCATAAATTTAGACAAGTTCGCATTCAGGTCGACGTCACCAAAGGTCAACTTAGATGTAGTTTCTCTGTAGGTGTAAATTTTAGCTACTGAAATCCTATTGCTGGCGTGTTCACCACGGTCGGTGTATAAAGCTGAAATTTATGTCATGGGCTTTTCATATATAGTAGAATAGGTAATCATGGTATAAAGTTTATTTATAGCAACTTTCGCCACCCCCTCCCCCAAATATGACGACGGTGGAGTCACGTGTCTATATGTGACCAATGAACGTTCCAGAAACCCACTTGGACAGAGATCAGTGAGTGTAGTAGATCTCTGCGCGGTATATATTTTTACCCCAGGGACAAAGAGCAGACCTTGCTCCACAGACGAGGGCTGGAAGTGGGATGATCTCCCCCCTCCCCCAGTGCAGATGAAATGAAACTTACAAAAAACTCTGTTTCGCATCCGGACAGATTTCCTAACCGATTACGGTTATAAAAATTCTCGGAAATTCATTTAGAGGATGATTGTCCTTTTTTATTGACAGTTTTCTCCTGTAGTTACGGCATTGTGTATTGTTCTCATGCCAATCAATATATCTATAAAATTACTAATGTATAGGATAGCGTGACAAATGCATAAACTTCATTGTTTGAGAATCAAATCTCTCCAGCTCAGGCAAATAAGGCTAAGAAACATTAGAACAGAATCCGAGTGGTATCGAAATGAAAAAGTCTAAAGTTTCCGTACACATTAAATAATAAATCTGAAAATAAACCTTCCACTTCATCAGTTTTGTATTCCTACCTGGAAGGCTGATCACAAATACTGAAGGAACACGAATACGATATTTTCCGATGTTTAAATCTCATACAATCACATTACGCATTGGTTATTTGGTAGTCTTCATTCGGCGGAAGGACATCTACATGTAATCTTAAATGTTAGACTAAAAGACACTTTATGGTCCAACAAGCAAATTTGGGAGTTTTTGATAGTTGGTAAACAGGTTTCTACTGGCCAGGCATTTAACCCTTTACCCAACGTAACGGTCAAAACCGGCCAGCGCTACTCTCAAAAATCGCCAAATAATTTTCATTATTTTTTCATTTTTTGTCTCAAAAACATAGGTTATGACCCCTCGTTGGAACGAGCTCGTCGAGCTCGTTCCAACGAGGGGTCATAACCTATGTTTTTGAGACAAAAAATGAAAAAAAATAGTTATTCAAGAATTTTTTTGCCAAGTGTCGTCTGCTTTTCATGTTAGGTAAAGGGTTAACCATTACCCTTGCGAAAAAGAAGTAACCGTTCAGCGCAATTCACAAAAAATCTCCATTAAAATTTTTATAATTCTTTCGAATTTTTACCCCAAATTCAAACATAGCTTACGACCCCTCACTGGAGTTCGTTCCAAAGAAGAGTCATAAAAGCTACGTTTTTGAGGAAAAAAGGAAAATGTTTTGTAGTTCAAGAATTTTTTTATTATTGGCAGGTGTGGTCTTCTGTTTGTATTGGGTAAAGGACAAATATCTGCACGCCAGTTGTCAGAAAACTTTACAGGAATCGGTGATTAAATATTCCCAGAAAACTTCAGTTTCTGTGCGAAGAAGAACTGACAAACGTGCCATTAAAAACTTCATGAGAGTATGACTCAAACAAGATTTCACTGAAAGACTTATCACAGATATCCAAGACAGACTTAAACATAAATATCATAGAGAGCAAACTAACAAAATGTTTCTGGCATAACTTTGGGGGAGGATATTCCTTCATTAGCCACGTTTAATGAGTAGAACTGGTAGTTCAAAGGCGGTACCGTTAACAACCGCTTGCTCGTTGAGTAAAAGTGTGGCGGAACGACTGTTTTCTAGCGCACAGGCATCTAGAGCGTTCATTCAAACATAACGCATTTTGGGTGTTGGATGTATCCAGAGGTGAAAACCAGAAACACGTGCTCCTCTACATCGAGCAAGATGATATCCAACAGTAAAACTTGCGTGTGAAACAATGGGATTTTTATGAACATAATAAATTCGTCTCGAGCATTATTCAGCTGACAGTACTCAGACCTTAATGGAATCTTACATGGATGTTCAGCATGACATGCCTATCAGGCATATATAAAGTTATCCGTCTGCACATTCCACTCCACAATCACTCAGTCAAAACGGAGACAGCTTGGGGAGGCTAAGCTATTGTTAGTAACACAACTGCGTTCCCGCAGTGGAGTTTGTCCTTTTTAAGGTATACTACAATAGCTGAACCAAACCACTCTGCCTCCACTTACACTGATAAGGAACACCAACTCAACAGTCACGCTCATCACAACCAGAACACGTACAAGCATCATATACTTGCACACAAACACCGACTCATTTCTTCTTTTTTCTTTTTTTTTCTTTTTTATTTTATAACAGCTACGGAAACAACAACCGCGATAGAACTATAACCGTTATGGGCTTACTCATCTAACTAAATATGCTATTCCTATTTTCTATATTTTACTAATTCAAATGAATACTCACTCTACCCTCTTCTTTTAAGCAGGTACACAGAAGATGCTTTTTTGATCAACACCCCAATAACCGCTATGGAAACTATAACCGATATGGAAATTGCAACTCCCATGGTTCCAGTATATCCTTCACTCCATCCCTATAAGTGGTCGACCACTTCAAGGGATGGGAGCGTTGGTCCTGCGTCCCGCCTCTGCCCCTTTTTGTTAAGCGTCCACACTGCGCATTTTCTGTCCCACCAAAATAGGATTATAATGCAGACCTGCCCCCGAACCAGGAAAGTTCGGGTCTTCTTCTGGTGGTCCCCGAAAGGGGTCGTTGTTGTTTTCTTTCAAAGATATCCTACCCAACAAACAGAGACAGCCTGAGGCAGATTATACTTGCCAGTGATGGCCAACATTCAAAATCATCTCCGAAGTGGCAGACTATACTTGCATGAAAACCCAAGACTACTGCACTCCCGGGGAGAGGTAGTACCTTTGTGAGAGGACCCAACCTTCCACACTGGTCCTCACCCGAGGGTTCAACCTACAACAATCAATGAAGCCACCTACCCATCACACATCGACCGGAAACATCTGCCGAGTACCTGAACCTTTTCCTCCTTCAACACGCCTTGACATGAGAAAAAATGACCATATACAGTCACTGAGGGTCGAAAGGGGCTTGTTCCCCAAACCGTCCCTGCGCGCCTTCGGCGCGTGAAACCATTCCTTTCGATTCATTCCACTCGTGAGTTATGTCCCCATTTCAGTTGACAAATAGACATATTTGTCCGCCCAAAGCGAAAGTCAGCTAATATTAGTTAGATCAAAATGTAATTTTACATGGATGGGCAGCATGACATGCCCTTCCGAACACATATCAAATCACGATGTCTGCACAATTCACTACTGGGTTATGCAACTTTCTCTGTTGTGAAACGACGTTTTTGTCCGTATCGAGCGACATCAGCAACATCAGCTCATAGTGGGGAGATCTTAATGAAATCTTTCGTGGATGCCATCATGACATTAACTTTCAGACACGCACCAAGTTATGCTGTCTGCACATTCTGCTCGTGAGTTATGTCAGCTGAGTAATAATATACAAATATTGACTTTCCTTGAGGTTGATACAATGAATAATCAACCAGAGAAAAGTAATATTACTTCTCGGGTTTGATAATTCCTTGTATCAACCTCAACAAACGTCAATTATTGTTTTATGATTATGACAGAAAATGGGTTGCAAATTCCTTGCATTATTTCATATTTTTCGAATAAAATTTAATTTCAACACATACACATATATATAAATATAAAATGCATTAACTCATTTGTTCATGTTGAAAAGGGAAAATTAAAAGGAGGAGCAAGTTGAAAATACCATTTCCATTTCTATCACAAACAAGTATTTGGAATCATTATATCAACTTACTTGCGCTATTTATAGACAACATTGACAGAGCAGTGAAATATCAACTCGGTTCCAATAGAAATAGAACAGATCAGCAATACTGGAGCTTTTCAACACTTCTGACGAGTGTTTTGGCCAATCAAATTACCAGATTGTTTCTTTTTCCCTCATATAATAATATATAACCCTAGCCATATCCCTCGACTTGGTACCTGTGGAATATACCAGCACCACTGGCGCAATATCGGTGGTTTTTTGTTGGTTCGGTGCTTTTATTATACGCTAAACGATAGATTATTGAAGAAATTGTGGAAAGATAGAAATCGTATCCGTCACTGTGAAGATATAGAAATTTTCACTATCAGGCAAAATGGCGGCTTTCAAAGCATCACTTCAAGGTGAATACGAGTCAAATTATCACTGGAATTGATCAATTTGTTCTAAAAACGTATGATGAAAAGTAAATCTAGTGTTTTCGAGTGGATACCGATCATTTCCAGCAATAATTCAACACGTATTCACCTTGAATTGATGTATGAAACCCGCTCGTCCATACATGGCCTGAAAGTCCGTAATATAAGTTTTTGGTTTGGTACGTCCTTTCAAAGGACGTACCAAACCAAAAACTTATATTACGGACTTTCAGGCCATGTTTGGACTAGAAACCCGCCAGCTGAATCAGATTGCAAGACGCTATCTGTTCCGAGTATCAATCAAATCACTTCCGCGCTTCAATGATTCAATGCGCTGTTTATTCATGCATGCATCAATTAAAGGTTGAAACGAGTGGAATTATGAGATTCTTATAAAAAGCGTATAATAAAAAGAAAATCTAGTGTTTTTGAGTGGATACCGAAAATGATCTCACTTGTGACCGAGAGAAATGGTTATTTTCGCTCGCGCAAGTGTTCGTGAAAAATAAACATTTATCTCGGTCACTCATGAGATAATTTTCGGTATCCACCCCAAAACACTAGATATCCTCAATTTACACGATCTCAACCATTGTAATTATCGTTTGTTGCAATTTCGTGAACCAATTCTGCTGGATTCTGTACAGAGAAAGGTTGATATTCTGTTTCATCTCTTAGAAATAACTACATTATAGAACTTTACGGAGTTTAATCTGTTCGTTATAAGAGTGTACTAAATTCTGTAAAGACGGCGGGGTGGTGCCGGTGGGGGAGGGTTATAAACATCCCAGTCCACCTTGTCAGTATCGCTATCACACAAACTTCTTTATTACACGTGTCATGAAGGTAAGTACTCCAACTCAACTTCAATTTGTTCTATGTGTGTCAACTGTGTGTGATGGGTCGGGAAACAAACATTATTGGTTTATATTTTTGCGTCTAATTAACTGGACGTTCGCCGTTCTGTTGTATCAAAAAAACCTGCAGCTTGATTGAGAATTTTCCAACTGCTACAAGTGAATTTTCAACTACTGAAGTAATTCGTATGCACCATCTCCCCTTGTGTTTGAAATATTTTACCTTTGGGTTTCAGAGATGTGAGTAGTCCCTTGAATGCAACAAGGCGCCATCTGCAATGCTTTAGCATTGCAGATGGAGCCTTGTTGCTCTCACTACACGAAGTATCGACTACAGGTAGAAAACCTCATGAAATCTGGTTCACAAATCACTAAAATTCTGTTACAAACGGCTACAGATAAAATATAGAATATATAGGTACTCTGGCCGGTAATCAGATTTAAACTACGAGTAGGATCGGGGTTTTAACCACGAGGCTCTGCAGAGTGGTTAAAACCCTTATTCTCCGAGTGGTTTAAATCTGATTACCGGTCCTAGTACCTATTTGTTCTATTTACAGCATGCTTTTCATTAATAACTGACTTTGTCACATAAAATGGAGAAAAAACGATACTTTCAATCGCAAACACATGGATTTGTTTTGTTTACAATTGCGCCGGTGGGAAGTATTCCGGCTACACGTAAATGCTTGATTGACAGCTAGACACATCGTCAATGTTGATTGAATTTACCTTTCTTTTTCAGTCAAATAATTATTAACAATTCTTAAATTTTATTTCAAATATTTAATTGTAGGTATTTTAAACTTAATAAGTCATTGCACGTAGTAGATAGTACCGAAAACATCTTATGTTTGAATGAAACACCGCCAACAGTGTGAATGTTTCTGTAATGGAATTCCCATTGAAAACGTTTTAACTGCAGTAGAAACTTCACACCGGTAGTGGGGATAAAAGCTAAAATTTAACATACGGGCTTTTCACAGATAGTAACGTTGGTGAGCATATGGTATAAATGTCACTAAATGAACTACGTTGGGGTATAACATTTTCAGCGGTTGTTGGTTTGGGGCTTATAATTTATAACTATTGAACATTTTGGACGGGATTAGGGATGGGGATGGGACAGCTGCCCATCCCTAACCCCGACTGTCGCCATGTACCTGATCGAGATCTTTTCAATGATGGGATTATAAGTTGTGTTTGTTTAGGCACAAATTGAAATATATGAATTTTTTATGAATAATGCTTGTTGTCGAATATGGCCAATGCACACAGTAAACAATTAATAGTGGAATTTACGGAAAACATTCATTCAAGGTTCCCCTTGGAACCCCGGGAAGAGAAGCAATGCTTGTTTACTGTGGTCGACAGCTGTTTTACTGGTAAAATAGGACCCGGTAACCAATGACTGGGGTTTAAGTCCTCTAAAATGGGCAGTGACGTAGACAATTTTCATCCAGGATTTAGGGCTGCACGATATTCAAAACTGAATAGCGGTATCGGTATTCTAAAAAATACCGCGGTATACCGGTATATTGAAAACTGTTCGGATACATGAACACAAGTACCACAATCGAGAGGCGAGGCATCACAGTCGGAACGAAATAGCACGCCTTGATGATGCGGTTCGAAAAACCTTTACCCAACGCAGACGATATGAAAATTTATTATTTTAAAAATTAGTTTATCAGATTTTCCCCAAAGATTTCAACAAAACTATATCATCTGACCCCTCATTGGAACGAGCTCAACGAGCTCGTTCCAATGAGGGGTCACGTGATATAGTTTTGTTAAATTTTTTGAAAATAAATTTTTCAACTGCTAAATTTGTATATTACGAGGGCACAAGCAGACGATTCCTTGGATAAAGGGATAATATTATTCATTCGGGGCTACAGTTAAAAAACTCAAGACATCTTTAAAATTAAATTGTGGATAAATAAATAATGACGATAAACCAATATTTTTGTAATTACACCGGTATTCAATCGATATTTGTTTGAATACCGGTATATATCGGTTTATCGATATACCGCGCAGCCCTACCAGGATTATTGATAAATCGGAGATTAAAAGTTTCAGAAATACTTAGCTGGAGAGGCAGGGTATTTTCGCATTTATTGTTATTTATTTATTGGTAGGTAACTCCAAACCAGCAGCTAAGGCTACACAGTGGCGAGAAAACTGTACAAAGTAAAACAGGGCATTGTCAATTACAAAGTAAAATGAATGATTAAAATAGGAAATAATTACAACAGAATGGGAAAGACGAGAGTAGTTTAGACCGTGATGAGCGATAATACTAGAATAGTGAACTATAAACCAACCTGATGATTTGAGACTTGAAGAGTCCAGTTTAAAAGAATAAAAACAATTTTAAAATTTATTAAAAATGTTGATTTCTTTAACCCCAAGCACTCTGGTTGTGCAACAAACTTTTTCTTAATCTCTGTGTTTTTTTTTTATTTAACTATAACTTTAACCAAATATACCTTGTTTGACAGAGCTCACTGAGCTCTGTCAAACAAGGTATATTTGGTTAAATATCCAACTGCATTATGGGAAATATTTGTTGCTGAAAACCTCGCGATTTTGACATAATAGTGCAGAGGGATAAGGAATGATAGAAATGAATTATGTGCGGGCTCGTATGATAAAATAGAACTCTTAGTGACCCCACAGGGAAGTACTATCCTCTGGCATGGTTAAAATCAGTTCTATGTAAACAAAATGTGCTCCACTCTCGAAGGCAGTTGGCAAGGAACACACTCTTATCGCATATATCCGCTAACAAAAAGGAACGAGTATGTCTTGCATGACCAATATGACATCGTGTCAGAATCATATGGCAAGGAACACACTCTGAACGCATATATCCTCTAACAAAAAGGGAAGTGTATGTCTTGTATGACCAATGTGACTTCGTGTCAGAATCACATGATATTTTATACAAAGGTTACTAGAAGGATATTTATCATTAATAGTTGGTCGGAAGTGGTGGAGCTTGTTAATTGATCGCCTCATCCCAATTTTTTTTTTAATTATTTAAAGTCACATATTTTTGCAAAATTTCTAATCATGACCACAACATAAGTATCAACTCAAGACCAGGGGTGAACGTTGATAAGCCATGTGGCCCATTTTAGAGAGGGTTTGCACCTCCCAAGCATTGGTGACTGGGTCCTATTTTACCAGTAAAACAGAGCCTGTTTACCGCAGTGAACAGGCACTGCTTCACTTCCCAGGGTTCCCGCGGGGACCCCATCTCAATCCGCCTGCCACATAAATTTGATGTAGTTACTAATATGTGGTTTAAAATCACTGAAAGGAATTTTAAAATCAGTCATAGACTTGTTTAAAGCCAGTTTTGCTGCACTGTCTGCCCTGGTATTACCATAGATACCAACATGTCATGTAACCAGCAAAACACGATATCATATTGGTCAGACATGAGCGTTCTTCAACTTGGGGATGGGTGAAGCTAGTAAAGAGGAAAAGGGGTCGGAAAAATAATCGACTTTCCCGTACATTCTCGGTGTGTTCAAGCGCTAGTTGTAAAGCTTTCACTTCAGCTGTGAAAATGGAACTTTTCTTTGGCATTCTGTTTGAGGAGATCTGTTCACCAGGAGTAAACTTCGTTTTTGCACTAGTGTAAAGTTCTGTCGAAATAATCCCCGATCAAATTGTGAAAGTGCCGTAGGCATCCACGTCATTATCACTGATTATCGTGGTCCAGAGTTGATAAAGTTGATAAAACAAGACATATGATCCCTTTTTGCTATAGTTGAAACGGTTAACCGATTAATCGATTAATCAATGATCAACACCTTGATCGATCCTAAACGAAATTGTTCGATTAACCGTTAGTTTTGAACTACTGTATTATATGGGTCAACAAAGGAACAAACTAGCTCCAAAACAGGCAAACATTGTTACACTGACTCACATCAATTATATGAGACAGAGGAAAGCATGCAAGTTACTTGGTGACATACTTGTTTACTTGCATGATCATCATACTGTATCAGTAGCTGGAAATGGTCATTCTTAACCCTTTACCCATTGCGGGAACCAGACGATACTTGCAGAATAAATTCAGGAATTACTAAAAATTTTCAATTTGTCTTCTCAAAAACATAGCTTATGACCCCTCATTGGAACGAGCTCGTTCCAATGAGGGGTCATAAGCTGTGTTTTTGAGACAAAAATTGAAAACAATAAATTTGAATGGAGATTTTTGTATGTAGGCCTAGTCGGTTTTGTTTGTTACGATGGGTAAAGGGTTCAAGCTGTAAATCACCAACGGTATGGCAGTTATTCAGATAACTATTTGGACAAGTGATTAATCGGTTAACCAAGGTTAATCCACATGAATAATCGATCAAGAAAACCCCTTAACCGTTTCAGCTCTTACTTTTTAGCAACGAGCTATGTTTCCCAACAACTACCACATCAGCGTCAACAACTAATACAGAACCAACTATTACAACAAGAGAGGCGATAACTACAGCTACTACAGTACCCACTATAACTACTATAGAGCCAACAACTACATCCACTGAAAACATTACTACCATTACAGGATCAACAGCGACTATCATAAATGCGTATTTGTATTTGTGACTTAGATTAAAAAAAACAAAGTTAAAACTAGGGCTCGGGGAATCGCATATTTTCGATTCGAATCGAATCTTGAATCGAATCTTGTATATTTTATTCGAAATCGATTCGAACCTCGAACCGAATCAGTGGCGTCTTGAAGATGACCAATGGGGGTTGGGGTGCTATAAACCTGATTTGTTCCGGCTGATGGCTCAAGTCCCGACTGATAAAATAATCAAACTGCATCATCAATGCATGCCTTCGTCGATATGAAAATAACCAAGTAATAATTTCCAATTATATCATTTTTATGTCAAGAATTTGCATGCCAAATAAAGTTATATATACACTTTATGAATTATTGGTCAGTCGATATTTTCTCACAGCATTACATCTAGAATATACCCATAGTAGCTTGGTGTACCAAATGTTCATCACAAATGGTGAAGTGGTGTTAACCGCGAGCCATTGGCGCGCGGTTAACACCACTTCACCACGAGTGGTGAACGTTTGGTACACCAAGCTACTTTGGGTATATTTTATTTATACCACGATTGTCAGATTAATAAGAGTTTAAATGTTAATAAATCAATATTCACACGTGCGAATCTGTTTTTCTTTACCGATGGGCGGCGGTTCTCCCGCTGGCAATTTTATCGCCGAAACGAAATAGAAAACGAAACGCACAAATTACGTTTTTTTTCATTTTAATAACATACTATTTCGAGTTATGGATGCTTTATTAACATGAGACAACGTATGTTTGTTAATTTGTGCTATGTTATGAGGTAAACTTATTTAAAAACGTGATAAATAATTACCGGTTTCATTTCACTCTTCGCGAGGCGACGAGTGATAAATTTAGACAAGTTTGCATTCAAAGCGAGGTCACCAAAGGTCATCTTGGATGTAGTTCCTCTGTAGGTGTAAATTTTAACTATTGAAATCCTATTGCTGGCGAGTTCACTACGGTTGGTGTGTAAAGCTAAAATTTATGTCATAGGCTTTTTATATATAGTAGAATAGGTAATCATGGTATAAATTAGAGTATATATCTCTTCAAATTGCTTACATATCCACCTACTCTCTGCTTTATCGCCTTATACCGACTCGAGGTAACCATGGCTGTCGAGAATACCGTCAAACACAAATAAATAAATAAATAAATAAATAAATAAATAAATAAATAAATAAATAAATAAATAAATAAATAATGTCTTGGAAGAAACAAGATGTTCGACCGATTATTTTTAAATATTTTGCCTAGAAAATATAGCTTGATCCCGAACTCGTGGGCTCAATGAGGGGTAATAAGCTATATTTTTGTGGCAAAACGACGAAACAATGTTTTGTTGTTCAAAAATTGTTTTGCGCGAATCGCCTCTTCTGTGTGTTAGGCAAAGAGTTAATATGAAGGTTGAAGAATTTTCACTTCCACACTACATCCTAAAGGGATCGTAGAAGCGAAGAGGAACCGTTCCAGCTCTTCAAATGTGTCGTTCACAGACGTCGCAAGATAGTTTCTGATAATTCATCCTGATGCAAAATCATAATATTTTTTGTTAGAAAACAGTTAAAGTTTAAATTTGAATGACCTTAGAATACAATAAATTCAGACAGTGGGTCGAACTCGTCAGGTACGTTGAGGAAGGGCATATTATAATTGTCAACCAGCACTCTGGCGTACCTGACAAATTCGCCTTATTTTGATGGTCTATGTCGATTACATTGAAAATGTAATGATTACGATTACAATTACTTTCATTTTTATGATTACGATTACAATTACTCCATTTTTGGAAAGTACTGATTACAATTACTTTGAAAAAGTAATCTAATCGATTTCATTACTGATTACTTTCTTTTACTTCAATGTGGTGGAGTTGATTCCTACGCTATCTATTTTAAAGAAGTTATAGGATAACAAGAACATTTTTTGCATTATTACGTGTTGATTTTTTACACATACCCAATGTACTGAAAAAGTTAAGAATAAATGGTAATTGTGAAAAGAAATTTTTAAATTTTTAACCCTTTACCTAAAGTAACGATCAAAAACGGCCAGCGCTATTCTCAAAACCCGCCAATTAATTTTCATTATTTTTTTCATTTTTTTGTCTCTAAAACATAGGTTATGAGCCCTCATTGGAACGAGCTCGTCGACCTCGTTCCAATGAGTGGTCATAACCTATGTTTTTGAGACATAAAATGAAAATAATAGTTATTCAAGAATTTTTTTTGCAAGTGTCGTCTGCTTTTCATGTTAGGTAAAGGATTAAATTGATAAAAGGAAAGAATAATTGATGAATAACGATGTACTTGTTGTTTGAAAATAATAGTTTGATTGGAAAGACATAAACTTGAAACTGATTTTATTTTTGTGTATTGGAGGGAATCTGATTTGAAGAAAAAGAAAAAATTTATTGAAGAAAAAAGTATATACAATTTGAGAGTTTGTCTTCATAAGACATTTCAGTTTTCTATTTTCCAATGTTGCTTGATTTGGCGATAACGATAAAGGGAAATTATTTCTACAACACTCTAACAAACATTGTATAGCACTGCTTTTATTATTTTGTTAATACAACTGAGTAATATTTTTATACGCCTGCTGAAAAACGGGACGTATTGTGATTGCGTCCGTCCGTCCGTCCGTCCGCCCGTCCGCAAACGCCCGCCCGTCTGTCCGTCCATAATCTGTTTTTTTGTCCGGAAGTTTTCTCACTCGTCTTTCAATGATCTTTTCCAAACTTGGCAGGAATAATAACCACAAAAGGAACCCGTGCTCCTACGATTTTGAGGGTGAGTGGATTAACCCTCCAAAGTTTTGGTCCTACGGACTTGGAATTTTCACCACTCATTGAAGTCGGTATAAAATAAGAGGTTTTCTCGGTCGTTTTTCATCCGATTTTTTCTAAGATTGGTATGAATAATAACCACAATAGAAACCTGTGTTCTTTCGATTTTGAGGGTGATCGGATTAACTCTTACAGAGGTATGATCCTATGGACTTTGCCGTAAACTTTTTTTATCCAATTGTTTTTTCAGTCGTGTTAACCGATCATCTCCAAACATGGCACGAATACTTTTATTTATTTTTTATGCGGGATTTTAACGTCAATAATAATCACAATATATGAACCCGTGCATATTTGCTTTGCAGGCTGATCGGATTAACCCTTTCAAACTTATGGTTGGGTGGACTTGGTTTTTTCACTGCTCTCGTGAGAAAAGTTGCTGCAACTCGAATTGCTCACCGTGCGTTACTCTTGTTAATATTTAAGAAATAGAGAGTAATCGTTTGACTGGACTGGTTACGTGAAATAATTCATGAGAGGTGAGAGACGTTGTACAATAATGAATGCGCACGAGTTTTTTAGGCTTATTCTCACATACCCAGTCGACATCAATTACAGTGCTGATCAGAGATGGCTATAGTTTGTTTTTCTTAATTGCCTACTGAAGTTCTCACTTACCCAGTATTGTTGTTTTAGTTGACGCACCCTTTGCTTCTTGCACCGTGTTCACAGTTGGCAGTAATCAACCTGTTATCTGGTCACTGTTTTTATGTATCAATGTAGCCGACATCATCCGCCCTGATATATATTCACATTGTTTGCTAGATGTTCAAGGACTTAGTTCCCATATAAGTCTTGCGTTCCTCCAGTGATATCATTCCAAAATGGCTAATGCTCAAGTAAACGTTTATTACATCCCAAACGACAGAGGTGGTAGATATCTTGTGTTTAATAACTTCAAGTTTAGTATTAAGACTCGGCGAAATGATTCTGTTCATTGGAAATGTTGTGTAAAAACTTGTAATGCAACTGTTAATACTAAGAACGACTTGTTGACATCATCGCGAAATGTTCACAACCATGAAGCTGACAGTTCCAAAATAGTTGTAGCCACTGTCCTGGCAGAACTCAAGACATTAGTCCGCGAAAACAGCAGACCAATCAGTACATTATACCAAGAAGAACTAGCAAGTAAGTATTTCTTCATTAAACTTTTTTCTGAAAATTGTTTTTTCAGTAAATATATCATTGGTTTGATTGAAAATTACATATCATATTTCAAAAACATTTGACATTCTGTTTTTTTTAAAAGGTGTGTTGGGTGAGGGGTTAACAAAAATAATTGCGGAGATAAATTGCATATATGTATACGTACATTTTAAAATATTGGTTACAATGCATACAGATGTATATAATAAATATTTCTCTCTCTCTCTCTCTCCCTCTCTCTCTCTCTCTCTCTCTCTCTCTCTCTTTCTTTCTCACTACCCTCTCTCTCTCTCTCTCTCTCTCTCTCTCTCTCTTTCTTTCTCACTACCCTCTCTCTCTCTCTCTCTCTCTCTCTCTCCGTACATTCGGTCTCTCATGATCTCTCCCATGGTATTTTTTATATTGCTAACATTATGTTCTTGTTGTTGCAGACCTTAGAAGAGTTGACACTGATCCAGATATCCTAGCTAAAATGCCAACGTTCTACTCAGCAAAAGCATCACTTTACAGATCACGAGCGAAGACTCAACCAAAACTTCCAAAACAACGGAGCGACATCAGCCTACCGGATCAATATACAAAATCGTCGACAGGATCAAACTTCTTACTTGAAAACGACGGTAACAACAATGACAAACTGCTGGTTTTTGCTACTGATGACAACCTGTATCACCTTTCGCAGGCTTCAGTTTTTTATTGTAATAATAATAATAACTCTTTGGCCAGCCGCTGATTTGTCGCGGTCCTCATAAGAGAAGGCCATCATTCCCCCTGCACCCCACCCCCTCTTCCCCTCCTCTCCTCCCAGCATTCAGATATAAACTGCTTAATAGTGTCCCTCACTTCCTCTTTTTCAATTTCTTCAATAAGCATTCCTACCCTCTCCCTCGTGTCCGCCTTCAGCCATCTATCCTTTGTTTCTTCACCCCACTTCTGCATTATTCTTCCAGTAAATTTTATTCTATGAGGTATATACTGTGGGCATTCCAAGAGAAAATGTTCCAGGGTCTCCACTACTCCAGAGTGGCACATTTGGCATCCCTTTTCCCCATCTCTCCCAATTTTTCCCCGAAGCTCCAGTGATCTTGATCTCAGTTTGAACAGCAGTGACCCTCCAAAGGTGCCATCTAGGTACTTCTCAAAAGCTGGCTTTTCTTTATATTGTAACCCCTGCAGTGATCTTTTCACGCTAACCCCTGCTCGCCAGTTTCGATTGCAATCTTCCATGACTCTCTCTTTGACAAACCTTTTGCCTTCTTTCATTCCTACTTCTATGTTTGTGACCTCTATAGAGTAATTGTCCATTAGTTCCCTCACATGTTTTGACCACCCCGTTTCTATATTAGAATTCCAAATGGTATCGAGCATCAATTTGCACCACCGGTTGTCAGGCAGGTTTCTCAAGTAGTTAAAGTAACACAGTTTTCCCAAATCTACCCTGTCCTTGATTTTCATCCACCCAAGCTCCCCCCTTACTGCTTCCAAAGCTGCAGCATTACTTGACCCTGTTATCCATCTGCCGGCATCATTCTGAGTACTTTCCAACTTCTTAATAACGGTTTGGTTTAATGGAATCACGTCCGTGCCATACGTTATACTTGGTAAACCCACCTTCTCCCATAGTGTTTTCCCCACAAAGACCTTGTTGAAACTATTTTTCCCTAAAAGTTTTAGTTGGTTCAGGATTCTTTTCCCTTTCAGAATCAGTTTGGCTGAGTAATTTCTGTACACCCCTCTTCCCGTTATATTTATGCTTACCCCTAGATACTCATACTCTCCCTTTTCTCCTACAGTGATTTGTTTGCTTACCCCTTCGGGGATTGAGAACTCCCCCACTCTCCATCTCTTCGTCATATCTACCTTACGTCCAACGGGTATTACCTTGCTTTTATTTTCATTTAGTTCGAGCCGCCAAGTGTTCCCATAACTACCAACAATTTCCAGCAATTTCTCTAGCCCCTGTTCAGTTCTAGACATTAACACCATGTCGTCCGCAAAGAATAAGCCTGGTATCTTTATGTCTCCAACATTTACCCCCTCCGCACTCTGAATTAGTTCGTCCCCTAAATCTTTAACATACAATGCAAACAAAATCGGTGAAAAGATACACCCCTGCTTGAGGCCTATATCCATAGGGACTCGTTTTGTAGTGATACTCCCTAGACTGAGTTGGCTTTGCACATCTGTATACAGTGCTTTCATGATTCCCACAAAGTCACCCCCCAGTCCGATGCCCTCGAGCTTTCGCCACATACCTTCCCTCCACACTCGGTCGTACGCTTTTTTCACATCTAGAAATGCCAGAAACATCTTTTTCTTTTCAGCCTTTATTGATTCTATCAGTTGGGTGAGTGTAAATAGGTGATCAGTGACTCTTCGTCCTTTCCTGAAACCATTTTGAATTTCTCCTAGAAAACCTTTCTCTTCAATAACTTCCTCTAGTCTACTGTATATGACCTTACAGAATACTTTTCCAATGTTACTACTAACTGATATCCCCCTATAGTTATCTAGAACTTCCTTATCCCCCTTTTTGTGTATGAACGACACCTTACTTTCCCTCCACTCTCTGGGGACCTCTTGCTTTCGCAGAGCCAGGTTGAAAAGGTTTGTCAGGACTTCAATAAGTGCCTCCCCTCCATTTTTGAGGAATTCGTTCGGAATTTCATCAGTCCCTCCCGCTTTACCATTTTTTAATTTCGAGACCACGTTCCGCACTTCTTCTGCCGTTATTTCGCTACATACACGATTGGATAGGTTCTCCTCCACCAGTGTATTTCTTTTTGGTGGGGACCCACTGCCCCATCGCCTATCGTTTATCTTTTCCCAGTGCTTGACTAACTCTGAAGCGATACGGCCTTTATCTTCTGTACTTTCCCCATCCACTTTGATACTCTGCACACTACTTTTCCCCCGTTTATTTACCCAGTTCCAAAATACGTTTGAGCTCGAACCCCCCGTTTTCTTTATTGTTCTGGCAAGACTGCAATTGCGCTCCTTCCTATTATTATTCTTTATCTCATTCACCTTTTTCCGTGCCAGTTCATATTCTCCTTTCATTAGTCTCGTGTCATTGTTATCCACCCCTTTAAGCTTCCTACTTCTTCTGTAAGCAGCGCATTTTACCTTCCTTTCTTTTATAGCCTTTTTCAGTCCCTCGTTAACCCTGTAACCAAGCTCTCTCGTTGGGACCCTCACCCTTCCTATACAATCCTTCCCTGCCTCTGTTAGGCTATTTACTATGCCATCTGAAATACTCTGGACATTTGCATCCCTAGGTATACATTCAAGACTTGGTTTTAGTTTTTCCCGAAACTGCTTCCAGTCGGCTCCTTGTTTTAGTCCCCAAACTTCCTTGAAGGTATTTCTGTCTCTATTCGTCTTTTTGCCCATAATCTTAACTGTTATCAGGTTGTGATCACTACCTAAGTCATTTTTTCCCTCGTCATCTATTTCTACATCTATAACCTCCCTCCATACGCTAATGTCAGTGAGTATATAATCAATTATTGTTTTCTTATCGTTCCTCTCCCAGGTCCATTTACCCTTACATTTCGCATCCCTGTTCAAGATCTTTAAACCAAGCTCTTTTGATAGGTCCAACATCTTCCTCCCATTCGTGTTAATTTTCCTATCACCTCCCTGTATGCCCTCCTCCTTATCCCCGATGTGCCCATTGAAGTCCCCCATTAGGACAATACTGAACCCTCTGCTTTCAAGCTCTGTGATATTCGATCTAAGAGTTGTATATATTGAATCATTCCACTCGGGCTTACTTCCCTCCACTGCTAAGTATACAACACCAACGGCAACACTCCTGCTTCCTAACTTGATTTTTGCCCAGACTATTTCGTTGGATACTGGAATCTGAGTCCTTGCTTCTGTGAGATCTGTAATCAATGAGGGCTGTAATTCCTCTTTAGCGTAGATGCCAACACCCCCACCCCGTTTCTGACCCTCAGTTCGCCCAGCTCCTATCCACACGCAACCCTTCATCTGATCAGCCCGCTCATCCCGTCGTATCCACGTCTCACTTAGACCCATTATATCGAAGTCTCCTTCGTCCATCAGTGTTGATATTTCGCTTACTTTCTTGTGCAGACCCTGGATGTTGCAGTATCCAAACTTAATGAATCTTTGTTTCTTTGTCATCACTGGCACATTATTATAACCCTGGTGTGTCCCTGTGTTGTGCATGTTTGTTGTTCCTCCTATGTTCCCAGCATTTGTGCCCCTCTGGGTTATCGGCTGTGGTCCCCTACCCCCCTTTTCTCCAAAAAAGGCCCAGCCACCTGTAAAATTTTTTGGCCCAACAGGTCTGTACCCATCCTACTTAAATGCAATCCGTCTCGCCCATACAACTCTCCTTGTCCCCAGAATGAGTCCCAGTGGTCAATGAAATGTATTCCCAAGTTTTTGCAGTGCTCTTCCAGCTCCTCGTTTAGTGCCATAATCCGCGAGTTCCTCTCATTCCCACCACCCATAACGGGGAGCACCCCTGAAACGATGATCCGAGCATTCCTGCTAAGTAGCTTACTAATTAGGTCCTTGTATGTGTCCACCAAACGAACTGATTTCCTCTCCCTGATGTTATTGGACCCCACATGTAATACCACTACCGGATCAGGCCCCGACCCAGCTACAATACCGTCCACTCTATCCCTATTGTGACGGAACGTTCGAGAAATCACCGAAGATTTTTCATCAACTTTATTCAATCCACGCCTTTGTTGATGGTCAAATGCGTCCTCTCGTGTATGGTCTTCTACCAAATAAAACAGAAGCAACGTACGAGAGATTTTTCCGTCTCGTCAGTGAGAGAGCTGAGAACAACCGAACTCTATTGACACCAACGCAAATATTCATGGACTTCGAAACAGCAGCCCAAAATGCAGCAAGGACAGTGTTTCCATCGTCTATTCTGAAGGGATGTTTTTTTCACTACAGTCAGGCAGTGTATAAATATGCAACAAAAGAGTGTAAACTTCAAAGTGACTATCAGGACAATGAGGACGTGAGGAGGCTAGTAAGAAGATCCATCGCTTTGCCATTTCTTCCTATGGGAGAGATAAGTGACGCATGGTTCGACATTTTACAAGAGTCCCCGGAAGGTAGCGGCGTCACGAAGTTTAACGACTACATGACAAGTTATTGGGTGGAGGGAGCTCATGGACGTCAAGTGTGGAATCATCATGAAACACAGGGGCCGCGAACTACAAATCACGTCGAGGGATGGCATAGAAAGCTCCAGTTGTTCATTTCGTCAAAGCCAAACATCTTTACATTAATTGAATTTCTCAGACAAGAGCAAGCCTATCAATAAGTGTCTATCATACAAACTGCAGCTGGTGCCAGGAGCAGACCTCGGCAACAACGATATGTCCAAATCGACAACAAACTCAACCATTTAAAGTTAATGTACTTGCAGGGGCGAATGAACAATCTTCAATTCTTAGATGCTGTGGGCCACAATACTGGCTTTTGAATGACTTTGTGTTTATTCTTATGTATTCTTGCTGTCTGTCATTGTAATACTGAAATTATGGGTATGAGTTAATGTATTTATTGTTGCTGTCTGGCGTTTGAATGGTTAATCGGTAATAAATTTAATTAATGATAATCTACGTCTTGTTCATAACTCCCCAAAAAATTAATAATACGGACTATAAGCGGCGACCCTTTGATGTCACCACTTTCAACACCTATACTCAAAACAATAGCTGCTGGGTAAGTTAGAACATCCCGTTTTTTACAATATAGTCCCTCGCCTCGAATGAATTATTTCACGTAACCAGTCCAGTCAAGCGATTACTCTGTTTATTACTTTTCATTATTAACGATAATTATATTATTTAACCCTTTACCTAACGTAACGTCAAAAACGGACAGCGCTATTCTCAAAACTCGCCAATTAATTTTCATTATTTTTTCATTTTTTGTCTCTAAAACATAGGTTATGACCCCTCATTGGAACGAGCTCGTTCAAATGAGGGGTCATAACATATGTTTTTGAGACAAAAAATGAAAATAATAGTTATTCAAAAAAAGTTTTGGCAAGTGTCGTCTGCTTTTCATGTTAAGTAAAGGGTTAAAAAACAACGAAGTCCCCATTACACCCACGGCAAAGAGTCTTCGTTTGCGCGCACGGATACATGACACATTTGTTGATTGCATAATTGACTTATGAAGTTATCGTTTATAATCAAACCCGGAAATCCCAGTAAATCACACTTTCGAAAGTAATAATGCTAACTATCACGTTCAAATATTATTTGCCACTTAATTTGAACAAATCAGTATTGTATAATACCACAATAAAACACAGGCACAATATTTGCTCAATACAGGTAATAATCAATTAGTGTCAGAACAAAGGCGTTGATTTAAATAGGTGTCACTCTAGTGTCTAAAGCTTAACTGGTAAACAGTACATTGACTAAAATAGAAATTAATGCTTTAGCCCTTCAGCTAACGAATCGGCCGCACCCGACGACGAAATATACAAATTTAGCAGTTGAAAAAAAACTTATTTTTTCCAAAATTTCAATAAAACCATAGCATGTGACTTCTCATTGGAATGAGCACGCCGATCTCGTTCCAATGAGGGACAACATGTTGTGGTTTTGTTAAAGTTTTTGAAAAAAAAACCTGAAAAATTAACATTTATTAAATCTTGATATCGTCTGCATTCGTAAAGGGTTAATGGAAAGTATATCACGTACTGAATAAGTTTAGAAATGTTCATACCCTGTCAATTTTTGGTAAATTTAAATTAAAACACCCCCACCTCCTGGAGGTGGATGCATGGATGAATTTTATCACAGCAGTGAGTGGTGAAATATAGGGATACGGACACCTGCCCCCCGGCTGTCTGCCCCCCCCCCTGTCAAAATTGATAGAAGAGGACACCTGCCCCCCCCCCATGATTTTCCAGAGATGGACACCTGCCCCCCTACTAAATTTTACTAACAGGACACCTGCCCCCCAGCTAATTTGTATACCGAGGACGTCTGCCCCCCTGCTGGTTTATACACCTATAGGTAATTTGTATACCGTGGACACCTGCCCCCCTGCTGTATAAACCAGCAGGGGGGGGGGGGGGGCAGGTGTCCACGGTATACAGATTAGCTGGGGGGCAGGTGTCCTGTTAATAAAATTTGGTAGGTGGGCAGGTGTCCAACCCTGGAAAATCATGAGGGGGGCAGGTGTCCTCTTCTATCAATTTTGACAGGGGGGGGGGGCAGACAGCCGGGGGGCAGATGTCAGGGATTCGAAATATATCAGACATTTTCATGTGGACAAAAGGAGAAGTTTCATTTACTAATAACATTATGCACCACCCGACCATCGCGACTTTCTTTTGAACACCTTACCATATAAGGAGAAACTTGTTTCTCAAGAGACAAAGTTGACAGCGAATTTTGTTTCTAACCTTTTAAACAACATTTAAGTAAAAGTAATCGTAAAGAAATCATGTTTACTGTTAATTTATGAATTTAACACTTTACCCAACGAATCGCATCGCCCGCATCCTCCAGCGTAATATGCAAATTCAGCAGTTGAAAAATTATTATTTTTCAAAAAATTTCAACAAAACCATATCATGTGACCCCTCGTTGGAACGAGCTCGTTCCAACGAGCGTTCACATGATATGGTTTTGTTGAAACTTTTTGAAAAATTTAAAAAAAAATGATATTTAAAATAATAAATTTTGATATCGTCTGCGTTGGGTAAAGCGTTCATTGATTACTTATAATCGAAAAATACCTCGATAACCGATTACTCACGATTACTTGAAAAACTGTAAACGATTACAGAGAAATTACGATTACCGATTACGATTACACCAGCCCCATTACTGTGCCAAACCGAACAATTTGGTAGGTACTCACAACTCCGTAAGTAAAGTACGGGAGTTATGGTTTCACTATAACTCCAATGTACCTTCATAATTCGACCACTGTCGGAGTTTACCCCATTTCACGGTATTCGTTTAAGTTTTGTGACAAGAGAAAAAAGACTCACCTGTTGTGCTTGTTGCACAAGACAACATTCGAAACAACAGCGAACCGAATGAAAGCATCCATAGACCCATGCTACAACAAATATTCCTTAATCTTTTTGTCAAGAACATAATCATTTTTAAAGCAATGTCTTGTATAACTTGTCACCGACTTCCTCTCACTGGTGAACAAATTGCGAATTTAAACTGTCTATAATACTCATCTCACATTCATTGAATTGTGTTTTGTGTGTTGTCGGGTACCGGTACTGAAAGATATCTTGTAACATTCCCCAGCAGGAAAACTGTATGTCGATGCACGACAGCAGCGGATTATTAGTACCTTCAAAATTAAAATAGTCTTTGTTTTTTTCACTGCAGTAAAAATGTACTTTTCTGATTTAAAACGCAGTTTGAAGGCAATTACACAACCTGTCTGCAAAATTGGGCAATTCAGAGATAAGACGTCGGAAAATACTCGAAGAATATCAGATTATCTATTCCGAAAGATTTCATTAACATCTGTGGAGACTGTGTCTCTTGTGTGAAACTTTTAAATCGACTGAGATAATACACGGCGAGGATTACTCAAATATTCCCTTTTCCATTTGCCCTGTCTTGGAATTTCCAATCACGAGTCAATGTTTTATTGGCGCATGCTCGTTTCCATGGTCAACGAAACACTACTCTGCCTTGATAGACTTAGTGTGGATCACTTTGGTTGCGTTATGTATTATGCTCACACGCTGCTGTTTAATAAACCTATAGTCCTCTAGCATCGATCGAATGTATTCTTCAGAATCAATTTAAATGCCGCCGCAACTGCAGCTCTAAATGACCCTAATGCTCCAAGACAAAACCATTATGTTAGATACGGATTAAGGCTATTGTTCTGGTAACCATAATAGCGCAATCACACAAAAACCTTAACCATTCTTTCGTCGCTTTCAAAAATATGGAAAATTTAATTCTAAGTCCTCAATAATTATGAATTTCACTTTGGTCGTCACAAATATAGAAGAAGGTAATTTCAGCTAGCAGTAGACCAATTCAGGTGATGGTTCACAAGCCATGTTTCAGCGAGAACGGAAGAAAAAGATAAAACTTTTTCTCGTATATATTGATGGATGGTCTGATAGGTTTGTGAGATAGAATGAAGGCGACAGCAATATGGAACTGCCCAAAAGGGAATGGGTTGGTGGCTCCGAATTGGGAAACCAGTCTCTAAGATATACACACAATTAGTAGAACTACGAGGAGTAGGCATAAAACTATGACTGTGGCGAGTCTCTTCTTTCATAACTCTTTATTTATCCTTTCATCCAGGTGTACATAAATTTTCGCGTGAAGAAAAAATTTGTAGTGGACGAACAAATGATATAGAAAAGAACAAAATATCTGAAGCGAGGCTCGAAAATGATTTAATCCAACAGCTCGACAGAACTGCTGAATTAAATTATTACTGAACTTCCCCAGAAAAAAACCCGGATGGTTTCGCCAATTTCGTTGTAGACAGTATTGACTGAAATGATATTTTCCAGGGCATCAGTATTGAAAGAGTTGGACAAACCAGTATAATTGGTAATGGCACGAACGATTCGGTCAAACCAAGCCCCGATTCAGAAACATCTCTTGTGACGATTAAAAAACGAATGTTTATGGCATTTTTAAACTTAATCTTCAAGAATATTTCAGATGGTCAACAAACTGAAATATTCCAGCAATTTGAATCCAAAAACAAGAGATGGATTTTAAGGGCTAGACTGGTCGCAGACCATAACAGCGGCAGATTCGTTTGAGAAAATTTTGGCTGGTGGCTCGAGAGCTTAGAATTCAACACGTTCTTTTTTCTTGTTCCACTGGCTTAACCCTTTGATCCCAGGTGGTATCGCCTACGTCAGTTCAACGGCAGCATGTGGAAGAATCTATATTCATTATTTGGAGGTAGACCTAATAATATTTTCAACGTGCAGCCTTAGGGCTGCAAGTTGAAAATATTGATTGGTCTACTCCATGCATTCACTTAGCAGCCATCTTACTTAATGAAATTATGACGTATCATGTTCCTGGACCGGAAAAACGACCTCTCGGATTCAAAGGATTAAGAAATAGGGGTGGGGCTGCTTTTTAGCTGACTGAAGTCATTTTGGCGAGAACGTCGTAAAATTAGTTTCCTCCCCACCTTCACAGTTGTCGACTGTCGATCAGTTCGGACGCTCCACTGGATTCTCCGAGACCACCACTAACCACTGCAAGAATGACCTTTCCACAGAAACTATTGCGCATGTCTGAAATTTGGGTAACACCAGAAACTGGACCATCCATGTTTCTGATGATACCTGCCAGGTGATCTTGGACTTTCCAATACCACCTGGAATGGCACCAACAAAGAGATCAAAGAAGCCAGCAGCCAGATCATCTGACACTCTAGGGAGTGGTAGTACCTTTGCCCAGTCGGGCTCTGGTCCACACCCGGAGAACGCCGATAGGACCAAGTGGAAGACGAAGAAGAAAAGCCCACCCTCAATGCGCCGGGATGCCAATCGCTCAGAGGCCTGGAAGAAAAAGAAGACCGAAGCATCCCGGAAAGAGAAGGAAGATGAGATGGAAATCCACGCCTCTAGCCCGCTGGAAAAAAACACCAAAAGACACCACCCATACATCAAATGTCTCTCTCTCTCTCCAGTTCCATCTCCAGCCTGGCCTCCCACGCTAAAGAGGAAGATGATGAAGAAATAAGCAAGCTCGCTCACGAACTGGAACAACAGATCGTGGGGACTGAAGAGTCAACACACAGCTCTCCCGCTGAAGAGCTAAAACAAACGATCGAACTCATGGAAGAAGCCAAGAGAGATGCCACTCTCCGAAATGATTACATGAATGACATGGAAAACCAGCTGGCAGAACTCAGAAAGGCAACGGCGGCACTATAATCCAACGTCGTTTTGGCAATAACACTAGCTCAAAAAAACGACGGAACCACAGCCTCCGCCGCCAAACATCAAGGAATCTCCACCTCCGCCGCCAAATTAAAAACGGAAGAAACAAAAGAAGTAGGAAGCAAGACCAACCGAGCAGCCACCAGTCCAGTACGGACAGTACGCGTACGAGCAATAAAACACCACCAAACCTGATTCACTTATGGGATACACGTCGCATCCCCAAGTGAAGAATATTTCGGAGAAAATTAGTTTACACATTTATTCAATAAGTATGCTATATGTTACAATATTGAACACCAAGAAAAGTAACAATATATATAGAGAACATCAAGAATATAAGATATACTAACAAAATACCATATTAGTATGTAATGGGGGATCTAACAGAAAGCTGGGAGCTTATGTTAGTCATCTCCCGGGGTCATTCATAAATTTACACAAAAAGGTGGTATAATATAGTAGATGGACTCGTATATCGCCGCCTGAAACCCATGGCCTGTGGTCGATCGCCAGCTTGATAATCAGCCACGTGCCAAGCCGGGGCACCGCATCCACGCACACAGTGAGAGCTGCCTATAGGCCCTAAGAATGTAGACCTGGGAGCAAATACCCGAGAGATCATTCAGATTTGATTTGTCAGCATCGTTGTCGACACTAGCAGGTAATCTCGAGTGCACGGACACGACACCCCGGTGGTAATTCTAGTCGAAGAAAGGTAAGCGCAGGGAGTCAAACTACCAGGCGGCGACACGTGATATTGTTTAAACCTTGTTTGCGAATGAAGGAAATGGTGAAAAGAAAGTACAAAGAAAGGGAGCAATAGAAAACAGGGGATGCCAGCTTGAAAGCACAATACATTGCCTTCGCATTCAAGCCACTCGGAAGTAGGCAGCAGAAGCACCGTTAGTTAGAAGTGAGACGAAAGTAGCCTTGATGGTGATCCATGCGAAGAAAACGGAAAGGAAAGCAGGATTATAGGAATGGAGGTAAATTCGTCATATAGTAGTAGTCGTACGTGGTGGTTTGATCCTTAGCAGTCATCGAAACGCTCACTTGACAAAATGAAGTCATGCACCACTTCAAAAACAAGATGGTTTTCCCGACTATTCAAAAATTCAGATCCAAAGTGAAGTGTCGATATGTTTGCAGTAAATGGCAGAAGGTTGATAGTACTATTACGAACATTTGAGTACATTGGACAGTGTAGGGAAAAAGCTCCGGTGTCTCGCACATCCCGCACTGACAGAATAGGGTAGGTGACAAATGATTGTCATATAAATGAGAATTAAGGTTATTACAATGCAACCGCAACCTGCAGTGATATATTTGGACTGCGCGTGATTTCACTCCACTGTAAAACACAGTTGGTCGCTGATTTCCAGCATTTAGGAAAGTCTTGTAATTGATCAGTGATGAGTTCTCGCGGACAGATAAAGGCAGTTTGTTCCATTGATCAGTGACACTAATGATAAAAGACGACTGATACAATTGAGTCCGACAAAAAGGAACTCTGTGGTTATGACATTAAGATTAAGCGATAGATTTGACGAAGAGACGATGGGGGAACTTTATTGGCAATATATAAGTGCGACATGCGGTGATACATTTTGAAGTGCTGCAAGAGCTTATGTTTGCGACGTCTGTCTTGTAGAGAGTCCCAACGTGTTTCGGAATAAAGCAGAGACTTGCTACAACTGAGAGTTGCCCCGGTAACGACCCTAGAGGCTGTGATCTGTATTTTCTCCAGCTCGGTGACTTCAGCTGCTGAACAATTATCCCAGACAGCATCAGCGTATTCTAGTAGAGGCCTAACGAAGGCAAAATATATTATTTCAAGGACGCTGCGATCGAGATTGAATTTCTGCTTCCTCAGTTGGTATAAGCGAGACCAGGCTTTAGAGCAGATATGGTCAATGTGGTCGTTCCTTGAACATGTGCTATTTAATATAACTCCTAAATGTTTATGATTATTGACTTGGGATATCTGCGAATGACCTAAGAAAGAGGTGGGTGGGCAGTAGGGTTGCATTTACGTGATATGAGCATACTCTCTGTTTTATTGGAATTAAACTCAACCAACCACATCTTAGCCCAACGTTCTTTTGTGGCAAGATCATGATTGATTAATCGCTAGGCTTGCTCTGGATTCTTTACAGTTAGATACAGGGAAGTATCATCTGCTAATAGGCGTATGCTACTGAATACGTTTTCGGTTATATCATTAATATATATAAGGAACAATAAAGGTCCAAGTATCGAACCTTGTGGAACACCAGCATTAATGGTTCTCCAAGTAGATTGATTGGTAGATTTATTTGCAGCATTAAAATATACAAGATAACAATAAGACAGGTTACAGATGAATGCGCAGCAAGGAAATGGCGTAGCCTGAAAGGCTGTCTTCCTGCCATTCCCATTTGACGAATATTCATGACAGCAAGGTTTGTGTTGTTGGCTCATTAGGTTTAGTGATGGAACCTCTTCTTGGAAAGATACTATGGGGGATAGTAAACAGTTTGTGAGAGAAACGCTACCAGTGCATGAGAGGACATATCAACCCCCCGAACATAGAATACAAAAAGCGCCGACGAGCAGCCAGTCCGCGAACCGTTGGATAAGACCAATCCCCACGACCGAAAACCCATCGCCAGTTCCTATGGCCTATATTCGCGAGTTATTAGAAACTTGTCGGGTGGAGAATTCACCACTGATACCTCTGTAGCGTCCTCCCTCACCACTATACAAGGATGTAGACAAGTAGATGCGTCTGACCCTAGCACAACTCGTTGCGACCTATCCGATAGGTACGATTTTAAGAACAACAGAAGTTCACCCGAGACACCCATTTTCATCAGCTTATGAATAAGACCAACATGCCATACCTTGTCGAAAGCCTTACTGACATCACAGAAGACCGCCCTAACTTCTTTGCCTCTATCAAGAGCTTCACAGAATTCATCGTATATGTCAGTCATTTGGAGGACAGTTGAATCACCAGGTGCAAAACCGGATTGGAATTGAGTAAGGACATTGTTGTCAATCAGAAATTGCCACAAGCGTTTGAAAACACATTTTTCAAATATTTTACCTACACAACTAATCAATGATATCGGGCGATAATTAGTAACTGAATTTAAGGACTGTTTTTTTCAAAATTGGGGAGACATTTCCTTGTTTCCACAGTGAGGGAAAGTAAGAGTTGTTCAAGAGCACATTAAATAAGATTAGAAGAGGTTCACACAGGGAGAATTTACATTCCTTGAGAAGGCGTGGACTTACAAGGTCGGGACCAGACGCTTTAGACACCTTTATCGACTTCATTGTTTCATATATTTCACTACATTGGAGAGTGATACTATCAATAATTCATTGAACACCTCTGTTTTCTCAACTCTTGAGGAATATACTTTATTTAAATGGATAATAGTTGGAATACCTACCACTTTACCACTACTGATAAGTGTTTTTAGAGTTTTCCACCACAAGGAAGATGGGGTTTTGTTGCTATTTAGTGTGGTCTGAACTTTAGATAGATAAGACGCTTTGGCCTTCCTAAAAGCCGTAACAACTTCGTTCCGTTTACGTTTATATTTTGCCCAAGCGTTCGGAAGACCGGTGCGTTTGGCTATGCGACACAGACGCTTCCGCTGTTTCATTGGTAGTCTAATTTCATTGTGCATCCATTTCGGCTGACCCGATCGCAAAGTAATACTTTTGTTCAGAATATATTTAGATGCTGCATCGAGTAATTTGTCGGTGAAATTGGAGACAATAGTATCAAGACATAGGTTATCAAAAAGAGAATTCCAGTCAACGTTTCAGAGGGCCTCATTGAGTGCTTACCTTGTGAATAGAGCCATACCATTCTCTTAAAGGAGAGAGGAGATGGTTTTGAAAATTCGACATCAATTGAAACTGGATAGTGACAGCGAGTCATGTCCGGGATAATCGGTTCTAGGACCTCGCAGGCATTCACGTTAACTGTGTCACTCACAGCAAAAAGATCTAGTAGAGTGGCTGACGACTCAGTAAAACAAGTTGGTTCACCCACAAGCTGCCTCAGATTAAGAAGATTACATATTGCTGTAAAACCGACCCTCGAGGGAACCAGCTGGTTGTCATTAAATTATATCGACAAGTGACGTGTCTCTGGCTTTTTCAATGGATGCCGATATGGAATCCCATATATCCTGGGAACTGTTAGGTGGACGATAAAAAGCCCCTAGCAATAGGGACTTACTGTGGTCCGTAAATACTTCAGCCCATACGCACTCCGTATTCAGCACCTCAAGGTCCAGTCGATGACGAAAGGAGATATTATTTTTAATGTAGATGGCAACCCCATCTCCCCTTGTCGACCGGTCGCAGCGCAATGGTTCGAGAAACCCATGGAGTAAGACATCAGACGTTGGATCGTTGTTGTGCAGCCATGTCTCGATTAAAGACAAAATATCATCTGATGAGAACTCACATTGAAGTGTATCTAATTTAGGTTTTAAGCTTTGGATATTAAGATGCAAAATCTTCAAAGTATTCTGGTTAGGGTTTGAGTTGATAGAGCTCGGTCCGGGATTGGGTTCGATGTCACCCGACAACAACAATGAAATTGTACCCATGTAAAGAAAAGTCGACGTGGCAAGGAAAATGGAGATTAGTAATCTCAAGATGGACAAAAATTTTTGAGACGGGCACTCGCTTGTAAAGATGCGAGTTTGCTTCAATAGACTCAGTCACACACATGGGAGCTGATGCAATGACGTTTCTGTGGAAAAGAGCAGCCATGGCAGCGAAGCTTCTATGGAGTTCAACCCCACCAAGGCGCAGGAGTAGGTAAATTAAGACGCAAACTGATTGATGCTTCGACAGTTTCTGCTCTAGGATGCGAGCATAAAGTGTAGTATTGAAAGTACCTATCCGAGCACGGTATAATTCAATATGACACATTATGTAATATGTTGTACAAAATGTCGACGATAGAGTAAACGTAGTGCACTGATGTAAGTACTAGTCATGATTGCAGGTAACAGAATGATATTGTCTGTAACGCAAATTGGATTCAAGCCGGCTTGGAAGAGAATGTTGTAGTGGGAGATAGTTAATGTAGAATAATTAGGCATGAAGATGAAGGAAACATAAAATACTAGGAAAAGGTGAAGGAAAGTAGTATGTACAAGGTAACTGTGTAGCATCTATATGGAAATATAGATATATTCTGCTTAATAGAAGTCATAAATTATCAATCTATGGAATTGGATAATCCGTATTAGAGTATGGAATTAACTAGTTCTCGTAGAAGCGTGACAACATCAAGTAATATTATGTCAAGGTTAAATTGAAAAGGGGCAGATAAGACTTATATGTTATGCCGTGACAGGTTGAAAACTTCATAAGCAGGAGATAGGAGAGAAAGATTCAACCAGGAAAGAGGAGAAAAAATATATACTGGAGCAACAATTGTATGTACACAATATGAAGGTTATTGGAACCCAACAAGATCCATGATATATATATATATAGTACATGGAGAGTGTACCATGACAAAGTCACCCACAGAATGAGGATTCCACAAAAGCAATAATTCCAAATTTTATTGCAAAGCTTTGCATAACAATCACCAGCAAAGTTCCAACCAACGGACCTCCGGGTTCAACTTGGAGGTACATTGGCTGAAACACTGCTTGTGTTTTTAAACATATGTACAGAATTTAAAAGTGATCCTTTGGGTGAAGATCTCATTCCACGGACGACACAGCCCCAACCCACACTCCACACACCGCATATGGCTGCTGTGTTGCAGACATTTCTAAACCGTATTTATTTATAAACTTTCTATAATGGTAAACTGAGGCGTTTCTTTTCACACTCCAAGCAGGAGATGGGAGAAGAAATGTATACTTGAGCACTAAATTATATGTACAAAATAATATATATATTATATACTACTTGGAGAGTTTACCATCACAAAATCAATCTCCGCATGTTGGACATTCCACCCGAGCAATAATTGCAAATTTGTTGCAAAGCACTAACAAACTCAAACAAACATCCAGCCAATGGACCTCCGGGTGTAAAATTAGTTTCGAAAGGTAGAAAATTGGTGCTAATAAAACTGCTGGAAGTCACTACAGGGGTTTTCATACCAGTATCCATTGGTTTTCAAATATTATTATAAATAATAATAATAATTGAATTTTATTACTTTCCAAAGTGTGATTTACTGGGATTCCCAGGTTTGATTATAAACGACAACTTCACAAGTAAATTATGCAGTCAACAATTTTGTCATGTATCCGTGCGCGCAAACGAAGACGCTTTGCCGTGGGTTTAATGGGGGCTTCATTGTTTTGTATTTTTTTGCCTTTTTTAACCCTTTACCTAACATGAAAAGCAGACGACACTTGCAAAAAAAAAAACATTCTTGAATAACTATTATTTTCATTTTGTTGTCTCAAAAACATAGGTTATGACCCCTCATTGGAACGAGGCCGACGAGGTCGTTCCAATGAGGGATCATAACCTGTGTTTTAGAGACAAAAAATGAAAAAATAATGAAAATTAATTGGCGAGTTTTGAGAATAGCGCTGGCCGTTTGTGACGGTTACGTTAGGTAAAGGGTTAAATAATATAATTATCGTTAATAATGAAAAGTAATAAACAGAGTAATCGCTTGACTGGACTGGTTACGTGAAATAATTCATTCGACGCGACTGACTATATTGTAAAACACTCGTGCGCATTCGCGCACTCGTGTTTGTACGACGTCCCTCACCTCTCATGAATTATTTCATGTAACCAGTCCAGTCCAGGATTACTCTCTCTGTATTTTTATGGGAGAGTGCCTAAAGCAAACTGTGATAGAGTATATGATGAACAGAACACTCCGATATGTAGGTATTAATTTCTTCGGAAGATGATAAGCCAAATTATACAGGAGTGCAGGTGTACATGATTTTATTCCGCATCACGTTTGTAATGAGGCGGTTATTGGTGTTTACTCGTGTCATAGTATGACACAAGTAAACACCAATTATTAATACATGGTATTGTGGCACCAGTTTTAAAATAAAATGTTATTCTAGAACATAAGGTCATTAGCAACTGACTAAAACTTAAGAGAAACTTGCACGAAACGGATGTCCAGTTTTTTGAGAGAAGGCTGAGGGGGGGGGGGGGGGGGGGGCTCGCTTCCACAAGTGAATGTTGTTCCGCCGTAAAACGAAAATCGCCGGGACACCAAAACAATCAATCCTATTTTTTCTCTTCCTTACCAAATAATAATGTCTTAACCCTTTACCTAACGCATCGGCCGCATCCACCCACGCAATATACAGATTCAGCAGTTAAAAAAAAATGTTTTTTACAAAAATTCAACAACACCATACCGTTTGACCCCTCATTGAAACGAGCTCGTCGACCGACCACGCTCCAATGGGGTGTCACATGATATGGATTTGTTGAATTTTTTTCTGAAAAAAATTGAAAAAATAATATTTAAAATAATCAATTTTGATATCATCTGCCCGGATAAAGGGTTAATCAACTCCGGTTACGATAATTTTAATGTAATGCTGAAGTTATTTAATCGAACAAACCAAGAGATACTTGAAAAACTCCAAAGAGAGAAAGTCAAGAAACAAGTGATTGTAAAAGTCATATCAACGGGTCGCTTGAAATTGTAAAATGGCGATATATTGTATTGTTCACTGTGCTTTGCGAAGCACAAGAGACCGCAACCTCTTGATGCATACAGACGTAGCCACGATGGCTGGCCACAACAAAACGACAAAATCTAGGTCAAAGGTTGATGTGGATACCTTCATTACGAAAGAAATTTTCACACGTTGAGAAAAGAGTGTTACTCAGAAGTTTTTGCAGTTGGAATAATTTCGCTGTGAAATTGGAGAAAAGCTAGATCACAGTACTCGCGATGCGAGTGAAATGATTTCCCCGGTTTGCACATTCGACATCATGAGATGTCTGTAATTTGTGATTAGGGGTCGGGTGTCGTAATACATTAGGACATGTACCGACGTGTTGGCTGTATTGTGTGGATTGTAGGACACATAGACGGCTATCACCCCAACATGATCAACTCTCGCGAAGATCTGTCAAAGTAATGTACGAGTGTCGCTGATCTTTGTACAACCTTTGTACTCTCACTGGTCATATCTGGTCACATACAGAAAAAAGTGTCTCACCAGCCGCCATCTTGCGAGCGTGGGGTGGGTGAGGGGGGCAGGTAGTTGTTACTATAAATAAATAAGAGGCCCCGGGACCTGAGGCGCATACCTGACAGAGTTGTTTAAAGAAGAATTTAATTAGGATCTGTGCCTTGTTAACACCGCTCAGTGGTAGACTGTTGGACTTCTATGCTAGAGGTCCCGAGTTTGATCCCCGTCCGGGTCAACCCGCGTTGTGTCCTTGGGCAAGGCACTTTATCCCGGTTACCTACACGGGGGCACGATGACGCCGTGTACTAAAAGGTACTGCACGTCGATGATGCATATGTCTTCAACCGCTGTAACCCTGCATGAACGGAGCTTGAACAGAGTTAGAATGTTGAGGAGCTGACAGTTGCTCGTCGATGCTCGTTGGTTCTCTCCGGGTACTCCGGCTTTCTACATATATTTATGTGCAATAAAATATTACAGATATGGATGTCATTGGAACTGGCTCATTGAGCCAGTTCCAATGACATCCATATTTGTCTGGTTTTATTAAGAAACTTACAAAGTACAAATTTTCTGTCAGTTTTTTCCCCAGAATTTAGGTTAAAGTATTAAGTACACCACAATTCTTGGAAATAAATCAGTTACCCTTGTATTTTCCAGGGTGTATGGGAGTTTACACCAGTTTGGGAACTCATACACCCTGGAAAACACAAGGACAACTAATAGTATCTGATATGATTTCGTGGTATAAAATAGATCTCTAAAAGACGCTATATGACAATACTGCCGTCTGACAAGATTAAAATCCGTACAATGTAATTAATGTTAGAGACTGTCAAAACACATTGTAGCCATGTATTACCCTCCAACAACAAAAAAAAAACGAATATGTAAGACTTACATGACCAATATGACACTGAGTCAGAATTACATGATCTTTCCCACAAATGATGTTAGAGTTTGGACACCTGATGTGTAGGATCCTTCGAATCACACATTTTCGATTCCAATGGAATCTCGAATCGAATCATGTATATTATGCGAACTCGAGTATTGAACCTCGAATCGAATCATGGGCGTCTCGAAGATGACCTATGGGGTTGGGGGCTATAAACCTGATTTGTTCCGACTGTGATGGCTCAAGTCCCGACTGATAAAATACTCCAACTACATCATCAAGGCATGCCTTCGTCAAAGGCATACCTTGTTGATGTAGTTGGAGTATGACCCTATAAGGATTGTAGTTCATCGTCGAGATTTCTTGGCAACCTTAAATTTGCATTTAACAGTGGTAGGGACTATTAATAATGGAATTAGCATGGCTGGTGGCAAGAGTGAAGATGTTATTTATGTTAATGTAGCGGAAGTTACACTCAGTCTTTTATTTCAACATTATTTATGAATGATTTCCATGTGAACTATACGTTTTGTGAGACGATGAAGATGACTGACACCAAGCTGTATTCCTATGAAAAAGATTCGAAAGGAAACGAATCGGGCAGCCGATTTCGAATCGATCCGAATATCTACTTATATACGAAATCGATTCGAATTTCGAAGCTTCCCAGGGCCTTCCTGATCTGGCGGTCTTGTTAGCGGTATATCAAACATCTTGTGTTTTTAGAGACTCTGCATCTAGAGAGAAAACAAAACTACCCGTAGCAAAAAAAAAATGAAAAAACTAAAAACAGGAAATAAAAACAAAATAAAAAAATGAAAGAAAACAAAACAAACAAACACACCCAAGAATAGCACTTTCCCATCCCACCCCACCCCAACCCACTCCAAGAAAAAAAAACCCAAAAACAAATAAGATGGTCAACGATGATATTAACACTAATTTCGGTTAAAAACAGTTGTATTAGCCCTTATCTAACATGAAAAGCAGACGACACTTGCAAAGAAAATTGTTGAATAACTAAATTTTGGTCTCAAAAACATAGGTTATGACCCCTTTTTGGAACGAGCTCGACGAGCTCGTTCCAACGAGGGGGTCATAACCTATGTGTTTGAAACAAAAAATGAAAAAAAAACAATGAAAATTAATTGGCGATTTTTGAGTATAGCGTTAGCCGGGTGTGGCCGTTCCGTTGGGCCAATTGTCTAAGAAATATTTCGCAGTTCAAATTGTAATACGACTACGTAATTATATTTTCGTGACTACAGATTTAGAAAGCACCGACCCTAAAGAAAGCAAACCATGCATTAATTAGTCTAATGGTATGGAACGAATGCACGCTCGCAACAAGCTCAAACGTACGTTTTGCTTTTAAGCAAACCATACGTCAATGGATAATAGATATTCAATATATTTTTCACTGCCGGATGTAAACCAACCGTTCGGAAATTGTGCATATCAAATCACGACCATTAGGATATGATGGAAGATTACAGGGATAATCATTGTGTAGGTCAAACCAATTATTAGAAGAAAAATGCACTTTAACGCAGTGCATTGCCTGACATGGCTGATGGATCTGTCCAAAACGAATACTGTTTTTATAATATATAATAGCTGTTTTTTTTCCTGGGGGAAAAATATTCAAAGCATTTTACAATATTAAGATCTTGTTCACATATTCCCAAATTGATTTTCAGAGAAAATCTGTATCGTTAAGTAGATTTGACAGGAGACAATCAATCTTCTTTGACAAAGGGACTCTCGGATACCACAGTCTGCCAGTTTTAACAAACATGGTGCGAGAGGTGCTGTAGGTAAAGGACTCCACATCCTCCCTGCCGACCGGAAAATAATTGGTTTTCGTTGGGAAGCAATACAAATCCTTGTGAACACAAGTCCACCATACTTGATGTAGAGCTTGTAACCAGATTCCGGAAGGAGCACCTGTAGTAGAGCAAATAGACTTAAGTTTGAGGAATCGGCCAAAGAGAATTGATAAAACTTTAACCCTTTACCCAACGCAGACGATATCAAAATTTATTATTTTAAATATCATTTTTTAATTTTTTTCAAAAAATTTCAACAAAACCATATCATGTGACCCCTCTTTGGAACGAGCTCGTTCCAAAGAGGGATCACATGATATGGTTTTGTAGAAATTTTTCGAAAAATAATATTTTTTCAGCTGCTGAATTTGCATATTACGCGGGTGGATGCGGGCGATTCGTTGGGTAATGAGTTAACACTGTACTGATAGTGAATCGGAAAATTGCTTTTGTCTTTAGTAAACAGAGTTGTGACCAGGTACTAGTACATATACCGTTAGGAGTGAGGATGCCACTCCACGACCAAGGATTCTGAAGCAACTTTTCAACCAAGAATGACGCTAACTCTATGGGAAACCAACGACCGTCATTGTTTGCTTCCAAAGAGGTGATGTCGTGCTTGATCACAGATTGGTTCGAAAACCCTTGGTCATGAACACTCAAAAATCAGTTGGATTAAAAATCAACTCAAGTAAACAAGGTTGAGTGAATATGCAATCATTTGTGTTAAAAATCAACCCACTCCATGAAAAAGAACCAGTCCCACCCTTGATCGCTCCCCCACCCCCCAAAAAACGTCTGGCGCCTCTTCAATCCGGTTAGTAATATAATCTCTCTTAAATATCTGAACAGTCAACGCGGATGGTCAGATAAACATATTTACTGACCAGTTTACTTAGCCTCGTTCCCATCCACAAATGCCATCCCCACACTCCTTCTCAAAGCAGACGACACTTGCAAAACAAATTCTTGAATAACTAATTTTTTTCATTTTTTGTCTCAAAAACATAGGTTATGACCCCTCGTTGGGACGAGCTCGTTCCAACGAGGGCTCATAACCTATGTTTTTGAGACAAAAAATGAAAAAATAGTGAAAATTAATTGGCGATTGTTGAGAATAGCGCTAGCCGGTTTTTTCCGTCACGTTGGGTAAAGGGCTAATTGATTTTGCTCTGAGTCAGAGCAAAATCAATTAGGAAAGAGTGACTTATATAGATGTGTAATCTGACCCTTCTCGGCAATTTCGGTTACAATCATCCATGATTCTCTGGATGACGATGTTTTTTATCGTGGACTGTGCCCCTTTTAGGTCCGAAATCTCTATTGAATGGAACTGTATTAACTCTCTCACTTGCCCAATCCTCCCTTCTCGGATATTAGAATTCTAAACATTCTAGAACATAAGTTTACACCATGGGCACGATTGGCTCTAAGCGAGATCAACCAATACATAGAACGACACGCGTATGTGAATGGGTTAATCGATATGGCACGAGTGCCAGCATGGAAGGACAGAACGAGAGGCCACAAGCCTAGAGTTTTATCGTTCCGCGATGGCACAAATGCCATAAATTAACCCATTCACACACGCGTGTCGTTCTGTGTCTATTACACATCTATAAAATAAAATTATTAGAAGGACACTTAGCAATTCATTTGACAACTATCAACAAAAAGAACACATTTTATATCCAACCAAATTTGCGAGTGGAACACGTGTTACTATTTCGTCCCCTGAGTTCCAATGTGTTCTATATGGAACACATTGGAAACCAGGAGATGATTTTTAGCTATCACTAGCGATTTTAATTGTAATTGCGTTGCACGATTTGTAGAAAATTCCAGTGAAATTTCGCTTCTATTTAAAAATAGTCCGTCAACGATTTCTGTTCCGCACAGATGTGCGGAACAGATTTTCATTTTCCGCATGGTTTAGTTTTGCTGCAGATGGGGATTACATAAAACAGGCGTGTAATAAAATAGTTAAGATAACACGGTGTGATAAAGTTTATCACGTCCTTCATCCTTATCCACTCGAGCACCTTTCTCTCAACCCGACTGCTGACAGTGCTATGGCATTTCTCCACCCGTAAAACTGTCAGACAAGAGGTGACCCTGGCTGTCAAAAGTGTCGTTAAACCCCCAACAAATAAATAAATAAATAAATAAATAAATAAATAAATATCCATCGACCTGCATGGTTTTGAAGAGTTTCCAAACTCATTGCAACTGTTAGGTTTTGAGGCATCACCTTTTGCTATACGCGGTACTCTTACTGATGGATAGAAGTATTGTCAGTGGGCAAAGAGTGAACAACTGTTTGGTAAATTATTGATTTTCGAGAAAACACACGTTCCTCGTTAGCCCTGTGTTCATGGCTTTTGAGATTAGCTTATTCTGTTCATTATTTCTAGAGATATTTCGTTTAAATGTTGACACTAAACGATCACCGTTTCAGTCAGATATGGTCAAAGCATTCTTCCCCGATTGCAACATATTATAATTACTATTCTCACCTTCGTCTTTAGCGAATGAGAATTTTGTTACCTGCTGTCAACTTTGTGAGTTGATTGCATATATTTTTCGTTTTCCATAAATCACGACTATCATTTTAATGTATAATATGCGAATATTTAATATGAAATTATGATATCATTATAATTATATAATCACAGTGTTGAAGGTGTTGAAGATGCAGCAACGGATCAATATAATAGAACAGACCTCAACGAAAATCATCTGTTCAGATATGTAAATTATAGCTATGTGTTGTCAAATTGTCTGCCCATTGGCCTTGTACAACGTTATTGTTTGGGCTGCACGGTATATCAATGAACCGATACATACCGGTATTCAAACAAGTATCGACTGAATACCGATATAATTACAAAAATATCGCTTTATCGTTATTATTTACTTACCCACAATTTAATTTTCAAGATATCTTGAGTTTTAACTGTAGTCCTGGTGGATCAGTTGGTAGAGGTGCAGGCTGCAAGCCGAGAGGACCTCGGTTCGAATCCTACCTGCGGCAACAGCGTTGTGTCCTTAGGCAAGACACTTCATCCCCATTGCCCACGTGGGGGGCACGGTGACGTTGTGTACTAAGGCGTACTACACGTCGATGGTGAAACCTGTCTTCAACCAATGCTAACCCTGCTTGTGTATAGTTGGTCTGTTGGGGAGCTGATAGTTGATCGCCGTTGCTCGGTGGTTCTCTCCGGGTACTCCAGCTTCCTCCACCCGTAAAACTGTTACGGTCATGGTTAGCCATTGTGCAGAAATATGTGACCTGAAAAACACCAATAAATAAATAAATAACTCTAGTCCCGAATGAATAATATTATCCTTTTACTTTTCAGACAAATTCAACAAAACCATATCATGTGACCCCTCATTGGAACGAGCTCGTTGAGCTCGTTCCAATGTGGGGGGTCACATGATATTGTTTTGTTGAATTTTTGGAAAAATTCGATAAACCGATATTTAAAATATTAAATTTTGATATCGTCTGAGTTGGGTAAAGGGTTATTCGAATTGCATCATAAAGGCATGCTAATTCGCTTCACTGTGCTGGCTCAAGTCCCGATTGTGGAACGTATGTTCAGATTTCTGAACAATCTTTTGATATACCGGTATACCGCAGTATTTTGTTGAATACCGATACCAGTATTCTGTTTAGAATATCGTGCAGCCTTAGTTATTGTATTTACAACCATTAGCTTATAACGAATCTGGGTAATTTAAAAGTTTTAACACATCAATTCCATGAGGTTTATTTCAACTCTGTATTGACAACCTTTTGCGCAGATTTCAGTTGCCAAATGGACAGTATATTGTTTATATTTAGAATGATCGCTGTGGTATGGAGTTGAATCCAGATGATGCTTTGACTTGATCGTCAGCCTAAAATTGCATTTTCTTAACTCAATAGATTGATCTCCGTTTTCTAATTTTGCCACATTATCACTAATTTTTGCACAAAATACAAACTTGATTGACGACTGTAAAACAGCCCCTACGGTTCAGGCAAGTCATAGACAGAGATAACTTCATTCGGGGTTAACGAGTTCCTTGTACAAACCTCGTCCCCGGGTATTTCTGGGAGTGAACACATGTCGACTACTCGATCACTTGCAAATTAATTTGCATATACGGAACAACAAACACAAAGGACGACTGGCACGGAGAAAATCAAGCCATCAGACCAAGTCTGTAAGGAATTCGACATTTTAACCCTTTGAACAACCGAGAACGCTTTACCAGTCCTGGGACATGGTACGTCATACTTTCATTAAGTAGGATGCCTGCTAAGTTAAGGGTGAGGTAGACCATTCAATATTTTTAACGTGCATCCCTAAGGCTGCACGTTGAAAATATTGATTGGTCTACCCCCAAATAATGAATATGGACTCTTCTAATTGCTGCATATGAACTGACAGGGAAGATACCACCAGGGTTCAAAGGGTTAATGGCCTGGAACCTGTCTAGCCCTTAAATAGTTCATCGCCTATGCTTAGATTCAAACGCGTGAATCGTCTGAAATATTTCAGTTGGTCGGAAAAGTGAACCTATGGTTCGTCTTTTCTACCAACTAATATATTGCAGACGATTCAATCTAAACAAGCCAAGACCAATACCGTCTCTGGACCTTTGTCGCTGCATGCAACAGATCTGAAAATTAGATACACGAGACAACTCATCATTATGAAGCAGCAGACCAAATATAAAATCATTCCCTTTCATAGAAGCCAAGAAAACTTTGACGGAAAAAGTGTTTCGGACGGACGGACGGACGGAGTCGAGCGGTTACTAGACCTGCTCTGCCGCTGGCAACGCAGGTTAAAATACCATAAACGTTCATTTTATGTGAAGCAACGCAAGAAATGTTGTTCAACCGAGACTTGTTTTGATCGAACTTTTGATGACATTACCATAAGAAATGAAGACGCACCACAGTCGTAGTTTTACGTTTACATGGCGTAGTTCCACGAACAGTGTTAATATCTTGGTGATTTCAGGGCGATTTAACCCTTTACCTAACATGAAAAGCAGACGACACTTGCAAAAAAAATTCTTGAATAACTAAATTTTTTCATTTTTTGTCTCAAAAACATAGGTTATGACCCCTCGTTGGAACGAGCTCGACGAGCTCGTTCCAACGAGGGGTCATAACCTATGTTTTTGAGACAAAAAATGAAAATATTTTGAAAATTAATTGGCAATTTTTGAGAATAGCGCTGGCCGGTTTTGGCCGTTACGTTGGGTAAAGGGTTAAACACTTATTGATTGGTTTATCTAAACAGAAGCACCAAACAATATCTGTATATCTGTATATCTATCTGAGCACAATGACATAACACTACATCAATGATAGTCTGCGCGCTAATTTCCACGAAAAGTGAGTAAACAAACAGGTCGTAACAGCGTCGAATTCTGAACAGAATTAGACTGAGGCCCCAGCAAAGAATTTTATATATCATTCAAGTGACTGCTTGCTTTCATGGGCATAATTGCTGAGAGGGGACGGGTCAGAACAGGTCTTAAGTAAAAATATATCGTCCCTTCGAAGTGGAACAAGGCGCAATCTGCAATGCTGAAGCATTGCAGATGGCGTCTAGTTCCACTCAAGGGTCAATTTGGTCATAGAGCTTTGTGTGTTGAAAGATCTCCACACAGGCATAAAATACCACAGATGTTTGCTAGATTGTGGTGTGTGACTCCAGTAAGTCCAAAATATTAGCCCTGAAACGTGAGAGTAACCAAATGTTGTTCCAGCTGTCAGAGTCAGAAGGAACGCATGAGTTGCAGACATCCTTTCTTCCTAGGTACATTATGGGAAAAAATTTCGAGTTGACATTTTGATATTACGACCTCAGTGTACAGAAGGTTAAGCAGCGGTTAGTTTGTTTTTGTCTGATATCAAACTATGCGATCGTATTTTTAGCAAACAACGTTAGAATGGTAGCCAATGTGAAAGTGCAGTTGTGAAACAAGAGGTAACTGTGCAACAACGTGCGCTGATGATAAGATCTGATTAGAGTTGTTTCCCTTCGACTGAATGAAAATTGAAGGAGACCTGATGAGAGCGCAAACACTCCCATCCAATTCTTTCTCTAGCTCAAGGAATTATCGTGGAGTGTCTTGTTGGAAAACGTTATAAAAGAGGGTATACGTCTATCATCGTCCAGTAGGGCTCTGGCTCACTACCTATAAGATTGGACTTCAGATCGAAAGGTTCAATCCTGACCTGCGTCATTTTCGATGTGTCCGTCTTCCAATTGCCCAAGTGGGTGTGCTAAGGAGTACTTCACGTCGACGGTAAACATGACTCCAAACGATACTAAAGCTACTTTGTCTGGGTAAGAAAGTTGGAGAGTCCGATAGTTACTCGTTGTTGCACGGTGGTTCTGTCCGGGTAATCCGCCTTCCTCCATCCTCGAAACTGTACGGCACAATATTACCCTGGGTGTAGGGTACCCAACGAATCGGCCGCCTCCTGCCCGCGTAATATATGTGGTCATAGAAACACACATATTACGCCCTTGAAAATATAGTTTTCAAAAAAATTCAACAAAACCATATCCTGTGACCCCCTCATTGGAACGAGCTCGTTCCAATGAGGGGTCACATAATATTTTTTTTATTGAATGTTTGGAAAAATTCGATAAACTAATATTTAATATACTAAATTTTTATATCGTCTGAGTTGGGTAAAGGGTTATTCGAACTGCATCATCAAGGCGTGCCAATTCGTTTCACTGAGATTGCAGATATCTGAACAATCTTTCGAAAAACCGATATAACACGAGATTTGTTTGAATACCGATACCGGTATTCAACTTAGCATATCGTCCAACCCTACCTGGGTGTTGAAAGTGTCTTATAAATAAATAAATAAATAAATAAATAAATAAATAAATAAATAAATAAATAAATAAATAAATAAATAAATAAATAAATAAAGTCCCTTGAGTGCAGCAATGAGCCATCTAAAATACTAAAGCATTGTAGGTGGCGCCTTGTTGCACTCAAGAGGCAATATGGTCCTAGAGCTTCACACGTTGAAAAATCTCTGTATTGGTCTAAAAATGTCACACCCGCTTGCTAGCTTGGGGTATGTGACTCCGGCCAGTCCTATATTTTCACACCCGCTTGCTAGCTTGGGGTATGTGACTCCGGCCAGTCCTATATATTAGCCCTGACATTTGGCAATACCGTGGTAAGAGTTGTGGCAGTTGACCACAGCTCTTATCACAACACAGTTGATTATATTTGCTAATTCCGGTGATTGGAAACCTCTTGTCTGAATAGCTCGCTGGTTAGAACAAGTATGTGTACATAACCGTCGGGCAAAATCATCATATTTGACAACCATGGGCCACATGCTCTACCCCAAATCTCAAGACACTCAGGGGCCTGCTCTTAAGTTTGTAGGGTCACGCAGATTGAGTTTGAACTTCAGAACAACCAGTTTGTCGTTTTTTCCCATTCACTGTTGGAGAATATGGGGAGGCATTTTTCAACTTTGGAAGCTAACATAGCCAAGGTGTGCTTATGAGGTTTGGCATGTGATGGCATTTCGACTCTAGTTCGATTCGGTTTTGAAAGTACAGAACGTGAAGAATTGATTGCGATTAAAACTTACGCTAGTAAGAATATAAGATGACACTTGGAAAAAATATTTTTGAATAACTAAATATTTTAATCTTTTGCACCGAAAGCAAAACATATGACCCATCACTAAGGGATCATAAGCTATGTTTATAGGCAAAACAAAAAAAAAATAAAAATAATAATAAAAAAAAAATTGCGCTGGTCGTTATGGTTGTTATCTGAGGTTGAGTTAAAACACCCTCGATGTTGAACTCCCGCCCATGCAACATCATATGCTCTGTGCAAAACATATGGGCCGCAAGCAGTTTCAAATAATGTAATCTCTGGTTCAACCCACAGATTGCTTGTGCTTTTTGTACACTGTCGGTGTGGAAACTCAACTCCGTGAAAATCCTTGTTCTGCTGTCTTAACATACGCTGTATGCGCTAAATTACTATAGACTCTCCTTTTTCATCGACCATTTATTGCCGCAAGTTCAACGATATATTCTATAAACTGGACAAAAGGCTGACAATAAAACTACAATGCAATAATTGACTCATTTTTTTAAAGAATGGTGAAGGAATATTTCAGGGATTCTTCAAACCACAGACGTGTCTTCTAATGGCGTTCGTTTTGCTGACTTTGAAACTTTCCAGAATCCAGTTATCTACAATTCAGAAAAGGACCCAAGAGCAAAACTTTACCGCGCGTGTGTGTGTCTGGGGGGGGGGGGGGGGGGGGGGGGGGGCTATAGGCAGAGTTTTCTAGTGACTCTATACTTTGTCTTGGAGACTGTGAGTACATGAGGAAATTCAAGTCCTGCTGCATTCTGGTGGTAATCAACTTTTCAGTTCTGTATCCTAAAAACGCCTTAATTCCTTTCTGTCGGCAAATTATACCGGTACTGTACTTTAGGTAACACTAATCACAAGAAACACATTGTGCAGCCTGTTGAGAATTTCATTGGATTTAAGCCGTCACGTGCAGGCTGTATTCACCACACACAGTTTGTTCCAATTTATACACGACAAATAATAGAGTAATCTCCCATCGTTTATTCATCTATCAACACAGTTGCAGACGATAACTGCCTCGCGTTCAAGAAATAAGTATTCTGTCATTTTTTTATCACAAATCCTAGTTCAGAATATAGAAGAAAAAGGAGCCACTAAAAATTCTTCTTTTTATGTTGTAAGAATATGAAACATTTATACCCTCATTATGAACATGTGTTTAGGCCTAAAAAATTCAAAAATCTGTTTCTCAGGACCTCCCGAATGGTCATTTTGGCTGCCGCATGCTCTCTTTTTATAACCAATGCATGCTTAAAAAAATAACAATTAAATGGTTTATGTTTGATATTTTACCCAAGTTAATAAAACTGATAAATTTGTCCCTCGAGTACAAGAAGGTTTTGCAATGCTTTAGCATTGCAAAACCTTCTTGCACTCAAGGAATGAAATACACCATCACCCATGCTATTCTGTAGATTATGAGGCCTAAAACATAAAACAAATGAAGAATATGAACTTTTTGATGGCAAAGAAATAATTACAAAAATAATATAAAAAACGTCCGCCCGCTTGCAATTTTGCAAAAATGGCTTGCGAAACAGAAGGTCTACTTTGTGGGGCCTTATTCCAAGTTATTTCTGCAAAACTATAATGATAATTAACGGTTATTGCTTGGTTAGTTTTATATCGGCCGAGATATCAACCCGAGATAACTTAATATTAGCCGGAAGCCGAAGGACAAAGACTGATGTGAATTGTCCGAGGTCTGATATATCGACCGACATGAAACTAATCAAGTAATAACTTCTTTATTAATGACCCAAACCAAATAATTACAAAATGTTCTCTGATCTGTTACGGATTTCTGACAGTGTTATTGTTTCTCATTTTATTCGCCAAGTCCAAAGTTTCCTCTTCTCCTTTGTTCATCTATTCAAAGCCGCGACGTTCGGGTTATCGCTTCTCCCATTTCGCCGAATCTCCGATTATATCCACGAATCTTAGTTTGCGTCGAATTTTCTGTACAATCTCTTCTTTCTTCTCTTCATTCACATAAATTCTTAGCTATTGCCATTATTAACCCCTGCACACTGATGTCAAAATATCTAAATTTCAGGCAGAAAAAAATTCCCATAATGCAACTAGAAAATTAACCAATTCAATCTCGTTTGACAGAGCTCATTGAGCTCTGTCAAACGAGATTGAATTGGTTAAATTTCTAGTTGCATTATGGGGAAAAAAACGCTTCCTGCAATTGTGGTATTTTGACATCAGTGTGAAGGGGTTTAATGTCGCACCACACAAAAAATCGACTGCAAACTACTCCATTATGCATGGTTACGCCAATTTTCCCGATTGCGTACGACGAATAAATGGGAGGGATGTCGATGTAAAAAGATTGGTTGCACCGAGTAACGTATCAAGGGGACAACTCTTGGTGAGTTCATATTAGCCGAGATCGGCGATAAATAAACTGAGTTGGCTGTTATATCTGCCGAGCATGATAATTTGTAATTCTGGGGAAAAAATCATATCTAATAAATAATTGCTGAGAAGACATACACTTCAAAATTAACCGAGGTTACACTACCTTATTCCTTTCTAACCAGTATGCATAATTTTTGGCGGAGGTAAGATTTTGCTGTATCTGAGCAGACGCACAATAAACACCTATCTTGACAGGAAGATCAGTGATAATTTAATCCTATACTCATGTAGAGTAATAGGAATAAATTTATTAAATTATTACTGAACCTTCTCACAAATGTAAGAAAAACTCGCTCATTTCGCCGTATACAGTAGTATATAAGAAAAATACCCAGAACGACACGCGCGTGTGAATGGATTAATCGATATGGCACGGGGTCCAGCGCGGAAGGCTAGAACGAGATGCCACAGGCTGTCTTTGTATTTGCATAAATTCTTCATCCGAATGGTCAGACCGTTTCACCCAAGTGCTTGTGAAAAGTATTTTCGAATAAGAGCATTCAGCAAAACATGCTTAGACCGACACAACAACTTCAGCAACACGCGCTGAACAAAAACCACGATCAGTACCTTATCTCATGATAAGCAGTCGTTGGTAAGGAAGCTTACTTTATGGTGTAATGGTGAAAATAGAAAAAACACGATTTTGGCTTCCGGCCGATATTCTGGTAGGATGGAAGCTGTTGTTTCCGCAGAAACTGCACTTGTGCAATATCAGGGCTCAATAACCCACAAAAGTTTGGCAACTCTGCAGATTAATATATAGATAAATTTCTACTGTCAGTTGACGAGATACAATGTACTTGCCCTAGAGATTAATTCTATTAATCGTTGCGAAATATTGATGCCAAACCTTCGAACAGTTTGGTATCGTTGGTCAACCCATCACAATTGCTGAGATACCGTGTGCACTGTTGAATGAAAGGCCGAAACGAAAAGCAAGGAACACTAGCGGGTATCGGAAAGGATGACAGCGGCAGTAACAACTACCACGGCTATTACTACTGCTACTACTGCTGCTGGCGACAAGAGTAACGCGTCCCTCTATTAGCGGCCTTGAAGTATGACAGCTGCTGGCATTGGAGTGATGGTGAAACAAATATAAAAGGTTGAAATGTCTGGGCAGAAAATGCGCAAGACCAAGTTTTCAAAAAGTTGAGTAGATAATTTTATTGTGCCAGTTGTTTTCTGTATACACGTCTTAACCCTTTACCTAACATGAAAAGCAGACGACACTTGCAAAAATATTCTTGAATATCTAATGTTTTCATTTTTTTTGTCTAAAAAACATAGGTTATGACCCCTCGTTGGAACGAGCTCGACGAGCTCGTTCCAACGAGGGGTCATAACCTATGTTTTTGAGACAAAAAATGAAAAAAATGGTGAAAATTAATTGGCGATTTTTGAGAATAGCGCTGGACGGTTTTGGCCGTTACGTTGGGTAAAAGGTTAATATAGAGTGGTGGCCGAGTGGATAAGTGCTGGTTCTAATCTTATCCCTGATATGGAACCAGTTCTGTTTAAACAGTATTTATTTCAAATCAAATAAATTTATAACGATTATCATTAAATATTAACAGAATTAAACATAAATTGAGGGGGTTTCAGTCGTAAGTTTAGAGCTTATACGAGGTTGTCCCAAATCATTATTAACCCTTTACCCAACGTAACGGTCAAAACCGGTCAGCGCGATTCTCAAAAATCGCCATTGAATTTTTATTATTTTTTCATTTTTTGTCTCAAAAACATAGGTTATGACCCCTCGTTGGAACGAGCTCGTCGAGCTCGTTCCAACGAGGGGTCATAACCTATGTTTTGGAGACAAAAAATGAAAAAAATTAGTTATTCAAGAATTTTTTTTGCAAGTGTCGTCTGCTTTTCATGTTAGGTAAAGGGTTTAAGCAAAGGAGATATGAAAAATTGGCATATCGAACCAGTTTTGGTTCTATACAGAACCAAAACTGATTCGGTATGCCAACTGTTCATATCTCCTTTATTTCAAAATGTTTGGCGACTGCGTTGAATAAGCTCGAAGTTTACAGCTGAATCTACTTCAGTTCATGTTATATTCTGTTAAAATTGAATGCTAATCTTGGTAAATTTATTTGATTTGAAATAAATACTGTTTAAACAGAACTGGTTCCATCTCAGGGTCAAGATTAGAACCAGTTTTGGTTCTAAAGAGAACCTATATTTTTTGCAGTGTAGGAAACTTTTAAACGCGATTCCAAAAACACTAAGTACTTACTAATGGTGGAAAGAGATGCTTAAGCTTTGTACATTAACGCACGAAATTAGTTGCTCAAAGTCATTAGGCTTTTTGAACACTGAAATACTTGAAGAACGGGAAGTCAACATGAATTGAACAAAATTGATTTTTCCATCCGTAGCCGCCCAGCAACCATCCATCTACCGGTTAGTCTAAGCTATATTAATATTCGGGATAAAATTAAACATAAAGCTCTTTTGGTGTTTTCAGATTCGGCAGATTCACCCAAGAACCTGTCAAAATCAGACATACCCAGAAACACTTGCTGTCACCCATCATGTCAATGATAAAAGAATGAGAGTGTGTGACTAGTTTTAATCTGGTGGTTTTCTGACCAAGTTTAAAACCAATAACATTTTGACAACAAATTGAAACAAATTGATGTGATCCATTTGAACCAAATGAAGAGTGTCTTCTGTGACATAGGGATACGAGTGTGAATTGTTTTAATCTAGTTATTTTCTGACAAAATTGGAAACATTTTATATGTTGACAACAAATGGGAACGACTGGATGTTCATCGACAGAACAAAACATCTTAACTTTGGCTACCAGGTAATAACAACAATAGTGTTGTTCAAAAGGGGCTTACGTTCATACTACTCTTGATTAGTAGCGGATCCCGAAGTGGTTGGAGGAGAAGATCATCCATCCTATGGACACATGAAGAAAGTAAATGAATATATTTTTATGCAGTTGATTTCACATAGTGGCCTATGTTATGTTATATTGTTTGTGTTTTTATCCAAGAATATTGTGCCGTGACAGGCCAAGAATATCTAATCCACCATATAACCAGGACAAACTATTTAGCTATCGTTTTCTCGCTCTGTTTGCAATTCTCACATGACATCCACCCTGTAACAGCGTTTAACCCTTTACCCAACGCAGACGATATCAAAATTTATTTTAAATATCATTTTTCAAAATTTCCCCTAAAATTTCAACAAAACCCTATCATGTGACCCCCATTGGAACGAGCTCGACGAGCCCGTTCCAAGGAGGGATCACATATGGTTTTGCTGAATTTTTTTGAAAGATAATATTTTTTTCAGCTGCTGAATTTGCATATTACGCGGATGGTTGTGGCCGATTCGTTGGGTAAAAGGGTTAATATGTCGTGAATATCTGTTTGGAGTCTTGCGTTGTAATACTACAAAATGCAGAGTTTAACTTATGAAAACGTACCATGGTACGCTATGGTAAACCAAAACATTGTCCCAATCAAAGTTTATCGTGGGGTTTTGGGACACTATCATTGTCCTTTTTAATGAGTGGTTTATTTAGTTAATACGATACAAGCAACATTTGACTTTATAAATCGCTCCTCTTTAGCAAGATTGTGGAACTTCCAGTGCTAGATTAGATTTAGATTAGATGCTTTATCTAACGGTATATATGATATGCCGGTTTACAAATATAACATGAAACATACAAGTATAGACTAAAGTGTATATACCACAGGGAGATGGCATAGCCAGATTGGCTGTCTACGTTTAAAACTAGAAGTCCTGTCACGAACTGTGCGCTTATCTAGGCTTAATTGCGCGTAGGAATTGCGCGCAATTGCCATATCGAATGGCATCCAACGCATGGCAGGTTCTCCTGGTTACCCATAGCAAACACAGGCAATGTTTCTGCCAATGGACCTCCGGGTTACCCGGAGGTCCATTGGCTGAAACATTGCTTGTGCACAGCCTTACTATGGCCATAACACGTAGATTAACGTGCAGATCGACGTGCTATTTGTGCACATTTCATGACAGGACTTTTAGTTTTAACTGTACCTGCCATCCCCCGTCAAATATTTCTATCAACACTGCATATACGGAAACAGGTTTTTGTGTATGACTAATATTCAATTATGGGCTATTCGTAGTTGTTATTTACAATGACTGGTGCCTATCTGGATGGATATCACTTGGTAGTTGAGACAACATAGAAAGCGGACGAGATGATCAGACAAAGTACGAAAAAAAGACAGACCTTTGCTCTAATGTGTGGAAGACCAATAACGATTTACTGGTTGGGTGATTAGTGGGCGTTGAATTGGCTCTCCGGACAAAATGAGTTACTACATTGAATATAATCAGAGTATGAAGATAAGGATTTCGAAGCTAGAGTATTTTTGAAAAGGTTTCTATTTTGAATGTTTCTTATTTCCTGTTCCAAATCATTCCATAACCTGGGAAGTGCAAAAAGGGTCAATTTCTCTAAAGATGTTGTACGTGCCCTATTAACTGTAATTAATTCCGACTGTCTCGTGATTAGTGGGAACAGTTATGAGTTCTCGCGAAAAACGGGGAACAGTTATGAGTTCTCGCGAAAAACGTATCAAACGACACAGGAAGCTTTTTTACTTTCCAATCTTGAATAAACAGACACGCATGAACTTTGTAAAGATCATTCGCGTTAAGTATTTTATCTTTCTTAAACAAAGGATCAGTATGGGCTTCAAAATGAGCATTATTAATTATTCGTAATGAGCGTTTCTGTAACATTAAAAGTTGTTTAATATATTTGGAGTTGCCCCATATTTGAATTCCGTATATCAAGTGACTATGGATAAGTGTACAATATAGGGTTTCCATTGCTGTATGTGGCAGAATCTTTTTCATTTTGTTTAGGGCACAGTTTGCGCGACTAATTGAGGCGCATTTTTGTGATCTGTGAGAGCGGTAGGAGAGATTCTCATCTTTAGTGATTCCAAGGAATTTTAAGGGTTTTTTTCAGTTTCACTGGAGCTGATCCTCTGAAGTTTTTGATTTTTTTATATAAATATTTATTTGTCCTGATCTGCTTGATTTACGTGTGGGATTGATTAACTCTTTACCTAACGAAAAGGGAAAAACCGGCAAGCGCTATTCACAAAAATCGCCAATTAATTGTCATTATTTTTTCATTTTTTGTCCCCAAAACATAGGTTATGCCCCCTCTTTGCAACGAGTACGTCGAGCTCGTTCCAATGAGGGGTTGTAACCTATGTTACCCTCTCCCCCACTTCCCGTGGTTGACCATAATTAGGACACCCCCAAAATCCCACAATAATATTTCAAATATCATGATAGTCCCCCCCCTCCCCCACCCCAAAAAATGTCTAGCCCTCACCTCCACCAATTATAGAATCCTCGGTATGCCCTGACATTCCAAACCAGAGGGCACTGCCATACACAGTCAATCCAAACTAAGCCCAGCCAGTATGGCACCAACCATCCAAGGAGCCAACATCCGATGTACAAATCCAAACCCTTTGCCAACCCACCTGAGAGGGCAACATGATCCTGGCTTGGCCAACCTGTCTATGTGCTAGCCCTGGGCCCAACATCTGGCATTTCTGATATAACTGACGACTTTAATACCCGACTCTGAATGTTAATACCTTGGTGATTAGTGCTCTTGCATTCTGGCTGTACTGATTAACTTGTTCCAGTTCTACTTGTTCAGCATTTGACTGAGTATTTTTTTTAGTATTTTTTTTCATTTAAATTACAGTCTTTAATTAAAATTCACTTGAATATAAGGGTGAGTGTAGTTCCTTTTAAAATTGATTAATCATGCCCAACTGCCCCAATTTTGAAATGGGATACACAAATCAAAACATGTGAGTAAATTGATTACTCATGCCCAACTGCCCCAATTTTTAAATGGGATACACAAAACAGGTCATGCAATTTCTTTTTTTAGCGTGACCCATTTTTTGGGTTACGCAAAATTTTGATTTTATCAAGCTGCACAAATATATATATATGATTGATTTTTACTTCTTAACCCTTCACCCCACTTTTGTGACTTGAAGATGCTTTCAAACAAACCTATTTAATAAAAAACTTATATCATTTTTTGGCCTTAAAAATATAGCTTATGAACCTTCATTGGAACAAGCTCACCATGCTCATTTCGGTGAGGATCATACACCATGTGTTTGAGACAAAAATTGAAAAAGTAATAACTGAAATGGCGATTTTTGTAAATAGAGCTGGGAACTTGGATATCTCCCCCCTCCACCTCCCATTCCAACCAACCCTAACACAGTGTTTATCCTAAACCATTTTTTCATGCCCCAAATCTATTTCTCTCACCATTTCATTATCAATTAATGTCAAATGTTTGACAAAAAATTTTTGTCACAGAGTGTGCGTGTGTGGAGGAGGGGGGGGGGGATATCCAGGCCTGGATATCACCCCCCCCCCCCCCCCCATTCAAACCAACCCTAACTCAGTGTTTATATCCGAAACCAATTTCTCTGCCCAAAACCGTTACACTTCATGTCACATGACAATATGAACCAGAATAATTGAGAAAATATTGAAATGATTTTTTGTCACGGTTTTCAACTGGATGAGAGCAAGATATCCAGGTTGGACCTGAAAAAACCAATATTCTTCAAAAAAAACTATTTTTCTCGCCATTTCATCATCAAATAATGTTAAATTAATCCAAAATTTGTTCATGGGAAGGGAGGGGGGGAGATATCCAAGGTGGCGGGGGAGATATACTAGGATATCTTCCCCCTCCCGGAGGGGAAATAATCATAGGATATCTTCACCCGTAGGGGAAGATATCCGGGGGGGGGGGGGGGGAGATGACATGTGACACCGGTAATATATTTGAGAATGTCTCTGTATATATGTCTGCCTGTCTGCCTGTCCGAATATGGGGCTATCCATAGTACCCAAAATGGGCCTACTAGCAGGGCCATATCCAGGGATAATTTGGGGACACCGGTCCATATATGCCAAATGCCATAGGCCTGAGGCAGGGGTGGGTATGTCCCCTCCCAATGTCGTAATTTTAGTCATCTTCGCCATACTAGATTGAGATTCAAGTGATTAGCTTCATGTTTGCAAATGAAGAAGTTTTTCTCCGTGATGATGCAGGGGTGGCACCAGAAAATCCCCGACAAGGGGGGGGGGGTCTAAATTTCCCAACAGGGGGCTAAATTCCCAGACAGTGGCGCTAAATTCCCCAACAGGGGTGGGGGGGGGGGGGGGGTGGGGCTAGACATGAAATGTCTTTCTTTCAAAAAGGTAACCAGTTCGATTTCTCTGAGCGAGGAAATGGCGCTTTTCAAAGGCTTACATTCAAAATTTTGAATGTATGCCAATGAAAAGAGCCATTTCCTCGCCCAGAAAAATAGAGTTCTGGTCACTAGAACCCCTCGAAATAAAGGCATTTTTGTCCAACTCTCCCCGCCGAACTTACCAAATGTGCCCAACCGGGGGGCTAGTCCTCCCGGCAGTGGAGGGGGGGGGGGGTGCTGTAACTCCCCATTGACCCCTGCTTGGCGCCACCTCTGTGATGATGTCTAAATAGTCCACAAATAAGGGATACTTTGAGCCTGATACTACAACCTGTGTAATAAGTTTGGGCGCCCGGGTGCCCAAACCGGTATATCGTGGCGGAGGTCATTGTTATGTTTAAAAAAAATACCAGGGGTGGGGGTGCAGAGGGGCACCAAAAGTTACGACCCTAAATTTTTTCACTGAAAAAGGTCTTCAAAGGGTTTACTAGGGGTAACTTTTTATCAGGAATCTAATGGTGCGGTTAATGGTGACAAAAAATCGGGATTGAAGTGAGGCACTGAGTGTGGCACCCGTAGGCCGGGCTATTTGTTTTTTTTTTTACTTTTCATACCTTTTTTAACGCAAAGTTTTCCCCTCTTCAATGACTCCCGAACGAAGTCGGGTACTGTGCTAGTAATTAAAAAAATCATTTTTTTTGGCATCAAAAACAATAGGTGACCTCTCGTTGAATCAAGCACTTGAAGCTCATTCCAACGAGGGGTCATAAGTGATGTTTTGGAGACAAACTGAAAAAAGAAGAATTCTGAATGTGATTTATGTCAACTGAGGTGGCTGATTTTGTTGGTTACGTTAGGCAAAGCAGGCCTGCCAAAATTGCGGTAGTGATTTCTCAGGTTAACGCATAGGTTGTGCAACTTCCTGATCGCGATTTTTCACTCTCTCAACAATTTGGGAGGAATGGCTCAGTGGGATCAATGGTTTTTGTAGGATTCATTTGTCTATTTACTGGTACCCTTGGGTGTCTAGCCAAAGGATATCAGAGACAAGGCCAATGAGTCTTACAAACTCAAAGATACATGTGTCACTATTTGAGTAGTATACACATAATAGCTGGTGAATTTCATTTCTACAAAGATAGGTCAAACAGGATGAAATGGGTTACACAATCACATTATTTGCTGGACCTATTTTCAGGTTACGCAAATATTTAATTTTGGCAGGCCTGGGTAAAGGGTGGAAGACTGAAGAGTATTATGAACCAAAAATATTGACTAATCTGCAGGGGGTTTGGGTTGTTAATGTGTAACAAAGATAGCGTTGAAACATCCGTTTTTTGTTTGTTTATTACAGGATAAGAAGCGTAAAAATTCAAACAGTCTAGCATCAGTTGGTGTAAAGAGAATAAAGAAGAAATACAGGAAGATAGCATCACCAGACAAAAAAAAAAAAACGAGAGCTAGGAGAGCACAGTATGAAGTAGCGAATGAAAAGGTATCAATTAGAAAGGCTGCCTTGAGACATAATCTTTCATTCAGTTTTTTGCAAAGACGTTCTTCTGGTGACCTGCCCATTGAAGCTACGAAGGGACCACCATCCATCTTCAGTAAATTAAAAGAGGAAGCAATGGCCATGTGGCTTGCTGAAATGACGAAGAGGGCCATGGCGCTGAAGCCAAATGAGTTTATGGACATGATACAGAAAATTGTGAAAACAGAAAAACACCATTTAAAGATGGCCGGCCAGGTTATGGGTGGTTTTCAAGATTCTTAATTCGAAATGAACATATTGTTGGAAAAAGAAAGGAAAAGTCATTGGAGGCATGCAGGGCGAAAGTTAAATCACAAGCGTTCGACAAATGGTATAGTGAATTCAGGCAATTTCTTGAGTTAAAAAACTTATTAGATAAGCCAGATAAAATATGGAATGCTGATGAGACGGGGTTTAACATGGGGAGTAAGGCAGGAACAGTTATTGGACCAGCCAGATCATCCTGCAAAGATAGTGTTCCACACATTTCAGGAGGACATTCAAAACAGCGACTGACTGACGGTAATGTTCTGTGGAAATGATGCTGGGGCAATGATGCATCCCTTTTATGTATATCCAAAGCCTCCACCAAAAGGCTATAACCCAATATCTAGTGGGATTCCGGGTGGTAGAATAGTCTTTTTTATGTCTCAAAGTTAGTTTGTCCAATCAAAATACTGGAATACCTTCTAAAGATTCCACCGTATCGGGTTACTCACCTGATATTAATTATTATTATGCCAGCTAATGAAATTCGCCAATCACAGCCCCCGAATAGTGGGACGGTACTGAGCCGTATTGGGTCACCTGCAGCCCGAGGTGACCTAATACGAAACTCGTATTAGGTCAGTACCGCCATTTTGTTTCGACGTGGAAATTCCTCACCTCGCGGTGCTTTTATATCCATATTGAAGAAATTGCAGTACAATCAAACGTCCCTCCGTGTCTATATGTCTCATTTTCTCTCGTTTTATAATAAATTTATTGTGAAATTTATTTTCTGAATGTAAATTTAATTATTTGAAGTCAGAAATACTACTGTATTCGATCCACCGATAACGGTTAAGTCGGTCTGGCCCTAACTTGACATAGGGTCTAAGCTTATTGAGGCTAACACACAACAGTTTGGGTACGGTGTTCGCCTCGATATTTTAAAAGCTTTAGAAAAAATATATAACCCATAAATGCGTTGTAAGAAAGTTGAAAAATATATATAGTGTGAATAAATAAACTGAGAAAAAAATTGTCTTATCCCGGGAAAAGATTAATTTCATTTTTTCTCGTTGAGCTCATTCTGTAGTCTCTGTTGTGGTAAATGGATAACGCCGCTTCGAAAATGGATAAAATATAAATAGCGACTGCACTATAATGAAATTGTAAGAAATGAATCATAGCTATGAAGGAAAAGATGCGAGATACATTTATTTTGTTCGAATTCTATAAAATCGGACGTTTCGGACATTTTCTGCACGCTCAAGACAAAGTGACAGTACGAAGAAAAGCGTCTATCGCTGTTGTCTGTGTTGCCAAGGAAATTATACACAAACAGGGAGACAACTGTGCACGTTTGTTACAACTTACATTGCGTTTTGCACCAGTTTTGAAAATGTGCCGGCGTTCAAATTTGATTGTTATTTTGTTTTCGCTGGCATAATAAATACGTTACAGGACGTTCGGGTGGCGGAGACGGTATCATATGAGGCTCGGCAAAAACAATATTGGACTCGGCGTACCGCCTCGTCCAATATTGTTTTCACCTCGCCTCATATGATACCGTATTCGCCACCTGAACGCCCTGTAACTTATAATATCAGGTGAGTAGCCGCCATTACTATTTTGATGCAATTCCCCTCACTTCGAATTTTCAAAATCTGAATTAAAACAAAATAAGAGAATTTAGGTTCCGAAAATATTTTCAAGATACCGTATTTTGTGATTTAAAACATTAAATATGTAAAAAGATGGGCAGAAACTGAAAGAAATCTTGCACTTCCAGAGCACCCACGACAGGGAAATGACAGTTTCGATTTTTGTCTAGAGCAACTTTTTGAGCCCTTTGATGATGAAAACGAACATTTGTCCAGCTCATCAATGCCAAAGGGTGCTCCTATTTTCAGAAATTGCAAAATCGGCAACATCAACATCACTATAAATAATAAATGAACAAACTTGTTTTTGAAACATTCCGATCAAACAGAATTAACAGAAAGTCGGTGTGCGTTTCAGATTCAACTTCAAAGTTCAAGTTGCGTTATTGTTTGCTCTACAGTAAAAAAGTGATTTTTAATGTTCAAAACTGCTTTATTAGTCCTTTTTATGTAGTAACAACAGTAATTATTACCACTTCAGAGGGCGTTCCCTGTAGGTTATCGCGAGTTTATTGATACGGTGGAATATCATAACGCACGGTAGTGAATTGCATCGGGCCGTTATGAAATTTTGTTGTGATTTTTCGGCCCGCCACTTACTTCCGGTTTCTCATTTGCAATTGCCTCCCAAAAATGTTTGAAATAGAGACACAAATTACCTCCCATGATCGAACGCGCATTTTCGTTCCAACATTCTGCTGAAATGTATAAAGTTTATAAAATGATCTGGATCACTGGATTTCAAACTTGTTGGATAATATACGTATTATAGGTGAGTAATCGAACAATTTTTTAAATAATATATATTTTTAAACGTATTTTCTCCTCTGAAATGTTCGGTTCTTTGAAATACAATGTGTCCTAATTTCGAAGTAAATAAATGACGTGATAATCACGTGATTTTGTTTGTCAACAAAGCAGACGATACATGTGCTTTCTGTAATTGACCGACATCGCAAAAATGAGTCAAAATAGCGACTTGAGCGAAACAGATCTAATGTTTCTCGAAAACAGTGCTACTCCAGCAAGCACAGCCAGATCAACCCAATATGGCATCAAAAAGTTTAAAGAGTGGCTTGCTCGACGTGGAAAATTTTGTGATTTTGAGACAATTTCTCCTGAAATGTTAAACGAACTATTAAGGAAATTTTATGCAGAGGTGAAATCGAAGGAAGGAACGAGTCTTACACCAAGCACTTTAACATCTATTAGAGCTGGAATCCATAGACATGTAACATCTGCGCCATTAAGTAGGCCACTCAATATAATTAAAGATCGAGAATTCACCAGTGCCAACCATATGTTTGTTGCACGCTGCAAACTTTTCATGAAATGCAATAATTCAAAAAGAAAACACAAATCGAGCATTGGAGAAGAGGATATGCGGAAGTTGGGGGTTTATTTTCAAAATTTTAATTCAAATGCTGTTGTTCTGGTGGAATCAATGTGGTTTATGCTATGCTTTTATTTTGGTCGCCGTGGTCGAGAAGGATGGGCCTCAATGTGTAAAGATACCTTTAGTGTAGGGATGGACAGTGACGGGACAGAGTTTGTTGAGTTGTCTAAAACTGAGGTTACAAAAAACCACCAGGGTGGATACAAACAGTGCGATATTAACTATAACACACAAAAAATGTACGGTAATGGTGTTGGTATATTCAAATTTTATATTGCAAAACTTAGTGAGAAGTGTGATAGGTTATTCCAGACACCAAAACAAATTTACAGCTTAGATGACCAGGTATGGTTTAAAAATGAAGCAATGGGAAAGAACACTTTATCACAAATGATGCAGAGAATTTCTAAAAAAGCATCATTATCACAAATTTACACTTGCCACTGTGTTCGCGCAAGTACAATTACAACGCTTTACCAGGCAGGAGTAGACCCAAGTAGCATTATTACTGTCACCAACCATAAAAATACCCAGAGTTTAAAACATTACTTGTCTGACATTTCAACAACTCAGAAACGGCATTGTTCAAATGTGTTGAGTGCATCATTAAGTGTAAACCCAGAACATGATGAATTTTCTGACAACGAAGAGTTCACTGTAGGAACATTTAACATAGACACTAGTGTTATTGGAGACTCAGCAAGTGTTATAAATTACAACACTGTCAGTAATGTTGACAATGGCAGTACTGAACCCACTGCTACCAATTCTATTAATAGTCGCTCCGAACCCGATGCCAGTTCTGTTGAAACATGTCCTGACCATTCTGAACCCAAGACTGTCAATCTCTACTCTGCTGATGGAATTCTTACTATTCCTGGAAACTCTGAACCAGGGACAGTCTATAACATTGACATTCCAACCAACACTAGTCAAACTACGCTTCAGTCAGAACTTCCAGCCACAAACCCAACTTTTGCATCAGCTGATGTCGGGTGCAACATTTAATAACTGCAGCATAAACATTTATCAAGGAAAGTGAAGTTGTTGAACAACTTAACTTTCCTTGAGAAATGTTATGCTGAATGTTGAGACCGTTAAATTTTATGTCACAAAATATGTTTGTATATATGTTCATTAAACTGTTAATTGAAATTGAATAATTTACTTTATCTTTAAAATATACTAGGTACCGTTAACAATGTGGTAATAAGTGGTAATAATAGTAATAACATGACTTCCATAGTCGGGCGTTATGGTTCATTAACGGCCCACCATAAATGATTAACAGCCCACTGGCCTTATAACGCCCCTCGACTTCGTCTCGGGCCGTTATAACGCCCTGGGGCTGTTAATCATTTATGGTGGGCCGTTAATGAACCATAACGCCCTCCTGAAGTCATGTTATTGTTATAATGTACGCAAGGGGCCTCCAGATTATGCCGAGTTGGCAAGCAGCACTGATCTCAGTGGCAAGCAGCGATTCGTTTCATTTGTAAACAAGTACGGCAATCGCCCTTCGCAAAGTGATGATTTGTTTACAATTACCATGGTTACACGTACCGGTGCCTGTTACTGTTCATGATTCTGCGCGGTGCTATCAATAGTGGTTCCTGAGAAATAAATTCCGGGCCGTTGTTTGTTTATGGAGAAAATTATTAATCGCTTGATTTACATGGACTTTCGACATAATAAATATGTTACATGGCGTGTAGCTGGCTGATACATTTCCATACAAGGCTCTGAGTGTTCATATCAGGTTCGGCTTCGCCTCACCTGATATGAACACTCATCGCCTTGTATGGAAATGTATCAGCCAGCTACACGCCATGTAACTTATAATATTAAAAAAGGGTGGATGGATGCCATCTCTTTTGAAACATTTTTAGAACATTTCAATGACCATGCAGGACCCGAGAGACCAGTAGTGCTACTTATATACAGTGTCAGCAGCCACTTTGACATTAAAGTATTCCAAATGGCAAAACAGAATGGAATTGAGTTGTACAGAATTGTACCAAATGCCACTCATCTTATGCAGCCCTTGGATAAGGGAGTATTTGGCCCCCTTAAAACAAAGTGGCACCAAGTTGTGAGAAAACACACACGTGATAATCCAGGTGATCCAATAGGGAAAATGCTTTTTGCTGAGAAGCTAAGAGATGCCTACTATAAATTTTACAGAGCAGTTGCTGTGGCCAACAGTTTTAAGAGTTCAGGGATATACCCTGTTCACAGGTCTGCAATTTCGACATGTGATCTTAAGCCTGGCTTAACATATACAGATCCTTCTGAGATGGAGCCTGGAAGCCCCCAACCAGCTGAACAGGTCTCTGCTGCAGCTTTGGCACTAAATGTATTTGAAAATGTTCTGACGAACCCTGTTCGTGAAAAATATAGCAAGCGCCACGAAGAAGGCTATGATGTTATTAGCCTATCCCCAGGGTATGACACCTACGTGAAACTAAAAGAAAAACCACATGGTAAGAAGAACACAAAATCACCGTTAGATGTTCTTGCAGATGTGGCTCTGCAGCAGGAGCAAATTATCACTGAAGCTTCACACGAAACTCCAAGCACATCAACTAATGTCTCGCCTGTAGTATTACAGGCCTTATCGTATCCTCATATCAGGGAAAAACCAAAGCCAAAGAAGAAAAGACTGCTTGATGAACTACCTGACAATTTGACTTCCCCTGATTCTATCAAGCGTGTGGCTTTACATGAGCTCAAGCGTATTAAAGACTTTGCCGAAAGAGAAGAGAAGGCCAAGCCCAAATTTATTAGGGCTCAAGAAAAGAAAGGTGGCCTCAACAAGGTGGTAAAATCTGCTAAACGGAAGAAAACAAAATTTCAACAGAACCAATCAACAGTATGTACTACTGACACTCATGGAGATGAAAGTGTTCAATGTATCGGATGTGGTATGTCTTGGCTGGAGGACCAGTCATTACAGTTGGGAAACATTTGGATAGACTGTGAAAAATGCCACAGGTGGATTCATCAGAACTGTATTCCAGCTGGAATGGATGTGGAGTCAGGAAATGACGGCAGATTGTCCTTTATTTGCCCACAATGTCTGTGATAGCTATGGATGTCTAATCAACTGCTTTTTCGGATTTTCATTCTCTGATTAGTGATTACACGGTCATTACAATGCCAGTATCATGCAATGGCCACACAAGATTTTCTATACTAAACCTTAGTTGCTTCTTTGCATTTGCAACCTTATATTAATCCTGCTGTCACACACAAGGGTTGTAACCATACTGTCACTATGGATTGGAACATGGGAAATGGATTGACCATTCATACAATCAGAGAGACAATATAAGAACCACTAGCCTCGGTAGCCAGCAAACTTTTAGTTAATGGAGCACCAGTGCTCCGTCAATTGAAAGTTTGCTGCTGGCTGTTATGTTGTTTCTCAGAATTTTACCATTATTATACAGTACCAGGTTGTGGTGGCCATACTGTATCATCCATTAGCCCCCATGGGAACCCCAGAATTTATTTATTTATTTATTATGGTTAAGGTCACTTTCTGCAGCTTTAGCCAATTGTTTACCCTTATGCTGCCCATTTTAGAAGACTTCCACCCCAGGCATTGGTGACCAGATCATATTTTACCAATAAAGCAGAACGTGTTTACCATAGTAAACAAATACTATCTCACTTCCGGGGGGTCCCACGGGGAATGGGAACTCTAGAATTGAAACAGTGCTTGTTTACTGTGGTAAACAAGTTCCACTTTACTGGTAAAATGCCAATGCCTGGAGTGGAAGTCTTCTAAAATGGGCAGCATAAGGGTAAACAATTGGATAAACTTAACTTTACACCTCTATTGCAGTCACAATCAGCCATAGCCGCAGAAAGGGACCTTAACCACAATAAATAAATAAACAAGCACCACACTATGTGTAAGCATATGCCCCCTGAAAGTGGTAAAAATTACAATGCAAAATGTTTGTGTGGACAGACTTCTAAGCCCAACAAGAGACATAACTCTGGTTGGTAAAAATGGACATGTGGATTATTAGGATATCTGTTCCTCATGCTTGTCTCTCACTATACCAGAGGGCATCAAAATCTGATAACCGATGCGCGAGTTAAATGCAAAATGTTTGTACGGACAGACAGACGGAAACGTTGACTATATATCCACAGAATCTTCGGTTGGGGGCATAGTAAATCATCCATTAGAATGTTATCAATGAATGATGACAAGCCACTTATAATTTAACGACTTCGTTCGGGTGTCAACGAAGGGCGAAAACTTTGAGTTAAAGGTCATGCCATTCCCGACTCACTCGGACCCACTCTTTGGGCGGGTCTCGATGATTTGAAAAAAAAGAGCACAGAAATAAAAATAAAAAAAAACATAGGGACGTCGCATTACTGTGACCCCCACGGTCCTCTAAGTTAGGTCACAATATAGCACCATGCCAAATTTCTGCCTTCTACGTGCCCCGGTGCGTCCGTGCATTCCGGACAGACAGACAGACAGACAGACAGACAGACAGACAGACAGACAGACAGACAGACAGACAGACAGACAGACAGACAGACAGACAGACTCTTCTCTTTATATATAAGATGACATTATTTCTGCTGGAGATTAAATTAAATCACTGGTAGTATAAGCATGTCAATTTTTTTTGCAGGAGAATGCAGTACATATACCTCCAGAGATATAACTACCTGCTGAGAATGTGACAATTCGTTTAGAAAACAGTGTCATTAAGGGATACCACAGTTTTTAAATTCGAATTCCAATAACTGATCCTCCAACACAACTTCGAGTGAACAGAGAGTACACTAACATTCAAGATGTTAATGCATGTCTGGTGTGGATACCATTAATGTGATGAAAGGACATATCTTCACATATTTTTGGTGGGGGCGGGAGGGGGGGGGTGGAAGAATTGGCCCAAAAAGTTACTCCACGAGCGTCATTGAGGCGTGTAATGCCAAGGTGAGTTTGGGAGTGTGCATCCCCCATCCCCTCTGGCGAGGTTAGCCCCCCCCCCCCCCCCCCGGAAAAAAATTTAAACATAGAATGGCCTGAAATCGATTTTAGAGCCCCACCCACCAATTGCCTTTCCGATCTTATAATTGAGGAGAAAATCGGTCACTTTTGGGGAGTGAACCTGGCTGAATTGGGTCGAAAGGTTTCATATGATAAAGTTAAAATTTTGGGGTCAGTTTTCATAATTTTTTCAACCCAAACTTGGCTGAAAAAGATGCAGCCACCTTACCCCACCCTTACTCCTATGTTTAAAACTTTTACATCACTTTCGAGTCTTGACAGCCAGAGTGATATATTGTATCGGTTCCATTTTGGCAATGAATCGTACGCTTGGTTTTTATGGGTGCACAAATTTGATGTTGAAGGTGAACTGGTATTGTTGTGAGTTCTGGAATGCACTTCCCTGTGCTGCATATGGATGATATAACATTTCTATGAAGGTAAATGCGAACAATATTTGATTTACGTCCATGGATGACACCAAACTGCACCCTCAAGCAGTGTTGTGGACGAAAAATATACAAAATGCGATGTTCTGCGTAATTTCGCGCGGTGATTCTTTACCGTCGTAAGCGACCCGTTACTGTCCTATTTTCGTGTTATCGTAAACATCATTTCACAATAAAATAAAACAAAGATAAAGCTTTGTTACTTTTGTCAAATGGTGATATTATATTTGTGAGGCAAAACTGCCAAAATATGCCCAGTAAACTGTTTCGTTTGGAAGCCTGCTGCAAAAAATCAAAACGTGACCCGTTACTGTCGCACATACTGTACATTAAATAAAAATAAAATAGAGCCGAATCGAACGCGGCCGTTTATTTGTGTCAGGTCTGATTGATGCTTACCCATTGCTCTCTTTGTAAACCACCTATTAGATTTACCTGTGCGTTGAAGACAATATTTTCCCAGAACTGAATTGAACTAATATCAGAAAGCAGAATAAACAAGTGCACCACAGAAGTTATGACATCAACTCTTTATCTAGGGAACAACACTCTTGGAAGAATTTCTTGAACAACTAATTCATTGATAGCCTCCAAAACATATCTTATAACCCCCTCCCACAAACATGCACCTTACTGCAACGAGCTCGTCGAGCACATTCCAATGAGAGAACATAATCTAAGTTTTTCAACGATTGAAAATATAAAACAATTTGAATATGACAATTTTTGAGAATAATGCTTGCGGCCGGATATGGCGGTTGCGACAGGTAAATGATTAGCTGTATTACAACAGTTCACAGGTGAAAAACATCCCTGCAACACCATGGTTTAAAATTCGTTCAATTATCAGGAAGCGATTCTCGCAAAGGAAACAACAAGAAACAACTTTGATCCTTACAAAAAGTTAATTTGATTCTACGTGGATTATGAAAGTGTCCTTAAAAGCAGAGAGAATTCTCCCTATTTCCTGCTTCCTCATAAGATAACACTTTGACTTACCATTGGTTTCTAGTGAAGTCTTGGCTGCCTATATAGGCAGCCAAGACTTCACTAGAAACCACGACCAAGGTCTTGTTACTTCCATTAGCAGGTTAATTCTTGGATGGGTGACCGCCTGAACGATCGATTCGGACCCACGCGTTGTGTCCTTGGGCAAGGCACTTAACCCCGATTGTCCTCACGGAGACACGATGACGTCGTGTACTAAGGCGTACTGTACGTCGATGGTGCGCATGTCTTCAACCAATCTAACCCTGCCTATGCTGCAGTGTGGAGTTACGATGTTGGGGAGCTGGCAGTTACTCGTCGTTGCTCGGTGATTCTCTCCGGGCACTCCGGCTTCCTCCACCAGTAAAACTGTCACCGACACGATATGACATTGGCTGTTAAAGTGCCGTTAAACCCTAATAAATAAATACTTCCATTAGCAAGACTTCTAAAAGCCTGTACGTTAGAACATGTGTTCTACACACCTAACAAAAGAAACACGCCAAAATTGAAACTAGACCCTGAAGGGTTAGAGTTGATCAAATACATAAATATGAGAATTGCTTTTAACCAAGGAACGTGTACTGGTTGTACTCGCTGGGGTATAACAGTACTCTCAAATTCTAAATTATTTAAGATTTGAATATTGATTCTCGCAGCAGGAGTTCGCGAGAATCAAAATCTATTCTCACTTTCCGGGACAAATTTAAAGGACTGAACACGTGTTGCATAATGCATCACGTGTAATATCACACGTAGTTGCCATTTTCTTTCAGTTTTCGGGAGGCAATATTGGGACAAAGCCCTTCTCGCTATCGAGCAAATGGGAAGAAATATCTGACTCTTGGATACAGCGCAAATGCCCCAATTAGATGCGAACGGTGATTAAGCTTACCAAATCCTATACATCGGCTATTGAGCCACCGCGTCCGAGGCGGTTGTTTATGTTAACCCACGGCACAAGAAAAGAAATAGCCACTTTGAATGCCAGACGCCCTAACTTCTCATTGCTTCTGGCAGTAGCGTATTATTTTCTTGTTTTGTTCTTACTATATTTTTTGGTTTTTAGATATCCATTTATTGCATTCAGATGTGGATCATGTGGCGAGGAACATTCTGTGCAGAGAGATCAGCAGAGAATGATCGTCTCAATATGCAATATCGAATAGGCGGGAATTATTTGGTGGGGATCTCAGGAAACCCTAACATTGTTTGTATCATTTTTCAGATTTCAGACCCTTCATGACTGTTGAATTATGATGCTCAGTATTTGCGACTCTGTGAGAGTGTTTGCTTGCGCAAGCCCGCATGCACGTGTGTATGTATGGCTAGCGAAACAGTGCAGGAGGAACTACTAAAACAATATTTTGGGCAATTGTATCAAAGAAATAAAAATGACATATTTACTGTTATTTACTGTTCAATTAGAATGAGCAGTTTACAATCAGGAATTAATCTTAGAAATAACAAAACATGGCCGTTTAGTTAATATGCATGAAAAATAGAATTTTATAGAGAGACGGAGTGGGAAGACATTCTTCCCATGTCCTTCTTCAGTCGCTTCTGTTTGAATCAAATGAAAAATAACCTTTTCAACCAAGAAATTTATTTACATCCTTTCGTGATCTCTACCAGAAGATTTTATACTCGTATATTGGTGTCGGGATGCCTTAATGCCTTAACAGTGTAAATATAGGACCTGGGTTATAACGCTCCCTGTTGTGCAGTATCGGTAAATAGACAACTGTCAGTAGGTTAATAAAATTCTATTACCCAATTGTACGTGGCAGTTTATCTATTCAACCTCTTTCAAGAAGCGTTTCAACAATTTACTTTTTACCGAACGCTTTGAATGAATTTCATAAAAGTTATATCAATAAATTTAACCATTTAAATTGCACGGACAGATCTCTTGAAAGGTGCACTACACGATCGATTTTGTTTCCACAGCATTAATCCTTTCCGACTCCGGTTATCGTGACGTTTTAACGTCACGAAGAATCAGGTTTTGGCGACTTCAAACGTAATCGTTAGCCCTTTGAACCCTGGTGGTATCTTCCATATCAGTCAAATTGCAGCAACAGGAAGAGACCATATTCAATAATTTTTTTTTTTTTGGGGGGGTGGGGGGTGGGGGGGGGGGGGCGGTAGGCCAATTAATATTTGCGACGCGTGGCCGCACGTTGAAAATATTGATTGGTCTACCACACAAATTCACTTAGCATCCATCCTGTTTAAAGAAATGATGAAGTATCGTTTCTGGACGAAAAAGCAGCTACTCGGGTTCAAAGTCAGGGTACGTAATATTACGTACGGAAGTCGCAATGCGCGGCAATTTCGGTACGTAATATTACGTACCGTGGTCGCAACGGGTTACAAGTCAAACTTATTGAATTTATAAGGTAGAGGGCGAATAATAGTTTCAGCTCACAGCCTTATGTCAAACATTAATTGACAACCCCACACATTAACCATCTGCCTACTGATGTTAAAATACCGAAAATAAGTGAAAACATTTCCCACAGTGCAACTAGGATTTTAACCAGTGCAATCATGTTTGACAGAGCTCAATGAGCTCTGTCAAACAAGATTGAATTGGTTAAATTCCTAGTTGCATTATGGGAAAAAATTGCAGCTTGCAATTTTCGGGATCTCTGTGCAGAGGTAGGCCAGTAGGTAGAATAAAACATGATTCTGCTAAATTACCATTTTTGGGGTTAAATTTAATCATTCTCATTTTCTTCTCTTAAATAAATCATAAAAAGTAAGTCGGATTGATTCGTAAAATACCAATAGCCTCGAGGAATATATTATTAGGAAGCGTCTATTGAAGTTCTTGAATAAACACTGGCGTAGTCGCGCAGACAAGTATATATCTGATATTGAAAGCAATTGAATTGCTTTTCACTGTTTTGTTAGTAACTTTTCTTCATGCCGAGGTGAAAGAACTGGGGGCGTGGAAACCATGTACCCACTTCCCCAACACTTTTCCCACCGGCATGTTTCATGTTCACTTGAAGCGTTTTACATTTTGAGAAGAGGCAAATGTGTCAAAATGCAAGTAGTTCTGAACAACATTATCTACAAATGTACACTAGTTTAGTTCCATGATGTCATTGCGATTCCACCTTCAGGTTGGAAGACAGTTGAAGTAGAAGAAACTAACTGAGCCCTGACCAGATCGTGGCACGAAACTGAAACGGAGAAACTAGCGAGTAGTCGGACATTGGCCGACAGACGATTGTAATACATGGCGTGAAACAAAAGAACGTCGTCAACACCCTCACCCCCACCCCCCCCCCCCACCCCGTCCCCACCTACTGAGGCACGACCGGACGAGGTACTCCGGTATTTTTGTAGGTAAAGCTAGCCTGTATGTTTCTTTTCAATCTATTTTATGCATGGTACAAGTTTACACGCCATAAAAGAGTCGTAAAATGTAAATACTGATTCAATATAACAAATGCACAACTATTTATATTTATTTATTGGGGTTTAAGGTCACATACTTATTCACAATGGCTAATCGTGACCATGACAGTTTTACGGGTGGAGGAAGCCGGAGTACCCGGAGAGAACCACCGAGCAACGACGAGCAACTGGCAGCTCCTCAACATTCTAACTCTGTTCAATCTCCGCTCAAGCAGGGTTACAGCGGTTGAAGACATATGCACCATTGACGTACAATACGCCTTAGTACACGGCGTCATCGTGCCCCCACAATGCATAACTAAATACATAAAACTAAATATACTACTCAAAGTTTGCTAAGCACCAAGTATATCCAACTACCTGTTTTATGTTTTAGTTTAAAAATTGTGACGAAAAGTGTATATATTTTTTGTTTAATTATATCTTTAATGATTTTAGTATAGAAATTAAGATTTTATTTGTGTTTGGCATTATTTTTTAGCTTTTGAATACGATAACCATGGAAAATGGATATTGTTGGTTAAAAGAGGAAATTTTTCAAATTTGCTAAAAAGTTGACGGAGCGAACTGGCATGGGTTCAATATCGAGTATGAAACCCATTACTGTTAATTACAGCTTCACAAAGCCTTCTTATGCTCCCAATCAGGTTCCTGGTGGTCCTTTGTGGGATGTTGTTTCATTCTTGGACCAGCATGGCACCAAGCTCCTGGACACTTTTTGGCTGGAATGGACGGGCTGAAATTGCAAGCTGCAACACATTCCAGACATGTTCGATTGGATTGAGGTCATGGGATCTTGCTGGCCAGTCCATATGCTCAATCCCCTCCCTCTGTCGGTACTCGCCGTCAGCATGGGCAACATGAGGACTGGCATTATCGTCCATCAGAATGAATCTATCACACACTGCACCCGCATACAATCTGACGTGGACATCCAGGATCTCATCAATATACCGCTGTGCTGTCAATGCACCACATTCAAGGACACAGAGCTCTGTACGTCCATCCCTGCTGATGTCGTCCCAGACCATGATTGACCCTCCACCATAGCGGTCATGCTCAGCAATGTTGGCTGCATGGAATCGCTCTCCTGGTCTTCTCCATACCCTAGAACGCCTATCTGTGTGGTCTATGCAGTACTTTGACTCATCTGTAAAAAGGACAGGTCGCCAATCTTCTCTGGTCCATCCAACGTGGTCCATGGCCCATTCATATCGTGCCTGGCAGTAGTTCTGGGACAGCGGAATGCGAATTCATGTCTTCTCGACCGGAGACCACCTTCGAGCAACCTTGCCCGGATAGTCTGCGTCGAAACATTTACCACGGATGCATTCTGAAAGTCACTGCGAGGTCGGGTTGCTGTGACAAAGCGGTTCCTACGGGCCTGAATGATCAAAAACCAGTCTTCAGCTGCAGATGTTGCCCTGTCTCTGCCACCACCATGCCGTCTTACTGGTGTGCCATACTGCTGAAATCTTGCCCAGGCTCTGGTGATCACCGTATGGAGCAAACCAAGGGATTCACCAACCTGACGATGGGTAGCCCCCTGCTCCACATCCCTACATCCCGCCACATTTCTGCTTCAGACAAATGTCTTCTTACATTTGTATTTGCCACATTCAATCATTAAATCACGAGGGTTTGTGTTGAAATGAAGATTGAATACCCTACACATGTCATGTATATGTGGACAGTACACGAAAACATCATGAAAATCAAGGGGTACACGCTTTCCATGACTGTCACGAAAAGTCTCCCTGTCAAGAGAGCTAATGTAAACACTGGGGACTATCTCAATACATTTCTCAATCATATCCACCAAACATATCGCAAATATGTCACAAGCAAATTTCACAATGATGTGTCAAATATTTGGTGCTTAGCAAACTTTGAGTAGTATACATTTACTACATTACACAAACATTTTATGTAAAGGCAGAGGTTAGACTGAAGAGTTATGCCCCCACCCCACCCTGGCTTGTTACACTTCGCTCAAGGGAAGTGTAGAAAGCCAGGGGGCATAACTCGTCAATCTAACCGATGTATCGGAAAGAGTTTGAAACAGATTAATCAGTCTGAGGTCGGGGGATATCGTTTTAAACAGACATATTACTGTGTGTGAGAAGCAAGAACACAATGGCACTGTTCAGAGGTTCTAATATTGTAACACACTCTTCATCAGTGGTTGAATCGCCTACCGAGATATACATACCGAGGTAACGGGAAAATTACCTCGGTATTTTTTTTGGGGGGGGGAGGGGGGGGGGGGGGGCTCAGCATGTTTGGGGTGTTTATCTTCAGTCTACCTTGGAAGCATGGTTGCACCATTTAACGTAGTCACCCCCCACACCTACACAAACCCACCCTCGCACACACATCTTTGGACAACGTCAAACTCAACAAGACCTGATAATCAAGGAAATGCTATTTCTGTGTATCCTTTTTTCAAACTTTCTTCCTCTGAAGCTTCTTGAATATTTATGCCCCTCCTACAGGACGTTCATCATCGAGTTTCAACAGCCTCTATCAATACGGCAGTGAAATATGCTTTTATAGCCAAAACGGAAATCGCCCATGGTTTCTCCGAACAACTCTCTTTCCTACTAGAAGAATTTGGCCGTAAATTTAGAGTTCTGTCGGTGTTTCTTTGCTTCGACGACGCTTTATGCAGGTATTATATATATTTATTTATTGGTGTTTAAGGTCACATACTTATGCACAATGGCTAATCATGACCGTGACAGCTTTACGGGTGGAGGAAGCCGGAGTACCCGGAAAGAACCACCGAGCAACGACGAGCAGCTGCCAGCTCCCCAACATTGTAACTCCGCAATGCAGCACATGTAGGGTTAGATTGGTTGAAGACATGCGCACCATCGACGTGCAGTACGCCTTAGTACACGGCGTCATCGTGCCCCCATCTGGACAATCGGGGTTAAGTGCCTTGCCCAAGGACATAACGCGGGAGTCCGAATCGATCGCTCAGGCGGTCACCCATCCGAGGACTAACCGGGCTTGACGTTGGTTAACTTCGGTGATCGGTCGAGAACCGGTTACCGCAACGCTACCGCGCCCCCGTTTATGCATGTTAAAAATAATTGTCAATTCGTATCAGATAAGGAATTAAATGGCAGCTCAGTGAATCTATAGGTTAAACCAATTAATGTTTTTAACCTGCAATTATAAAACTACAGAATAAAAATATAAACTGATCTCAACAGTAATCATACGATTGTCCTTATATACTTTTTTTTCATAGCGTACAAACAGGGCGAATTGGCATTCAGCCACCCGGGACGGATGTAGCTCCATACTCAAATTAGAAAACTAAGGGTGATTCTACACGAGTACATAATGTTTGACAAAGGCGATTATTACATAAAATATTCTCGTGTGTAAGCGAAATTAAATGAAATGTTTTCTTTGCCTGCATGTGACACATAAATTATAAATTTGTCAAAGTTTATGACAAACGTTTGCATTGCAATTATACCTGCGTTGCCAAGTGTGGCAGGATTGTAACGTTCTTGTTCGGCGGTTAACCCTTTACCAAAAACATACAAGTTCAAACAATTTTTATTTTAATTATTTTTTCTCCAAATTAAAAAAATCAACCAAACCATATCATGTGATCCCAAATTGGAACGAGCTCGACGAGCTCGTTCCAATGAGGGGGTCACAATCTATGGTTTTGTTGAAATTTAAAAAAAAATCATCTGCTCCATTTGTAAATTATGCGGCTGGATGCGAACGATACATTAGACAAAGGGTTAACGAGAGTCAAAAAACTTGCTTCTCTAGAATGTTATTAATAGCACAACTATTACAACAACGATACATCTGTCCAAGCCAGAAAACACGCAGACTGTCATCTGAAAAATGAGGTCCCCAGAGGGTGAATTTAGTGATGCTACCCTGCACAGGGTAGCATCACTAAATTTACCCTCTGTGAACCTCAATCTGAATCAGGGTCTCAAAACTAAACAGAAAGAGGTACCCAGAGGATAAATTTGCCCACTGTATGGGATAGCATCAGCACATTCACCCTCTGGGGACCTCATTCTGCAAATGTCAGTTTGCTTATTTTCAGGCCTGCATCTATCACAACTGCAGTCAACCACTTCTGGATGAGCGAGACGTCTGATATGGACATCTTGAGCTCAAGTGAAGCAAAGGTTACATGCGTTGTTTCCATGGGCAAGATGCGTAACTCTTTTAGATGGGTTGGGATGGTGATGGTGGAGATTGATAAGGTGTTTACCTCATTGATGATGTCAGGGACACCTGAGGCCCCGTAAGGCCTGGGCTGACGTGGGGTTGTTTAGTCCCGCTGATGAAGTTGCGGGAAAATTAGACCAACGTGGAGGGTCGGAATCCAAGTGTCGCGAACTCGGCGCAGGGAGCTCAGTTCGACCGGCGTTGTGATTTCTCCTCTGCCAAATTGGCCTCAGATAGGTTCGATTTCCATTAGGTGTGATTACTAATCACTTCAGGCTGCGTAATGGAAAGAATGACTTAAAGTAACAACGATTCTTTTATTTACACATAAAAAGCCGTTTCAATATTTCAATAATCAACAATTCAATTCTTTTCACAGAAAATGGGTTGCTAGGTTTAAATAACTCTCAACAACTATATAGTCATTCTATAGCCCTGTACTGGCACTATAGCCTACACACTGGAAATGTTACTACCGTGAGCTCGCCATAAGAGCTTCACAAATCTGAAAGGTTATTACTGTGAGCTCGCCATAAGAGCTTCACCCGCTTAGGCTCAAATGTCAACGTCTGCGCGTAACTGCACCTCTGCCTGTCGGAGGTTTCCGACCAGCAATGTTCGTCATCTATAAAACCACCTTACTTCTGATTTGGGTCAGATATTGTCTACTCATACCTTATGTGCCTTTTGAAAGTCCTCCGTGAAAGTCCTATTGAAATATTCACTGTTCCTGGTTGAATTCACGATTTACAAATGCCCCTTTTTGTGCTAGGGCGAAATTGTCACTCACACCGATCTCCAGTCGGTATTACGATGCTTCGACAGCAAAACAAACTACTCAGAACGCAATCAGTCTGACGCTTCAAAGGGTTAATACGCACAATACAATTAACCCACACTTCTGACTATTGCAGGCTGATACCTGCTACTCGACAATCTAAACTTTAACGTGTCACCTTGGGTGTTCTTTCTCAACGAATTTGGCACTGGAGCCGCCTATCAACCTTAAGCTAAATCAATCGTGGAATGCCCTCTCTGGCGATTCCAGCCGTTTCAGGGTCCTGTGATCGAAGGTACCCCTATGCCACGAAACAGAGTCGCCTGCCCTGGACTTCACCAACGTGTGTGTGACCCCAAGTGTGTGTCTAATGCTCTGCTCTTCAAGGTATATATACTTTTTACCCTAAACTGTCAGGTGGACGGACGCTCATCCGTCCATCTGTCAAAACGGTGGGAGATGACGTATATCGAGACAGAATCAATACAAGTCATCTCGCGCGTGACTTAACGGTGATTTCACTTGTCGAGAAAACCGATTCGTTCAGGCCACGCATTGCTATTACTAATGATGACACGACACTTCTATCTTTTAGAATCTCGTTTCTCAATTGGCCGTGACGATATCCTGCCACCAACCGATTACGTCTCGTAAGACTCGCGACTACTGTATAAATTAAATGAGATTAGACCTTATCTAACATACCGTTTCTCCCCTGGGTCCCTGTGCTGAAGCTGGATATACACCACGTGTTTTTTTCCATGTCCAGCTTCACAGAGAAGTGAAATTCACGTAGGGTTTTCGCCTTGATGCGGAATATCTTTTGAACTTACACTATCTTTATATATGAGGCCCCTTGCCCCTATCTTTAGGCTGACTTTGCCCTGACAACTCCCTTCCCGAGAGAAACACCCTGTGTATCTCTTAAAACACAAGGGGCAAATCCACGCACGCTCGCCTCTCACACCTTTTTACAATCTACCCATATGTTCAAGACTACGAAACTGTACCCTAGTGGTCGTGGGGGGGGGGGGGGGTCATGACCGGGCTCATGCGTCGGCCATGTCGATTCCCACGACACAGGCGCCACCACATGCTCCCGTCTTGCGGGTTTACATATGGAGAGTAGCCTTATTCTTAGATTTGCAGCACTCTCTCTCTCTCTCTCTAATACTATATATTTACACCTAAACATACACATTTTTATACACATTCGCCCATTTTGCAAACAGTTCACTTGGCACTCACTCCGACGAGTAACACCGTCCGCGCCTTTGCGTCAGATGGGTTAATTCCAACGGAGTGTAACTTCGCCTCTCATTCCCCTATGTCTTGTGAAGGGGGCAAACGACCCCTGCATTATGTTGAGCCTCACTCTCGCAAAGCTCAACCAGGGGATACTCTAGTCAGCAGTCAGAGCAATAATAATACTAAAATAAGAAAATTCCTTCCGGGCCTTAACACCGGGTTTACGAAACTCATCACCTCACCCACAAAAATATTTGCGACTGGAGCCCCCGTCCCAGACACCACGCCCACAGCTCCCCAACTATTGCTTCTTTATAACCATCGACCATTGGTAGGGGCCCAGTTCCCAGTATCCCCTTGGGTAACCCTTAACACACCCCTTCTTCTCGCCCCGTTATTTCTACGGGTATTCCACCAGGGTCCCCATACCCTGTCATTGTCGCATTCCCAAGAGCTTCCCTTGGCGCTATATCCCCCAGGCTCACTCGTCCCGGAGATTACCTTCGTTCGAACGACACTGGCCGTCCTTGGCCCTTGTGCCGTCGACCCCCCGGTCCATTGCGACGACTTCTTGCGCACCTTGGGCGCTGTGCGCCCTGACACTCTCTACGTGGTCTCCGCCACCTAGAATGCTTCTCCTTTGATTTGTGGACCCTTTCCTCGGTCCCCTGGGCGCCCACCTTAGCGGTCCCATCCACTTTAACACCCTCAACTTGTGTTGACCTGTGCCCCTTTAATTCTGGGGAAGTTTGCCCAGCCATTTGCGTGGGTCTGGCCTCCCCTCTCCACACGGGTGACACCGACTTCTTGGGGCGCTCAACTCTCCCACATAAATTTGCTTGAGAGTCTTTTCCCAATGCCCCCATTGGGTTCCCTCGCTGTTTGGCGTTTAGCCTGGACCGCCTGCGGCCCCTTCTCCCTAATTGGACAGGAGTCGTCCCTCCTGAAACTTTCCCACATTTCGTCGTGTAGGGGCCATCCCCTGTACCATCGGATTGGCTCTCCCTGGGAACCTTCCCTTCCTTACTCGGTACGTTACCGAGTGCAACCGCCGGGGGTCCTTGCCCACCGACTTGAACTTCCTTTGCCCTCGTTGGGCCCTCACTTAGCCCCCTACCCCTGGACCATAACTCATCAGGGCTTGCCCTCACCCCTGGAATATTACCTATGACTAGGTCATACACGGGTGATTCAATGCACATGGCTTCCACTTCGCCACAATAAAAAGGGGTATCCACCATTATCCTCGCGATGGGGAACCTTCTAACGGTCCCATCTATCAAAATATACAAATGGTCACGACCCAACAATTGCTTGTCGTCAACGAGTTGCCTTCTAACCGCTGCAGAGGAGCACCCAGAATCCCGGAGCAGACGGATTTCCCTTTGTCCCACATACCCTGGGTACACTGGCATATTAACCTTTTCCTGCGAAGTTGTGAGCCTCTCACACATGCCACTTATTATCAGGACGACCTTCCCGCCTTCCAGCCTTAATTCTCCCTCTTGTATACATTCCCGGAGGGGACTGTGTTCTGGACCGATAGTTTGACAGAACGCTGCCGTCTGTCTACTGGGCCCTGGATCTACGCGGTCACCTTGCTTCCAACCCCTTGGTGCTGCGTTCTCGACCCCCTGCTGAGATGGTCTAATGTTCCCAGTGGTCCTAACCTGCTTCTGACAGCAGTCCCTGGCAATATGTCCCCGCTTGTTGCAGATGAAACAAGTTGTGTCTTTGGGGGCGTTCCCATTCCGGCTGGCCTGCGACGCAGGCGGATTGGGGTGGTGTTGCCTTACGTGTGCCATTGCCAACCCGTTTGCCCCACCCCTAGCCGGTTTGGGTGCGTTTACACTCCCACAGAGAGCCTCGATGTAGCGTTCTGCCACAGTTGCCATCTCATCATAGGTGGGCGGACCCCTTTCCTTGATGAACTGGCCCAACTCCTTGGAGCATGTAGTTAAAAACTGCTCCCGGAGAAATAGATCTCGCAGGGCTCCATATGACTCATTCACTTCTGCGAGATCAGTCCAGCGGTCAAAGTACCGCCTAGCTCGGGCAAAATACTGAGGTACTGTTTCTCCCTTCTCCTGCTTAACTTCTCGGAACTTGGTCCGGAATCCTTCTTCGGTGAGCTGGTATCTCCGAAGGATGGCATTCTTCAGCTCACTGTGGTCGTTAAGAAGTGCAGGAGGCATACTGGTATAAGCCTCGAGGGCTTTACCTGACAACAAAGGGCTCAAGCACATAGCCCATGTGTCTTCTGGCCACATTTAACTGGAGGCAAAACGCTCGAACCTCTCCAAGTACGAGTCCAAGTCATCTGTGTTTTCATTAAAATGAGCGAGGTGGGGGCGTGGGGCATGAATTGCTACCCCTGCACTCCCGTCCCCTGAGCGCCGACTTTCATTCTCCACATCGGCCCTTGCTCTGAGGAGCTCTAATTTTCTCTCGTGCCTCTGTTGTTCGAGCTCTCGTTCTGCCTCCCATGCCTCCCTTGCTAATTGGGCTTCCCTCTCTCTCGCCTCATTTGCTAATTGAATCTCTCTCTCTCTCTTTCGCCTCTCTTGCGTCTTTCTCACGCTCTCGTTCTAATTGGGCTTCTCTCTCCCTCGCCTCATTTGCTAATTGAATCTCTCTCTCTTTCGCCTCTCTTGCGTCTTTCTCACGCTCTCGTTCTAATTGGGCTTCTCTCTCCCTCGCCTCATTTGCTAATTGAATCTCTCTCTCTTTCACCTCCCTTGCGTCTTTCTCACGCTCTCGTCCTAATTGAATCTCTCGCTCTTTTGCCTCCCTTACTGCTTGGGCCTCTCTCTCCCTTGCGTCATTACGTAAGGCAACCTCCTTGGCCTCACGTTTCTGCTCATCTTTAACGAACTTCTGAAGTTCGGCCCCCTCAAGGCCCATTTCCTTGCCTAATGATACCAGCTGGGCGAGGGGTGTAACAACATCCATTTTGACTTTTTCTTTCTATCTTCAACATTCGTTAGAAAGAATGAAGAAGGAAAAGAAAGAAAGAGAAAAAAATATGGCAATTGATCCCAATTTACCTCTGTAATTTAACGTAATTAAACGCCCCAAATATTCTGAAACCTACCGCAGTTATAGTGGCTATTAAGTACCCTTTTGGGGACTACTGTATTGCGATATTAAACCCTTGAACGGCATCAGCTGACCGAACGCGTCAAAACATAAACAGAACCGCCGTTAAAATAAAACAAAATTTCCTTATAGCCATTTTTTACCTTTTAGAAATATCCTGGTTAGCGCTCGCCAATCAATGTCAGGGACACCTGAGGCCCCGTAAGGCCTGGGCTGACGTGGGGTTGTTTAGTCCCGCTGATGAAGTTGCGGGAAAATTGGACCAACGTGGAGGGTCGGAATCCAAGTGTCGCGAACTCGGCGCAGGGAGCTCAGTTCGACCGGCGCTGTGATTTCTCCTCTGCCAAATTGGCCTCAGATAGGTTCGATTTCCGTTAGGTGTGATTCCTAATCACTTCAGGCTGCGTAATGGAAAGAATGATTTAAAGTAACAACGATTCTTTTATTTACACACAAAAATAAAGCCGTTTCAATATTTCAATAATAAACAATTCAATTCTTTTCACAGAAAATGGGTTGCTAGGTTTAAATAACTCTCAACAACTATACAGTCATTTTATAGCCCTGTACTGGCACTATAGCCTACACACTGGAAATGTTACTACCGTGAGCTCGCCATAAGAGCTTCACAAATCTGAAAGGTTATTACTGTGAGCTCGATATAAGAGCTTCACCCGCTTAGGCTCAAATGTCAACGTCTGCGCGTAACTGCACCTCTGGCTGTCGGAGGTTTCCGACCAGCAATGTTCGTCATCTATAAAACCACCGTACTTCTGATTTGGGTCAGATATTGTCTACTCATACCTTATGTGCCTTTTGAAAGTCCTCCGTGAAAGTCCTATTGAAATATTCACTGTTCCTGGTTGAATTCACGATTCACAAATACCCCTTTTTGTGCTAGGGCGAAATTGTCACTCACACCGATCTCCAGTCGGTATTACGATGCTTCGACAGCAAAACAAACTACTCAGAACGCAATCAGTCTGACGCTTCAAAGGGTTAATACGCACAATACAATTAACCTACACTTGTGACTATTGCAGGCTGATACCTGCTACTCGACAATCTAAACTTTAACGTGTCACCTTGGGTGTTCTTTCTCAACGAATTTGGCACTGGAGCCGCCTATCAACCTTAAGCTAAATCAATCGTGGAATGCCCTCTCTGGCGATTCCAGCCGTTTCAGGGTCCTGTGATCGAAGGTACCCCTATGCCACGAAACAGAGTAGCCTGCCCTGGACTTCACCAACGTGTGTGTGGCCCCAAGTGTGTGTCTAATGCTCTGCTCTTCAAGGTATATATACTTTTTACCCTAAACTGTCAGGTGGACGGACCCTCATCCGTCCATCTGTCAAAACGATGGGAGATGACGTATATCGAGACAGAATCAATACAAGTCATCTCGCGCGTGACTTAACGGTGATTTCACTTGTCGAGAAAACCGATTCGTTCCTACCACGCATTGCTATTACTAATGATGACACGACATTTCTATCTTTTAGAATCTCGTTTCTCAATTGGCCGTGACGATATCCTGCCACCAACCGATTACGTCTCGTAAGACTCGCGACTACTGTATAAATTAAATGAGATTAGACCTTATCTAACATACCGTTTCTCCCCTGGGTCCCTGCGCTGAAGCTGGATATACACCACGTGTGTTTTTTTCCATGTCCAACTTCACAGAGAAGTGAAATTCACGTAGGGTTTTCGCCTTGATGTGGAATATCTTTTGAACTTACACTATCTTTATATATGAGGCCCCTTGCCCCTATATTTAGGCTGGCTTTGCCCTGACAGATGATACGCATGCTTTCATCCAATGCGAATCGAGCTTCAGCTCCAGATGTGATAGACTTGTGTGATTGAAGGTCTGTCAATTTCTTTGCACTGAAAACTGGTTCTGTCTCGGTATCTTGAGTTCCACTATCCAATACAAAGGGAACTGTATTTAACACCTTTCCATCCCAACACTGTGAGCACTCATTAGCACCTGTCAAAGTTACTTCAAGTCAATAGCATATCTTTGTTAAAATGAGTGTATTTTCATACAGCCCCACTGAACTCTTTGCCATAAGGAAAAATATGGATCCTGAATTAAATCATATTAACACTTATAGCTACAAAAATATTAAAAGATTACGACTCCTGAGGCCGGAATATTGTTGTAATAATTCTCAGAGGTCCAAGGTGAAGAACATTATGCGTGTCAAATACCGCAGATACTCACACACTCCTCCTAGAAGAGGCATCAACAGGCTCAACCTGATTCCAGTTAACATTATCCAATCTGACCACACATTGACTGAAACCTCCACAACATTGGCTCTTTATAATGTGAGGTCTCTCAAAGAAAAGACTACTGATATTTGCCATTTTGTAGAGGATAAATCAGTAGACTTGCTGGCAATAACGGAAACCTGGTTGCATGGCGACGACAGAGACAAACCAGCTTTAGCCGGACTGGTTCCCAGTGGCTACAACACTGTGCATATAGCACGCGGTAGCAGAGGAGGGGGCATCGCACTAGCATATCAAGGTGGTTTAAAAGTAAAACACCAGCCCAATTCTGAAATCAAAATGACTTCTTTTGAATTTTTGGACTGCCTCGTAACTAATGAGACTACTTTTCGTCTTGTTATTGTGTATAGACCACCACCATCAAAAGCAAACAAATTCACGACAACGCAATTCTTGTCTGAGTTCTCAGATTTTCTGGCAGGTTATGCCACATACGGTGGGAATTTATTAATAATCGGTGACTTTAATTTTCATGTTGATAAACCTGATGACAGAGATGCAAACCAATTCTTGAAATTGACAAATTCTTTTGGATATTCACAACACGTTAATGAACCAACACACTTAAAGGGCCATACTCTGGATCTTATGTTCACCAGATCGTGTGACAAGTCACTCATCCAAAACATTTCAACTTGGGACTCTTCCATCTCGGATCACTTTGCTGTCCTGGCAGCACTTCAACTGTCAAAACCTTTTGCCAAACCAGCAGGCATACAGATGCGCAACCTTAAGAAAATTAACATCAGCAGTTTTGTAAATGACGTTAATGCCTCAACACTATCATCGTGGGATGTGTCACAAGACGTGAGCACCAAGGTCCAACAGTACAATGGGGTGTTATCCCAGTTGTTGGACAGGCATGCCCCTGTTAAGACCAAACGATTCAGTCCTCGTGAACAATCTAGTTGGTTCAACGAAGAAATAAAAGAAAACAAACAGAAACGACGTCGGTTAGAAAGGCTGTTCAATAAGACAAAATTAACAGTTCATCGTCAAATGCTTTGCGAACAAAAGATTGTTCTTAATAGACTCATTGAGTCAGCAAAACGTTCTTATTATAATGGGTGCATCGATGCATGCACCAGCAGCAAAATCCTTTTTTCAGTTACCAACAATCTCCTTGGTAAAAGAAAGATGAACCAATTACCAGAGCATACTACCGCCTCCGAATTGGCAAATCGCTTTGGGAACTACTTTATCAATAAGGTGGCGCTGATAAACAAAAGCATTGAAGCTACAACTGAGCCAGCTTTTGATGATTTGTTTATTAGTTGCACATGGTCAGAGTTTAGCCCAGTGAATGAGCCTGAAGTAAAGAAATTAATTTTGATGAGTCCTAACAAGACGAATGATTTAGATCCAATCCCTACATCCCTGGTTAAAGCATCAGTTGATTGTCTATCACCTACCATCACAAGCATTATTCAATCTTCGCTCCAGGAAGGTTGTGTACCAACAGAGCTGAAGATAGCACTGGTCTCACCTTTAATCAAGAAACCGTCTCTCGATCCAGACATCCTGAAAAATTATCGTCCAGTTTCCAATCTACCCTTTATATCTAAAATTCTAGAAAAAGTGGTTGCCAAACAACTTATGCAATACCTCTCAACAAATTGCCTCTTAGAACCATATCAATCGGCCTACCAGGCAAATCATAGTACAGAAACGGCTCTTTTAAGAGTTTGTAATGACATAATATGTTCGTTAGGTGAACGTAGATGTGTCATTCTGGTCTTATTAGATCTTTCCGCTGCTTTCGATACGGTTGATCATTCATTTCTCTTATCCACAATGCAACAGCTCGGAATTGACGGTAAAGTTCTTGCCTGGTTCAAATCCTATCTCTCATTACGTGAACAACAAGTGACCATTTCAAAAACAAATTCTGATAGTAAATTACTCACATGTGGAGTTCCCCAAGGCTCTGTTCTTGGTCCCATACTGTTCACACTATATACAGCCTCATTGGGAAAATCGCTAAGGGAGATGGGTGTTCCCTACCATCTATATGCTGATGACACTCAGTTGTATTTGTCATTAAATCCTTCAATTGAATCTGACATTAATGTTTCAGTAGCCAAGATGGAAGAATGTATAGACAAAGTTCGTGACTGGATGATCTGTCACAGACTTAAAATGAACGATGATAAGACCGAAGTACTAGTCATATCACGCACAAAGTTTCCACCCAATTTAGAAATCAAGTCACTGGCCATAGGAAATTCCATACAAAATGTATCAAACAGTGCTCGCAATATTGGGGTGATATTTGACTCTCACCTTTCGATGGAGCAAAATGTCAACGCAATCTGCAAGCGCTGCTTTATGCAAATCAGGCATGTGAGCTATCTTCGTCGCTATCTCACACCAAAGTCACTGGAAACTGTAGTTCATGCCTTTATATCATCCCACTTAGATTTTTCCAACTCTCTTCTAATTGGCCTGCCGCAGTCATATATTTCAAAACTGCAAACCATTCAAAATACAGCTGCACGCATCATCACAGGCTCTAGACGCGACGATCATATAACACCAGTACTCAAACAATTGCATTGGCTTCCTGTACGACAGCGGATTAGTTTCAAAATTTTGGTATTTGTCTTTAAGTGCATTCATGGCTCGGCACCAAAGTATTTACAAGACCTTTTGACAATTAAAAAACCTGAAAGAAATTTACGTTCTTCCAAACAAATTAAGCTTCAGATGCCCTTCTCTAGGTCAGCTCTTGTGAATAACAGAGCTTTCTCATTCGCTGGACCTGCACTTTGGAATTCTTTACCTGATCAAGTTCAGGCATCAGAAAATCTTGATCAATTCAAAAAAAAATTGAAATCTCATCTTTTTAGAGAGGCTTTTGGTGATATGTGATTTTTGCCCCCCTTCTTTCTCACTCTATAAATTGCTTGATGGTCAGGAGCTCGATTTTTCATTTTGTTGTACAGCGTTTTAGAGCACAGCTTGTGATTTTACGCTATATAAAACTCCCTTATTATTATTATTATTAATAGTTCGATATGATGTGGCCAAGGCTGAGGAAGTGTGGTTAAACTCTTCCAAAGCAGACAAACAAGTGTATAAAAGTTGTGAACAATAATTTGCCAGAGAGAAGTTACCTCGTCGCCTACAGTAAATACAAAACAAACACCATGCAAACAATCTTTGTCAAATATCATGCGCTCGTGTAGTGAATACCCTTCATCTCTGTAAATCAATTTCAAGCTCTTGTATCCAACACACAGCGGCATAGCTACGTGGGTGTGGCAGTGGAGGACTCGTCCCACACTTTTCCTGAAACAAATGTCAATCGTATATACATTCGTGACTGAAATTACAAAAACGGGTTCATGAACTCTCACCCCGACATGTCTTGGATTATTTTACGATAATTATCCCTTCACGTTCTGGGTACTTGTGCCTTCAAAAAACACTTAAGATGCGCTAGTTGGCATGAACAGTTAATTTTTTCCCAGGAAGGCAGTGTGCCTTCACCTATGGGGGTAGTCATTCGTACCCCAACACGAGGTGAAGTAAAATGGAGGGATAAAATAATTTTCTTCAGACTGCAGAGTTGAAGAAGCATAATTTGAGGTAATTGTGGTGGTAGTAGTAGTAGTAGTGATGGTGGTAGTAGCAGTAGCATTAGTAGTAGCAGTAAAAGTAGAGGAAGACGTGACAGTAGTACTTTTGTGGCTGGTTTTACAATTCTGTGATCGCAAGGGGGGGGGGGGGGGAGGGGGTCTCGATCAGGTGGCAGTATTGTTACGATACATTCACACCAATGGATCAAGCCTTCATCAATACAATATTGAGATATTATGACTACATCACGAAAATAGCATCACGTATGTAATGTTTTCGTACTTATTTTTCGACGAGTGAGGCTCTACAATTTTGGGTAGAATGGCGAATAGAGAATTTAGACTGGTTTCGTGTTTCACTAGCAATCCAGTTGAAATTCTCTGTCTACTTTTGTGATCACAGTACTGGAGTAGTGGCGTATCTAAAGCTAGCAGTAATCGAAATACTGGTTAACACTTTACCTAACATGAAAAGCAGACGACACTTGCAAAAAAAATCTTGAATAACTAATTATTTTCATTTTTTGTCTCAAAAACATAGGTTATGACCCCTCGTTGCAAAGAGCTCGACGAGCTCGTTCCAACGAGGGGTCATAACCTATGTTTTTGAGACAAAAAATGAAGATATTTTGAAAATTAATTGGCGATTTTTGAGAATAGCGCTGGCCGGTTTTGGCCGTTTCGTTGGGTAAAGGGTTAAGAAAAACGACGGTGGTAACTGATGTAATAAATAACGTCAGAAAACCGGTAGCAAATGTTATTTGGAAAGTAGACCGGTTGAAGTAGTTTGTACTAATGACTCTCGAGTCTCGAAGAGAGATTCTCGGGCACTGGCTCACGTATAGAGAACTGTACACAAATCTTCGAAATACAAACCCCATTTTCTAAACAAGTAGTGGAGTGAGTGGGTTGAACGATCACCTGGAGCAAATGCCTGTTTTGTGTTCTTCTTCCATCTTGACCAAACGACATACACTCCGAGAAATCCGCGCTAAATTTGGTTCCTTGTTGAACCAAAACCCGTCGAAGAACCTACACAAATGAGTCTTCGTGTGATCTGGAACCAATCAATTTCATACCAAGTTGCACGTTTTGTTTATATAAAAACTTGCCTTTGTCCCGCAACTTAACGCATGCGTGATGGAACAATTAAAAACGTGTTTCTGACGTTGCTTCGTCGCCATTTTAAAACTTCAACTTGGCGCAGATTTATGTTTTACAGTTTACACAATGTCCAGAGGTCTAAACACTCCAGTCAAAGAGAATGATTGATGAACCAAAAACAAGTGTATGTTTGGTTCCATGTAACCAGATGTGGTTCCCCTATCAGAACAAACTGAAGAACCAGTTTTGGTTCCAGGAGGAACCACAATTTCTCTGTGAATCGAATGCATCTGCGTGGGTAATTTACAAATATGAACTGTTGAAAAAAATATTTTTCACAAAAATTCAAAGAAACCATATCAAGTGAGCCCTCATTAGAACGAGCACATTGAGCTCGTTCCAATGAGGTGTTACATGGGATTTTGGAGAATGTTTTTTGAAAAATGTGAAAAAAATAATTAAAATGATTGTTGATATCCTATGCCTTGGGTAACGAAAGAATAATCAGTAGTCCGGATATGCGGGTTGGGGCTACAGTTAACCCTTTACCTAACCTGAAAAGCAGACGATACTTGCAAAAATAATTCTTGAATAACTAATTTTTTTCATTTTTTGTCTCAAAAACATAGGTTATGACCCCTCGTTGGAACGAGCTCGACGAGGGGTCATAACCTATGTTTTTGAGACAAAAAATGAAATAAATAATGAAAATTAATTGGCAATTTTTGAGAATAGCGCTGGCCGGTTTTGGCCGTTACGTTAGGTAAAGGGTTAACTGTTTAGTTTACACTGGAGCAAGGGTGGATTAACGCACTTCGAACTGAGCAGTTCCCTGGTAACGTTTTCCTCCATATGCTTACGACGTTTAATATCACATATTGCCCAGGGAGCGCGATGGCTCAATGGTTTGAACTTAGAGCGTTGAACTTCAAACTGAAGGTCCGTGGTTCGGTCCTGACCAGCGGTAAATGCTTTCTGTCTTTGCGAAAAGCACTTAATCCCAATTGCCCAAGTGTCGGTACAGTGACGCTGGGTACTAAGGCGTACTGCACGTCGATGGCGCACCTATCAGTCACCAATGCCAACCCGACTCCTGAGTGGTTAATACATTGGGGAGTCTACAGTTTTCGCCGCTGTGCACTGGTTCTCTGCGAATACTCAAATTCCTCCACACGAAAAACTGTTAGACATGAGGTGACTCTGACTGTCGAAAGTGTCGACAAATAAATAAATAAATAAATAAATAAATAAATAAATAAATAAATAAATAAATAAATAACACTGCCTGTCGTTTCAAACTTTAACAAATAAATCGGACATACTGTACTATTGTACTATTTCTCCATCAATTTTCGAAAAAAATGACACTGCCAGAACTCTGTATGTATGTTATATTTGTACCCACGTAGGGACTAAAAAATTTAACTGATTTCAGATTGAACGCAGATAGACCAAAAGGGCTGATATTGACAAAAAGTGGTCGATTTGTGAAAACAAAAATATATATTCTGATGCCAGAACAGTTTTTGTACTGATCTGCCCGCGATGGTCGAACAGACCACTTTTCGTCGTACAACGTGTCAAAATGTAAACATTAACTGGTTGAGTTCTGGAAGCCCATATTTGGGTTTAATGATGAAGTACAGGTTCAGCCACACAGATGCTTCATACTCTGTATACGTGCTTCAGATTATCTTTAAAATGAAATTATTTCGTCTTTAGGGATTTGCCTTGTTACTATTTATGGGACAGTCCCATAAATTTTAACCCTTTATGCAACGAAACGGTCAAAACCGGCCAGCGCTATCCTCAAAAATCGCCAATTAATTTTCATTATATTTTAATTTTCTCTCTCTCAAAAACATAGGTAATGACCCCTCATTGGAACGAGCTCGTCGAGCTCGTTCCAATGAGGGGTCATAACCTATCTTTTGGGATAAAAAATGAAAAAATAGTTATTCAAGAATTTTGTTTGCAAGTGTCGTCTGCTTTTCATGTTAGGGAAAGGGTTAACAAAGCAAAGACATGTGAACATATTGTGACAACCAAAAATAATTTAGCACTCTACCAGTTAACATTTTTGTCCCATTTGCTATTTACCCTTGGGATACAGCTTTAATCTGAAGCTTTATCTTGAGAAAGTCGATATCCACTTCCATGAAACAAATCAAGATCAACTGTTTCAAAGGTTTTGATACTAACACACAAACTGATGGACAAAAACAAATTAAACATTTTCTCCTTATGAGCTTTCGTTATGACCAATCATTTTGAACTTGGAACTTAACCTCGGAGATCTCAAGATGAAATTCCATTTCAAAAGTTGTGGTCACGGGTGAATCTTTTCAAATACTGGAGTCAAATTACATCTTTATACCATGATTGCTGTGTGTATTCGATGTTACGCGATACAATACGGTCAGTGGGAAATCCTCTTGGTTCATCACGCGTGGTATCCAGATTACATGTTGGAACGTCATGTAAGAAGAAATCTGCTTGGACGTTACGCGTCTGAATGACGTGAATGAAATGCTTCGACACAAAGCAGTGTCAAGCAAGAAAGTTGTCAGATCGTCGGTGATATTTTTTTAAGAATATCGGCTTCATTCACTTAATTAAAGTTTAATCGTGGTATACATTACAGAAGACAACTCGGATAGAGTACGGGGGAAGGAATGAACGACTCTTATTGGGTCTTCTGTGTTTCAATCGCGCCTTTGGCGATCGTGAAATACAGGGAAATTCAAACTTGGGTAGTTGGTTCCAGTCTCCCGTACTCTATCCTCGTTGCGCCCTGTCTTGATACTATCTACGGCCTTCGATATTGACCTTCAAACTTGAATATGTTAAAGTCACGATCAAGTACTGCACCAAGAATTAAGGTCAAAGGTGAATTGTTTCCTTAGTATGGATACACAGACAGTCAAAGAGAAAATGACATCCCTCCAAAAAACGCCAGCATTTAAAAAAAAGTGTCTTAAAATGTCACACTAGCGGAGGGGGGGGGGAACGGCATTCCGATAGTTGAATAAATTTGTTTGTTTATTTGGGGTTTAACGACACTTTCAATAGCCAGGGTCATGTCATGTCGGGCAGTTTTACGGTTAGAGGAAGCCGGCGTAACAGAGAGAACAACCGAGCAATATCTTGAGATGACTCTCTCTATATCTGTTCTCTGATCTGATTCGTACCTTCAAAACATTTCGAGAGAGCGATGATTTTGATGAAACTACCCTGGATTACAATTGTCGAGTTGGGCGACATCAATGTCATTTGTCATCAACAGTTTGAGCCCCAAACTTGTGAGTATGCGGAGGGTGAATTGCCATTAAAACATTGTGAAGTAGAGTTACCACCTGGATAAAAATCTATGTCTGTGAAAAACGCATTAGAAAGACAAGTAAAGTTTCGGCCAATTGGCCTAGTTTCATTGACTAATATTCTGCTTATCCTTCTGGTGCACTATAGCAGAAATTGACAGTCATTGTCTGCAAGGCTACTTCACAGTTGTTTTAGTGGTTCTTCCGCCTCCATTTACGGAGTTGCCGACAGACAACAAATGACAGACTAAAAAAAAAACATTGTTTCTCCATCAATTTTAGAAAATAATGACACTGCCAGAACTCTGTATGTATGTAATATTTGCACCCACGTAGGAACGATGGAAGACTAATAAATGTAACTGATTTCTAATTGAACCCCGATAGACCAAAAGGGCTGATATTGACAAAAACTGGTCGATTTGTCAAAACAAAGAGATATTTTGATTCCTGAACAGTTTTTGTGCTGATCTGCCCGCGATGGTCGAACAGATCACCTTGCTGACAAGGCCGACGAGTGCATTTTGTAACACTCTAAAAATCAGTTGGGTTGAAAATGAACCCAAATCAACAGGGTTTAGTGAATATTGGGTTCATATTCCAGTTGGGTTCATAATCACTCAACCCAGTTGATTTGGGTTGATTTTTAACCCAACTGATTTTATAGTGAATTTCACATAAATATTTTCTGAAGTGGTTAATAGTGTTTTGAACAGGGTGTTTGCTACCTGTGAATAGAGAATATGCCACGATGGACAGCACCGAGAGTTTGACTTGAAAAATTCAGGTAAATCGAGAAAATCACACCTGCATGTGCAGATCCATTGCATATGGCACATGTGTCCCGAACTGATGGACTGTCGTATTTGATTTGATGAACACTGTACATGCATTTCAATTAATTATGTTCAAACATTATCGTTACAGGGAAGCTCACTCGTTTCTCGACATCACCTACTTTTTTACTCAGCTGAACATTGCTTTACACTCTAAAATCAGTTGGGTTAAAAATTAACTGGGTTGAGTGAATATGAACTCAACTGGGTTCATATTCACACAACCCAGTTAATTTGGTTTAATTTTCAACCCAACTGATTTTAGAGTGTACACTTGTGTTGTGTTGCTATCACGATTTTGTTACACACAATGAGTAAGAAAACAACAACTTGCAAACAAAAGTCTAAACAAATAAACCACAACATTCGTCATCCTACGATGATGATACAGCTAACGTAGACACCACGCCCAAACATCATGACCAATCTCTTTGTCGCAGTCTAAACGATACGAACTTCACGATGGGACTTGTTGCCGTCCTCGGGTGTTATGGTAAATAGTGGAGGGAGTCCTATAGGCAGGTTGCTTCTTGCCCACACTGAAGCACCGTCTTTCCGCTGGCGAAAATGAAGCACCAATACTCTAATCCCAGAAAAGTAATGATTCGATCGTCATTCTCCATCATGTGTCACATAATTGGCTCTCAGTTCATTCTTTCAGTCACAGTCTGTTTGCAATCACCCCATCTTCTTCCAGGGGGTGGCAGGTAGACAACCAATCTGGCTATGCCACTTCCCACGGTATACTTCTCATTGCATTTGTGCAATATGTTTATTTGTAACCATTTTACATGTATGTGTACCGTGAATAAAGATTCTGAATCTGACAACAACAACAACAACAACAACAACAACAACAACAACAACATCAATGTAATCACGCAAAACAACGATGGCTTCATTTGGAAGCAATGGCTTGCTCTTCTGAATTTCATCATATTCCAATGAAACAATCTGGGATTCGGATAAAAGGAACAAGATGCATCTTCAATCAAAAAGCCAATAATAATAACGAAGAATCGATGATATTTATAAAAACATAAACACATGAACTAGAAATTTCAAATTTCAAAATATTACAGTTTAACTGTTAAGTGTTAATTCACCTTAGTGATAAGGCTTCGATTTTTCTCACGGAACATGTGCGACATGTTGTCAAGTACTTCAACTTCTTGTTTTATCACAAAGAAAAGCCAACAGCTTTTGTCTGGTCTTTGTGAAGGTACATAAATACCAAGCATTTGTGAAGATGCAGGCCATGTCACATTTAACACTTTATCAACACTTTCTTGAAAATAATACTTGTGGTGTTTCCATGCAAACCACCAGCCATGTTCTGGCAAAACCAGTGACAACGAGTAGCGAGAACGACTTCGGTCTCGCTGCCCGGTGCCACACCAACAACCTTAACCGCTATGGAAAATCCTATCACGAAAACGCACATTAGCGAAATATCATTCGGAAACTGGTGGTAGGTTAGGTGGCCCTGAAAAGGCTCGTTTGTTTGAAAGCCGGCAACAATGCAACCAGTCCAGACTCAAAAACCAAACACCTTCAGAAGAGGATAGAGAAGGCCAATGAGGAGTTCCATTACCTTTCAGAGCGAAACGACGCCCTGTCTGGGGATCACTCATTGGTCAGGAAGACCAACCGAGAAGCCACCAGTCCACCGCGAGCGGAGTACGAGCAACATAAGACCCATATCTATCCACTTATGGGATGCACGTCGCACCCCTACGTGCAGATTCTTTCTCTCAATATAATACTAGCTTCAGAAACTGCTGTTTCTTAGTAACGATACAAACACTGAAACAGCTGAAACTAAAATTTCTCGTTTTCGCCACTGCTACACTTCATATTACCACTACTACGGAAACTGATCGAGATGGATACTGCTTTCGCGATCACAATACTATACGCAGGCCTGGCAATCTAGAAAATCAAGGAGTGCAAAACAATTGCCCTCCTCAGATTGCTTAGGAGTGCAATTGCACCTGAAATTTTCAATTCAAAAACTAGTATGCTATTTTGGATATATTCACTTCAAGGTATTAATATTGTGACTGAAAAATTGTTCTACATTCAGTAACATAGTGGGAAAATTGGCACACACATCTTCTCATTATTCAAAATGTTGCATTCAATTCTTATGTGCCTGCCTTCTACACTCAAAATGTATCGAAATGCGACACAGATTGGGTCATGAATTATTGCGAATCAATGCAACATTGACAAATTGTACCCCGAGTTCCAATGTGTTTTGTGTGCCAGGAGGCACATAGAACACATTGGAACGCAGGGGACGAAATGATAATAGATTTTAAAGACAGTCCCAAACAGGTCTGGCATTCCAGAAAATAAAGGGGTGCAAAAATTTCCCTCCTCAATTTTTTCTAGACGTGTAGTAGGCGAGCACTCCTAAAGAATGCCAGGCGTGTATACAGGTCCTGCTAACCGGACTTCTTTCACTGGCTCCCGCGATCAGTCTTGTGTTATGCTTAATGAGCTTTACCAAACACGAATGAGCTGATTACATTTCTAGTTGCATCGTGGGAGAAACATGTTGGTTGGAATTTTGATATTTCGACATAAGTTTGAAAGGGATTAATTTTATCCAGTGTTTGATTTTCGACTAGAATGAAAAAATACTTGGTGTTGAAGGTTAATCTACAAACGCGTTCAATAACGTTTTAAAATTTTGTGGAAAGGCAGATCAATTAATGTTTATTCTAATAAACTACTCTCATAAAAACTAGAAGAAACTCACATAGAGCAAACAGTAAACACACTATTCAATAGCCCCCATTAAATCAATAAGGACAAAGAAAATAATAGTTGTTTACTTTTGAAATATGTCATATTTGTACGCTAAAGTAACCTGTATTTGAGGCCGGTTATATGAGGTATAATTCTTACCGACTGAATCAAAACTTAGCGAAAAAGACAGTCATGGACATTTAGTTTGAATACTTGGAAGGGAATATGCAGACGGGATGGTAACAAATTACAACTGACATGAGTTGCCGTAGATACAGAGGATATCTAGTGTTTTTGTGTGGATACCGAAAATTATCTCATGAGTGACCGAGACAAATGTTTAATGTTAATGCGCGAGCGAAAACAACCATTTGCCTTGGTCACAAGTGAGATATTTGTCGGTATCCACTCAGAAACACTAGATTTTCTTTTTATTATACGCTTTTTATAAGAATCTGATAATTCCACTCGTTTCAACCTTGAATTGATGATGCATGGAAGTAAACAGCGCATTAAATCATTGATACGCGGACGTGATTTGCCTGATACTCCGAACAGATAGCGTCTTGCAATCTGATTCAGCTGGCGGGTTTCCAGTCCAAACATGGCCTGAAAGTCCGTAATATAAGTTTGTGGTTTGGTACGTCCTTTGACAGGACGTACCAAACCAAAAACTTATATTGCGGACTTTCAGGTCATGTTTGGACTAGCGGGTTTCATGCATCAATTCAATCAAGGTGAATACGTATTGAATTATTGCTGGAAATGATTGGTATCCACTCAAAAACACTAGATTTACTTTTCATTATACGTTTTTAGAACAAATCGATCATTTCCAGTGATAATTTGCCTCGTATTCACCTTGAAGTGATCCTTTGAAAGCCGCCATTTTGATTGATATCGTGAAAGTGAAAATTTCTATATTTTCACAGTGGGGGATACGATTTCTATCTTTCCGCAATTTCTTCGATAATCTATCGTTTAGCGTATAATAAAAAGGTTATGGGTTTTTCTTAAACTATATGACATGAGATTTCTCGATGCAACCGTGGGTGACGCGGTTAGACTACAGACAGAAACGTATACGCTAAAATCATTTGGGTTAAAAATCAACCCAAGTGAAGTGAGTTGAGTGAATATGAACCCAATTTGGTTCATATTCACTCAACCCAGTTCATTTGTTTTAATTTTTAACACAACTGAATTTAGAGTGTAGCTGGGTTGAATGATGAAGAAAAATAATTTAAAATAAGTTTGAAACACTCAAGACAAGCCTTCAGAAAACACAACAAAATTCAGTTTAATCTGCAAAAGGAATTTGGGTGCATTACCTTGAGGTTAAAGAAGGAATAAGTCGGATCTTTGATTGCTTTTCCTCTTCTCTTCACGAATGACAAACCACACGCTGATGAAACAAGGATTACAACATAATCACAACACCGCTATGTTTCAGATGCTGGCCCAATATATAAGTATATCTGACCCCAACTGTATTCTGTAGTAAATAGAAATTGACCGGCGAACTGACTATGCAAAGCTGAAGTCAATTGTTGTCCAGACCGCCTCGGCGAATCTCTCTGCTTCTGATGCATTTTTAGGCGCATGGTTTGTTAGTGACCTGATATGTTTTACGGCATCAGTTACTTTTCCAGCTCGAGGCCAATGTGAAATCAACTAGCATCTTATATACCATATTAGGACTCCAACAAACAATGTAACAACTCTTCACTCGAGTCCAATATGGAATTAACTAAAACCGTTTATAACACATTAGGTGACCAATAAACAGTTTTATTATATACTTTATAAATAAACACATGATGGTACTAAAAAATCCATATACACCGGTTATCCAGAGAATATCACCTTTCTAAATATAGCTTTCGGAAATCCCCTCTCTAGTTCTATTTCAGTCGACGTAATCTATATAACATTGTTTATTTTTATGTTATTCTGCAGATGATAACTATTTTGTTGTTAAATAAAAGTATTTCTGGTTGATATAACTGAACTTTTAATTGACAAATAGAAGATTGTTTTGTTTTGTTTTTAGGATGGTGTATATAATAAAACAGTTATGGACTTGTGTGGTGGCAAATATGTTGTGATGTGGACCTAAAAAACTTATATTGACCTCGGCTAACGCCTCGGTCAATGTAAGCTTTTAGGTTCATATCACATCATATTCGCCACCGTAGAAGTCCATAATTGTATAATGAATATTTATTTATCTATTTGATATGATTTTATTTCCAGAATTTCCCATTATCACGATCGGCTGATATGACTTCAAACACGGCTGTTATGATGCCGATCTCGACCGATATGAACCAAGCCAGGGTTGTTCCTATTGATGCGTCGTTACTATGCTCAACAAATTGTTTACGTCGACACCGTTAACCGTTACGCGTTGAACGCAATCGGGAGAACTGGTGTTACCGGGCATAATGGAGTCGTTTGAAGCCGTGTTTTTGAATGACGAGGAATTAATGTAATGAAGACAATGAGTGAGGATTAGGTGAAGGAGGAGAGGAAAGACAAGAGTTGTACAGAAAATTCAACGTAAATTAAGATTCAGAGTCGTAGGCAGAGATCTGTCGAAGTGGGAGATGAGATATTTCAGCTACCGATACGCTGGGATTGCTGAACTAGGAAAAGCGGAAGCTTCGGACTTTTTTAAAAAAGAGAGAAATAATAACACTCTCACAAAACTGTAACAGATCTGAGAATACTTGTAATTATTTGTATTGTGGAGCCCACTTAATTGGATATCTCTTAATTGTATATCCCTGTTAATTGAATATAATTTTCAAACACAAAACCATTTACTATACCTTCAGTACAAATTTGATCTGTTAATTGCATATGGGTTGTGAGTAAACTCCTGTTAATTGTATATAAATTTTTATATGTCGAAAAAATTACTGTGACACGCACCAAATTCCCCTCATTTATCAACCTTTTTGCCCTCACTACATCCAATACAGGCATTTATTCTATTATATCTTGTTTGACAGAGCTCTACGAGCTCTGTCAAACAAGATATAATAGAATAAATGCTCAGTTTACCTCCAGAACACAGGAAACTGGCCAAATCCCTGTTAATTGTATACTCCTGTTAATTGATAATTTTCACTGGCAAAATTGATATTCAATTAAGAGGATCCTACTGTATTGGTATAATAAATAAAGAGGTTATTACTTGATTAGTTTCACATAGGGAAAGATATCAGTCCTCGATAACTACACATTTCTTCTCGACCTTCGGTCTCTGGCTGATATAAAATTATCTTGGGCTGATATCTCGCCTGATATAAAACTAAGTAATAACCTCTAAATAACACCGACTACGATTTATTGAACAAGAAATTGTGATAAAGAGTAAACTTGTGAGACAATTCTTACTTGTTTAACGTGAAGCGGTTGTCGTCTGCCTCCACTTTTAGAGTTGAATAAAACAAAGGGAAGATCATTCTGACCGGTAACTGTGTAAAACTCTCAGAAATTCTACAGACAAAATTAAATTATAAAATCAACGCTCCACTTAATGGACTACCGGGTTACGGGGCTTGTATATAATGTACTTGTTCGTAGCTCCCAAGTCATTACGTAAGCGGAAACTCACTTCGCGGGTAGTTTACTGATAATACTTTCTCCACCTACTGTATGTATAAACTGATCGTCCCGAAAATATAAGTTCCAATAAACAGAGACCCGCTATTACCGAATAATATTGGACAGAACCTTCATTTTGGATTCCGTTTCTTCTCTCATTTTGATTTCAGAACATTTTATTCCTGATGTTTAATGTGTTTGACAAGCTTCCGATCGTGAATGAATTTTGCTATATTGCCCAGTTGCCCTTCGTTGGAGAGCCAGAGACCCCTTTAATCACAGAGCGTGTAAAATCTATTATTATACAATATATTGCTCAACTCGATACAATACACTGCGTGTGATTTAGATCTATTCAATGTTTTCTTCTTGAAGAAGATATCCTTGTGTGAGATATAGAACTCATTGCAGTTTCTGCTTTTGCAGAAATAGATATAAAGCTCTTAGGCCATCAGTCTAATTCTGTTCGGAATTCGACGCTGTAATGGTTGTTTGTTTATCAAATTTCCGTGTAAATTTGCGTGCAGACTATCAAGGCTGAGGATATCAATCGAAACACACTTCATCTTCTAACCACCCTCGGAGGTGAGGGAACACAGTGGATCATTGTTTACAGCATCGGACTTTAAACATAAGGTCCACGGTTCAATCTCAACCAGGTGTAACTCCGTTGTGTCCTAGAGCAAGGCACTTAATTCCTACTGCGTCGGGGAGGGAGGGGGGGGGGGGGGGTGTATGTACTAATGCGTACAGCACGTCTTCAACCGTCGCTGTTCGGTGGTTGTCTCCGGGTACTCCGACTTCCCTTAAAACTGCCCGACACGAGCTGACCCTGGCTGTCGAAAGTGTCATTAAACATCAATAAAAAAAAAATACCCACGGTGAGTGAATCCCCCTATGAAAGCAATTTATACCCGCAAAACTCGCGACCTGGAGCGACTTTTCCCTAATTATTAATTCATAACATTCGCATCACAAACCTATGAATTTAAGCAGTTTGTTAAAATAGCGGAACCCGACACTGTTCGATAATCGCGTCGATAGAGCATGAATAATTTATATTGCACCGCGGGAATGAATGGGTTTACAGCAAAAACCTGGCCATATAATACATAAGTACACAATGCGCTTCATTGATCAGTGCCACCACATTCCTAGATAAGTGTTTATATAGACCTTTAATATAACGTGCCTAAAACTACTTTTGTGTGTAATGTGTTGGACATTAGAAAAGTGTTTCAGTCGGGTGTCAACCGAGTCAGTGTCTTGTCCTACTTTTTTCTGTGCTATCGAAGGAGATTGTTTATGGATTTAATCTCTTGGATATTTAACTACCTGCAAGATATTTCTCTTATGAAGCTCCAGTGACATTTCTTCAATAATCTTTAATTTGGATTACTAATTGACCGAGGTAGTAATTAATAGAGTAACTTTGATCTTTCGCTTCTGATATCAACTTTGTTGCAATCTTAGAATTTTACCTGATGTTTTTCTTCAACCGTAGCGCCTATTTACTAGTTGGGGTAACATTTTTTTTTGTTGACCTGAATTTGTTCATCAAAAATTCTTTTATTACAAATTATTGAAGAGTGCCGCACTCTTCAATAATTTGTGATAAAACAAATATTTTTTGCGTCTGGCGGAATATGAAAAAATGAGCAAGAAAAATGGCTTTTCGCCTGGTACCCTCATTTTTTGAAAGCCCCGATAGTGGCTTCTAGCACTCAACCAATTAATGATGTTGTGACACTGAAATTTCTTGGAACTTTTCTTTCATGTTTTTTTTTGTGATACGAATGTAGTGAATTACTGATATCTTTGTTTTTCACGTTTAAAACAAAATGAAAAAAAATAATGAACGAAGTCATCCATGTGAACCGTCTCACTTTAAAGGTATATTGCATCTGGTGTACAAGCGTGTGAGAAAAGAGTTCCCTAGAGGCACAAATCAAATAAGAAAGAATTACTTAGGGTTGAAAGAATTACTCAGGGTTTTGTTCACAAATAATGCCCTCTGCTTTTCGATTGATGTACTTCCAGGCGCAATATGAACATTTTTCTCCATGATTTTCCAAAGTTGATTATATTTTCTCAAAATGATTATCAGTCAAGTCCTATCTGCTATAACCCTTTACCCGACGTAACAGCACAAACCAGTCAGCGCTATTTACAAAAAATCTCCTTTCAATTTTCATTATTTTTTTTTTATTTCTTTTTGTCTCAGAAACATAGCTTATGACCCCTCACTGGATCGAGTTCATTGAAATCGTTCCAATGAAGGGTCATAAGCTATGTTTTTGAGACAAAACATGAAAATACCTAGTTATTCAAGAATTTTGTTTGCACGTGTCGTCTGCTTCTAGAGTTAGGTGAAGGGATAAAGCAGCCGAAAGACAATTTAAAATTATTTAATCCCTTAACAAATCAAGTATCGGATGATAGCGCCAAGAATTTTTTCAGACAAGCTCCTTCCAATGGAGGAGTCACACACTGGGGTTTGGATGTATAAACAAGAGACTATTATGATCGCGTTGAGTTTTGAAACTGTATTATCTGGGTTAAGTTTTTTTTCACCTTTGGAGTTTTTGCAAGATTGTCGAACCGCTTCAGATATGGGTTGTGCAATCATTCCAGAATATCAGCACTTCCAGTTCTGTGGTCACAAAAGCGAACAGACAAAACCATCCTGATTGCGACCCAGATCCGCTCGAAATCCCCCCCCCCCCCCCCCCACCCCATCTACAAAGCTATGGAAACTCACTCGTCCAAAAAGAGATGCGATAACATTAAATCTAAGCTACTCTTTCTATTCGTTTTTTCTTGATTCAGTTTTAATTTCGCGAAATTTTACTTCTGAAATATCGAGTCATTGGATCGCGATCTGATTGAGAAAGCGGCCACTTTTGTGATCCCAGCACAGTACAACACACACAGATGATGCAGTAGCGCATAATAAAATTAATTATCTCTAATTTTCATAGTAAAAATTACTGTCATTCTGTTACTCCTCACCCATTGATTCCATACCCTCAACTTAAAAAATGGTAACTGAACTGCAAGTTACTTGTAAGATATACGTTATCGAAACAGAGATCAAGCCCAATGTATGGTAACCTGCAGATCCAACCGAGTATGTTGTAATCGAACATTCAAGGACGCATGAAGCGGGAAAGGGAGGGGAGACCCGCACTTGCCCCGCGGCTAGGAGGAGGCAAGGGGGCAACGCGTGCCATTTTTCACAAAAGTGCACTAGCAGAAAAGACTTGACTTTACGAGAACTGAAACTGAGAAACTCTCGAGTATTCGTTACTAACGCATTTTACGTGTGACAATGTCAATGTGGGTGTATTAGGTATGGTGGTGAAATTTGGCCGATAATCACCAAACACAGAGCTGTACAATCGGCGGGGTGATTTCTAAAGCTTTTTTCGTCCCTCGAGGGGAACAAGGTGTCATCTGCAATGCTTTAGCATTGCAGATGGCACCTTGTTACACCTCAAGGGACAATATATTTATTATATCAACACTATTGAGTATCACATTACAATTTATGATACGTTGTAGACTCCCGGTCTTAACTCATACCCAGAGTCGAGTGTCCTTTTTAATACAACTGCCCCTTGCTATCGGGTGCTTCGATGCCCTTGCGACATCGGTTTTCTTAAAACTCCGTTGAGTGTTCAAATCCAAATTTACGGTCTATCTTGCATGGTGATCAGACATTCGCGAGCCTGCCGAAAAAGAGTGTCTTATCTTATCAGAACTTAGCGCGGATAAAGCGGGGACTGAGTGGGGGTAACCCACCTTTTTATTTCACTTATTCATTGGGCTATTCAGGCTAAAAACCAAACATTTTCCATGACCCGAAAAATATATTATTTTCTGCGGAATAAATAATGGAATAGGATTGAAGTACTACATTTCTATTTCATTTCCATGTGTAAGTTATTATTATATGCAGTGCAGGAGTGTTATATCATGTCTTCCACAGCATGCTTCAATACTATACAGACCCGCACATGGCTCTCTGTGTCCTGTATAGACGTTTTGCCACACAACCAGTAGCGTTGATATTAGGTTGCGAGCCACCGTGAAAGGGGAGAGGGCTCTTTCCACCAACAGACCATTAAATGATTTTTTTTATTCACACGATGGCCAAATCAAAATAAAAATAACTAACAAGTGTGAAGTTAAGAGTAAAAAGGAATACCCCTTTCAGAGACAACCATTAAAAAACAATTTATGTTAATTAAGAGGTGACTCCCACTCTGAATATTAGGGCCGAGATCATAAAATTTTCAACACAATAGAGGGATACAAAGTCTATCCGCGTGCCAGACAGGAGAAGATACTTTGCCTCGCTAGTTTCTGTCGGAACTTTTATAGATTACCACAGAATTCTTCAACACCACAATAAATATCAATTTTCATGCGATACGTTAGACTGTGTAATGTTTTGGCCCTAAACATAGATTATGACCCCTCATCGTCGAGCTCGTTCCAATGAAGGGTCATAACCTATGTTTTTGAGACAAAAATGAAAAAAATTAGTTATTCAAGATTTTTTTTTTGCAAGTATCATCTGCTTTTCATGTTATTTATTTTAAGGTCACATATTTTTGCACAATGGCTAATCATGACCACAACATGAGTATCAACTCAAGACCAGAAGTGGGCGTTAATAAGCCATGTTGCCCATTTTAGAGAGGGTTTGCACCTCACAAGCACTGGTGACTGGGTCCTATTTTACCAGTAAAACAGAGCCTGTTTACCGCAGTGAACAGGCACTGCTTCACTTCCCGCGGTTCCCGCGGTTCCCGCGAGGATTCTTTTCATGTTAGATAATGGGTTAAGTGTTCAAATCCAAATTTACGGCGCATCTTGCATGGTGGTCAGACATTCGCTAGCCTGCCGAAAAAAGAGTATCTTATCTTATCAGTCCTTTGTGTGGTTACAGAGGGGATTAGGGGAGGGGGGGGGGGGTGGCAATATAGTGTTTCTAACTTGACTTGCACGACCGTTGAAATTGAACTAGTAGTCTGGTTTATCGCTACAAGTACAGGCCCGTAAAAGACGATAGTGAAGTTTGTATCTCCTTATCTGACACTACTAGAAGACGAACACTTGCCAATAATGTTGTGAAATTACACAACTTTTTTTTAGTTTTTACCTTCAAAACAAACATAGCTTATGACCCCTCATTGGAACAATCTCGATGAGCTTGTTCCAGTGAGGAGTCATAAGCTATGTTTTAAAGGGGAAAATGAAAAAAGAAATAATGAAGTCAAAATGTCATTTTTTAATTACGCTGGAAGGATAAATAACCACTGCGTTATGTAATGGGTTAAAAATCAGAATTTACCTTATCGTCAGTACTGGCAAGTCTTATGTAAGAAAAGTCATATAAAACCACTTAACATGCAAGTGCATTGTTTATAAAATTGTGTTACCGACAAAATTCAAGGGCACATTTTGTTTGTTTACAGCAATTTGTGAAAATAACATGACTCGAGGCGAGGACATTCAAACACCTACAGCGTCAGTGGAAATAACATGCAGGATGAACCCAGCAATATTTTTTTCTTAGATAAATCCCACGTGAGAGATTTGATAATTCAGTTTTGATAAAATCAATTTGCTACCCGCAAGGGGTTTGATAATTCAGTTTTGTTAATGCTACCCCCACGGGGAGGGGGTCGAGGAAAAACCATCACATTTTTTAAAATAAAATTCCTCTGATGAACAGATAGCTGCAACAACTGGATATTATACATCACGCTTCCCTTCCTTCAATGTGAAGAATGAGATTTGTTCAGGGAAATTCGGCGTGGGGGGGGGGGGGGGGGGGGGGGGGGGGTCAATATTTGTCGTCATGACGGGAAATGCAAGATTTTTGGCCGCGCCAAAATTGGACAGCTTTCGACCCTTGGGGCGATTTAAATCACTTTGTGAAAAGTCCATGTGCTATCAAATACATGTTCCAATTTTTTTTTTATCAAAACAAAGAATAAGACTCATCGTTGAGATGAATGCCGTTCAAATTGCGAAAGCAGAGTGGGGCACAAAAGTAATATGTCTCGCACGTTTGAGGTAACATTGGCAGGACCCCGGGCAGGACCCCGGAAGTGACGTCATGTCACGTGACCCAGTGGCGCCATGTTGTGTTGTCATGGTAACCCGCCTGGGCGGCCATGTTGTGATGTTATCGCCATAGTGATACGTGGTGTTAGTGCGCATGCGCAGCGCGTGTTGTTAGGGTGATACGTGTTTCCGTCGTCCATTTTGTATACTGAGGGCCGCCATCTTCGTTTCTATGGTAGCACGTGGTTGCCATGTTTCCCAATTTTCTGCAATGGGACGGGGGTATGTTGGGAGGGTGTGTTCGATTGAACCTGAGTATCACGAATTACCACAAACAACCCGACAAGTTTTACTATTTCGAATTCTTACAGAATTCTCTGCCTCTATCTATATATGCAATAGTTTACGTCTACCTAGGCATGTTCATTTGTCCTGGAGAATACTCCAGTAGCCTAGAAGAGCCTATTAACTGGAGCGGCTTTACTTATTATTACTATATTTAGCTTTTCTGGTCTATTCTTGTTAGTTCTGACCCTATTCCATGTACTCTTGTTGTTTCATTTATCTAGATCAATTATATAAATTATAACTAACCAATCAGATTGCTTGATTTCCCATAATTTGTATGCAGAGTTATCTCCCCTTATTACAAAGAAGTCGTATCCGATTCTCATTACCTCTATATCCAATGACCATATCCCACGGAATCTCATTTTTGGGAAACACCCGTGGCTATGGAATCCCTTTTTTGTCGTATGAGGGTTATGTAAAAGGCCTCAATGAGGCCTCATTTATTATCCCTCATAGCCTCATTGAATTTTGAGGTCATGAGGGCCATGAAAAAATCCCTCAATGAGGTATCATTTACTACGACTCTTAGCCTCATTTCGGTATTTAATAGGTATATCCTATGGAATCCCATTTTGGGAAACACCCGTGGCTATGGAATCCCTTTTTTTGTCGTATGAGGCCATGAGGGCTATGTAAAAGCCCTCAATGAGGCCTCATTTATTATCCCTCATAGCCTCATTGGATTTTGAGGTCATGAGGGCCATGAAAAATCCCTCAATGAGGTATAATTTACTACGACTCTTAGCCTCATTTCGGTATTTAACAGGTATATCCATCCTATGGAATCCCATTTTGGAAAACGCCTGTGACTGTGGAATCCCTTTTTGTCGTATGAGGCCATGAGGGCTATGTAAAAGCCCTCAATGAGGCCTCATTTACTATCCCTCATACCCTCATTGAATTTTGAGATTATGAGGGCCATGAAAAAATCCCTCAATGAGGTCTAATTCACCATCCCTCTTAGCCTCATCTCGGTATTCGAGAATACCTGACATTGTATTATTGGGGGATACTTGTTGGACTTTACATCCGGGTACTTCATGCTACATCCGGGTACTTCTGTTGGGGTAGTAGATAAAAAACAAACAACAATATATATAACATTTCATTTTTATTCAAGTATACAATTCAATTTCTCAAGGCATTTGTCTTAGTACTTCTTCTTGCATGGGCTAACCACTTCATCTTCTTGTGGGTTGAAGCTTCTTCCCATTGCATGGCTAGTTTCTTGATAAAACACATTATCTCATTTGATAACTTGGCTTTGTTGGTTGCTTTAATTTCCTGTCTGGCATCTTTTGGTTCCTCTTTCTCTAGCTGTTTCATAGTAGTAACTTCAGTCTTCTGAACATCATTCTTAGTAGTAACTTCATTCTTAGTTTCTGTAGAAACCTCATTTGTGGTTTGAGGGGAAACATCCTTCTTGGTTTGGTTCCTCTTTGAATCTTTATTCGTAGTGGTAACTTCATTCACATTAGAAACTTCAGACTTCTTCGTAGTGGTAACTTCTTTCGCAGTAGAAACTTCAGGCTTCTTCGTAGTGGTAATTTCTTCGTAGTAATAACTTAGTTCGTAGTGAAAACATCTTTCTTTGTTTCTGTAAAAACTTTGTTCATAATTTGATTAGTAACTTCATTCTTGTTTGTATTGGAAGCATCAGTCAGTTCTTCTGTCTTTATTCTTTTGTTTACTGATCGGCCAGTATCCACACATCTAGATTTTTTCTCTTAGCTGCATTTACCACACGATTCACTTGAGCCAGTTCTAGGGAAGTCAGCTTTAATCCAGCATCATTCTTGAAGAGCTGTATATGTAAGTCATCTTTGAATCTGAGAACTGTTGTTGACACAGACATCTTCACTCTTCGACGTTCAAAACGGAAATGAATTTACTTTCATACCAACACTCCTTTTATACTTTTTTTCTCTAATCTTCTTCTTCTTCTTCTTCTTCTTCTTCTTCTTCTTCTTCATCATCTTCTACTCGGAATGAGTAGTTTGTCATAAGGTTGTCGAACAGAAATCTTTGCTTTTCCAAGGCATATTTCTGTGATTCTTCAAAGTCAAAATCCTCTTCTTCACGAAGACGCTTGGCAGTTTCTTGAATTTTCTTGTGAATTGAGTCGTTGCAAAAATTTCTAATGTACACAGGGGTATTAATGTATTTCTCACTAATGGCTTCTTTGACACTCTTTTGTAGTGCTCTATATCCTGTTTCAACAGCATCTTCACTATCCATTCCATCCTCGATATATTTGTTCATGAAGTTGTCAAAATCGTCTTGGTATTTGTCATAGGCACTTTGGACGATAGTTCCCATCATAGAAATGTCTTCTTCTTCGTCTTCTTCGTCTTCTTCTTCTTCATATTCCATATCTTCTGATAGTTCCGACGATTCATCGGAGTCCGAATCTCTTGACCAATTTTTTGGTGCACAACTGGATTGCATTGCGTCCGCTCTCCTCGAAGGTTAGATTACAAATAACAAGTTTCTTGCGAGCACGACCCTTTTATAGGATGTCGGACAGAACATTGATGATGGGTTTGATCAACTTCCTAAAAATCCTCCTTTCTATATGATCCGTCTTCTTTTTCGAAAAGATAGTTCTCTCCTTGGTAAGGCAATTTTCCTAATCTGGTGTTTGTATGGGATCAGCTTAACTCTCTCAGATTTGGTTATAGGTACTGCTCCCTTCAAGATATTCGAGGCACAATCACATATACATTGTATCAAATCATCACTGGCTGTCTTCAGCACAGTCTTGGCTTCATATCGATCCGCATCAGATAGGATTCGCAGTGTATCTAAATTTCTTTCTAGTCTTGTAGTGTTGTTCGATTTTTCCGATTTCCTCATAGGTCAGTAAGCATTCTCGTGACTGTGCATGTTGTCTGATCTGGAAAAGGCCTTTTCGCAATATCTACAGCAATGGATTTTCATGACTTCGCTCGTTCGTGGTCGTAGAACAAATGAGGTTATTTTCACACCAACACTCCTTTTATACCTTTTTCAGAGCTAGGACTGGGTTGATAAGCGCCGAGAGAAAGCAACTCTTTCGTAGTATACATCTTTTTATATCTGGAGAAATTCCATCATCTGTTAGCAGCTTCAATACATGTTCGTATTTTCGCAGGTCATCAAATTCAGCCACATTCAGTGGTATCTTATCTTCGAGGATGTTAGTAGCACATCTGCATAAACGGGTAATCACATCTTCATAAGCAGCGTGTAGAACGGCATCGATTTCCACCTTGTCAGCATCCCGTAAAAATTCTAAAAGTGCTTTATTCTGGTCAGTCATGGAATCGCCAGTATCTCTCTGCTCTTCTCTTCTTCTTGGACAGTTATGTTCTTCATGCCTCTTCCTGTTATATGGTTAGGCGAACAACTTCGTACAATATCTGCAGTGGAGCCGATGATGATTCTTCTGGCGTCTTCGAGCATTATCCGATCTTGAAAATAACTTGGAACAGTATCTGCATCGAACTGGTAACATGTCTTCACTCGACGACGGTCAGGACACAAATGAGTTTATTGTCATAACAACACCCTTTTTATACCATTCCCAACAGAAGTACCCGGATGTAGCATGAAGTACCCGGATGTAAAGTCCAACAAGTATCCCCCAATCATACAATGTCATATATTCTCGAATACCGAGATGATGCTAAGAGGGATGGTGAATTAGACCTCATTGAGGGATTTTTTCATGGCCCTCATAACCTCAAAATTCAATGAGGGTATGAGGGATAGTAAATGAGGCCTCAATGAGGGCTTTTACAAAGCCCTCATGGTCTCATACGACAAAAAAGGGATTCCACAGTAACAGGCGTTTTCCAAAATGGGATTCCATAGGATATACCTGTTAAATACCGAAATGAGGCTAAGAGTCGTAGTACATTATACCTCATTGAGGGATTTTTCATTGCCCCCATGACCTCAAAATTCAATGAGGCTACGAGGGATAATAAATGAGGCCTCATTGAGGGCTTTTACATAGCCCTCATGGCCTCATACGACAAAAAGGGATTCCATAGCCACGGGTGTTTCCCAAAATGGGATTCCATAGGATATACCTGTTAAATACCGAAATGAGGCTAAGAGTCGTAGTAAATAATACCTCATTGAGGGATTTTTCATGGCCCTCATGACCTCAAAATTCAATGAGGCTATGAGGGATAATAAATGAGGCCTCATTGAGGGCTTTTACATAGCCATCATGGCCTCATACGACAAAAAAGGGATTCCATAGCCACGGGTGTTTCCCAAAAATGGGATTCCATGGGATATGGCCATTGGATATAGAGGTGATGAGAATCGGATACGACTTCGTTGTAACAAGGGGAGATAATTCTGTATACAGATTATGGGAGATCAAGCAATCTGATTGGTTAGTTATAATTTATATAAATGATCTAGGTAAATGAAACAACAAGAGTACACGGAATAGGGTCAGAACTGGTCATGAACAGACCAGAAAAGCTAAATATAGTAATAATAAGTAAAGCTGTTCCAGTTGATAGGCTCTTCTACGCTATCAGCCTCCAGTATACAAAATGGACGACGGAAACACGTATCACCCTAATAACACGCGCTGCGCATGCGCACTAACACCACGAATCACTATGGCGATGACGTCACAACATGGCCGCCCACGCGGGTTACCATGACAACACAACATGACGCCACTGGGTCACATGACATGACGTCACTTCCGGGGGCCTGCCCGGGGTCCTGCCAATGTTACCTCAAACGTGCGAGACATACTACTCACAAAGGAAACTATGGCAGAAAAACTTAGAAATTAGGGAGATAAAAAAATATAATGGAAAAGTCAGTCTAATGTCTTATATTAGATGTTGGTTGAGTCATAATATAAATTTAAGGAGCCGTGTGATCCAACAGTTAATATCGATTAGACTCACTGTACTAGCAGAAGTATAGTAGTAGCGATAACAGCAGCAGTAGTAGTAAAGGTTTTAGAAGTAATGATTTTAGCAGTGACACTGATAAATGCTAACACAAGAGATGATAGGCAATGAATTTGAAATCAAAGAATTTGGAAATCTTCGGTCTAAAACCCTGAGGTCTCGGTGCGTGTCGACTTCCGGGTCTTCAAACATCTCAGTGCCACGTACTCAGTTATTTAAACCATTGTCAGGTATATACTGAAAAAGGAGTCCATGAAATACCAAGTGTGTGCTTTCAGAGTTCTAGAGATTCGACACAACTCCCTCCGAGAAAAAATGCCAACTTTTCCTCCTCGAAATGACACAAACATTTTACAGGAGAGAATGTGAGAGAGACAACCTTACTGTCTCAAAGTGTACAAATTTATGCATGTATCTCAGAAGAACTCAGACTTCGAGTAAGGATGTGTCGAAAATACGGATAAATTCAAACGCAAAACGTACAAAGCCCAAACTGGACTTTTCGAAATGGACAAATGAATCATGAAGCAAAGGAAAGAACGGAAGCCGACATTGTCGGCTTCCGTTCTTTCCTTTGCTTCATGATTCATTTGTCCATCTTGAAACTTAAGGTCTCGTTACAGTTATTCAGGAGAAAATGTCGGCTTTTCAAGAAATGTTCAGCTTCTGATTAACACGGCCGAGGATATTTCGCATTTAAATTACCTCCCCTATTCACAATACTCACAATGTATATAGTTTCTGGAAGCTCTGAATATGGCCCTTTCTGGAGACAACTGTACACAACAAAAATCTTACAATATCACTCAAATACACTCAGCCGAATGACACAGTTGATGGCTAAAAAAATGGCTCAAAATGGTCAAAATTTTCTCATTTTGGGGATAAATCTCCAATTTTCGTGCATCGATAGTGATAAAACTGTGTTATAGGAATTTCTCATTCCTCCACTGAGGGTTTTACAGCATAACATGATCATTCTGACAAATAAAAAACATATGGATTTCTTATTCATTTTTTCAGAAGGCTTCCTCAAAGCAAATTTACACAAAAATTGTCCCATTTGTAAACTGCAAATTGTCAGGTCCCAAACAGGTCTGGGATAGTCATTTAACACTTCCATGTGACCTTGACCCCCAACTGAAATGCACTTGACAGTACACAGTTTGAATCAAGACCATCAACAGATTATTTTGGCCATATCACCATTAATGAGAATTATTTACTAAATCCACACCACCATAAACTAAAACTATAGCTCAAAATAGTCATTTGGCTGAGGATATCCAATAACCTCGGAAATGACCTTTTAATAGGAAACGAGACCATAACAGCGCGGTCACCACATGACAAGTAGTTTTATATGTAATCTATGATTTTAGTCGTCAAGCATGATTTATTTATTTATTTATTTATTTATTATTTATTTACAAATATTTGGGATATATCGTGTTGGATACTTTCGCCGGCGAGGAACTGTAGATCAGCAAGTGAAAATTGTCAGCAGGTATTTATTTCATCGCAGTTCAGAGGCAAGGATTGAGAGGTCGGCCGAAGCCAATATTATAACACTTTTACAATTGTATTTTCTAGAACTGTATTTTCTATTTATGGAAATGACTGACAGAAATGGATCGTTAGAGCTTCAAAAGACGTAGCAATTTACCAGTAGGTAAATTGCTACGTCTTTTGAAACGCTAATGATTTATAATCTGTTTAATATATGTTTTTACGCGCGCAAATCCAACTTTTTCCAACGAAATCTACACAATGCTAAATAACGCGGAACTGAAATTGGAACTGTATTTTTTTCCATTGCCGTTAGTTGCGAATTTCACCGTTTTCGAGTACGCAGAACGAGTCGCGAATATGAACTATTTAGTATAGAATCACTCCTCGACAAAGCGATAAATCATTAAATTAACTTAAGCATAATATTAGAAAGGCAAGTTATAAGGAATTATGTATTTACAGAAAAGACACGTTCCAAGAAAAGGATATGGTAAATTCGATGGACTCTATTAACGTTATACTGTTCTGACCTCGTTCTAAGACGAACAAGGTTTGAAAGGCTAAAAACCCGCTTCCTTCATATCAATGACGGAAGTTTCATAAAAAATTATATTCAACTCTCTAGTCGCATGTTTTGGTCTGCAATGATCAGCGCATTTAAATTATTCACGTACGAAATTACGGTTCAAACGACTTGAATATTTGCAGGTGAATGAAATATATGGATCTTGTTCGATATGGGCGAGATAGATTTTTCCCGTGGGATGCAGTAATGCTCTGTCCTCACGTCGCGTCATGGAATTTCGCGCTTGCACAACATTTGACAAAAGCATTCGTTCTCAAATCGAAACATTTGCCTGTTGTCTTTTTTATCTTTCACGGTTATCACGTCTTGTATTATTGATCCATTGGAACCAATGCGTGACCAAAACAAGGTTTTTATCACGTCAGCGTTTGGCCTCATGAATCCTGCTTCAGAGGTTTGGAAGCGTGGAGATAATATGGCTCCAGAAAGCAATATGAAGACACGGGAGGACAATGATCATCAAATAACGTGAATGATCTCATTGGAAATGCAAATTCTGAACTTGTGAAAAACAGGTGTGCTGCTAACAAGCTGGCTCTTAATGCTTCTAAAACCACATTTATATTATTACACCCTCACGGTGATTTATACACTGCCAGAGACAAGAGCATATCCATTAAAAACACAAACATACAACTAATCGTAAATGAGCAAGAGGAAACAACACTCAAGTTTTCAGGAATCCACTTGGATCAAAATCTAAAATTTAAGCAGCAAGTGTCAGCCGTTTGCCTAAAAATAGCTAGAGCAATACATGCCATAAACCGAGCAAAACGATTTCTCCCACTGCATGCATTAAGAACACTATACTTTTCCTTAATCCATAGTCACTTAACGTACGGTATTCGTGTATGGGGACATTCTCCCTTTGCTAGTAGGAGTTTGGGCTTGCAAAAGAAGGCTATCCGAATTATAGTGAATAAATCTTACAGATCCCATACTGATCCACTTTTTAAAAGCTGTCGAATACTAAAATTGCACGATCTCTACAACCTGTAGACGCTTTTGTTCATGCACGACTGGTGCAATAACAAATTACCTGTTTCCTTTGACGAAACGTTTGAAATACACCATAATCCGTCGGGCATGAACAAAAGGCAGTCTGGCAAAATACTTATACGTTAGCCCAGAACTAGTTTTTCATCCGACTTACCTCTCCATTCCTTCCAACGTCGTTGGAACGAAATCCTTCCATTAATTCAACAATACAATAGGTCTCAATTCAAGAACAGATTAAGAGAGAACGCACTAAGTTCATATTTGACTAACATTTCCTGCACCAATCCACAATGTCCTGACTGCATCTCGAACCCTTCTGGATCTCTCCACATCGATTTTCAACCCTAACCGTACAGTTCTAGTCATTAACCCATGCTAATCTCACGACCGGGAAAAAAAAAGAAAATTAGGCTCGACCACCCCCACTTCCAACTCTGATGTCAGAACAAATGTGTTCTTTGTGTTTTATTTTTTTTTAAATGGGAGCGACAGGAAGACAGCCTTTATGGCTATGCCGTTTCCACGCAGAAGACTATTACCTTGTATAATACTTTATTTTTGTTATGAACTTATCATGTAATAGTGTACTGCAAAAATAAAGATTCATTCATTCATTCATTCATTCGTTGCTTCTTGTGACACTGAATTGACCTTAATGTGATCACATGTGAATGGAGCATTTTCCCGAGAAATGTGCTATCGGGTACTCTTCCAAAAGATTCACTTATTTGAAGAGATTCTACGTTGCGTGGTTTTTGTTTTATAAGTCTTGATCTGTTTCTGGGGAAAGAGCATTCTCACACCCATAGACTATATATATATATGTGTGTTCCTCATAGCAAATATAGTCCGCATAGAGTAAATTTGGTGGTCTTTGGGGGTGTAGGACAAAGGCTCCCAGGACAAAAAAATCCCCGGACAAAAGATCCACAGACAAAGCGCACTAGGACAAAAGATCCCCAGGGGTAGAACAAAAGATCCCTGGACAGAAGATCCCCAAAAAGATCCCTGACACAAAAGATTCCCAAAGATAGAAATAAATTTATGTTTTGGTTTGTCTCTGAGAAAGGTTAAGTTCTTCGAAAAAATTAGCTTATCTCCCATCTGTAAAGTGCTATAAATATAGATCACAAGCGAAAGAAACCCATGATAAAATATGGATATCATTGGAGCTGGCTCAATGAGCCAGTTCCAATGATATCCATATTTATATTGTTTTACTGAGATATTTGAAAATTTTATTTTAAGGAAACCAATACAAAGAAAAAAATCAGCAATGTTGGTTTTTATGCACGTATCTTTTTTGCCAGGGATCTTTTTGTGAGGGGGTCTTTTGTCCTACCCTCGAAAATGTTTTCGACCTGGATATATTTTTTGCAGGGGATCTTTTGTCCTACCCTAAAAAAAACCTGGCGATCTTTTGTCCTAGGAAGCATTGTCTGGGGATCTTTTGTCCGGGGATCTTTTGTCCTAGGGAACCTTTGTCCAGATCCCGGTCTCTGGAATGGTGTGGTTTGTTTACAGCATCTGTAAAATATGCACACTTCAGACCATATGTGATTATGTTACTTATTCAGATCTTAAAACGGGTTGAATCAGTTACATAACACGGTCACGTGACTGAATTTTAACCCTTTAGCTAACACTAGAGAGGGCGCAACGTGAACCAATTTTTCTTGATGAATACATATATATTCATTTCTGAAAAACATTCCTTAGCACAAAAACATAGCTTATGTGCCCTCGTGCGAACGAACCTCACAAGCTCGTTGCAGTGAGAGGCCATGGGCTATACTTTTGAGACAGAAATTGACAAAAAAAATAATAAATTTGAATGGCAAGTTTTTTGTGAACTGCGCTGGTGGACGTAGCCGTGAAGTAAGGTTAAACGTTAGATCTTTTTCCAGTTCAAAGAGCGAAACGGTTGAAAGTTTCTACATAACAAGGTCACGTTTTTGAGAGTTAAGGCACTACGTAGCAGAATAATTGGTGTTGAACAGTGTTCACGATGTCAGGTGATAATTGCATTTAAAAATTCGTTTGGCAGCAAAAATACAGCCTTTGACACCTATATTTGACACATAAAATGTACTTTTGTTGGGCCTCAAGGGTTTTGAAGCTTATTACTTCAGTGGGTCCGGGACGACCCGCGTTGTATCCTTGGGCAAGACACTTTATCCCGGTTGCCTACATGGTTGGTACGATGACGCCGTATACTAAGGCGTACTGCACGTCGATGGTGCACATGCCTTCAACCGCTGTAACCCTGCTTGAGCGGAGCTTGAACAGAGATAGAATGTTGAGGAGCTGACAGTTGCTCGTCGATTCTCTCCGGGTACTTCGGCTTCCTCCACCCGTAAAACTGTCACGGTCACGATTAGCCATTGTGCATAAGTATGTGACCTTAAACACCAATAAATAAATAAATTCAGTGGGTCGTTTTTCCAGAAAATCGCTATCTGACGACACATGCGAGACAGAATTCACGCTCATCATGTAATCTATAGTAATAATTGAGCCGATTTCTTATGGATAAGATGAATTAGCAGGTTATCCATTCAACCCTTTACCAAACATGAAAAGAAGACGACACGTGCAAAAACATTCTTGAACAACTATTTTTTTTCATGTTTTGTCTCAAAAACATAGATTATGACTCCTCATTGGAACAAGCTCGACGATCTCGCTCCAATGAGGGGACATAACCTATGTTTTTGACACAAAAATAAAAAAAATAATGAAAATTAATTGGCGATTTTTGAGAATAGCGTTGACTGGTCTTGGCTGTAACTTTGGGTAAAGGGTTAATCTGATTCTTATCAAAACATTTCTTTGTTACTTTTTTTTTGCTTTATCGTTTTTTAAAATCCTTCTGGAAGATAATAAATTATTTGCTACTAAGTTTATTTGAAGTGAATAAACTGAATAAACAATAATCTTGAAATTATTTTGTGAATGTTACTAATAGCCCTTTACTTTTTTATTATCTATATGTTTTAGCATTTATTGGTTTTTTAGCAACTAAAATACTTAAAAAGAGCCAGGTAATAATACTAAATTAAAATATCGTTATTTGAGTGCAACAAGTCGCCATCTACAATGCTTTAGCATTGCAGATGGTGCCTTGTTGCACTCAAAGGTCGATACATGGCTAATTTGTTCTCATTTACAATCAGATTCAATTTGGCACCGCAATTTTTCATTTGGCAACAAAAAAATACTTTGGCACCGAACAAACTTCCACTTATCACAACAAACTTCCACTTAGCACTAAGAACGTTCGGACTAGTCTGAACACTGGTGTGACACCAGTCTTTTGACTTATAAAAAGGACTGGTCACGTATGGGTGTAAATCTCCAACTGTTCATCTGACCACAATCTATTTATTTATTTATTTATTTATTTATTTATTTATTTATTTATTTATTTATTTATTATGGTTTAACGACGCAGTAACAGCCAAGGTCATATCGTGTCGGTGACAGTTTTACAGGTGGGGAAGCCGGAGTGCCCGGAGAGAACCACCGAGCAACGACGAGCAGCTGCCAGCTCCCCAACATCGTAACTCCGCACTGCAGCACAGGCATGGTTAAATTGGTTGAAAACATGCGCACCATAGACGTGCCTTACGTCTTAGTACACAGCGTCATCGTGCCCCCATATGGACAATTGGGGTTAAGTGCCTTGCCCAAGGACACAACGCGGGAGCCCGAATCGATCGCTCAGATGGTCGGTCACCCATCCAAGGAGTGACAGGGCTCGAGGTTGCTTAACTTCGGTGATCTGACGAAAACAGGTTACCGCAACTCCTTCGCGCCCCCTCCAACCACAATCATTCAGTCACGAAACAAAAAGTGGTTGGAGTTATACTTGTCGAGCTTATTTCACGTATAATTTATAAAAGTAGATCCTGTCACTAACCTCATGATCAAGAGTTTCATGAGTGTCATTTGATACACGTTATAAAGCTTAAATTTATTCTTGATACAATGTAAATTATCGTTAAAAGGGCTAATTAACACGATAAATTTATCATCGGCTGGAACTGGTGGAAATACCAAATCAATAATCATATATCCAAAAGAACATAAAAGTTGTTATTGGTGGATTGCGTTTGGGAGGAGTTCAAGTAATGCTTGAATAATAGCAATGGAGTACACATTATTTTGTAACACCAAACACTAAAGGGAAATTGAACTAGGATTACCCATGATAAAGGCAGAAGAAAACAAATATGATTTAATGGCCGTTGTAAGAAAGGAGAGATAAATGTGTTGACTTTGTAAAGCAAACACTCGGTAAGTAAAAATGTATGTGGTAACCAACCATGGACTGTTTGATTTTGATTTCCGAGTATTAGTGTATTTATGCAGAGTTTTATTAACCCTTTACCTAACGCATACGATATCAAAATTTATTTTTCTAATTATATTTTTTTTCAAATTTTCAAAAAGTCAACAAACCATATCACCTGATACCTCATTGGAACGAGCTCATCCCAAGAAGGGGTCACATGCTACGGTTTTGTTGACATATTTTTTAACCCTTTACCCAACGTAACGACCAAAACCGGCCAGCGCTATTCAAAATCAACTTAATTTGAAACCCCCAAACTTGAAAAAACACGTTTGTATCAGCCCCCACCCCTCCCCCTCCCCGTTCCGACTCCGTATCAGACAGATTCAATTCCCGGTAAACATTCACATATATGGATTATTGTTATTACGCACTAAAATATAGTTCCTGAAATTTTGACCAATTTCAACCCAATTTAAACTGAAAAATGGGGGAAATGGGCTTTATCTAACGGGACTGTTAGATAAATGTATTATCATGAACGTGTGCATGTCCTGTAATTTGTATCAGATTCTCGGTTTACTGCAATCGTATATACGATCGAGATTCTGATACAAATTACATGACATGCACATGGCCCATGATAATGTATATGTACACTTTACTTGTTTGTCGAAAAGATACTTGGGAACCCAACAAGCACCAAAGGTGTAGTTCCTGCACCTCCCGACGATCCATGATTTACAAATTTGCTTCTTGCTTCTACTAAGCTAGATTTCTTACTTCAACATACATATTCTCCTTTCAGATAATAAACACCGAATATTGAGGAATCTCACGGTCAAACAATCCATCTTTCTTTTCGACATGACAAATCTACGCCAGTAATTTGTGTCAGCTTCTAGTACACGGCTTGGAGCTGACTGTGCCAAAATAATTGTCCTCGACAGTGTTCACTCTGTCGGGTGCCACCAATTGCACTAAAATATTTCATTTGGCACCCAAAATACAGCATTTGGCACCAAAATCTGGCACCAAAAATATACTTTTGGTAGGACTCAAAGGCTTGTGTTTTATTATTTCCGTGCGTCGTTTAAAAAAAAAATCGCTGTCTGAGGACACAGGCGAGACATACTTTACGCCTGTCAAGTATTTATTTTTTATTGGGGTTTAACGACACTTTCACCAGCTAGGGTCATCTCGTATCGGACTGTTTTACGGTGGAGGGAGCCGAAGTACCAGGAGAGAACCACCGAGCAACGGCGAGCAACTGTGAGACTCCCCAACATACTAACTCCACACAAGCAGGGTTAGCATTGGTTGAAGACAAGTGTCCCATCAACGTGCAGTACGCCTTAGTACACAACGCCATCGTGACCCATACGTTTAGGATTAAGTGTCTTGCCCAAGAACACAACGCGGCCGTCGAAGGTGGGCTTCGAACCGAAGACCTCTCGACTTGCAGCTTGCATCTCTACCTACTGAGCCACCGTGCTCCCCGCCTGTCAAGTAATCAATATGTTACAGCTGGTTGTAATCATTGTTCTTTTTAAACAATTTATCCACTTGATCTTGGCTCGTATAAAACCATTTATTTGCTGCTTACCCGGGGGGGGGGGGGGGGGGGGCACTAAAACTTTGCAAGACGTGACGTCCTATTTTTTATTCGGCTCCCTTTTTCACCCACCCACCCACTACGTGCAAATTTTCTACTACCGTTCTCAGACACCCACCCCCACTCTCCCATTAAAATCCAAAATAAACTTATAAACTTAGTAGGCACAGCTGTCTTTAGGGGGTTTTCATAATGTTCTTAAACTGGTACCACCAATTTAAACCTCTGTGGGCTGCTGTGGGCCCCAATCTACAAATGGCAAGCTGTTCATTATCAGGCTTGGCCAGAGCAGGGGTACATATACGGGAACAAATTTTCATTTGAATTGTTCCCAAAATATTGTCTGCACATTTTCTACATTTCGAACAAGACACCCACCCCCTACTAACGTGTGACATTTTCCCAGATTGAGCCCAATATTCTCACATATAAAGCCTCCTGATGTTGTATTTATGTTAAGAGTGTGATGTACAGCATCATCTTTAAGATTTGAAACACAAATGATGGTATATATTAACTGATATATTGATATATTTTTTAAAAATTCAAAACATTGCACAAGTTGGAAATGCACATTTTTGGCGCACTCAAGAGACCCACCCACCCACCCCCACGTCACGTCTTGCAAATTTTTGGTGCCCCCCCCCCCCCCCTGGCTTTTTTATCGTCCTTATTCTTACTATAATCCTTCTGGAAGATAATATAAATTATTTGCAACCAGTTTATTTGGAGTGAATAAACAGTGAGTAAATGATAATCATGAAATTATTTTGTAAACATTAATAAGCCTTTTACTTTTTTATTATCTACATTTTTATCATTTGTGGGGTTCTGCAACTAAAATACTAAAAACAGCCAAGTAACACAAAATTAAAATATCGGACTTTGAGTGAAACAAGGCGCCATCTGCTATGCAGATGACGCCAAGTTGCACTTAAGGAACGATAAAATGGTTAATTTGTTCTCATTTACAATCAGATTCTATTTGGCACTAAAATCTTTCTTTTACAGCCAAAATGTTCATTTGGCACTGAACTAAAATTCTACTTGGCACCAAAAATTCGGGCCATAGTGAGCACTGGTCCTCGATGAAGAACAGACCACGCACCAGAGTTCCATGCAATAATTATTATATTACATCGAACAAACCGAGGAAAAATCTTGCTACCCATCGGGATTCCAATTCTAAGTACACTGCCCATAAACCATGCCCAAGACAGACATCTCCATTCTAGAACTTAGAAATAACGAAACAGAATTTAGAAATTCCATTAACCCTCTGCTCACTGTTATCTAAATACCAAGATTTCCAGCAGTAAATTTTCCCCATAATGCACATAGGAATTTAACCCTCTACCAAACATGAAAAGCAGACGACACATGCAAACAAAATTCTTGAATAACTATTTTTTTTCATTTTTTGTCTAAAAAACATAAGTTATGACCCCTCATTCGAACGAGCTCGAGGAACTCGTTCCAAAGAGGGGTCATAAACAATGTTTTTGAGACAAAAAATGAAAAAAATAATGAAAATTAATTGGCGATTTTTGTGAATAGCGCTGGCCGGTTTTTGCCGTTACGTTGGGTAAAGGGTTAACCAATTCAATGTTCTTTGACAGAGCTCATTGAACTCTGTCAAACAAGACTGAATTGGTTAAATTGATAGTTGCATTATGGAAAAAAATCTGCAGCTTCAAAATTGTGGTATTTTGACATCAGTGTGCAGAGGGTTAAAAAGGCACGGTGTGTTCCACCAGTCGAACGTCCCCGACTATTCCGCAGCTGTTTTAGAAAGTGTATACAGCACGCGATTAGTGTCCGAGTATCATTAGAATCCTCGATAGTACGTCTCAGCCAATCGGAGGAAAGGAAAGTAATCTGGTATATAATATACCTGAATGCACCGAACTGTACTATTTTGTCCCAAAGAACGAAATCATACGAGGTGGTTGGGGAAAATTTACGGCTTCGTCCTTTTCACTTTCATTTTTTTTTTTGTCACGTAAGGATAGTTACAGGGGTCTGAAGCGACATTGCCCAATAAAAGTTTTGTAAAAAAATAGCAGGATTGTCGAGATTCTTTTCAAGTCTGTAGTCTTATCAGATCTCCAGAGAGACTGACTTTTTAACATCTCAGAGGCAACCAGCTTTCAAAGCGTTTCCGTGTATGATTTGGATGCACCATCAGCTGACAACTTATTTGACAGACATGAGCGATTGATGTCACGTCACGTGCTATCGCTAATTTATGCCGGTACTCTTTTGGTCTCGTTCCATCATCATTGGAAAGTCGTTTCCTCCACTGACGGGAATAAGCAACGATAAATTTTAAAAGCGCTGCGGTAACTTAGAAACCGCAGAACACTTATTGTTCTACTGTCCGTATTATCAAGAGATTAAGAGAGTTACATCAGAGTCTTTACCTTTTCCTATAGATATTTACACTTTCACGTATGGCAGTACTAGCCTGACGAATACTGAAAATTGTCTCATATTCAGAACAGTGCAGAAATACATTATGCAATCCGTGCGTTTCGGCTAGCGTTTGTGTGTGTATGTGTATATATATGTGTATAAGCGGCGCATTGGCGCTGGCTGGAGCGACTGGATGGTATAATGTATATATTCCAGATGTGCTTCGACAGTTAACCCCTCCTTATCCTGCATATTCTGCAGTTTGTTGGATGCTGGCATTCCAAACGCAGCACAACAGAATCCGAAACATGGATGCATTGATTGATTAGTGATTCTAACACAATTTTTATATGTTCCCGTCTCAGACATAAACATTCTGACTGGACGTATTTGCTTTATACATGTAACTTCCATCAATATCAATTGTAGTTTGATAACTCTTTGAACCACTCCCATCAACTGCCATCTTTCATTTTGTGTACTTGTTTGACCCTGGGAGACGACTCACATAAACCATAGGCCTTCTGTTGAATCCCTATCACTTGTTGTATTTCCTATTTAAGCAATGTGTACAAATCCATCGTTATTCATTTTTATCATATGACTCGTCCGTTTTGTTCACTTTAAGACATTTCATATTTTGTTTTCATATTAATCAGTGATAAATAAAGACCTCCGTCAACTTCATAGGTCAATTTCAAAACTAGACAATTTGATTGGCTGAACAAAATACAACTGGGCCACATTTTCATAATTTGCATAATTAGAGTTGGGAGCTTTCATTGGTCAATTTCAAAACCGGACAATTTGATTGGCTAAACAAAATACAACTGCGTTACATTTGCATAATTTCAGTAGGGAGAATTTACGTTATCTGTCCTATTTAGGGTGGGTTATATTGTATTAATCTTTTACCTACAAGAAAAACGCCATTTATTTTTTTTATATTTTCACTTTTTGCTTCCAAAACATAGGTTATGACCCCTCATTGGAACGAGCTCGATGAGCTCGTTCCAATGAGGGGTCATAACCTATGTTTTGGAAGCAAAAAATGAAAATTTTTAGTGATACGAGGATGTTTTTTCCAAGTGCCGTCTGCAGCTCAAGTTAGGTGATCGGTTAAAAAGTCATACTAAGTGGCTAATTTGTGCGTGTGTGTCATATGATAAATAGAATATGAAATGAGTGTCTTTCTCATATAATATTTATGAAACTGGTCCGACTTTTCCGCTGGGGCTCGCCAAAACGGAAAATTCTTAGACTCGTTTCATAAATATTATATGAGAAAAGCACTCATTCCATATCCTCTATATATTCTGTCCACAAACACAATTGATGTATACATTTTTCTACAATTCATGAATAAATATTGTTTAAACTAAAATAAGTCTACCCCTGTTTTCACCTAATATCTCTTTTTCTATTTTATTTTTCAGGTCAAACATGGGTTGAACGAATTCAGCTAGATGTTCAAAAAACAATATTTAGTGGATTGTTGGACTACGTAGCAACACAATGAATCAAACGGACTGTCTAAAATGGTAGAAACAGTCGGTGACGCGTTAGATGCAATTATCCTCGTTTTCTCCATCTCTGGAATCATCATCTTAACCGTATCTTTGTCTTACAAATTATGCAAAAAATTAGTGATCCCAAGTTTGTGGAAGTTCGGTCTCTACATGCTAGATATACCGTATCTCTTTCTGTCAATAGGCTTGACGTTATTCGTCGCGCACACCAAAACACAGAACACGGTGACTTGCGAAGCCTCAGGATTTTTCATAGTGTTCGCTTTACTACAGTGTCCATGTAGCTTTCTTTCAGCAGGGGTTATTATTTCGTTTGTCCAATGTCCTGGCAAATCCCTCCATACATCAAAATATCACAAGAATATTTTTTTGATTATCACGGTTCCCATACTGCTTGTCAATGTTGCTCTTGCGGTCGTGCCATTAATTCCAATGGAATATTTCAATAAGACATCACCCTATCCGATAGGGTGTCTTCCGCTACGTCCGATACCACAGAGCGGATCCGCATATGCCCTGTTCATATATCTGTTAGTCTGGGTTCTCATTATTGCTGCAGGTAGTTTTTGCATCGTTAGTGTTCTTAAGGTATGGAAAACCTTCAGCAATCGAATTCACTCGTCAGCTGCGGCGTCAAATATTCTTCAAACACAAAATATTAGTCAGGGTAGAACGTGGCAGAAGTTACTGCTGTTCGAAGAAAGTTTGTGGATTGTCGTCATTTTTATTACTACATTAGTGGAATATACGAATAAGATGGAGACAGATGTTGCTTCTTGGATTGTCATGACATCATTGGGAGTGACTGTTATGGTGCATTCTATATTTACGATTGTCGAGAATGTCCTGTGGGGAAGTTGCTGCTGTAGAACGAGTCAAAACAACAGAGAATCCGCAAGGAAACTGAAGAAATTGGAACTAGTCAAAGTCGACGTAAGTCCTAGCTCATTACAATCGTGCAATTTTTAGGGTACTCGCGAGAGGGTTATAACCGGACTGTTGAAGACGGTTAGGTCATTGTTCCTTTTTTGTTATAGTCACCTACACAATTTTCAATCGCAAAAGCGGAGTGTAACAGACATGTACCCTTTCAGTTTCGTTGTTCTCAGTATTAACAAGTCTATATAAATCAGATGACCGAATCACAATAATTGTACTTTAGTTCGGATGTGCAATAAATATATTCTGCAGTCAGATGGGAGGGTTGTAGGGTAAAGTTTTCTATCGATCACCAATTTGGTCATTATATCATGAACTCGTCGGCTAACCTTTGATGTAACTAGAGAACGCTACTTGCAAAAAAAAGACTTGAATAACTTAATAGTTTCATTGTTTTTGCTCACAAAAATATAGCTCATGGCCTTTCGATTGATCGGGCTCGACGTGTTCAAGGATCAAAATCTAGGTTTTCGAGGCAAAATTATTTTTTATAAATAGCGCTGGCCTGTTATGGCCGTTACGTAGTCAACGAGTTAACCCTTTACCTAACATGAAAAGCAGACGACATTCGCAAAAAAAATTCTTAAATAACTAATTTTTTTGTCTCAAAAACATAGATTATAATCCTTATTTGAACGACCTCGACGAGCTCGTTCCAACGAGGGGTCATAACCTATGTTTTTGAGACAACAAATGAAAAAATAATGAAACTTAATTGGCGATTTTTGAGAATAGCGCTGGTCTCTTATGGCAGTTACGTTGTCAACGAGTCAAAGCTTCTGTCGAATATGGTTAATCTACATAAACTTTCAAAACTAGTTACAACATGCTCGCTACGTGTAGCCCAAGGTGCTGATGTGGCATTTCATACAAATAAATAAATAAATAAATAAATAAATAAATAAATAAATAAATAAATAAACGCACCACCCATAAAATCAGAAAACAATGCCCTACGCTTTACAGAAAACTACCATTTAAAGTTAAATATTTTTGTTTCAAACCACAAGTTATAATCCCTCATACATGGCTCAGTAGGTAGAGATGCAGGCTGCAAGCCGAGAGGTCCTCGATTCGAATCCCACCTGCGACAACCGCGTTGTGTCCTTGGGCAAGACACTTAATCTCAATTGCCCACGTATGGGCCCGGTGGCGTTGTGTACTAAGGCGTACTGCACGTCGATGGTGTTCTTGTCTTCATCCAATGCTACTTGCTTGTGAGAAGTTAGTACGTTGGGGAGTCTGACAGTTTCTCTCCGTTGCTCGGTGGTTTTCTCCGACTTCCTCCACCCGTAAAACTGTTCGACATGAGGTGACCCTGGCTGTCGAAAGTGTTGTTAAACACAAACAAATAAATAAATCCTTCATTAATCATTAATAACTGAAGAATGTTATGCGAAAGAAATGATTAGAATTGGAAGATAGAGCAGCAAAAGCGCTTGTCTATTCTTTCTGTCGTAAATAACCAACAGTCTAGTCGACGGTCCGTTTCAAAGATAGTGTATCGGCATTCAGCTGCACTCGGTTAGTTTCAAAGCTACACCAATATGCATTTAAAGTGTACCCGACCTGTCCAGGTGGTTCCAAACATCTCAATGCCGCCCGATTTTTTAAGCCTCAAGATGGTAAATAATAAAAACAGAACATGCAAACGAAAATTAAATACACTGTCAACCAGGGTTAGATTACATCTTCACAGTACAGAAACAATTCACAGAATTCTGTGAATTGTTTCTGTACTGTGAAGATGCAATCTAACCCTCTAATTATTCTGCACTGATAAAGGCCTGTGACCGAAAGCTCCGCACATGGGCGTTAAATTTTGAAAATGAAAATTAAATATGTTTCTGCCATCTTGAAAAGCTTGGATTTTCACTTTTTAGGGGCATGGACGAGTGAGAATGAGAGCTATGTGGGCCTTGGAGAAAGGGATGGTGAAGAAGGGGCTTATGAAAATATACGGAGTTAATCACCTGAAGTTGTGGGCACAAGAGATCATGGTGCTCGGTATGCTTAGAAAAGCTCAACATTCCAGTTTATTGCAGTGTCAGTGGACCAGCAGAAATAATCCGTACTACGAGACGATGACGTTGATAACAGGGGAGATAATTACATTTGATTCGCGGTAAGTATTTACTGGTTTTGGAAATCCATATTCTCATCTTGACGATTAGAGCTCATAATTTCATCTTTTCATTTACCCATTTTCTTCACATGAAAAGGCGCTACTTGCAAAAAGGAAAATATTCAACCAAGAATGTTCTCGTTTATTACTAAATAAAACACAGATTATGACCTATCACTTGGGAAGTAATCGTTCCAATGGGTAACCATAAGCTGTGTTTTAAGGCAAAAATTGAAAAATGATCAAATGTGAATGGTGATTTTTGTGAGTAGCCCTGGCCATCTATCATGACCGCTATGTTACATAAAGTTATGTTACATAAATGGTTGGTTCATTGGGCAAGAGAGGTGTTTGCTTTTTCTTTCTGTATTATGCGAATCAGAAAGAAACTGTTTTTTGGCGCATTGTTGGTATTCACGAGTATGCAGTCTTAAACTTGAATTCCCAAATGTTTAAAACTCAAAAAGAAAAACAGAAAATCATTCTGTTACATCGTTAACAAAGCCCATGATCTCATTAGAACAAGCATGTCATACCCACTTTAACAAGGTTTCGTAAGTGGAGTTCCAAAATATCTACAGTTTCCAAGGTGTTCCTGAATATGAATTAGTCCAGTAATCTGCAGCTTATGCTATCAACATGTAAACCGCCAATTCTATCTTCCTAGCACTCAAAATTTTATTAGTTATCGGTCTATATTCCTGAAAGTATGGAAAGGTTCGTGTAGCTACCACGAAGAGTGTGACAGAAGTTCAAAATGTTAAGAGCCTTGACCCGTAACCCAACGAAAGACGCTAGAAATGTAAAGTTTATCCAAAACTGTAGTTGTTTCCATACAATAAACCGGAAGGTTCCCATTTGAGCCGTACCTATATGAATGTCACCGGAGCCCCCTCATTGAACGGGCTCCGGCGACTTCCATATTTGCATGACCTTCCATTGAGAATATTATGAACATAATTTGTCCCCAATAATACTTTAAACAGCTATGTTGGGTGAAAGGTTAACGAAAGCAGGATCTATAAATACCAATGGTAATAAACAATTTAAATGTACAGACATAAACAGTCTAAGTTCAGGCGCCAGATTCCAAAACACAAACTGCTCAACCCTGTCTCTGCTAGCAAACTTTCATCAGCAGACGTTATGTTTATAGTGGATCAGGCCATGGAAAGGCTGTTGTAGTGTAAATAGTTAACGTGTCGGGTATCAGGTAGTGTCCAAAAAGGTGGTTCTTGCTTTGGTAGCATAAAAAATATATTTTGCTACATTTAGTATCGATTTTTTGGAATCGGTATTTAACAGTGTCGTAAATTTGTTTATCGTTGGCCAATGGCAGAAATAGGGTTTGAGGTATTTCATCCTTAAGTTTCTGTATTTGGGGCATACTAAAAGGAAATGGTATTCTGTTTCGATCACATGCATGTTACAGCATTTACATAATCTTTGATCGTGTGGTATGTTATCAAACCTCCCACCAGTCTCTATTGCCAAGCTATGGGATGAAATTCTAAATTTTGTCAATGCCATTCGATATTTTTTATCTGTTATTGTATCTAAATATTTTTCCATTACAAAGTCTTTTTTGAATAATGAGTAATATTTTAAACGATTTGAGTTGTTGATTTCAAAATGCCAATTTTGTGAGTAATTATCAATAATTCTTTGACGGATAAGACTGAAAGAGGGTTGATTTGGGGTATGTTCTTGCCAGCAATTACAGTACCCGTGCTCTTCTAAAATAATTTTAATATGATGAGCCCAATTTTTTCCTCTGTATGTTTTGTTTGTATTCGAATCGGTTTGTAACAATTTGTAGACAATATGAACTATAGAATTTTCGGGCATTTGCAAAATTTTTATCCAATACCTAACCATTATTATTTTTCTGTATTCTTTTAAGGGCAGTCGACCAAAATCTCCTTGCATCGCTAAGATATTTGTAGATTTCTTCTCACCTAGTACCCACCTCATGAATTTATGGTGTATGATCTCAACTTCAGGAGCATCGTGGTACCCCCAAATTTCTGAGCAGAAATTTAAAACGGACTCTACAAGTGTATCAAAGAATTTGGTTTTTTGACAAATAGGTAATTCAATCTCGCAAAAAATTGTGAATAAATTAAATAAAGCGCTCGAGCCGTGTTGATCTATGATTTTTTTGTGTCCGATACCAGGAACCATTCTTAAAATGAAAGTGTCAATGACACTGTAGCGCAACTTGTCAAGACATGTACATGTATAGTATTTGACACAGCAATGACAAACATCTAGGTAATGACCTGATAACAAAGGTACATATAAAGTATTGTAATGGTCTGTACATAAATACTGGCCGTAGCCTGTAACAAATGTATAGGTAAAGTATTGTAAAGATGGGTGACAGTCAGATGCTAAACTAGAAAAGAAATTTATAAGTCCCAGAGTGGGTCTGACTGAACCCCAAAATATTTGTTCTTATAGCACAGTGATAACAAAGGCACCCCAAAAACACCCTCATTCCTGTCCCAAGGTGAAAACAAAGGTACCCAAGAAGTTTCGTGAAGATCAGTTCATAAATACGAGCTGTATAGAAATTGTGACAAAAAACTGATTGGACCTAATTTCGGTACAAAATGGCCACTGGCAGCCATCTTTAATTTTGGACCGCACTCAGAAACACTTGTTCTCGACCCAAGGTGATAACAAAGGTACCCAAGAAGTTTTGTGAAGATCGGGTGATAAATACAGCCTCTAGCCCGAGCCGTATTGACATGTGCACTTACAGTGTATAAGTAGCAGTAAATAAATCAAAATTCATCTAATTTGCATAATTTCTGCACGAGAAAAAAACCCGTACTATATGTGATGTATTCCATGTTACTAAACATTCATACAAAAATTTTTTCAAATCAGAACTTTCATACAGAAGTTCTGTACAAAAGACTGATTGCGTTAATTTTGGTACAAAATGGCTGCTGGTGGCCATCTTCAATTTCGGACCACACCCAAAAACACTCGTTCTCATCACACGGTGATAAAAAAGGTACCCAAGAAGTTTCATAAAGATCGGTTCATAAATACGGCCTCTAGCCTGAGCCGTATAGAAGTTGTGTACAAAAACTGATTAGACCTAATTTCGGTACAAAATGGCCACTGGCAGCCATCTTGAATTTTGGACCGTACTCAGAAACACTCGTTCTCGTCCCAAGGTGATAACAGAGGTACCCAAGAAGTTTCGTGAAGATCGGTTGATAAATGCAGCCTCTTGCCCGAGCCATATTGACATGTGTACTTAATGTGTGTAAGTAGCACTGAAAAAATCAAAGTTCATCTAATTTGCATAATTTCTGCACGAGAAAAATACCCGTATTATATGTGATGTATCCCATGGTACTAAACATTCACACAAAAATTATTTAAATCAGCGCTTTCATATGGAAGTTCTGTGCAAAAATCTGATTGCACCTAATTTTGTACAAAATGGCTGCCATCGGCCATCTTGAAATTCGGATCGCACCCAAAAACACTCGTTCTCGTCCCACGGTGATACCAAAGGTACCCAAGAAGTTTCGTAAAGATGGGTTTTTAAATACGGCCTCTAGCCCGAGCCGTATTGGCATTTGCACTTACAGTGCTGAAAGTAACACTAAATATATCAAAGTTAGTCTAATTTGCATAATTTACGAACGAGAAAAAAACCTGTATTATATGTGATGTATCCCATGATACTAAACATTCATACAAAAAAATATTCAAATCAGCGCTTTCATATGGAAGTTCTACGCAAAAATCTGATTGCACCTAAGTTTGTACAAAATGGCCGCCAGCGGCCAACATGAATTTCGGATCGGACCCCAAAACACTCGTTCTCGTCCCACGATCATAACAAAGGTGAGCTAAAAATTAATACCCAAATATTTGAATGAATTCACTACTTCTATTGGAGTATTGTAAATATAAAATTCTGCATGTGTGTATCTACCGCTTTCGAACATCATTGCCTTTGTTTTATTTGTGTTTATTCTCATACCCCATGTTTGACAGGACGATTCTACATCTGTTAGCACAGCCTGTAGTGAGTCTGGAGAAAAGGCAAAAAGGACCATATCATCTGCATAGAGTAACAAAAATAATTTTAAATCCCCTATAGAGAAAATATCGCTTAAATTGGGGTTAATGTTTGTACTTATATCATTTATAAAAAAGCATAAAAAGTAATGGAGAGCTTGGGTCTCCTTGTTTAAGGCCTATGTTAGAGTTGAAAAAGTCTGAGCATTCCGAATTATACCTCACACATAATTTGACTGATGAATACATAGATTTAATTGCCCGTATAACTTCACAAAAGGCTTCGACCTTCGTTCTCATGCTGATATAAAATTACCTTGGGCTGATATCTTTGCCATTATGAAAGTATCCAAGTAATAACCTCTAAATATCTCTCCAGAAGTGGAGGTACATTATGCATAAATTCAAATCGATGTCACGTCACGTTCTCGGCTTGTGGGTGTTTTAATTGCAATTAAAACATCGCAATCTATACCGTATAATATACCTACTGTTTTGAATAGATACTACACTTACATAACTCGTGGGCGCAAGGACACCGGAGATTCCACGACTGGCTTCTTTACAACAATGGCGTAGTCAAGGGGGGGGGGGGGGGGGGGCTAGGAAGCATGGACCCCTAAATATTACAGTGCCCCCCTCAAAATGGGAAAATTAAAGCACCAGAGGGTCCCAGATTCATTCTGATGGTATTGAATTTAAAGATTTCCTAGGGGAAACTCCCGAACCTCCACCAAAGGGAGGGGGTTACCGTAGGCCTGAGGTGTGGGGGTATATCCCTTCCACCGGTAGGAGTTAGCCTCCCCGAACCCCCACCAATAGGATGGCCATACCTACCCACATCAGGCCTACGGCCTTCGGATATGCCTGTGGCATATATCGACCTAGCACCCCTAAGAAATTATGGCCCTCGCAATAGGAAATTCTAGCTACGCTCCTGCCTTACAGTCAACCTTGAAATAATTCTGGTACATACTCAACAACAGTAGGTATCTACTACATACGCGTACATAATACAGTAAACATTCGTGGTATCTGTTTTCTATAAAACGTTTGAAGTTTGCGTATCGTAAAGACCCAATAGTAGACTATTAACTACATCACTTAAAATGGTGACAAAAGTCAGTAGAGATCTGTCTGTCCTGATTTTGCTGTGGCATTTGTAACTCAATCATTCACTCACTTATTCACCAACAGTTCCCTTTCGTAACCAACGTCATTCCCTTATTTTTCCTAATCTCCTTGATCTATTCCCAAAACAACTTGTTGGCGACGTTTGATATATTCTTTACCGAATTACGAGTTGTTGTTTTTTTTTACAACACTTCATACTATTTTATTCAAAAGAAGTGAATAATAATAATAATAATAATATATCTTTATTCTGCAGTATACTAGTACATTAACAACGAGATAACATTACAAACTACAAGAACATAACCTAGCATACAGCATGGAAATGGCATAGCCTAAAAGGCTGTCTTCCTGCCAAAGTTCCCTGTTGCTTTAAAAACATTGTTTATGGTCAGAACTGGAGCGAGCTTAACAGCTCGTTCAAATGACTTGTATCGGATCGGTTGTGAAAGCAAAATTCGAAATACTTAACAAGAGGGGAAACGCAAAGTGTGTGCTTATCCCCCTGATCCGCCAATCATTTTCTAAGTTGAAAGAGTGAAAACGGCCATAACTCTGGAAAACATTTGTGGAAGAAACGCACGCTATATAGGTATCGTACCCCCATGATGCTCTATTACAATACCAAATATCATTCAAATCGGAGTAGCAGTGGCTGAGATACAAGGGAATATGTTGGTACGGACGGACTAACAGACGGACGAAGGTCTGTACTAGATACCCCTTCGACTTTTCAAGTCGGGGCATAATAAATGTGAATGGCTGTTTTTGTGTTTCGTGCTAAGCGGATTTTCCTATTGTTCAGTTAACGTTTAAAACGAAGTTGGTACAAAAATTAGGATGGAAGTTGTTTTCTTTGATATTTTTACTTCACTATATTATTATTATTATTTTTTATTATTATTTTCTTTTTTTGCGCCCATACATTTACTTATCTGAATAGACAGTAATAAAAATAGGTGACGGATTGCGTCAAAAGACAAAAACGAACGACCTTCAGTGTTTTCGAAAGGTCGTGCTCAATTCATATCGTTGCCTCTATATCTTTTAAGAAATACGCGGCTTATTCTATATTTTTTTATTGATGATTTGATTTTACTCTTGCAGAATCATTTGTATGGAGCTGACAAATGGTGGGACTATGAAGGACTTTCTGAAACGAATGCAATTATCTTTACCTGAAGCCTGTCAAAGGACAATAATTCACGACATAGCGGAAGGTTTAACGCATCTCCATTCTCGCAATATACTTCATAGAAACCTCACATCGTCTTCCGTATATCTAAAGGGATCAATACAGGTATATATCTTACCTCCTACAAGTATCTGGGAATTTCATTGGTTCAAAGACGTCACATGCAGACTGCATAAAACACCATATACTGCCTGTCAACATCAATATACGCTGACAGCTATGGGTAATCTCCCCTTTGTTCATTGATTATTCAAAATGGCGGCAGCCGATAAACGCTTCAAGTTGAAAGATTGAGTGTTGGAAGCCCATATTTGGTCTGAAGTGCAGGTTAGGCAACTTAAAAGGCTTCATATTCTGTGGATGTGTGTCATGTTACCTTCGAAATGAAACTGCTTGGTATGTATGAATTTGCCTTGTTACAATTTATGGGAGAGTGCCTCTCCCAAAAATTGTAACAAGGCAAAGACACGTGAACACATTGTGAGAATTCTCTCATTTAATTTTGATCTCTGTTGTTATTAGTTCTGTGCATCGATGCAGCAGTCGGTAAGATATATTAGTTACACAGTGGTCTTGGTGGCCAAATATGGTATATATGGTGTCAGTTAATTTCATATTGCTCTAGTCCAATATGAAATTAACTGACACCATATATACCATATTAGGCCACCAACAAACTGTGTAACTAATAATATGATGATTGTAAAATTACAATAATAGTGAGTACATTGTGGTTAGTGCTCAAACTGTATTCTATCTTATTCTTTTAGGTATGGGATGCCAATAAATGTAGATTATCACAACAGTCAATTCATCTTGGTCGTCGTATTCCACAAAGTTCACGAGACTAGATCACCCAGGTCAAACAAAACGTCATAGGCGTCTGGTTTGATCTGTTCTCGTCAACTAGAAGGAATATGACAACCCAGATCGACTGACTGTTGTAATAATTTGTTTATCACATGATAGTGGATATTTAAAAAAATTAATACGACACCTAGCGTGTACACAAAAATTGTAATGTTTGATCAGAACGTTATCAGTACAGAAGATTTTTATCCCGCGTTTAGAGTATTGTCGGCTTTGTAAAATAGTCCCACAAGAACGTTTGTGCGTCAGTAACGTCACTTGAGCCTCGTCTGAAACAGGTATGGCATGGATTTTGAAAGTTGAGCCTCCTATTTTCCGACAAACTATTTCAGGTAGTCGTATAATAACAAAAGGTTTTTGACAATGTTGGTGAGGGTTTTTTTTAAGAATGCTACGCAATAGAGATGGACGATATGCAAGGAAAATATCTGAATGGAAAGACGTATATCAAGGAGGCGTGTATGAATTAAGGTTAAGAGGGGTGTATGACCTACCGGAAGACTAAATTTGAAGCGACGAGCCAGTGTTAGAACAGAAAAGATCGTAGGATGGGTCCACCAGAAAGCAAAACCAGAATTTGAAGACTATTTGGATGGAACATTCGTGGAATTTTAACTGTTGTGGTTAAGATCAAAGTCATTATGACTCAGAGGAAAGATCGTAAAGATTGTGAAAGAGGCAGTTATTTATAGATATTTATCTTACAACAAGTATGTATTGGGTCTGCAATTATCTTAATGCATCGTGTATCAGAGGCCTCTGATACAAAATCTCCATCTTGCAACTGCATGATACAACTCCATCTTGCAACTGCATGATACAAGCGCCTGCTTGGTTACGAGTTGTTTACGTTACTATATATAGAACACCACACGCTATTGAAAGACATCAGTCGGAAAAAAATTGCAGTACATGATGCCGGGGTGGGTGGGTGGTCAAACGGCTCAAAAACACATTTTTTCCAACCCTTTGCATATTTTTTCGTGGTGCCATTTTATGCCAAACTGAACACTTTTAAATGATTTAGACCAATATACACACATTATAGCTTCATTAGGGAGTTGTATTGATCGGCATGTTGAGCTATCTAGCCCATCTGGGCCCAGTGCCGGGCCCATGATTATTTGAATCAGTAGTCTGTTCGGCCTTGAGTGTCTCAATTTCTATAATTGCATATCCTATTTGTGTATTTATACAGATTTATAAACATTTCTTATAATCACAGATACTCAAAGGTCTTTTAGGTTCCTCGTGGTTCTTAATAAATAAAGACTTTAAGCATATGTATTATTTTTATCACACACCTATTAATGTAAAACACGGTATTTCCACTGTTCTGCCTGTACGATAAAAATAAAGTTGTATCGCACATGTGGTGATACAAAACACGTTCGATTTTCGTTTCCAACTTCTAAGTTCCCCATTTAAATTTGTTTACCCGGGATATTTAAACAATTAGATTCGAGTCAAAAATTTACAAAATAGAAATAACATTCTGACTGCTTGTTCCTTGGCAAATACTTTCCACAACTGGTTATATAATGATGAAGTGTGCTAAACTTATTAGCTATTTAAAAGCTTTTTGTTGTGTTATTATTTTGTCAATATTTGAAGTTCGATCACCGTGACTGTGACACTGATCGGTATCTATTGGTTTCGACCAACTGAATGCCGTAAAAATTAAAAAGCAAATTAGGGTTGGTACCCGGCCAACTAACAGTGATGTCTCGTTGGCAACGAAGAAAACGCAGCAAATATCCAGCTGAAGTGTGCTTTTAGTTCAATTTTCGAGTAGACTGGTTGTTACATGGGAGGTGTGTGATAAATACAGAACCGCACATACGTTTGAATGGGTTGAGAATTATCGCACTCGGTTGCTTTGGCCCAGGATATCACTCGAGCCTTCGGCTCTCGATTGCTTTGGCCCAGGATATCACTCGAGCCTTCGGCTCTCGATTGCTTTGGCCCTGCATATCACTCGAGCCTTCGGGGCCAAAGCAATCTCGTGCGATAATTCTTAACCCATTCAAACGTTTGTGCGATTCTGTATATTTAACATACATGAAGAATCAAGGTACAACTAACAGTAGAACAAATGGTTCATATAACAATTGCATCAAGCAGTATTAAAATAAAAAATAAAATTAACGAAAAATTAAAACAAAGTTCTCATGTCCCATTTGGATAAAGTAGTCACAACTTAAAGGGCCAATTCAGGTTCATGTGTCAAAAAATGGTTTCAATTTAAAGGGCCAATGTAGGTTCATGTGTCAAAACATGGTTTCTATAAAACTAATCGCATGACATTCCCTGTGTCAAAATACATCTGTTAAACCTCGGGGTCACATAAGAAATGCCCAGAAACACTAGAAAATGGTCCTCCACAACACTGGAGAAGTGCTAAAAAATTGATATATGATGCTGAGAGGAGGGGTGGGTGTCCAAAATATGTCTGATATAAAAATATTTTGCAGGATATGGGGTGAGTGTTCAAAATGACCGGACAAAATATGCGGAAAATAAGAAAAATCTTGCCGTTTAGAGGTGGGTGGGTGTCCGGGAAGGTCGAATGCAAAAAAAGGCATCGTGTACTGTAATTTTTTTCTCCCCCCCCCCCCCCCCCCACCTACCTGGTTTTACTGGAAAATATTGAAATATTGTTTATTTATTTTTTAAAAATATCAAATTCAGTTTATGTTTTAAAAATTAAAAAGCCGCACTGGGTAAAGGGTTAACATGTGTCATCAGTATACAACAGGGGTTCAACCATGGTGGCCTTGTGGGATCCTGGGACACTCAAAACAGGTATGTATTCTAGCAACCATTTTCCCGACAATCCAAATGGATTTTCGCTAATTTGGATGAAATATAAACCATGTGCTGTATTTGTAGCTTGAAACGTCACAGTCGCGACAAATCCGCTTGACCCCCCCCCCTCCACCACCACCACCATCAATCGGCCATCTTTGCGACGCCTCTGTCAATTGGCAATGTCCCCATACCGCCTCACACACAACTCAACAGGCAATGTCTCTGAGGTGAAATAAAATATATAAAGATAGTACAGATAGTATACACTAAAAACTAAAGTGTTAAAACTGACACTTTCAAGGTGTTAAACCCTTTCTAACTCTTAGGGCTTGATTTTAACACTCAAAGTGCAATGCTTTAAGCACTTAGACATTACAATCGTCAGACATCTGAAACTTGAATGGATGGCACTTCCCATGTGTCTAGCATTGGTGGTTCTTCCAAAATCGTCCATAATTTGATTTTCGCTTGGTGGGTACATAATTAAAAGGACACAACGCAGATGACGCGGATCAGGCTCGAGAGTTCGAGCCTGATCCGCGTCATCTGCGTTGTTTCCTTTTAAGTGTCGCGACATTACACTTGTCAAGTGGTATTATTGTAACACCTGTCAAGTTCTGGGATATCTACACTTGAACAAAGTGCTAGTTCAGCACTTAGTAAGTGTTAAATACAGCACTTCAAGTGTAGTTTTTAACACTTTAGTTTTTAGCGTGTACATGAACGCCATAACCAGAAAGAAAAAAGTACACTGTAACACCTTTTTTGGAAAAATAGATAAGTTTGTGTTGTACATGTATAATCCTTAAATAGTTACCTATCAATTCATGTCAAATCAATAAATGAAGCGTTATATACGTGGAGTTCAATGAATAGAAACCAAATTTTCATTACCTTGCTGGCAATAGAACTAATGACAATAAACAATAACGGTGAGTTAGAAAGTATTTTATAATTCTCGGTGGGAGAGTATGTATCATAAAAAGTAAAAATTCAAAGGGGTAATGGGTCACAAGATTTACAGAATAATAATCACATATACTTAGATATGAATAAAACCCGATGTGCCATGTAAAGTCGTCTTACTGATTACCTTCATTTTGAGCAGAATTTTTTTTCCACCTGAACATATCAAGATATTATTACAATTAGTGAAATTAAGGAGTGTAAACATAAACCACAACTGTGGTGAGTTTTTATTCATAATGGCAAAGTCATTAAAGATACGGGCAAAGTCATCAACGATACTGGTCAGATGAAGACTCTTTATTTATTTATTTATTTATTTATTTATTTATTGGTGTTTCAGGTCACATACTTATGCACAATGGCTAATCGTGACCGTGACAGTTTTACGGGTGGAGGAAGCCGGGGTTCCAGGAGAGGACCACCGAGCATCAACGAGCAACTGTCAGCTCCTAAAACATTCTAACTCTGTTCAATTCAAACACCGCTCAAGCAGGGTTATAATGGTTGAAGACATGTGCACCATCGACGTGCAGTACGCCTTAGTACACGGCGTCATCGTGCCCCCATGTAGGCAACCGGGATAGAGACCCTTGTCCAAGGACACAATGCGGGTCGTCCCGGACAGAGATCGAACTCGGGACCTCTAGCATAGAAGTTCAACAATCTACTACTGAGCCACCGTGCTCCCAAAGACTCGTTTGAAAATCATGTCTTGCTCTGATTGAATTGAAATGAATGTTTATGGGAGTTTTTAGAATCGACTGAATGGAATATTTCAGTTGGTCGGAAAAACGAACCACGGGTTCGCTTTTTCAACTAACTGAAATATTCCAACCGAACGAATCTAAATTGTGGTAATGGACTATTTCAGAGCTAGCGCTAGACTGGTTCTAGGCCATAAAAGCGTCGAATTCCTTACAGAATTAGACTGGTGGACTGTCAGTTTGTGAAGAACCCTCCAGATATAGGGCAGGTAACTTTAGCATTCTCTATCCCCTAATGCTTGTAGATGGTCTCCCATAATCACAATTCTTGAGTCCGCCACCGACAACATTTTTCACTTGAGATATCAGATGGATGGATAGTTGAATGCACAGGGTCATGAATAAAGGCAACTGTGGGAATGACGAACAATTAATTTACACAGCCTATAAAGAGATCGACAAATACTATAAAACAAATATGTAAACTTGATGGAATATTATCCGTTCAACATACTCAAATAACAGTAAGTGAGTGATGAAAAAAGCTGTCACAAAACGTGTTTGTACACTACCCGCGTATTATTATACATTCACTTATATTGATCAACATCCATTGATTCAGCTTAGAAGCGCAAGATATTTCTTTGTAAAATTATCACTAGCTATGTGTTTAAATTTCTTCAATCAGCAAGTGGAATTTACAATGTGTGTTTGTATATGTGTTTCCCTACGTGCAAGAGTGTCACTTGGGCTATATGCATTACTGACCCCCTTCATCTCCGCCCACTTTACTTGTGATATCAACACCAAAAAAAGGGATCTGCTAGGGCCGTTTGATACTATTTTGCGTATTTAATCACTGGCCTAACATGTCGAGAATACGAACCTTGCCACAAAAAATCCCGATTGACAAATTTTTTGACTCAAAAACAAAGCTTATGACTTCTCTTTGAAATGAGTCCGCTTCAGTCAAGGTTTAAAAGATGTTTGGGTGTGTGGGTTGGAGAGGAAAAAAAAACAATAAAATTTGAATGGCGATTTTTGTGACATGCGTTGGCGGATATCGTATCTGCGTTTGGTAGAGGGCTAAAAATAATATATAATTCCTGACTGGAACGAGATGGTCGAAAAAACAGAAAAGAACCTACGATACGAAATTCGAGATGCTGTTTGTCAATATTGGCCAATATTATTGGGTTGGTTTGTCCGATCTGTTGGGTGCAATGCCACATTTTCATATACTATTTTGAGGTCTGTGGGGACGTCAATGATATGACGCTTCAATGACGAAAGAATTTCATGAAATTAGTACGTTTTCACATTTTACACCAGGGCATGTAGTAGTTGTTTTGATTGTACTGATAAACAGTGCTGAAACGATTTGGGAATCTTGAAAGCTGTGTTATTAAAACAGCTTCGTTAACAATTAACCACCCGCTGCTTTTAAATAGAGGATATAAATATGACGTTGAACCCGATCATGCTGTCAAGAAGTAGATGGATATATTTTGTCTTAGTCGATTCAGACAATGAGAACAACCCAAAATGTAGGCGTAATTTGAATGACCGAATGTAATTTATGCAACTCTGATGATCAGGCCCTATAATTTTATGCAAGATTTGTACACGTTAAATTCTGTGATTTCCCAAAGTCTTAATCACTGATCTTTCTACAACTGGATTGCTGGAATGAAAATCCTCCTGCGCGCGATTTATTGCTGAAGATGCCGAACAAATAATGATGGTTCCTACACCACAGTTTTTGAGGAATTTTGAGAATTACTGAATTTCGAAGAAAAAATTGTCAGTGATCCGAAAGTCATCAATGTACACGGAGTCCTGTAATGGAGCTTTCATGCACAGACATCGGAAATATCACTATTGCAGGACTGAAGGACTCCGGGTAGCCTATGGCAAAATCACTGTTTTGGTAGTCAATGAAAAAAAAATTTCAAAATTCATTATAAATTCTCTAAAGTCCCCTCTGTGTGATAAATCATGGAAATTTAGTAGAATCTCGGCATTTCTTGTCAGATGACTTTTTCCACATAATTTCCAACCAAACTACCGTATTGTGTTTACTTATCGATGACTTCCGTGGAGAGTTCTGCACTCTCATGGTATTGCTGAAGGGAGCAACACTTCCCGAGCGATAGAATGTACAATCACACTTAGCTAATCTCGCATGTAAAACAGGGGTGTCAATAAGGGGGTGGGCGGATCTCCCTTACCCAAATAGGGCTACTATATTCAGTCATGCCAATTTCGTCAGGACTGTGTAATCTTCGATATCGATCATAGGCGGCGGAAGCTCGATTAAAGTGGCGGGGCACAAATTTTAAAGGCTACTATGGTTCGGCCCAGTGGGAAAAAAGTTTCAATCGTATATCGGTAAATGTACCACGGCACACTACGGTCTTACGTTTAGATGAGCATGCCACGGTGTGGTCACTGTCCTGTCCATTTCTTCTACTTCAATCATCTTCCAAACCGAAGGCTGGCCTTCGGGGTTGAAGATGGTTGAAGCAGAAGAAACGGACCGAAACGACCAGGGTGTAATTTTTTTGGCCAAATGTTGTTTGGACTTACAAATGATATGTTACAGAAAGGTTTGTGTATTGACACGTTCATTTGCGCCCATTTAACTCATTCTGTAACCGCGCAGCAGATGTTTGAGAAAAAAGTGGAGGAGCTCGTGTCCCCTGTGCCCCCTGGTTCCGCCGCTTCTGATATCAGTTCGCTCTTGCTTGTAATCCTGTACTTTCTTACGAGACTACATCTGATATTTGGACGTATGCCACACTTACAACACACTCGGTTATACAAATGGAGTTGCTTAGCACCCGATACGGGATGTTAGGGCCTCAGCATGGCCAATTTGGAGTACTGTAAGGTATACATGTTAATTAAACAAAATGTTGCGTCATGACTACTACATGCATTATTTACAAGCCAGAAAATAAGCAGACTGTCATCTGCAAAATGAGGTCCTCAGAGGATGAATTTAGTGATGCTACCCTGCACAGCAGGGTAGCATCACTAAATTTACCCTCTGAGGACCTCAATCTGAATCAGTGTCTCAAAACTAAACAGAAAGAGGTACCCAGGGGATAAATTGGCCCATTGTATAGGATAGCATCATCAAATTCACCATCTGGAGACCTCATTCTGCAAAGGTCAGACGACTTATTTTCAGGCCTGATTATTTATCCACTAATAAATTTCGAAGAAGTCTTCCGTTATTTAACAATCACCCTGACTGGGGAATATTCCGGCTGCATCATTAAAATATTCCAACTTCAACATCAAGGCATGCATGCATGCCTTCGCTAAAGGCATGCCTTGATGATGTTGTAGTTAGAATATTTTATCGGTCTGGACTTGAGCCATTCGAGCTGAAACAAATCAGGTTTACCCCTCCAATATGTCATCTTCGTCTCGTCCCACCTGTAAAATAAAGAAGGCGAATACTTCATCTCCTTTCCATAGAGATTTCTGACAACGGCATAAACGTTCATCAATAATTCTGATAAGCTTTCGTTTCCGCATTTATGAAATGCGGTTTCCTTCTTTGGTCTAAACAGAACTAATGGAAAATACTAACTATTAACTATATTTTGGATCTGATGTTGACAGGAAAGATTTAACTTTCTAGTTTGCGATATGGAAATACCCCTTCCCTTTTTGTTTCTCTCCGTCATGTTGCCTTTTGCACGGCAAACAAGGAGAATCACCCCGAATAAGTGCGTGTGGCATCTCTATTGCATCCCCATGCGCATGAAGACACTATTGCCTGGCCGTTATTTGATTTCAAACGTGGAAAAACATGGAATTTTGTAATAGTTCAACTTGAAGTTTTATTGGTGTCACTTTTCCGAAGTGTACAGGAATCCACTTTTATCTTCTCGATTTGGCTACCTTTCAACACAATCTTCAAAGACTTAATACACATTCCATCTTTTGAGTTCTTACATCATGTTGCGAAGATATTTAGTGACTGAATTCAATATCATTTTGAAAGATAACACACGTGTAATTGCATATGCGCGTGTGTGAATTTACATATCACTCAACAACGCTCTTTTTATGGATATCATCCAATTTGCTTGATAGAGACTATCAACTTCAATATCGCGTCAGACAGTTTTGTGGGTGGGGGAAGCCGGCGTAGCGGGAGAGAACCACCAAGCAGCGGCGAGGAACTGTCAGACAACCTAACGTATTGCCTCTGCACATTCAAGGTTAGCAGCGGTTGAAGGCAAGTGCACCAATGACGCGCAGTCCCCCCTTAATACACAGCGCCCACCCCGGACAATCGATATAAAGTGTCTTACCCAAGGACACAACTCTGTAACCGCTAATCATAATCGAAACGTCCGTCTTTCGTTGTGAAGACCAATGGTCTTTTTACTGATCAACCTCACTCTAGTATAAAATTTGAAAATGAATTTTGAAAATATAAACAATGCAAATTTACACTTTACACCTTTTCTTTCAACAACGCTCTTTTTGTATCTTCATCTGATTGTTAGATAGAGATTATTACCATTGTGTGGATGTACAAAAACTGTATCCGATTCGACTCGTCGTGATCTGTCCTTAGAACCCGGAGCTCGACTCGGATACATATTTTGTACATCCACATAATGGTAATAATCATTTTATCTTACAATATATTGGGGATAAGTCAAGAATGTAGACGAATATATAACGAACTATTTATACGTACGGATGAACAAAAAAAAATGGAACTCACGCGAAAGGAACGTGCTTGTATCCGACCTGATACAAACATCTGTATCAGGGGGTCGGATACACGACAGTTGCGAAGTTAATACAGACAAAATACATGTTGATTGTAAGATAATACTTATTATCTTACAATCAACATGTATTTTGTACCAGTAAAAGCGAATAACAAGCCTTTAGTGGCACTATCCCATTACGGGGGCAGTCAGTCCCAGCACATACCCACGTCGTTTCACGCCAGCTAGAAAAGCACCCAAATCCAAAATTTCCTCCTGGTACTTGGTGCAACAAATTTGTTTAAATCATCCAGTTATCATACTTTCATGTCATACATGACATTTCTAAAATTCCAGTTCCTTTGAATTTTCGAAGAGTATATTAAAATCGGATTCTACCGGGAGTTAGGACTTTCTAGAATACTTTTCAGAATTTGTCTAACAGTATTTTTTTTACCTTTTGCTTCTAGTTTTACCCCGGTTTCTTTTCTTTTTGGGTTGTATTACACACCCATTCAGTCAGAATTTGGCGTGCGAGAACTTTTATCGCCACATTTAATTTCTTTCGTCGTCTGTGTATATGTTTTCTTGTTGTGTCTGTACCCTGAAGAAGGTCTTCATCAGCCCGAAAGCTAGGTAAATTTTTTTTGCTTGTGCTGTTTGAGCTTTATTTAGACATATGAAATTAGGAAATACACATCAAATGGATATTTTAATTCTTTCGTAACAATTATGATTTTAAATGTATTCAAAATTTTCCCGATATACATTAACTATATCGTACGATACCATTTTCGGTAAAACTGCTTCAGCTGTTGTTGAGGTATGTTTGATATATATACGATAATACCATAGTGTGTTTTGATATGTTTGATATCTCAACGAGTTGAAAGTGAGTTTTTTTCGCGAGGCTTGCCGAGCGAAAAAAACTCACTTTCAACGAGTTGAGATATCAAACATATCAAAACACACTATAGTATTGTTGTATTTATCTTATACCGACCATTTTTGTTCTTTTCTGTATTTTTAAAAGGGTTTTGGGGATGATTTCGTGTCAAAATGTCGACTCAAAATGTTCTCCAATCTATATGACATAGGGGTATGTGTTATAGATAATCTATAACACATGGGCTATATCTTCAACAGGTATAAGATAAAAATATTATAAGTTTCCAGACCCCTGTGGTTATATAAACACCTCATCAGAAATTATCATTTTTTATCTTATACCTGTTGAAGATATAGCCCATGTGTTATAGATTATCTATAACACATACCCCTATGTCATATAGATTGGAGAACCGACTGTAGTCTTTTTCTATATTATAATAGAATGATGACATTCGCAAAATTGTTTATAAATCGTGTCAAATCTGGTGAAATTGATTATCAAACATACTTTTGTCATAAATCATAAGAATTGAGGCGTAAGTATATTTTCTGTAATTGTTTTCCCAGTTACAGGGCCACTTTCTAAGGGGAACTATACTCTATCATTCACTTGAATTTGTAGCCTTGTTACGCACCAACAGCTTTTCCGGGCACATCACATGTATTCATGCCCAACAAGAGAAAGCAGTCGACTCCACTCCAGATGAGTCGACATTTTGACACGAAATCATCCCCAAAACCCTTTTAAAAATGCAGAAAAGAACAAAAATGGTCGGTATAAGATAAATACAACAATACCATAGTGTGTTTTGATATGTTTGATATCTCAACTCGTTGAAAGTTTTTTTCGCTCGGCAAGCCTCGCGAAAAAAACTCACTTTCAACTCGTTGAGATATCAAACATATCAAAACACACTATGGTATTATCGTATATATAATTATAATTATCATTATACGGTTTTTCAAATGAGACCCATTTTGGTAATTATCCAAAAATGGGGCACATTTGAAAACACTAGAATGCCTGTTTTTTCAGCGCCTATATTTATAGTACAGGACAATACAAAAAATAAATTTCATTTTGTTTTGTTCCCACGCTTCACCCTTAACCCAACGTAATGGCCAAAACCGGCCAGCGGCATTCACAAAAATCGCCAATTAATTTTCATTATTTTTTCATTTTTTGTCTCAAAAACAGGTTATGACCCATCATTGGAACGAGCTCGCTCCAATGAGGGGTCATAACCTATGTTTTTAAGACAAAAAAGGAAAACAATTAGTTATTCGAGAATTTTTTTTGCAAGTGTCGTCTGCTTTTCATGTTAGGTAAAGGGTTAATGAAAATGACGTAAAATCAGACAATTTTTCAAATTCGTAAGTGAAAGAAGAACTGAATTTGAAACTTTCAAACTCTTTCAGCCTCATTTAGATTTAGAAAATGTGACCGAAAAAGTACCACGATTCGGTCGCGACATACTTCACTGGGGAGTCCAGGTTTCTTAATTTTTTCTCGAAATCGGGACCAAATAAAGGGGAAAAACCAAAAAGAGCACCTGATAATCAATGTTATCGAATTCTTTTCCAACAGGTGAGATTCAACAGTGTCGTAGTGAGGGGGGGGGGGGGGGGGGGGGGTAACGGAGAATTTCAACCATACCTTAACATAGTCGCAACCCGTTTGGAATTCGGTGTCCGCATTTGTAAGTACAAAACTAAAACAGCACACCCTAAAAATATTATAGCAACTATGTGACAAAATGATTGCTTACATGAGCTACCTCAATAATCCACGTGATTCTGTGATGAATTGGAAAAGTGAATAAGCAAGATAAATAGAATGGACATCAGATATGTATATATATATTCCGATGACTACCTCTCTAACTCCTAGCAGTAACCATCTGAACACTGTTGCCAAAAATACTGAAAGTTTCAGCAGCATCTTTTCTTCATAATGCATCAAGGAATTTCAAGATAACCAATTCAGTCTTGTTTGACAGAGCTCAACGAGCTCTGTCAAACAAGACTGAATTGATTAAATTCCAAGTCGCACTGTGGGAAAAAACTTGCAGCTTGAACTTTTGATATTTCACACAAGTGTGCAGATGGTCAAACGATCTGCAGAGCGTGGTTAATATCTAAAACATTATTTTGTCTTTTTTTCAGCACATGGTATTGCGAGCGTCCATAGGAGATTTCGAGGAAGCCGAGATATATGGTAGTCTTCAAAATGGAGATTCTAATTTCGGAACTATAAGTAAAAAAGATTTTCTAATGCCTGACATACGTTCGTTCGCATTGGTTACATTAGAGTTGCTATCGAGAAGTTGCGAGAAAAAATTACACGACAGAAGCAACCACGTAGAATCGGAACACATTCCATTGATGATGACATTCGCAAATGTTGTCTCATCCCCAGTGTCAGATATCAGAGGTGAAGGAAAACAGCCACTATGTAACCCCGAGGGTTCAATAACACAGGTAAATGGCCAAAGCAAAATGTTGAATGACGAAAGTCAGGAAGACTTGAACTACCACAAAAACGGCCAAATTGGAAAACTTCGCGCCGGAGAACAAAACAAAAGGGCCGCAAAGAATCTGTCAGAGATTGAAGAAGATGATATTCCTTTTTCGGATGAACTTTTTGATATTCCCACGAAGCACATTCCAGTTGCGCCACGGTTTGGAAACAACATGTCTACACTTCCTGTTTATAGCAAAATGTCCAACATTTTCTCTGCCAATAAAAATGAACCCGGATCGAACCCCAGTGAGATTGATGAGCTTATAAAAGAAGAGATAGATTACATGACACAAATTCCGACGAAGGCAGCGCACATAAAGCACGACACGTCCAACCAAGGGGTTGGCAGTCATAAATTTGAAATATTACCAGATGCAATGTATCCGGTACCACCTGTTTCAAATTCTATCAAAGAGGTTCTTGACAATTCTTGGGATTCCGACAGCACAGATTCTTTCTTACAATGCGACAAAAGAGATGAAAAGACATTTCCAGCGGATCGTCCAAAGGGAATGTCAAAATCCGAAACGGCGTCTTCGGTTGGGTTAATCGACACTCATGCAAAATCTATGTCAAGAACTTGCACGGGTTCTTCTATTGGTACATTTAGTAATGTAGACATATCGGAATATCTGCCGGGAATTATTACTGAAGACGATGCTCGGCGATATTCTAGTCCTGTAGGTACACAAAGTAATACTGGGAAATCTGTAATATCACCAATACAAGAGAATATAAATGTTATACCCGGCACTGCGGAATACGCAGACGAAATAGGCAAGAGTACATTAAGCATACAAGAAATGATAGCCGCAAAAGAATATGAGGCAAATTCACCCAGGTATACGGATTCTGATGGGACAATGGTCTGTAGAAGTCACATATTATCTAACTCTGTAGAAGAGCAAGAACTTGAAATAGATGACGAGAGACCTGATAACGGACAACATTATAGTGTCACATCAAATCAGTCAACTCCCAGAAGTGATTCCAAACTTAGCAACAAAGAACAGAAAAATAGAATTTCTTCACGAACAGAAAATTCTGTAGGTACAGAGAGGCGTCAAAAGGCCAGAAAGGTATTATCTAGAGCTTTGAGTGTGAAAGGTTTTAGCAAGTCCAAAACGAATATAATTTCTTTAAATAACGACAAAACCAGACACTACAAGGACGAACGTTTCTCGTCGGTGAAGAAGTTACATTCAGAAACTAAATCAACTAGTAACACGTTAACACAACACATTAAAGCAAATTTGCAGAAACCAGTATTTCAGTACAAAAAATCGGAAACTAAAATGAATGCCTCTAAAAAGACAACAAATAGTAATGTAGAAGTTCATACATCTTCTACCCCAAATACCTCGCTCACAAGTATAATGAGCACTGACAAACGACCTGCTTCTATACAGAAAAATATACCTCCAGCACCTACACATGTCTGTAGAAACGATGAAATAACAGATGTATCTTGTGTAACCGTCAATGATGAGAGAAATGATTTATCAATTGCAGAAAATACTGTTTTGAAAAATACAACAGGGGAAGAAAAGGGCGTTGACGATCGTGACGAAAGGTTTGAAAACGTGAAAAAAGATTGTGAATATATTATTGAGAGCATTCAGAATAATACAGAAGAAACTGAAGATTGTAACGAATATGATTTTCTAAAGGACGCACTAATTAGGAGATCCAAGAGTGAAGATAAGTGCCATGTACCCGGAATTGTTACCGAGGAAAATAGTCATATTAAACGTATAACAGTGACACCTAAAAATTTCTCTGTTATAAATGGTAAGAAAGGCATTTCCTTTAATACAACTTCGAAAAATAAAGGGACGACTGATGTTAACAATCCTGTCAATACAGAGGTAAACAGGGAGTCTAGCTTCAGTAGTGACGACGAAGAAACAAGTAGTGGTTGTGATGTTCAGAAATCCAAACTGAAACAAAGAATACACGCGAAGGGTAAAAGTAAAATAAAACGTACTCTAACACCAATGAGCGATACAAATGTAACACACGACAAACATTTACATAAGAGCATGTCTGATTCTCATACCTATCCCATGCATTCCAGTTTCGGAAGTTCTGATAGTTCTGTGAGTGTACACAATTCTGATAATGCTCATAAAAATTCAGCTACCTCATCTCAGCACGACAGAACCCTATTTCCGTTGTTAGATGGAAACGACCTCGGTGCAGGCAAAAATAAATCTCTGGATACACAAGGAACAAAACGACTCCAGGACAGTGGAATTGAAAGTGGTTCCGTAACGAGTGACTTATCACGAGTAAATACGCCCGTGGAAGTAGAAAATAAGCTGAACTCTACAGAATGTTCGAGACCACAGAACTATTCTAATATTAAACAACCAGTTCAGAATTCCCCTAACGTCTCAAAATCATTTAAACCTAATTCATATGGTAAACAATTCGGTGGAGGTGTTAATGTGTTCTCCAATACTTCATCAACTGCTACAAGGAGATATCGAGAACTAACGAAAAAAGGTGTACCGCTGAAGGTGTCGGTTGTTGATGCCAACCCGAGTACAGATACTAAAAAAACAGACGAAAGCAAGAAACGTCAACGCATCGTGGTCAATGTGAAAAAGAGTGCTTCGTTCGAGGAGGAAGCTGTTGGGGATTTCGAACTTAACGAAGTCTACAAACAGTTGGACGATAAAGGAGTCTTCCATAACAATCCATCAAGTTCGATTCCAAAGGATGGAAACTACCCCGAAACACAGGGTAAAACAGAAAATAGAATGAATGTTATTCAGGGACATAATAGTGTTATTAGGCAGTCTGAACGTGTCACTCGACAGCCGCTAGAGGGCATAATTAAAGAAATCCCAGATGAAACGTCTGATGCTTATGAATACGATTTGCAAACTAATGACTATGACTTGCATCAACCTTTAGGCGGCACTTCAGTGACGGAAACGATTAGAAACTCTACCACTACTTCTTCTTGTCACACACGACAAAACACTGCAAACAGTCCTGCTACGGCGCTCATTGTGGACTCTGAGCTAGTCATTGATAGGATATTCACCAGTCAGTCAAACAAGTCAAATTACGGTGGCACTGATTCAGAGGCCGATTCTGGAATGGGTCTTGACGAAGACACCATAAGAACGTTAACCAGAAGTTCGTTAAATATAAAACGATGCAAAAACATTGACGACGTTGTGCTTTCAGTCGGCATGGATAATTGCCATTTCAAATACTGCCAAGATTTATCTAGCCAAACACATTTACTGGCTTTCAATGATCTTCTTCCAGCACAAAACGACAACTTTAACATCATGGCTTCCAAACTACAGCAGGCTGGACGATTAGGCTCGGTCGGTAAACAGGTATGTATAAGTAATGAAAACAAAGGAGTCGTCGCTCGAAGGGGCGGTAACTCGCCACCAAAGTTTTTTCGCCGGGAACTTTTGTTCTGTTGGACATATTAATTTAAACGATTGTAATTCCATGTGAAGTATACATGCCAGTTGTCAGGTAGAGTCAAGCTTATTACGCCTTTTGAACATTCGTTTTAACTCTTTACCAAACCTAACGGCCAAAACTGGCCAGCGCTGTTCACAAAAATCGCCATACAATTTTCATTACATTTTCGTTTTTTGTCTCAAAAACACAGATTATGACCCCTCATTGGAACGAGCTCCCTGCGATCGTTCCAGTGAGGGTCACAAGCTGTGTGATTGACACAAACAATGAAAAAAATTAGTTATTCAAGAATTTTGTTTTTAAGTGTCTTCTTCCTTACGTGTTAGGTAAAGGGTTGACCCTCTATCCCTGACGAACGGAAGGCGACGTTTAAAAAAAATATCTTGAATAACTGAAAAGTTTCATTTTTTGCCTAAAATAATACCTTATATGACATCCCTTGTGGGAACGAGCTCGTTCCATCGAGGGTGTCATAAGCTATAGATTGAATTGGGTAACTTCCTTGTTGCATTATATGAAAAAATTACATCTCGCAAATTTCAAATTTCAAAATTAGTGTGCAGGCGGTTAAAGAAAACTTTGATCAATTTTCCATTAAAACCAGACTATATATTTTCATTCTTATGCAAATATATTCCGGTGTTTAAACGCAAAACAAATTCAGTGTGTATTCATTACCATTCAAAGACGTATCCAATCGTTAAGATTCAGCGTAAATTCCACCATAATGAGTTTCCCCTGACAGACTTGATTTATCAAGTATGAAAAAACAGGGGAAGCAACTTTTGCTTAACCCTTTCACTAATGTAACGACGATAAACGGCAAGAACTATTCACGAAAATCCTCGCCATTCATTTTTTGCCTCAAAAACAAAGCGTATGGCTCTCGCTGGAACGAACTCTTTCCACTAAGTTGTCATAAGATAGGTTTTTGAGGAAAAATGAAAAATGTTAGTTATTAAAATATGTTGTTGCAAGTGTCATCTTCTATTCGTGTTAAGTCAAGGGATAAACTGTTCCTCAACACTCTGAAACCCCCATTTTGAACATAAGAAACCTGTAATAAATGTGGTATCAAAGTCGAATTAATGGCATTTAGAGCGAAAACAGTTAAGGGGTTTTCGTGATCGATTAATCACGTGGATTAACATTGGTTAACCGATTAATCACTTGTCCAAATAGATATATGAATAATTGCCATACCGTTGATGATTTACAGCATGAACTATTTACCCAACGTAACAAACAAAACCGACTAGGCCTATATACAAAAATCTCCATTCAAATTTAGGATGTTTTCAATTTTTGTCTCAAAAACATAGCTTATGACCCCTCATTGTAACGAGCTCGTCGAGATCGTTCCAATGAGGGGTCATAAGCTATGTTTTTGAGACAAAAATTGAAATTTTTTAGTAATTCATGAATTTATTTTGCAAGTATCGTCTGCTACCCGCAATGGGTAAAGGGTTAAGAATGACCATTTCCAGCTACTGATACAGTATGATGATCATGCAAGTAAACAAGTATGTCAGCAAGTAACTTTCATGCTTTACTCTGTCTCATATAATTGATGTGAGTCAGTGTGAAAATGTTTGCCTGTTTTGCAGCAAGTTTGTTTCTTTGTTGACCCATAAAATACAGTAGTTCAAAAGTAACGGTTAATCGAACATTTACTTTTTTGATCGATCAAGATGTTGATCATTGATTAATCGGTTAACCGTTTCAACTCTAGTGGCATTTTGCATAAATTGCCCGTATGGAGTGGTGGCAATGTTCCACGAAAAAGACTTCTGGTTGATTATCTTTCAGTTCAGTTATCTTTTCGTCTTAGCTTTACAATGCTAAATCAGCTGAAATATATTGACAAGAAAATAAATAACAATTTCTAATAAAAAGAACGACAGACAGATTTTAAAACTTTTTCATTGGAAAGCAGGTGAACTAAAAGCAAGTAGCGCAAAATCGTCATTGAGTGATTTTTCTTCCAAACCATAGCTTCTGACCCCACTCCCCCACCCACACCGCCCCAACCCACACTGAACTCTTTAACAGTTATTCCTTACACTTTAATTAAACGCAGTACAACTCGCACGTTTCATACGAGTTCGCATGCTATTTCAACTCTAGCTATACCACAACAATTACAGGAAGAAGTTGTTGAAATAATTAAAATTTATAACTTTTTACCCCCAAAACATAACTATGGCCCCTCATTGGAGCGAGCTCAAGACATTTCTCATGTAAACCTATTTGTCACCCAAATTTCTGTTTTGAAGTGTCTGTAGATTCGACGTAATTGTGCTAACATCTCATTTTCAAAGCATCTTTCAGGTTATTCCGTCCGTTCGTGGAGTTAGATAACATTAGCTACATAGTTTATCTGTGGTCCACTATGGTACTATAAGTTATAGGACGTTTACTTGCCAGGTATGACGTCATGTGAGGCGAAGTGAGATTAATATTAGGCGAGGCCACAGGCCGAGCCTAATATTGATCGCGCTGAGTCTCACATGGCGCCATACATGGAAAGTAAACGTCCTGTAACGTATTTATCAGGCTACCAAACGAACTGAATAATAAATTATAAGATCCGAATTGCTTCATTTTGAATATTTATCAGGAAAATGTTTTTTTATCTGCACGAAAATAGGTGAAAACTTGAGGTGGGAAAATCAATTCGGAAACAAAATGGCGCCCGGCAGAGAGTGTGTGTATGGACTCAATCCGATAGTCGGTTACCCATCGAATAACCCAATATCGCATTGTCCACCTATGCTATTAGAGCATTTTGATTGGTCAAATTAAACAGGTGGCATGATAAATACGGGATTTACTGACACCATATCTTTATGGAATTTACTAACACCATATTTTTCTTTATACACTTATCAACAATTGCAATGATTAATTCTTCCTTATTCAACGTTAAGGGGCGCGGTATCTCAGTGGTTACGGCATTGGACTTCAAACCAAGAGTCCATGATTCTATTCCTACCAGGTGCAAGTGTCGCAGTTCGATATAATATTATGTTGGGACAAAATAGAGAAAAACATCTAATTTGAAGATTAAAAAAGTTAACGGGGCACAATTGTGTGGGACGGTTTGGGTCTCTGAAAAGCACGGGAGATAACTCGAAATTCTGGCTCTTACTACAGGAGTAGTTATAGTTGAATACGGTTGTGCCCACGGGCAAGGCACTTAATCCCTATTATACATTTGGGGGACGGCGACGCTGTGTGCTAGGGCGTACTACACGTCAATGTTGCACTTGTCTTCAACCAATGCTAACACTACTTGTGCGGAGGTAATAAGTTGGGGAGTTTGACATTAACTCTCTGCTGCCCGGTGGTTCCCTTTGGGTACTCCGCTTCCTCCACCCAAAAACTGTCCGACACGAGGTGACCTCGGCTGTCGAAAGTGTCGTTAAACCCCAATACAAAAATTAAACTTGAATAGTTTTTTGACTGCAGCCATTTTGTAGATGAATAAACAAAGGAGAGATCACTCTGTTAACCGTGGGTATATTTTTAGTCTATGTGTGGTATATGCAATATTGGCACGTGGCGCCTAAAATCCATTGAAAAGCTCAAACGTATGAAGGAGGTATGATATTCGGTATCCATGAACACTTGTAAGTTCAGATAATCAGAACATTGCTCTTCCAGGCAGCATCTGATTTATGATCAAAGAACTCAAACCCCCCAAAAAGGTAAGAACCATTTGTTTCTGAGAGTGTATTTATTTATTTATTTATTTATTTATTTATTTATTTATTTATTTATTTATTTATTTATTATTTGTTTATTTCGACAGTCAGGCTCACCTCGTGTCGGATAGTATTACGGGTGGAGGAAGCCGGAGTATCCGGAGAGAATCACGGAGCAACTGTCAAAGTCCCGAACGTGGGCAATCGAGATTAAGAACCTTGACTAAGGACACAACGCAGTTACACCTGGTGGGGATGTGACCGTGGACCTTTTGGCCTGGAGACCAATGCCGTAACTACTGAGCCACTGCGCACCCTTCCTTGAGTGTAAAATTAAAGTGTTAAATGCAAATACGTTATAGAGTGCATTTTTCTCCCATACAGTCGTTTTGCAAAAAATGCTGAATAAAGGGGACTACTTATAAATTCTCTTGCAGATCCTAATGAGGTATATTTGAATAAATCCATACTGTGCTTTCCAATTGATATTCCCACTCATTATCGATTTATTGATTGCGGTCTCTCACCCGTGTTCCTATTATCATCCATTTTCAAATAATCCTTTCAACTGCCGATCACATTGAAATTTGAAAAACAGTTTATGTTCGGTCTTTTGAGAATACGCTGACACGGTGAAAGTATTTTGTGGTCACTGGATGTGATACGTGTACTGCGAAAAAGGAATGAATAATTAACTGCCTTTGCAATTTTAGGGCTGCACGGTATATTGATAAACCGATATATACCGGTATTCAAATCAATATCGATTGAATACCGGTGTAATTACAAAAATATCGGTTTATCGTCATTATTTATTTACCCTCAATTTAATTTTCAAAGTGTCTTGAGTTTTTTAACTGTAGCTCCGAATGAATAATATTATCCCTTTATCCAAGGAATCGTCTGCTTGCGCCCTCAAAATACACAAATTCAAAAGTTTCAACAAAACTATATCATGTGACCCCTCATTGGAACGAGCTCGTTGAGCTCGTTCCAACTAGGGGTCACATGATATAGTTTTGTTGAATTCTTTGGTTAAAATCTGATAAACTAATTTTTAAAATAATATATTTTGATATCGTCTGCGTTGGGTAAAGGTTTTTCGAACTGCATCATCAAGGCGTGCTAATTCGTTCCGACTGTGATGACTCGAGTCTCGATTGTGGTACTTGGGTTCATATATCTGAACAGTTTTCGATATACCGGTATACCGCGGTATTTTTTTAAACACCGATACCGGTATTCAGTTTTAAAAATCGTGCAGCCCTATGCAATTTTGACAAAAATCCTCTAAGAGCCTTGTGCTAGAACAAACACAGTATTAACCCATTACCTAACGAATCGGAAGCAACCGCCCACGTAATTTACAAATTAAGCAGTTGAAAAAATATTATTTTTCAAAAAATTTCAATGAAACCAAATCATGTGACCCCTCATTGGAGCGAGCTCGTCGAGGCTGCCTCAATAAGGGGTCACGTGATATGGTTTTACTGATTTTTTTAAAATGTGAATCCCAAAATCATTAAAATAATAAATTCTGATATCTTTTGCGTTGGGTAAAGGGTAAAGCACGAGATGCAAACTGAAACAAACTCTTTAAATAATATTTTGACGCAACGAATCATTAATACAGCTCGGTTGTCTTTGTTCAACTGCAAGATTAGAAACAGTGCCATCACACTATGTAAAAATTTTCAACTGAGAAAGAAATCTTTATTTATTACTTCATTGCATCTCCCTAAAACACCACGGAAATGGGATGGATTAGCTATAAGAACCGCACTTAACTCTTTCAACTGGCGCACTAGACGGTATCATTTCAGTCAATACTGCCAACGGCGAAATCATCCCGGTTTGTTGGGAGGTTCCGTAATAATTTAATCCAACAGCTCTGTCGAGCTGTTGGATTAAATTATTATCGAGCCTCGCTTCAGATTTTTTGCTCTTTATATCATCTACTCGTTCACTACCAGTTTTTTCTTCACGCCAAAATTTATGCACACCAGGCTGAAAGGGTTAAAGGCTTAACTGAAACACCTATTGGTATATGTAACAAGATGAACCTCCTTCGGAGATCCTACGCACCAACATCTTCACATACATTTCCCATTCCATCACAATCTTCAACAACAAAATCAGACTGGATCTGCTGAAGATCTGCCGTGTAATTCGCATAAAAAGTTTATATAATAATGTAACAGATGCTGCGATGCGCCATTACGGCGGTGTTGTACGCCACAGCGCCTCTTACTCGATTGTCAAATTAATATGCAGCCCGATATATTTCCGCACCAGCCACCAAACATACTGTACATAAGTGAAGGCTCTGTTTAGTGAAGTATCTGTCAACGTAATGTTCTCGGCGCAATTATCACTATTCAAGCCAGAAAATAAGCAGACTACCATCTACAAAATGAGGTCCCCAAAGGGTGCATTTAGTGATGCTACTCTGCACAGCAGGGTAGCATTACTAAATTTACCCTCTGTGAACCGCACTCTGAATCAGGGTCTCAAAACTAAACAGAAAGAGGTACCCAGAGGATAAATTGGCAAACTGTATGGGATATCAAATTCACCCTCTGGGAACCTCATTCTGCAAATGTCAGACTGCTTATTTTCAGGCCTGTCACTATTACACTATTTCGTCCTTTTCTGAAACGAAGAGGTTTCTCGAGTTTCAGAACCGAAGAGTTAAACTGCAGTTGTTATTCTTGTTTCTTGCAAATGTGAACTGCAATTGTACTGTAATGCATATGCTAACTCAACCATACATCATTACGCCGCCTTCATAACTTTTAATCAAGTGCACCGGCCGATCAATGTTATCAGTATGGATCTACAGTGAATATTATGTTAACCTTGTGTAATAAGCAGATTAACCCTCCGACTAATACGGGCAGAAAGACGGCACCTGCATAACTTCTTTTGAATAATTAAATATTTTCAAAGTTCGTCTCCAAACTTCCAAAGCGTAGTTTATGACCGCTCACTGGAACGAGCTCGTTCCAATGAGTGATCCTGTGCTGTGTTTTGGAGGCAAAAGTGGTGAGCTGGAAATGGTTCGCGTTGAGTTAATGGTCGCCTGTGACTTCTAATTATTAGATACATTGATAATTTATTCACGGGGGTAACAACGATCAGACAACATTGAAAGAACATTTTGGTTCTCAATTGTTCGTTTAATATTTTGCAAAGTTTTAATTTGTCGCCACTTTATTGCGACAGTTGTTCACCATTTTTTATTAACTTTGTATGTTTGAAAATCATCCGCAAGTGAAGTGGAGCAGGAAATGTGACATATTGTCTGATATGACAAATGGGTTACTTTAGGTTCCGCACCAGTTTAAATCAATCCCGATTGTTTTTCACCCTACCACAAACACTATTATGTGAATGCAAAAAAAAAAAACCAAATCCCACGCTGGCAGGTTTTGATTAATTGTGATATGAAGTATATTAAAACTATTGTTGCCGTTGTACGGGCGAGACATGAAGATTTGTTCTACGCTTGGGGAATGTCATGTATCCAGAGGGCTTTTTTTATAACTTTAGCGGACAAATAGCTTTGTGATATTATTAGTTACACAGTTTGTTGGTGGCCTAATATGGTATATATGGTGTCAGTTAATTTCATATTGGACGAGAGCGAGTCCAATATGAAATTAACTGACACGATATATACCATATTAGGCCACCAACAAACTGTGTAACGAATATATCTTACCGACTGCTGCATCGATGCACAGAACTAATAATAGCAGCGATCAAAATTAAATGAGAGAATTCTCACAATGTGTTCACGTGTCTTTGCCTTGTTACAATTTATGGGAGAGTCCCCACAGGCACTCTCCCATAAATTGTAACAAGGCAAATTCATACATACCAAGCAGTTTCATTTCGAAGGTAACATGACACACATCCACAGGATATGAAGCCTTTTAAGTTGCCTAACCTGCACTTCAGACCAAATATGGGCTTCCAACACTCAATCTTTCAACTTGAAGCGTTTATCGGCTGCCGCCATTTTGAATAATCAATGAACAAAGGGGAGATTACCCATAGCTGTCAGCGTATATTGATGTTGACAGGCAGTATATGGTTTTATATGCAGTCTGCATGTGACGTCTTTGAACCAATGACATTCCCAGATACTTGCAGGAGGTAAGATATGCGACATTGGGCAAATGGTCGGAGAATATTGTGAAAAATGTATTGTTCTTATAATCTATAAACACGTGTTAAAATGCAACCTTGCTGTGATAAGATTCTTGTTACGTACGTTCATATTTGTTAACCATTGGTTATTTTGTTTTGTCCTTTCCGTTGGGGATGGGGGGGGGGGGGGGGGGGGCTTACAACACATATATCATTGTTAAATCTAACGTGACATTTATTCCTCAATCAGTGACTTCCATTCACTACAACTTTTGTGGATTGCATAATATTCAAGTTTAAACTAAGCTCTAAATTGTTTATCCGTCGAAGCAATGTCTTTAGCATGTCAGGAACAAATAGAAGCAGTGTTGGATTGTTCAAATTACGGATGCCATGGCTCGTAGAAGTGGTGTTGTATGTCACAACGCCTGTTACTAGATTTATTTATTTATTTATTTATTTATTAAGGTTTAACGACACTTTAACAGCCAAGGTCATATCGTTTCGGTGACAGTTTTACGGGCGGAGGAAGCAGGAGAGAACCACCGAGCAACGACGAGCAGCTGCCAGCTCCCCAACATCGTAACTCCGCACTGCAGCACAGGCAGGTTAGATTGGTTGAATACATGCGCACTATTGACGTGCAGTACGCCTTAGTACACGGCGTCACCGTGCCTCCATGTGGACAATCTGGGTTAAGTGCCTTGCCCAAGGACACAACGCGGGAGTCCGAATCGATTTGATTTGATTGATTTTATTCAGTAGTGTAACATGTTTACAATCAAAACCACAAATATACATAGAGGTAACATTATTCACAACTACATGATTGCATCACAGGGAGATGGTGTTGCCACTAGTGGCTACCTTCCCGTCATTCCCTTTAAAAAAACGAACAAGAAAAAAGTGAGGGGAAAAAACAGAGGAAGGAAAAGAAAAAAAATGAAAGAAGAGAAATGAAAAGGAGAAGCAGACTTGAGAATCGAGGCAATCCAGACTACAGCGTGTTCTCCAATAAGAGGGCATTTATAGTCTTACTGCAAATGAGATGTTAGGCTGGTTCTTTTCGTCATATGAAAAATCTATTCTAGGTTTTCTGACATGTGATGAAGATTGAGTTCAATAGAAAGGTAGCTATGAGATAGACAGAGCTACGACCTACAGTCGGGGCATACTAGATTATTACAGTTGACATGTAGCGAGTATGAGCTTAGAAATTCTTCAGTTATAGTCTTTTTGAATAGTGATCTTGGATAATTTTGGACGGAGAGTTCAATATTATTCCACGTCCTGGGGAAAGTATGTATGAGAAGGTCAGAAGAGTACTGAGTCCTCGGTTTATCTGTGCGTAATTTACCCAACTGTCTGGTGTGTACATCGGAGGAATTTTGGTATATTTTAAAGGTATTCTCAAAACTTCCAGGCAACATTTTGTTATGCTAATCATGCATAAACAGCTGAACGTGAAGTTTATTACAAGTCTGTGAATTTTAAAATGCGTTGGTTTCAAAATAGTGGGTCGGTGTGTGCATTGAATTTTTTGTTGGATATGATTCGTATGGCTTTCTTTAACAGTTTTGTGAGCGCCCTGGTGGAGGACGAGTGCCCCCAAATTTGAATGCCGTACAGCATGTGAATGTGGATTAGAGAGTAATATACTCTCCCAAAGAAGAAAGTGTGCATGCTAAAAAATAACACTAAAAAAAGATATATATCATTTTCATTCATGGAAATTTTATTCAATCACAGATGAATCAATTTGTGATCAACACGAGAAATTTCATTACGCTACGACGAATACTCTTGGTGCCAAGGAGAGTCACAGACACTAAGGGTCCAACACAAAAGTCACATACTCAATATCTGGTATGACCTCCGTCTGCATCGACTACTGCTGTGCATCTACGCCTCATGGAAGCGAACAAGTTAGCATGGAAGTGTTGTGGGATGTTGTTCCATATTCTTATAAGCTGTCTTTGGAGTTCCACAAGCGTTGACGGTGCATGGGAAAGCCGGCGTAGATGACGTTTCATTTCGTCCCATACGTGCTCAATGGGTGAGATATCGGGCGAATTTGCGGGCCAGGGAAGAACATCCACTTGTTGTTGCTGCAGATACTGTTGAACAACACGAGCTGCGTGGGGTCGGGCGTTGTCCTGCCGTAGAATGACGCCGGGGCCGTGAGGTTGCAGAAATGGGACAACAACAGGTGTAAGCACTTCATCACGATATCCGGCTGCATTGAGATTGCCATCAATAATGACCAGCTCAGTTCTGTTATGGGCAGTGATGCCACCCCACACCACGAGAGACCCTCCCCCATAACGGTTTCGCCCCACGACACATGGATCTGCGTAGCGTTCGTTTCGACGTCTGTACACTCTCTGGCGGCCATCTGATGATGAAAGATGGAAACGACATTCATCTGTGAATAAAACACGTCGCCACCAGTGTAAGGGATGCCTGAGATGTTGTCTACACCACTGCAGTCGAGCACGACGATGACGTAACGTCAAAATCGGACGAATTGCAGGTCTTCGAGGACGTAAGCCGTATTCTCTCAGCCGGTTGATTACTGTTTGAGGATGTATCCGTCTCAGGTTAGGGATGTTCCTGGCTGTCGTCGTTGCCGTTTGTTGCCGGAGCCGGAGATGGACGACACGGATATACCGATCTTGTGCAGGGGTGGTAACTCGGGGTCTCCCGGGGCGGGGTCGGTCTCGAACGTCATCATGTTGTGCATGTCGATGGACTAGCCTGTCTACAGTGTTACGGTGGCAGTTCAATGGCTGGGCAACCTCTCTGTGTGTTCTGCCAGCTCTAATCATACCCAGGGCAAGGAGACGTTGATTCATTGTCAATCTTGGCATGCTAATGTGGAGTCGTTTTAACAGCAGCGCAAGTTTGAATGTGAACGATAGGAAGGCCTTACTTTAGTGTTTAAATACCCAAGGATTCACACTGCTGCATGAATTTTCAGACTCTCCACGTGCAAAACATGCCTTTTCACAAATGTGCAGCACGTCATTTAACGTTAATGCAATTTTAACGGGGAAAGCTGTTTTTGTGTTTAATATAACTTATTCATGAACAGGTTAACACTCCTTACACCTACGAAATTATTTTTATGGAGTTTGATCAATTTCTGCAATGCAGACTTTCTTTTTTGGGCGAGTATATAATGTTCTCAAGCATTTTTGTGGCAGAATCCTTTTCACTCTATTTATGGCATAAATAGCCCAAGACATTTTAGAACAGACAACCGAAAGATGGTCCCTAAAGTTCAGATTTTCATCTTCAAAAATCCCTAAGAATTTGACAAATTTTTCTTCTCGGTTATTTGCGATAGGGGAGATGGTTGAATTGTTAAGCACGATTCTTCTACTTCCAATAGAGTAAATACCCCCCTGTGAAAGTAAAATTATAAACTGTGTCTTACTTTCGTCGAGGACGAGTTTATTCGCCATACACCACTTATGTACCTTGTTCAGTTCGCTGTTAGCTAATTCTATGCTAAGTTATTTCCAGCCGTGTTGGCAGTAGCGTCATCGGTATACGATAACATTTCAATAGACGTGGAATTTATAATATCGTTGATATAAAGAATAAAAAGAAGTGGGCCAAGGATAGACCCCTGCGGAACAGCAGTGGATATGTCCAGAAAACCGGAACAGACATTTTGGAATGATACCGATTGACATCTCTCTGTGAGATCATTTTTAAACCAGGTATTCGCGTGCCCTCGAACTCCATAGACTTCTAACTTTTAAAGTAAAATCAAATGATTTATGGTATCAAATGCTTTGGAAAAGTCGCGAAAAGAGCTAGGTACAGTCTTTCGTTGGCTGATCGTTCATTTCACCGACGTTATTAACAAGATGTAGTACCGGATGTATTGTTGAGTGTGCCTTTCTAAAACCAAACTGATGTTGATGAATTATCTTGTTATCCTCCGGGAAATGTGTTAACCTAGAATACATTAATTTTTCTAATATTTTAGAGAATGTTGGTAAGATGCTAATGGGGTCTGTAGTTGTTGATTGCCAGATTTGAAGACGGGAATTATTTTAGCTATTTTCATTTTTACCTGTACAATGCCAGTTGAGAATGAAAGGTTAATTACGTATGTTAAGGGTTCAACGATTTCGTATATGATTTCCTTTACCATTTTAGAGGACATATTGTCAAGGTCTCTACTCGGTTTGGGGTTTAGTTTTTTCGTGCACTGAATTACTTTCTGTGGAGTAGTTGGCACGATAAAGAATGATTCTGCATTGTTTCCGTCAATATAACCGGCAAAAAGACGACTGGAAGGGGGCAATGCCTCACTAAGTTTTTTTGCCATTGTTAACGAAGTATGAGTTAAATTTGGCAGCTATTGCTTCGGCGTCGGTTATTTCAACAATATCATCGCCAAATGTCGACGGGACGGTAAGAATAGGGTTGAATTTATTAATTACTTTCTTTAATATTTCTCACGTTTTGTTCATGTTATGTTTGTTTTCTCGACGTAAAGTGTTTTAATAATCTGTTTCGCAAGCTCGTTTTAGTCTGTTGTAAATGGTGCAGTACGTTTTGTATTCCAGTTTGTTTTGCATGTTGGTTTTTTTAATTTTTTTAAATACAGTTTGTTTTTTTCCAATAAGGACTTTAAAAGACCCGATGTTATCCACGGTTCGTGCTTTACAAATATGGGAGGAACTTTAACAATTTTTTCTGGAAATGCGTGGTCAAACGCTGCATGTACAATGTCAAGTAGAGTATTGTCGGCTTCCCTCGGACATGATGCGTTCATTACATTAGAGAAGTCACTTGCAGACAGTAGGGATTTGAAGTGGTTAATGTTTTAAATGATCTTTTTTTGAGTTTGTACTGTGTGAATATGTCTTTTGGCTGATTCGTCAGCATAAAATGTTGCAAAATGGTCGCTTACATCAATAATAATTATTCCAGATGTTTGTGACTTGATTTTATTGCAGAAGATGTTATCAATTATAGTGGCAGAGTGGTACGTGATTCGCGTTGGTCTCGTAATAGCAGGCATAAACCTAGCACTGAATATGATATCTATGAATAAGTCAGTCTTAGTGTGTTTGCAGAAACCCAGTAGATCGATGTTAAAATCACCTATAAGATAAGCAGCTTTGTTTAGGTCACCTAGCATTTCTAGTAAGTTCGATAGTTTTTCCAGGAATAAATCATGGTCGGCTCTAGGGGCTGTGTTAGGTCTATAATGATTCCAATAATTTGTTTTTCTTTCATCGAGATCTCAACGAACAGGGATTCAAAGACATCTGGGATAAACACAAATAGATCTTCGCGAATTTTAAATGGAATAGTTTCTTTAATAAAAAGACACACTCCTCCCCTTCCGTCGTCGTTCTCAGGTCGCTGTCGTGTGGTTAAGGGATGGTCGCCATCAAGTGAGTAGGTGATATTTTCTTTTATACTGAATGTCTCTGTTAACATCACAAATATTGGATTCGGGTTGAAGGTTACATATTAGGTTACGAATGGGTTCCCAGTTTAGCATTAAGGCTTCGACAAATAATGTTAAAGAGACTAAGTGTGTTAGGTATTTTTGAGATCTCATTATTAAAGCGTTCCGGCGTATAATATTCGCAGCTACGTTTCTCAATGGTACAGGGGGAGTTCAATTCGGCCGCTTCGTTATTTGTAATTGCGTCGTTAAACTTGGAAATGAAATCAAATGAGCTGCTGCTCTGTATCTCATCAAGTGTCAACGTGTTAGCCATGATGAACAGTCCGGAAGATGGCCATACTTATTTATATTTATTTATTTATTGGTGTTCAAGGTCATATACTTATGCACAATGGCTAATCATGACCGTGACAGTTTTACGGGTGGAGGAAGCCGGAGTACCCGGAGAGAACCACCGAGCAACGACGAGCAGCTGCCAGCTCCCCAACATCGCAACTCCGCACTGCAGCACAGGCAGGGTTAAATTGGTTGAAGACATGCGTACCATCGACGTGCAGTACGCCTTAGTACACGACGTCATCGTGCCCCCATGTGGACAATCGGGGTTAAGTGCCTTGCCCAATGACACAACGCGGTTGCCGCAGGTGGGATTCGAACCGAGGACCTCTCGGATTGCAGCCTGCACCTTCAACTACTGAGCCACCGCGCCCCCAGATGGCCATACTACTCAGAAAGAGACCAAAGGGTTTATCAAAAATGTTTAATCTGGTATTTTTCAAGGCGAGTTCTGAGCTGTTGTCAGGATATATAGCGAGCATTAAAGACGGAACACTTTTTAGATAAATCATAATCAAGTTTCCTTCTAATATTCAACTAGCTAAGTTGGTTTAGATAATGTTTTGGAATGCATTTTGTTATGGGCATCGTTAAAAATGGCATACACGAGTGGGTGTACTATATAATATATCACGTATAAAACAATATCAGTGTAGTAATGCACATTTCTGCACAGAAATACAGACATCACACGATCGCTCAGACGGCCACTCATACGAGGACTAGCCGGGCTCGACGTTGCTTAACTTCAGTGATCTGACGAGAACCGGTTACCGCAACGCCACTGCGCCCCGCGTTACTCGATTATCAAATTAATATGCTGCCCTGAACATTTCTGCACCAGCCACTGAACTTGCTGATATAAGTGAAGGCTCTGAATTTCCCTGGTGTGAATTCCCCTGGTGTGAATTCCCCCTTGGTACTGTCTGCAAATCTCAGCCGTCAGATACCGAACCGATACCACGGTATATCCCCAGCCAGCCCCATGAAAATACTGATACCGATCTCAATATTCCAATACCGCCGTCCATCTCTACATTCGCCGAAGACGTCTTGGTGGTGTAGTTGGAATATTCTATCAGTCGTGACATTAGTCACTATAGTCAGAAACTATCAGGTTTACACCCCCTTCCCGATCGGTCGTCTTAGCGACGTTCATATCTGTACACTCGTCTTGTCCCACTTTGGTTAACTGGTAGAGCGCTGGAAGCCCATATTTGGGCTTTATTCTGTAGTGCAGGTATCACAACTTGAAGGCACATATTCAGTGGATGTGCTTTGCCTCTATCTTTGAAGTGATATTATTTAGTCTGTATAGGTTCGCCTTGTTACAATTTATTGGACAGTGCCCATAGGCACTCTCCAATAAATTGTAACAAGGCAGAGACATGTGTACAAGATTTGATGACTCAAAATAATTTAGCACTCTGCCAGTTAACCCTTTACCTAACATGAAAAGCAGACGACACTTTATAAAAAAATTCTTGAATAACTAATTTTTTTCATTTTTTGTCTCAAAAACATAGGTTATGACCCCTCGTTGGAACGAGCTCGACGAGCTCGTTCCAACGAGGGGTTATAACCTATGTTTTTGAGACATAAAACGAAAAAATAATGAAAATTTAATTGGCGATGTTTGAGAATAGCGCTGGTCGGTTTTGGCCGTTGCGTTGGTTAAAGGGTTAAACAACTAAGACAACTAACCCGAAAGTTTCCAACTTTTGGTCTCTTATTTCTCAAAGTCTGGCTTTTCCTTCATTACTTTTTGAAGTCCACGTTTAAATTCTTTCTCGGATTCAAATTCCACCCAACCCTTTGGTTACAATAAACTGTATTTTTTTACATTGGTGACAGTACAAACATTTTCCTTCGTACCCATACCATCGAGCACCTTTGGGTAAAAACAGCCTTTTATCCACTCAGTTTATCACCTCTTAAAAAAAATATACTGAAAAATGTGACTTTTGCCTTTAAATTTACAATACACTGTATTTTTTTTACATTGGTGACAGTACAAACATTTTCCTTCGTCGCCATCTCATCGAGCACCTTTGGGTGAAAACAGCCTTTTATCCACTCAGTTTATCACCTCTTCAAAAAAAATATACTGAAAAATGTGACTTTTGCCTTTAAATTTAGGAATTCCTATACTATTGTCCAGTTTCGCACTGAATAAAGTATGACATATTCTCACTTGACCCAATTTTTATGTTATTTCACACTTTTTAGAAACAGTTATCGACCAACAGTTTATATTTTTTCAAAACATGCACTTCAACAGTTTATTCGCACTTACAAGTTCTGTTGCTTTTCCATCAACTGGATAAATTAGGGAAATGTTAGGGGCAAACCGCTATAGAGCCTCCTTTTTTGCAGAAAATAGTTAGGGGCGCCGGAAACACTTCAGGTCAGGGGGGGGGGGTAAGACCCCGGAAAAGGGGCATTTACTTGCACTAGCAGCCCCCGCCATGACATGCCGATGCATGCATGTCTCGAAGGCCGAAGGCCCGAGAGGGGGAGTTTGAGAGGTGTCCCCCTTCCATCGGGAGGCGGGCAACTCCTCCCAAACTTCCTCAGCTCCCCCATTGAATTTTGAAAGCTCCCAGAACGGATTTTGGGTGTATTTTAGCTTCACTTCGAGAATAAATCATTGACAAAAATTGAGTGGCGAACCTGGGAAGGGCATTGTCTGCCCCCTCTCGCCTCTATGGTCCGAAGGCAAAGAGAGCAGCTGCCCCCTCTGCCCCGTGCTTTCGGTGTCCCTGGAAATAGTGTATTGTGGTTTCATTTCAGTGCGTAAGACGTTTCCATTGATATGGGCTTTGATATTTGAAACATAGTACGAACACAAAATCTTTCCCGGTAGCTATCCCGGAACATAAAAGAATAATCAGTTAGCATTGTTCAGATTTGTTTCATCCTTCAATCCCAACCCCCTCCCCAACCCTCACAGAAAATGCATGTCTAACCACATTAGTTAGTCAGAAGAAGAGAATTTGAAGGTAGCCCACATGATTGCCTATTTATGAGCCACAATAATCTTAAGAACGTCTCGGTTTGTTTATGGTGGTAAGCAGTAAACATCTGCTTGAAAAAAATTGCTCAGGTAAATTACCCGTACAGTATACGTTCTCAGACAATACATCGGACATATCATTACCGAAACACTTAAATACATTTGAGTAAAACATAAAGAAAACAAATATACATTATATCCTGGGGGTGTGTACTATTAATGTAACTATATAGAATTTTGTAGAATGAACTACTAAGACACAATATATGAATAGATATGTAAAGAAAAAATACCACCAAAATTGTAATTACTTACCTAATCACTTGTAATCAGAGGTAAAAAGAATTAACCCTTTACCCAACGCAGACGATATCAAAATTTATTATTTTAAATACCATTTTTTTTAATTTTTCAAAAAATTTCAACAAAACCATATCATGTGACCCCTTGTTGGAACGAGCTCGACGAGCTCGTTCTAACGAGGGGTCACATGATATGGTTTTGTTGAAATTTTTTGAAAAATGAACATTTTTTCAACTGCTGAAGTTGCATATTACGCGGGCGGATGCGGACGATTCGTTGGGTGAAGGGTTAAGCTCATAGGGTTTGATGTCTGGAGACATTTTATCATGACACCGCCGATTTCTAAGGTTCTCTCTGAACTAGCAATGCCAGTGGCGTAGGTTCGGGGCGGGCATTTCTGTACAATTTGCCCCCCCCCCCCCCCCCCAACATTTTCGCAGCCTCCCACCAAACATTGGCTCAAGGCAACTTTCCCAGAACATAAAGCCCTAAAATGGTCTTCAATATTGGGGCTACACACGCTAAAAATTCCTCAGATTCGCTCTTGAAACACCAAATTTTGCAAAATTTTCTGGGTGGGGGAAGAGCAACCACCAGAGAATCCTAGTTAGAACTAAGGATGGCCACGGAATTCCAAGCAGCTGTCTTTCAAATATCATCTTTCGTCCCCCAAATGCTGGCTTTTCATAGAATCCTGGCTACGCGCATGAGCAATGCTACAAATCTGGTGAACAACTTTTTTTTTGTATTCTTACTGTACTTTTTTAAAACACTGTTCACTACTCTCAGAATACCTAAATTTCAAACCGCAAATATTTCCCATAATGCAACTAGGAGTGTGACCAATTTAATCTTATTTAAATAAGATTAAATTGGTTACATTCTTTATTCTAGTATGAGGAAAAATTTGCAGCCTGAACTTGGATATTGCGACATCGGTATGTAGAAGGTTAAAGTCCGACGAATAACTTTTTCAACCTGTCCGCAATATACGGAGAGGATCATTTTATTTATTTATTTATTTATTTATTTATTTATTTATTTATTTATTTATTTGTGTTTAATGTCACATATTCCTTAACAATGGCTAATCGTAAACTCAACATGAAGATAATGTCAAATTCAGCCAATCGTTTGTACCTATGTTGCCCATTTGAAAGGATTTCCACCACAAATACTGGCGAATGGTAAACAATCACTGCTTCAATTCTCGGGGTTACCACGAGGGATCTCCACCAATAGATTACAGTTAAATAACAGTGGTATGAAAGGATTCCTATCTTCCTTGTGAACAAATTGTTTTCTTACTGTACTATATTAACCCACTGTTGTTAAAAATACCAAAACTTCAAGTAACAAATTTCGCCCATAATGCAACTTTGAATGTCACTAATTTAATCTTATTTAACCCTTTACCCAACGTAACGGCCAAAACCGGCCAGCACTATTCTCAAAAATCGCCAATTAATTTTCACTATTTTTTCATTTTTTGTCTCAAAAACATAGGTTATGACCCCTCGTTGGAACTAGCTCGTCGAGCTCGATCCAACGAGGGGTCATAACCTACGTTTTTGAGACAAAAAATTAAAAAAATTAGTTATCAAGAATTTTTTTTGCAAGTGTCGTCTGCTTTTCATGTTAGGTAAAGGGTTAACAGAGCTCAGTGACATGTGCCACATAACATAAAAAGGGTTACATTCTAACGTACAGTACGGGAAAAAAATACAGACTATAATTTTGATATTTTAACCCTTTAAACACGAGAGGCCGCGTTTCCGGCCCAGGAACGTGATACATCATAATTTCATTAAGTTGGTTAGCTGCTAAATGAATGAGTGGGGCAGACCAACGAATATTTTCAACGTGCAGCCCCATGGCGGCACGTTGAAAATATGAATTGGTCTACCCCCAGATAATGAAAATGGACTCATCCAATTGATGACATGAACGATACCGTCCGTGTTCAAAAGGTTAACATTAGTGTGCAGAGTATTAAAGTCGTGTCGAATGTATTCACCAACCTGTCTCCAATACACAGAGCTGTACATTTTTTTTTTATCTCTACCGCTATTTTGCAGAACAGTAACAGTGCGATGTTAGGATTTCTAACTCCCTTTATACCTTCTTTATCCGCACCAGGGGTACTTAAAGAGAGGGCGAATGGTGGGGAAGCATCAAGAGTTTTGAGAATTAATGAATATATTTACAGGTGTTTAACCCTTTACCTAACACAGCTTTTTTAAAAAATAAATTAAATTTTACATTTTTCGAAAAAAAATTCTCACAATTTTGGCATAAAACCATACAAATATGGATATCAGATGATATCCATATTTGTTTGGTTTTATTGAGTCATTTGAAAGATATTTTAGGCTGTGGTAGGCTTATTTTGGTCAATTTCCTGGCCGTTTTTTTTGCCGCTATGTTAGGTAAAGGGTTAAGACATTCAGCATCATTGGCTATATATGACCGCGGGACAGGCATGGCGTCTCGTTTAGCCAATCGTGTCTAGGTGCTGCCCACTTTAAAGGGTTTCCATTCCAGGAGCTGGTGACCAGGTCCTGATTTACAACAGTAAACAAGCTGGGGAGCACAGCGGGTTAAACTGGTTTCGAATAAGGGATTTACAAACTTGTCAACAATATTCGGAACTGTTTTTCTTTTTATCTTTACCGTTATCTTACAGCTTAGTAACAGTGGTTTGAAAGGTTTTCCAACACCCTTCCCATCTCCTCTTTATCAACAGCAGGGAAACCTAAAAAGGTGTACTCACGGGTGAGAAAGCATCAACAGTTTTGCGAAAAGAAGGCCATGTGCACCCCCCCCCCCCCCCCCCGCAAAACCCGTTTGGCGGGGGGATAATAACGGACGAAATGTCTTGAGTAACGGAACATTTTTGCCCGGAAAATGTTGCTCATGTACCCTCGTTGGAACGTGTTGAAAGAGCTATTTCCAATGAGTGAACAAAAGGTTTTTTTTTCATTAACTGAAAAAAGAAAATATTAATGGTGATTTTTTGTGAATAGCGCTGACCAGATATGGTCGTTACAATGGGGAAAGACTGAATGTTTTTAAAGGTTGTGAACCAACTCTGAGAGAAATTTTCTGTTGTCTCAAATAGCCTTGTAAACTGAACTTGTGGTAGTTGATGATAATTCTCAGAGTGGACGTCTTAATATGATCAATCTGGTTTTCTTTTCAGTTACTCGATTTGATTGGGGAATGCTGGTTATCTGAAAATCCACCAAATGCGGAGACGATCGTCGCTGTTTTGACAGACCCGGTGTCCGAAACAGAGCTATGAGACTGCAAATGTGATGGCCATACCCATATATTATCATGTTGGAGTTTTGGTCCAGACCATTTCTGTAACGGCATCGCAGCTACATGGTGGGTTTTGTTACACTATCACTAACAGATGTCGACAGGTATCACCATGGGGCTCAGGAACAGCATCTGTGATCTAACTATATCACCGTGTACCAAATACAGATTTTGAGCGTATCAAATTATAGAAACAAATAAGCACAGTTCTGCGATAAACTCTCCGAATGTTAACCCCTTCAACGCGATATGCTTAATTTTTGGCGTACATCAAATGTTGTCACTCCGTGAGTATACAATACAAATCAACCGACGAGAAATGCTCAGTAAAATTCATCATCAAATAGTAGCAATTAATAAAGACTCATCATCCCCACCCTCTCTCGATTAGGTGTTCGAAACTTAACCACCTTCTCTAATAACAATCCCAACATGTAAGACTACCTACCGGAAATTCATTTCCCCAGGACTATCACTGATTCGAACAAGCTACCATCGCAGTTAACCCTGAATACCTCCCTGGATGCAATCACACTGGATCTCATGAAAAGGCCATCTTCCCCATAGCACATGGATGGCACTCTCGTGACAAAAACTTTATCTTTTTGAAGGTGATCACAATCGGGTAAAATAGAAACACCTAATTGAACAGAAGGGTCAGTGATAATCTAATCCTACAGCCCTACGGGGCTGTACGATTACATTATCACTGAACCCCCTACACAAAATGCCAAATCGACTCGCCCATTTGGTGGTTTACAGGTGTGTATCCATTGTTTTTTTTCGGGGTATGCAAACAGCTTGAAATACACCAGGTAGAACAATAGGCTAGGTATTCAAGTGACGTCACGTGAATATCTCGGGTGCACTGAGTGTACCAGAGTTCTTGCGTGTTGCTGATTGAACAAAGGACAGGGTGTAAGTTAGTTTCCAACCTCGCTGTCGGTATTTCATGAATTTGAACTAACTGCCCCATGTCGTAAAACCTCTCCGCTACGCGGTACGGGGTCACTCAACGCACGGGGCTGTTTTTTTGAAATTCATGAAACACCTCCAGCTCGATTAGTAACTAGCGCGCCAGTTTGCATTGGTTATGTGGAGAATAGACCCACCAATAAGAGACGACACAATGAACAAAATATAACTTTCCAGCTTTAAACTGACCGCATAAAGAAAATTATCCCTAGTTGCTAAATTTGAGCTTCTTGTCTACAAAAATACGTATCCTTAGAAAAGAGAGAGACAAGAGATGAACTTTCACATTTCTTTGGTATAGCAGATGGATGATTTGGTGTTGCAGTCCGAACACCATTCTTTGTTCAATCAAGATATGGCTTGCTGAGAAATCGTCGTGTGAGAACTATAAGGTTCTATCTTCCACTGGAAGACAGAACCTTGTGATTCCCACGTGACGAAATGCTGAAATAAAAAGTCCCATTTAACCCATAACATAACGCAACCAGGGGTCAACGCCTGCAAAAAAGTCATGAATAATTAAAAACTTTAATTTCTTGCACAAAGCACATAGCTTACGACCTCCAACAGGTTGTCTGACGAGATCTTTTCGCGAGTATCGCATTGGGAGGCAAAAGGCTCGAAACTAATGAAATCTGAATAGCTATTTTGGTGAATAGTGCGCGCGTGCGTGTGTGTGGGGGTGGGGGGGGGGGGTGGGGGATGATAATCTTCAAAAAGTTAAATATATTGTATTAACTGAATAAAAAACTGCATTTTGCAGAACAACAATCCGAACGAGTAATCGAACGACATCGAAGGCTGTTGCACCTTGGACGCCATCTGAGAGTTGCGTGCCTCGTACTGAAATAAGTTTTGCCTTCTTGAATCTTAGACCATATGCTCTTGTAATGTCACTCCCGACATTCTCTGAACATAACTCCCCAAGAGCATACCACAGCAGAGGTTAGTATGTGAAATCAATGGAATAAGAATACAAGTAATTATTTTCACGAACTTAATGGATGAATGGGTGGGGGTCATCCCATCTGCCCCGCCTAGACCAGCCACCAGTTAGCAGTTGGAAAGAAAAACAATTTTTTTGATTTCCTAAAAATCAATTGCATTGCTCGCATCCCGTGTAATGTGCAAAGACCATAATAATTTTACACAAAAGATATTTACGAACTGAAGTCAAGATCGGTAAACGAACTTTTCACAGAAAGAATCTAAAAATATATTTTTTTTTATCTGTTTAGTTGAAACGAAATCAAATAACGCTTACAAATATTTAAGTTACTTTCCATCTTTGACATTCTATCTAGTCCATTATTGACTGATTGATTATATATAACTTTCACTATGCGTGCTTACAACTCAAAGAGGGTAAGCAATTATCAGAAAATGTCAATATTGTAAGTAAACTAGTTTTTTATTGTTCAATTCATTTGTGCAAATAAGTCTCCAAGTCAGTCAGGTCTCCAGGTAAAAGATTATCTTACAATACATTACACTGCCCAGGTTCAACAGTTTTCTAACACAACGAGAGAAATAATTTTTCCTAAATACACATGACACACGTGTGTGAATGGGTTAATTGATATGACACGAGTGCCAGCGCGGAAGGATAAGGCATATGGCCTCTTGTTTTATTCTTCCGCGCCGACACTCGCGCCATATCGATTAACCCACTCGCATGTGTGTGTCGTTATGTGTTTATTCCACGCCTTCGCGTCTATGGAAACAATTATTTGGACACTCAGCAATTCATTTGACAACACTATCAAAAGAACACATTTTATCGCCAACCAGATTAGCGAGAAGGACGCATGTTACTATTTTTAGCTATTGCTAGCGATTCAAATTGTAGTTGCTTTGCACGATTTGTAGAAAATTCCAGAGAATTTTCGCTTCTATTCAAAAATAGTCCCGTCAACGATTTCCGTTCTGCACATATGTGCGGAAGGGGTTTTCATTTTCCGCATGGTTTAGTGTTGCTATAGCTGGTGATTTCATAGAACAGGCCTGTAATAAATAACTAAATATCTTTATTTGCTTCTTACAAATGACCACTCAATGGAAGATGCTAGTCGCCTGCAAGGATAAGTTCGTCCCTTGAGTGGAACAAGACGCCATCTGAGCTGCTAAAGCACTGTAGGTGGAACTGTGTTCCGCTTAACCCTTTACCCAACGTAACGGTCAAAACCGGCCAGCGCGATTCTCAAAAATCGCCAATTAATTTTCATTATTTATTTATATTCATTTTTTTTTTCTCTCAAAAACATAGGTTATGACCCCTCGTTCCAACGCGGGGTCATAACCTATGTTTTTGAGAAAAAAAAATGAAATAAATGAGTAATTCAAGAATTTTTTTTGCAAGTGTCATCTGCTTTTCGTGTTAGGTAAAGGGTTAAGGGACTTGATTATCAGCGCCATTCCCAGTCTCATGTTATCTACGAGTTTCTCAATATCCAGCTGTAAATCCACATTCCTTTTAACCTAGATGGAGTAAAGTGGAAGATAAGTTCTATGATTTGACACGATCGTGAGATATCAGGACTGGCTTAAGACTGCAAGATTATGATCTGCCCTTCAGAAGGCCTACCTGGATATTAGCCCATGTTGGCTGGCCTTGAATGGGGCGGAGTCTCACAAAGGGCTTGTCTTTCTGCAAATACCATTTCCTAATTTGACATTACACATCAATAAAATCCACAATGTGTCGGGCCTTTTTTCACATTACGAAAAATCAGTGAGTTCGGTTTTGATATCCACCCCCACCCACCCCAACCTGTAGTATAGTTTAATGGGTGTAAATATTTTGGCTTTCACAGATGAACACATAATGAATATTGTGAGGTATGGTTGTCATGTTTAACCACATTTAACCTCCACCCCATAATATTGCATGCAGTGCGAGCGATACAAATATAGTTCTGAACATACAATCAATAATTTTAACACCTTGCAATTGGAACACAATGAAATATCAACAACATGTGACCAGCTGTAAAACAATGGCAAATATGAATTGCATTCAGTTGCGTGTGCATCGATCAGTTGCAGTAAGAAGGCAAGCTTTGGTTGAACGTTCACCGTGACCATTAGATGTTGTGTGAATAATTGTTATAATTGTTTTACAGCGGGAAAAATTACAGAATCACATTGCAACGTGAAAAGAAACCTTGTTTTTTTTTTAATTGCTTGCCATATATGCAGCAAAATAATAATTACAACAAAATGAAGGCGGGAAGATCAGTGATACTAGGGTTATAGGATTAAATTATTGCTGAACCTCCCCACAGAGGCAAGATAGACTTCCCCACTTTGCTGTATTCAGTAGTTCTGCTACAGTAGTTTACAAGACGATTGCATTCAAGATGACAGGTTTGAAAGGGTTCAGTGAATTAACTGGTTGAGTGCTAGAAGCCGCTAACAGAGCTTTAAAAAAAATGAGCGTACCAGAGAAAAAGCAACTTTTCTATGCTCATGCTCAACGCTGAATGAAACGCAACTAATATTTCGTTTATATAAATTTGTTTTATTAAAAATTATTGGAGAGTGCCAGTGGGCACTCTCCAATAATTTGTAAAAAAAAAAACAAATTTTGATGAACAAATTCAGACCACCAAAAAATTGAAATGTGAGCACGAAAATGTAAATAATATACCATGAATTATGCCGGGACAACAGCACACTTCACTCCAAATGTTAGCGACCAGAATACAGTATTTATTTATTTATTTATTGGTGTTTAAGGTCACATACTTATGCACAATGGCTAATCGTGACCGTGACAGTTTTACGGGTGGAGGAAGCCGGAGTACCCGGAGAGAACCACCGAGCAACGACGAGCAGCTGTCAGCTCTCCAACATCGTAACTCTGAACTCTGCACCGCAGCACAGGCAGGGTTAGATTGGTTGAAGACATGCGCACCATCGACGTGCAGTACGCCTCAGTACACAGCGTCATCGTGCCCCCGTGTAGGCAATCGGGGTGAAGTGTCTTACCCAAGGACACAACGCGGTTGCCGCAGGTGGGATTCGAACCGAAGACCTCTCGGCTTGCAGCCTGCACCTCTACCAACTGAGCCACCGCGCCCCCTACCAGAATACAGTGCACCTCCCATTTTTAAAATCGAAATGTGTGTATCAATAGAAACATTGGCATTGTGCTAATTTCACAGCCTGTTTGAGGTACATTTTATGTCTATCATCTGTTTGTTCATCATTTTTATGTTTCATCATCTTCAACGCCACCAAGCATTACTGTGATATAATAAAGATATTTAACAAATAAATATGTTCGACAATGTGTCGTTACTTATATGTCATCCAGTTTGGTAAGTGCCCAGCATTAATGCAATTGGAGTCCTTTCAAAAGGCTATTTGAACTCCCTTTGATTTTAACTGGTTAAGTGCTAGAAGCCACTAACATGGTTCTACTGAAAACTTCTGAAAGCCACTTCAGGGGCTTCACACTTTATGCACAAGAATGCTGTTTGCTCAACATTAGGAACAAGAAGAATGTTACTAAGGTAACGCATGCCCCCCCCCCCCCCCCTGTGACCTTCACCTTGCAGATGCATCGGAAACTTTTATACACGAAACACCTTCTGACTGTCCTTAACATTTGTAAAAAGTTTAACAATTGTACTGTGATTCATTTCCGAGTTATGGCTGAGACACGAATATTGACCGATTTTTAGTGTGACATTGAAATGTGACCTTGACCTTGAAGATACGAACCCGGCTTTGGTGTGTGACATATCCTCCCATGGTCCTTTATAATTGTGTGAAGTTTGATGACTGTGGCCCTACCAGATTTCGAGTTATTGGCTCGGACACACACACACTTCAATCACTATATGCCACCCGACCCAAGTCGGGGGGGGGGGGGGGGGGGGCATAAAAATATTTATATAAAATAGTTTTATTACAATTTATTGGAGAGTGCCCATAGGGACTTTCCAATAATTTGCAACAAAACAATTGTTTATTAGCAAACTCTTGCTAAACTAAGACTCTCCTTCATAGTACCATGATGTTTAAAAAAATGAAAGTGTCAGTGACACTGTAGCTCAACTTGTCAAGCCATGTACATGTATAGTATGTGACACAGCAATGACAAACATCTAGGTAATGACCTGCTGACAAAGGTACATATAAAGTATTGTAACGGTCTGTACATAAATATTGACCGTAGCCTGTAACAAATGTATAGGTAAAGTATTGTAAAGGTGGGTGACAGTCAGATGCTAAACTAGAAAAGAAATCTTTGAGTCCCAGAGTGGGTCTGACTGAACCCCGAAATATTTGTTCTCATAGCACAGTGATAACAAAGGCTCCCAAAACACACTCATTCCTGTCCCTAGGTGAAAACAAAGGTACCCAAGAAGTTTCGTGAAGATCAGTTCATAAATACGAGCTGTATAGAAGTTGTGACAAAAAACTGATTGTACCTAATTTCGGTACAAAATGGCCACTGGCAGCCATCTTGAATTTTGGAGCGCACTCAGAAACACTCGTTCTCGTCCCAAGGTGATAACAAAGGTACCCAAGAAGTTTCATGAAGATCGGTTGATAAATACAGCCTCTAGCCCGAGCCGTATTGACGTGTGCACTTACAGTGAACAAGTAGCACTAAATAAATCAAAATTCATCTAATTTGCATAATTTCTGCATGGGAAAAAAAACCCATACTGTATGTGATGTATTCCATTTTACTAAACATTCATACAAAAATTTATTCAAATCAGAACTTTCATACAGAAGTTCTGTACAAAAGACTGATTGCACTAATTTTGGTACAAAATGGCTGCTGGTGGCCATCTTGAATTTTGGACCACACCCCAAAACACCCGTTCTCATCCCACGGTGATAACAAAGGAACCCAAGAAGTTTCGTAGAGATCGGTTCATAAATAAGGCCTCTAGCCTGAGCCGTATAGAAGTTGTGTACAAAAATCTGATTAGACCTAATTTCGGTACAAAATGGCCACTGGCAGCCATCTTGAATTTTGGACCGCACTCAGAAACACTCGTTCTAGTCCCAAGGTGATAACAGAGGTACCCATGAAGTTTCGTGAAGATTGGTTGATAAATACAGCCTCTAGCCCGAGCCGTATTGACATGTGTACTTACTGTGTGCAAGTAGCACTGAAAAAATCAAAGTTCATCTAATTTGCATAATTTCTGCACGAGAAAAAAACCTATATTATATGTGATGTATCCCATGGTACTAAACATTCACACAAAAAAAAATTCAAATCAGCGCTTTCATATGGAAGTTCTGTGCAAAAATCTGATTGCACCTAATTTTGTACAAAATGGCTGCCATCGGCCATCTTGAATATCAGACCGCACCCAAAAACACCCGTTCTCGTCCCACGGTGATACCAAAGGTACCCAAGAAGTTTTGTAAAGATTGGTTTATAAATACGGCCTCTAGCCCGAGCCGTATTGGCATTTGCACTTACAGTGCTGAAAGTAACACTAAATACATCAAAGTTAGTCTGATTTGCATAATTTACGTACGAGAAAAAACCCGTATTATATGTGATGTATCCCATGGTACTAAACATTCATACAAAAAATTATTCAAATCAGCACTTTCATATGGAAGTTCTGTGCAAAAATCTGATTTCACCTAAGTCTGTACAAAATGGCTGCCAGCGGCCAACTTGAATTTCGGATCGGACCCCAAAACACTCGTTCTCATCCCACGGTCATAACAAAGGTACCCAAGAAGTTTTGTAAAGATCGGTTCATGAATACGGCCTCTAGCCCGAGCCGTATTGAATTGTTGATGGACAGACGGATGACTGGCCATGGCATAAGCTCAAATTTGGCTTTGCCAAAGTTGAGCTAAAAATCAAATCACCTTTGGAATATAATTTAGCAATCTACCATATGAGGTACTGAAGTCCAAAAGTGCCCTTTTTATTGCCTTGGGTTTGTGTCCGAAGAGGATAGGCCATAAAACATGAGGCCCAAGAGGCCTTAATCACTCACCTGATAAAATGATTCAAAGAAGATCACATTCAGTTAGTAATGGTTCATCAACAATACAGAGGAATGAAGTCATGAAATTATTCATAAATCTAGTGTCCATGTCAGATGATTATTATCACTGGTCTTCCTGACTGCTTCTAATTCTATCAGCTGTAGACCAGCACTGTCAAACTTCCAAGGGTTATTATGTCACTGCAGTTTGAAATGCAAATTTATGGAAAAAAACCCACTTAGGAATGGATTTGAACAAACTTTCCCCCCCCCCCCCACCTATCCCCCTCCCCTCCCCCCCAATGAGAGCCAAAATTTTAAGGCAGGGACTGAATCTGATTTTCCCAGAGATATTATATACCAAATATTAAAAGATTCTGATTGGTGGTTCTGGAGAAAGAGTTTTGAAGAAAGTCCCTCATATTGCACTAAGTTAAAATTCAGGCTCCCAAATAATAACCAAGGGACTCGATTTGAACAAATTGAATCTGAATACCCCCCCCCCCCCCCCACACACCCTCCCCCCTCCAGAGATGTTGTATACCAAATATGAAAGGATTCTGACAGGTTGATCTGAAGAAGAAAATTTTTAAAGAAATGTCATACTGCACTAAGTTAAACTTTGGGCGCCAATAGAGAGCCCAAATATTAACCCAGGGACCCGATTTGAATAAATTTGAATTTGAGACCCATAAGGAACATTGCATACCCTCCCCCCCCCCACCCCACCCCTATACCCCCACCCCCCAAGATAATGTATAAATATCAAAAGATTCTAATTGATGATTCCGGAGAAGAAGATTTTAAAAGAAATTCCCTATATTGCACTAAATTAAACATTGGGCTCCAATAGAGAGCACAAATATTATCCCAGGGGCCCGATATCAGCAAATGTGAATCTGACCCTCCAAGAAACTTTATATACCAAATATAAAAGGATTCTGACTGATGAATCTGAAGAAGATTTTTAAAGAAATTTCCCCATATTGTACTAAGGTAAAATTTGGGCCCCCACAGAGAGCCCAAATATTAACCCAGAAAATTGCTTTGAACAAACTTGAATCTGACCCGCCTAGAGATGCTGTATACCAAATATAAAAGGATTCTGACTGGTGGATCTGAAGAAGAAGATTTTTACAGAAATTTTCTCATATTGTACTAAGTTAAAATTCGGGCCCCCATATGGAGCCCAAATATTAACTGAGAGACTTGATGCAAACAAGCTTGAATCTGACCCTCGTAACATTGATGTTTACCAAATATTAAAACATTCTGCCCAGCAGTTCTGAAGAAGATTTTTAAGCTCATTTCCCATATTGCCCTGTATTGAGCTCAAATACGAACCGAGGGGCTTAAATTGTGCACACTTGTATCTGACCCCCTATGAATGCTGTATGCCAAATATCAGAAGAGTTTGATTAGTGGTTCTGGAGAAGAATTTTTTTTTAATATTTGCAAATATGCTGACTCAGCATTTTTTTCAATGCCCCCCCTACAGAACTCGCTAACAAAACTGATGGCAACTTTTTTTTATCATTCGATTCTACTGGTCCTAAAGATGCTTCATACCAAATAAAAGTTCTCTGTTCCGTGTGGTTCGGGAAATACGGGCGTTTGAAAATATTTTCTATTTTTAGTTCCTCGGGTTCCCACAGGGAACATGGGACATTTTTTTTGGCATGAATCACATATTTATGACCCAGTAAAACCACATACCAAATTTCATTCAAATCGGACTATCAGTTCAGAAAATAGAAATTTTGGGCTGGGCTCAAAATCATGCCCCTCCCATTACGAAGGCAAATATTGCTTCACAAACTTTGTTTGAACAAACTTGTTTCTACTCCTCAGAAGGAAGCTTCATACCAAATATCAAGTCATTGTACCCACTGGTTCATGAGAAGAAGATTTTTCTAGAATGTTCGCCCACTCCATCCCTTTTGACTGTGGCAACATTATTTGAACAAACTTGAAATGACATACGATAAGGACCAAGCATATCAAATTTGGTTCAATTTGGCCCAGGGGTTTAGAAGGAGAAGTCGATAATGTAAAGTTCACGACGGACGGATGGACGACAGACAGAAAGTGATCACTAGAGCTCCCCCTGACTTGTAGTCAGGTGAGCTAAAAACTGACCTTTTAATTTTTAGGGGATGAAATTAAGCAACCGAATCACTGGCTGAATCATAACTATATTCTATAGAGGCAAGCCAGAAAATAAGCAGACTGTCATCTGCAAAATGAGGTCACCAGAGGGTGAATTTAGTGATGCTACCCTGCTCTGCAGGGTAGCATCACTAAATTTACCCTCTGTGAACCTCAATCTGAATCAGGGACGCAAAACTAAACAGAAAGAAGTACCCAGAGAATAAACTGGCCCAGTGTTTGGGATAGCATCATCAAATTCACCCTCTGGGGACCTCATTTTGCAAATGGCAGACAGCTTATTCTCAGGCCTTTTTTGAGGCAAGGTAAATGTCCTGCAAATGACACAGTTCAGTTTGATATCCACGAGCATCACATGCCCAAATTAATCTTATAAAAAGCGCCCTCTTAGAATGAGCCCTCCCTGTCCTTTACTGCCTTTCTGCACCCTTGACTTTGTATAAGGAACAAGGTACCCCATGATTTCAGAAACTGAATTCAAGAACTTTTGTCAGTTTATTCAAGTGTTTTGACACTCCCTTGAAACTTCCTACCTCATAGTGTCAAGCTCATTCACTTATCTTTATTACACAGCACTTGAACTTAATCAGAAGTATAACTATAAAATCTTGATTAACCCTTTACATATCAACCAAAACCGGCAATCGCTATTCACAAAAACTGCCATTCAGTTTTCTTTTTTTGTGTCAAAAACATAGTATATGACCCCTCATTGGAACGAGCTTGTTGAGCTCGTTCCAATGAGGGGTCATAAGCTATGTTTTTGATGCAAAAAGTGATAAAAATAGTTATTCAATAATTTTGTTTGCAAGTGTCGTCTGATTTTCATGTTAGGTAAAAGGTTAACAGACCTCCCTGATAAGTTATAATGCAATCAAAAGGATATTTTTCTCTTGTCATTGATAAGTCTGAACCCAATATTTGTTAAAAAAGTACATTCCAATGATCAGTGTCAGGGGCTACAATTGTTAGTGAAGAGATAAATATATTTGAGTAATCTCAAACTAATTTTCACTGGTACAGCACATAAGGATTCAATGAAATTAGATTGGGAAAGAAATGAGAAATGTAACTGAAGTGATAGACATTTTTTTTTGTTTTTTTTTTGTTTTGTCGTCAACCAGGCTGATTTGTTAGAAAAATAATTCTGCTATCCACCCAAACCATCATCATATATACGTCGCCCCTGTGTATAAGTCACACCCCCAACTCCCCACTCAGAATTCCTCCCTTTTGCCTAAAGCCCATGCATAAGTCGCACACCCATTTTCAGGTTTATGCAGTCGACAAGAATTAGTGGCAAGTCACGTTTTGCCAATTTGGGATGCAACGGGTAAGGTAAGTTTTCACGAGTCATCACATGCTGAATAAGATAAAGGAATAAAAAGAATAAAGGAAAATTATTATTAACTGGCAGAGTGCTGGAAGCCCATATTTGGGCTTTATTCTGGAGTGCAGGTACCACAGCTTCAAGGCTCATATTCAATGGATGTGCTTTGTATTTTCTTTGAAGTGATATTAATAAGTCTGTAAAGGTTTGCCTTGTTACAATTTATTGGAGAGTGCCTACAGGCACTCTCCAATAAACTGTAACAAGGCAAAGACATGTGTACAAGATTTGATAGCCAAAAATAATTTAGCACTCTACCAGTTAAAGATTTAAAGAATACTTGCATTTATTTGTTTTGCATTGTTTGTTTACCACCCCAACATTTTCATCCCAGTCTGATGACGATCAAGAAAATTCAACAAACGTTTATGTCTGAAACTTCATAGTTTCAGAGCATTGTTTGTACTGTATCCTGCGCAGTTGTTGTGTTTAGTTCTTTCCCAGGGGAAAAGTTTTCTTCTTCTGAACCATGTAATACAAAGCTTTATAGCTTACATTCTCACTAACCACTTATCTTAAAATAAAACTGTTATTCAAATTTTATTATTTTTTTAATTTCTCTCACCACCCCATAGGTTATGTCTCTTCATGGTAATGAACTCATTTAGCCCATTCCAATGAGGGATCATATTCCATGTCTTTCAAGCCAAAAATTTGAAGTTTATTTACTGAAGAAAAGTCATTTTCATGTGGGGTAAAGGGTTTATTGTCATAATATTCCTCAAATTATTTTATCCTTAAAATTCTTACCAATGGTTATTGTGTCATGAGATCATATATTTTTGTATAAATGTTATAAAACTTGTTATTTTTAAAGATTTTATCTTTCTTTTTTCACTTTTCTTCCAAAATCCGTTTAGATTAACTCTTAACCCACTGAGCATTTTCAAGATATTTTTCATCAAATCTAGTCATGGCTGTTGTCAAGCAGCCATGACTAGATTTGATGTAAAATTCATCTAAATTTAACTCAAAATGTCATTGGTGAAAGAATCCATGCAATTTACAAGGGCTAAATTTTATTAAATGTGTATCAAATTTAGCCCTTGTAAATTGCATGGAATCCTGTCCGGGCTGGAATATCCACCAGTAGCATGCAAGGCATTAATGACTGTCAAGAGCATTTTGAATACTGCATTTTTCTGACCCACTGCACATCCAAATGTAAACCCGTCATGCAAAAAATTCATAATGCCCTTTGATAAAAGGGAGTTAACTCTATACATTTCTGGAAAAGTCTTTCTCCTCCCATTCAAGTAACACAATTATTAAAAAGTGAATGAGCACACAATTAATGAGTATATTTCTTCTACACAAATCCATTCTCTGTGTTCTAGACATTACCACTTGTTAATGATTCACTCATACTTAATTCCCATCAAATTAATTCTTCAAATATATTTCTGAATGAATTTCCAATGACCATTCCCAAGTATCAAAACATATCAAACCATCAGTTGTTAGGAAGAGTGAATTGAGATTGTTCCATTGAAGGATAACAGAACAGGTCACAATTTGACACACAACCACCCACCACTACACACCTTTCAGAAGAAACAAAAACCAGAGGCTCAAGTGAGCCTAAAATGCTCACCTGGCTCAAGTTGTCAAAAGAGATGAGTGTATCAGTAAGTGACCAGCATACAGAGCCAATATATTAACCCAGGGAATAGATTTGAACAAACTTGAATCTGATACCCCTAGAGATGTCGCACACCAAATATGAAAAGATTCTGACTGGTGGATCCGTAGAAGATTTTTCAAGAAAGTTTCTCACATTGCTCTTAGTTAAATTATGGGCCCCAATGAAGAGCCCAAATATTAACACAAGGGCCCAATTTGAACAAACTTGAATCTGCCCCCCCCCTCCCCCCCCCTCCACAGAGATGTTGTATACAAATATGAAAATATTCTGACTGGTGGATGTGAAAAAGAAATTTTTTAAAGAAATTCCCCCGTATGGCAATATTAACACAGGGACTTGATTTGACCACACTTGAATCTAACCCCCCATAGAGATGATAAATAAAGATAGATAAACAATAAAGTGCCCAAATATCAACCCAGGGATCTGATTTGAATAAACTTGAATCTTACCCGCCTAGAGATGCTGTATACCAAATATCAAAAGAATCAGACTGTTGGATCTGAAGAGGAAGATTTTTAAAGCTTATTCCCTATATTGCCCAAGTTAATTATTCAGGCTCCTGTATTGAGACCAAATATTAATCGCTGGGCTTAATTTGAACACACTTGTATCTGATCCCCTATGGATGCTGTATACCAATTATCAAAAGATTCTGATTAGTGGTTCTAAAGAAACACAACTTCATTTTTTTTTTTTTTTTTTTTTTTTTTTTAATTTTTTTAATTTTTGCAAATATGCCGACTCAGCATTTTTTTTATGCCCCCCCCCCCCCCTTTGTACTCAACACCTTGACACAACTGATGGCAATTTGTTTCCATTCTGCTGGCCCTAAGGATGTTTCATTCCAAATAACAGTTCTCTGTTCTGTGTGGTTTGGGAAATATGGGCGTTTTAATCTTTTTCTCGTTTTAGCCCCTGGGGTTCCCATGGAGCTATAAAAAAAAAATTTTTCAGGCATCAATCAGTGACTTAGGACCCACTTATACTACATGCCAAAATTGGTTCAAATTGGCCCACCCGTTCTTGAAATACAAATTTGGGGCGTAGCACAAAATGGACATGCTCCCACAGAGAGCCCAAATATTGACCTAACAACTTCCCTTGAACAAACTTTAATCTTCAACACCAAAGGATGTTCCATACCACATATCAAGGCATTCTCTCTGGTGGTTCATGAGAAGATTTTTAAAGATTTTTAGGCTTTTGGGGCATTAACCAGAGCCCAAAGATGGCAGCTGCTTCATTTGAACAAAATAGAAAGGGTATACTCCATAGATGGTCTGTGCAATATATGTTTGAATTTGGCTTAAAGGTTGTGAAGAAGAAGACAAGTTTCCAAAAGTCGACGGACACCGGTTGCCAAGTGATGGCAATAGCTCACACTGACTTAGTCAGGTGAGTTAAAAAATAAAAGGCCGCCCGGCTACACATCCCCCGAAAAAATTACTACTACGGCAAAATTTAATTTATTGGTGTTTTAGATCACATATTTCTGCGCAATGGCTAATCATGACCACAACAGTATTACGGGTGGAGGAAGCCGGAGAACCCAGAGAGAACCACCTTGCAACTGTCAGTTCCCAAACATACTAACTCCACACAAACGGGGTTAGAATTGGCTGAAGACAAGTGCACCATCGACGTGCAGTACGCCTTACTACCCAATACCACTGTGCTCCCCACATGGGCAGTGGGGATGAAGCGTCTTGCCCAAGGATACAAAGCGGTTGCCGCAGGTGGGATTCAGAACCGAGGACCTCTCGGCTTGCAGCCTGCACCTCTACCTACTGAGCCACCACATCTACATACAACGGCAAAAAATGTCGGAACCGCGATCTGAACTTGACCTGTATTTTATGTTGATACATATACAAACCAAATTTTATTTGATTCAGTCAATAACAACTAAAGTTATCATCGAGAAACCAAAAGAAATGAATTTTTGAAGTTGAAAAAGGGGCATAACTCTGGAAAAAAATGTTGGACCACACCACGATTCGAACTTGACCTGCATTTTATGTTGATACACCTACATACCAAATTTCATTTGATTCGGCCTACTATAACTAATGTTATCATCGGGAAACCAATGTGAGGCGGATGCACGGAGAGACACTGGCTATTTTAAAAGTTCCCCGAAAAAAATTTTTCGGGGGACAACAAACAAACAAAAACCAAAACAAATAAAAAAACATAGAACAAGTTTATACCTGCTCTGGCAATTTAGCACTGGGTACACATGAATTCCTTGTTGGAAAAAGTCCATGTTTATTTCATTCATAACAACAAATAAATATCAAAGAAGTTTTTTTAGTAAAATCATGACTAACATTCCAACTACATCATCAAGTCATGACTTCGACGAAGTCATGCCTTGATGATGTAGTTGGAATATTTTATTATTCGGAACTTGAGACATCACAGATGGGGCAAATCAGATTTACACCTCCCATTGTCCATCTTTGCAACACCCCTTAGTATGTGTTATAAGAATAGTCCAGCAACTTCATGTTAAGATTGGACAAACATGGGTAACAACTTCTAATATGAAGATACTTATAGGTCTAACAATTATAAATGTTTGATTAGACTTGTGGATAATTAACTCTTTACATGCTGCTGGCAGATATTTCTGCCGAGGACAATTTCTCTTGCCACTGAAATATGTATAATTTGGGTAAATTTAATCAAATTTTCCCCCTGTAAATGGCATGACTTTTTCAAGGGCCCTGTTAATATCTGTATATTCAAAATATTTGTTTCGATGACTTTATTCAATTTGAATTCGATTTGGCCATTGGTGCTGAATATCTCTGATTATCCTTGCAATCATTCTCTTTGTTGGAATGCACCAGATATTGGCGGGAGGAAAGCATGTTTTAAAAATAGGCACACATCAGCTTAAAAATGGATTCCATCTCATGCAACTCCACATTCATTGCTGGCAATGGATTTGTGCCGGCAATGAATATATCCATCGCTAGAACATGGAATGGGGAGTACAGGCCAATATGGTCATGTTCCGGACTAAAACACAGTGTTTTTTGCCAATAGTAACTGGTAACCATTCTAATAAATTTGATTCAATTTGCAAATGGTGACCAGTATTCTATTTCGTATTCAATTTGATCGCATTCAAATATTTGCAGGACCCTATTCCCTGCAGCAGAACTATTAAAAATTTGACAGATTTTCTCATGCTTACGACTTGAAGACCAAGTTTAATGTTCAGAATCCTTGTGATAGTAATTTCACAGTTATCACCCTTGATTGTGCAAAAAATGCTATTTTTTGTTTTCACATTGTAAGTTTGGCATTTTCAGGGGGATATGATTTGAAATTTGAAAGTTTCCCTCACAAAAGGAACACCATGTTCGATTTCAGCATTTTAACCCCTTACCCAGGTAACAGCCAAAACTAACGAGCGCTATTATAAATGAAAGTGTCAATGACACTGTAGCTTAACTTGTGTGTTGTGTTTGATGAAAAGGATAATGTTCAATGTTTATGAAAGGATTATGAAATAAGACAAGAATTGTGATAATTGGGAATATGTTCATTTCTGTTCCCTGTATGCTATGTTTTTAATAAAAATAATATGAGGTGTACACTGTACTAAAGAGCTGAGGGGGTGGGTTAATATGACCTCACAGTTAATGAATGTGGCCCTCACAGTTAACGTATATCAATTAACGTATATCAACGAAAGTTACCAAGTTACAGTGAAATTATTCCAAAACGAGTCATCCTATCATGTTACATTGAAATCCCTTCATAAATATGACCTGTAGACTGTGCTACAGGTTTTTGGGCTTCGGGCTCGGGCAGCCATCATGGTTCAATGATCGCAACCAAAGGGGACAATCTCATCTGGGCATCATCTGGAGTGATCCTAGGAAGTTACAATGAAATCCCTTCATAAATATGACCTGTAGACTGTGCTCAAGGTTTTCAGGCTTTGGGCCCCTTTAGCCGTCACAGTTGCCCAATCATGTCCAAAAGGGGACATTCTCATCTAGACATTTCTCATCTGGGCATCATCTGGAGTGATCCTACAAAGTTACAATGAAATCCCTTTACAAATATTACCTGTAGACTGTGCTCAAGGTTTTCGGGCTTCGGGCAACTGTAGCCATCACAGCTGACCAATCACGACCAAAAGGGGACGTCACCATCTAGACATTATATGGAGTCAACCTAACAGGTTACAATGAAATCCTTCCATAAATATGACTTTTTGCCTATGCTAAAGGTTTTTGGGCTCGGGCACCCATCAAGGCTGAATGATCACGACCAAAATGGGATGTTCTCATCTAGACATTATTTGGAGTCATCCTACCAAGTTACAATGAAATCCCTTCATAAATATGACCTCTAGACTGTGCTAAAGGTTTTCGGGCTTTGGGTCCCTGTAGCCGTCACAGTTGCCCAATCACGTCCAAAAGGGGACTTTCTCATCTAGACATTATATGAAGTCAACCCACCAAGTTACAATGAAATTCCTCAATAAATATGACCTGTAGACTGAGCTAAAGGTTTTTGGGTTTTGGGCTCGGGCAGTTGTCACGTTTGGCAGACCACGCCCAAATGGGGAAATTCTCATCTAGACATCATAAGGAGTCATCCTACCAAGTTACGATGAAATCCCTCTATATTAAACATGACCTGCAGACTGTGCTGAAAGTTTTTGGGTTTCGGGCTTGGGCAGCCATCACGGTTGATAGATCATGCCCAAAAGGGGACGTTCTCATCTAGGTATTATACAGAGGCATCCTACCAAGTTACAATAAAATCCCTTCATAAATACGACCTGTAGACTGTGCTAATGGTTTTCAGGTTTTGGGCTCGGGCAGCCATACCAGTTGCCCGATCGCAACCAAAAGGGGACGTTCTCATCTAGACATGACCCCAAACCTTTGTGATGATCAGACAAGAACTGCGGGGTGTAGCCCGTGCTAAACGAAAATGTGAACAGACTCACAGACTCACAGTCTGTCAGACTCACAGACTAACAGACTCACAGACTCACAGACTAACAGACTCACAGACTTCTGCACGCGTGATGGCAATAGCTTATCTTGACTATGTCAAGTTAAGATAAAAATCGCCAATTAATTTTCATTATTTTTTCATTTTTTGTCTCAAAAACATAGGCTATGACCCCTCATTGGAACGAGCTCATCAAGCTCGTTCTAATGAGGGGTCATAACCTATGTTTTTGAGACAAAAAATGAAGAAAAGTAGTTATTCAAGAATTTTATTTGCAAGTGTCGTCTGCTTTTCGTGTTAGGTAAAGTGTTAACAAGTATTTGCACAAAGAAATACCATAATAGCAATTATGGTCTTTGTTTGTGCAAGAACCTTTTATCTTGGGTCTTCAAACCATACCTTTTGGCAGTTTTTTGGACATAATTATCTGCAATTTCACTTGCAATCACAAAAGGAAGACCATGTCTGATTTGCAGATTATTATATGAGTACGGAAAGCCCTATTTGATCCCAGTACTCCCAATATGAATATTTATTCTATAATATCTTGTTTGACAAAACTTAGTGTATGGAAATGATAAAATTTTGGTTGACTGAAGATCCTTGGTTATTGAAAACGTTTCATGGACCAAGTGTCTATTCGGTTAACAGGGTTCAGGGCTAAAATTTCGACGAGAATCCGAGAATCGATTCGCACAAAGATTCGCACAATAAAACCGGTGAGAATCCATGTAGATTCTCACTGCACCTCTGCTAGGATTCGCGTGAAAAGAATTGAGTCAATTTAACCCTTTATTTAACACAGCGGCAACAAATTAACCAGCAGAAGGCTAACATGACCTGAAATATCCTGACACTATGTCAATAAAATCTTACAAATATGGCTGTCATTGGAACCGGCTCATTGAGCCGGTTCCAACGACAGCCATATTTGTAAGATTTTATTGGTAAATATTGCTCATTTAATTATTTTATCATCTATTTATTATTTATTGTTTAAAAATTATCAAATTTAGTTTTAAAAATTAAAAAGGTGTGTTGGGTAAAATGTTAACATGTGTTATCAGTATACAACAGTGGTTCAACCATGATGGCGTCATGGGGTCCTGGGACACTCATAGTTGGTATGGATTCTCGCAACCATTTTCACGAGAATCCAAATGGATTCTCGCAAATTTTGACAAAATATAAGCCCTGGGGTTCTTCTGTATTGGGAGCAGGCCTGGAAATAATCGGACTGTTATCTGGAGAATGAGGCAGTGTAAAATTAGAAATAATTGAGGTGATCTGGAACAATGACAAATTTATGAATTACTGATCTGATTATCCAGTGTGTGCCTGTGGAGATTCACGGGAATGTGTCAACCGTTACATATTCACAGTTCCTTATTCAACATTCGTTATCAACCATTAAAAGAGAGGTATATTCAAACAACTTTGACAATGTGTCTAGCTGTCAAACAAGCATTCACGTGTAGCTGGAAGTACTGCCCATCACTGCAGATGTGAACAAAACAAACCCATTTGTTCACTCATCTAATAAAAAATATTGTTTTTTCTCCATTTTAACCCTTTGTCCAATGAATCCGCCACATCCACCCACGTTATATGCAAATCTGCAGCTGAAATAATATTATTTATCAAATAATTTCAACAAAACCATATTACGTGACCCTCTTTGGAACAAGCTTGTTGAGCTCATTCCAATGAGGGGTCACATGACATGGTTATGTTGAATTTCTTTCAAAAAATTTTAAAAATGATATTTAAAATAATAAATTTTGAGATCAACTGCTTTGGGTGAAGGGTTAAGTGATAAAGTTGATTATTTCTTAACCCTTTACCTAACGAATCGCCCGCATCCGCCCGCGTAATATGCAAATTCAGCATTTGAAAAAATATTATTTTTCAAAAAATTTCAACAAAACCATATCATGTAAGCCCTTGTTGGAACAAGCTCATCGAGCTTGTTCCAACGAGGGGTCACATGATATGGTTTTGTTGAAATTTTTTGAAAAATTTGAAAAAATGATATTTAAAATAGCAAATTTTGATATCGTCTGCATTGGGTAAAGGGTTAAGTACATGGTATAAATAAAACAAATAGGCCCTAGTACCTATTTATTCTATATATAAACACGGGGAAATTGGTGACTGTCAAGGGCCCTAGTACCTATTTATTCTATATATAAACACGGGGAAATTGGTGACTGTCAAGAGTAATTTATTGACCCATTATAAGATTTCTTACGGAAGTAACAAGAGTTTACTCTGTAATATATATGCAATTAACAGGTGAAATTTATACTGAAGGTATGGTAAATGGTTTTGTGTTTGGAAGTTATATTCAATTAACAGGATTAATCAATTAAGAAATATCCAATTGAGCGGGCTCCACTGTACTTTAAAACCCACTGCTAGTTGGTCTCCATTTTGCATTAGCTTTTATTGTTGGTAGAGGAAGGTGGACATAGAAAACAGTTTTGAACAGATTATTTTTTCCATAATTTTGACCTTCAGTTGTGATTTTATCAGTAGGGATATTGACTCTATCCTGTGGACAAATACAACAGGGACATGTTTTGCCAGAATAGGACTGTACAGCCACATCAGTGATGGCAGAGAAAATTTGGTCTCACTAGGGCTCAAGGCCAGTACTCATCTCAACCTCTTCAAAAGAAAAACTAGAACAGTATCATTTGTGTGCAAAGCACACTATGGTGTATCCCCCGCATTTTCAGTTTGCCATCACAATGGACACAAAGCAATTCATATTCTCTGATGACATAAGTGGCACTACTGGTGCCACATGGGGCTGGATAAAAAATCTCAAGCCTTTATGCACATCTAGAAGCCCTACCCAAACATATGAACACACTTTCAATGTTTCAAATGAAAACTCTGAGGCACTTTTGACTGGAAACCGATTCACTAACAACAAAAATGGCAGTATAGGTGCCACATGGCGCCAAATCAAATATCCCAAACCTTTATGCACATCTGGAGACGCTACATGAACAATATGAACACACTTTGAATATTTCAAATTAAAACCCCTAAGAGCCTTTTGCCGAAAAACAATTCTCCAACAACAAAAATTGGGCTATGTGCCACATGAGGCCGAAGCAAAAATCTGAAACCTTTATGCACATCTAGGCACCCTACTGGAACATATGAACCCACTTTCAACATTTCAAATTAAAACCCCTAGGAGTCTTTCCCCAGAAACTGATTCTGTAACAACAAAAGTGGCGCTATGAGGCACCACATGAGGCCGAAACAAAAATAAAAAAATGCCGCTCAGGATCACCGATCCAATGTCGAGTTGTGACAACAGTTCCTCGCACCAAGGCCAACACACCTATGAAGTTTCATGACTCTAGGTTGAACCACTATCAAGTTCTCATCCGGAAACCAATTGTTGCGATATACTATGTTCAAGGTCACTGTGACCTTGACCTTTGACCTGGTGAGTCCAACATCAATAGGGTTCTTCCTCGCACCAAGGCCAACACACCTGTAAAGTTTCATGACTCTAGGTTGAACCACTATCAAGTTATCATCCGGAAACCAATTGTTGCGATATACTATGTTCAAGGTCACTGTGACCTTGACCTTTGACCTGGTGAGTCCAAGATCAATAGGGTTCTTCCTCGCACCAAGGCCAACACACCTATGAAGTTTCATGACTCTAGGTTGAACCACTATCAAGTTATCATCCGGAAACCAGTTGTTGCGATATACTCTGTTAAAGGTCACTGTGACCTTGACCTTTGATCTGGTGAGTCCAAGATCAATAGAGTTCTTCCTCGCACCAAGGCCAACCCACCTATGAAGTTTCATGAATGTAGGTTGAACTACTATCAAGTTATCATCCGGAAAGGAATTGTTGCGATTTACTATGTTCAAGGTCACGTTGACCTTGACCTTTGACGTAGCGAGTCCAAAATCAATAGGGTTCTTCCCCTCACCAAGGCCAATCTACCTATGAAGTTTCATGAATATGAGTTGAACCATTATCAAGTTATCATCCGGAAACCAATTGTTTAAGATTTACTACGTTCAAGGTCACTGTGACCTTGACCTTCGACGTAGCATGTCCAAAATCAATAGGGTTCTTCCTCCCACGAACACCAACCTACGTATGAAGTTTAATGAATGTGAGTTGAACCACTATCAAGTTATCATCCAGAAACCAATTGTTTATGCCCGCCCGCCCATCCGCCCGTCCACCCGCCCGCCATTCACCAAACTATAAGTCGAGTTTGACTTCGTCACAACTCGACTAAAAACTTTATGCACATCTAGGCACCAGGCCTTTAGATTACCCCAATTTCACACCTTTTACAGGTGTTCCTAAATTACAGAAGGTGTGAAGACATCAAGAAATATATATATAAGTTCTCTGTGCCCCTTCTACACTTGAGAATAACTTCATAATATGGCCACAGAAAGCTCAGTTTTTAAGTGGCACCACTGGCACCACCTAGTGACAAAAATTAAAACTAAACCTATTTTTGTTATCTCCACAACATGCTTAAGAAGTATAGTAAGTTTCAAAATTATAGCTAAAAAAAATGGATGTACGGACGGAGATCATCACTATATACCTGCTTTTTTAAAATAATAAATTCAAATAAATTGAATAAATTAAAAATAACATTAAAAACAACATCAAAAATTAAAAAAAGATGATTTATTCACAAAAAGGGATGAAATTATGTACAACGTGTTCGGATGTCTTCATGTCATGGAATGATTCAAGTAATTTTAAATTTTCTCGATTCTAAATATTTATAATACAGCTGTGCACTTGCAAACAACAGGCCCATATTATGTCCTATAATGCAACCAATGACACAGGTGATAGGCCAGGCCTGAAATAAAAAGAAACATACTTTGAAAAAGTTCATGACAATCTGTGATTCTGTAGATTATCTCAAAACCAGAACTATATTACACCCATAATGAATCTGGAATTGCTGCCTCCACATTTCATCCATGCCAATGATTCTTGAAAAACTCTCTTTGAGAGCGTTCCAAGCATAAGTGCAAGGAACAGTATCATCAATGATGACCAACAAGACAGAATGTTTTTTTTTGCCATTTATACATGTACTAAAATTCATTTTGACAGCATATGTATTGGCATTTTTCTTTACTGGTGTTTAACCCTTTAACCAACATGAAAAGCAGACAACACTTGCAAAAAAAATTGAATAACTAATTTTTTCATTTTTTGTCTCAAAAACATAGGTTATGACACTTCATTGGAACAAGCTCATTCCAAAGAGGGGGTCATGATCTATGTTTTTGTGACAAGAAATGAAAAAAATACTGAAAATTAATTAGCGATTTTTGTGAATAGTGCTGGCTGGTGTTGGCTGTTACATTGGGTAAAGGGCTAAAGACACATACTTCAGCACAATGGCTAATCATGACTGAAACATGGATATAAAGTCAAGCCAGCCAATCGTTTATACGGATGTTGCCCAATTTAGTGGGCTTCCACTCCAAACATTGGTCACTGAGTCCTATTTTACCACTAAACCAGAGCTGGTTTACCACAGTAAACAAGCACGGCTTCACTTCCTGGGATTCCCATGAAGAGGCATATTTACGAAAAAATAACCTCCCGATTTACCTTATTACCTCTATTTTTCTTCCAAACCATAGCTGTAAAAATGTGTTCACATGTTTTTGCCTATTTACAACTGTGCCAAGCAGTGCTGGAAATGAACAAAATTGATGGGTGCAGTTTTAGCTCCCATGAAATCAGAGACGGGAGTAAATTGCACCTGTAAAATGTTAGTGTATGAATTTTCGAGGGAATACCATCACCAAACACCAGAAACCTTAACCCTTTGCACTCTAATGGTATCTTCCATGCCAGTTCAATGGCAGCAATCAGAAGAGTCCATATTCATTATTTGGGGTAGACCAATCAATATTTTCAACGTGCAGCCCAGAGGCTGAACATTGAAAATATTGATTGGTCTACCCAACACATTTATGGAATAGCAAACCTATTTGATGACATTATGACGTATCATGTTCCTGGCTAGAAAAGCAGCTGCGAGGGTTCAAGGGGTTAAATATATAAGGAACTGCGGAATTATGACAGTAACTTGCCACTGGTCACAGAGTGCTGCTTTCTCAAAACAACACACATTTATATGCCCTCACAGTATATTAGTGCTCCACAAAATTTTTCAACAAGTGCATTTTTTAGCTTCCGGAAAATAGAAAAAAATTGGTGCTGACAGGAGTAATTGCACTTGCACCCATCTCATTTCCAGGTCTGGTACCAAGGAAGAACCATGCAGACTAAATAATTACACTTCAAAGATGATTATCATATGAAACACATTCACAGAATCTGAACCCTTTAACCCTTTACCTAACATGAAAAGCAGACGACACTTGCAAAAAAAATTCTTGAATAACTAATTTTTTTCATTTTTTGTCTCAAAAACATAGGTTATGAACCATTATTGGAATGAGCTCAATGAGCTTGTTCTAATGAGGGGTCATAACCTATGTTTTTGAGACAAAAAATAGTGAAAATTAATTGGCGATTTTTTAGAATAGCGCTGGCCGGTTTTGGCCCTTACGTTGGGTAAGGGATTAACAGGTATAGTGGAGCCCACTTAATTGGATATCTCTTAATCGTACATGTACAGCCATGTTAATTGAATATAATTTCCATACACATAATCATTTACAATACACTCAGTACAAATTTGACAGGTTAATTGCATATAGGTTGTAGAGTAAACTCTTGTTAATGGAATAAACAAGTGCAATGCCAAGGGTGACTATGCCCCCAGGCCAAGCTGAGTTTCCAGTCATTTATCTTTCTTGATATTGAATTAATAAATCTTATCCTATCTCTATTAAACCATAGCACCAATACACCAGGCCACCAAATGTGTTCATGGGACAAAAAGGCACCAAAACTCAGAAACAAATTATTGCACCAGACTCAAAATCAAACCCATCTGGTATATTGTCTACAGTAAGCTATATTCCAAGTTTGATTGAAATCGGATACCTATAACTCAAGTTCCCATCCAGAAACCAATATCAACATGTCTTCTAAGTTGGAAAAGGGCCATAAATCAGCCACAAAATATTGGACCAAGCCCACTATCAATCCCAACCTGTATTATGTGGTTATAAACCTATGTATAAAATTTGGTTTCATTTCGTTCAGTCAAACTAAAGTTATCATCCGGAAACCAATATCAACATGTCTTCTAAGTCGGAAAAGGGTCATAACTCTGCCCCAAAATACTGGACCAAGCCACTATCAATCCCAGCCTGCATCATGTGGTTATAAACCTGTGTACAACACTTTGTTCAGTCAAACTAAAGTTATCATCTGGAAACCATATTTGGGATGTGTACATATGGACAGACAAGGTAACACTTAATGCCCCTAGCCAAATTGGCGGGAGATACAAATCTTGTAATGTGTCCGGAAATTACCTTCACAGTCACCAAATTATTTATAGACCTATTTGGACTCCGTAAATACAGTACAGGCCTTTAAACGTTTGGCCTCTGTAAAACCAGTACAGACCTTTAATCTATTATATCTGGTTTTACAGAGCTCCACGAACTCTGTAAAACAGGATGTAATAGAATAATTGCTCAGTTTATCTCCTGAATATAAGAAAGTGGCAAAATCCCTGTTAATTGAATACTCCAGTTAAATGAACTAGATGTACTGTGAGCAAGCTCACAAAGTGATCCCCCCCCCCCCCCTGCGCCTGTCAGAACGGAATTATATTGCTTCATGCACATCTTCACATGGAGTTCTTCCATTGTGTAAAGTTTCATGAAAATTCTTCAAACGGTTTAGGAGGAGTTGCGCTTATAAGGATGGACAGACGGACGGACAGAAGGACAGGATGATTCCTATATACCCCCCCCCCAACTTTGTTTGCGGGGGGGGGGGGGGGGGGGGGGGGGGGTATAATAATTTTCTCTGGCATAGTGGCTATTCAATAAACAGTGTTCCACTGTAGATCCAGTATTTCAGAATAGACCACAAATATGGGTCATCGGCACTCTACTAGCCAACTGCTCATTCCACACCCATATACACCATTATAATACAGTAAGTTATGGGTGAAGTCAGGGATTATAGGGGCAGGGGATCACTTTTATAAACCCTTTCCCTTCCACAGTTTTCCCCAGATCCTCAATATTTTTGGTTAATAATTAACTCAAGTTGCAAAGAACATAAATACCATCATTCCAGTAAAGTAACGTTTCAGTCGATGGAGAAATTTGTTAAATATGGAGACAAAAATGTGCATTCTTCTCAATGTAGAGGTGCATCAGTTCCAAACATAGTTAGTATTGTGTATGTAATTCCTATGAACTAATATTCTATGTAATTCCCACTAGGGCACATGGATACCACTGGCACTTACATTGATATATATTAATGTGTGAGTAGCACTGATATACATCAGTGTGTGGGTGCCCTACTACGACAGTGCCCACCCTGACCCACTGCCCACCCCGACCCCAGTTCAATATGCTTCCTATGGCATGCTTTTCAGGTTACAATATAGAACTGTCCCTCAGGAGAGATCCAAAACAGAATGACACTACCCAACCTCCACCCCAGTTCAATGTGCTGCCTAAGCCCATGCTTTCCAGGTTACACTATAGAACTGTTCTCTCACTAGAGATCCGAAATAGAATGACACTGCCCAGCCACCCCCATCCCAGTTCAATATACTTCCTATGCCCATGCTTTCCAGGTTACACTACAGAACTGTTCCCTCTGGAGAGAGATGACACAGAATAATAATACACCTAACATTCTTGCTTAAAATATTTTCTACCAAAATGAGGTTGACTTGTCAATTGCAATGGGCTCAATGAATATACGGATACTCCTCTTTGTGAATTATACACAATAAAAATGACCAGCCAACTTACCTGCCAGGGTCTATCCCAGTCCAAGGGTATAGGAGCAGCACCAATCCAGGCTCCAACAATACTAAATATCACAGTTAAATGGACTATGGACTCCTTTCCAGCTTCTGGACTGAAAAGCAATAGAAGAAATTATTAGATTCACAATGTTATTTATTTATTTATTATTTAATTATTGCCGTTTAAGGTCACATATTTATGCACAATGGCTAATCATGACTACGACAGTTTTACGTGTGGAGGAAGCCGGAGTACCTGGAGAGAACCACCGTGCAATGGCGAGCAACTGTCAGCTCCCCAACATACTAACTCCACACAAGCAGGGTTAGCATTGGTTGAAGACAAGTGCCCCATCGACGTGCAGTACGCCTTAGTACACAATGCCACCGTGCCCCCAGATTCACAATGTAGTGCACTGCAATTATGATGCTAACCCTTTACCAAACACGACCATAGGATGACATCTGCAAAAATGCAAAAAGAATTCTTGAAAAACTAAATAAATCTCCTTATGACCCTTCACTGGAATGATCATGACAAACTCATTTTAATGAGGGGGTCATTGGCTATATTTTGGCGGCAATATTTGGAAACATATTAAATTTGAATTGTGATTTTTTAGAATAGTGCTGGTCTGATATGGGCATTATGTCAGTTAACCTTTTACCTAACATGTAAAGCAGACGACACTTGCAAATAAAATTCTTGAATAACTACCTTTTTCATTTTTTGTCTCAAAAACATAGGTTATGTCCCCTCACTGGAACGACCACGATGAGCTCGTTCCAATGAGGGGTCATAAACTATGTTTTTGAGACAAAAAATGAAATGAAAGAGTCAATGACTCTGTAGCTCAACTTGGATATGACAGGAATTAGTACTTGCTGTGACCAAGACAACTGAATAATGAATATGACAGGAATTAGTATTTGTTTTGGCCCAGTCAACAATAATAAAAGAATTACAAGGTGACTGTAATGGACTACAGATTAAGACCAATCATTGTAGATTATTATTTTTGTGTGGAAAATTTCAGTCCCAAACAAAATATTTTCAGACTAAAATTTTTTCTTCTTCTTCTTAAAATTGACCAAAATGCATCAAAACACAAAAAACTAATTTCTGGATTTTGGTCCAAAATTTTCTAAGTCCCACCCGGACCCCAAATTTTCAGTGTAAAAAATTTTTATTTTTTTTTGTCTTAAAATTGACCAAAACGCATAAAAAACCAAAAAACTAATTTCTGGATTTTGGTCCAAAATTTTCTAAGTCCCACCTGGACCCCTAATTTGCATAATTTATTCACGAGAAAAACTCTGTATTATATGTAATGTATCCCATGGTACTAAACATTCATACAAAAATTTATTCAAATCAGATCTTTCATTTGGAAGTTCTGCGCAAAAATCTGATTGCACTTAATTTTGAACAAAATGGCTGCTAGCGGCCATCTTGAATTTCAGACTGGACCCAAAAACACTCCTTCTCGTCCCACAGTGATAACAAAGGTACCCAAGAAGTTTCGTGAAGATCGGTTCATAAATACGGCCTCTAGCCTGAGCCGTATTGGGATTTGCACTCACAGTGCTGAAAGTAACACTAAATAAATCAAAGTTAGCCTAATTTGCATAATTTACGCACAAGAAAAAAACCTGTAATATATGTAATGTATCCCATGGTACTAAACATTCCTACAAAAAATTATTCAAATCAGAGCTTTCATATGGAAGTTCTGTACAAAAAACAGATTTCGGCATCGTCGGTACAAAATGGCTGCTGGCAGCCATCTGGAATTTGGGACTGCACCCCAAAACACTCGTTCTCGTCCCACGGTCATAACAAAGGTACCCAAGAAGTTTCTAAAGATTGGTTCATAAATACGGTCTCTAGCCCGAGCCATAGCAGCTTGGCACTTACAGCTCTGAAAGTAACACTAAATAAATCAAAGTCAGTCTAATTTGCATAATTTACGCACGAGAAAAAAACCTGTATTATATGTGATGTATCCCATGGTACTAAACATTTATACAAAACTTTATTCAAATCAGAACTTTCATACAGAAGTTCTGTACAAAAAACTGATTTTTGCATCATCGGTACAAAATGGCCGCTGGCAGCCATCTTGAATTTCGGACCACACCTAAAAACACTTGTTCCCGTCCCAGGGTCATAACAAAGGTATACAAGAAGTTTCGTAAAGATCGGTTCATAAATACGACCTTTAGCCCGAGCCATAGCCAATTGTTGACGTATGGACAGACGGACGACGGGCCATGACAACAGCTCAAATTTGACTTCGTCAAAGTTGAGCTAAAAATAATGAAAATTAATTGGCGATTTTTTAGAATACCGCAAGCCGGTTTGGGCCATTATGTTGGGTTAAGGGTTAGCCCATTACCAGTACCTAACCAGATATGGACAAATCCACCCAATACACAAATACAATCAATCACATTTTTCTCTTGTTTTTTTCCCCTCTGAAATACACCTTATGGACTTCCTGAGATCAGTTCAATGGGGTGTCATAAGCTCAGAGCTCTGTAAAACAAGATAAACAATGAATTAAAAAACGATATAAGAAATCAGAAAGAAAGAAATTAACAAAATTCTGGATATGGAAGATAAGATAATTGTTACATGTGTTGCATTACCACAAATGATGGGTATGACACATCAAGTATACTATCAGCCATTTGTTATGCCTCAAAGTTAGTTTGTCCAATCAGAATGCTGGAATACCATCTAAGGGCTCTGCCGTATCGGGTAATTCATCTGATATTATTTAATGTCGATTGGGTAGCCACCATTACTATTTCCACTCACTTTGAATTTTCAAATTTTGAATTAAAATAAAATAAGCGAATTTAATTTTAAGCACCAAAAATATTTCCAAGGTACTGTATTTATTGATTTAAAACATTCAACATTTTAAAAAATGGACAGAAAATATTATTTAGTGTCCCAAAAGTTCTCTGTGGTTTTTACGACTCTATCGATTTTTTATGTTGAAATGAACATTTTCTTTACAGTTTACTTAACAGATTAAAAGTGATTTTTTGAACATTTAAAGAGTTTTGTCAACACCAGTATAATAGCTTGACTCCTACGCGGATGATATCCATGTAAACACATGTTCAAGCACTTTTCATAAGATCTGGTCTTAATTGAATGTATATTATCAAATACAGCAACAAACGTAAGAGATAACTCCTGACATAGTTCTGAACTATATTTATATCAATGACACACTGGTACTTCAGTATATTTGGCTGACAATTCATGAATATATATATGATACATGCTCACCTGTGTAGAATAAAAACTCGTATCCAGGACTCAGAGCTGGAGCCTAAGCACATAAATGCTGGTATTGATGTGCATGATGTCATAATCATTGCAAAATGAAAAGTTTCAGTGGCTGATCTGAAAAGAATAGGCTACAAATAAGCAATCTGTCATTTGCAGAATGAGGTCCCCAGAGGGTGAATTTGCTGATGCTATCCCATATAGTGGGCTAGAATCCTCCAGTTTATCCTCTGGGTACCTTCTCTGTTTAGGCCTGACACCTTTATTCTGACTGAGGTTCACAGAGGGTAAATTTAGTAATGCTACCCTGCTCTGCAGAGTAGCATCACCAACTTCATTGGGTAGCATCACCAAATTTACCCTTTGGGGACCTCATTCTGCAGATGTCTGCTTATTTCCAGGCCTGGCTACATATTTTACTACTTTTTTCCTGCTATCTCATATACTAGAGGCAAAGTTGGGTGAAAACATTTGTTTGTATAAAAATAGTTTGGGGCAATATTACGATATATTGTATCTCCCATGACTTTCCCTTCCTCAAAATGGTTGAGAAGTTCTATACTATTTATGATGGCTTTACCTATCATCAAGGGTTCTAAAAATAACTGTGCACTATTCCTCTGCAGTATACATTTTCTATAATATGCTACATCTTAAGATGATCAACAGTTTAAAATGGTGTTGAGCATCAACCAATCATCAGCATAGGTGTTTGCATCAATCTGAAGTATAGCTGCTCTGTTGGCCAATAATTGGGTGCAATCTGTTTTTTGTTCACATGTTTTTCATTTTAGGTAACTTACACATGCCCCAAATAGCCCTTCACCTCAAATCGACAGGCCTGTTTTCCAGAATTATGTTTCATTATTTCTTAGTTCAAGAATGAAAATGCTTGTCTTGGGCTAGACCCATTGACAATAGACACTATTGTGCTTCAAAGTTAGTTTGTCCAATCAGAATGCTAGAATACCATCTAACGGTTCTGCCATATTAGGTAACTCACCTGATATTACTTTATTTCTTGATGTCAGGTGAGAAGCCAGCATTACTATTTATTTTCAAGGTACCGTATTTCTTGATCCAACTCATTAAATATTTTTTAAAAATGACCCAAAAGTTCTTTGTTGTTTTTACGACTCTATCGATTTTTTAGTCTGAAGTGAACATTTTCTTTATAGTTTACTCAACAGATTAAAAGTGATTTTTTGAACATTTAAAAGTGCTTTGTTAACCCCTTTTAGGTGTAATGAAAGTAAATATATGTAAGGGTTTTTCAGATAAGCTTGTATCATTACGTTTTATTTTGTAAACAAATATCGCAGTTCGGACAGGGATGATTGTTTACTGTCACCATGGATATATGTACTGGTGCCAGTTACTGTTGATTCTGAACAGTGCTGTCAATAGCGGTTTCTACAAAATAAACATCAGGTCATTCTTTGTGTCTCGTAGAAATTTATCAATCCCTTGATTTACATGGACTTTTGCAATGATAAATATATTAATATATTACATGGCGTGTAGCTGGGTGATACTATAAGTTACATGGCATGTAGCTGGCTCATATATTTCCATACCAGGCGATGAGAGTTTATATCAGGTGAGGCTTCGCCTCAGCTGATATGCACTCTCAGAGCCTTGTATGGAAATGCATCAGTCAGCAAAATGCCGAGTAACATATTTATTATGGTGAAAGTCCATGTAAATCAAGGGATTAATAAATTTTAATGAGAAACAAAGAACGAGCAGACGTTTATTTTTTAGAAACCACTATTGACAGTACCTTGCAAAATCATCAACAGTAACTGGCACAGGTATGTATCCATAGTGACAGTGAACAATCTTCGCTGTTTGAAGAGTGATATTCACTGTACTTGTTTACAAAATAAAACATATCGCAACAAGCATAACTGAAATAACCGTACATACTTTTACTGTCATTACCACCTGAAAAGAGTTAACAAAGAACTTTTAAATGTTCAAAAAGTTAAAAAATTTATAGTAATTTATTTATTTTTTATACTTACCAATGACCCAGACATAGCTGGTGCTAACTCTTAAAATATAGGGCCAAACACAAATTTTGCCCCCCAATCCCCAAAATTTGCATCTAAAATCAAAGAAAACATGTCCTGAAAGGCCCTCCACACTTCGCCCCCACTGCGCATGCGCAGTGTCAAGGACGTTCCGAAATTGGCGCCATTAATCATTCTAATAACCAGTGCCTGGTAAGCGCTATGTACTCAGCGGGGAGGCAAGAGTTCCCAACTCCTGGGAGGGTCATCCCCGTCTGGGTCATTGGTAAGTATAAAAAATATATAAATTACTATAAATTTTTTAACATTTTTATACTGTACCAATGACCCAGACATAGCTGAATAGTAAAAAGGCTGGAGGGCCAAGGACATAGAGCAAAATGGAATACGCTCAATAAAATAAAATAGAGTCATCCCCTGTAGGGAAAAAGAAGTAATAGGCCTTACATGTATCTTTCTTATTTATGATAAATTAGAAAGATACAACACCTTCCAAAATTGAGCTTCATACATCCATGTACTCTATTAATATCCAATATAATCCTTATACTAATAATTTTTAAAGTAAGCCAATAAATAAAGTAAGTCTAGAGAATAGAGACTCTTATACTCCTAAAAGTGTCTGAGGATTGCATAATCATGTCCGTTGACATATGCAATATTCAAAAGCTATACTTTAAAAACTAAGACTTGAATGAATTTTAAAAACCTAAACTTCTCACTAAACAACCATCCCAATAACAGTTCAGAATTACTAACTCCGGAGGAGGTATCCCCTTGTTTTCATAGTAAAACAGGTGACCCAAGGGAACACCCTCCCCCCCCCCCCCCTTTTCTTGCCCTGGGTCAAATAGCCCAGAGCGAAGAGGGCAGCCGAACGGAGACACTGCCGAAACAGACAGCCTACCTAGCTATAGTAGCAACTGTTAAGTGAATGACATTCTGAGCAGTAGATAATAGACCTAACAATAGAGGCCTCCAGAAATGGACTCGATATTTCTGAGATAAAATTCATGAATGTGGATGGCTGAGCGCAAAGAGCAGCCTTCAAAAATCTATAATAGCGACACTATTAATGTAAGCCCAAGAAGTAGAAGAACTCTTACTTCATGAGCCGAAATCTTAAGCACAACTGCTAAGTCAATGATATACCATAAGCAGTACCGATAGTTAATAGAATCTATTAACAATAAAATGGAGCGTAACGTCCTTCTACTAGACATCAAAGACAGAAGAAGTTTACGCCCATAGTAATAAACAGATATCTGTTTATAAATACATAAACTGTACCCGGAAAGAGTAAAGGCCTATGCCCATACAAAGACGGAAGGACCTTAAAATAATAGGTTCCGGATAATAGGAGCCTAACTCTTATGCAACAATCCAACCTAAATAGTAACGGAAGTAGTGATTCCGAAACTACGAAAGTGAAAATCATCCATCGATAGTGCATGAAACTCACTGACTCTACAGTAAAAGAGAAACCAACAGAATTACTGTCTAAAAGGTCAGAATTTGAAAACTACTGTTTCCAGAGGCTCAAATGATTACTTAGCTAAATAAGAACCGAAGTTAAAATCCATATAGGAATTTAATCTAAAGATTCTAAGTCTATTTATCAAAAAGTTACTAACTGACTTAGATAAAGAGACAAAAGACTCAATTGTAAACTATCGTAGAGTGCATAGGTATGAGGTAACATAAACCTATAACCTAAATAATAACAGGCTGCAGTAGATCTTGTGAAACAAGTATACTAAAAAATAGCAATGAGTAGTATGGAGGGATCCACAATATGAACATAATGATCCCTACACCACGACGGAAGAGCCTCTACTTTAGCCGCATAGAATAGCGAAGAAGAGGATCTCCTATAGTAAGTAATCGCGTCCAAAGCTCGTCCAGTACAGTGCTTACAATGCAATACGGACCACACAACGGAATACATGAAGGTTGCGACCTTGCGGGTTGTGATAAAGATGACACGATTTACCCAGTGAAAAAAGATCCTCACATAGAGGAAGATTTCACGTTAAGACCCACAGAAGACAAGAGAGTAAATTACCCATGATCTCTGTGAAGATAGAAATGCTATCAACAGAAATGTATTGTGGTTGTTTATCTTAGCAATACCTGCTGAAACAACAGCGCCGGAGGATACGCGTATCCTATCATTCCGTCCTATAGATCAATAGAGCGTTAACAACATTAGCTCAGAGATCTGGACAAGCCAACACATACGTCTGCAATTGATTAGCAAGCTGTGTCATAATAAATCATCATTGGGCGCTCCCATAGATAGCAAATCTGATTGAATACTTGTTTGTTGAGAGTCCATTCTGACAGCAACAAGCGACCCGTAAGAGAACGGGAGTCCGATAAAACAATCAGACGACCCGGAATATGACGGACCAAAACTGAACTTGGTGTACTATAACCAACAGACGGATTCTTTCCATTAAATTGAATAACGGAAACGAAAGAGTGCCTCTCTGGTTCCGGAGATACGCCACTACTGTCGAATTAAAGGACAGGAATTTGGGCATGCGTTTCTGAATAATGTTCATGCAATGACATAAAGCAAGCCTAAAAAACATTATTCCGCGGAAGAAAACTGATTGCTAAGAGACTGCGGAACCCAAAGACCCTGGCACTTCGAATCCGTAGGGATCAGTATTATATCCCAATCTGTTTGACTGGCAACCATCATAACAGCCACACTCGGGTCCGGCAACTGCGGTGGCACTCTCTGAGTCAACCACCGAATGTTTGCCCCAGTCTGAATCTCTTGTAACACTAGATAGACAAGAGAACGTGTAAATCGAGCAATTCATGGATTGCCGAAAAGTTGCCGTCGAAGAGAAGCTCCTCCGAGAACGAAGCGACTCTGAGAGAGTTCTTAACCTTACTATCCACGCGTGTGGATGTAGCTAGGGCTGCATCACGTCTAACCAACTCCAATCGGCCACTGAAGGGCGGAGTTATACGTGAACAAACCACTGCCCTCAAAAGAAATTACATTGAGAATAATATCCCGTAAATCTTTTCTTGAAGACGTAATGATAACGCCTCAGTAAGGCGGAGTACGTATGATAAAGCGTCTAAGTTAAGTCTACTATACATCATGTCGTTCCCAACATTGAAATTGGAAAAGACATAAACGGCGAAAAAGAATATATGCAGTCTTTAATCACACCGTCTAGACGCATATGAACTCTCGGTATGCCCTGCTCTGCCAAAATAAACTATTCGTATAAATGATAAAATGGCAGAAATGAGCAACGCGGACAAGAAACTAAACTATCATGCTTGGTAGCAGGCTTGTATATATATATATATAGCGTCGAAAAATAAAACACATGTTATAATGACAATATTGGACTGCGTCGGTAAGTCAGGGACAATGTCCCTGAACCGATCGAAAAATCCGAGTCCAATGACGCTATAAGTCTCTTATCCAAGATCGCAGCAATGAAGTCCGAAATAACAATCACTGGAAGATAATGCCAGAAGACATGAAAGGCATCTTCCGATACTACTAAAGGGAAAACTCGAAATCTTTCGAATCCCTTTCGCCATCCTGTCGGACCCTATAAAGCGTTCGGTCGTCCGTACCTGATGCAACCGCGGACCGCACCGACCCAGCGCCGTCGGATAATTCCTGATTCGACCGAGAAACAGTCAATTGCTGGGATGCTGCGAAACAACTGTTCTAACTCGGATAGCACGTCCGTCACTGAGGCCTGAGGAGAAGCGGTCTTACGATGCATTGCCGCTGGAAGCTCCGTGATCGTTACCCCGTGCATACTACCAATATGCTAGCGAACGGAGTGTATAGGCCTCGTGTCCCTTGGCTACCGGATGGTGCGACCTATTCGCCGTGGAATCACTGAATGCCGAAACTGATCGGATACTCGAGGTCACGTAGCCAATGTGCGGTCGTGTGCCCTGCTGTGAGGATGAGGAAGCATCAAGGACAGTCTCTCGGACTGTCAATATAACGGAGCGTCCCGACCGACGGACATATGCTCCGAATGTAAAATATCTGAACCACAACATGCGGTCCCCTATGTTGTTGGACGAGAGAGGGACCTCTCTCGCTCACAGCCCGGACGAACCTGGACAAGCCAGGAACCGGACTAACAGGCTTCCTCCGATCTGTCCTCAATCTGCTGTCACTGGGTGAGTACTAAAGTAATTAAAGTGCTTGCATCACCCAAATCTCCTTCCTAGACCGCAACGGACGAACCCGGCAGCCGAACCATTCAATGAATGTACGCTACACCGGGTGAGCTAGCGAATGTCACTCCGTAGGCAATAGACATATTCCATGAGCACTTATTGCCGCTAGCTCTTCATTAACTATGACGACAGAGGCACACTTTTGAAAGACATCTCCATAACTCTTCGAACAAGAAACCAGAAATGCTTGGTTAGCAAGCATAAAATAATAATATATATAGCGTCGTTCAATAATTCGAAAGTTTGTGTGACATTATTGGACTATGTCGGAACTGAGGGACGATGTCCCTGAACCGAACCAAAAATTTCTAAGTCCACCGACGCTATCAGTTTCTTATCCGGCATCGCAGCATTCTGGTCCGACGAAAGAAGCTGTAGAAGACCAAGTCAGATGACATACACAACAGCATATGTTGTTCCGAAAGGGAAAGCTCGAAATCCTCCGAATCTCTTTCGGTATCCCGCCGGACCGGATGAAACTTTCGGACGTCCGTACCCGCTTCCGCGGAGCGTCCCGACCCAGCATCGTCGGATAAAATATATGCGACAGATTCAGTTGATGCTGGGATGCTGCGATAAACTGTGCTATTAAGGAAAGCATGTCCGTTCCCGAGGCCTGTGCAGTAGCGGTCTTACGATGCATTGCCGCCGGAAGCTCCGTGTACGTTGACTCCCGCACACTTCCTATGCGAACGTCCGGAGTCTGCAGGCCTCGTGTCCCTGGCTACCGGATGGTGTGACCTGGTCGCCGAAGAATCCTTGATCGGCGAAGCTGGTAATATATCGGCGGTCACGCAGCCAAGGTGCGGTCGTGTGCGCTGACGAGAAGAGGAAGCCTTAGCAGTCTCCGCGGACTGCCTATACAACGGAGCATCCCGAGCGACGGACGTATGCTCCGCTTGCGACACATTTTGTACCACAACATCTGGGGCCAGATGTTGTTGAACGAGAGAGGGGGCCTCTCTCGCTTGCCGTCCGGATGGACCGGAACGAGCTATGAACCGGACTAAAAGGCTTCCTCCGCTCTCCCTCCGATCCGCCGTCACTGGGTGTGCATTAAGTTAATTTATAGTGCTCGCATCACCCCAAAATTCCTTCTAGACCGCAACGGACGAACCCGGCTGCCGAACCATTCGGTGAATGGACGCTACACCGGGCGAGCTAGCGGACGTCAAAGGCCGTCGAACCTACTAGGGTCCTCTTAGGCAATTGGCGTATTTACAGGAGCACTTTTCCGCTAGCCCTTCATTAATTGTGACGACGGAGGCACACTGTTGGAAGACATCACGGGTACATCACCCTAATCTTGATCGTCTGAAATAGAAATTGATAAAGTAGAGTGACCCTGCGGGGAAAGGACCGGAGTGTCCAAATCCCCAATAACATACCGTGACATACGCTTCCCATATTGTCATCGAAATCATACGATACAGAACAGGAGTTAATGCGAGTACACTGACCACATATAGAATGATAATAAAGTCAGAGGAAGACTTCCTCTTAAAACAATTGATCAATATCCTTTCAATGTGAAAAGAAAACAAGTCCTGGTACTCGCACTAACCCCTGGCAATCAAAATACATAATAATAATATGAACCATTAATATAGAAAAAATAATTGAAATCAAAATATTTTGAAAAAATATTTTTTCAGAACAGCCCAAGTTTCTGAAAAGTAACGTTGAGCCCCAATGGATCCCAAGCCTAAGTGTGGACAAAAATTTTAAAAATATTTTAAACAATTTATTCAACACTTACGAACAATAATAATGTATCTAGTTATGATTAAAATAACATCAAGATATTATTTTTTAGAAATCCCCCCCCTCACACAGAGGGCTGTTGTAAATGTAAACAATGAGTGTAAAAACACTAAAATAAGACTCCAGGCACCCAGGCCCGAAATCAGTTACCAAAAATACACTATCTGATGCAAAACAGAGACTTCCAGGGAAGAAACTGCAGAACATCAGATGGTAGATGCAGAACACAACGCCTAACCACCCGTAGGTGAAGACGTAAACATGGGGAAAGAACAGAATTCATTCTGTTATTCAGCTAAAACTCCCAAGAAAATTTAGTAATAATAATTACAAAAACTATGCCAAAAGCATGGGAGAATAGCAAGGGGGGACTTAAAGGACAGGGAGAGAGGAAAACACTTAAAAAACAGTGTAACTAAATAATCAGAATGACAACAAAATGGCTGCTGCCTCGAAAATAGGTAACTTAACATAATTTCATTAAAAAATTTTAAGTTACAGCCCTGATAATATTCTGTCACACATTTTTTTCCTCTCCTCCTTCTCTATCCTCCTTAGAATCACCATTTCACTAATATTTATGTGTCTGGCATCATTTAAACTGAGATTTATAAGCACAAAGATCAGTCAGATGTTAACTGATGAAGGGCCAAACTTAGAATGATTAATGGCGCCAATTTCGGAACGTCCTTGACACTGCGCATGCACAGTGGGGGCGAAGTGTGGAGGGCCTTTCAGGACATGTTTTCTTTGATTTTAGATGCAAATTTTGGGGATTGGGGGGCAAAATTTGTGTTTGGCCCTATATTTTAAGAGTTAGCACCAGCTATGTCTGGGTCATTGGTACAGTATAAAAACATCACTTTTAATCTGTTGAGTAAACTGTAAAGAAAATGTTCGCTTCAACATAAAAAATTGATAGTCTTAAAAACAACAAAAAACTTTTGCCAGTTTTGGGACTACAAATAATTTATTCTGTCCTTTTTCAAATATTTAAGGTGCCTTGAAAATTCTTTTTCTACTTAAATTCTCGTATTTTGTTTTATTTAAAATTTTGAAAACTCAAAGCGAGTGAAAATGCATCAATTTGATCAAAACAGTAATGGCTGCTACTCACCTGATATCAAATGACATCAGGTGAGTTACCTGATATGGCGGAACCTTTAGATGGTATTCTAGCATTCTTATTGGACAAACTAACTTTGAGGCATAATACAGTACGTGGAGAGTGGATTGCAACTAAATCACCTGTGGAGTGGAGATATCACCCAAGCTATAACATTCAAATTGTGTTCATATCGACAAAAAACACAAGCAATGTTTCAGCCAATGGACCTCCGGGTTTAACCCGGTGGTCTATTGGCTGAAACTTTGCTTTTGCTGGTTATGCTTTGCAACAGATTTCCAATTATTGCTTGGGTGGAATCTTCATTCTGCAGGTGATTTAGTGATAATACACTCTCCACGTACTGTAAATTTCCATACAAAGCTCTGAGTGTTCACATCAGGTTTGGCTTTGCCTCGCCTGATATGAACTCTCATTGCCTTGTATGGAAACGTTCCAGCCAGCTACACGCCATGTAACTTAAAGTATACTTAGGACTGGAATTCTGGCGGACAGCAATATTCTTCCTCAGTTTGCTTGATGTAATATAAGAATTACTGCTGTTATGTCACTGACTCTGCAAAAATGTTGATCATTTAGGAACAATAGTCCACACGCATCTGGAATGTTGACACGATTCTTCCCCGCGGACCATTATTTTACATACATGCAGTAAACTCCAAGCCACACAATATATATAATATATCAGCAAAAGCTGGTATCAAGTTCAATATCAATGGTTTTAGAAACAAGAGGCCCCACAGGGCCTGAAGTGCTCACCTTGAACAGAACACGATATAAACAGAGTCCAAGAATGAGTCTACCTTAAGCAATCCATCTCCACAGGAAACATTGTCAATCCTTGAGTGACAAAAATAGTCCGAGCATCAAGTCTTTTCTTCAGTTGATCATAATGTAAAATGTGGAGATCCCCTATAACGCCTCTTGAAACAACCTATGTGGATTAATCTTAATTACAAGCCTCTTGAGGGTAATGAATACAAAATTTCTAATTCTTCAGCTGCATAGACAATTCCGGTTCCCATAGGAAACTCAAATATTAACCCAGGCTCTCGATTTGAACAAAGTTGAATCTGCTCTCTCTAGCAATGTTGTATACTAAATATGAAAGCATTCTGACTGTTGGATCCGAAGAAGAAAATTTTTAAAAGAAATTTCTTCATATTGCACTAAGTTAAAATTTGGGCTACAACAGTGAGCCCAAATATTAACCTACAGACCAAATTTGAACAAACTTGAATCTGACACCCTCCACCCTACATCAGAGATATGGAAAGCATTCTGACTAGTGGATCTGAAGAAGGTTTTTAAAGAAATTTCCCCATATTGCACAAAGTTAAAATTCGAGCTACCATAGGGAGCCCAAATATTAACCCAGGGAACCAATTTGAACAAACTTGAATCTGACTCCCCTAGAGATGTTGTAAACCAAATATGAAAGGATTCTGACTGGTGAATCTGAAGAAGAAGATTTTTGAAGAAATTCCCTCATATCGTACTAAGTTAAATTTCAGGTTCCAATATGGAGCTCCAACATCAACCCAGGCACTCGAATTGAATAAACTTGAATCTCACCACCCTAGAGATGTTGTATACCAAATATGAAAGCATTCAAAAAGGTGGATCTGAAGAAGAAGATTTTTAAAGAAATTTCCTCATATTGCACTAAGTTAAAATTTGGGCTACCATGGCGAGGCCAAATATTAACCTACGGACTCGATTTGAACAAACTTGAATTTGACCCCCCTAGAGATGTTGAATACCAAATATGAAAGCATTCTGACTGGGTGATCTGAAAAAGATTTTTAAATATTATCCCCCATATTGAATTAAGTTAAAATTTGGGCTTCCATAGGAAGCCCAAATATTAACCTCGGGACTTGGTTTGAACAATCTTGAATCTGACCCTCATAACAATGATGTATACACAAACATTAAAAGATTCTGACTGGTGGTTCTGAAAAATTTTTTTAAAGAATATTCCCCAAATTGCCCTAAATTAAAAATTCGGGCTCCTGTATTGAGCCCAAATATGAACCAATGGGCTTTATTTTAACACACTTGTATTTGACCCCCTATGAATGCTATATACCGAATATAAATAGTTTCTGACCACTGGTTCTGGAGAAAAGATTTGATTAAATTTTTGCAAATATGCTGACTGAACATTTTTTCGATGCCCTCTACCGAACACCCTAACATAACTGATGGCAATTTTCTTTTACCATTCAGTTCTACTGGTCCTAAGGATGCTTCATACCATACAGCAGCTCTCTCTTCCATGTGTTTTGGGAAATATGGGAGATTGAAAATATTTCTATTTTTAGCTCCTGGGGGTTCGCATGGGGATGCAGGAATTTTTTTTTTTTTGCATGAGTCAAGAACTTATGACCCAATAATACCACATACCAAATTTGGTTCAAATCGTACCATCTGTTCAGAAAATAGAAATTTGGGGCGGGGCCAGAAATCATACTCCTCCCATTACAAAGCCAAATATTGCTTTATCAACATGGTTTGAACAAACTTGATTCTACACCTCAAAAGGAAGCTCCATAACAAATATCAAGTCATTGTACCCACTGATTCATGAGAAGAAGATTTTAAAAATATTTTGGAGCATTTTTCCCCACCCCCTCCCTATGGGGCTGGGCATGTTGAGTTGAACAAAAAATGCAATGTCCCCTTCGGGACCATCACTCACACAGACTTTCACTTGAATTGGCCCAGTGGTTTTGGAGAAGACCAAAACATGGTGTTGACAAATGACAGATGGACGGACAGATGATGATGGACGGAGAGCGATGAGATTAGCTCAGCTTCACTTTGTCAAGGTGAGCTAAAAACTGCATATCACCAACGTGGTAGTATATATCATTAGTGAATGATATATGTGCATGTGTAGGATTCTCAAAGGTATTTAATAACAAAATCTATGTACGGCTCTACTCCTACTAGAGAGCTGAAACGGTTAAAGGGTTTTCTTGATTGATTAACCCTTTACCCAACGAATCGCCCGCATCCGCCCGCGTAATATGCAAATTCAGCAGGTGAAAAAATATTATTTTTCAAAAAATTTCAACAAAACCATAGCATGTGACCCCTCTTTGGAACGAGCTCGTCGAGCTCGTTCTCAAGAGGGAGGGGTCACATGATATGGTTTTGTTGAAATTTTCTGGAAAAATTATATTTAAAATAATAAATTTTGATATCGTCTGCGTTGGGTAAAGGGTTAATCACATGGATTAACCTTGATTAACCAATTAATCACTTGCCCTAATAGGTACCATTGGTGATTTACAGCATTAACCCTTTACTCAACGTAACAGACAAAACTGGCCAAAGCTGTACACAAAAATCTCCATTCAGATTTTATTATGTTTTCAATTTTTGTCTCAAAAACATAGCTAATCATCCCTCAATAGAACAAGCTCATGAAGATCATTCCAATGAGGGGACATAAGCTATGTTTTTGAGACAAAATTGAATTTTTTTTAGTAATTCAAGAATTTATAGTATCATCTTCTACCTGCATTGGGTAAAGGGTTAAGAATGACCATTTCCAGCTCCTGATACAGTATAATGATCATGCAAGTGAACAAGTATGTCAGCACGTAAGCTGCATGCTTTACTCTGTATCATATAATTGATGTGAGTTAGTGTGACAATGTTTGCCTGTTTTGGAGCAAGTTCGTTCCTTTGTTAACCCAAATAATACAGTTGTTCAAAGGTAACGGTTAATTGAGCAATTACTTTTTTGATTGATCATGATGTTGATCATTGGTTAATCAACAAAATGTAAGGTTCTGCTCTCACATGTGCCAACCTGGACTCATCAGAAGAAATTCAGATAGGACTTGGTGGAGTGAGTTTGAAAAAGTCTAATACATGTACTGTGATTACAAAATCACAATGATAATTCTGACCAGACTGCAACTCTCCTTGCCTTAAACTTTGCAAAATAAGCAATGATAAGCTTCCTCCTTTAACATGCCTTGACATTTAGACACCAAATATTACACAGTTACTGAGGGTCGAAAGGGGCTTGCACCACAGTGTCCCTGCGTGCCTTTGGCACGCGAAACCATTTGGTCGATTCAATTCAATGGAGATGAATAAATTCAAAAATGAGATAATAAATACTTTGGAACAATGGCACAACTGCCCTTCTGAACCAGGGCTCCCACACAAATTTTGGGATCAAATTCAAGAAGTTTCCAGGAATATTTTCCAAGAGTTATGGGTACACAAAATTCAGCAGTTTTCAAGAAGCCATGTGAACCCTGCCAGTATAGGGAAGTTTGGTTAGTTTGGAGCTACTGTTCTCACAGTTGTAGGCATCAAATTTGACTATTACAATATATGTGAAGTTTTTTTCTGTCACAGACTACTTTTTTGTGTTTCTCTTACTTTGTGTATGATGAAAGTGCCACTGACTCATATTGGCAATGCAAATTATTTTCACCAAGTGCACGTGTCCTTCCACCACATCTTACCACTGGCCTTAATCTTCTTATGATATTCAGTTTTTTGGAGAATTTGCACTTTCCAACCTGGCATATTAAAGACTTTCTTACAGTACAGTGGAACCCAATTAACTGGATATCTCTTAACCTTTTGTGACTATGGTATGTAATATTTTGTACAAAAATTGCGGTGTGTTGTGACTACGGTACGTAATATTACATATTCCGACTTTGAACCCAAGCAGACACTTTTTCGTCCAGGAACATGATACTTCATAATTTCATTAAATAGGGTTGGTGCTAAGTGCTTGCGTGTTGTGGACCAATCAATATTTTCAATGTGCAGCTACAAGAGATTACTGCGACGCTGCCTGGAAGACAAGAGAACCATGATATGTACCGGAAAATGCCAAAGGTATAAAGACAATTAAATACATCCTTGATCATAAAAAACATTCTGGGATGTAAAAACATCTTCATATGTAATATCCACAAAAAAAAGTATTTTGGCTTAAAAAAGTTAAAAATCTGCTTCTTAGGCCCTCCTGCATGGTCCTTTTGGCAGCCGCATGCTCTCTTTTTATAACCAATGCAAACTTGAAAAAAAAACAACTAGAGTGATGTCACGCACAGAGCCCGACTGTCCTAGGAATGACAATGCTTAGACACAAAATAGTTTGTGCTATTTTTTGTTAACCGTCAACCTAACAAATTGGCTATATCTGCAGGTGTGATGTATACTATTCAAAAAAAGTAGGGGATATTTGATAAAAGTGAGATATATGAAGAAATATATTTATATTTTCATCAAAAAGACAGTTGAGGCATTGCACTGTGATATCTGGTGAATGATTTCAGCGATAGTTGGGTGTCTGACAAACACACATTCCAGAAGAAGACATGGATGGTCAATCAGAGAATTTACCACATTCAGTCCAAGACCTCAATACCTTGTAAATCCTCCTCGGTTCACGAGACAAGTGCAGGTCCGATGTGGCATACTCCTCCTCGCCAAACGTCCAATATCAGCTTGACTGATGTTATTACATTCTGCCTGCAGTGCGGCGGTGAGTTCCTGGACATTGGTATGGGATTGTTGGCATTGTCGTAGGTGCCTCTGCCAAGTATATCCCAGATGTGCTCGATTGGTGAAAAGTCTAGACTTAATGCTGGCCAAAGCAGTGTAGTGATGTTCTGCTCCTGGAGGAACTCTGTAGTGACACAGGCTCTGTGTGCTCTTGCATTGTCATCTTGGAAAAGGAACTGATGGCCATGATGACGCACAAATGGCACCACATCAGCTGCTAACATGTTGTCATGGAATGCTGTTCTGCTTGTCATGGTTATGCCTCCCCACACCATAACAATCGTGCTGCCTAATGGTCACGTCATAGTATCGTTCGTACCACCACTGTCACACTCTGTTGCATGTGTTGTGGAAGTCATGAGTGAATCTTGATTCATCATAAAACATGGCTTTGCTCCACCGACGATTGTCCCAGCGCTGTCATGCTCCACACCAATTACCCCTTGCTGCAATGTGACATTCAGTCAAATGTGGAATTATTTGAGGTTGTCGAGCGTACAAATTCCAGCAGTCTAGGCGATTTCGGATAGTTTGACCATTGACTCACTCAGTGCAACTGCTGTCCAATTTCTGAGGCACTTTGATGGCGGTTATGTAATGCTGTGGTTCGGATGAAACGATCCTGGTTAGCAGCTGTCGCCCTTGGATGACCTGACCGACGTCTGTCATCAACATTGCCTGTCTGACAGTAACGTGACCACAACCTGCTAATCACCTATTCAGTAACGTTGAGAATTTGACCCACTGCAGTCTGTCTGTTGCCAGCTTCCAACATGCCAATAGCACATAAATATTTGTCACGTATCAGTTTTTGCATACCTCAAAAGTTACATTTCGACCAGAAACTATTGATGATTGAGTTTATACGAAGAAAAGAATGATGAGACTTCCGAAAAAACCTGTCCAGTACAAATGAAAATTTCAAAATGTATCCCACAGACATTAATGCGGCACTTGTGCGAAAAACCTTCAAGAAGTTGTTGTGGACCGGTGACATTCATGATCCACACTAATCTTGGTAACATGTTGATGTGTCCAATCACGCATATCCAATACCATTTTCCAAAAATATCAACATCAGTTTGGATATCCCCTACTTTTTTTGAATAGTATACAAAAATTGCTATTCAAATTTTATTTTTTCATTTTTCTACCCCAAAACATACCTCATGACCTATTAATGGAACAAACTTGATGAGCTTGTTCCAATAAGGACTAATAAGCAGTGGTTAGAAGTAAATGAATGTGTCAATGACACTGTAGCTTAACTTGACTGTGTGTTGTGTTTGATGAGAAGGATAATGTTCAATGTTTATGAAAGGATTATGAAATAAGACAATGAAAGTGTCAATGACACTGTAGCTCAACTTGTTAAGACATGTACATGTATAGTATGTGACACAGCAATGACAAACATCTAGGTAATGACCTGATAACAAAGGTACATATAAAGTATTGTAACAGTCTGTACATAAATACTGACCGTAGCCTGTAACAAATGTATAGGTAAAGTATTGTAAAGGTGGGCGACAGTCAGATGCTAAACTAAAAAAGAAATCTTTTGAGTCCCAGAGTGGGTCTGACTGAACCCCAAAATATTTGTTCTCATAACACAGTGATAACAAAGGCACCCCAAAACACTTGTTCCTGTCCCAAGGTGATAACAAAGATACCCAAGAAGTTTCATGAAGATCAGTTCATAAATACGAGCCGTATATAAGTTGACAAAAAACTGATAGGACCTTATTTCGGTACTAAATGGCCACTGGCAGTCATCTTGAATTTTGGACCGCACACAGAAACACTCGTTCTCGTCCCAAGGTGATAACAAAGGTACCCAAGAAGTTTTGTGAAGATCGGTTCATAAATACAGCCTCTAGCCTGAGCCGCATTGACTTGTGCACTAACTGTGTACAAGGAGCACTGAATAAATCAAAATTCATCTAATTTGCATAATTTCTGCACGAGAAAAAACCTGTATTATATGTGATGAATTCCTTGTTACTAAACATTCATACAAAAATTTATTCAAATCAGAACTTTCATACAGAAGTTCTGTACAAATGAAAGTGTCAATGACACTGTAGCTTAACTTGTGTGTTGTGTTTGATGAAAAGGATAATGTTCAATGTTTATGAAAGGATTATGAAATAAGACAAGAATTGTGATAATTGGGAATATGTTCATTTCTGTTCCCTGTATGCTATGTTTTTGATAAAAAAAATATGAGGTGTACACTGTACTAAAGAACTGAGGGATGGCTTAATATGACCTCACAGTTAATGCATGTGGCCCTCACTGTTAACGTATATCAACAAAAGTTACCAAGTTACAGTGAAATTATTCCAAAACAAGTCATCCCATCATAAATATGGCCTGCAGACTGTGCTAAAGGTTTTCGGGCTTCAAGCCCCTGGAGCCATCAGTTTCCCAATTGCGTCCAAAGGGGATGTTCTCATCTAGACATTCTATGAAGTCAACCTACCAAGTTTCAATAAAATCCCTTCATAAATATGATCTGTAGACTGTGCTAAAGGTTTTTGGGCTTTGGGCTTGGGTAGCCATCATGGTTGAATGATCGCAACCAAAAGGGGACATTCTCATCTGGGCATCATCTGGGGTGATCCTACGAAGTTTCAATGAAATCCCTTCATAAATATGACCTGTAGATTGTGCTAAAGGTTTTCGGGCTTCGGGCACTTATAGCCATCACAGTTGACCAAACGTGACCAAAAGGGGATGTCATCATCTAGGCATTATATGGAGTCAACCTAACAGGTTACAATGAAATCCTTCCATAAATATGACCTTTTGCCTATGCTAAAGGTTTTTCGGCTTGGGCACCCATCAAGGCTGAATGATTGCGATCAAAATGGGACGTTCTCATCTGGACATTATTTGGAGTCATCCTACCAAGTTACAATGAAATCCCTTCATAAATATGACCTGTAGACTGTGCTAAAGGTTTCCGGGCTTCAGGCCGCTGTAGCCGTCACAGTTGCCCAATCACGTCCAAAAAGGGACCTTCTCATCCAGACAATATATGAAGTCAACCCACCAAGTTACAATGAAATTTCTCAATAAATATGACCTGTAGCCTGCACTAAAGGTTTTCGGGTTTTGGGCTCAGGCAGTCATCACGGTTGGCAGATCATGCCCAAATGGGGAAATTCTCATCTAGACATCCTAAGGAGTCATCCTACCAAGTTACAATGAAATCCAACCTTATTAAACATGACCTGCAGACTGTGTTAAAAGTTTTCGGGTTTTGGGCTTGGGCAGCCATCACGGTTTACGGATCATGCCCAAAAGGGGACGTTCTCATCTAGGCATTATACAGAGGCATCCTACCAAGTTACAATGAAATCCCTTCATAAATATGACCTGTAGACTGTGCTAATGGTTTTCAGGTTTTGGGCTCGGGCAGCCATACCGGATGCCCGATCGCGACCAAAAGGGGACGTTCTCATCTATACATGACCCCAAACCTGCATATGAAATTTCGTGATGATCAGACAAGAACTGCGGGGTGTAGCCTGTGCTAAAGGAAAATGTGAACAGACTCACAGATTAACAGACTTCCGCACGTGTGATGGCAATAGCTAATCTTGACTATGTCAAGTTATGATAGCAAAGTTACCCAAGAGTTTCATAAAGATCGGTTCATAAATACGGCCTCTAGCCTGAGCCGTATAGAAGTTGTGTACAAAAACTGATTAGACCTAATTTCGGTACAAAATGGCCACTGGCAGCCATCTTGAATTTTGGAACACACCCAGAAACACTCGTTCTCGTCCCAAGGTGATAACAAGGTACCCAAAACGTTTCGTGAAGATCGGTTTATAAATACAGACTGTAGCCCAAGCCGTATTGACATGTGTACTTACTGTGTGTAAGTAGCACTGAAAAAATCAAAGTTCATCTAATTTGCGTAATTTCTGCATGAGAAAAAAACCTGTATTATATGTGATGTATCCCATGGTACTAAACATTCACACAAAAAATTATTCAAATCAGCGCTTTCATATGGAAGTTCTGTGCAAAAATCTGATTGCACCTAATTTTGTACAAAATGGCTGCCATCGGCCATCTTGAATTTTGGACCGGACCCAAAAAACACTCGTTCTCGTCCCACGGTGATACCGAAGGTACCCAAGAAGTTTCGTAAAGATCGGTTCATAAATACGGCCTCCACCCCGAGCCGTATTGACATTTGCACTTACAGTGCTGAAAGTAACACCAAATACATCAAAGTTAGTCTAATTTGCATAATTTACGCACGAGAAAAAAACCTGTATTATATGTGATGTATCCCATGGTACCAAACATTCATACAAAATATTATTCAACTCAGCGCTTTCATATGGAAGTTCTGCGAAAAAATCTGATTGCACCTAATTTTGTACAAAATGGCTGTCAGCGGCCAACTTGAATTTCGGATTGGACCCCAAAACACTCGTTCTCGTCCCACAGTCCTAACAAAGGTACCCAAGACGTTTCGTAAAGATCGGTTCATAAATACGGCCTCTAGCCTGAGCCATATTGAATTGTTGACGGACAGACGGACAGACGGACGATGGACGACTGGCCATGGCATAAGCTCAAATTTGGCTTTGCCAAAGTTGAGCTAAAAATGTGAAAAAATAGCATAAAGGATGAAATATAATAGTTCTAATGTTGCATGTTTGTGGACAAGAAGTCGTGCAAAGAGTTTAATGACATGTTGTTGTTGACCACCCAACCATATACAATTTTGCTACGGATTTCAAAATAGCACATGCTACCTGAGAATGTCAAATTGAATGGGTGACAGATGATTTTTTTTTGTTACGTTGTGCTTGAGAGCCTGGGTTATTGAGTAAACGCGCCAGTTTTTGTCTTCCGACATTTTAAAAAATGTCAAGATTAACCGAAAATCAGAGGTTGCATGCCATTGGTATGCATGAGGCTGGGATACTTCCATATGAGCTTGCTGCTGAGTTCGGAGTCACTGTGGCCACTATTTACTGTCTCATCGGAAGGTATAGAACCACTGGATCTACTGCCGACCAACCACATTCAGGTCAACCAAGAGTTACGACCCCCTGCACAAGACCAACACATCAGGACATTTTACCTGCGGGATCGCTTCCTTCTGGTGATGAGGACAGAAGCAATTACTCCTGGTACAACTTTAGAATCAGTGCACAACAATAGAATCAGTGCACAAACTATCCTCAACAGACTCGCTGAACACAGCATCCGCAGTAGGCATCCATACCACGGACCAATCCTTACCGAACGTCATCGTACAATCAGAATGGAATGGGTACGTCAGCATGTTCGCTGGACTCAGCAGCGTTGGAGCAGAGTTCTTTTTAGTGATGAATCACAATTTTTATGTCTACGGTGCAATGATGGTAGGGCAAGAGTGTATCGGCGACGAGGAGAACGTTTTTCTGATGCTTGAGTGCGGGAAGGTGACCGTTCCAGCAGGGGTAGTGTAATGATTTGGGCAGGAATGTCCTTGCAACATCGAACGCAGTTGATCTTCATCGATGGTAATCTGAATGGACAGCGATATAGGGACAAAATTCTTAACGCTGTTGTTATCCCATTGTTCAAAGCTAACGTCGGATTGCAGTTATTCCAGCAAGACAATGCCCGATGTCATTTGGTGCGTATCTGACGTAACTTTCTTGAGGAGCAGAGCATCGAACTTCTTCCCTGGCCCCCACTTTCACCAGATTTGTTGCCAATCGAGCATCTTTGGGGTCAATTGGACATCGGGTATGACTTCATGATCTTCAGATGTTAGAAGATTTACGTAATGTTCTGAGGCAGGAGTGGAACGCAATAAAACAGAGTGACATCCAGAGACTTATCAGGTCTATGCGCCGTCAATGTATTGCCATCTAAGAGGCAAACGGTGGACATACACGCTATACTATACTTTTTATACCCACCCCTTGTCTGAATAGCGAAATCCTGATGTGATGCTGGCAATAGTAAGAACATGAAATTATGCAAATTGATACAGCTAAACTCGAAATATGAATTTACAATACACATGTAATTTATTTAGGATTAAAGTTGATAATACTAAAACTAGAGGCTCAAGTGAGCCTGAAATGCTCACCTGGCTCAAATTGTCAAAAGAGATAAGTGTATCAGTAAGTGATCAGCAGCAAGAGCAATTTTTTGATTTGCTAAGTCACAAACAAAGGCAACATTTTTTGGCCATTCATTTCTGCTGGTCGTAGCAAAGCTCTGCTCTGTGAAGTATTAAAAAACAACAACCGAATGAAATTTTTCTTTTATTTTCAACTACTGTGGTTCTCTCTAGCCTCCCCCCCCCCCCCCCCCCCCCAAAAAAAAAAAAAAAATAAAAAAAACAACAAGAAAAAAAAAGCGACTAGATTTGAACAAAACCTAGAGATGTTACATTCCAAATATGAAAGGATTCTCACAGGTGGACCTGAAGAAGAAGAATTATGAAGAAATTTTCTCATATTGTACTAAGTTAAACTTTGGGCTTCAATAAAAAGCCCAAATATTAACACAGGGACCTGATTTGAACAACCTTCAATCTAACCCTCCCACAGGTGTTGTACACTAAATATCAAAAGAATCTGAATGCTGGATCTGAAGGAGATGATTTTAAACGATAATTCACCATATTGCACTAAGTAAATATTTGGGCTCCCTTGGGGAACCCAAATATTAACCCAGGAACTCGATTTGAACAAATTTGACCCTTACAGCTCTAGAGATGTCACATGCTAAACATCAAAGGATTCTCACTAGTGGGTCTGAAAAAGAAGATTTTTTAAGAAATTGTCTCATATTGCACTAAGTTAAAATCTGGGCTCCAATAAAGAGCCCAAATATTCATCGAGGGATCCCATTTGAACAATCTTGAATCTAACCCCACCCCCCCCCCCCCTTCCCCCCAGAAATGTTGCATACCAAATATCAAAAGAATCTGACCGGTGGATCTGAAGAAGAAGATTTTTAAAGATTATTCTCCTCAATGGCCCTTATTGCACCAAGTTAATATTCAGGCTCCCGCAGGAAGCCCGAATATTAACCCAGGGCCTCGATTTGAACAAATTCAAATCTTACACCTCTACAGATGTCACATACCAAATATGAAAGGATTCTCACAAGCAAGTCTGAAAAAGAAGATTTTTTAAGAAATTTTCTCATATTGCACTAAGTTAAAATTTGGGCTCCAATAAAGAGCCCAAATATTCAAACAGAGATCCCATTTGAACAAACTTGAATCTAACACCCCCCCCCCCCCCCCCCCCCCCCAAAGATACTGAATATCAAATATCGAAAGAATCTGACTCGTGGATCTGAAGAAGATTTTTAAAGACTATCCCCCCATATTGCACCAAGTTAATAATCGGGCTCCCATAGGAAGCACAAATATTAACCTAGGGACTCGATTTGAACAGATTAAAATCTTACACCTCTAGAGATGTCACATACTAAATATGAATGGATTCTCACTACTGGGTCTGAAAAAGAAGATTTTTAAAGAAATTTTCTCATATTGCACTAAGTTAAAATTTGGACTCCAATAAAGAGCCCAAATATTCATCCAGGGATCCCATTTGAACAAACTTAAATATAACTCCCCTAGAGATGCTGCATACCAAATATCAAAAGAATCTGACTGGTGGATCTGAAGAAGAAGATTTTTAAAGATTATTCCCCATATTGCACCAAGTTAAAATTCGGGCTCCCATAAGAAGCCCAAATATTAACCCAGAGACTCAATTTGAACAAACTTCAATTGGACCCATGTAGAGATGTTGTATACCAAGTATCAAAAGAATATGACTGTTCAATCTGAAGAAGATTTTTAAAGCTTATTCCCCATAGCGCCCTAAGTTAATTATTTGGGCTCCTGTATTGAGCCCAAATATGAACACAGGTTTGAACACACTTGTATTCGACTGTCCCAAGGATGCTGTATACCAAATATCAAAAGATTCTGATCAGTGGTTTTTCAATTTTTGCAAATATGCTGACTCAGCATTTTTTCAAACGCCCATTCAGAACACCCTGACACAACCGATGGCCATTTTTTTTCAATCCATTCTACTGGTCAAAAGGATGCTTTATACCAAATAACAGTTCTCTGTTCTGTGTAGTTTGGGAAATATGGGCATTTGAATTTTTTTCTATTTTTAACCCCTGGGGTACCCACAGGGCTACGAAAAATACCCATTTCAGGCATCAATCAAGTACTTTGGGACCACTTATACTACCTGCCAAATTTGGTTCAAATCGGACCATCGGTTCTTGAAATAGAAATTTTGGGCAGAGCCCAAAATGGGTATGTGCCCACAGAGGGCCTAAATATTGATCTACCAACTTCCCTTGAACAAATGTTCAACACCAAAGAGTGTTCCATACCATATATCAAGGTAATATCTCTGGTAGTTCATGAGAAGATTTTTAAAGATTTAGGCTTTGGCATCATTGACCAGAGTCCGAAGAAGGCAGACACTTCATTTGAACTAAATAGAAAGGGTATACTCCAGGGATGGTTTGTGCAACATATGTCTGAATTTGGCTGAATGGCTATGAAGAAGAAGCCAAGTTTACAAAAGTTAACGGACGGCAGACGATAGAAGACAGACTCCAAGTGATGTCAATAGCTCACACTGACTTACAGTCAGGCGAGCTAAAAATTGCTCCTCAAAGTTTATTATACTTTCTTTTTTGACTCAGTATATGAACACACTTTCAACAATTCGATTTAAAACCCTTAGGAGCCTTCCACCGGAAACTGAATTTCTAACAATAAAAATAAAAGTGGTTCCATTGGGGGCCAAATCAAAATTCCAAAACCTTTATGGACATCTACAGATGCTACCGGAACACCTTAGCATAGTTTAAAGGTTTCGAATTAAACACCCTAGGAGCCTTTCAATGAAAACCCAATTTTCTAACAATAATAACTAAATTGTGTCATTTGTGTGCAAAGCATACTAGTATATCCTTGCATTCTTGATTATTTGTTAATGCTTGATACAGACAGATATGAAAAGTTATTATATAGCACATTAAATTGGTTGATAAACAGCATTATTAACAATATTATTTAACAATACTAAACCCCCAGGCACCTTTCACATGGTGGCGAATCAAAAATCTGAAACCTTTATGCACCTCTGGAGTCCCTCCAGAACATATGAACATACTTTCAACATTTTGAATTAAAAGCCTTTTGCCACAAAACGATTGTCTGATGACAAAAGTTGCACGATGGGAGCCACATGGGGACAGATAAAAAAAATTCAAAACCTTTACGCACATCTGGAGACCCTACCTGAACAAATGAACACACTTTAAGCATTTCAATTTAAAACCCCTTAGAACCTTTCACCGGAAAGCGATTCTCTAATGACAAAAGTGGTGCTGCAGGTGCCACATGGGGCCAAATCAAAAATCTAAACCTTTATGCACACCTAGACACCCTACCGGAATATACGAACAACATTTCGAATTAAACCCCCCAGGAGCGTTCGCCGGAAACTGATTCTCTAATGACACAAGTGGCGATATGGGCACCACATGGGGTCGAATTAAAAATCACACACCTATATGCACATCTAGACAACCTCCTGGAACATGTGAACATACTTTCAATATTTCGAATCCAAATCCCTAGGAACCTTTCGCCGACAATCGATTCTCTAATGACAAACGTGCTGCTACAGTTGCCACCAGACCTGTTAACTCTCCTGGTTCACCGTGAGTCTCCCGGTTTGAAGCACCAACTCAGGCTCTCACGGTCAAATCCTATTTTCTTCCGATTTGACACTTTTCAAAAATAGTTGTCGTGTTCTATTTTGAAAATTAAACAAGTTGCATTGTATGCCAAATATATTCTCATACAGTCGCGGTTACGTGAAATAAATCAAAAGTATATAAACTCAAAATATAAATAAAATAAAAACATAATCTCTCAAGTATAATTAACTTCAGCTGACCTTTTATATATACTATTGTTATGGTTCATACCAAATTTATCCGTTTTGTGTAAAAAAAAATAAAATTGAAAGTTTGTTGAAAACTGAAAAAAAATCTGTTGCGAGATATCACAAGAATTAAGTTACCTCCCCTTACTTATATACAAACAGATTCAGAACAATCATGTCCAGGATCCAGCAGTGTATTTTGTTTTCATTTTGAACCAACAGGATTATTATTATTTTTTTTTTTCACAATGGGAGTTATGAATACTGAGGGCACCTTCTCTAATGTGACTAATACAAAACACAGTTCAAATATTTTTTTTAATAAAAAACGAAAACGAAATTACCACAATCACACACAACTTCATTGTACCGGCAACAACAGGTGTTTTTTTTAAACAAAACGATATGTATTGTTAGCATTGAGTAATTTTTATTGCACAATAAAACCTGTCAAAAGATAATAAGAATGAATATTTTCTCACTAAAAATGTACACACTGAACAAAGAATTTACATGAATAAATGGCATGAACGAAGAAGGAATGCTTGTGTTGCCACTGTTGGTTCTTGAACGTTTTGGTCCTGGGGTGTTTCGGCCCAAGATGTTTCAGCCCCCATGTTTTGAAGCACTGGGATGGGCTTGCAGGAGCAAGGAAAAATGGCTGGACTGAGAGGGGCAAAGGCAAAGGCTAGGTAGGCATCCATTCACTTAAAATTTGTGTGTGTGTCGGTGGGGGAGGAGGGGGTCATTGTCCCTGGGGGACGGGGGCTTGGACCAGTGATATCTATATTTGTATGCTTTTACTGACAAATACCATTAAAAGTGTTAAAATAAATTATTAAAATGAAATATATAATGCATTTGGGTTGGGGGGGGGGGGGGTGCCCGGGTGGGACTGTGGGAGGCACAACAAGGAAAATATTGATGTATTGGCTGCGCGCAAAATTCTCACTGACAAGCATCCAAATCTCACTGAGAGCTCATCAAAATCTCACTGACAGTCACCTTCAGAGGTTAACAGGTCTAGTTGCCACACAGGGCTTAATAAAAAAAATCTGAAACCTTTATGCACATTTAGACACCTATAGCTACCAGAACATATGAACACACTTTCAACGTTTCGTATTAAAACCACTAAGAGCCTTCTACTGGAAACTGATTTTCTTACACTAAAAGTGGCTCTACTGGAACCACTTGGAGCCAAATCAAAATTCTGAAACATTTATGGACATCTACAGCTGCTACCGGAACACCTTAGCATTGTTTAAAGGTTTCAAATTAAACACCCTAGGAGCCTTTCAGTGGAAACCGATTTTTTAACAATAACAAAAAATTAAAATTCTGAAACCTTTATGCACATCTACAGATGCTACCTGAACACCTTCGTAGAGTTTAAAGATTTTGAATTAAACACCCTAGAAGCCTTTCAATGAAAACCGATTTCCTAACAATCACAATAAAAGTGGTTACGCTGGAACGACTTCATCCAAATGAAAAGCAAATTGGGATTTGTTACTTGTGAACATGAGCTGCGTCTGTAATACACATATGATGCCGCCGCAAAGTCTACCACACACAAACCATGTACAATATATGTACATGTGAAAGTCTAGAAAAAATTGACAAAGTTCAACAACCCGTAATTTTGTGAAATATTGAAGCAAGTCAAAATCCTGACGATATGCACACCTCTGGTATATGTACTGTATTAACTCTTACAGGTGTACTAAAATGGAACAGTGAAGCTACCTTTTCTCCTCGTAAGAGTTAACTACAATGGGAAAAAATACTTGGCTATAAAAATCACCAAATGTTTCATACACATAAAAGTCGAGGTTTTGACATAAAAAGGCTGTTGACCTGCATCTCACAGTGTATAGTATTGTAGCAATATTATAAGGTTGTACATCAAAGTGAACTAGAGTTATCATCTGGAAAACAATGATTTTACATTTGGCCACTTTTCAAGAGGCACAACTCTGGAATGGTAACTGTCATAACAGTGAAAATGGAGCTTGACCTCCATTTCAGGTAGCAATGTTGCAAAATTATACGGTCATACATCAGCGCAAACTAGAGTCATCAACCGGAAACCCTTTGTTTTGGACGGACGGATGGATGGATGGATGGATGGACAGACAGACAGAGCAGCGACTATATGCTCCCCGAAAATTTTCGGGGAGCATTAAAATGGATGAGTTTTCAACATTACCCCTGCCCATATACTAGCAAAATGATTGAAATGTCACATTCAAGCTCCAGTAAAAGACTAGGTTGGATTCCTTTCAAATTAGTATTGATAACTTTACCAGTCTCATACTGCACTGAATTGTCTTCAAAGCAATTCCCAAAACATTGTACATTGAAGTGCATGCTTGATTCAGCAGCTTTATTTTTGTGAGTAAAGTTTATAACAGTTAGAAAGGCTGTTGAAGTGTTATTAATTCTTTACCCGCTGAATATTTTTAAGATATTTTTCATCGCATTCAGTCATGGCTGCTTTGCAGCAGCCATGACTGAATGTAATGGAAAATTTATCTAATTTTAACTCAAGTAATCATTGGCGAAACATCAATTCAATATACATTGGGGAAATTTGGACTTAATGTTCCCAAAATATACTTATTTCAATGACAAGAGAAATTGTGTCTCGGGCTGGAATATCTGCCAGCAGCATGCAAGGAGTTAATTGTATCATTGTTTTTACTTTTAGGATTGCTCAAGACCTACATGATAACTTGGCAATTGGATCTAATGCTTCATTATCCAAACTAGTTAGAAATTTCTCTATCAATAGACCTAGAACCCTCAGATTAATTCCTAAGTGGAATTTGGCTTGGGTCTGTTGAAGCTTAAAGAAGCTCCGTTTGAGCCGTTGGACGTTGTAGAGTTCAAATTCTTGACCTATAAAATCCCCCACCTCATCCAAGTATACGCAGTACATGTATATGCAGGATGAGGGGGATTCTTTGAATACAAGCCTGTAGGCTTGGAGGATGTGACACTGGCATATTATTTTGCACGATTTATCGTCCTACCTCACTTCAAAGTGAAAACCAATCGATAAACAAAGAGCCCCTCACAGTACAAATACAGGTATCCACTGATATCTGGTGTCATTTCAAAGTGTGTAGTATTCAATGATAAAAGTAGTATAATAAAGGGTAGGGATTTAACCCCTACAGTTGAAAATTTACATAGAATGTCTTGTGTGGAAAAAAGTTTGAACAAAGCCAAAATATTTCAGTGGGAGGGTGCCACATCCTCCAAGCCTACAGGCTTATATTCTAAGAATCCCCCTCATCCTGCGTATACTGTGTAAACTTGGATAAGGTGGGGGATTCTTTTTCATCAAGCCATTCTGGCTTGATCGGGTGTGACACTGGCATGATTTCAAAGTTTATCATTGAATACTACATGTAGGAGCCCAAAAGAGAAGTGAGGAAAAACAAATGACAAACACTAAACATGAACTTGAAGTTCCCATGATTTAATTATTCATCGTACACATTTATTTAAAGGCACTATGAAAATGTTCAATCTGTCACTGTGTATACATGAAACTAAACACATATCTTCAATATTCACTGTAGGATGGAAGTGGTTCTCACTGCAAAACTGCTGCAGCAAACTGGTCAGGATGCAGATGTTCCCTGAAATAATAATTGTGGAAAGTTTGTGAGGAGTGCCAATTGGCGGATTTTAAAATCTGTTGTAAAGATAAACCAGACTGGAAAGCAGCGGATGTGGAAGCACTCCATGTTGAGTGAGCCTTAAAAGAAGAGTCCGCCCCAGCCAATTGCATGCAATCACGAATCCACCTATCAAATGTAAATGTTGTTATTGCTTTTTTTGTTTTGAATGAAATAAAGAGTTGAGTAGATTTTCGAATATGTTGAGTTTGTTTTATGTACTCCCGCAGAGTGTGAACAACACAAAGTTTCTTGTCCTTGTAGGGGAAAAGATCAACATTGTAAGAAACATGACCTGGTCGAGAAGTTTTCTGCAAAGTGGATGTTGTAAAATGCACCCCATGTGGAGTATCATGCATGTGATCCAAATTTAAAGAAACAAAGGTATGTGCCCTCTGTGAAGAAACCAAGGCCATTAAACAGGCTAGCTTCTTTGTCAATTGTTCAAGAGAAAGATCCCGAAGGGGATACTGAGTTTTTAACAGATTTATCACTAAGGAGACATCCCAAGTAGTACTGTAACGTGGTTTAGGTGGATTTGCATTAAAAGAACCCTTCATAAACCTAATAATGAGTGGTATGGAAGACAATTCAGTGCAACCAATGGATATAAGAGTTTGAATTAACATGGATTTATGGGTGTTGATTACACTGTAAGATTTATTTTTCCCAACAAATGTTAAATAATTCACAATTTGAGCTTCACTGGCCTGAAAGTAATTAAAGTGTTGTTGATCACACCAAGTACACCATTGTTTCCAGGCGTACCCGTATTGTTTGGAGGTAGATTTCCTCCACGACCTGGTAATCGTTTCAGAAGCTTCTTTCAAAAAACCCTTATTTTGGAGGAATTTCCGGACACAGAACAAGCGATTAGATTTAATCTTTGAGACAATGGGTGAGATACGTCTGTTAGTGGATGTTTGAGTAACTTTCTGCTGTGTGGCAGTTTTATTGGTGGACTGGTAAGCACTTCCAGCAATCTGGGAAACCACTGTTGTGTTGGACACCAAGGGCAGATGAGAATGGCATGATTAACCTTGTCTTCCTCTATTTTCACCAATGTTTTCCCGAGCAGCCTGAAAGGAGGGAATAAGTATGGTAAGTGCCCAGTCCAGTGAAAAGAAAAAGCATCAATGGCTAAGGCATCAACATCTGGATACCAACTGCAATACTTTGGCAACTGATGATTTTTCTTTGAAGCAAACATATCAATTGACGGAAAAAACAATTTGTCACATAACTGGAGGAAAATTTTCGGATTCAACTTCTATTCAGATGTACTTTGGAGTTCCCTGGACAAATTATCTGCCAAAATATTAGTGTGGCCAGGAATGTGAACAGCTGAAATGTGTATTTTCCTTTTGTAACACTACAACCAAATGTCTTTACAAATGTTAACAAGAGATGGTTTCCTACCCCCAACATTGTTAATGTAAGAGACAGCGGTTGAACTATCAGACTTAATACAGATATGGCAGTCTGTGAAATTGTTGGCAAGAGCTTTTAAGCATTTGAATATTGCCAAAAGTTCCAAAATGTTTATGTGTTTTGACGGTTCAGAGGCACTCCAAAGTCCATTAATCCAGTCGCCACCCAAGAAACCACCCCATCCAAAGGAAGAAGAATCAGACACTAAAACCTCAGAAGGTGAAGGGTATCGAAGTGGTCTACTGTTCATTGATGCAATATTGGATATCCACCACCTAATATCAGATTGACCCTCTTTAGACAGTGTCATTGAGCCTGAATAGGAATTGTATTTTGTAACAGCCTTTGTTTTATCCCTTTCCAAATTCCGATAAAACAGTGGTCCAAGTTCTATGACTAGAAAAGTTGAAACATATTGACCAATAAGTTTTGCCACTCGTAGAATTCTTGGGTGCTTTTGATGTAACATTTCTTTGAAAAATGCAATTATACTCTCAATTTTATGAGAGGGTAAAGAAATTGTGAAAGTGGCCGAGTTCAATATGTATCCCAGATAAGTTATCTCCCTTGATGGACTTAATACTGACTTGCTGAAATTAATGTGAAAACACAGTTTGAGCAAGAGATCTGTGATAGTTTTAGTATCTTCAACAAGTCCAGCCTTGATGTGACTTATGACTAAGGAATCATCTATGTAATATGTACATCGTATTGCTCTACTCCGGAGGTGTGCAAATACTGGCTTCATAATTTTGGTGAAGATTTTTGGTGCCGAGGACAAACCGAAAGATAAACAAGTGAACTCATAGAGATGATTTTGCCATTTAAATTTCAAGAACTTTCTGTGTGGTTCACAGATAGGAATACTAAAATAAGCATCCTGTAAGTCAATGGATATGAAGAAATCATTCTTTTGAATTAATTGCAAGATTGAAGGAAGAGTTTCCATGTGAAAATGGAAATAGGCAACAAATTTATTAAGAGACCTGAGGTTAATAATAGGACGCATTTTCCCATTTTTCTTGCGCCTCAAAAAAATATTAGAAATGAATTCATCCTTCTCTGGAGAAGAAAAAGTGATTGCACCTTTTTTGAGCAACTGTTCAACTTCAGTGTCGACTAAGTCAGTCTCTGTATTGGAAAAAAGAATAGAATGGGGTATTTTATGCTGGATTGGTGAAGATACAAACTCTATCTCATATCCCCTGACAATATTAATGATATAAGAATCATTGGTAATTTCCTTCTAGTTGTCAAGGAAGTGTGTTATGTTTCCTGCAAAGGAATGTGTACTTACCATTATTTCCTGTCCATCTGGAAACGTTGGTTGCGTCGGTATGGCCTTTGAAAATTTTGTGACCTGTCTGACCACTGTCTCCCATACTGATTGTTGGATTGGTAATTTGGTGGCCTCTAGCCCTGACCGAAGTATCGGCGTTTCCCTAAAAAATGACTGTATCGTTTATTCCGATAATTTCTTCCTCTAGAAAGAGTGACTTGGACCGTTTCACCCGCTTTCTTTATTTCTTTGGAAATATTATCACCAAAAAGGTTTTGTGTGACCGGACGGTCAGACGCACAAAGAGTTTTGTTTTGGGCACTGAAATTCGGTTTGAGTAAAAGTTTCCATTTTGTTGAAACATCATAAACCGCAGATCCCATTAGGGATATACCATCAATCAATTTCTCTTTTGCCTGATCAATAGATTTAGTGAAACATTTCGTCAATTTCTTGGCCTCTTGTTTCTCATTACCGGCGATAGCTTTGAGGGAGACACTTTTAAGATTTTTGAGGTCATCAACCATTTCCAGAAAAGGGGTTAAGGCGTGTCCTAATAATTTTTGAATTTCTTGCAGTTGGCAGTCACGTGTTCGACACCGGCTGTCAAGCTGTGGCCACAATTCTGTATTCACCCTGGGGGCAGAAATCAGTTTACAATTTTGTGGAATGGGATGCTTTTTGAGAATATCTGAAAAATCTGCCTTGTTTGTGCAAGATTTATTAGCGAAGTCTGCAATGTTAGGGTTAACCTAAGGCCCATAGTTAACATCATCTGTGAAAAGTTTTGGGGAGATTCAGGAAATCGTCCTCCTCAAAACCGTCACTGTCAGTGAAATCACCGTCATCGATATGACTATTATGAGACCTATTTTTTTCTGAAAGGGAATCACCGAAAAAATCATCATCATTGAACACAGAAGTGTCCTCAGCTGCAGATGAGTTAAGAATATTGGGTTGTTCAATAATTGGGACAACCTTTGTAGCTTTAGTGCGTTCAGGAGGCAAATCATCACCTTTGCATTTCTTACCAGAGATCTTGCTCGAATTACGGGAAGAACTTTGTACTTTCGATTTCGCCCCAGTCGCAACAACTCGTCTGGTGACCTTGACAGTTTCCGAGTCACGGCGTTTTGTGTGTGGGGAATCAGCTACTTTTTCCTGATTCCCTTTACGTTTCTTGACAGAAAGTGAAGATGAATTGCATGGTTTTCCACTCGGAGGGACAACGTCCTCTCCATCGCCAAGCTGATTAACTGGGACTACGTCCTCAGTCAAGGCGACATTGTTGGTTTGTGGACGTGAATCCACTGTTATTTGAAGGTCAGAACGGTTATCTCGGTATCCGCTGAAACTTGAAGCATCGCCGTCTGATGCAAAAGTTCGAAGAGTTTCGCTGTCCAGTGGAGGCGTACCTGGCGAACTCTCATTAAAACTAGGGCTGTGCCCTGCGGACCCTGAACTATCAGAACTGCTATCAGTATCACTCATAATATTTGTCGAATCAGACGACGACGACATGGTTTGGACGATAGAACGCTCAAAATAAAAAGACACCAGATATCTGTGGATACCTGTATTTGTACTGTGAGGGGCTCTTTGTTTATTGATTGGTTTTCACTTTGAAGTGAGGTAGGACGATAAATCGTGCATAATAATATGCCAGTGTCACATCCGAACAAGCCGGAATGGTTTGATGAAAATGAATGGCATTTCCCTTAGCCTTTGCATCAGCTAGAAGAGTTCGTGAACTTCATGATTTATCTGTTGACGAATCTCACTACCATAATGTGGGTAATACTATTACTTTAACTACAGAAGTGGAGTTTTTGGCTTAGAATCAGGCTTCAGAAAACTGGCCTGAGCCTATCACCATTAAGGCTCTGCCATCTACGGACATCCATAGACCTCTGTTGTGTCCAGTCAAGGCTATATGCATATATAAACGCCGATCAGAGTTTATAAGAAAAGGAAGGAAACGCTTCTTTCTTTCTTCAATTCCTAACAGAAAAGATATTTCTGTTCATTCTCTTGCTAGATGGATTCAGTTGGCAATACGCATCGCCTATAAAAAATCTTCAGATAAGCGTTCTGTAAATAAGATATCAGCGCATGAAGTTAGAACGCTGTCCACTTCCTGGGCTTATTATAACAGTATAGCCATTACTGATCTCATGAAGGCTGCATACTGGACACAGCCCTCTACTTTTACCAAGTTTTACCTTAGAAATTTAGAGTCCATCTCCTTTGACCTTAGATGTTTAGGTCCTCTTTCTGTTGCTCAGAAGGTTGTCCACTAAATGATTACATCTATAGTTATTTAGGCAACCCGTTCCAGCAGTGACGCTGTTCCGCTGCCCTCTTCGTTCTGTGGTCATGTACCCCAGAACAAGGGGAAGTGAGGGGGGGGGGGGACAGTTTTTTCCCTTATGATCATCTAGCTTTATAGTGAAAAGCAAGGGAAGACCTCCTCCAGTGTCAGTAGCTTTGAGTCGGTGCTGGGATGGTTTTAATGTGTAGCTTGGTGTGACGCAATTAATATGTCTCATTTATGTAATGTTTTTAAAGTGTAGCTCACTGTGAAGCATTTGTATATGTCACGTGTCAAACAGGCGTTAATATACATTCCTCGGACACATTTAATGAGTATAAAGAGTCTCATTCTCTGGACTGTCTTTATATATTGGCTTCCCTTCACCGAATTAGCATAATGGGTTATGCAGGCATTAAATGGAGAATTATATAATATGTAATACTCAGTTACATTGTTGGTGTTATGTCTTTCTCGTTTCTCGTAAATGAGAAAGACATATATAATTCCTTTCTCTCCTATTCTCTTGTAGGAGATCTCCTTTATGAAGTGATTGATTAATTGGATTTTCCTTTATGTCCTAGGCGCTCCAACCTTTTTACGATTCAGCTAGTCTGGGCCATTGGTTGTTGTATAAAAATATTATAAATTCAAAGTAATTTGTATATTTTTTATACTTACCAATGGCCCAGATGGGTATGGCTCTCCCATGAGTGTGCACTCATACCTCCCCACTGTTTACAACATTTAGCAGACAATTTTAGAAAGAATGATGGTTGGCGCCTTTTTCGGTGTCTTCCTGGATACTGTGCATGTGCAGTTTGCAAAAGTATGGAGGACCAGATAGGATGTAAAAGTTTCGGTTTTGCATGCAAATTTTGGGCATTGGGGGGCAAAATTTGTGTTTGGCCCTGAATTATTTTTTGAGATAGCACCAGCTTGTCTGGGCCATTGGTAAGTATAAAAAATATACAAATTACTTTGAATTTATAATTTTCAGTGATTATGTATTTTTACTGATTCTGTCAGTGATTATATATAATCCCTGAAATTTTCCAGAAATATACATATTAACTGAAATTTTCAACAATTTGTTAGACATATTTACTGAAAACATAATTTCATCAATAGCTATTTTCCTTGTTTTTTGTTCACACTTGCACACTCTAAACACTTAAGTTACCATTTGTTTCTACTTAAGCCGTTGGAACTGGCCTCTATAACAACAAATAAGGTCACATACTTATCCACAATGACTAATCGTGACCAGGGATGTGGTGATAGGGGGGAGGGGGGCATGTGTGTGTGTGTGTGGGGGGGGGGGGGGGGGGTCATCCCCCCCCCCCCCCCCCCCCCCGCCCCAATCCTGGCCAAAATTTCCTATAGTTGGAAATTCCATCTGTCTGGATTTTAGAGCTTCTTTTGTGATGCTGATGTCTCCTTTACTTCCCAAAATTCCAACTCGGTTTCAAATTGGCAAAAATTCCGACTGTTACTATTTACAACTACAGTGTAGGCAATATCGAGCTTCATAAGTATCCTTGATGTCAATCGGTATGAGATTTCATTAGTATGTTTATTTATCGTAATAAAAAAATCCTCGAAATCGCATCATGTATAATCATTCTCCTGAGTTAATTCCATTATTCACAGTTACAAAATGTTGAAACATCGAAAATTAATCATTCCTGCATAAGATCTCACGGATTGTTAGGAGAGTGTGAATTGTTCAAAGTTCTCAGCTTGAGCATTTGTTTAGCACATGTTCAGTTCTCAGAATAATACCAAATAATAATAACAACCTGACAATTCGATCATAAATGTGTTGGCATTTCAGTTACCAGAATCAATTTTATGCCCCCTTTCATGGCTTCATTTTCTAAATTGTTCTTGGTAGTAAACTAGGCTACACCTTGTAGTTCTTAACCGTTCGTCACGAAATTTCATATGCAGGTTTGAAGTCATGTCTAGATGAGAACATCCCCTTTTGGTGATGATCTGTCATCCGTGGTGGCTGCCCAAGCCCGAAACCCAAAAACATTTAGCACAGTCTACAGGTCATATTTAATATGGAGGGATTCCATTATAACTTGGCAGGATGACTCCGGATGTCTAGATGAGAACTTCCCCATTTGGTCATGATCTGTCAACTGTGACGACTGCCCAAGCCCAAAACCCTAAGCACAGTCTACAGGTCGTATTTATGGAGGGATTTCATTGTAACCTGGTAGGTTGACTCCATATAATGTCGAGATGAGAACGTCCCCTTTTGGTCGTCATTGGTCAACTGTGACGGCTACAGGGACCCGAAGGGGGGCGCTGTGGCTCAGTAGGTAAAGGTGCAGACTGCAAGCCGAGAGGTCCTCGGTTTGAATCCCACCTGCGGCAACTGCGTTGTGTCCTTGGGCAAGACACTTCACCCCCATTGCCCATGGGGGGGGGGGGGGGGGGTGGCAAGGTGATGCTGTGTACTAAGACGTACTGCACGTCAATGGTGCACCTGTCTTCAACCAATGCTAACCTTGCTTGTGTGGAGTTAGTATGTTGGGGAGCTGACAGTTGCTCGCTGTTGCTTGGTGGTTCTCTCCAGGTATTCCGGCTTCCTCCACCCATAAAACTGTTATGGTCATGATTAGCCATTGTGCAGAAATATGTGACCTTACACACCAATAATTAAATAATAAATAAATACAGGGGCCCGAAGCCCAAAAACCTTTAACACAGTCTGTAGGTCATATTTATGAAAGGATTTCATTGTAACTTGGTAGTATGACTCCAGATAATGTTTAGATGAGAACGTCCCCTTTTGGTTGCGATCATTCAGCCGTGACAGCTGCCCGAGCCCAAAACCCCAAAACCTTTAGCACAGTGTACAGGTCATATTTATGGAGGGATTTCATTGTAACTTGGTAGGTTGATTCCCTATAATGTCTAGATGATAACGTCCCCTTTTGGTCGCGATTGGGCAGCTGTGATGGCTACAGGGGCCAGAAGCCCGAAAACCTTTAGCAACGTCTACAGGTCATACTTATGAAGGGATTTCATTGTAACTTGGTAGGATGACTCCAGATAATGCCTAGATGAGAACGTCTACTTTTGGTTGTGATCATTCAACCATGATGGCTGCAAGAGCCCCAAACCCCAAAACCTTTAGCACAGACTACAGGTCGAATTTATGAAGGGATTTCATTGTAACTTGGTAGGATGACTCAGTATAAATATCTAGATGAGGACGTCCCCTTTTGGTTGTGATCGGTCAAAGCTGAAAAACTTTTAGCATAGTCTACAGGCTGTATTTATGAAGGGATTTCATTGTAACTTGATAGGATGACTTGTTTTGGAATAATTTTACTGTAAATTGGTAACTTGATATACGTTAACTGTGAGGGCCACATTAACCCACCCCTTTAGTATGAGCTACACCTCATATTATTTTTATTGAAAACATAGTATACAGGGAACAGAAATTAAGAAATTCCCAATTATCACAATTCTTGCTTTATTTCATAATCCTTTCATAAACTTTAAACATTATCCTTTTCATCAAACATAACACACAGACAAGTTAAGCTACAGTGTCATTGACACTTTCATACAAATTTATTGTAACATATATATTCCATCAGATTGTGACAAAGTTTATTGGATGTGTTAAGATAATGAGGTCAACACATGACCTCTGATTGTTTGCTGAACCTAGCCAAGAAAGAGAAATAAGACTTTACATGAGGATTAATCTTCAAGCTTCCAATAGTCCAACAACTTCATTTTTTCTGAAAATGTTAAAATAGTAATCATCAAACAAGTAGACCAGAAAATTTGCAATATCTGGTATGGACGGATCATATACGTCTATCGACTGATCCTTACACCAACGGAAGAAAACCTTCCACTTTGCTGCGTAATTCAACGAAGAGGAGGACCTCCTGTTAGAAATTGCGTCCACTGCTCATCCTGTAAATTGCTTGCCATGCAAGAAGGACCGCACAATGGAAATTAAAATTTTTTAGTAAATTTTGTTTCTTAACATACCTACCACAATTGTTTACAATTGGCTGTAACATAAGTGCAAGCCCTACTTCGCAACTAACTCAAGCTTTTAGAAACTTTTCCAAACGAGCTGGAAAAGTGCTATAGAGTGCAAAAGCACGAAAAAAATCGAAAAAAGGGTCGAGCGAGACCAGCGCTCAAAATTACAGGTACTCTCTCTGCACACATCTTGCGTTTACCGAGCACATGTGCAACAACCGTGACGTCAATTCTGAATTTCTGCCAATGAAAAGTTTGTGATTTAGCAGGGAGGCATCGGTATCAAAGATATCCCCAACGAGGGTGGGCCTCCGGTAAACAATTGTGGTAGGTATGTTAAGAAACAAAATTTACTAAAAAATTTTAATTTCTTTTCAACCTACTCACAATTGGCGTGATACAATGATACAATTGGCTGAATAAACAATAGGAGGAGGTGAATCACATAACCAATACCAACAAGAGTAGCAGAAAGAAAAGCAAGGAGGGCAGAGAACAATAGCGAAACCTGTAATGAAGATAGAGAGAAGGCACCTGAAAAGAACAAGGCTAAGCGAAGCACAACCTCGATAAAAACAATTTTAACGAGGGTGCACAACAGCTTGAGCAGTAACGAGAGGGCCTAAAGAATAAAGGTCCTCAGATTGCTGCTGAAAGTGGCAGAGATAAAAGGAGGAGAAGGTAGAAGCATTCCTCCAGTAAGCCGCATTCATAACATCCCGGAGCAAAACAGAATTGGAGAGCGCCCAGGATGTAGAAATGGCACGAACCTCATGAGCATTAAACCGGTTCGAAACAAGATCTGACGCAGACAAACGGGAATAAGCCAGCTTGATTGCAAGACAGATCCACCTGGAAATAGAATGGGAAGAGATAGACTGCCTCTTAGGAATGAGAGACAGAAAGAATCTCTTCCGACCCCCTCCTAATGAACTGAGTGCGAGTAATGTAAGTCTTGATCGCACGAACAGGACAAAGAAGAGGCCTCCGGCCATCGACAGCAGGGAGAGCCCGAATGCAGATGGAAGGAGATACTGAATCAGGAAGTTGATTCTTAGCCAGAAAAGAGCAATCAGTAGTGAAGGTGACACTGTTAGCCTCATTTCTGAAGAAGGCAGAATCAACAGATAGCGCATGAAGCTCACTGACTCGTCGAGCAGAAGCAAACGGTAGAAGAAAAGCTGTCTTATAGGTGAGAAAATGCATATCGGTCTCAGATAAAGGCTCGAATGGCGCCCCCTCCAAACAGTGCAACACCCATGCCAAGTTCCACTTGGGTGTAAGACGCAAAACTCGAGGCCTCTTCAAAGAAAAGTGCCGAATGAGTTTGGAGAGAAAAAGATTACGACCGATGCACCGCTTTCCCACATAAGAGAAAGGATCAGACAGCATAGACCAATAGCCCTTAATTGTAATAGGCTGGAGGCCCTTGGAGTCAAAAAGATATACCAGAAAATCCGCAATTTGAGCGACTGACGGATCACGGTAATTCACATTGTGATCTGCACACCAGCGGCAGAAAACCTTCCACTTTCGCAGCATAAGTCATGCCAGTGGAATGTCGCCACGATGCAGATATGCACTCCACTGATCGTCTCGAAAAACCTCTCCGTCAGAGACTGGACCTGATAAAAGACAGGCGTGAAGGGACAGGCTTGCCAGGTTGTTGTGATACTTCCTGGGATGACCCTGGGAAAGAAGATCGCGACGTAGAGGTAGATGAATCGACCGATCTGCCAACAGAGGCCGCAGCAGATTGATCCACACCTTCTGTGGAGACAGATGTGCGATCAGAATGATCCTGCAAATGCAAGCACGAATCTTCGCTAATACTTGAGGAAGAATTGGTGCAGGAGGGAAGGCATAGCCGATCCAACCTGCCCAGGCCAGGGACAGAGCGTCTACCGCAAAAGCCAGAGGATCTGGACAAGGGGAGACAAAGGTCTCTACCTGATGATTCCAGCGAGTAACGAAAAGGTCAACCTGAGGACGGCCCCACTGCTCGCAAATCGCCTGAAACACCGACCAATGTAGCATTCATTCGGTGGGAAGGACACTGTCGTGTCGGGACAGGGAGTCTGCTAGGACGTTGAGACGCCCGGGAATGTGTCGAATGGACACCCGAGCATTTACATCCCGTGCCAACAGAAGAAGATCCCGAGATAGCCGATACATGGGAATCGAATGTGTGCCTCCTTGATTCCGAATGTAGGCCACTACTGTCGAATTGTCCGAAAGAAGTAGGATAATATGGTCCGACAGGTGAGGGATCCAAAGCCGAAAACTCAACAGAAGAGCAAGGAGCTCCTTCTGGTTGATATGAATGCCCACCTGCTCACTGTCCCCTTCGCCGTGAGTGGACAGACCAAGAGGATCCAACGTCGTACCCCAGCCCCGATCGCTGGCATCTGCAGTGAGGATGCGATCGGCCAAAGGAAGATCCAACGGAACACCCTGTGTCAGCCAGGGAACATCAGCCCAAGAGTGAAGATGACAAAGCAGGGACCGAGGAATAGGAAGTTCCAGGTCCAGCGGATCTACATTTGGACGCCAATGATCCAACAGAAAGTGTTGGAGAGGTCGGACAAACAAGCGACAGAGCTGAATGAGATCTGTCACTGTACCGCAAAGGCCCAGCATCCGAAGGACAGTCCTGGCCGAGACCGAGGAATAGTGAAGCAGGTTCCGAGTCAAGGCAGAAAGAATCATCGACCGAGCATGGGGGACCGGCACTACATTGTGAAGTGTGTCGAAATCCATCCCCCAAATGCCCCCATTGCCCACGTGGGGGCACGGTGACGCTGTGTACTAAGGCGTACTGCACGTCGATGGTGCACCTGTCTTCAACCAATGCTAACCCTGCTTGTGTGGAGTTGGTATGTTGGGGAGCTGACAGTTGCTCGCCGTTGCTCGGTGGTTCTCTCCGGGTACTCCGGCTTCCTCCACCCGTAAAACTGTCACGGTCATGGTTAGCCATTGTGCAGAAATATGTGACCTTAAACACCAATAAATAAATAAATAAATAAATAAATAAATATCCCCAAATGGCGGAATCGCTGAGAAGGAAGGAGATCTGACTTCTCGCGTTTTACTCTGAAACCCAGCGACGCTAGCAGGCAAAGAAACTGCCGGACATCTAACTCCAGAACAGCAGCATCGTGGTGCCGTTGGAGGATGTCGTGTAGGTAGGCTGACGAAGTCACAGCCGACTGAGTATGGTGGAAAGCAAGCACATGTGACATCAGTCGGGCGAAAGCCCAAGGAGCCAGGTTCAAACCGAACGGGAGAGCTCTGAATTGATAGACTCGATCCCAAAACAAGAACCGAAGGTATTTCCGTGAAACCAGATGAATGGGTACATGGAAGTAGGCATCCTTCAGGTCGATACAGGCAGCAAAGTCGCCCTGATGAACTGAACGTCGAACCGACCGGAAAGTCTCCATACCGAAACGAGGAGCTATTATGTACTCATTCAGGATACTCAGATCGATGACAGGACGAAATTGGCCATTTTTCTTCGGCACCAAGAAAAGTCTCAGGTAAAACCCCGGTGAAAGGGTGTTCCTGACCACCTCGATCGCCCCTTTGGAGAGGAGATTGTCGATCTCCTGCACCAGAAGGTCCCGACGCAGAGAATCGGAAGGGACCTGAGTCAGGAGGAGCACCCGAGATAAACTGGGGCGCCGATGGAAGGACAGTCGCAGACTGGTTTGAATGACGTCGAGGACCCAAGGGTCCGACGTTATCTCTGTCCAACGGTCGTAAAACAGCGACAGCCTTCCCCCGACTGGAGGCGAATCGAGGTGAGAACCTTCACTTGAGGTCCCGATGAGGCCCCCGAGAGGAGAAACCACCTCGGGAAGTGACAGAGTCGTGAGACTTTCCTGCCTGAGGCTGCCAGAGAGCCTGGCCACGTCAGCGCTTCTTATGTGCAGAAGGAGCAGACGGAGCCGAATGTTAGCCGTAGGCCATCCGAGACTACACTTCTCACCCACTGGTCTTCCGTAATTGTTATCCAGTTTTTCGCGAAGCTTGATAACCTTCCTCCAACTGGCAAGCAATACAGGTCCTGACCATCACCTGTATGACCTGCGAGGCTTACAGGAGGAGAAACCACGTCCTCCCCGCGAAGAGCCTCGACCATGCCTAGTCTCGATCAGACCTATGCCCCTTTCATGAGTCGCTGTATTGACGACATCCAGAGTCACTATAGGAGGGTTTTCTATACCCTTGACGATTTCTGTCTGGGACATCCTCCTTTACTCTTTTCTGCTGACATGGGTAAATGAGACACTGACTTTAGAAGCAGAGTATTAGACGCTTTCTTAGTAGCCTGGTCATAAACCAGAGAAAGCTTGTCATCAAATATAGTATGTCCGGAAACCGGAGCGACTCGGAGAGAGTTTTTCACCTTGTCATATATCAAAGATGACGACGCAAGGGCACCATCATGTCTGATTAACTTCAAATTAGCCACTGTTAAGGCAGAGTTATACGTGGTAAACATAATTGCCCTGGAAAGAACTCTTAAAGAGGTACGAACATCCTTAAATACCTTCCCGTTGAGATGCTGTGCCATAGCTCTTGTAAGGTGATCTGCGTAACACACAGCGCCCAAATTCGCTCTATTTGAAGAAATTGCTGTCTCAATTGTGTCCGAGCGAATAGTCGTCGCAGCATTCTGATTCGCTGGAACAAAATCATGGTAATATTGATGGATTAAATCCATCACAACCATGTGTTGTTCCGAAAGGGAAGGCAATCTTCTTCCATATACCTTTCACCATCTGATGGAATCGGTTGTGAATCTCGGTCTACTGCATCTGAATGAACAGATGACTGGACCGACCCAGCACCGTCCGACGGATCAGGTTCTGAGACGGCCGTAGGCTGCTCTTGCACTTGCTGGGATGCTGCGATGAGCTGTGCAATCTGCGACAGCAAGTCTATTACAGAGGCCTGAGGAGCAGCGGTCTTCTGTTTCTTCTCCGCCTGCTGCTCCTGGGATGGTGTGTCAGAGATGGCTCTTTTCTCCTGATATCCAGATGAACGAGGCCTCGTCTCCATAGCTACTGATAGTCTGACTTCGCAGACGACGAGTGGTCCCTTTTTGGCGATGCAGGCTGGATATCTGAAGTCGGGTAGTTAGGGTGCGGTTGTGTGTGCTTGGTAGATGACGATGTAGAAGCCGTAACTGCAGCCAAGGCTGGCTGCGATCTATGTGGAGCGTCCCGAACGGAAGGTGTGGATGTATGCTCTGATTCACGCAAGTTTTTTATGACAAAATCTGCCCCCAGCTGCTGCTGTGAAAGAGAGGGACCTCTTTCGTTCGCGGTCCTCTCAGACCTCGCTGAGCTTCCCACAGTACTTGCAGGCTTCTTTCTCTGTTCCGTCATCGCTGGGTGAGCATGTTTATGTTTTAAGGTGCTCGCTCTACCCAATCCACTTATTTCGACCGCAACGGACACACTCGACGTCACGGTACCCACAGACGGAGTAACTGCTTCACAGGTCGAGCTAGCTGCAGACAAGGGACTAATGGTTTTATCCCGTCTAATTTTCATGAGCACCTTGGCAGCTAGTTCTGTTTGCTCATCAGAGCGCGACTACAGTAGCACACTTTCTCTAGGCGTCACACAACCATCACCATGTTCTTGTTCCTCTGAAAAAGAAACTGAGAAACTTGATTGACTTTGTGGCGAGAGGACCGGCATTGGCCTCTCACTGCTAACAACGTACTGTGACACCCGTGTCCAACGTTTGTCATCCCATCCAACACATGTAGGACAAGAATGAGTGGGAGTACATGACAACAAGCAAGGCAACATGCATGTAAATCCAAGGTAGACTTTCTCGCCTTGCATTTTGAGCAATAAGCTTTCTTAATGAATCAAAACAAAGTCGACAGTACTCCTACCAACTCCACAATAAATATATAATAAAGATACATAATAAATCACATTCAAAATAGAAATTGAAAAATTAATTTGAAAAAATTTTCCGAAAAAATTTTGACAGGAGACCAAGTTCCCAAAGGGAACCGACGAGCCCAAGGGTGTCCCAAAAGGGTCTAAGTGAGGAAAAAATTCCAAACATCATTGCTACACTACCGGAAGAACTTAATATGTATCTTACAACAATCCTACAGTAATATAAATAGGAAACTACATACATTTATAAGACGTTGTCAATGTAAACGTCACAAGAAAAAACGGAAACAAGACCCCAGGCACTGAATAAACAAGGCCCCAAGTCAGAAACAGATTTTAAACCATCCGATGTTAAACAAGATCTTCAGATGAAGACAAATCGATACATCGGATATAAGATGCATGACCCAACACGCCTAAACACCCCTAGGGTGAGGATGTAACCATGGGGATATACAGAATAAACATTCTGTATAACACGTCAAACTCCCAAAAAATTTATAAAAAAAATTCAAAAAAATAAGCCAAAAAGCTTGGAAGTTTAACAAGAGGGCTTCAAGGAAGGATAGGGAAGGAACACTTAACCAACAGTGGATAAATCATTAGCAAGAATGATGACGTCAGGCCCATGTCCCAAAATTGGGAAACATGAAATAATTTTGATAAAAATTATAAAGTTACAGCCCTGAACGTTCCTAACCACAGTTGTTCACTTCCATCAACCATTTATGTCCTTGGATCCACCAATTCTACCACTGAGTTGTGTCTGGCATCATTAAAACTGAGATTTAAAAGCACAGATGTCAGTTTGTTGTTACCGACTTTAGGGCCAAACAAAGAATGATTGTTTGCGCCAATTTCAGTATCTTCCTGGATACTGCCCATGCGCAGATCTCAAAAGTATGGAGGACCAGATAGGACTTGATTTTTTCAGTTTTGCAAGCAAATTTTGGGGATTTGGTGGCAAAATTTGTGTCTGGCTCTGGATTAATTTTTGAGTTCGCACCAGCAAGTATGGGCCATTGGTTGTTGTATAAAAATATTTTAGGAATTATACATAATTACTGATTAAACACATTTACTGTAACATATACACTATGGCAGAATGTAACTTTCCTAAACTAATGGGAAGTGTCCATACGCATGGGTCTCTGGGCTTTTCAATGAGACAAGACAGTAAGAGTGGATGTCCTTCTGATCTGAAAATCAAAATTAGCTATATCAGATGGCACTGGTTATGTTTTACTGTTTCAAGCTGGAAAGTCTTCTGAAAATATACTGTTACTGTTATTTTCATTTGTGCAACGCTAGACAGGCTTTTTAAATTATATTAATTTGAGTTTAAATACAGTTCACTCTGATTCATCCCAGGTTTTCTCCAACCCAAGAACTTTACAGATTCTCTTCTGATTATTTACCCTCATCAAACAGGAGCTATGAACAATAAGAGGTGATAAAATAGTTAGCCACTGCCTATTAATGGTCAGTATTGACCTATAATATAACAATAACATGATTTTGGAGGGTGTTGTGGTTTATTAATGGCCTGAGAGGAATGAATAACAGCCTGAGGGTTTATTACCGGCCAGAGACTTGTCTCGATCCATTATTAAGCCAGAGGGCTGTTATTCATTCCTCGAGGGCCGTTAATAAACCGAGACGCCTGACAAAATCATGTTATTTCTATTATTATTTCTATTATTACCATGTTGACGGGCTGTTAATGAATTTTGTTTTCATTAATGGCTTGCCACCCGCTTCCGGTTGCATGACACTACAAATTACGGAGTTTTTGAGCCCTACTAAACTCTGTTAATATACTACAGAATGCCTGCTAAACTGGTAATAATATGTTTTAATCAACATAAAATTCTGAATTTTGTCTTTAACTCCTAACCTGCTGTGTATTTTCAAAATATCTTTAACCAAATCTAGTCATGGCTGCTTTGAAGCAGCCATGACTAGATTTGATGAAAAATTCATCTAAATTTAACTAAAGAAATCATTGGTCAAAAGCTCTTTAATTTGCAGTAGTTAAATTTGGTTTAATGTGCCCCAATTATACTATTTCATGGACAAGAGATTGTGTGTTCTAGACAGGAATAACTGCCAGCAGAATGCAAGGAGTTAAAAATGAATTCAAGGCAGAGAGTAAAACATTTATGAGAGGGTGTACAAAAATTGTATCTGGCCTTCTCCAATACCCACCCATCCTGGCAAACCTTCCTGCATATATTTTACTGTCCCCCCACCACCCCTGGTGGAACATCAAAAGGAAAAAAGGAAAAATCACAATTCATTATTACATGTAATTTTATTACTAACATACTCACTTGAAAAATGGTGCACCAAATAATATTGCAATGACATGATAGCAAACAGCAGTGAATGATAGCAAGGCAGCTGAAGCTACAATATTCCACACCTACAAAGTAAATACAAACATGGAGGTATGTTTTTTTTATATAAACATGAGGATTGAGGAATGATCACACATACTTTTCAAGCTTTGAGCAGGTCTGTTATTTTGAGGATCACAGGAGAACGACTAACGTCCTGCCAGGAGAAAATTCAGAAGAGCAACTGCTCCCATGTTCATTTCACTGTGATGGCAGAGCTTACATTGCATCTAAATTTGGGAGAATCCATTTGGATTCTCACAAATATTGTTTCAAGGCTCAGTACCGGCTATTAGTGTCCCAGGATCCCATGAGGCCACCATAGTTGAAACCTTGTTGTATACTGATAACACATGTTAACCCTTTACCCAACACAGCTTTTCAATTTTTAAAACATAACTGAATTCGATAATATTTAAAAAACTAAACAATATTTACCAATAAGACCTTACAAATATGGCTGTCATTGGAACTGACTCATTGAGCCGGTCCCAATGACAGCCATATTTGTAGAATTTCATTGACAAAGTACCAGAATATTTTAGATAATTTTAGCTTTGTATTGTTTAAGCTGCTGCCACTGTGTTAGGCAAAGAGTTAAATTGACTAAATTCTTTTTCACCCGAATCCAAGCAGAGGTGCAGCGAGAATCAATATGGATTCTTGCTGGTTTTATTTTGCGAATCTTTGCATGAATCGATTCTCAGATTCTCGTAAAAATACACGCTGATATGGACTGATATGAATTAAAGCAGTGCACATAGAGTATTGGCTTGATATCAAAATTATGAGATATGTTCACGATATGTAAGTGGAAGGTCACAAGGAATTTTCAGCTGCAATTTAATAACTTCAACAAATTAAAAAAAAAAATTTCAATTCAGGTGTCACCTATTTTGTAATGCAACAATTGAATAAGATATGGAATTAACAATTGTGACATAAACAGTGCATGTGTTGGCTCATAACATACCTGTATCCTGGGGTGCATTTTATTTCTCTCTCCAGAAGATCTCCAAGTAAAGGAACCAGGCAAATGCAAAGAGAGGTTTTCCAGAGTTACCCCACCTGGCTTACTTGTTTCATAGAGTGACTTTCTCTCCTCTCCAACTTCTTCCAGTATCTGAAACTGGAGATGTGGTAGGAGACTAGGAGCTCTCCAAACACCAAACGAATGCAAATGGAGATCTCATGGACATCTCCCAGAGAGTAAAAAACAATGCACCCCTGATTTTTTTCCACCTCAAAAATTATCAAATGGCTGCAACATAACACTTTCAAAGAATGATTTGGCCATATTGAACACAAGTCAGGTATGAACATTGTTCACATAGTTAAACCATGAATTTCTTAAAAAATAGGGTTGTCTAAAGGATTATGTTAATTCAAGGACTTTCAAGAACCATTTAATAGAGCTGAAACAGTTAAGGGATTTTCTTGATCGATTTATCACATGGATGAACCTTGGTTAACCGATTAATCACTTGTCCAAATAGATATCTGAATAATTGCCATACCATTGATGATGTACAGCATGAACCCACGGTTTCCGCTATACTGGTACAGCGGCCAACAAACAGCTCCATTCCCTGCCAGGTCACCTTCCCGACATCACAGAATTTTGTACCATGCACGTGCAATGAGATTTTTGCACAGTGCTTGCATCTTCTAAAATATCTCACAAGCGTCTTTTCGCCCCTAATTTAAAATTTAATTTTTAAATTATGGGCGAATCTTCCCTTCCCAGTCACACTTTCTATTCGTCCTGGATGTTTAGTCCCAATGAAAATGCCAAGGCTTGACAGTTTTATTGGGACGAAATGCCCAGGGCGAATAGAAAGTCATGTACACTTCGAATTATTTTTCGGCTGAGCAACTATTTTCTCTTATTTACATCTTATTCATCGGAAATTACTGGCTGTCAGTGTGTAAAATCGGACAGATATATCTCTGTGAAAAGACGCAAAATATCCTCTCAGATGCAAGGAAATGGGGGTTTTGGGATTCCGGAATTCAAAACTGTCCTACCACGGGCCGAACCATGGTCGGCCCGTAGTACCAACGATCATCGATCGCCACCCAAAACGGCCTCATTCCCTTTCCCTAGCGGAAACCCTGTGAACCCTTCACCCAACTTAACAAACAAGGCCTATATACAAAGATTTCCATTCAAATTTGTGTTTTCAATTTTTGTTTCAAAAACATAGCTTATGACCCCTCATTGGAATGAGCTCAACAAGCTTGTTCCAATGAGGGGTCATAAACCATGTTTTTGAGACAAAAAATGAAATTTTTTTAGTAATTCATGAATTTATTTTGAAGTAATGTCTGCTACCCGCAATGGGTAAAGGGTTAAGAATGACCATTTCCAGCTACTGATATAGAATGATGATCATGCAAGTAAACAAAGATGTCAGCAAGTAACTTGCATGCTTTACTCTGTCTCATATAATTGATGTGAGTCAGTGTGACAATGTTTGCATGTTTTGGAACAAGTTTGTTCCTTTGTTAACCTATATAATACAGTAGTTCAAAAGTAACAGTCAATTGATCAATTACTTTTTGGATCGATCAAGTTGTTGTTCATTGATTAATTGATTAACCGTTGCAGCTCTACCATTTAATCCTACATTTCAGGCTTTTTTTGACATCACATGTATTTTCAAACTAATTATATATAGCATTAAGTAAGACATGTGAACACTGAAGTTATCATTAAGAATCGAGTTATCAGTTAAAATGCTTACAAGTTTAAAGTTGAGTCTGCTCACCTATGATATTCTACAGCAGGGGCTCAGTTTGACAAAGGGTGAACATGAAAAGTTATATAAACAGGGTAGGTAATTTTTAGTCCATTGTCATCTGCCTCTTTTTATTGTACTAATGAGCTGAAAGCAGGAAACAATTAACTAATCAAGAGCCATAACTTTACTCAGTATGGCCAAACCACACTAGTTTTTGAACCCACTCAATACAGTCTTAAGAAAGTCTCACATACTAAATATTGACCAAATCCATTGACATTTGTTCAAGTTATTGCACTAACGAGCTGAAAACAGGCAAAAACTAGAGGTGTGACTGTCCCAAATGGGCCTGTCCATATCACCCACGGCCATGATGATTCTAAGATGAAAAAAGTCATAACTCTGGCAAAAAAGTCTGATCGAAACTATAATCACAATTTGCACAGTTCTAAGACGAATAGGAGCATAACCCTGGCAAAAAAAGTCTGGTCGAAACAATAACAGCAAGTGCACAGGTTCCCATGTAATGAAGATCCATGCGACTGCCATTTCAAGTTGATGAGGGGCATAATTCTGGCAAAAATAATCTGACTGGAACTCTACACTCGCCATTGTGCTCAAATGATTCGACTTTTCATCGATGAGGAAATGGAAATTTTATCGCATTTGCATAGAGGGGATCGATTATGATCATTACATGGAACATTTTTATTGCGAGTTTCCGTTTCCGTAGGTCTATTCATTTCGGCGCAATTCAGGCTATTGCTTTATAGGCAGACAGAAACCTGGACAATATCAAAGAGGTCAGTGACACTTCACCTTTGTTCAAATCTCGAAAATTGAAGGATTAAACATAGTTTGGATCAATAGACTCCACACAAATGTAAGGAAATATGTGTACTATTGAATGCAGCTGCTAATAAAGGCGAAAGCTTGATATATATTCCTATTAGGGATTTTACATGATTTTTTCAATATGTAGACAGCCCTCTCATTTTAGTGGGAAATTGTGCTACAAAGCTTGAGAAGTAACACACTTTTTTCAGAATTTGAAAATTCCAAATACTTTTTGAGATATGACAATTTGAAGGTTGCTGGCTGACAGATATTTTCGTCACGGAAGCCTAGTGCTTTCATGCTATTTTGGTGAGGCTAAAACGTGCCAAAAAGAGACCTTTTTCATGCAAAAAAACAGAGTTTGCAAACACAAAAACATTCATAAAACAAAAGAAACTCGAGATAGAGTTTCAAAATTTTCACCAAATGTTGCCAATTTTACGTGTTTTTAATTTGTGAAAATTGCAAACCAGTTTTTCTATTTTTAGCTTGTGTCTAATTTGCATATAATTAGCATAAAATTTTCAAAAAACATGAAAATTCACAAAGAAGGCCTAAAATTCACAAGTTTGCATGGCAAACAATTTCTTTCAGCAATTATTGAAAGACCATTTGTTCACTTGTCTGAAATGTCGAAAAAATATTGAAAAGCGTGAAAAATAGCACTTAATTTGCATATAATTTGCATAATTTGAATATTTAAAAAAATGAAATTACAGTAATTTAAACGAACATTTGCCTACTTACTAAACATTTTACAGACATAAAATCCACAATGACACAATTTCAAAGTGCTTATTGAGCCTTAAAAGCAAAATTAACAGACATTTTTTAACTCATTTGCATCTAATTTACATATTTTAAAGAATTTAAATAAGTGGCATATTATTGTTATATTAGGTGTATTTTGTTGGAGTTTTCAATTTTTTTTTGCAGGCATTTTGATACTGCAGCTCTAAAAGTGAAGTCTACAGAAAAGAATCATAGTTAATTCAAATATAGCTAATTAATTAGTATCTCATTTGCATATCCCATTTTCTTTTAAACAGTTTCGCCCTGAAATATTTTCTCTGGATTTATATAGTTAATAAAAGATATTTGTATTTTTATTGCCTTGTTAAAGTATAATGACAATTCAATAGAATTTTAATTCTACTCAAATTAGTTTTTAAACCTTATTTGCATTAAATGTCTTGGACTAAAATTGCTATCAGGATTCATCAGGACAACAAGCCATATTCTTTCGAAGGCGTGTATGATTGATATAACCATACCAGATCTCTTGAATCATTTCCCTGTTTGGTATAACAATGCCCTTCTAAGTGGTAGGAAAGGGGGGCCAGAGAAGCAGGTAGATAGGGGTGTAAAGTCCAAAGGCAGTGGGGAGTGCAGCACCAGAAACAGATTTGATGTGCTCGATTCGGAAGAGACAGAGGAGGAGATGGAGGTAGTTGCAACAGATAGTGGCTTGGGGTCTAGGCCAGGAAAAAGGAGGAGGGATCCGGGGGAAGACCAGGGGAGTAGTCCAGGTAGCTCAGGGCCTGGAAAGAGACGGAGGGACAAGGATAGGAGTAATCCTAGGTCAAAGATACCGATACCGATATTGATTCCGAGTGGGGCTGTTGGAGAGGAAGAGGACGCTGTAAACAATAGGAGACTAGAGGAGATAAATAGGGCGAGGTCCAAAAGTAAGTTGGTGGTTGTGGGAAGTAGTATAGTTCGGGGGATCGACAAGGTTGTCTGTGGTCCGGACAGTAAAAATAGAACAGTTCTGTGCTTTCCGGGGGCTAAAGTGGAGGACCTGAGGGATAGAGTGGACGGTATTGTAGCTGGGTCGGGGCCTGATCCGGTAGTGGTATTACATGTGGGTCCAATAACATCAGGGAGAGGAAATCAGTTCGTTTGGTGGACACATACAAGGACCTAATTAGTAAGCTACTTAGCAGGAATGCTCGGATCATCGTTTCAGGGGTGCTCCCCGTTATGGGTGGTGGGAATGAGAGGAACTCGCGGATTATGGCACTAAACGAGGAGCTGGGAGAGCACTGCAAAGACTTGGGAGTACATTTCATTGACCACTGGGATTCATTCTGGGGACAAGGAGAGTTGTATGGGCGAGACGGATTGCATTTAAGTAGGATGGGTACAGACCTGTTGGGCCAAAAAATCTTACAGGTGGCTGGGCCTTTTTTGGAGAAAAGGGGGGTAGGGGACCACAGCCGGTAACCCAGAGTGGCACAAATGCTGGGAACATAGGAAGAACAACAAACATGCACAATACAGGGACATACCAGGGTTATAATAATGTGCCAGTGATGACAAAAAAACAAAGATTCATCAAGTTTGGGTACTGCAACATCCAGGGTCTGCACAAGAAAGTAAGCGAAATATCAACAATGATGGACGAAGGAGACTTCGATATAATGGGTCTAAGTGAGACGTGGATACGACGGGATGAGCGGGTTGATCAGATGAAGGGTTGCGTGTGGATAGGAGCTGGGCGAACTGAGGGTCAGAAACGGGGTGGGGGTGTTGGCATCTACGCTAAAGAGGAATTACAGCCCTCATTGATTACAGATCTCACAGAAGCAAGGACTCAGATTCCAGTATCCAACGAAATAGTCTGGGCAAAAATCAAGTTAGGAAGCAGGAGTGTTGCCGTTGGTGTTGTATACTTAGCAGTGGAGGGAAGTAAGCCCGAGTGGAATGACTCAATATATACAACTCTTAGATCGAATATCACAGAGCTTGGGAGCAGAGGGTTCAGTATTGTCCTAATGGGGGACTTCAATGGGCACATCGGGGATAAGGAGGAGGGCATACAGGGAGGTGATAGGAAAATTAACACGAATGGGAGGAAGATGTTGGACCTATCAAAAGAGCTTGGTTTAAAGATCCTGAACAGGGATGCGAAATGTAAGGGTAAATGGACCTGGGAGAGGAACGATAAGAAAACAATAATTGATTATATACTCACTGACATTAGCGTATGGAGGGAGGTTATAGATGTAGAAATAGATGACGAGGGAAAAAATGACTTGGGTAGTGATCACAACCTGATAACAGTTAAGATTATGGGCAAAAAGACGAATAGAGACAGAAATACCTTCAAGGAAGTTTGGGGACTAAAACAAGGAGCCGACTGGAAGCAGTTTCGGGAAAAACTAAAACCAAATCTTGAATGTATACCTAGGGATGCAAATGTCCAGAGTATTTCAGATGGCATAGTAAATAGCCTAACAGAGGCAGGGAAGGAGTGTATAGGAAGGGTGAGGGTCCCAACGAGAGAGCTTGGATACAGGGTTAACGAGGGACTGAAAAAGGCTATAAAAGAAAGGAAGGTAAAATGCGCTGCTTACAGAAGAAGTAGGAAGCTTAAAGGGGTGGATAACAATGACACGAGACTAATGAAAGGAGAATATGAACTGGCACGGAAAAAGGTGAATGAGATAAAGGATAATAATAGGAAGGAGCGCAATTGCAGTCTTGCCTGAACAATAAAGAAAACGGGCGGTTCGAGCTCAAACGTATTTTGGAACTGGGTAAATAAACGGGGGAAAAGTAGTGTGCAGAGTATCAAAGTGGATGGGGAAAGTACAGAAGATAAAGGCCGTATCGCTTCAGAGTTAGTCAAGCACTGGGAAAAGATAAACGATAGGCGATGGGGCAGTGGGTCCCCACCAAAAAGAAATACACTGGTGGAGGAGAACCTATCCAATCGTGTATGTAGCGAAATAACGGCAGAAGAAGTGCGGAACGTGGTCTCGAAATTAAAAAATGGTAAAGCGGGAGGGACTGATGAAATTCCGAACGAATTCCTCAAAAATGGAGGGGAGGCACTTATTGAAGTCCTGACAAACCTTTTCAACCTGGCTCTGCGAAAGCAAGAGGTCCCCAGAGAGTGGAGGGAAAGTAAGGTGTCGTTCATACACAAAAAGGGGGATAAGGAAATTCTAGATAACTATAGGGGGATATCAGTTAGTAGTAACATCGGAAAAGTATTCTGTAAGGTCATATACGGTAGACTAGAGGAAGTTATAGAAGAGAAAGGTTTGTTAGGAGAAATTCAAAATGGTTTCAGGAAAGGACGAAGAGTCACTGATCACCTATTTACACTCACCCAACTGATAGAATCAACAAAGGCTGAAAAGAAAAAGATGTTTCTGGCATTTCTAGATGTGAAAAAAGCGTACGACCGAGTGTGGAGGGAAGGTATGTGGCGAAAGCTCGAGGGCATCGGACTGGGGGGTGACTTTGTGGGAATCATGAAAGCACTGTATACAGATGTGCAAAGCCAACTCAGTCTAGGGAGTATCACTACAAAACGAGTCCCTATGGATATAGGCCTCAAGCAGGGGTGTATCTTTTCACCGATTTTGTTTGCATTGTATGTTAAAGATTTAGGGGACGAACTAATTCAGAGTGCGGAGGGGGTAAATGTTGGAGACTTAAAGATACCAGGCTTATTCTTTGCGGACGACATGGTGTTAATGTCTAGAACTGAACAGGGGCTAGAGAAACTGCTGGAAATTGTTGGTAGATATGGGAACACTTGGCGGCTCGAACTAAATGAAAATAAAAGCAAGGTAATACCCGTTGGACGCAAGGTAGATATGACGAAGAGATGGAGAGTGGGGGAGTTCTCAATCCCCGAAGGGGAAAGCAAACAAATCACTGTAGGAGAAACGGGAGAGTATGAGTATCTAGGGGTAAGCATAAATATAACGGGAAGAGGGGTGTACAGAAATTACTCAGCCAAACTGATTCTGAAGGGGAAAAGAATTCTGAACCAACTAAAACTTTTAGGGAAAAATAGTTTCAACAAGGTCTTTGTGGGGAAAACGCTGTGGGAGAGGGTGGGTTTACCAAGTATAACGTATGGCACGGACGTGATTCCATTAAACCAAACCGTTACTAAGAAGTTGGAAAATACTCAAAATGATGCCGGCAGATGGATAACAGGGTCGAGTAATGCTGCAGCTTTGGAAGCAGTAAGGGGGGAGCTTGGTTGGATGAAAATCAAGGACAGGGTAGATTTGGGAAAACTGTGTTACTTTAACTACTTGAGAAACCTGCCTGACAACCGGTGGTGCAAATTGATGCTCGATACCATTTGGAATTCTAATATAGAAACGGGGTGGTCAAAACATGTGAGGGAACTAATGGACAATTACTCTATAGAGGTCACTAACATAGAAGTAGGAATGAAAGAAGGCAAAAGGTTTGTCAAAGAGAGAGTCATGGAAGATTGCAATCGAAACTGGCGAGCAGGGGTTAGCGTGAAAAGATCACTGCAGGGGTTACAATATAAAGAAAAGCCAGCTTTTGAGAAGTACCTAGATGGCACCTTTGGAGGGTCACTGCTGTTCAAACTGAGATCAAGATCACTGGAGCTTCGGGGAAAAATTGGGAGAGATGGGGAAAAGGGATGCCAAATGTGCCACTCTGGAGTAGTGGAGACCCTGGAACATTTTCTCTTGGAATGCCCACAGTATATACCTCATAGAATAAAATTTACTGGAAGAATAATGCAGAAGTGGGGTGAAGAAACAAAGGATAGATGGCTGAAGGGGGACACGAGGGAGAGGGTAGGAATGCTTATTGAAGAAATTGAAAAAGAGGAAGTGAGGGACACTATTAAGCAGTTTATATCTGAATGCTGGGAGGAGAGGAGGGGAAGAGGGGGTGGGGTGCAGGGGGAATGATGGCCTTCTCTTATGAGGACCGCGACAAATCAGCGGCTGGCCAAAGAGTTATTATTATCTATCAAGGTGTCAAAATGAAAGTTATTACATACTTATGAAGCAATTTAATTACAGTGAGGGTTTAAGAGGATGGATGCCTACTTAATCATTGTGTAATTTTTTTGCATGATAAAAATATTGTGTTGAGAAAATTTGTGTTTGTGTTAGTTTTGTTAAAAAATGTGAATAAATTAAAGAGTATAATTTGTCTGCATACCCCCCCCCCCCCTCCCACCACCACCACCATCCACCAACTCACCCCCCCCCCCCCCTCCCGTACACATATATTTGTACCAACAACTGAACTGTAGTGTATACTTGTTTTATACATTACTGCACATGAGTAGATGACCACCAAACACATGCCCATTATTCCAACGCCAATACTGTCTGGATAAAGTTCTGTTGTGACTTTGAAGGGATCACAGGGATGAAGGTTATCACGTGACAATAAATGAAGAAATTGCAAGTAGATTATGCCTGCATCTTTGAAAATGAAAAGTGTGATGTAAACTGCAGGTAAGCTTGAATTAATCAAACAATTACAGTAAGAGGCTGTTTTAATTCAAGCTCTATTGACCATGACCCCCCCCCCCCCCCCCCCCCCACACCCTTCCAATATTTGAACACAACAAATTAAACATTTAGGTTCACACTCAGTCAGTATTTTTTATTCTTCCAAATTGAAATTCAGTGTTTCCATCTGATTTATTTCAGAAACTGAAACCAAAATTGAGGTGCCCATAAACACAGCAGAACTTAATTTGCCCCCATTCCATGCCTCCTTCCCCACCTTGAATACATGTGGGTCAACTGTAGCAACAGATTTGCAAAAGAAAAATGGTTTTGCAGGATGCAGACCAGAATGCCTTAAACATGTTCATTATATCCATGATTCAGATGAGTATAGCCTGTATGGGAGGGGGGGGGGGGGGGGTGAAGAGCTTGGGTGAAGTGCATATTTTCTCAGTAAAATGTACATACATCATAGTATTTTATTTTTTAATCAATTCGAAATTTGTGTGTGTGTGTGGGGTGGGGGGGGGGGGGCAAGTGGAACTGGAAATTAATGGAATTTTCAAACTTCTGTTACCCTGGATTATTAAAAAAAAATAGCAAATAGGCCAACACTGACACATAAAATGAACTGGCCAAGCTTATTAGTAATGGATGTGTTGTTATACTGCAGCCTAGCTGCCTGTGCAAGACAATTCTTATCCCAACACCCCAGTCCCCATCCCTCCTTCCACACAATGACACATGCAAATCCACCCAACATTTTCCATTTTTTTGCTCAGCAAACTTGTGACTAAAAGGTTGGATCTTAACTTACCCACACCACCCCCAGGGCTTTAATTTTAGAACCGTGGCCAGGTCGATCAATGGGCCAGGTAAAAGAGGACACCCAGGCCTGATTTGTACTGTTCATAACTGACTTCGCAGATTACATGTACATGAACATTATATATTATATGTCATGAATTTAAACTGTGGCTGATGCATTTTCCTGCTTGCGTCTTGTCTGGACAGATTGACGACCAGGTGAGAAATGTTTTGAGGCTGATCACCAGGTCTGGCTGAAAGGCCTGGTGAAAATCCAAGTCTGGCACCCCAACCCCAATAGAATAAATATAAATTAGGCTGAAAAAAAATTGAAATGAAAATGATCCAACTTCCAAGTCTTAACAAAATTCAAAAATCATGGCAACTCGGACCAGGTCACACAAATTCATATTTTTTTCTGAAGAGCTATTCAGATGACATACTTATTATTTCAATAAATTATATATTTTTGTGCTTTTTACGCGATAAAACTAACGAAAATTGGACAAAAACACGTTCCAGAAAGGATTTCCTCGATAATAACAATGGTATGCGTGTGACGTCATCGGCCCTGGATCTTGCAGTTGAGCAACTTTGCACTGAAACTGACGGGCATCCCCATTTTCAAATCTATTTCCGCGTGAAGTGGCTGGAACAATCGAAAAAATAATATTTCAGGGGGTTAAAAGAGATACCAAATTATATTATTCGGATGTTACATGTTTTTAAAATTTTATTTATAGGGGAAAAAAATCCTCAAAATCTTTGAAAAGTCGAAAAAAATAGAAATAATTGGTGTAGAAAAATGTAACACCTATCATTTTGTAGCGCAAAGCCTCCAGAGGTCAAATGTGAAGACATTCCCGCCGTAAGTGATGTCATCTCGCGCGGAAATCCGAAAATGTCAAGGCCCCCTAAAACAGCTGACTGGAAAAACACGGTCACAAAACGCCATTTTGTCTCTGAACGTCAACATCGCAATGTTCGAGTGGTAATTTCTCCAAAAATATCGCACTGCTGTCAATAATACTTGGCCATGTTATTAAAAGATGTTTTATGAACATATTGACACAAGTAAGAGCGATGAATTGTTTCTACTTTTAATTTAAATCATACTTCCAATTCAGAACATTGAACATTTTTCGCCGTGACAACAGAAAAAGTCACGTGACTAAAATCCCTATTCCTATTTTCATGTTTTGAATTCCCAATAAAACTTATTGGCGAACTTTACAATGGATTTAAATGGGAGGAATCTGAACATATGGGGGGGGGGGGGGGGGGGGGGGGGGGGGGGGGGGGGGGGGTAGCCATTATGATCAGACTAACGAGGATTTGAATAATATTAAACTCTGATGATGGCGAGCATCTATAAAAACACAAATAAAAGTTAGTTTGGTGAAAGTCAGATTTAATGTTATGGAACTAAGTAAGCATGAGGTGTCTGGTACCAGTAATGTTGTTCACGGTTTTAGTGGTCTCTTTTTATACTTTCGGGCTCATTTTAGTATGACCGGAGGAGGACTACATTCTCTAGTCTGATTTACCGAAAAATACATTTTTACGTCAATTGAAAAGAATAAAGTGCATTATCGCGTCTTAAGAGACAGTTGGCTTTTCGAGTGTTTTTGTTCCCGAAACCATACAAGTTCTATAGACCTTCAGCTTTCTCGAATGATTCTTTTCCGAGGCGCTCGCAAACAATCCATACCCGGTATGAAAAAATGCAATAACCAAAGAATATATTTTTGTTGCCGTCAAGACATTTCCAACCAGATCAAGTTTCAGTGATGTTCCAAACGTCAATAAAACGACTATGAATAAAATGGTTGTGAAAATTGTGTTTGCGATAATTGTAGTATTGACTTCTTTTTTTCCTGGAAAAACTGCATGCGTGTAGATTGACATTTCTGGCAACAGGGAGGATCGCTTGTCCTGGTTGTAAATATTGGACATGCTGACGGGAGAAAATCAGTACTTATCGGTTTATCAAAAGAAACAGGAACGGGTCAGACGTGCTCAAGTCAATTGAACTCACTCAAAGCTGAATTCATTCATAACAGTTCGTTGATTACGAATTGACATGTGAAATTTTCACCCAGGTCGATTCGTAATCAGTCCAATTTTGGGTTCGGATTGATTCATAAACGGTCATTATTATACCATTTTGATTAGGAAATCACAGAAAGCCAAACAGTCGTAAACTCGAAACATAAGATTTATTTTGGAATTCTAAATAAAGCTTATAAATCGATAATTCATGATAAATTAACAAATATTTAAATAATGTACATCATACTAATATGACACGTAATCAGATTTACATATTATATATCCACACACATGTTCACTATACACGTTCATTTTTTACAAAGAAATTTAGGTTAATACTTTTTGTCGGTAAAAAGGACGGTATCCGGTAAAAAGGGCGGTAAATGTATAAAAACTACGTTTTAAGGTACAAAATGTACCTCTGAATGTGTGAAAAGTGATTATTAAAGGAAGCTAACGCAATAATAAATATATATAACGAAGATTAAGTATTGCTTGTTTTATTGTAGACTATTTTCAAGATAAAATAGATCATTTCGCCATCGACACTGATCGACACGCCATTTTGTGCAAGGAAAACAAGGAATTCGCTGAGGTGCACGACGGGGTGAATATTACTTACTCGATGAAGGTGTAACTAATTCGTGTGCGTTTTATTTCGATCTTTATATATTATTTTGTTTTGTTCTCGGCAAGTAGTCTCTTCTCGGTTCCGCGCTAAAGGCAAAGGATTAATGAATAACCCCCTTAACCATAGACTTGGTCAGTCTAAAGTTGTTTTTTTTTTCCTAGCTTTTACATAAATCGAGTACCTATATGTCAACAATTAATATTTATTTTTGCCTTTATTTATTATTTTAATTTGTTCTCGGTTGTTCTCGGCAAGTAATCTCGCCGATTTTGAACATCCACATAACCTTTTGCTAAGTGACTGTCAAGTTATGTTATTGAAATCGGCTTTCATGGATTCTGAAGTGTTAATTGAGTTCACGACGGACTTCACATCTGAACTCGGCTTTCTGTCTCACCTTTTAAACGATTTTCCTAAAATAAACCCCCTGAAAAACAAAATAATTTCTTTTTTTCATCTGAAACAAACATAAGTAACATAAAGTTTATATTGAGAATCCACAAGGACTCCGCCATTCAATTTTTATCGCACTTTTAAATTCCTGTCTACACCTTTTCCCGAATGGGACTAGGTCTACACTTTTTAATGAGATCCATCAAAAATGTCTGAAGGAAGATCGGATAACCCAGTGTTCGGCATCCAGTATCCATCGATAGTTTGATGGATGCCTCCTGGTTTTTCAAAAAACATACATTTCAAAGAAATATAAAAAGGTTTGTGTATATGTAGATTTTCAATGTGTAGGCTAACATACGGGTAAAAGTTATCACAATAATACTGGAATCAAGCAAAAATACGACTGATCAATGGCCACCGAAGGCCACCCAATATGACTAAAACTGTTGCATTTCAAAGCATTTTTGAAGTCAAACAATCTTTGTGTTTCATCGAGCAAACGTTTGTAACACACGTTCTTAAAATTAGTTGGGGTTTTTTTGTTGTTTTTTTTTAAAAATACCACGGCTACAGTACAACGAAAGTGCTGTGGTTGGTCTAAGACGAAGATTAGCATGGGTATGTGTGTGTATTGAAGGGCACAAGCATGTTTTGGAAGAATTTTGAAGGTTGATTTCAGATCCCCTGCCGGGAATCAAACTATCAGCAACACCGCCTGGCAATCAGAGGTCGAACACCTAAACCATTAGACCATTGCACACCGTCAGAAACGATGGTTGGAATCTATTTCTTTAAATGATGTTCTCATGATTACTTGGTTCACTCTCCTTAAAACAATTACATGAAAGTGTGAAACGCGCCGGCTACAGTACGACGAAAGTGATGTGGTTGGCACACTGGGGAGGGGGTTGCAAATTTCATAATGGGTTTCAGTTTGTGCAAAGGAAAATTCCTCTTTCTGCTTGGTCTTAAAAATATGCAATCCACAACTAGGCTTTGTACATTTCAACACTGTGCCACTACAATTATTGTGAACTGGTCTGTTGCGTTCGATTTTCTATTAATTTGAAGTCATTAATTTCTGCTTGCGTTCCATTTTTTGGTAAAGTTCGATATTTTAGGCTACGCAAAAACGCAGAGTACCCATTAGATCTCAGGGTGCCAAGTAGAGTGGAACAAGCCTCATTATAACCTACATTATCATTTGAGATGCGGTGAAAACGAATCAGTTGTGATTTGTTGATTCCGTTAAATGTATGTGATGTATGAAATGATTTTGTATGTAATGATTGCCTTTGAGCAGTTGGTTTGAAGTACACTTTACAATCTGGTTGAGTGAAGGCCTGGAAATAAACAGAATTTTGATCGGTGGTAGGCCTAGCTTTTAATTTGATGTTTTGATCATGATTGTTCAAAATTTTTAAACATTCATCAAAATCTTCTTTTGAATTTTCCCATATGATTATCTAAATGTCTGAGATATACGGGAGGATGCTGGCACGTATGCTTAAGGTGTGTCTGTGTTGGCGGCTAGTAATCACCGGCGTGGACACACTCACTTTGAGCCTTCTAACCAGGTTTGCCCTTACCAAACAAATAAAAATAACGCGAGGTCATTCAGCAACACTATATATTTAAAAAGCAATAAAAACCCGAGAAAGAACTTTTACACTCAAAACATATGCAATGATTGGAACAGTCTTTCCCGTGCCACATCTCTGAAGCAGACAACTTGACTATGTTCAAATAGACCATTGATAAATACTTCAGAAACAGAATGTACTCAATCGAATGACCTCACACTGATATTGGTTTAAAAACTTACAGAATTTACACACTCCACCAACAACAATACAATGGCAATTAATCAAGATTCACAGGTAAAAAAGCCAAAAATTATTTGTAAACGTGTGTAAAAGTGGGGACATAAATACAAAACCGAAACTTTTAGTTTGACCTAACAAATGCTTCAAATGAATCCAGGTTGTTGAGTATTTCCTACACTCACAACACACACAAGTCTGACCCGAGAAATGTCCTGGGAAAATGAGTGCAAGAATACTAAATAGCAATAAAACTTTTACAAACTTCATTTTTTATTCTAAAAAAAACCCAAGTCGAGTTGCGATAAACAAATATACAACAACGCAGAGCGCCATTAAACAAAATAAGCTTCGAACAATACACTAAGTATCTCAGAAGTATACTTAACTCCTAAGATTCTCCCCTGCGGGTGATTTCTTTTACTCAACTAAATAGACAAACATTGGTCATATGAGTAGCACATCTTAATAATTACAACTCCCAAAGAATATGTACACTGACAACTTGTTGAAGTTTGTGCAGACTGTCCTCCTTTGCACGCTGCACCTTCCGTGGGCATCTATACAGTTTATGTTGTCTCGGATGTTGAATGTGTTTCAAGAAGAGAAGCCTCCTGCAATAATGCAGGTATCGGTCTGTACATATTTGGGTGATTAGGTGGGGGTGTCTGATTTAGACGAAGATGCCACCCTTCCAGTGCATTATTGGTACGCACTGAGCGTTGGTAAGTGCTCCATGTGGGGTGGCCTTGATGAAATTGTGATCCATGTTTTCTTCATAAATCGCAGCAGCTCACTCAGTGGACTGTCACTAACACAAGCATTTTTCAATTCATACAAAGCCCTTTCAACGTGAGAAGAAGATAGACGCGATGAAGCCATCAGTTTTCTAATATAGCTTCTGGCACTGTGCTGAGAAACATAGACCAAATCCAAAGTTTTAACTCTTCGATAGATGCCTGGGACCAATAAAACCAGCACCCACGAATATTCACACCAACGAGTGAACTCTGCGGAATGGAACTCCAGACAGCCTCCTCGAAATTAGCCAAGATTTCTTCTACTGCAGGTTCTGAAGGCAGCGTAGAAGCAATAGGCTCTCCAGCGGTCCCTCTAGATTCGATTTTTTAAAAATTGTTTGAGAAACATGGCCGCCAGTGGCCATCTTGGATTTGGATATAAATTGTCCAACAATTCGTGTAGCGCACAACCTACGGGCCGCAGCCCTCACCCGATCAGTCCCAAATTTCATATATAGCTTTGGGGCAATGTCCACATAGGAGCTATTGAAATTTTCCGAATTTTGTTCAAAAACACGGCCGCCAGTGGCCATCTTAGATTTGGCATATACATTGTCAACAATTTCACTAGCACACCCTACAGGCCACATTTCTCACTCGATCTTTTTCAAATTTCATATGTAGCTTTGGTGTGATGTCTAGATGGGAGCTATTGAATGTTTCTGAATTTTGTTGAAAGACATGGCCGCCAGCAGCCATCTTGGATTTCGATATAAATTGACAACAATTCCATTAGCACACCATACAGGCCGCATCTCTCCTGATCTTTTTGAATTTCAAATATAGCTTTGATGTGAATGGGAGCTATCAGATGTTTCTGAATTTCGTTCAAAATATGGCTGCCAGCAGCCATCTTGGATTTGACATATGAATTGTCAACAATTCCATTAGTACACCTTGCAGGCAGCATCGCTCACTCAATCTTTTTTCAAATTTCACATGTAGTTTTGGTGTGATGTCTAGATGGGAGTTATCAAATTTTTCTGAATTTTGTTGAAAAACATGGCTGCCAGCAGCCATCTTGGATTTGGCATATAAATTGTCAACAATCCCATCATTACACCATACAGGCCACATTTCTCACTCGATCTTTTTCAAATTTCATATGTGGCTTTGGTGTGATGTCTAGATGGCAGCCATGGAATGTTTTTGAATTTTGTTGAAACATATGGCCGCCTGCAGCCATCTTGGACTTGGATATAAGTTGTCCAACAATTCCTTTAGCGCACCCTACAGGTCGCAACTTTTACTCGATCATTCCCAAATTTCAGTTGTGGCTTTGGGACAATGTCAAGATGGGAGCTGTTGCATTCTTTCGAATTTCGTTGAAAAACATGGACACCAGCGGCGATATTAGATTTGACAAATAAATTGTCAATAATTCCATTAGCACACCCTACAGGCAGCATTTCTCACCAGTTCTTTTTCAAATTTCACATGTAGCTTTGGTGTGATGTCTAGATGGGAGCTATCGAATGTTTCTGAACTTTGTTGAGAAACATGGCCGCCAGCAGCCATCTTGGATTTCGATATAAACTGACAACAATTCCATTAGCACACCATACAGGCCGTATCTCTCCTGATTTTTTTTTGAATTCCAAATATAGCTTTGGTGTGATGTCTAAATGGGAGTGATCAAATGTTTCTGAATTTCGTTCAAAATATGGCCGCCATATTGGATTTGGCATATGAATTGTCAACAATTCCATTAGTACACTTTGCAGGCCGCATCTCTCTGGGTGCTTCGGTTTTGTTTTTTCCTGACATCAATTGGCTTTTCGCCGAATGTTGTCTAATTTAGGCAGTATGTCCTCTGATGAGGGCGCCATTGTTATTAAAGCTTCTTCTACAACTTTTTTGCAGTGTTTCGAATATTTTGTCCAATGAACATTGGACATTTTGCCTGAAAATATCAGACATTTTGACAATCGGACATTTTGTCTAGTCGTGGGGTAGATGAGTCGCTCTCTATTGGCGAAGAGGAAAACAAGGACATATCAGTGAGGGAAACGGGGGAATACGAATACTTGGAAGTATATCTGTGTGTTACAGGTAGAGGCATATACAGAAACCACACACGTAAACTTAAGGAAAGGTGGGACTGTTAAGACTGCTTGAAAGAAAGAGCGTTAAGAAGGTCTACGTTGGAAAGACTATTTGGGAGAGAGTGGGAACATAGCTTATGGAACGGATGTGATCACTCTAAACCAAACGGTACTGGGGAACTTGGAGATCATACAAAATGACGCGGGCGGTGGATAACCAGGATCTAATGACGCAGCCGTATTGGAACAGGTCATTGGGGAACACGAGTGGATGCCGGTGAAAGACATGATAGATATGGGACAATTATGCTACCTGAATTGTCTGGTAAACCTCCCAAACAGCAAATGGTGTAAAATGACACTTAACCACGTGTAAGGCAGGCGAGGGAGCTAATGGAAAATAACATAATAACTGAAGATCTAGGAGGACTGAAGAGCGGAGTAGCTTTATCGGGGGAAGGGTTCTCAGGGATTGCAGTAGAAACTGGCGTGCTGGAATTAAGGCCAAAAGCTCTATAGACGAGTTATAAGAGTAATATAAAAAAGATGTCCCAGCGTTTGAGGAGTATCTACATCGATCGTTTGGGGTCATTGTTATTCAAAGTGAGATCCAAGTCACTGGAGTTGAGGTCAGAAAAGGCGAGGGAAAAGCGTTTCAAATGTGTAACTCGAGAGTAACGGAGATCTTGCATGGAACATTTCATTCTAGAATGCCCCAACTATTTTCCCAGTAGAACAAGACTCCTTGAGAAACTAATGGAAACATGGACTGTAAATATGCAGGATAAATGGATGAGGAACGACATGAGGGAAAGGGTCAGTTTTATAGTTGAGGGATCAAGAATGCGCCAATTGGAATTATGAAACAGTTTAAGATTGATGCTGGAAGATTGGGGGGGGGGGGGGGGGGTGGGGACAGTCCCCGAAACGTGCAGTTTCCTCGTTGGGAACAAATAAAGTACTTTTTCCCTTATAAAAAAGTACCATGGTAAACCATGGTAAATCCCAAAATACCCTGGTAATACCATGGTATTACCAGGGTATTTTGGGATTTACCATGGTACTTTTTTATAAGGGTTGTGAGAAAAAATTCAGACACCCACAGCTGACTGCTCTCTTCACAGTCCAGGTAGTCCAAACTGTGAAACATGGTCTGAAAGTCCTTAATATAATTTTTTGATTTAGTACGTCCTTTCACGAAAGAACGCACAAAACCAAAAAAATATATTTCGGACTTTCGGGCCATGATTGGACAACAGTGCCGGCAGCTTCAGCAACGTTCAATCCTAACAGTATTTTGGCGATGTGTGTTTTGGAATTCCTTTGTCAGAGCAATTGCCTGAAATCGGGGATGCAAGTTGGGAGAATCATATCTTCACGTCCAAGAAAAGAGGTGAAGCGGGCTGGAAGGGGTGGGGGTGGTGGGGGGGGGGGTGCAAAAATATTTCGGTGAGAGGCATTATATTGGAATGAAAAATCAACATGTTGAAATAATCTCCATGGTTATTGTTTTGGAGCATGCGCACTATCCCTATGAATATTGACTGAGAAGGCAGGTGTTATATTTTTGTTTTGAAATAGAATTTCAATTTGTTTTCCAGTGAATTGGGTAGGAATTATATGCTTCGATATTACTTTACGCATGTATGATGTATTTCAATAAAATGCAGTTTGGGTATATTTCGAATTCGTGATATGTTTTTTTGTACTGCGTTGTAGAATTACCACAACCAATAATAGTTAATACTATTAGTATTACTAACCGAGTCGCTCAAGTCGCTGGATGTGTTTATTCTGTGTCCCGTTTTCTGTTTCATTTATAATTTTATATGCATCTAGTATCATTAGGGTCAGTAGAAGCTTGGGCTAGGGTTCGGTACTAGTATCATTAGGGTCAGTAGTAGGTGGGGTCAGGGTTAGGGTGCCCTAACTTAGGCTAAGGCCTAACCCTGGCCCCAGCTGCTACTGACCTAGTCTAATAATATTAGCCTTCGCCTGTGCTCCGAATTTATTATTTTTTGATTTTTAATATGTCGCACCGTCAAAGTCTAATCTGATCTTTCGTTTTTCCAGCAGCAAAGTTCAGCGAGAGACTCTCGCTGAACGGTTGCACCTCGATTAAAGATCAAATTTCCCCACCTGGTTCCTACTTCTGATTGAAGTTGTGTAAAACACATTTTTCTTCATTCTGGTGGTCATTTTCTTGCAAATAAATCGATATTTTGAATTATTTAGGCGTTATTTGCACTGCAATTTTTTCAACTCGAAACAAACTGTTGAACCGGAAGATGGGTTGATAGGAAAATGCGGAGTGAAAAACGGAATACCGATAATGTAGTCAGTAGTGCACACCAAGTCAAACGACGCAGCAGTCGTTGCAATACATTTTGTACTGAGGTCCGTTCCCGGAAATGGGATACGATTTTTAACAATTTGCCAACCGCTGTAACATTACCGCTTGAAAAAAAGTTTTTATTTAATTATTGGTATTTAAAAAGTAATTCAACAGTAAGTATAGGAAATTTATACATCTAATATGAATGTGAAGGTATATTATTCTTGTCGAATGTGGGAACATGTATGGAGAATGAGTATTCATCATATTAGTGTTATGTCACCTAATTCTGTACTTTGCTGCTGGAAAAACGAAAGATCAGATTAGACTTCGATGGTGCGACATATTAAAAATAAAAAAATAATAAATTCGGAGCACAGGCGAAGGCTAATATTATTGTACTACTACTGACCCTAATCTGATATTGCAAAACCCGCTATTGTAAAGGATTACCACAAATTCATTTTTTCACAAAAAGGTATAAGGGTCATTGTCTAATTGGAGGCACTTTTCTGTCCAAAGCTTCTAAACGGAATGAGGGAAATATGGTGGTTTTTGTTTAACTTTAAGGAGGGTCCGACTGAACACCCCAAAACCACCCCAAAACACCACAAACCACATAAATTCAATGAGACATGTTGGCCAGCTTATATAAATTTTATAGAATAAAGAAATTTAAAATAAATTTCATAAAATTGATGTTAGGTAAAGGGTTAAAGACTTAATTTCAACTGAATTGGTCTAAAAAAAAATGTATATTACCACTAACAGACTTAAGCCTTGGGGTATGTCATAAATGATAATTAATTACAGTATGGATTTATTTATCCTACATGCCACCTGTGGTGTTCCAGGTAAGTATATATCTATAATCCACCTGCACGTTTCACAAAGACCACAATTAAGGCAACAGGTAACATGTAGATTGTTGTTTTAACAAGAGATTGACAAGCACAAGCCAACATTTTTATTTACAGGTAATACAAATATTTGCTATGTTGAAATTCTGTATTAAACACCAAGCTGGATTGAAATTTGATATTTGAAAATGATAATTATCACAGTTGTATGAAATATGTTACATAATTAGTAGGGTCTATTATGCAGATACGTGGGTGTCTTTTACACCTCACACCACATATAAGACCAGATATTTTTTAAGTAAAGCACAGCAGAGTTGTATTTTCTTGTGCTAAGAATGTCTCAAACTTCTAAGAAAAAAAGGACAAGCCGGTTGTTTTGTGGATTTTGCCAAGAGAAGTGTATTGGAAGTAAAAAAATGGTTTCATGCAAAATGTGAAGATTTGACGCCAAGTGCAGTAAAGGTAGGCAAAGAAAATTACATGTATTGTTTTTAATTCTTCAAGACGTTTATGTGTGTACACATGTATGTGATATGTACTCCCAGAAGACTAATTCCCAAAAAACATTTCCCATCAGACAAATGTATGCTACTGGAAATCCGTTTTTTTACCACATGAAAATCTCAACTTTATTTGTTTTTCATTGGGGGTGGGGGGGGGGGGAGCGGGGGGGGGGGGGTTACAAATTGTCCCCGGTCAAATGGTCCTTTTAAACCCCATCACAGGCTGACAAATATCTTAATATCACTAGCTAAATTCCTATTTCCATAAGTGTTAAACCTTTTGATTTGTTAATGTGGAATATTGACACCAGAGTGCAGAGAGAGAATTTATTTATATAATTTTATCCCAAACTGTAGCTTATCACCAATACCATCATTGCAATGAGGGGGCATAAGCCATGTTTTTTAAGAAAAATATTTTTTTTTTTAAATATTAAAAAATATTTTGGAATAAATATCATCACCCTGTGACAAATAAAGGGTAAATGTCAAACACACACAATTTGGTTCTAAACCTTCGCGTTATGGTGTGTGTTCATTGTTTTTTTTTTTTACACCGCTTCATCTTTGGGATTTGGGTATTACGTTAAAAAAGTATTTGAAAGATCTTAAACTCTGTAATTTTTATCTTGCAGGTTCTTCAAAATGATGGTCGACGCAAAAATGTTTGCATGTCATAGTTGTCACAAAAAGAAATTGGTGAAGATTACTGTTATAATGCTGCTCTATTCAGACAGACCTTGGTGAGTGGTCTTTGTAATCTGATTAATTATAAATCCAATTTTGCCGTGTATGAAAAGCCGATAGAGTTCTGAAATATAACATAAGAAATGAATACCGGACATGTGCCCCTCCCCCCCCCCCCACTCTGGATGAGTGTGTACCTTGACATTTGCCACCTGGACATGAGCCCCCACCCCTATTATAGCAAATATGGACATGAGCCCCCCCCCCCCCCCCTCTCCCATTCCTGGACAACTGCCCGCATCCCCTGTCTGTCATCATTTTGTTACTGCTTGCTGACGTACCCAGACAATTATATTACAGACTTTGGGTCTTTCTTATTTTTTCGGATATTCTTTCGCCAGCCCTGGCAGTTTCCGGTGAGGGGGGTGGGGGGTCTCATGTCCAGAATTGCTATAATGGGTGGGGGTCATGTCTAGGGGCAAATGTCTCGACGGTTGTCCAGGGGGGGAGGGGGTCCAGGCACCATAAGAAATACAGATAAATTTCACTTAATGGAGCACCGGGTGGAACTGTATCAGTTTTTTATGCGTGGGCATTAATGCCCACATGAAGAATTGTGCCCGTCCTTGATGACTCTACTGTATTCTTGCAAAATATATCTGTTGCTGTGCTTGATGCTATCATGCTTGAAAGAGTAATTTTACAGCAGGGCTTAAAATTCATGCATGATTCGGAATCAATTCGCGCAAATGATTCTCACAAACAAGACAATGAGAATCAGCATGAGATTGCATGAAACTAAACTGATTCGTATCAATCGGGGTAAATTTTATGGCCTGTACAGTTGTGATCTTTCATCCATCTCATGAATAATAAATTTTATAATTAATTTACCTTGCTTTGGGTATACACACTATTTACAAAATAATGTTTTCCCTACACATCCCTACAAAATCTGCAACTTTAAAAACATAGCTTATGTCCAGCATTCTTCATATTCTCTTTCAAAACCTTGCTTATGCAATGCATAGCTTATGACACCTCATTGAAATTTGCTCATTGAGTGCATTCCAACGATGCGTCATAAGCTACGTATGAATGTTTTGGAAGAGAAAATTAAGAATTATTTCTTAGCGGTAACAATATATACACTACAAATTTTATGTGCATGTGAAACATACATTTTCACTTTCAGAAATGTCATTCACATACATAAGAAAATATGGACAGACAGTTTGTCACAAGTATGCATACTTTGATAGACTACAATCAGAATGCCATTATGAATCTAAGACAGCTTACATAAAGTGAATTGATGCTGGAAACTGACATGAATCAACTTAGATTCATGCTAATGTTGTTTGTGAGAATCAATTTCCGTACATTCACATTCATTCAAATACTTTAGTAGTGAATGAGTTAACATATACATTATCTTATGCAACTTTATCTTTATCATTTCAGGCATCAAAACAAGGATTCAAATTCCTGCAAGTAATTGTGTCCAGAGAGAAATGTTATTTACCACTTTTTCACATGGAAAATTGTAAAAGAAAAACCACAAAACTCATATGTGACACATACACCAAAAGTCTGTTTGAGCAATTTAAAATATCAGTACCAGGAAATCCTGTTTTATGCTTTGCTGATGGTAACTGTTTATTTAATGCACTATCGTTTAGCTTCACTGGTGGTGAGAATCTCAACACAGAACTACGTGTACGCTGTTGCATTGAGCTTGTTTCAGATCCACATATATACACGTGTACATCTAACATGTCTGAAAGATTACCAGAACCTTTGTGTTATGTATGACGAAGACTGTTTAGATGCTGCAGTTTCTGGTGAATATTCAACTATCTGGACAATAATAGGCACTAGCAATGCCATTGGAGTGACAATACAGTCCATTTACCTGACAGTAAATGGAACAGGTGATGTGGCATAGACGCAACTCTACTTTGATCCACCCAAGTTTACACTCCAACTCAAGGCTTTTTGAATAAGACACTGTACGTAGCATGGACAAAAATTGGATTGGTAAGAACTGGAATATGGTGTCCAAATCATTTCGTTCCAGTCCTTCTCGCTAATGAGGACTTGGGTTCTGATGAAAGTGACAATGAATCGGAAAGGTGCATTACAAGTTTGCATCCAAAAGCAAATTCTACTCCCCAGATGGATGAACAAAGACACACCAAGATAAAATCAGATTTCACATCTATGAAAAAGACTCAAGCGGCTGAATGGCCATCTTTTGTTCACTCGGATTCATCATATAATGACAAGTCAAGTGTAAAAGATGAGCTGGCTACAGATTCCATGAGCCACCACATATCATTAAGTGACAAATCTGACGACTTATCAGAAATACCTCAAACAGACATATGTGTCGATGATCCCAACTACACCAGCAACAACAGTGTGGACATAGAAGTGAAAGAGAACAGACAAATTCTTTCTTCAGGGAGCTTTCTGACCGTATCTGAAACACATGATGCAATTACTTGCAAACAACATGTTTTAACTGAAATTCCAGCAGGACCAAAGAATAATGTTTATTTCACTTTTGATTTTTCAAGTAATATAGAACGCATTCAGAAAAAAACAGAAATGTGTTTACTCAGATGACTGTGGTGTTTGGGATTGTAAGAAAGGGATAACAGCAAATAGTTTATATCTTCTTGAAGGTTGCAAATTAAGTACCCTTTTCTTAAAATCGGAGCAATATTCTGTGTCCAAGAAAGAAAAAGAAAAAAAAATATTTATGCGACTTACCCCACAACCATCAAGTGAGAACATCATAGGTATTCATAGAAGCTATTCGGTTTTAACCCTTTACCTAACGTAACGGCCCAAACCGGCCAGCGCTATTCTAAAAAATCGCCAATTAATTTTCATTTTTGGTCTCAAAAACATAGGTTATGACACCTCTTTGGAACGAGCTCGTCGAGCTTGTTCCAACAGGGTGTCATAAGCTACATTTTTGAGACAAAAAATGAAAAAAATTAGTTATTCAAGAATTATTTTTGCAAGTGTCGTCTGCTTTTCAGGTTAGGTAAAGGGTTAAAGAGAGACAACAATTACAGAAGACGTGTGACACACATGACTCCTCAACATGCAGGTATCTCAATGACGGTGGCCGTTGTGGAATATTCAGGCGAGTTACCTTCATCAGACGCACCACATGGTAATGCTAGGTACCATAATGATGACTTCATAAGAACAGATCCCAGGGTCTTGGAAACAATAGGAAAAGAAATTATTTCTAAGAAGCCTCGTCTAGTCTACTCGGATATGGTAATAGAAAGCTCTGTTTTGGCACCCAGGGATTTCAAACAGGTTAGAAACAAGAAATATCAAGGGAAGAAAAAGAAAACTGTACAAAATTGTAATAACATTGCTGATGATATTCTGGCTGGAATCGGTTTGCTTGGAAGGGAGAAGATTATTCAGGACATTCATTTATCTCAAGACAAATCACCAACATTTATTTTATATACAGAGGAACAAATTTTAGACCTAAAGTACTTTTTGGCACACAGCAATAAGTTTCATTTCAAACTTGTAATTGACAGAACATTTAATCTAGGACCATTCTTTGTCACTGCATTTGTATACAAAAACATTAGGATTGTGAGGAAAGAAAATAACCACCAGCTTCCTTTGTTTTTGGGACCAATCTTCTAACATAGAAATGCAACTGATATGTAATTCAAATAGCCGTGATCCAACAGATATGAAATATCAATATCCGAAATGTTTCAATTGTGTGTTTTGGCACTGTGCTCTTTGGGAAAAATTTGGGCAACATTGTCCTTAACCCTTTACCTAACGTAACGGCCAAAACCGGCCAGTGCTATTCACAAAAAGAGCCAATTAATTTTCATTATTTTTTCATTTTTTGTTTCAAAAACATAGGTTATGACCCCTCATTGGAACGAGCTTGTCAAGCTCGTTCCAAGGAGGGGTCATAACCTATCTTTTGAGACAGAAAATGAAAAAAATTGGTTATTCAAGAAACTTTTTGGCAAGTGTCGTCTGCTTTTCATGTTAGGTAAAGGGTTAAGGTGCTATATAACATTAACTTATAATTAGTTTATAATATAAGTAGGGAATTTGGTCCTCCTAAACACTGATGGCCGAGGTGCCAGATCTTTTCACTCAAATTTCTGTTTGCCCCTGATTGTTTGCCCCTATATTGGTGCGAAATGACCCAGGTATGAAGGGCAAAACGACAATGATTTTATTCATCTTTTTAAATGGTTTTAAATAATTCAGCGATCTGAACTACCCCTCTACGTTCAGATTCCTCCAATTCAAATTTGTGGTAAAATTCCCCAACAGGTTTTATTGGGAACCCAAAAATCGATGATAGGAATAAATATCAAGCTTTATTACCTAGTTCAGGGATATGAACGTAGTGGCTACCCCTCTTAGTCTACCCCTCTCATTCAAATCTGTAGAAAAATCTGACATTTTAAAACATTTGAAGCATCAATAATCGCTTTGATGTCACCCATGTTTTTTTGCCCAACCCGGAGTTGCTGCGGACACGAATATTGATGCAGAAACGGTAACTCCTAATAAAATTCCCCATGCAATGATCATAATTGACCTCCTCTGCGCAAATGCGCTTGTATTTCCATTTCCGTATCGATATTTGTTTATTATTTATTATTTTATAGCCGATAGAAGTGAAAAGTAACATGGAAGGCATCAAAGTGATTATTGACGCTTCAAACATTTTAAAATGTCGATAAATAAAGGATAACATATAATTTGGATCAATTTACTCTGCACAAATAAGGAAATACGTGTACTACCGAATGCAGCCGGTGATAAGGGCGAAAGCTTGATATATATTCTTATTTTCGAGTTTTGAGTTCCCATAAAAGCTTGATGGGGAATGTTTCTACAGATTTGAATGGGAGGAATCTGAATGTAGAGGGGTAGCCACTACGTTCAGATAGCTGAACTAGGGAATTACCCAGAATTGCCCAGAACTACTCCAAATAAGGCCATTTTGATTATGAGACTGGCATCATGGGTCTAATAATGAGTACCATAGAGCCTCAATAAAAAAAAAGTAGTTCCCAGGTACAGGACATGGAACTGGAACGCTTGCCCATTCTTAAGAATGATGGCACACGAAACATAATAGAGTGTTGGGCATACTGAATGCAACACAAGTGGTGTGTGCAAGGCGATAAATAATAATCAAATACAGAAAAAAATCAGTTCGTAGTTGGGTGAATGATAAGGGGAATAGCAACATAGAACATCTCTGGATACTTTATGAGAACAGTTTTCACAACTCTGTGATTAAATCTTTAAAATAATAAGCAAAGAGTGAAAAATATGACATAAAACAGGTAGTTCCGGTGTTTAGGAGGATCACTTATCACCGGCTGCATTCGATAGTACACGTATTTCCTTACATTTTTGCAGCATAAATTGATCCAAGCTATATGTTATCCTTTATTCATCAAGATTTGAAAATGACGAAGAGTCGACCATTGCTTCAATGTCGTCCGTGTTACTTTTCACCTGTATCGGCCATAAAGTGTAGTATCATCAGCATAAAGTCTAATGTTGGACATAATATCTTTAACAATGTCATTTATATAGATATTAAACAGAAGAGGGCCCAAAACAGATCCTTGTGGCATGGCAGCTTTGATGATTTAATTTTTGGATTTCTCTCCATTTACTACTACATGCTGGGAGCAATTTGTTAGGTAGCATGAGTAGGTTACTGCCTATTCCAATAGAGTCTTATGTATGAATTAATCTGTCATTCCATACTCTATCAAACGCCTTACTTGTATCACAGAATTCCATTGTGACTTCTTTATTGTGGTACGGGAAGCCTCAGCCCCAGGAAGATTCGTCTGGGAAGAACCGACCCGAAAAAGCTGAATCTTCTTGCCTGAGAGCAATTTTTTCGTTAAAATTTGATATTTTTTATACTGTGTTTGTACGCTTGATATGTGTTTGTATATATTTCTTGAAGCCAATCATACAGGTTTTTTTTTTACGTTGATGATGAAAGGTAAATGACTTTTATTTTTACTTTCATTCATTCAGTCCATTCTAGTTAATTATACTCAGTTATTTAATTTTAACTTGTGTGAGAGAGAAATATTGATAATATAATATAATATAACAATAATAACTGATTTGTTAATGATTTGGTGTAAATACTCACACTTTGTTATGTAACTGGTGCTTTGACAAAATAATAAAAGAGATTGTTCTTGTGTTCCAAATAAAAGTACAGTTGGGAATAAAAGTACGGGGTGGAACATTTATCAAAATTAAATAAAAGTACAGACCTAAATAATAGTACAGGGTTCGTGTTCTCCTCATTTATCACAACCGGACACATAGCACTAGGAGATGCAGGAAACGATTCTCCCTGTCTCTTTCTTATTCCTGGTCGACAGAAGATATCTCCTCAATCCATTTCTTGATGGATTTGTCTCGCTATTTGCTCGGTCTACGCTTGACTAGCGACCATTCAATGTATTACCAATCATTTTTCTACTCACAAGGTGCGTGCCTTGTCTACCTTGTGGGCTTATGCTAACTCTGTCAAGTTGTTGGATGTTATGCAGGCAACCTCCTGGAGAAATGTTTCTATTTTCTCCACCTTCTATCTGTGTCAGTTGCAGGAGCAGTCTGAGGACCTTTTTTCTTTGGGCCCTCTTTCTTTTCTTCTGCTCAGGCTGTCGTCTACCCTAGCCATTAGGCTTCTTACAAGGTCAGTTCCAGCCCTGTGCTGTTTTACTGCCATTTCTGTCTGTGTGTCATGCAGAGCTATACGCCTCATCTCTCATTGTCTTTTACTAATGTTTGTGATGGTATAGTTTGAAAGGCTTGGGGAATTCTTCTGTCCACGGTTCCAGGGCAGTCAGGTTATGTGGGGTTGGTTATGTGATTCCCTCCTCCTATTGTCTATTCAGCCTGTAGTAAACAATTGTGAGGCAGGTTGATAAGAAATTTAAATTTTATAGTAAATTTCCTTTCTATTATACCTACCACAGTTGTTTACATGGAGGCCCTCCTGTCTTCTTATTCGGGTAAGAATCCTTCCTCCCCGCTGATCACATAACTCTAATGTTGGCAGATTCAAAAGAATGAGTTATTTGTTACATGTCTGCGCACTGGGACTTGAAGCTGTGGATCTGTAGTAGGAGAAGAGCGTCTGCCTCTGGGTGTGCATAGGTAGCATTCGCCCCAGTTTGGCTTATTTTTAGCTCAACTTTTTGTTTTTGGGTGCGGACTGAAATTCAGGTGGCTGCCAGCCGCCATTTTGTACCGACAATGCAGAAATCTGTTTTTTGTACAGAACTTCCATATGAAAGCTCTGATTTGAATAATTTTTTGTATGAATGTTTAGTACCATGGGATACATCACATATAATACAGGTTTTTTTCTCGTGCATAAATTATGCAAATTTGACTAACTTTGATGTTTTTTGGTGTTACTTTCAGCACTGTAAGTGCAAATGCCAATACGGCTCGGGCCAGAGGCCGTATTTATGAACCGATCTTTATGAAACTCCTTGGGTACCTTTGTTATCACCGTGGGACGAGAATGAGTGTTTTGGGGTCCGGTCCAAAATTCAAGATGGCCGATGGGAGCCATTTTGTACAAAATTTGGTGCAATCAGATTTTTACACAGAACTTCCATATGAAAGCGCTGATTTGAATAATTTTTTGTGTGAATGTTTAGTACCATGGGATACATCACATATAATACGGGTTTTTTTCTCGTGCAGAAATTATGCAAATTAGATGAACTTTGATTTTTTCAGTGCTACTTACACACAGTAAGTACACATGTCAATACGGCTCGGGCTAGAGTCTGTATTTATGAACCGATCTTCACGAAATGTCTTGGGTACCTTTGTTATCCCCTTGGGACGAGAACGAGTGTTTCTGGGTGCGGTCCAAAATTCAAGATGGCTGCCAGTGGCCATTTTGTACCGAAATTAGGTCTAATCAGTTTTTTGTACACAACTTCTATGCGGCTCAGACTAGAGGCTGTATTTATGAACCGATCTTTACGAAACTTCTTGGGTACCTTTGTTGTCACCGTGGGATGAGAACAAGTGTTTTTGGGTGTGGTCCAAAATTCAAGATGGCCACCAGCAACCATTGTGTACCAAAATTAGTGCAATCAGTCTTTTGTACAGAACTATTGTATGAAAGTTCTGATTTGAATAAATTTTTGTATGAATGTTTAGTAACGTGGAATACATCACATATAGTACGGGTTTTTGTCTCGTGCAGAAATTATGCAAATTAGATGAATTTTGATTTATTTAGTGCTACTTATAATCTGTAAGTGCACATGTCAATACGGCTCGGGCTAGAGGCTGTATTTATGAACCGATCTTCACTAAACTTCTTGGATACCTTTGTTATCACCTTGGGACGAGAACGAGTGTTTCTGAGTGCGGTCCAAAATTCAAGATGGCTGCCAGTGGCCATTTTGTACCAAAATTAGGTCCAATCAGTTTTTTGTCACAACTTCTATACAGCTCATATTTGTGAACTGATCTTCACAAAACTTCTTGGGTACCTTTGTTTTCACCTTGGGACAGGAATGAGTGTGTTTTGGGGTGCCTTTGTTATCACTTTGCTATGAGAACAAATATTTTGGGGTTCAGTCAGACCCACTCTGGGACTCAAAGATTTTTTTCTAGTTTAGCATCTGACTGTCACCCACCTTTACAATACTTTACCTATACATTTGTTACAGGCTATGGTCAGTATTTATGTACAGGCCGTTACAATACTTTATATGTACCTTTGTTATCAGGTCATTACCTAGATGTTTGTCATTGCTGTGTCACATACTATACATGTACATGTCTTGACAAGTTGAGCTACAGTGTCATTGACACTTTCATTTCTTGGTGCTTTTGCACCACTTTTCTGGCCCAAATCGCTTGGGAAAGATCAAAATAGAGAGTATATTTTCTGAGTTAGGGACTTCCACTGTAGTGCAAGCCTGTAGTAAACAATTGTAGTAGGTATAATAAGACAGGAAATTTACTATAAAATTTAAATACCTCGGAAATTTCTCAATAAAACCATACAAATATGGATATCCTAAGAACCAGCCCACCGAGCTTGTTCTAACGATATCCATTTTCATGTGGTTTTATTTAAAAATCGTGAAATTCGTTTTTGAAAAATGTGAAATTTCATTTGTGTTTTTAAAAATACTGTTTTTGGTAAAGGGTTAAGTGGGTGTTGTGTTAATGGTAAAATATATTGAACGAACTACAGATTAAGACAAAGTAATACAACAAAACTTTATTAAATTATTAATCTCTCATGTTGTACGAGAAAAACATGACAATTTTTGAGGAACAATCTCGATTTAAACGTTGAGCATTGCATCCATTTTGAATAGAATGGCTGTTTCCATCTTAACCCTTTACCCAACAGTACGGCCAAAACCGACTGGAAAGTGAAGCAGTGCCTGTTCAGTGCGATAAACAGGCCCTGTTTTATTGGTAAAATAGGACCCAGTCACCAATGCTTGGGAGATGCAAACCCTCTCTAAAATGGGCAACATGGCTTATTAACGCTGACCCCTGGTCTTGAGTTGATACTAATGTTGTCATGATTAGCCATTGTGCAAAACTATGTAACCTTAAAAAACCAATAAATATAAATATATTCAGTAATGGTGACCTTGGCCTTTGGCCAACAACTTTGGCCAACAAACCTGAAAATTGGGTTCCTATTCCTTGAGAGTACTAAGGCTGATGGACAGATCTGCATTATGTGGAACAAAAGTTAATGCCTGAACACCAATTTCTAATCACGTTCTATTTATAATAACAGTCCTGGAACCTTCAACTTCTGGGTGCAGAGAAGCAAAATAAATAGGATTAACAAGTCTTCATTATTCTTCCCCTCCAGTAGGGGCACCTTATCAGTACATCTGTTCGACATATGGCATATGAAACAATATTTATTGGTCAGAAACCAATTTTCAATGATGTTCTAATTATAGTAACAAAGTCGGAAATTAGCGGACTGTCATCTGCAGAATGAGGTCCCCAGAGGGTGAACTAGTGTTGCTACCCTGCCAGCAGGGTAGCATCACTAAATTTACCCTTTGTGAACCTCAATCTGAATCAAGGTCTCGGTCCTAAACAGAAAAAGGTATCCAGGGGATAAATTGGCTCACTGTATAGGATAGCATCAGCAAATTTATCCTGAGGGGGCCATTTCAAAATCTTTTGGGTTCATCTGTACCCATATGAAATAAATTTCTGCAAGTTTAGTTCAGCTGTGATAAATAATTAATAAGGTTCTACTGCTTCCATGAGGATACTAACCCAGTAAGTTTGGTGAACTTGCATTAAATGTGGAACAAAAGTTATTGCCCTGAAACTGATGTCCGACCAATTTTGGTTATAGTAACAGTCCTGTGCCCTTCAAATTATAGTTGTGGAGAAGCAAATTGGATAGTATTCTTCTTCTCCCATATGGGTACCTAATCAGAACATCTAGACAACATGTGGAATATAAAACAAAATTTACTGGCCAGAAGCCAGTTTTCAGCAAAGTTCTATTTATAGTAACAGTCCAGTGACCTCTGACCTTGTGGCTACCGACTTTGAAATCAATACGATTCTTGTTGTTCCCAATGCAATTACATTCTGCAAGTTTGATTAAACTCTAATAGATAAAACTAATGTTGTCACATGAGAACCAAAAAGTACTATTTTCAGCTGGTAACATATTTATTTATTTATTTATTGGTGTTTAAGGTCACATACTTATGCACAATGGCTAATCGTGACCGTGACAGTTTTACGGGTGGAGGAAGCCGGAGTACCCGGAGAGAACCACCGAGCAACGACGAGCAGCTGTCAGCTCTCCAACATCGTAACTCTGAACTCTGCACCGCAGCACAGGCAGGGTTAGATTGGTTGAAGACATGCGCACCATCGACGTGCAGTACGCCTCAGTACACAGCGTCACCGTGCCCCCATGTAGGCAATCGGGGAGCTGGTAACACTGACCTTGACTATTGATCAACAAACCTGAGATTTCTTTGTGAAAATCATTTATGAGATTCAATTCTGATTCTCACATTAATTTTAAACCCAGCCATAAAATATGTGCTTACATCACATAATGTCTGCCCAAAACATTGTATCTTATAATTATGTAAATATACAACATGTTTTGTATGAATATGTGCAATTTTCCCCGCGGGAACCCCGGGAAGTGAAGCAGTGCCTGTTCACTGCGGTAAACAGGCTCTGTTTTACTGGTAAAATAGGACCCAGTCACCAATGCTTGGGAGGTGCAAACCCTCTCTAAAATGGGCAACATGGCTTATTAACGCTCACCCCTGGTCTTGAGTTGATACTCATGTTGTGGTCATGATTAGCCATTGTGCAGAAATATGTGACCTTAAACAACCATTAATAAATAAATAAATGAATATGTGCAATCAGTGATTCATTTCATTTTTTGAAAAATTGAAAAAAAATAGTAATTAAAATAATAAATTTTGATGTTCTGTGCTTTGGTAAAGGGTTGAGGTAAGTTTTTCTGACATTTCTTATAGAGCTGAAATGGTTAACCAATTGATCAATTAACCCTTTACCTGACGAATCGCCTGCATCCTCCCGCATAATATGCAAATGGAGCAGTTGAAAAAATTAAACTTTTCAAAATATTTCAACAAAACCATATCATGTGACCCCCTCATTGGAATGAGCTCATTGAGCTCGTTCCAATGAGGGGGTCACATGATATGGTTTTGTTGAATTTTTTTTTTAAAATTTAAAAAAATTATATTTAAAATAATAAATTTTGATATCGTCTGCATTGGGTAAAGGGTTAACCCATGATCATCCTCTTGATTGACCAAAAAAGTAATTGATCGATTAACCATTACTTTTGAAACTTTCAAAATATTTCAACAAAACCATATCATGTGACCCCCTAATTGGAACGAGCTCATTGAGCTCGTTCCAATGAGGGGGTCACATGATATGGTTTTGTTGAATTTTTTTTTTAAAATTTAAAAAAAATTATATTTAAAATAATAAATTTTGATATCGTCTGCATTGGGTAAAGGGTTAACGAATGATCAACCTCTTGATTGACCAAAAAAGTAATTGATCGATTAACCATTACTTTTGAACTGCTGTATTATATGGGTTAACAAATGAACAAACTTGCTCCAAAACAGGCAAACATTCAACATTGTCACACTGACTGACATCAATTATATGATACAGAGTGAAGCATGCAAGTTATGTGCTGACATACTTGTTCACTTGCATGATCATTATACTGTATCAGTAGATGGAAATGGTCATTCTTAACCCTTTACCCAATGGCGGAAGCAAACCAAATTTGCAACAATAAATTCTTGAATTACTGAAAATTTTCAGTTTTTGTCTCATATGAGAAAACATAATAAAATTGGAATGGTGATTTTTAGCTTAACTTGACAAAGTCAAGATAAGCTATTGCCACCACGCGTGCAGAAGTCTGTGAGTCTGTTCACATTTTCCTTCAGCACAGGCTACACCCCGCAGTTCTTGTCTGATCATCACAAAATTTCATATGCAGGTTTGGGGTCATGTCTAGATGAGAACGTCCCTTTTTGGTCGGGATCGGTCAACCGGTATGGCTGCCCAAGCCCAAAACCCGAAAACCATTAGCACAGTCTACAGGTCGTATTTATGAAGGGATTTCATTGTAACTTGGTAGGATGCCTCTGTATAATGCCTAGATGAGAACGTCCCCTTTTGATGGCTGCCCAATCCCGAAGCCCAAAAACTTTTAGCACAGTCTGCAGGCCATGTTTAATATGGAGGGATTTCATTGTAACTTGGTAGGATGACTCCTTATGATGTCTAGATGAGAATTTCCCCATTTGGGCATGATCTGCCAACCGTGACGACTGACTTTAGCACAGTCTACAGGTCATATTTATTGAGGAATTTCATTGTAACTTGGTGGGTTAACTTCATATAATGTCTAGATGAGAAAGTCCCCTTTTGGACATGATTGGGCCCGAAGCCCAAAAACCTTAAGCACAGTCTACAGGTAATATTTATGAAGGGATTTCATTGTAGCTTGGTAGGATGACTCCAAATAATGTCTAGATGAGAATGTCCCCTTTTGGTCGCGATCATTCAGCCTTGATGGCTGCAGGAGCCCAAAAACCTTTAGCATAATCTGTAGGTTGTATTTATGGAAGAATTTCATTGTAACTTGTTAGGTTGACTCCATATAATGCCTAGATGATGACATCACCTTTTGGTTGTGATTGGTCAACTGTGACGGCTACAGGGGCCTGAAGCCCAAAAACCTTAAGCACAGTCTACAGGTCATATTTATGAAGGGATTTCATTGTAGCTTGGTAGGATGACTCCAAATAATGTCTAGATGAGAACGTCCCCTTTTTGTCGCGATCATTCAGCCTTGATGGCTGCACGAGCCCAAAGACCTTTAGCATAGTCTATAGGTTGTATTTATGGAAGGATTTCATTGTAACTTGTTAGGTTGACTCCATATAATGCCTAGATGATGACATCCCCTATTGGTTGTGATTGGTCAACTGTGATGGCTACAGGGGCTCGAAGCCTGAAAACCTTGAGCACTGTCTACAGGTCATATTTATGAAGGGATTTCATTGTAACTTTGTAGGATCACTCCAGATGATGCCCAGATGAGAATGTCCCCTTTTGGTTGCGATCATTCAACCATGATGGCTGCCCGAGCCCAAAGCACAAAAGCGTTTGGCACAGTCTACAGGTCATATTTATGAAGGGATTTCATTGTAACCTGGTAGGTTGACTTCATTTTATGTCTAGATGAGAACGTCCCCTTTTGGATGTGACTGGTCAACTGTGACGGCTACAGGGGCCCGAAGCCTGAAAACCTTTAGCACAGTCAATAGGTCATATTTATGAAGGGATTTCATTGTAACTTGGTAGGATGACTCCAAATAATGTCTAGATGAGAACATCCCATTTTGGTTGCGATTATTCAGCCTTGATGGCAGCCCAAGCTCAAAAATCTTGAGCAGAGTCTATAGGTCGTATTTATGGAAGGATTTCATTGTAACTTGTTAGGTTGACTCCATATAATGCCTAGATGATGACATCCCCTTTTGGTCGTGATTGGTCAACTGTGATGGCTTCAGGGGTCCGAGGGAGCACGGTGGCTTAGTAGGTAGAGGTGCAGGCTGCAAGCCAAGAGGTCCTCGGTTCGAATCCCACCTGCGGCAACCGCGTTGTGTCCTTGGGCAAGACACTTCATCTCCATTGCCCGCTTGGGGGCACGATGATGCCGCGTACTAAGGCATACGGCACGTCGATGGTGCGCATGTCTTCAACCAATCTAACCCTGCTTGTGCTGCAGTGCAGAGTTACGATGTTGGGGAGCTGGCAGCTGCTCGTTGTTGCTCGGTGGTTCTCTCTGGGTACTCCGGCTTCCTCCACCCGTAAAACTGTCACAGTCATGATTAGCCATTGTGCATAAATATGTGACCTTAAACATCAATAAATAAATAAATAAATAATTCAGGGGTCCGAAGCCCAAATACCTTGAGCACAGTCTACAGGTCATATATATGAAGGGATTTCATTGTAACTTCGTAGGATCACTCCAGATTATGCCCAGATGACAATGCCCCCTTTTGGTCACGATCATTCAACCATGATGGCTTCCCGAGCCCAAAACCCCCAAAATTTAGTACAGACTGCAGGTTGTATTTGTGAAGGGATTTCATTGTAGCTTAGTAGAATGACTCAGTATAATGTTGAGATGAGGACATCCCCTTTTAGTTGCAATCGGTCTACCGTTATGGCTACACAGTCCTGAAGCTCAAAAACCTTTAGCACAGTCTACAGACCATATTTATGAAGGGATTTCAATGTAACTTGATAGGATGACTTGTTTTGGAATAATTTCACTGTGACATGGTAACTTTCGTTGACATACGTTAGCTGTGAGGGCCACATACATTAACTGTGAGGTCATATTAACCCACCTCTCAGCTCTTTAGTACAGTGTACACCTCATATTATTTTTATTAAAAACATAGCATACAGGGAACAGAAATTAACATGTTCCCAATTATCATAATTCTTGTCATATTTCATAATCCTTTCATAAACATTGAACATTATCCTTTCATCAAACACAACACACAGACAAGTTAAGCTGCAGTGTCATTGACACTTTCATTCATGGAGCCAGACACACACAATTGACACAGTGTTGGTAACAATAGCCTGGCTCAATAATTAAACACTTATCGAAACGAGAGGTGGACCATGTTTTTACAGGAGTAAAACAAAGACTAATTTTTGTATCCGAGTTCCTATGGGATGAAAGCGAGTAAACCGACTAATAATTTTATGGCTTATTTTCATAACAATAGGTTCAACTAGACTTTATGATTCTGGAGAATCATGGCTTTTCCAGATGAGATTCCATGATTTTACATGACCCCAGAGTGTCTGATGAATTTTTTTTAACTGTCTCACTGAAGTTACTTTTTTGATGTTATGAGAAAGATGGGTACAGTAGTCTCAAATGACTCAGTTTGATAAAGAAATGTTTAGGTAAAAGCCATCATTAATGGTGGAGGGGGCTAACACCAATATCGTCGTCCGAAAAGTTAATGACCGACAAAAGGAGTTATGTTTGTTTTACACACACCCACTGAGTGCTGTGGCTGTTTGAAAATGGTCCATTTTATCTCAAATGTATCCAAAATATTGATGTCTGGCAGCTTGTAGAGGGTTAACAAGTGCTAACAGGTATATTGGCCATTTTTTCTTAAAAATCTACAAGATGTTTTCAGAGAAATCCAGGGAGAACATGAATTTTAAAGCTTCTAAAGGGTATCATTGTTTATCCAGCCCAAAACAGGTTATGGTTGTTTTTTGAATACCCTTATTACTTACAAAAATAATTCTCAGTGAATTCTACTTCCACTTATGTTGATCTCTCCTCTTAAATTTGGGTGCTGTGGGTACACAAACACAGCCCATTTTACCACAGTGTTGATGTTTGAGAACCTGCATAGGGTTAACAAATGCTTACTGGAATATTTTGTACATGCAACTTGTAATGTCACACTAAGATCTGACAGTGGCCTATTTTTATTGAAAATCTACAAGATGTTTTTAGAGAAATCCTTGGATAACATGAATTTTTAATCTTTTGAGGATCATCGCTCTGTATCCAGCCCTAAATGGGTTAATGCTTGGTTTTGTGAATACCTTCATTACTTACAAAAATGATCCCCGGTGAATTCCACTTCCAACGAAGGGGGTTATGTTTATCTGGTAGGTACACATTGGGTGCCCAAGGACAGTCAGATTCTCAAAAATGTCTATGCTTGGCAGCCTCTGGAGGATTAACAAATGCTTACTGGAATCTTTTGTCTATGCAACTTGTAATGTCACTCCAAGACATGCGAATGGTCAATTTTTCATGAAAATTTACTAGATTTTTTTTTAGAAATCCACAGTAAATGGGAATTTTAAGCTTTTAAGGGGAATATCTCCTTAACCAGTCAAAAATGGGATAAGACCTAGATTTTGGAATACCCCTACTACTTACAAAAATGTTTCCCTATCAGTTCTGCGTCTGGTAAAAGAAGTTACGTTTCTCTGTGGCATTCCCCTTTGATGTTGTTGGTGTCCAGAAACAGACTATTTTTTTTTCAAAATTTTGACTTTTAGCAGCCCATGGAGGGTTAACAAATGCTTACCAGAATAATTTATCCATGCAACTGGTAATGTGACACCAAGACCTATCCATGGCCATTTTCTCTTGAATACTCTGCAAGGTGTTTGTCAAGAAATCCAGGGAAAACATGAATATTGTAAGCTTTTGTTGCGTATCACTATTAACCACCATAAAAGGGGTTAACACTTGGGTTTTTTGAATACCCATATTACTTACAAAAATGGTCATCAGTGAATTCCACTTCCAGCAAAGGAGATTATGTTTATCTCGCAGGGATATATTGGGTGCTGTGCATGTCCAAAAACGGCCCATTTCAACAAAATTAACATGCTTGGCAGCCTGTAGAGGGTAAATAAATGCTCACCGGAATATTTTGTCCATTGTCCATGCAGCTTGTAATGTCAAACAAAGACCTGTACAGAGTCAATTTTTCTTGAAAACCTACAAGATATTTTTAGAGAAATCCATAGAAAATGGAAATTTTAAGCTTTTAAGGGGTATCTCTCTTTAGCCTGTCCAAAATGGGTTAAGACTTCGACATTTGAATACCCTTACTACTTACAAAAATGTTTATAAATTGTGTGCTCGAAAAAAGAAGGCACTTTTCTTTGTGGTGTACCCATTGGGTGCTGTTGGTGTCCAAAAACAGCCCATTTTATCACAATTTTGACTTTTAGCAGCCTGTGGAGGGTTAACAAAAGCTCACCGAAGTATTTTGTCCATGCAACTTCTATTGTCACACCAAGACCTGAGCGTGACCAATTTTTCTTGAAAATCTGCAAGACTCATTTTGAGAAATCCACAGAAAACATGAATTTTTTTGCTTTTGAGGGGTATCGCAGTTTAACCAGCCCAAAACGGGTTAACGCTTGGTTTTCTGAATACCTGTATTACTTACAAAAATGATCCATGGTGAATCCGACTTCCAATAAATGAAGTTATGTTTATCTCTTTTGTATCGTTTGGAAGCTTCATGGGTCCAAAAACAGCCCATTTCATCAAAATTTTGATGTTTGACAGCCTGTGGAGGGTTAACATATGCATTGCCTAATATCTCTTGTATCTGAATGGTTGTCACAGACTGGTCTAACAATGATGATTATTTTAAAAAAATCTACAAGATGTGTTTCGAGACATTGCCTATAAACCCTAATTTTGACAGTTTTTTTTCCAATTCTGGTGAATTAAGGGTTAATCGAAAATTTCGCTTCAGTACATTTTTAGATTTTGTGCCCCTCTATGCATGTGCAAAATTTTGTGAAAATTGGTTCAAAAATTGCTTCTGAATCGTACGGACAAAATGTGTGGGGAACTCCCCCCACCCCCCCCCCCCCCCCCCCCCCCCCAAAAAAAAAAAAAAAAAGTAATAATCCATAGAACAAAAATAGTCTTTTCCAGAGGGAAAAGCCTAATAACTTTGCAGACATGGATTAGTCTTCCATTGAATGTATCCAAATTATTCATTTCCCCAGGGCAGTAAGCAATACTTCTATCTATAACTCCAAAAATATGTTTTTTACTGATGATATCCCTTGCATTTAATATGTGTTTTCCCTATTTTCACGCATTATATATATTTTTATTTCAAGAAGACGTGAATTTCAAATCATAATACCGAGCCCAAAAATTGTATACTGTTAGTCACGGTATACCGTATTTATTTTTGATGGACAGTTTTAACCGGCGGCGATTTCAATACCGTTACCAAGTTACTACCAACTGGTATACCATAATACCGTGCAGCCCTACTTTTGTGATCACAGTACTGTTCTTATCATTATGAAAATTTGCTTTGTCACGTTTCCATAAGCACTGGAGTGTTGCTGATTTTGTTTTTTTGTTACAGGTTAACAAAGACATAGATTTGGTGAAAGTATTTGTAGGGCAGGATGGCACAGAACAGAACAGCACCCCCAAAGGTTATCATTTACTGTTATCTTGAGTCAAAATAACTTGTGTTATAAGTATCATTATATTCTGTCAATATCTGTTTACCCTATAGTACAAGTCAAAATAAGTGGCAGGATAACCACTATAAACTATGTATCTTTCATCTTACATCATTTTCTCGAAAGGTCTCAGTGAGAGCTTTCTGGAAAATGATGTCAGATTCTGATCTTATCAGTGCAGAAGCAGCAGTATCCTTGGTTTATTGCAGTAATGCTACAACTTATTTTGATTGTACTGTACATGATCAAGACAAATATCTGAGATTTATTTATTTATTTATTTATTTATTTATTTATTTATTTATTTATTTATTTATTTATTTATTTATTTACAACACTTTCGACAGCCAGGGTCCCACCATGTTGGGCAGTTTTACAAGTGGAGGAAGCTGGAGTACCTGGAGAGAACCACTGAGCAATGGCAAGCAAATGTCAGACTCCCCATTGTGATAACTACACACAAGCAGGGTTAGCATTGGTGTGCAGTGCACCATTGATGTGCAGTACGCAGTAATACACATTTCCACCTTGCCCACACCAGGGCTGGGGCAATTGTAATCAGTAATCATAATCAGCTGTCATCAATTACAATTTTTCAAGTAATTGTGTGTAATCAGTAATCATGTTCTTTCATGATTACAAGTAATCAAAAGTAATTGATTACATCTATAAATTGACAGTAATCATGATTACTTCTGTGATTACTTTATGATTACTTTTCTTTAAATTGTGTGTACAAGCTTTTAAAAAATCTATCAAAATTTTTCTTTTGAAAAACAACTTACCTCTATATAAGGATAGTCTTATTGAAATTCTGTTATCTTAATTATTTGCTAAATCTCCCCGACACCTGATGGTGTAAAGTAATGTTCCAGAGTATTTTCAACTCAAATATCAAGACAGGGTGGGTGATTCAAGTGAAGGAGCTAATAGAGAACTACTCATTGGAGATCTCGGACCTAGACGTAGGGGCAACCCAGTTTAAAAAAATCGTCAGAGAAAGGGTCATGGAGGATGGTAACCTTAATTGGTGAGAGGGGGTCAAATCAAAGAGGTCTTTGGGTGGCCTACGTGAGAAAGAAAAGCCTGGTTTTGAAGAGTACCTTGATGGCACCTTTGGGGGGTCACTGTTGTTCAAGCTGAGGTCGCGGTCCCTGGAGCTGAGGGGAAAAATTGGGAAAAACAGTGAAAAGGAGTGCCAGATGTGTAATTTGGGCGTGGGAGAGACCCTCAAACACTTTCTTATAGAATGCCCAAAATACCAGTCTAAAAGAATAATATTCACTAAGAGTCTAATGGGGAAGTGGGATGTGAGAATGAAGGACATGTGGTTAGTGAGGGACTCAAAGGAGAGGGTTAATATGCAAATCAGAGAGATTGGGAAGAATGGGGCAAGGGATGTTATCAAGCAGTTTGTCTCCATGTGTTGGGAGGAGAGAAGAAGCGTGGGAATAGGGAGGCAGTTGGGAGCACAGGGGTAACCAAGGCCTTTTTGCCTGAGAACTGCGACAAATCAGCGGCCGGCCAAAGTGTTATTATTATATGATATTTTGTGCTATACAGAAAGTCAGAAAATGTGGAAACAGCTTGTAAAATTATCTGTCTTACCAACTTGATAATTTGAAGTTCACATCCTAACAGTTCTGAATAACTGTGGTCATAAATGCTCAATTGCTTAATGATGATTCAACAGTTCTAAACAATGAAAATTTAATGTGATGAATGAAAAGTTTCTGTGCGCCGAAGACGCACATGGACTATGTGGGATTGAAATCCCTTGCAACCCTAATAACTTTATTTGCTTTATAGTGTTATTTGCTTATAAATCCATGAGAGTCGGGAGCGAGAGCCAGTAAACTTATTAAGTTTGAGTGTGTGACTGGCAGTAGGGTAGTGGGTTGAGATCCACAAGAACCTTGAGCTGGAAAATACGAGGAATTTGCATAATTACAGGAGTTCTGCTCTGTGTTTGCTAAGAGAATGCAAATTTATGGTAATACTGAAACCGCAGTTTGGTGGTTATTTTAAAAAAAAGAAAAAGAAACCCAAACAGTCGCTGGTTTGGGAGCAGCCCCAGCATATTGTCCTTAATGGTTACAAAAATGATCAAATCCACCAATATGTGTTTTTGAAAGCTGGGAGTCATCCATCAGCCTACAAGGGAGAGTGGATGCTGAGTAATGGCCATCTGGTCTGCCTTTGGGGGAACAGATGACGGGGTGACTGGAGGAAAAAAAGCAACAATAACACACTCATTCCCTCAAGCCCTTAAAAGGGCTGTTTAATCTTTATTCAAATGTTTATTTATATAAAATGTACACCCTTCCCCAGTCAGACAAGCTTGTTTCAATCCTTGCTTGGTGTTTGGTGGTTTCCTGTATATGTTAACAGAATGGTAGGTTGCACCAATTCCCCCTACGCTTAGTCTACCATTTCCATGCATCTTCTTGATAAGAGTATTGCAAGAAAATTTGAGAATGTTCGATTAGAAAAGTTATAGGTAGAGAGAAAGATAGGTATCCACTATTGTATATTCTGATTGTTGCTATGGATGGAGTGAGGGGTGGGTTTCTTCGGAGCCCACTCCCCACACGCAGAGTTGCGAGGCAATCCTCACAGACTCAATCCTAAAGATCTCAATGAGTAGCGAGACAATCCTCACTGACTCCACACAGTTTAATTCTATTGAGTAATTTTAATTTACTGTGGCTTATTTTGTTTTTCTGTTGAAGGTTCGATGTTCATTCAGCTTCACCATTGATTCACTATCCTGGAGTATGTGGAGGGTTTTGTTATATAGGTCTTATTAAATGCATTTCAATCACGCTTTAGCAGAGTTGCGAGGCAGTCCTCACAGACTCTATCAAATTAATAAATTTAAATGTTTTCTTAAGATTCTTTATTTCAGTGTTCATCAAAGACTGTTTTGATTGTTAGTACTCTCTCAATATCAAGCTAATTGTCCTGCTGTCAACACAATGCTGTTTTTATTGTTATCAATTATATGCTTGAAGTTTGATAAGAATAAAGATCTAAGAGAAGGTGGTCACCAAAGATAATAAATATTTATTCAATAATGAGTAGCCATGTTGTCATTACAATGTTTTTACAATCTCTTTTACCAAAGATAATAAGTATTTTCCACAGGTGATTGGTGACAATAAACTCTCCACATACTGTACATGTGGGTGGAACTTTAATTTAATCTTTTTTGATTTGTCGATATGAGAAGGTATATTTCACCATGACCTGCTAAGAATAAGAGAAGAATCAATGGTTTTGCGCACTGCAGATGAGCAAGGATGGCAAGTCCCTTTTGACCCTCTTTAACAGTAGAATAAGGTTTCCTGCAACATGCCTGGCATGTCCAAGGAGGAGAAGGGAGGATACTCAGCAGGTGTCTGGGATCTTGGTGTTCTTAGTTATTAGTCGAGTTCTGTGATGTACTTTGGTATTTGATATTCTCTCTCGGGTGAAGACCTGTGTGAGAGGGGATCCTCTCCACAAAGGTGCTACCTCTCCCCAAGGGTCATGTGTCAATGTTTTCAGGCAAGTATAGTCTGCTGGTTGTAAGGTTATCTTGTTGTGCTGGGCCATCATTGGCAAGTATAGTCTGCTTCAGGCAGTTGTCAGAGGTTGAGCTGGCTTCTGCATGTGGACTTCTTTTACAGGAGTAGACCGAATTGAGTAACCAAACAATGGCCTCTTTCAGGGACCACCCAAAGAAAGACCCGAACTTCCCTGGTTTGGTGGCAGGCTTGCATGTTAATCTATTTGGCCGGGGGTCTGAATGCACACTAGTAGCGTTTACAAAAAGGGTCAGAGGTGGGACGCAGGACCAACGCTCGCCACCACCTCTGAGGATGGAGTGAAGGATGATCAGAATTCATAGCGGTTACAAGATATCCATAGTGGTTAAAATAATTCCGTAGTGTTATTGGGGGAAAGAAAAAACAAACATTTCTGTGGGTACCTGCTTAGATAGAGAAAAACTCAGTATGTTGAATACAAGTGAATGTATATGTCATAATTGTATCTGAGGTTATTACGTGATAGTTCACCATAGGTATCTCTGCCTGGTCTGGTCTGGTCTGGGTCACCATTCATGATTTCTCTTAGGCGCACTGGATTGCTATTCTGCCTGTTCTCGCCATTGGTTATTTATTATTAGTTATAGGTGGAGGCAGCCCATGATTTCTGTTTGGCGTACCTGTGTGCTATACTGCCTATTTTTGCTATCGGTTATTTATTATTTATTATTAGTGATAGGTGGAGGCAGCCCATGATTTCTCTTAGACACACCAGAGTGTATTTACTGTCTATTCCACCGAAGTAATCTGTTAGAATTTATTGGAATTTTTGTTTAGTTGAGATTTAATGATAGGGGAGGTTGTATGGCTCAGGTCCCAGGGTAGTTGCATTCGATCAAGATGATTATTTTGCTGCCAAGAAAATCTTAATACATGCAGTCTGCATCAGAAGGTGTTTTTATATACATGTCAAGTTGTACAATGTTGTTCTGTACATGTATAATTTCCATTGAAGCTTTCATTTTAATAATGATCAGCACTTTGTTAACAGATTTTAATACATTAGACTGACATCTCCTTACAACAATTGATTATAATCTGTATTGAGAAAATACTTGGCATTTGTTTTATTGTGGTGTTGTACACTCTGTTTTCAAAACCTAGAAAAACTAGTTCACACCTTGGTAAGTTTGTTTTGATATTGATTATAGATTATATCTAATCAGTGGTCACCAGTGAGATGTTTCTGCATTCAGAGATACAGTCGGAGAATTTTCTGTGTTCAGGGAGCAGAGTTTACTCAGTAGTTCAAGATATGCCGGTATATGTGCATACATGCCATTGGTATCCATAAGCATAAGAGTTATATTCTTAGAAGCAAAGAAAAAAACCTGTTCCTTGCATTGATCTCCAGTTATACGATCACAAATTAGAAGGGAGCAACGAGGCCAAATTTGGGGGATTTAGTTTGGATAGCAACCTCAGTCTAAATGGTCACGTAAACTCCATTATGGTTAGAGCTACTAAACATATCAATTTCCTGAAGATAATCAGAGGTGAAAATTGGGGCACAAACAAAGATGTGCTCCTAAAGCTTTACAAAACATTTATATGTCTGGTACTAGAATATGGTGCCAGACAAGTGACCTGAGCAAAACCAACATTCAAAAGCTACAGAGGGTTCAAATCCATTCCCTGCATGTAGCACTATGCAAGCCCATGGGGCACCGATAATGGAACTTCATGAGTTAGCAAAAGTAGAAACGTGTTTAAAAGACCTGCAAAACAAAACCCTCAATAGACTCCAAGAAAGTGAATTAGTTTAAACAATATTTATTGAAAATATCTCTATACAGCAAACATCATATTATACAAAACAAAAATAAAACAACATAATTGTAGATACATGTACATAGAACATGGTAGGCAGTATACAGTGAATATGATAAGCCCTGTAGTGAAGGGATTTGACAGAAAGCATAGTTCTTATTTTAGTCATCTCCCTTATGTCTCCAAAACACAAGAGAAAGATGCTACAGTGGAACACTGTTAATTGAATAGCCACGCTGCCAATAAAAATGATTCAATTAACCCTTTACCCAATGAATCGCCCTCATTCGCCCGCGTAATGTCCAAATTCAGCAGTTGAAAAAATATTATTTTTCAAAAAATTTCAACAAAACCATATCATGTAACCCCTCTTTGGATCGAGCTCGTCGAGCTCGTTCCAACGAGGGGTCACATGATATGGTTTTGTTGCAATTTTTTGAAAAATTTAAAAAAATGGTATTTAAAATAATAAATTTTGGTATCATCTGCATTGGGTAAAGGGTTTACAGTAGTATTCAATTAACAGGGATTGTGTCACTCTTCTGTATTCTAAAGATAAAATTTGCATTTATTGTATTATATCTTGTTTGACAGAGCTCCATGAGCTCTGTCAAACAAGATATAATAGATTAAATGCCTGTATTGGATGTGCTGAGGCCAAATAGGTCTATAAACAAAGGAAAACTGGGGAGAGTTAGTGTAATTTCTTGACAGGTTGCAAGACTTTTTATTCAATTAACATGAGTTTACTCTATAACCTATATTCAATTAACAGGTCAAATTTGTATTGAAGGTATGGTAAATGGTTTTGTGTTTGGAAATTATATTGAATTAACAGGGTTATTCAGTTAAGAGATATCCAATTAAGTGGGCTCCACTGTATTACTATTAGTAAACGAATACTAGATATTGCTCAAAACTGTATGTTGAGAGAAATAAGGCATATAGAAAGAAACTAGAAAGGAAAAAAAAGAAGTAAAAGATGAAACAGAATAATAATATAGATCAGAAAAATGAGAAGGACAAAGAAAGAAGAAGAGAAGAAGTGGAAAGAAGAGAAGAGAAGCCAACTTGGAGTCAAACGTAACTCGTTACTTTAATTATAGAAATTCTGAGAGTGGGTCACAGTCAACTACAGCACAAGTCAAAACAAGTCGGAGAGCAACCGCAATCACCTTTTGGAAAGCACTTTGCAAGAGCCTTCTCAAAAATGATGTCAGACACTGCTGGCACTATAACCGCAGAAGTAGCAGGGCACTCCACCCACCACAGCCATGCCACAGTCCATTTTGACTCGCACAGCAGGTGGCTCAACATGCGATTTTTCTAAGGTGTCAGACTATGAAGGTGTCAGTGTTGGTGAATTAATGGTACCGGTAGAGCGAAACGAGCACCGAACCCTTAACAAAAAAACTAAATGAGCCTGAAAAGCACAAGACGAGGGCATAGCTAGCTATCATAACTAAAGTCACATGACTAATCAAAATCTAGGGATCTATCAAAATTACTACGGTACATTCGAGACAAAAGTCAGTGAAGTTTACATCACATTTATTCTATGAAAAAAACAAGTTTACTTAAGTAATAGTATATTATTCATTTATGTATATATCCATTTCTGTGTTCTGTGAATAAAACAGGTTTGCTGTTAATAAGCTGTTAGTCATTTGGCAACGTTCCCGCAAAATACCAGATCCTAATTAGATATAGACTATAACCTTAAGTTTATTATTCACTTGTGTAAACACACCGGATCAGATTTTATTTTTTCCGACATTTGGAGATATAGCCCTATACACTCAACTACTGGTTTGTTCAGATTAAGAGACATTTAGTGTCATATATTTCTTTCTGATGAATAAATCTTTATTAATGATGAACTTGAAGTACATTACCAGCTGTAGGATAACCATTAGACATCTTTTTCCCAATTATGCTTTTGATGACAATTCCAGATGTTGTAATTCTTTTCTTAGAAAGCTTTTCTGTTGAACTTTGCAAGAAAAGATTACAATTGACGGAATTGTCTACAAAAGAAAAAGGGGAAAGAAGTCTTGTGAATATCCTATAAATTGAAGTCGCCAGTATAGGAATAATTATTATTGTATTTTATGGTAACTTAAGGCTCATTTTAGAATTTTAGGCATTGATTGCCAGTCCTATTTTACCAGTAAAACAGAACATGTTTACCAGAATAAGCAAGCACAGCTTTACTTCCCATGGTTCCCACAAGGACTAGTGTATTTATAAACTGTAGGAACTATAGGTAGTAGGAAAGAATGGTACACGAAAAAATGCTACAGGATTTCAGCAACCTGGAATAAATGGTACGGAGAGTAGGAAGAAATGATACAAAATTATCATTAGGCTTTTCCCTCTGGAAAAGACTATTGTTTTTCTATGGATTATTATTTTTTTAGGCTTTTCCCTCTGGAAAAGACTATTGTTTTTCTACGGATTATTATTTGTTTTTCCACGCATTTTGTCCTATGGATTAATATTATTTTTTTTTTTTCCTCACATTTTGTCCGTAGGATTCAGAAGCTATTTTTGAACCGATTTTCACAACATTTTGCACACGCATAGAAGGGCCCAAAATCTAAAAATGTACCAAAAAGCAGAATTTTCGATTTAACCCTTATTTCGACAGAATTGGTAAAAAAATGTCAAAATTAGGGTTTATAGGCACTTTCTCGAAACGCGTTTGTAGATTTTTTTAAAACATTCATCATTGTTAGACCTGTCTGTGACAGGACCATTCATATACAAGAGATATTAGGCAATGCATATGTTAACCCTCCACAGGCTGCCAAACATCAACATTTTGATGAAATGGGTTGTTTTTGGGCCCCTGCAGCACCCAAACAATACACAAGAGATAAACATAACTTTCATTTATTGGAAGTGAGATTGATCGTGAATCATATTTGCAAGTAATAAAGGTATTCAAAAAACCAAGCGTTAACCCGTTTTGGGCTGGTTAAACTGCAATACCCCTCAAAAGCTAAAAAATTCATGTTTTCTGTGGATTTCTCCAAACGAGTGTTGTAGATTTTCAAGAAAAATTGGCCACACGCAGGACTTGGTGTGACAATACAAGTTGCATGGACAAAATATTCCGATGAGCATTTGTTAACCCTCCACAGGCTGCTAGAAGTCAAAATTGTTATAAAATGGGCTGTTTTTGGACACCAACAGCATCCAATGGGTACACCACAAAGGAACGTGCCTTTTATTGAGCGCAGAATTTATACAGAAACATTTTTGATTTTTGTAAGTAGTAAGGGTATTCAAAAGTCGAAGTCTTAACCCATTTTCGGCAGGCTAAAGAGAGATACCCTTTAAAAGCTTAAAATTCCCATTTTCTGTGGATTTTTCTACATGCAACTTGTAGGTTTTCAAGAAAAATGGACTATTCGCAGGTCTTTGTGCAACATTACAAGCTGCATGGACAAAATATTCCAGTGAATGTTTATTAACCCTCTGCAGGCTGCCAAGCATTGTAATTTTGTTGACATGGGCTGTTTTTGGACACGCACAGCACCCATTGCATATCCGAGGGATAAACATAATCTCCTTTGTTGGAAGTGGAATTCACCGAGGACCAGTTTTGTAAGTAATAAGGGTATTCAAAAAAACAGGCATTAACCCCTTTTGGGGTGGTTAACAGTGAGACCCATCAAAAGCTTAAAAATTTCATGTTTTCCCTGGATTTCTGTACAAACATCTTATAGGTTTTCAAGAGAAAATGGCCATTGATAGGTTTTGGTGACACATTACCCGTTGCATGGATAAAATATTTCGGTAAGCATTTGCTAACCCTCCATGGGCTGCTAAATGTCAAAATTTTGAAAAAAATAGATAGTCTGTTTTTGGACACCAACAACATCAAATGGGAATGCCACAGAGAAACGTAACTTCTTTTACCGGACGCAAAACTGATAGAGAAAAATTTTTGTTTGTAAGTAGTAAGGGTATTTAAAAATCGAGGTCTTAACCCATTTTCGACTGGTTAAGGAGATATACCCCTTAAAAGCTTAAAATTCCCATTTTCTGTGGATTTCTCCAAAAAATCTAGTAAGTTTTCAGAAAAATTTACCATTCGAAGGTCTTGGAGTGACATTACAAGTTGCTTGGACAAAATATCCCAGTAAGCATTTGTTAACCCTCCAGAGGCTGCCAAGCACAGACAATTTGAGAAAATAGGCTGGTCTTGGGCACCCATAACACCCAATGTGTACCTGCGAGGTAAACATGACCTCCTTCATTGGAAGTGGAATTCACCAAGGATCATTTTTGCAAGTAATGAAGGTATTCACAAAACCAAGCATTAACCCATTTAGGGCTGGTTACAGAGCGATACCCCTCAAAAGGTTAAAAATTCATGTTATCCGAGGATTTCTCTAAAACTATCTTGTAGATTTTCAAGAAAAATTGGCCATTCTCAGATGTTAGTGTGACATTTCAAGTTGCATGTACAAAATATTCCAGTAAGCATTTGTTAACCCTATGCAGGTTCTCAAACATCAAAATTTTGATAAAATGTGCTGTGTTTGCATACCCACAGCAGACAAAGTTAAGAGGATAGATCAACACAAGTGGAAGTAGAATTCGCTGAGAATTATTTTTGTAAGCTGTAAGGGAATTCAAAAACAACCCTTAACCTATTTTGGGCTGGATAAACAATGATTCTCATCAAAAGCTTAAAATTCTCCCTGGATTTCTCTGAAAACATCTTGGAAGATTTTAAAGAAAAAAATGGCCATTTGCAATTCTTGGTGTGACATTATAAGTTGCATGGAAAAATGTTCCTGTTAGCACTTGTTAACCCTCTACAAATTGCCAGACATCAATATTTTGGATACATTTGAGATAAAATGGACCATTTTCAAATAGCCACAGCACTCAGTGGGTATGTGTCAAACAAACATAACTCCTTTTGTCGATCATAAACTTGTCGGGCGACGGTATTGATATTAACCCTCTCCACCATTAATGATGATTTTTACCTCAACATTTTTTTTTTATCAAACTGAGTCCTTTGAGACTACTACACCCACCTTTCTCATAACATCTGTGAAGGAACTTCAGTGAGACAGTTAAAAACAATTCATCAGACACTATGGGGTCATGAAAAGCCATGATTCTCCAGAATCATAAGGTTTAGTTATAATTTATAATTCTTTTTTCGTATTTCATATGTAGCTTTGGTGTGATGTCTAGATGGGAGCTATCAAATATTTCTGAATTTCATTGAAAACAATGGCCGACAGTGGTCATCTTGGATTTAGTATATAAATTCTCAACAGCTCCATTAGCACACCATACGGGCCACATCTCTCAACCAATCTTTTTCAAATTTTGTATGTAAATTTGGTATGATTTCTAGATGGGAGTTGTCAAATTTTCTGCATTTTGTTGAAAAACATGGCTTCCACCAGCCATCTTGGATTTGACATATAAATTGTTAACAATTCCATTAGTACACTTAACAGGCCGCATCCCTCACCTAAATTTTTACAGATATCATATGTAGCTTTGGTATGATATCTTTTCTGTAGAAACTTGAGTGAATGACTTGGCATTACTGAATCTTTTTATTTAGTTCAGTCCCTTCTTGGACATGTTGAGCTGCAGTTTCATTGATACTTTCATTACTATTATTACCATGACTGGAAGTGGGCGATGGGCTGTTAATGATTTTTGTTTTCATTAACACTCATCTCCTGCTTCCGGTTGTATGAAGTCATGAATTACTGAGTTTTATCGCCCTACTAAACTCGGTTAATATACTAGAGAACACCCACTAAAGTGGTAATAATATGTAATTAAATTACCCTGACAGTCACCAAATTCTTATTCATAAATCACTATGGGCTCAGTACATCCAATACAGGCTTTTAATCCCCTTGAGCTCTGTCAAACAAGATCTAATGGAATAAATCAATATTTCAAATAACTGTCTTCACTACACCTACATTACAAGACACAGTGTGTGAAAGGTGTGTTGTGGATGGATCACCCATGGAGTGGAGATTCGGCCCAAGCAATAATTGTAAATTTGTTGCAAGGCACAATAAGAACAGGCAAAGCTCCGGTCAACGGTCTCCAGGTTGAACCCAGAGTCCCATTGGCTGGGGCATTGCTTGTGCGTCTTATTGTAATGTGCAGAATTTAAAAGTGATACATCGGATGATAGTTCCACTCTGCTGGTGGTTTGTTTGCAATTCACTCTCCACACGCTGTAGTTATCTGGTAAAATACTAGCTGGTTTGCTGAACCACCCCATTCCTGATACTTCACGTACAAATGGCTGTTAGTTGTTTGGTCTATCACTAGAATGCCTTACTTTACCTGACCAGGTGGGGATAATACTAGGTGGCCTTTGTACCTGTGCTGGTTAGATTGTAGTTCTTGTCTATTACTGCAAATGGTAGAAAAGCACATTTAGCTTTTCCAAATTGGTGGCATTTCTCACCTATGTAAATATACGTGCCTGTTGAATACTACATGTATTGTCTCATTCTGACATTCTTATTCTTATCAACCTACCTCAATTGTTTACTACAGGCTTTCACTACAGTGGAAGAACCTAACTCGGATAAAATACTCTCTATTTTAATCTTTCCCAAGATTTGGGAAAGAAAAGTGGTGTAAAAACACCACGAAAAAATAAGCCCAAACTGGGTCGAGCGCCATCGGTACACACCCAGTATGGGACGCTCTTCCATAGTACAAATCCACGACTACCGTAAAACAGTGCGCAATGCATCAATTCGTCATTCTTTTGATTATCCACACACGTGGTGGATGTGTGCCATCTTTGCTCAGTAACAGTGATATTTTAACTCGTCGATAATGGTTTTCCTGTGACTGGAATTATGGATCTGAAGATCGTATAATAACAGGACTGTGTTTTATATATTCTCGTTTATATTTTCAACCACATTCTCATTGTATATTATTTACTATTCCGTTTTCGCAAATGTTTTGTTTTCGACATCACGCGATTCGACAATGAATTTTTCGGTTGATGAATTAATTGTTTTTGGAGTTAGGTGTCAATCAGGGACTGTCTGGAAAGGATTTCTTCACTCTGTTGAGGTCTGAATTTCTGTTTTGTTCGGTCCCTGTTGACCGTCTGGGTTCTGTCATGTACCCACCGTTTTTTTTCTGCCTCCTTCTCTCGTAGTTGAGGGTGTTCTTCTACTTTCTGTTTCTGTTGAGTTCACCTTTTTTCTTCTTCTGCTCTCACCTCTGTTATTTCAAGTTCGGTTCCTTTAGGGCAATTCCTTTTGCCCTTGCCTTGGTGCGTTCTCGTGGCCGTTTCTTTCGCACCCACGGGTGGTGTGGAACGCTGTCGTTTCGGGAGCCTCCTGACTCGACCACGTCTGGTGTGAGTTTACCCCCTCCATGGGGGATGTGCAGCTCCTCCCGTCCCCATGAGGGGGGGGGGGGGGACACTGTCATTTCGGGACCCCCGACTCGACCATGTCTGGTGTGAGTTTGCCCCCCTCCGTGGGGGATGTGCAGCTCCTCCCACTCCTGCGGGGGGGGGGGGGGGGACACTATCATTTCAGGGTCACCCGATTCGACCACGTCTTGTGAGAATTGCTCCCCCTCCATGGGGGATGTGCAGCTCCTCCCGCACCAGCGGGGGGTGGGGAATGCTGTCGTTTCGGGGCTTCCCGACTCGACCATCTCTGGTGAGAGTTATTCCCCTTCCGTGGGGAATGTGCAGTTTTTTACTGTGGTGGATCCTGCGGGAGCTGTTGGATTTCTGGTGAAGAGATGCCTGGTTCCGGGACTATGCGCCCTCTCCAGTCGACATCTGAGGCTGTCACTAGGGTTGTGACTCCTCCTTTGGAGGCCGAGCTTGGTGGCTCTCTCTGCTTTTCCGCCAGTTCCAACAGCTCCCGTCGTATCTGCTGCTACTGCTGTTCCGTCTACAACGTCATTGGGCACCGTTTTTAGCCGGCCTCGGCTTATCCCTGCAAGGGTCTGCAGGGATGTCTGTAGTGTGCTTGTGGGGTATCGGCCTCAGCCTTCCCCGACTCAACTCGGCGAAGTCGGATGGGGCTGCCGACTGAACCCCCTACTGTGTCCTCTCAGCCGTTGAGCACAGTAGTTTTATACCAGCAGTGGTCTGCTGCAGTGTCTGGTTGTGTAGACGTGGGGTATCGGCCTCAGCCTTCCCTGACTTCAACTTGGGGAAGCTGGAAGTGGCTGTCGGCCGGACTCTCTACTGTGGTCTCTGTGCCGTCGAGCACCACAGTTGTCATTGGATTCGGATGTTCTTAGTGGGACACTATGAACTCCGTGGCGTTTCCGTCCACTCATTTTGGCCACACGACCAGTTTTGGGGGACCTACGTCTTTTGTGGAGCCTGGACCTTCTGCCCTGCAGAGGTCCATGGTGACTCTCATGAGTTCCCGCTATGTTGATCCTCGGGGTGTGTCACACCCCTATACACGTCTGCCTTCAGACGTTTCGGCTGCCGCCCGTCGTCCCACGTCGGGTGTTTTGGAGGATCGTGACCCTTCGCTTGTTAAGAGGGTCAGAGGTGAAGCCACTTTGCCGGTTCGTTCCCCTGTCGAACCGGCCAGTACGGGCAGTGAACTTAGGGAGGCCCTCTCCTTACTCACTCAGGTTCTGTCAAAGAGCCTTCCCGTTGCTTCCAGCGAGGCAGCGAGTGGTTTCCAGGCGCCCCCTATGGCACCGCCTCCCGGGATTGGAAAAAGGCCGCTTTCTGATCCCCCTGGTGTTCCGACACCATGGGAGGCGACGGCTGGTTTGCCTACGATGGGCTATGTGTCTTCCGACTCAGGGGAAGAGTCAGACATGCTTGATGTCGAGAGCCAGCAGTCTTCGGACACCCAGGGTTGACACCTTTTTGCCTCCGGCGCGTTATCGTTCCTACGATTCCGCCAATCCGTCGGTCTACCAGACTTTGACGGTTTTGGATCAGGACTCCGATTCCCTCGGGCTTTCCAAGTCCAAGTCTGCCATCATTCCGATGATGACTCTGGAGTCCACATTGGGCTTATCGAGAGAGATGCTTGGTATGCTTTCTCTCTCCGATCACGTCATCTCAGCTTTAGCTGCTTATCTGCCTCCAGATAAGTTTGACGAGGTACAGGCTCCTTTGCGTGTGCTGTCCAAGGTGCTCATGCATCTTACTCACATGCCTGTAATACGGCTAATCTGGAATTAGTTCGAAGGGACTCTTGCCAGACACAGGCCAATCCCTTCCTGAGGAGCAGTGTGCTACTCTTCGATCTGCTTCTTTGGCAGGTCCGCAACTTTTCCATGGTTCTGTGTTGACAGTCTGGGATGACGTCCTACGTCATTCCAAAGATCAGCTGCTGTTTCTTCAGCTTGATCAGCCTTCTAGGGTAGGCAGGGGCCGTACCAAGCCTAACAAGTACCCTCTGCTTCCTCTGCGAAGCAAAGGGGCTGATCCTTCTGCCACCGCTTCTACTTCTTACTCAAGGGGTAAGGGTAAGCATCGGCAGTCTTGAGGGAAGTCCCAGGATTCTTCATTCAGTAGAGGAGGTGTTTTCTCCTCTCGCGAGCCTCGTCGGGGTTCGAAATGAAGGTCCTCACCTCGACTTGTCCCAGGTTGGAGGAAGGATAGCAGAGTTCGCAGACCGTTGGGCCACCATCACATCCGATCCTTGGGTGTTAGATGTTGTTCGGTCCGGGCTGCGAATATCCTTCCGAAGGCACCCCACTCTGTCCAGGATGCCTCTTCCAACCACAATTCCTTCAGACATTTTACGTCGGGAACTTTTGTCCACGGAGATAGACAATCTCCTGACAAAGCGGGCGATTGAGGACATCAAGAACATTAGGTCAGTGGGTTTCTATTCCCGCCTGTTCTTGGTGCAGAAGAAGGACGGCTGGTCTATCATTGCTCCCAAGTTCAGCATGGAGACTTTCAGGTTGGTCCTCCGTTCAATTCACCAGGCAGATTTCGCTTCTAGCTTCGACCTGCGAGACGCTTACTTTCACGTTCCAATTCATTGGGCGTTACAGAAGTATCTCAGGTTCGCTTTTCTGGGGCGAGTTTACCAGTTCAAGGCCATGCCTTTTGGCCTCAACCTGGCTCCTTGGGCCTTCACCAGACTGATGTCGCATGTGATAGCTTTCCATCGCACACAGTCCAGGGTGACTACTTCGGCATATCTGGACGATATCCTCCAGAGGCAATCCAATGCTGCCTTACTAGAGTCGGATGTCGCCACTCTGTTGAGCTTGCTCATGTCGCTATGTTTCAGAGTCAACGAGGAGAAGTCGGACCTGGTCCCTTCTCAGTCGTTTTATCATCTGGGGATGGCTTTCTGCACACAATTCATTTTGGTGGCGGTTCCCCAGGCCAAGGCTGTGATTCTCTCAGCTTTTGCTCTGACTCTGTCCCAGTCCACATCCGCGACGGCTCGGAGTATTCTCTGGCTAATCGGTCTCTGCTGTTCGGTGACGGATCTCATTCCTCTAGGTCAGCTGCGTGTTGGACCTCTCCAACACTTTCTGCTCAGTCGTTGGAGGCCGAATGTAGATTTTCTGGATCTGGTGCTTCAGTTTCCAGGATATCTTTATCCTCACCTTCTCCTCTGTGCAGATGTCCAGTGGCTTTCGCAGGGTGTTCCATTTGACTTACCCACGTCCGATCGCGTTCTGAGGGCAGATGCCAGAGATCTCGGATGGGGTGCGACGTTGGATCCTCTAGGTCTTTCCATTCACGGGATGTGGGACCAGGATCATGCAGCTCTACACATCAACCAGAAGGAGCTTCTTGCTCTTCTTCTGAGTTTCAGGCAGTGGATCCCTCACCTGTCGAATGGCCATGTCCTTCTGTTGTCCGACCATTCGATGGTGGTTGCTTACATTCGGAACCAAGGCGGCACGCACTCTATTCCAAAGTACGAATTGGCTCGGGATCTTCTACTGCTCGCTCAGGATGTCCACGCTGGGGTGGCTGTTCGTCACATTCCCGGTCGTCTGAACGTCCTAGCCGACTCCCTGTCCCGTCGGTGCAGGGTCATTTCCACCAGGTGAATGCTCCACATGGCGGGTTCCATCGATCTCTTGCGACTCGTTGGAACCATCCGGCGGACACTTTCGTGTCCCCATGTCCAGATGCTCTGGCTTTCGCCGTGGACGCTCTGGCCCTCCTTTGGGATGGTCTTGTCGGCTACACCTTCCTACCGGTTCCGATTCCGCCTCAGGTTCTTGTCCAAATATGAACCTGCAGTCGTCGAATCCTTTCGATCACACCCGTCGCCTCGGTGGGTGTGGATCAATCTGCTCCACTCTCTGTTAGCGGCGGTTTCGGCATGTCTCCTTCTACCTCGCGACTTTCTTTGCCAAAGTCGCCCGAGGAGGTTTCACATTGACCCGACTTCATTGTGCCTTCGCACATGTCTTTTATCGGGTCCTGTCTCCTCCATAGTGGTTTTTCGAGACACGCAGTAGAGTTGCTTTTCTTCTTCAAGGAGGCACTCACTCCACTGGTTTAGCGTCTGTGGCTAAGTGGAAGGTTCTTCTGTCGATGGTGTGCGATCACTCTGTTGCTTCTGTCACTCTTTCGATCACACCACTTGCAGAGTTTCTGGTATATGTTTGTTTCTGGGGGTCTCCAGCAATGGGTACAAGTCCATGCTTCGGAGACATTTTTTCATATGTGATACCGCATTGTTTCGACACTCATCCTTGCCTCTCCAAGCTTGTTCAGCTCTTTTCCTTTGCAGGACTTTGCAGTTTACTCCAAGATGGTCACTTTCTTGGGCGCTGCTCTGCTTGGGGGTGGGGGGCATTCGCACCTTTATCCTGGATGAATATGCGTTTTCTCACATGCCAGATCTCTCCTGCATCCATTTCTTGATGGATTTGTCTTGCTATTCGTGCAACTTCCGCTCATCTAGCTACTGGTGATTGTATTACCAATTGTTTTTTCTGCCATGAGGTGCGTGCATTGTCTTCCTCTTTTAATAACTCTGTCATGTTGTCGGACGTTATACTAGCAGCCTTCTGGAGAAATGCTACATTCTCCTTTTATCTGCGACAGTTGCAGGAGCCAACAGAGAACCTTGGGGCCCTCTTTCTTCGGCTCAGGCTGTTGTCTATCCCAGCCTTTCAGCATTTTTCAGGGTCAGTTCCAGCTTTGTGCTGTTACTGCCTTTTCTGTCTGTGCGTCGCACTTCACCATACGCCTCATCTTTCATTGTCTTTTCTAATGTTTGTGATGCTATGGTTTGATAGGCCTAGGGATCTCTTCCTCTGTCCACGGTCCCAGTGCTATTGAGTTATGTGTGAGTTGGTTATGTGATTCCCTCCATCCTTTTGTCTATTCAGCCTGTAGTCAACAATTGAGGTAGGTTGATAGGAAGTATAAATTTTATAGTATAGTAAATTTCCTTTCTTATTATACCTACCGAAATTGTTTACATGGAGGCCCTCCCATCTTCTTATTCGAGTAAGAATCCTTCCTCCCCACTGATCACATAACTCCTGTGTTGTTTGGAATCAAAAGAATGACGAATTGACGCATTGCGCACTGTTTTACGGTTGTCGTGGATTTGTACTATGGAAGAGCGTCCCATACTGGGTGTGCGCCGATGGCACCCGACCTAGTTTTGGCTTATTTTTTCGTGGTGTTTTTACACCACTTTTCTTTCCCAAATCTTGTGAAAGATTAAAATAGAGAGTATTTTATCCGAGTTAGGTTCTTCCACTGTAGTGCAAGCCTGTAGCAAACAATTGAGGTAGGTATAATAAGAAAGGAAATTTACTATAAAATTTATACTTCTTATGTTTCTGTCCTGAGTCGGCAGACAATACTTCTTGATAAACATTAATGAAAGTTACGTACCTAAGATAAACTATTGTAAAAACTGACCATTATCCATATACCTCAATTGAAACGAAGTACAGAATGGAGGTGGTTCAGCAACATGCAGTTATTTATACCCTTTATAATCAGTGACTCTTCTCTGCCATTTCTCCCCATTTTCTTATTATCTTCATTGTTTAAGTTATCATTAGGGAGCGCGGTGGCTCAGTGCAAGCCTGAAAATAAGCAGACTGTCATCTGCAAAATGAGGTCCCCAGAGGGTGAATTTGGTGATGTTACCCTGCACAGCAGGGTATCATCACAAAATTTACCATCTGTGAACCTCAGTCTGAATTATGATCTCAAGCCAAAACAGAAAGATTTACCTAGAGGAACAGTTGGCCCACTGTATGGGATAGCATCAGCAAATTCACCCTCTGGGGACCCCATTTTGCAAATGACTGGTTGCTTATATTCAGGCTTGGCTCAGGGGTAGACTGTTGGACTTCTATGCTAGAGGTCCCGAATTCGATCCCCCGACGACCCGCATTGTATCCTTGGGCAAGGCACTTTAACCTGGTTGCCCACATGGGAGCATGATGATGCTGTGTACTAAGGCATACTGCACGTCAGTGGTGCACATGCCCTGCTTGAGCAAAGCTTGAACAGAGTTAGAATGTTGTGGAGCTGACAGTTGCTCGTCGATGCTCGGTGGTTCTCTCTGGGTACCCCGGCTTCCTCCACCCTTAAAACTGTCGTGGTCACGATTAGCCATTGTCCATAAGTATGTGACCTTAAACACAATAAATAAATACATAATTTATCAATATGTATAATTATCTCTTATTTCCCTCTGTAGGGAGCGCGGTGGCTCAGTAGGTAGAGGTGCAGGCTGCAAGCCAAGAGGTCCTCGGTTCGAATCCCACCTGCGGCAACCGCGTTGTGTCCTTGAGCAAGACACTTCATCCCCATTGCCCATGTGGGGGCACGATGACGCTGTGTACTAAGGCATACTGCACGTCGATGGTACGCATGTCTTCAACCAATCTAACCCTGCCTGTTCCGCAGTGCGGAGTTATGATGTTGGGGAGCTGGCAGCTGCTCGTCGTTGCTCGGTGGTTCTCTCCGGGTAGTCCGGCTTCCTCCACCCGTCAAACTGTCACGGTCATGATTAGCCACTGTGCATAAATATGTGACCTTAAACATCAATAAATAAATAAATTTCCCTCTGTACAAACCTACTATCAAATCATAACTATAACTTCATAATAATATATATATAATTCAACATTATAAGGTTTGGATGGTAATCTTGATTGTATGTGTACCTGTCTTCTAGACTGTCTTATGTTCAAGTGCTTTACTGGTGGAAACAACCACATATAAGCTTGCAGCTTACTGTTGGATCCACACTTACTATAACTGTTCTAATTCCTATGGGATAAGTAAAAGTCATTGTAATCTAGAATCTATTTTGTTATTTTATGTGCTCTTGCAGGTTGAGCTGAACACTCAAACTCTTCAACGATATGTTGATCTGGAGAAGAAAATTAATGAACTTGAAGGTAAAAATGTCATGAAGAGCTTAACAATGAAGAAAGATCAGTTACAGGATCTCAATGCCACACTCGAAGACCTTCAAAAACATTATGATGAATGCTGTCAGCAAACGTAAGGATTTGTTGATTATGCTGAGTTGAAAATGAGAGACTGTGATCCTTTATCCTTTACCCAATGTGCATGATATCAAAATTTACTATTTTATTTATTGATTTTTTGAAATTTTTCAAAACATTTCAACAAAACCAAATCATGTGACCACTCAATCGAATGAGCTTGTTCGAATGAGGGGTCACATGGTACAGTTTTGTTGAAATGTTTTTTAAAACGATTGTTTTTTAACTGCTCAATTTGTAAATTATGAGGACAAATGTGGCCTATTCATTAAGTAGAGGGTTAAAAATAACAACATGATTTAAAAAAAACTTATACTGTTTCCAGAAAAGATCAAAATTTATTCCTAAATTACCAGTACTCATTTTGGTGTTCTAACAGTGGATTCCATTTAATCATTCTTCCCAAGTTTGCATTGTCTGTGTAAAGTTGAAAGGTTATCAGCCTTGTCCATGAATTTGAGCAAGTTATCCAACTGGAAAAGAAAGATTACACTGCCTCATACCCCAGGTAAATGACTATTCAGACAGATAAAGTTATATTTTATTTCCGCATGATGCATCTATGGATTTCCCATGCAGATTTTAGTTTTTCCCCATGTAATGGCCCCAAATGCTTTTTTTTCTGAGTGAAAACCTTAATATAATTTTCAAACACCAAGCCTTCAAATAAAAAAGGCCATTTACTGCTATACTTGCAATACAAATTTGCCCTGCTAATTGCATATGGGTCAAAGACAATATCCATGTTAATTGAAAAAAAAAAAAAAAAACGTAAGTTATAAGATACTGGAAATGCATACAGATTACCACAATATTCCCCTTTATCACAGACATTTGGGCCTCAAACCTCCATCGTAACCACATTCCAGTTAATTGAATATTTATGTTAACTCTTCCTAACATGAAAGACAGACGATACTTGCAAAGAAAATTCTTGCGTAACTGAATTGTTTCAATTTTTGCTTCAAAAACATAACTTATGACCCCTCATTGACATAAGTTCACTGAAATCCTTCCAATGAGAGGTCATAAGCTATTGTTTTGAGACAAAAAAATGAAAAACTAATGAAAATTGAATGGTGTTTTTTGTGAATAAATCTGGCTGGTTTTGGATGTTATGTTGAGGGTTAATTGAATATTCTACCAGCAATGTTTCTTTTCATTCAACAGAATATGCTTGTGTTTCTGTTTTTTGTAATTGCATTTCATGAGCAAGTGCATAGATTTCCAACTATTTGCCTTCCTTGCAAAACAAACCATCTCACTTGAATAGTTATCTGATTTCAAACAAGAATGACTTTGTGTGATTGGAAAATTCATGTGGTCTTGTACCTAACATACTTGGGAAATCTATCCAGTTTTTGTCTCCAAAGCATAGCCTCTGACCAAGGGCTTAAAATTCATGTGAGAATTAGAATCGATTCTCACAATTGATTCTTGCAAGAAGAACAATGAGAATCAAATAATGTTCATATGATGAGTCGTTGTCGATGCTGATATTGCCCAGCATTGACTCTTGATTTTCATGTCGACTCGCCGGAACATGTAGTATTTCCTATGAAAACATTACAACATGACAAAATTCCAATGTAAGGTCCACTGCAGAAGAGTTAAAATGATTGTCAATTTATCTGTTCAGAGAGTGAACTCAACAACAATAATAATGAGATAACTGACACAGACTTTAAGATCCAAGTAGATGTGAAAGTTAACTGTGTTACATCGGTTCCTTTGAACTCACTGACAGTGGTCGCACTTAATACAGTTAACAGCATACTTATTTGGACCTGTCTACATACATTAAAATTTCCTTTATAGAGATATTCCCATGCCATTTAAGTTATTACTTATCAACCAGCATTAATAAGGTGCACAAGTGGAGAAAAATATTCGACTGAAGAGGTATTATTATTGCTATGTAAATGTTGGCAGCAGAAAGTGGGGTGTGAATAGTCATCTTCAACTTGACTTTTGGTTGTCAACTAATCGACTCCAGAGTCGTTTCAACACTAGAATTAACTTCTTTCTTTCAATTGTTCATTTGATTCACATGATATATTTGAAAGTGTCCTTAAAAACATGGAGAATTCTGCTTATTTTGTGCATCCTCATAATATGGTAACATGTTGACTTAGCAGTGGTATCTAGTGAAGTCTTGGCTGACTATACAGGCAGCCAAGACTTCACTTGAAATCACTGCCAAGGTACTGTAACTTCCACCAGCAAAAACAACAAAAACGTGTATGTTTAAACATATGTGCTTTATATATATATATATATATATATATATAACTTCGTCAAATTGCCGTCATGCTCGGAAGTTTACTTCCTTCTAAGCGGCTTTAATTTTTGACTAATTCTAATTCCGTTACGTTAAGTGCCGAAGTGCCGTACCAATGTGTATCGCGTCATGGGAACGTAAAATTTAGCGTCACACAGATCCTGTAATTGTTGAATGGGAATTATAAAATTGATCGAGATACGCATACGTCTTACAGATCGATTTATTATTTGGCAAGTGGCCGCCTAGCTCCTAATCACGAACCCGTCTATAAGATCGCCGATACATTCCTTGGGTGGCAACAAGTAAAGATATATTCCGCATTACACGTTGTTCACTGTTTTTAATTGTAAATTATGGACAAACAATACAGTATCAGATCTTCCTTAGGTGGTAACAAGTGGATATATATTCCGCGTTTTTATGCGCAAATTTTGTTTTCAGCCTTAGAATTAGGAGCATTCAATCATTTATCTCAACCTCGCCCTGGTAACAGAGGCAGAAGCGAGTTCGCATGCAGTATTCACACATTCAACCATTCCTTGACCCGAATTGTTCAAACGTGTTGTTCTCCATATTCAAGTGTATTGCTTGTAAAATCCCCGTATCATATCTCCCTTGGGTGGCAAAGGTATGTTCCCCGTTTCATGTTGTTCCCTGTATCCGAGTCTATTACGCGCAAAATAACCGTAGCATATCTTCCTTGGGTGGCAACAAGTAAAGATATGTTCCACGCTTCACTTTGCTTTTTGTATTCAAGTGTAAATTATGCAAAAAATACCGTATAATATCTTCCTTGGGTGGCAACAAGTGAAGATATATTCCGCGTTAAAAAGCAAATATGAATTAGACACTATTTCTAAAACCTCGCCCTGGTAACAGAGGCAGAGGCAAGTAAGTTCATATATGTATTCACACATCCAACCACTCCTTAGCCCGAATCATTCAATCATTTAAAAGCGCACCTCCATATCTCCGCCCCAGTACCCAACCCGCGTCAATCAGACATGAATACCGCTGATGAAAAATAGAATCTTTTTATACCGTCCTTGTGTAGTAATAACCCCCCCCCCCCCCACCGATCTTTCCAGGGTGTGTAAATGTTTTGTCCCCACCCACTATTGCAGCATATATATGCCCCCCCCCCCCCACCACTGATCTAAGTGCTGTCTACACTGACAATCATAGGCTAGGATTCCATACACCCAACCCCTCCCCCCCCCCCCCCCATGCACACATGATGTACGCATTGACATATACCCAATGGTCATAATCTCACAACATATACACGATATGTTCAACACGAATGCCTTTTTAGGTGTAATTGCTCTATACACTAATTTTTATCCAAACACCCCCCCCCCCCCCCCACCCACCACCCCCCCCACACCCCCAAAACCACCCACCCCACCCCCACCCCACCCCACCCCCCCAGGTTCAGCAAGTTTATAAATGAGAATATTTGGAATTATTCTTGTCTGTTGAGCCCATTGGGTTCTAGTGTTTGAAGTTTGTTGATCCAAAATGCTTCACGACCCCTTCTGTAAGCTGTATTTTGTTGATTAATTTGTTCAATCCCAATAATCTTAAAATTCTTTATACTATGGTTTTTGGTCAGAAAATGATGTGGTATCGGTTCATCCATAACCCCAAGTTTTATTCTACTCAGATGGTTTTGCATTCTCTCATACAATTTTGTCCCCGTCTCTCCCACGTACACAACTTCATTGCACTTGTCGCAGAGAATCCCATATATCACATTCCTGGACATGCAGGTGATTTTTTTGCCTATGTGGTAGGCCAATACGTTCTTGTCTGCGAATTGTTTTGTTTGGAGCATAAACCCACAGATTGCACAATTTCTCTCGCATCTATCAGATTCTGTCCCTTGATTGTTGAACATTTTATTATGCTTGCTATGGACTATGATATCTCCCAAATTTTTCAGTCTTTTGTACGAAATCATGGGAGGTTTTTCGAATGCCAACTTCATGCGTTTTGGGCGGTGTAAAATGGGCATCCGCTCCCGCGTTATTTTCCCGATGTCGGGGAGGCACCGCGAGTAGGTGACCACAAATGGGACTCTTTCGCCGATTGATTTGTTGGATCGTTTTTCAAGTAACTGTTTACGCTCGATTTGGTCGACCTTTTTTAGTTGTTCGCTTACAGACTTTGCGTCGTAACCTCTGGCAAGCAGGTGTTGTTTTATATCACTTTTGTGGCATTCATATTCAGCATTATCGGAACAAATTCTTTTTACTCTAGAAGCTATTCCATATGGTATCGCTCTTTTAGTGTTGATTGGGTGATCTGACTTTGCATGCAGGTATTGATGCGTGTCCGTGGGTTTTGTATATAAACCGGTTTTAAGAAATCCGTCTTCAATTTTGACTATCGTGTCTAAGAATTCTATCCCATTTTCAGACCACCTTAAATCAACCTGTATTCTTGGGTGTATCGTATTTGCCAAAGAATGATATTGTTTCAGAGACTCCAACCCATGCGTCCATACTCCCCAGATATCATCAACGTACCGTACCTGTTCAAGGGGGTGTAACTTCGATGCTTTTGACAGTTTCTCTTCCCATTCACCCATATATGTGCACGCATAATTCATCCCTAATCGCGAACCTATTGCAAACGCCGTCCGTTTGTAAATAATGTCTTCCTTTAAATGAAAAATTGTTATTGTCCAAAACAGTTTCTATCAGTTTAAGACCTATCTCTGTTGGGAATAATTTTCTTTTAGAGTTTTCTAGTGCTTTTTTACATGCTAATATACCTTCATTACGTGGGACACTTGGATATAGTTTCTTGACGTCCATACAGTACATTATGCTGTTTTCAGGGAGTGGTTGGGGTATACAGTCCAGTCTGTTCAAGAATCAGGCTAGAGGCTGTATTTATGAACTGATCTTCACGAAACTTCTTAGGTACCTTTGTTATCACCTTGCGATGAGAACGAGTGTTTCTGGGTGTGGTCCAAAATTCAAGATGGCTGCCAGTGGCCATTTTGTACCGAAATTAGGTCCAATCATTTTTTTTGTCACAACTACTATACGGCTTGTATTTATGAACTGATCTTCACAAAACTTCTTGGGTACCTTTGTTATCACCTTGGGACAGGAACGAGTGTTTTGGGGTGTTTTGGGGTGACTTTGTTATCACTGGTGCTATGAGAACAAATATTTTTGGGGTTCAGTCAGACCCACTCTGGGACTCCAAGATTTCTTTTCTAGTTTGGCATCTGACTGTCGCCCACCTTTACAATACTTTACCTATACATTTGTAACAGGCTGCGGGTCAGTATTTATGTACAGACCATTACAATACTTTATATGTACCTTTGTTATCAGGTCATTACTAGATGTTTGTCATTGCTGTGTCAAATACTATACATGTACATGTCTTAACAAGTTGAGCTACAGAGTCATTGACACTTTCATTTTTTCATCTTTTGGATCAAAAACATAGCTTATGAACCCTCATTACAACCAGCTCAACAAGCTCATATTTTTACACTATAACCCAATGGCGCAGACTAGCTGGTGCTAACTCGAAGTTATCAAGGGCCAAACACAAATTTTGAACCCCCCCAATTCCCAAAATTTGCTTGCAAAACCGAAAATTAAAAGCCCTATCTGGCCCTCCATATATTTACTCTCCACATATGCGCAGCTGTTGGGAGGTGACTGGAATTGGCGCCAACATCATTCTTTGTTTGGCCCTAAAGACAGCAACAATGAACTGACATCTGTGCTTTACCCCTTTACCCAACGCAGACAGCATCAAAAATTTGTTTATTTTAAATATAATTTTTACAAAAAATTTCAACAAAACCATATCATGTGACCTCTCGTTGGAACGAGCTCGCTGAGCTCGTTCCAACGAGGGGTCACATTATATGGTTTTGTTGAAATATTTTGAAAAATAATATTTTTTCAAACTGCTGAAGTCGGACCATCCGGTAGCTAGGGAGATGAGGCCTCAATCATCGGGATGTTCAGAGAAGGGATCCGTCTCCGACACATCTTCCCAGGAGCAGCATGCGGCTAAGAAATGGAAGACCCCTGCTCCTCAGGCCTCGATGATGGACTTGCTGTCGCAAATTGCGCAGCTGATCGCAGCATCCCAGCAAGTGCAGGTGCAGTCTCCCTCAGACTCAGAATCCGAGCTGTCGGACTGTGCTGAGTCGGTCCAGTTGTCTGTTCACGCAGATGCAATGGACCAAGATTCGCCACTGATTCTCTCGGATGGTGAAAGGGATAAGAAAAGGATTACCCTTCCCTTATGATACAGCACATGGTTGCGATGGTATTCATCCATCAATACTACCCTGATTTTGTTCTGCCAAATCAGAATGCTGCGACGACAAGAGAAACTGCTGGTGTCCTTGGACGCAGACTTTATCCAGACAAAGGAGGAAGTCCTTTCTTTTCCGGTTCAGTCTAGTCAGGTGTCGCAGGCCTCCGGCCATATAGACGATGCCGTATTTATCCTCTTGAGTGCGAGGAAGAAGGCGGTTTCTTATCTTCATCTTCTATATACATACCCTTTTTTTGAACCACGTTCATTTAAAAGCAGTCAAGGAAGATGTTCAGAGAGTTTGTCTGCTTTTGGATGAGCAGGCCGGGGATCTAAAGATATCCTTACCTGTTTCATTCGCTATTCGCTCAGACACAATTGAAATGGAAATTTCTTCAAATAGAGTGAATTTGGACGTTATGTCTTACGCAGATCACCTTACAAGAGCTATGATGCAACATCTCAATGAAAGAATTTGAGGACGTTCATACCTCTCTTAGAGTTCTTTCCAGGGCAGTTATGTATACTGCGTATAACTCTGCTCTAAAGGGTGGCTAATATGGAGTTAATCAGACGTGATGCTGCCCTTGCGTCGTCATCACTGATAGATGACAAGGTGAAAAGCTCTCCGAGTCGCTCCGGTCTCCTGACATATTATTTTTTTTGTTATTCTATGAACAGGCTACTAAGAAAGCATCTAGTGCTCTGCTTTTGAAGTCGGCGTATCAACGACCTGCTTCAGCAGACAAGAGTAAATGAGGGTGTTCCAGATAATAATCGTCAAAAGGAAACTCCTCATGAGGATACAAGAAACCCTCTTATAATTACTCTGGATGTCGTCAGTATAGCGACTTGGGAAAGGGGGCGTAGGTCTGATCGGGGACTAGCGGTTAGACGCCCCAGGCCAATGAGACGAGGTTCTTCACTGGGAGGAGTGGTTTCTCCTCCCATAAGCCTCGCAGGTCATACAGGTGATGTTAAGACCTCTATTGCTGGCCAGTTGGCAGAAGGTTATCAAGCTCCACAAAAAAATGGATAACTGTCACGGAAGATCAGTGGGTGAGAAGTGTAGTCTCGGACGGCTTACAGCTATCATTCCGAATGAAATCCCCACTAACAAGTTGTCCGCTTTGGACAAATCTTCCATCAGATCCTTGCATAAGAGAGCTTCTCCTAGCGGAGGTACAGGCTCTCTTATCAAAGGAAGCAATTGAGGTTGTCAAAAATCAGGATTCTCAAGGTTTTTGCAGTCATCTGTTCCTCGTACCGAGCCAGACGGCTTGCGTTCCGACCGGTAATATACTTGAGCTGGATAAACTAGCTTATCGTGGCTCCAAAAATTATATATGGAGACCATTCAGTCAGTAAAGGCAGGTGTTCGAGTGAACGACTATGCGTCAAGCATATATCTAAAGGATGCATGCTTTCATGTCCTGGTACATCCGACATTCAAAGGTACCTGCGGTTTGCCGTACAAGGGTGGGGTGTATCAGTTCAGAGAAATGTGTTTTGGTCTGAACCTGGCTCCCTGGGCATTCGCTCAAATAATGAACTCGGTAATGTCATACTTCTGAGCTCATTCGTCTGCGGTAACGTCGGCTTACTTGGATGACCTTCTACAGGGATACGACAACAGAATTATTCTTCAGATCGATGTTCAGAGTCTGCTTCTATTGCTCACGTCTCGATTTCATTGTAAACAAGAAAAAGTAGGATCTAGCTCTGTCCAATTCGTCTGTTCACTTGGGAATGAGCTTTGAGACTCGACCAATCTGGTTCGTCTGCCGTAAACCCAGACCAAAATCAGTCAGTTATGCTTGCTTTTGACTACACTCAGATGCATTAACAGTGAGGGAATTCATGCGACTGTTGGAGCTGTGTGGAGTGGCTGTGGATCTCATTCCGATGGGCTGCCTGCGGCGGACGTCCCCTCCAGATATTCTTTACGCAGAACTGGAGTGTGAAGACGCTTTTGCTCGAACCGGTATTGTTTTTAATTAAAACAAGGGTTCAGATTTGGGTAGATATTCAGTGGTTAACTCAGGGAGTTCCGCTGCAACTGCTGGATCCATCTTTCACGATTATGATGGATGCGAGTCAGATGGGTTGGGGCGTGACCCTAAGTCCTGCAGACTTGAAGTGTCAGGGTCTTTGGGACCCTCGGTTCCAGGAGAAACACATAAACATCAAAGAGATGATTTCAATATGGCTAGAGCTACAAACATTGGATTCACATAATATCGGACGTCCATGTTCAAATTTGGTCGTACAACTTGACAGTAGTAGCATACATCAGGAACCAGGGCGGCACCCATTCATTTCCGTTATGCCAACTAACAGAGAATATTCTCCTATACGACATGATTCATCATGTTCAGCTTTCTGTCCCGTCATATACCGGGTCGTCTGAACATACTAGCAGACTTGCTCTCTCGGAAAGGTCGCCTGTAGCAATTGGAGTGGACAACAAGCGAGTATTCGGGCAGATTTGCTACCAGTGGGATTGCCCCATGATAGATCTGTTTGCGATGCACCGGAACAATCAGTTACTGACGTTCATGTCGCCATGCCCAGACCACCGAGCGTATGCAGTAGATGCTCTGTCCATCTCATGGGAATGAATAATAGGATATGCGTATCCTCCAATTCCGTTGTTTCAGTTGATTATGTTAAAGATCAAACAGTCTCATGAAATCATTCTAGTAAGCACCTCTGTCGTCACAGAAACCTTGGATCAATCTTCTCAGGTGTCTGTTATGTGACGTTTCCCGGAAGCTTCCTCTGAGAGAAGACCTTCTTTATCAGGGGGAAGTATTTGTTCTTCATTTCCTTCTCCACCCTTAGTGGCATTATGGAGTCGGTTAGATCTGATGGAACCATTGTGGTTCCTATATTATTTGATGACTAACACAAGAACGATTAAAGTAATGCGGGTAAGGAGGGTTCGATATGATTTTTAATCCCCCCCCCCCCCCCCCCCCCCCCCCCCCCCCCCCCCCCCACCCGCCAATGTGTTAAGAGGCGATTACCGGGCAAGACATAGTTTTATTCCCGTAAGCCTCGTATGAGTTTAAATACATACATGCATTTCATGACTTCTCGATTGGCGGCTGGGTCGTGTTTTATGGCGACCTCATGGGCACATCCACTTTTTAGTTGGTTGGTTTCCTGTGGTTGTTCGTCTATATGTCATATACGAGTGCATAATTCGTTATCAATAAATTGCTAGTCTTTGGGTACCTGGAAGGCTGTCTAGTCAGTTAACTGGTATTCAGATGATTACATGCGGAATTTCAATGCTCACACGCATAATTAATTAATTATTAGGCAGACGCATTGTTGTATATTATGGGCCTTAGAAGTAATGAATTATTTCAGGGGCAGTCCATGTCGAGTCTGTTAATCATAGCTCGATCCATTTCTAGATCCAGGTTTCTATTAATGTCGGTACCCAATTGAATACACCTTGTCTTTTACTCTCGTACATTCACACATTTCTAGATTCTTAGATATCGGATAGTACACGTTGGGGAGTGTTATTACTGGAGTTTATTGTACACCTGAATGGGGTCGCCTGTGGGTTACCTTGGAAGTGTGTTTACTCTCTAGAGATCGTCCATTGTGATTCTATTGGACATGTGTATGTTATATATTATATCACCGATTTTCGACCTATCTGTGTATGCCGGTGTACGTTACAAGCGGGCGATATTAATTACTGGGATCGCCGCTATAGCCTTAGCTTCTGAAGTGGCATTAAGCACCAATTTATGAATAATAATTAATACCTAAGTGCCTGTTCGATGAATATTTATATTGTTTTTTGGGTACCCGCTTTTACTGATTCCAGAGCTCTCCCCTTTTTCTTTTTGAAGATTCCTTCAAAAAGGGAGGGGGGGGGATTTTTTACCTCTCCTCTGGTTTGATAAGTATGTAACTATGAGTGAAGCTGTTTTGTCTGTAATTATATCCTGCATACAGCTTGGGTTTATTGTATATGGCATATGTTTGTGGGAGATATTCTCTCATTTTCAAATACGCCATCCTAATTTTTGGGGGCTTAGTCTGGGCTAGCCTTAAAAATTGGGAACTCGTTACATCCAAATTAGCATAGTCTTCATGCTAAGAATACGGAATTATTTGAACTGGGCTCCTTTTTATGGTATGTCTTCTCTATTACTGTATAAAGAGACATACATGTAATTCCTAATAATTTTACTTTCCTTTCACCTTAGATTACAGGATTGGAACTATGTTGATCTACTAATTCTGAAGTCCTTAGCCCTCTGCCTTTTTACGATTCAGCTAGTCTGGGCCATTGGCTTATAGTGTAAAAATATTATAAATTTAAATTTAAAGTAATTTGTATATTTTTGTACTTAACAATGGCCCAGCTGGAGATGGCCCTCCCATGAGTGGGCACTCATTCCTCCCCGCTGAATTATTATGTAGTACTCTCTTCTACAAAAATAATGTTGGCGCCAGTTCCGGTCACTTCCTGATGGCTGCGCATGCTCAGAGAGTAAATGTATGGAGGGCTATTTTGCAAGCAAATTTGGGAGATTTGGGGGGGGGGGGGGGGGGGCCAAATTTGTGTTTAGCCCTTGATAACTTTGAGTTAGCACCAGCTAGTCTGGGCCATTGGTAAGTATACAAATATACAAATTACTTTAAATTTATAATTTTGATGAGAGATCAAAAGCTATGTTTTTGGTACAAAAATGAAAAATTAATGAAAATTGAATGGGGTATTTTTGTGAATAGCACTGGAGGTTTTGTCTGTTACTTCAGGTAAAAGGTTAATTTTCATCCTTTGGAAAGTTTACCAAAGCTTCACTTCATCTTGAAGATTTGAGTATGTTGTTTTGGAAGTGGCCTCTTCCTTCCACATTCAAATGTGAAGGATGCTGAACAAAAACTGAATGCTGGAATGTGATGAAATGGTGTACGGAATATATTAGTTTTTATGGAGAGAAATATCTTGTCATTGAATTACTTCTAATGAGAATGGGTCTGTATTGGATAGCAACTGAACAAACAGATTTAAGAATGTTGGTGAGTCAATGGATAAAGAATCCTATCGCTATGGAATGGTTCTGTTGAAGGAATTATTGTGCTGCTTATTTCTAGCTAAGTGTAGATTTTGCTTGATACTCCAAAGATCTGTATATATTTGTCTATGTTTCTAGGGCAAAAGAAAAGGCAGATGTCGATAATCTACACCAACCTAGTGTGAAGAGTTTTTTCAAAGACAAGCAATCATTTGATGCTACTTTATCAAAAGAGCAGGTAATGTCTTACATTGATAATCATCAGTCTTCAAATTCCAGATTTGTTTGTCTGCACCACTGATCTCTATGTGACTGAATTGCTGGAACATCAGTGAGAAATGTTGCCACTCAGACTGCCCCCTTGAGATGGAATCAAGTCAATTCAATAACTTCTCCCAATGGATGACATTTGATGAAGTGAAAATTGTTATGCTGTGACTGTAGTCGCAGCATAACAGGTTCCACTTCATCAAACATCATGGGTTACACAGTATCAACTTTCCAATCTCGGCACTTGTTTTTTGTCAATAATTACAAAAATATTACATTAAATATTCAATTTGTATTGCCGCGAAAAGTGTGCACATCATGGTGGATGCGGGCGATTCGTTGGGTAAAGGGTTAACTTTTAACAAACAGCGATGCTAATGTAGGGCATATGCTTACAAAAAACATTCACAGCTAGTATTTTTCGTCCTATCATCTCCGTTTTTTGCCCGACTGTTTACAGTCAGAGCTATAGTCATGACTTTTGTCCATCGTCTGTCTGTCCATCTATCCATCTGTCTGTCTGTTAACATTTAGATTTTTTGTTAAAGTTTGTGTTTAAAGTTTTTTAGTCAAGGTTAAAGTTTTTTTCTTTTAAATTAATATTAATTACTATTGATTGTATCATTCTCATTATGTTTCATGTTATTTTGGGAATATTTAACCCTTTTCTTGTATGGCAATTTGACTAAGAACCTCCAGGTTAAAGTTTTTGGTTAAAGTTTTTTTGTTTTTGTTTACAAAGTTACACCCTTAATTCTTAAAGCAGTTTAGCGCAATGTCACTGTTTCACATTTGGGACAATGTCTACTGTCTACTGAACCTTTCTACAGTGATTTTCATTAATATTGGCATGATTTTAACCCCTTTTAAACATGTTTTCAGACTTAGTTTCTTTGTATTTGAAATTAGGCTTTGCCACATACTTTCTTACTTTAATTCTTGCATGGTCAATACAACTTAATGATTGCATTTACATCAATGATTTCTTTTGTTGGTTTTAGGAAATATTTAACCTTTTTTTTACAGTCAATTTTTCTTAGTATTCCTAGCTTAAAGTTTCGGATTAAAGTTTTGCTTTTCAAGGTTGTACCTTTTATTGTTCAAACACTGTGTTACAACATCATTGTTTTTCATTTGGGGCAAGGTCTACTGATGCTGTATACAGTGGTTTCAGTTAATATTTGCATTAATTTAACCCTTTTCAAAATGATTTTTGAATTTAGTTTCTTTAAATTTGAAATTAAGCTTCTAACACATACTTTGTCACTTTTTGTTCTTGCATGATCAATACAACTTTTAATAATAGCATTTACAGACCTGATTTCTTTCACTTGTATGCAGATTTTTTCTCATTACCTGAGCTTCACAGTTTGAAATATAAAGAAATGCCTTCTGCAGCATACTTCTGTTGTTTTACAAAAGTAATACAGATCGGAAGGAAATGGGAGTGAGGGACTTTGATTCTGTCTCCAAAACGTCTCGGGAGATGGGTGGAATCAATCTGCCCCTCTCTTCTCCCCATGTTATCCAGAAGATAAATCCAGTTCTAATTTAAATGCAGTATAAACCATGCACCAGCAACAGAACTGTAATTACTGCTTCGAATAAACATATTCAGTGTACTGAACATCAACAAAATTTTCCAATATTAAAAATAGAACAAACGACAATGAGGTCAACACGTGCTGCTGCAGGGTTTCACAAAAATTAACACATGGACCCAAACACTGTCAGAGCATACCGGTTTTCAATATTATTTTTCGATAAACATCAGCAGTGTATGTGGGGAGGGCATGCTTCCAAAAACAAAAATAGAAAATACGAGAGGAACAGTGGAGCTATTATAAATACCAGTCATTATTTTTTCATATTCGCTTAATCGCTTTTATCAAACGTAGCATTTTGCGTTGCACATCTGGTGGGGGAGCCCGAGAGGGACACTTCTAAATCAATAATTTAAACTTGTATGTCAATAATTCGTATTCTTCCTTCTAAATAATAGCAACTGGTTTGGGGGTGGGCTGTACAGGCTTGGAGCCAATATACAAACCACTCAAAAATTGTTTGCATTTCATCGCCTTTGAATGGCTACATTGGTCCGTTTTGAAAACACTGAAGCCAGCTCAGGTTTTTTTTTATCTAACAGTAACAACACAAGCACATGGCTTGATTACTGTTCAACATAATTTGTGGAAACATCAAAACTTTTCAAGTACCGGTAGATGAAAAGTGATTTCTTCTCAGGGATTTATTGGGAAAGTGAATAAAAACAGAACAAACAATCGGAAACTTTTCATTTCATTCATCCGGTATGTTCATTTTATTCATTTAAGCTGATGATTAAAGTCAGCATATTGAACAGCTATTTCTTCTTTCCCATTTCTGAGGTACCCCCACCGTTCGGGTACAATAAATTTAATAACCGGTGCAGTGTGTTTTTCAAAATTTCCACCCACATTTGCTGTCCACGTGTATTTTGGCCATTTTCGAAGTTTTCGGACACTGGAAAATTTAATTATTTTTTGGCGTCCGAAAATTTAGATGAAATACTGTACTAAAGAAATACAAAAGTCCAAATTCTGCTGACGTGTCATGAACATATTAAAACGGGAAAGAATGGGCAAACACTGAATGGAATCTGAAATTCAGATTTTTCCAGAGCAGTTGTGCATCAAGGGAGATTACTCAAAACACACGTGCATTTCCCAATACGAATGACGTCTTCATTCAAAGTAAACAAACGAAGTCTTTGCGGTCCGACACGTCCAGCTTATTTTGTGTATTGAGTTGGGCCTATCCATTTATTAATTTCACCCACGGGAGATCGGATAGTGATATGAATGAAAGGGCTTCGCCGCAGTTGAAAAATAAAGTGATGTTTCCCTTTTTTTAAATATCAAACTTGATCGCTTGGATGTATACAGGTTCAAACTATTTTTAATAGGCGTGGTCTTTGGGAGGGGCTCTTTGACAGACGGCTGATGACGCTACAAGTGCTGTGTAAGTTCCATGCCGAGTTGACACCGGAAGCTTGCTTCCATTCTGGTTTGTTTTTGTTTCCCTTCTGTTAAAAAATTTCTATCGTAAAATGTTAATTTCTGTCAAAATTACTCACAATGATACCATAATACGAGGGTGGTCAATAATATCTATGGAAGACGACAGTACTTTGGGGGGGTTGGTTAAAAAACTGTTCGCCGGTGAGTTTGATAATGACAACGATGATCCAATACCACAGAACTTGAATCCATTCTTGGAAAAAGGTGAGGGAAACACACACTCTCAGATTTACACTGAACTCTATGTTGGTAACAGAAAAAATGGAGAATTGGAGAAAATAACCGAACATGCAACAACCAAAGAAACTGTTAACGTGTTTGGGAGATACTTAAGAATTGACATTAAGGAAAAAGTCAGAGGTGAAAGTGCTTGTGAAAGCACCCCTCCGGTGGAAAGGGATGCTTTCAAAATACTGCTAGACAACAGCAAAATACTTTGTTGGCCGGAGAAAAACTCTGGTCACAAACTGAAAAAAAACTGTGTGCTATTTAATGACTTCATCGACTGGTTGAAAAATCAAGGCCTCGGGTTTATGCCCGGCTGTGTAAATACTACTGGGAAACTGTTTTGCAAGGAGGTAACTTCAGCAATTTGGTATGCTGACCCACTACAGAGTCGCTTGGAGGAGCGAAGTTGTTTGCTACCAAAAACATTCAACAGATTTTTAGGATACAATGACCCAACGGCTCACAAACACAAAGCTCCCCAAATAAATACCAATGAAATGATGACCCATGCCACAACGCTAGATCGAATAACTGAGCAGCCATGGATTCAGGCTGCTGTGTGGGGTGTGGTAAAGTCAGCTATTCGGGATCTTGCTGAGTGTTTTCACAAGTATATTGCCTATCTTGAAGTAAAGCGCCAAGTAACGGCTGAAAATCTATCTTCAGAAATTCCAATTCACAGCGCATCCAGCGAACACATCACCCCATGTATCGGGAAAAATCAAATAAAACCAACACTCGTAGCCAGATACAAGGAATTAGTTCAGCTGCTGACTGCATCAGCATTATATGAGACCATCCACATTGATGACCTGACACCTGATGACAGCCGACAGAGGAGGTACTTTTTGGATAAAATCCCGGAAGCCATGCCCTTCAAATGCTTCATATTTAGCTACTCTTTCGGAAACAACCTCGGAACATATCACTTCATGTGGAAAATTCCAATATCAGATTCAGAGGGTGATATATCCAATGAAAACATTAAGATTTGTGCAAAACTGCGAAGTGAGATGCCCCTCTTTCACACTCGTGCAATGAGAAAGAAGTTCATAGCTAAATGTGGACGTGTGTGTGGCACAAATGTTGGTGCATTGAGATGGATCTATAGGGATCTTACTGGTGATGCTTCTGCAGCTGTAACTTTGGCCACCGAAACAACCGATGAGCGTATTGCTATGGCCTTCAGCATGGAAGATCCAGACATTATTACAGATTTACGTCACCATAATCTTGGCAGACCCCCCAAATATGACATTTTCTTCAACAATTGTAAAACATATTTAGAAAATGTCGTTGAAGAAGCATGTCATGAGAGGCGTCATTCTAGTGATGATCAACTAACTTATCTGGCATCCGCCATTTCTGTGCCTCAGCTTCTGAGAGATGTGAAGAAGCTTTGTCCAGAAGGAACTGAAGTTCCAAGTGAACAGTGGTTAAGACTGCAATTTGCCCCCAAAAACCCTCACACAGAGTCTTCCCTTCAATACACTGGAAGACTAAATGTCAAGTTTATGGTGCAGTCCAGATTGTTCAGAAAACAACACGAGGACGACCACTATTGTGCAGCCTTATTCAGGTATCTCAAAGAGATGGCAGTTAAACATCGCGAAATATCAACATTTGTTTGTGTTGATGACAAACATTTCTGCAAAGTGGGTGAACCAGGAGTTCCAGTAGCAGCAGTTGATCGCGGGCGTCAAGTGATTGTTGCAGCTGATAAAAAATTTGCCGTGGCTGATCATGATTTTACAAAGGCCAGTGTGATACCAAGTGTTGTTTTACTTGTGAACATACCAGAAGATGTTCTTGGATCTTTTTATAGGGGAGATGTGTATGTTGGTGTAAAAGAGCACGTTTTTGAACCGTCATCTCCGATGCGACATATGGCAGAACTTTGCAACATTCTCCAAAATCGTTTGAGTGACAGTGATGACAATGTAAAACCAGTTCTGTTTCTATACAGTGATGGTGGCCCTGATCATCGTGTAACTTACCTGACTGTGCAATCATCTTTAATTACACTATTTCGACGACTAGATCTGGATCTTCTCGTGGCAGCACGGACAGCTCCAAATGCGTCATGGAGGAATCCACCCGAGCGCATCATGTCCATTCTCAATTTGGCACTTAACACAGTTGGACTAATGAGACAAACAATGGATGAACAGTTTGAGAATGCAATCAGGTCATGTAACAACATGAGTGAAATTCGAGAAAAAGCAACAAAAGTTCCAGGATTGAAAGATGCTTTCCTTCAGAGTGTGTCTCCTGTAAAACAGCTTCTGAGTGATCTCTTCCTAAAACTTTCACTGAAAGATCGCCCATTTAGTGTGTTTGAACCAGCTTCAGATAGTGATATTGAACTACTGTGGTCAGAGCTACAGATTATTGACAAGAACATCGCCGGTGATGAAACCAGTAGTGCTCAACTCAAGTCTAAGAAAGACTTGATAAAATTTATAGAACACTGCTGTGTAATCAGGCACTATTCTGTCACAATAAAGAAATGTGGTGAACCTAACTGCAGTATATGTAAGCCCCCACGTCTCCCGAGGGAAGAATTTCTGAAGTTGCATCGGGTCCCAGACCCAGTTCCAGATATCACTGGAGAGCACTTCAGACCCTTTTGTGATTTGTATGGTACTGATACTGATGAAACCCACAGACCATCACTAATTTCCAAATCTCAAAAATCACATGGAATCCCATTCAGTCCCTCTGCACAGTCAACAAATACAGTAAAACGAGTTGTTCAATGTACTGAATGTAACAAGGTCCGAATGCTTTACAGTGAGAGGAAACTGAATGTCCGTGATTTATCTATACTTGATCGAGTGTTAGTCATGTACAGCTATACATGTGGCTCAATACTCCAAGACTTAAAACATCCAAAGGCTCCTACCATCAATAATATTCTGGAGCGTGTGTATGTCCGCCAAAATTTAACATGTGCTGATCAGATTGAGATCCCCTATTACAGCTCTAAGTCATTCAGTGACATTTGTATCAAATGTGGGTGTGCAGAGGATCTGGAAAGGGTTGAAGGATGTTACCCTCAGTGTAGAGCATGTCAGACCAGGTTCCAAGCAGTGTTGTCTCGGAAGAGAAACTTGCACGCTGAGAAGCAGTCTAAGTTGTCTGCAAAACATGCAAAAAAGGCCCAAAAGTAACAGTCATAACGTGACTCGTTAGTGTTGTATGATCATGAGTCAAAACTTTGGTACTGACTAGGTCTGCCCCACATACAGTATGTGGAGAGTGGATTTTCACCAAATCATCTGTAGAGTGGAGTTTAACCCTTTACCTAACATAACAGCAAAACCGGCCAGCGCTATACATGAAAATCGCCATTCATTTTTAAAAATATTTTCATTTTTTGCTTCCAAAACTTAGGTTGTGACCCCTCATTGGAATGAGTGCGTCACGCTCGTTCCAATGAGGGGTCACAACCTATGTTTTGGAAGCAAAAAATGAAATTTTTTAGTAATATACGAGAAGATTTTTTTATGAGTGTCGTCTGCCACTAGCGTTAGGTAAAGGGTAATATCACTCAAAGTACCACTCTCAGACTATGAACATATGCATAGGAAAACAAGTAAAGTTTCAGCCAATGGACCTCTATAACCTACAGATGCACTGGCTGAAACTTTGCCTGTGTTTTGCAATAAATTATTATTCCTTGCATGGAATCTTCACTCAACATGTGACTTGGTGATAATGTGCTCTCTACATATGGTATTCAGAATGGTATAATCTTGGGAGAAACCCTCATTTTTGTTACAATTTTTCAGTTTCATGCACATGTGATGGCAACTGAATTGAAACTAAAAACAGTTGGCAAAGTTTGAGAGATTTTGGGAGATATATAAACAGATATCTTAATAATAAACAGTGTCAGGGAATGATACTGTTCATGGAAAAGACCCTTTTTTATTTTAATACATTTTCCAGTATATAACATGGATGGTGACTTGAGATAAAAGTGGCAGGTGACAGCAAGTGTTCTCTGGGTGATCTGTAGAGGTATTGCTTTTTTCTTAAAAGTCCAACACTACTACCCCCTCCCCCCCCCCCCCCCTGGTTGGTCCTTATTAAGTAGACTGATTTGAAAACGTGGGTTATTTATACATAGAATCCAATTTACAAAGTTGTTTACCCATCTCCCTCATTTTAAAAAATGAGAGAGATTGATAAACACCTTTGTAGATTCAATGGATTCGGTTTATAAATATAACCCAAGTTTTCAAATCTTTCTACTTAAGAAAGGCACACCGGGTTGGGGGGGGGGGGGGGGGGTGGTAATTTGTATTATTACCTGACAATGTCCACACAGATGTAACCCATCTCTCTCCCATTTAATGGGAGAGAGATGGGTAACATCTTTGTACATGTAGACTGGCTTCTTTTTAATAACCCAAGTTTTCAAAATCCTTCTACTTTAATAACAGGTTGAGTGTTGGAAGCTCTCATCTGGGCTCTAGTCTGAAGTACTGGTACTGCTATGCAAGGCCTTCATTTTCTGTGAATATGCTTTGTATTATCTTTGATGGAAAATTAATTAGTCTGTATGGCTTTACCTTGTTACAATTTATTGGAGAGTGCCTATAGGCATTCTCCTATAAATTGTCACAAGGCAAAGGCATGTGGATAAATTTTGATGCCCCAAAATAACTTGGCCTTCTACCAGTTAATTAAGAAAGACCCAGCCACCAGAGGGGTTGAGAATTTGTGTTATCTGACCTTGTATACACAATTGTAACCTATCTCTCATCCAATTTGGATGATCCTGTCACTAGAACATGCATGTGAACGGGACTGTTCTGTGCATCCAAACCTTGTCAGTTCATGGGAGATACCCTTTAATATTTTGAGTATTCATAAAATAGTTCTGCTTTGTAAAAGTTTAAAAGTGAAGTCTCAGAGTTCTGTTTCTAAATACAAAAAGTGGTGATATCAGAAAATAAAGAAAAACAGTTTTAGTTTTCAATAAAATGAGTTTTATTTGTATATCATTTTACAATATGCACTTTCCATGCTTTTCAGGTAAAAACAGACATCATAAAGTGACTTTTGCCTCTCAATCCTTTCTCACCATCTGGAAGAAATAAAAATAAAAAATAAAAATAAAATCCTCCCTCCCTCATTGATTTGAAAAAAAAATTGCCTGAGAATCAATTGATTTTTTTTTTTTGGCCTTATATGGATTTATTTATCAGACCCTTTCATTACTATCGTCATTTAAGGTCAGTTCAACATAACATTTGTAGGTTTTTCTCTTTCCAAATCTCGAAGGAGTCTAATGAAAGCACACGTATTGAAAACAAAAGTTTGATTGGTCAGTTCGTCAGACATGTCAGTTTGAGAAGGAAAACAATACTTACCTGTCAATAAATAAAGAACAAGTTTGCAAATAATGTTGTTTTAATAATTCTATTTCCATTGTACAATATATTGTGCATACAATACATGTTTTTAACATGAAACAAAGATGAAATATTTTACTGAAAAGAAAATCATTGTCATTTTGGATTTATGTTTCACTGGGATTTTCCCATCACACCAGTCCGGGATACTTACCTGTACCGATTATTCTCACTATTTCTCATTCGTGTTTTCACAGCAAAAAAGGTTTACTTGACGCCAGTACCTGGCAAATTTAATGTTTAGTATTCGACAAGGTGGGTTATGCCTGTGTTGGACAACTCGCCCAACATCGACCGAGTCAAGTTTGCGTTTGAATTCCCCTGCCGTGTGCACCCAATCTCCTGAAAATATGGCGAAAACCTTTCCCCTCTCACACTTAACCCACGCCAGTGTATATTTACCTGTTTATTCGTTGGTTTTGGGCCTTAAAACCAATAGTCCCTTTTCAATTTCCCTGTTTCCTATTTTCGTGCAATGACGGTCCAAATAAAAAGGCCCAACGCGGGCCATTTTTTTCAACGCGGCGGTGCCTGAGAATCAATTCCTTTTTTTTTTTTGGCCTTAACCTATTGTTTGTTAATTATTCCTTCCCTGTCCTTCCATGAACCCATCCTGTTAAACTCCCAAGCTTTTTGCCTGTATTTTATTGAAATTTTTTATTAAATTTCTTGAGAGTTTAACGTGTATTACAGAATGCTTTTCCCCATGGTTACATCCTCACTCTAGGGGTGTTGGGTCGTTTTGGTCTTGCATCTTTTATCCGATGTATCGTTTTTTCTTCATATGAAGATCTAGCTTTGCATCTGGTAGCATTTAAATCGGTTACTGAATTAGGACCTTTTTGTTTGCCTGTTGTCTTGTTTCCATTTTTTAGCTCACCTGAGGCTGAGCGAAGCTCAAGGGGAGCTTAACTGATCACTTTCTGTCCGTCGTCCGTCCGTCGTCCATCTTCTGTCGTTAACTTTACATTATCAACTTCTTCTCATGAACTGCTGGACCAAATTCAACAAAATTTGCTGTGCATGTTACCTATCATATGTCAATTGTTCAATTCAAGTTGACCCGCCCCTCAGTAGGGCCACGCCCAAAAAGTGTGCTTAAATCTTAAAAAATCTTCTTCTCATGAACCAGCAGTAGCAGAGACTTGATATTTGGTGTACAGCTTCCTTTTGAGGTGTAGACTCAGATTTGTTCAAGAGAAGTTCGATGAGCTATATTTGCCTTTGTTATGGGAGGGGCAAGAATTTTTGCCAAGCCCAAAGTTTCTATTTTCCAAACCGAGAGGCAGATTTGAACCAAATTTGAAATGAGGGCTTATTGTGTCATAAGTACTTAATTTATGCCAAAAAATCTTTTCTCGTCTCCCCATGCGAACCACAGGAGCTAAAAATAGAAAAAAATTAAAATGCCCATATCTCCAAAACTACACAGTACTGAGAATTCTTATTTGGTGTGAAGCTTCCTTAGGACCAACAGAATGGAGTGGTAAAAATAAATTGCTATCAGTTTTATCATGGGGTATTTTTTCGGGACTTTGAAAAAGTGCTGAGTCAGCATTTTTAGCTCACCTGAGTGAAGCTTAAGGGGAGCTTTACGAATCACTTTACATCCGTCATTCATCCGTCCATCATCCGCCCGTCATCCGTTCGGCATTAACTTTACATTATCAACTTCTTCTCACAAACTACTCAGCCAAATTGAACCATATATGGTGTGCATGCTCCCTATCATATGTCAATTTAAATTTGTTCGAATCAAGTTGACCCGCCACTTGGTAGGGCCACACCCAAAAAGTGAGCCTAAATCTTAAAAAATCTTATTCTCATGAACCAGCAGTAGCAGAGACTTGATATTGGGTGTGCAGCTTTCTTTTGAGGTGTAGACTCGGATTTGTTCAAGAGAAGTTCTAGGGGCTATATTTGCCATCGTTTGCACCACCCAAAATTTCTACTTTCCAAACTGAGAGGCTGATTTGAACCAAATTTGATATGAGGTTTTATTGGGACATAAGTAGTTAATTTATGCCAAAAACATTTTCACGAACCATGGGAACCACAGGAGCTAAAAATAGAAAAAATTTAAGACACCCATATCTCCAAAACTGCATGGCACTGAGAATTTTTATTTGGTGTGAAGCTTCCTTAGGGCCAACAGAATGGAATAGTAAAAAACAGTGCAATCAGTTTTATCATAGGGTACTTTTTCGGGACTTTGAAAAAGCGCTGAGTCAGCATTTTTTAACACTGTGGGTAATGGGGAAAACATAAAAGAATCTTCTTCTCCAAAACCACTGGTCCAAAGGCTTTCATATTTCACATATAACATCATTGGAAGATTGATTCACATATTTGTTGAAATCAATTCCCTGGGTCCATATTTGGGCTCTCTATGGGAGCCCAAATGTTCAGATTAGTGCAATATGAGGAATATTCTTTAAAAATCTTCTTCTTCAGATCCACCAATCAGTATCTTTTGATATTTGGGATGTAGCATCCTTAGAGGGGTGAGATTTAAATTTGTTCAAGCCAAGTCCCTGGGTTCATATTTGGCCTCACTTTGGGAGCCCGAATTATAACTTAGTTCAATATGAGGAATTTTCTTTAAAAATCTTCTTCTTCAGATTCAGAAGTCAGAATTTTTTTATATTTTGTATGCAGCATCCTTAGGGTGGTGAGATTCAAGATTGTTCAAACCAAGTCCCTGGGTTTATATTTGGGCTTGCTGTGGGAGCCCGAATTGTACCAAAATTTCTATTTTCCAAACTGAGAGGCCAATTTGAACCAAATTTGAAATGCTGGCTTGTTGGGTCATAAATTCCTAATTTATGCCCAAAAAACATTTTTCCTGTCCCCCCATTGGAACTGCAGGAACTAAAATAGAAAAAATTTAAAATGCCCATATCTTCAAATACTACTAATTGCCATCGTTGTTTTTCATAGGGTACTTTTCCAGGACTTTGAAAAAATGCTGAATCATCATTTTTTAACACTGTGATTAATGGGAAAAACCTTAAAAAAGAATCTTCTCCCATACCACTGCTCCAAAGGCTTTTATATTTCACATATAACATCTTTGGAAGATTCATTCACATGTTTGTTGAAATCAAATCCCTGGGTCCATATTGGGCTCTCTATGGGAGCACAAATGTTCAGATTAGTGCAATATGAGGAAAATTCTTTAAAAATCTTCTTCTTCCAATCCACCAATCAGAAGCTTTTTTTGATTTTTGGTATGCAGCATCCATAAGGGGGTGAGATTCAAGTTTGTTCAATTTGAGTCCCCGGCTTAATATTGGGGCTTTCTATTAGTAGGATGAGGGGGTGGCAGGTGGGTGCATGTTAGTTTCAGGTTTGTTCAAATCCATTCCTTAGTGTTTTCCCATAAAATTTGCCTTTCATGACTTCATTCCTTTGTAGTGTTGATGAACCATGTCTAACTGAATGTGACCCCAAATACTTCTTTGAACCACTTTGGCAGGTGATCGATTAAGGCCACTTGGGGCCTCTTGTTTCTGTCGACATTGTTTACATTTGGCAACACCCTTAACATGTAATATGTAGTAGTATAGTACTTTAGAATTACTGTAGGATACATTGATTATGATTCCGGTAGTGTAGCTCAAAAAATTTGGATTTTGTCCACACTTATGCTCTATCGGGATGCCCTTGGGCTCATGATGTTCCCTTTGGGAACTTAGACATTTTCCCTCCCAAAAATTTGGAAATTTTTTTTTATAATTGTTTCGAAATTAATTTGATTGCTGTTATTCATGTATCCTTATCATGTATTTTTGTTGTGGAATTTGTAGGAGTGCTATCGACTCTGTCTTTTAATTATAATTATTAAAACTTACTGCTCTAAATGCAAAACGAGGAAGTCTTCCTCGGCTTTACATTCTTGTCCTACTTGTGTACATTGGGATGACAGACATTGGAGATGGGTGTCGTGGTACGTCCTCAGTGGTGAGGTTCCTATGCCAGAGCTGTCACTGCAGGATAATTCAAGTTTTTCAGTTTCTTTTCCAGAGGAACAAGAACATGGTGATGGTATTGCAACACTAATCCAAAGTGTGCTGCCATCGTTGTGCCCTGATGAGCAAACAGAACTGGCTGCTATGGTGCTCCTTAACATTAAACAGGGAATAAGACCTCTTATTCCAGCAGCCAGTTCAACCGGTGAAGCGGCAAACCCTTTTAGTGGGAGTCGTAACACCAGGTAAGTCCATTGCGGTCGAAGGAAGTGTGGAATTCGGTAGAGCGGGCACCTCAATAACTAAAGCTCACCCAGCGATGACGGCAAAAGGGAGGAAGCCTGCAAGTTTCTCTTTGGGAAGCTCAGTGAGGTCTGATAGACCACGAGTGGGAGAGCCTTCTCTAACCCTGCAACACTTGGGGCCAAATGTTTCAAGAAGCTTACCTGAGCCGGAGCTAACGTCCACACCCACCACTCATGACACTCCGTCTAGACTGCATCCGGGGTCGGCTACAGTCACAGCTTCTTCCTCAACTTCAAAAAAGCACACATGACCGCACGCTAGCTACCTGACTTTAGATATCCAGGCAGCTGCGCGAAGACACACCCAGTCTTCGCCCGTGAATTTGGGCCATTCAGTAGCTAGCGATCCAAGGGTTCATTCATTGGGACATGCGGAGAAGAGATCTACATCAGGATCTCCGTCCCTTGAGCAGCAAGCGGCAAAAAAACAGAAGTCCGCTGCTCCTCAAGTCTCTGTCACAGATTGCACAGCTCATCACAGCTACCCAGCAAGTGGGGGAGCAGCCTGCCTCAGACTCCGGTGGCAAGCTATTGGACGGTGCCGAGTAGGCCCGGTCATCTGTACATACAGATGCAGTTGACTGAAATTCTCGGCTGAATCAATCGTTCCATTAATAGGTCATGAGGTATGTTTTGGGGAAGAGAAATGAAAAAATAAAATTTGAATAGCAATTTTTGTATATCACGAGTCAGGCTGCATGCATGACATCACTCTAGTTTATTCATTCAATGATAAGATTTACAATACTGATCCCCCAGTCAGCTAAAGTTACAAACAACATCATACTACACATAAAGAATCTGTACATTGGTTTTTCCTGGAAAAATACTGATTGTAGATGTTTCTACCAGGGAAACCCCGAGAGGCAGTGCAGTGCTGTGCTTATTTACTGTGGTAAACAGTTTCTGCCTTACTGGCAAAACAGGACACAGTAACTGACATCTGTGGTGGAAGTCTACCAAAGAGGGCAGCGTAAGAATAAGTGATTGTCTAAACTTGACTTCATCCTTGTATTGCAGTCTTGATTATCACTTAACCTGCTGAGTATTTTCAAGATATCTTTCATCAAACCTAGTCATGGCTGCTATGAAGCAGCTATGACTAGATTTGATGAAAAATTAATCTAAATATAACATTAGTAATCACTGGTGAAAAAATCCATCCTGTTTGCTGTGTGAAGATTTGATTAAATGTACAGAAATTACATTTATTTCAATGATGAGAGAAACTCTGCTGGGCTGGATTATCCGCCAGCAGCATGCAAAGAGTTAAAGCCAAAGATGTCTAAAATGACCTTACACACCAACAAATCAACAAATAATTCTGAAGATGTTTCAAACGATTTGATTGGTCAAACTCAAAATCCAATAGAAATCATATTAAACTCATTGTCAAAAATGGAAGTTACACTGAAATACTAGTACTGGATAAATAAGAAGAAAGTTTGGTTGTGAAAATAAAGGATCCTGATTACAGAAAGGAAGTCAAAAATTAAAATTAGGAACTGAAAAATACAGAACTAGTTTAAAAACCGGAAGTTTAAAAAAAATGCCTGAAGACAAGTATTTCCAAACAAAACAATTATGGATGAACAAATTCTGAGAACAATGTTTCCTAACCAGTTAAGAGCTTTGTCAAACAAGATATAATAGATTAAATACCTCTGTCAGATGTACTGGTGATAAATAAGTCTGTAAACAAGAAAAATTTGGTGATTGTCAAGGTAATATGTTTTTAGATCAAATTTGTACTGAATGTATGGTAAATGAAATTCAATAAACAGAGGTATTCAATTAAGGTATATCCAATTAAGTAAGCTACACTGTATTGGATTGGCCAGGATTTAAGCCCCTGTTGAAAGAGTCCCATATGACACTTACTGCCAAGCAAAACTGTACTGTACATCATGAACCTCATAGCCTCCGACACGGTCTGTTAGTGGCTGTGAGGTCTCTGTGGTTGAGTACAATTTTATTTGCTAGGCTGTTAGAGCCGTAAGAAATTCTTGACAGGTTATCAAATCCCAGCCAGTCCATTTGATGTAATTTAGATGCTGGTTCAATTCAGCCATTCTGTTTGTTATTAACCAACAGGAGGAATATGTCCAAGCTTTGAACAAACAAGAAGTGGCTAAGCAGCAGTTAGATGGAGTGAAAGACCAGGAGAATCAGCTCCAGAAGGAAGTCGCTCCTCTTCAAGCTGAGTGCAAGAAGTTACAGGATGCATATGATGAGCAAGATTTATTATTAGGTGAGTATAAAACAAGTTAAGAGTGTAGATACAAGTTTACCGGAAGAAGAATAACCCTCCCTACACTGATGTGGAAATATCAGTATTTTTATACTGTACCAATGACCCAGACTTAGCTGGTGCTAACTCTGAAATAATTAGGGCCAAACGCAAATTTTACCCCCCAATCCCCAAAATTTGCATCTAAAACCAAAAATTACATGTCCTATATGGTCCTCCATACTTTTACTCCACTGCACATGTGCAGTGTCAAGGAGGTCTCGTAATTAGCGCCAAAAATCATTCTTTGTTTGGCCCTCAAAACAGTTACACTTCACTGTTATTTGTGCTTGTAAATCTCAGTTTTAATGATGCCAGACACATAATTATGAGAGAATTGGTGGATATAAGGAGGAAATAGAAGGAGGAGAGGAAAAAACAGTGGAAAGAAATGTTCAGGGCTGTAACTTATAATTATTTTACAAAATTATTTCATGTTATCTATTTTCGAGGCATGACCCTGTTGTGGTCATTCTTGCTATGAATGTTCCATTGTTTAATCAGTGTTTCCTCTCTCCCTTTCCTTTATTCCCCCCCCCCCCCCCCCCCCCCCCCCCCCCCCCTCCTAGCTATTCTCCCATGCTTTTGGCTTATTTTTTTGTAATTTTTATTACTAAAATTTCTTGGGAGTTTTGGCTTGGAAACAGAATTATTTTCTGTTTTTTCCCCATGTTTACGTCCTCACCCTTGGGCGTTTAGGCATTTTGGTCTGCATCTTCCATCTGATGTTCTGCAGTTTCTTCTCTGGAAGTCTCTGTTTTGCATCAGATAGTGTTTAAATTGGTAACTGATTTCGGGCCGTGTTTATCAGTGCCTGGAGTCATGTTTCCAGTTTGTTTTCACTTTTTGTTTATGTTGACAACGGTTACTTCTTATAGTGATTACTCGTCCTCTGCTTAGTTCAGTTCATAGTTAGATACATTAATATTGTCCGTAAGTGTTACATTAATTTTTTAAATGATTTTAAAATTTTTGTCCACACTTAGGCTTTTTTTGGAATCCATTTGGGCTCATTGTTCCCATTGGGAACTTGGGCTCTTCTGAAAATTTTTTCCAAAAATTTTTTTTTTTTTTTTTTTGAAAATTATTTTCTTTTGAAAGGTTATAATGGATTATAATATATTATGTATATTTGTTTCAAGGGTTAGTGCGAGTAATATGACTGTGTATATTTTTTCATGTTGAAAAAATATTGTTCAAATTGTAATGCAAGGATGTCTTCCTCTAATTTTCATTGTGTTTCTTATAGTCAGTGTATTCGCACTAATTCTTGCTCTGTGTGTGTTGATTGGTATGACAACGTTGGAGACGTGTGTCACAGTATTTTGTTAGCATTGAGGGGTCCATTACGGTCATCTCTCTGCAGGGTCACTCTATATTATCATTTTCTTTTCCAGAATTCAGAGTGATGTTTACGTGATGTCTTCAACAAGTGTGTCTCTGTTGTTGCAATATTAGGGCTAGCGGGAAGTGCTCAAGGTATTACGACAATTGCTGGGAGTTCGCTGGTTCGAACGAAGGCATTGTTGCCCGCTAGTCCGCCCGGTGTCGCAACCATTCCCCGAATGGCTCAGCACCAGGGTTCGTCCATCATGGTCCAGGGAAGCAGATTGGGTGATGCGAGCACTATAAAACATCAGATGTCCACACCCAGCAACGACGGATCCAAGAATAGTAAGGAGGAAGCCTGTCAGTCCGGTAGCTAGCTCGTCCAGGTCCTCCGGACGGCAAGTGAGAGAGGCCCCCCTCTCTCTTGCATCAACATCTGCGCTGCGATGTTGTTGTATGTTTGTTTGCTAAATCGAAGCTTACGTCCACTCCTCCTGCTCGGGATGCTCCGTCGCATGACAGTCCGACGCGGGTGTTATATTGGCTTCCTCATCCTCGTCAACACACACGACCGCACCTTGGCTATGTGACCACAGATTTCCAGGGGACGTTCGCATATTATATAAATGCAGGATTGAACGTCCCTGGTGCTCCTGCTTCGCTGACCAAAAGATACACGTCGATCAGGTCACTCCATATGCTAGCCAAGGATACAAGACCTTTCCAGTTGGGACGTTTGCATATTATATAAAAGCAGGAATGAACGTCCCGGGAGCTTCCAGCGGATAATTTACGTAGGCCCGCGGCTCCACAGGTCTCATAGATTACATGAACAAGGTGTTGTTACCATCATGTCGTCGTAAAGTGTGCTTCAGTCATCACAGTCAAATGGAGAGTTAGCGGCAAAGTGCTCATGTAGATACGTCAATTGCCTGGAGTTCGCTAGTTCTATCGATGGTTTTGACGTCCGCTAGCTTGCCGGTGTCGCAACCATTCACCAAATGGCTCAGCACCTGGGTTCATCCGTTGCGGTCCAGGAAGGAAATTTGGGTGATGCGAGCACTATAAAATACAATGTGCACACCCAGTGACGACGGATACGAGGATGGTATGGAGGAAGCCTATTAGTCCGGATCCTAGCTCATCCAGGTCCATCCGGGCTGCGAGCGAGAGAGGTCCCTCTCTCGTACTTCAACATCTGGGCACAGATATTGTAGTACAAATCGTTCCTCAGTCGGGGCATACGTCCACCGCTCGGGCCACTCCGTTATATAGGCAGTCCAGAGAGACTGCCCTTTCGGCTTCCTGAGACTCACGGCAGCACACGTGACTGCACCTTGGCTACGTGACCAGTCATATTCAACCAACATCGCCGACCAGGGATTCTACGGCGACCAGGTCACGCCATCCGGTAGCCAATGATACGAGGCCTTCATACTCCGGACGTTCACATATAAGAAATATGCAGGAGTCAACATCCAAGGAGCTTCTAGCGGCTAAATTCTGTAAGACTGCAGCTCCATAGGCCTTCGTTACGGACATGCTATCACAGATAGCACAAATTATCACAGCATCCCAGCACCCGACAGTAACTCTGTTGGATTAAGAATTATCTGAGGGAGCTGGGTTGGTACGTGCCGCTACAGGTTCAGGCACGGACAACCAAGAATTACAAGTGGTCCAACAGGATGGCGAAAGGGATACGGATGAGTTGTATTTTCCCTTTCGGAACGACATAATTGTCGTAGAGTGCATCCGGCATTATCTTCTGATGCTGTTCCTCCGGACCAAAATTGCTGCATTGCCGGATAAGAGACTGATAGTGCCAATGGACTCAAGAATTCTTATTGGTTTAGGGACATCATCCCTCAGTTTCCGACATAGTCCAGATATGTCTCACGGACATTTGATCTGTTGAATGACGCTATATTTATATAACTTGCTACCAAAATGGGCAGGTAACGTTTCTTATCGGCAAATGCTCTACATCTGCCTTTCATCAGTTCAAGGAATATTTTGAAACGGCAGGACAGAGCATTCTGAGAGTTCTCTGCGTCTAGACGACCAGGCCAGGACCTAGTATTGTTATACCGTTGTCAATGTCAATTCCAACATGATGTTGGAAACGACAATATCGTCTAGTAGGGTTAGCTTACTTAGATGCATCATCGTACGCAGATCACCTTACCAGAGCGTTATCATTACATCTCAAAGGAAAAAGAATTCTAGGATGTACAACCTCCTTAACAGTTCTTTCAAGGGCCTCATGTAAAACTCCGCCCTTTTAGTGGCAATATGGAATTGGTTAGACGTGACGCGGCCCTGACTACATCCACGCGAGTGGATAGTAAGGTGAAAAACTCTCTCAGAGTCGCTCCGGTCTCTGGAGCTTTTTCTTCGACGGCAAGCTTTCCACAGTCTATGATCAGATAACTAAGAAAGCTTCAGACTCTCTGCTATTCAAATCCGCTTCCATATAGTCGGATTCAGCAGAGAAAAGTAGGACAGGCACTTCTGGGACGTATACGTCCAAGGGAAGTTCCTATAGAGGTTCCTGTGCATCCTCTAGGTCTTTCTCTAGAGACCGTCAGGGTAGCGACTCAGGTAGGGGCTGTAATTCTGGTCGAGACGTCCAGTCAGACGCCCCAAGGTCAATGGGGCGAGGTGCCGGCCGTGGAGGACATGGCTTCTCCTTCCGCAAGCCTTGCAGGACCAGGTGGTAATGGTATTAACCTCTATTGTGTACTAGTGAGCGGAAGACTGTCGAGTTTCTCAATTAATTGGGAGTAGATTACGGACGTCCCTTGGGTTCGAGGGGTGATTTCGGAAGGACTAACTTGTCCTTCAAACGAAAACCTCCGTTAACTCGAAGTCCTAGATGGACTCAACTTCCTTCAAGTCCACAGGAAAGAGGCTCGCTTCCATCAGAAGTCCAGTCTCTTCTGGAATGATTGCGATAGAGATCGTAGAAATCTAGGAATTTCCAGGTTTCTACAACCATCCTTTCTGGTTCCAAAACCAGACGGCTCGTTCCATCCACTCATAATTCTGAGCTGGATAAACAAGCTGATCGTGGCTCCAAGTTTATATATGGAGTCCATCCGATCAGTCAGAGCGAGTATTTGGGTGTACGACTATGCAACATGCATAGATCTCAAGATGCGTACTTTCATGTCATGGTACATCAGGCGTTCAGAAAGTATTTTCCCTTCTTCATCATAGGAGTCGTGTATCAGTTCCGAGCAATGTGCTTTGGTCTGAATCTAGCCCCCTGGGCTTTCACTCGAATAACAAACTCGGTAATGACTCATATCCGAGCTCATTCGTCTGCGATAACGTCGGCCTACCTGTACGACATTCTTTAGAGGTACGGCAATGAGTAAATGCTTCAGAACGATGTGCAGAATCTGCTTCTATTGCTCTGACGTCTCGGTTTCATAAGTAAACGAGGAGAAGTCGGATCTGGTATCATCCAAGTCATTCACCCACCGGATGATGAGCATCGAAACGCTCAACATTCTCTTTCGTCTGCCGTTACCCAGAGTGAAATTAATCAGTTGTTATTGCTCACTATTGTCTTCGATCAGACAAGGTCTCAGCGAGAGATCTCATGAGACTGATACGTTTGTGCGGAGGTGCCGCGATTTTATTCCGATGGGGCGGTTACGCACTTGTCCTCTCCAATTTCTTCTGATCCAGAATTGGACTGTGAAGATTTTTTTGCTCGATACGGACATCTTCTTGTCAAATACGGACATATTCTTGTCAATCAAGTGAATAACAGATTCAGGTTGGGTCGTATCATTGATCCCAACGGATTTGAAGGGCCAGGGTCTTTGGGATCCGCAGTTCCTAATCAAGCACATTAACATCAAGAATGATGTCATGTTGGCTTGCTCTATGTTATTGAATGAACGTTATTCAGAATGCTCATGTGCTAATTCTGTTCGACAATTAGACGGTATTAGCGTATTTTCGGAACTAGGGAGACACTCATTCCATTCTGTTATTCATGTTAACGGAAGGAATCTTTCTGTTTGTACTAGAATATCAAGTTCTCCTATCGGTCCGTCATATTCCGGGTCATCTGAACGTATTAGCAGACTCCCTTCACGGAGGGGCTGCTTGTTTACACCAGAATGGACTTTCAACAAACGAGTATTCAATCAGATTTGCTACCAAGGAGAGCAGCATATGATCGACTTATTCGTGACGCATCTCAACAATCAGTTACAGACGTATGTGTCACTATGTTTGGATCTTCAAGCGTTTGCAATAATGCTCTATCGATCTCTTGAGACGGAATAATAGAATATGCTTATCTTCCAGCGCCGTTGATTCAGCAGATATTGCTCAAGTTATATATCTCAATGCAAAATTCTGTTGGTAGCATTTTTAGCTCCACAAAGACCGTGGATTAATCTACTCAGGCATCTGTTGTGGGACATGCCGTGGAAGCTTCCTCCACATTTTGGTCCACTTTATGGTCAGATGGATTCAATTTTCTATCAGTACTGCTTATGATAATATCTTCAATCAGCAGTCTGTGCTTTAGTTTTAAGCTCATGAAGTAAGAGTTCTTTCTACATCATGGGCTTACGCTAATAATGTTGCTAGTACAGATCTAATGAGGGCTGCATATTGTTCTTAGCCCTCCACTTTCTCGAATTTGTATCTGAGAAATATTGAGTTCTTTTCTGCAGATCTGCATTGTTCAGGTCCGTTATTTTTCACTCAGAATGTCATCCACTAAACAGTGGCAACTATATATATGTAGGCTTTCAGTTCCGACAGTGACTCTGTCCTGCTTCCCTCTTCGCTCTGGAGTATTTGATCCAGGGCCAGGGGAAGGGAGGGGGGGGGGGGCAGGTGTTCCCTTAGGTCACCTGCTTTATAGTTTAAACCAAGTGAATACCTCCCTTGGAGTCAGTAATTCCGAGTCGGTACCAGGATGGTTTTAAAGTAAAGCTAATGTTTACCCATCTATGTAATATTTTTTAAGTTTTGCTCGGTGTGAGACATTTGTATATATCGTGTATTAATCGGGCGTTAATATACAATCCTCGGACACTTGTAAATGAGTATATAGAGTCTCATTTTGCTGGACTTCCTTATTTATTGGCTTTCCTTTAAAAAATATTAGTATAAAGGGTTATACTGGATGTTAATAGAGATCATTGATGTTATTGCGCTCAATTACAGAATGGTGTTGTGTCTTTCTTTTTGATACAAATAAGAAAGATACATGTAAAGCCTATCTCTCATCTTCTCCTTCAGGGGATAGTTCTGTTATATGTAATTGAGTCTATTGGATTTTCCTTTATGTCCTAGGCCCTCCAACCTTTTTACTATTTAGCTAAGTCTGGGTCTTTGGTACAGTATAAAAATGTTAAAAAATTTATAGTAATTTATATATTTTTTATGCTTACCAATGACCCAAATGGGGATGGCCCTCCCATGACTTGGGAACTCATACCTCCCCGCTGAGTACATAACGCTTACCAGGCACTGGTTGTAAGGATGATTTTTGGTGCCAATTTCGAGACCTTGACACTGCGCATGTGCAGTGGATTAAAAGTATGGAGGACCATATAGGACATGTAATTTTTGGTTTTAGATGCAAATTTTGGGGATTGGTGGGTAAAATTTGCATTTGGCCCTAATTATTTCAGAGTTAGCACCAGCTAAGTCTGGGTCATTGGTAAGTATAAAAAATATATAAATTACTATAAATTTTTTAACATTTCAAGCTGCAAATCCTTCCATAATGCAACTAGGAATTTAACCAATTCAGTCTTGTTTGACAGAGCTCAGTGAGTTCTGTCAAATAATATTGAACTGGTTAATTTCCCAGTTGCATTATGGGAAGGATTTGCAGCTTGAAATTTCAACATCAGTGGTCAGAGGGTTGATCCGTAAATCCTCAGATTAATTTTACTTTAACAACTGTGTATATGTACACAGCTGCAGATGACTTAACAGTGTTTCTGAATTATTGTTAGCTGTGTTTACAGGCAGCCGATGATGTAAAAACACTGCCTAGATAAAAACATTCTAGCGGTAGAGTTCTCAAGGAAGAATACACTTGAAACAACTTTTGCAGCGCAATATAAGAGGGACAGTTTGTGGCTGTGTGGGAACTTATGATCAAATTAACCATCAGGGATTCTTTTGGGTATCTATTGGGGCCATTTACGGGACCTTTTCCCAATGACTTTTGGGCATGATTTTTCCCAATTCCCAACCAATTATTTCCCAATCCGAGTTCCCACAAAAATTTAATGTACAACTGGTGCCCTTAATTGGTTTTCTGAAGCCTTATGACCATCCTGTTCGGGACATTAAACTTAAATTACTTGCCTAATGAAGTCCCTTAATTCAAAGGCAAATGACACGTTCTTCTTTAATAGCAAAAGAGGGGGGCACGGGGGTGTTGCGGTATCCGGTTCTCGTCAGATCACCGAAGTTAAGCAATGTCGAGCCCGGTTAGTCCTTGGATGGGTGATCATCTGAGTGATTGATTTGGACTCCCACGTTGTGTCCTTGGGCAAGGCACTTAACCCTGATTGTTCACATGGGTGCACGATGATGCCATGTACTAAGGCGTACTGCACGTTGATGGTGCACATGTCTTCAACCAATCTGACCCTGCTTGTGCTGCAGTGCGGAGTTACAATGTTTGGGAGCTGGCAGCTGCTTGTCATTGCTCGGTGGTTTTCTCCGGATACTCCGGCTTCCTCCACCTTTAAAACTGTTACTGACATGATATGACATTGGCTGTTAAAGTGTTGTTAAACCTTAATATATGAATAAACAACAAAAAACAGTTTAATAAAGACAACAGAGACTCCAGGAACATGATTCCATGTGATTGTTTGTTATAAAACTTACTTGCTGTGTACACGCAGTTGCTTAGGTGTCTATCTTAATGCTCTCTGCTCATTTATTAGCTCACCTGACTGAAAGTCAGGGAGAGCTTTTCTTATCACTCTTTGTCCGTCGTCCGTCTGGCCATCATCCGTCGTCCTGCGTGAAGGTGGTGTTTGAGCCTCTTTCTCCTAAACCACTGGCCACATTTTAATTAAATTTCATGTTAGTAGTGGTTATATAGGGGCATTTTGATTTTTATCCAAATTAGGTTTCGGCTCATATTGAGCAGAGGTGTGGGGAAAAAATGGCCAAATTTTTTGAAAATCTTCTTCTAATGAACCACCAGTAGCAGAGACTTGATATGTGGTGTACAGAGTCCTTTTGAGGTTTAGAATCAAGTTTGTTCAAGAGAAGTTTGTTGGGCATTATTTGCCTTCGTTATGGGAGGGGCAAAAATTTTGGCCACGCCTAAAATTTCTATTTTCAGAACCGTGAGGTCGATTTGAACCAAATTTGACATGAGATGATAATGGGTCATAAGTAGTTGATTGAGTTAAAAAAAAATTTTCTCATTGCCCCGTGGGAACCTCGGGAGCTAAAAATAGGAAAAACATTAAAACTGCCAAATCTCCAAAACTACACGGCACAGAGAATTCTTATTTTGTATAAAGCTTACGTTTATCCAGTAGAATAGAATGGTTAAAAAAAATCCATATCGATTTGATCACAAGGTACTTTTTTCAGGACTTTGAAAAAGTGCTGAGTCAGCACTTTTTAACACTGTTGGCAATGGGAAAAACATTAAAAAATCTTCTTCTCCAGATCCAGCAGGCAGAATCTTTTGATATTTGGAATGCAACATTGTAGGGTGGATCTGATTCAAGTTTGTTCAAATAGGCCCCCTGGGTTCATATCTGGGCTCAGTATAGGAGCCCGATTTTGAACTTAGTGCATTTCAGGCAAATTTCTTCAAAAATCTTCTTCTCCAGATCCAGCATGCAGAATCTTTTGATATTTGGTATGCAACATTGTGGGGTGGATCTGATTCAAGTTTGTTCAAATCGGCCTCCTGGATTCATATTTGGGCTCACTATAGAAGCCTGAATTCGAACTTAGTGCATTTCAAGCAAATTTCTTAAAAAATCTCCTTCTCCAGATCCAGCAGGCAGAATCTTTTGATATTTGGTATGCGACATTGTGGGGTGGATCTGATTCAAGTTTGTTCAAATCGGCCCCCTGGGTTTATATTTGGGCTCAGTATAGGAGCCCAAATTTGAACTTAGTGCTTTTCAGGCAAATTTCTTTGAAAATCTTCTCCTCAAGATCCAGCAGGCAGAATCTTTTGATATTGGGTATGCACCATGCTTAGGCAGGTGAAATTCAAGTTTGTTCAAGCCAAGTCCCTGGGTTCATATTTGGGCTCACTGTGGTAGCCCGAATTATAACTTAGTTCAAAATGAGGAATTTTCTTTAAAAATCTTCTTCAGATCCAGCAGTCGGAATGTTTTGATAAGATCCACTGGTCAGAATCTTTGGATATTTGGTATAAGCTTTTCTTAGGAGGAGCAGATGCAACTTGTTGAAATCAATTGTCTGGGTTGATATTTAGGCTACCATGTCAGGTGAGCACCCTCAGGCCCCTTGGGGCCTCTTATTTATTTATTTATTTATTTATTTATTTATTTATTTATTTATTTATTTATTTATTTATTAGTCTTCAGGATCATTTTCAGTATCTTCAGTTTCATCAATTTCATAACACAAATATAAAGTCAAGGTTAGCCAGTTATATATATCTACAGCTCTATGATCATTGAAAATGGATATTTTTACACAGTATACCAATGGCTCTAAAATATCTAGGGCCAAACACAAATTTTGCCCCCCTAATCACCAAGATTTGCATGCAAAACCGAAAATTAGATGTCCTATCTGGTCCTCCATACATTTACTCTCTGTGCATGCGCAGACGCCAGGATGTGACCGGAATTGGCGCCAACACCATTCTTTGTTTGGGACTTGTCAGATAACAACAAACTGACTTTTGTACTTTTAAATCTCAAGTTTATAATGATGCTAGATGCAAATCAATGGTTAATTTGGTGGATCCAAGGACACAACTGGATGAAGGAAGGAAGAAACAGTGGTTTGAAATGTTTAGGGCTGTAATTTTATAATATTTATAAAAATTAATTCATGTTCCCCAATTTCGGGACATGGGCCTGACGTCATCATTGTTGATAATGATTTTTCCACTGTTTGTTAAGTATTCCTTCCCTACCCCCCCCTTGATTCCCCCCAGTTAAACTCCCAAGCATTTTGGCTTATTTTATTGAAATTTTTTTATAAAATTTCTTGGGAGTTTAACGTTTTACACAGAACGTTTATTCTGTATATCCCCAGGGTTACGTCCTCACCCTTTGGGTGTTTAGGCATTTTGGTCATGCATCATACATCCAGTGCATTGTTTTTTCTTCTGATGAAGATCTTGCCTTACATCGGATAGTTCAAAAATCTGTTACTGACTTCAGGCCGTGTTGCCTGGGGTCTTGTTTCCGGTTTTCATTCTGACGTTGTTTACATTAACAACGCTCTTTATATATATGTATTTTCCTCTTTATTATATGGTAGGTCTGTTGTAAGATACATTAAAAAGTCTGGTAGTGTAGCAGTTAATTTTTGGATAGAAAAATTAATTTTTGTCCACACTTGGGCTCTATTGGGGTACATTTGGGCTCTTCATTCTCTTTGGGAACTTTTTTTGATGTAAACTATTTTTCGATTTAGATTTTGAATGTTTTTTGTTATGTATCTTCTTATAATATTTAATGTGGAGTTGGGGGGGAGTACGATTGACTTAGTTTGCTTCATTATGAAAGCATATTGCTCAATAAGCAAGGCGAGAATGTCTTTCCTCTGATTTACATGTTGGTTGCCTTGCTTGTAGTCGATGTACTTCCACTAATTCTTGCGCAACATGTGTCACATGGGATGACAAATGTTGGAGACGGTTGTCACAGTACATTGTTAGCGAGGGGCCACTGCCGCCGGTCCTCTCACCAAAACATCACTCTAGTTTTTTAGTTTCTATTTACAGAGGAACAAGAACATGGTGATGTTTATATGACGCCGTCAGAGAGTGTGCTTCCGTCATCGCATTTAGATAGTAAATAAGAGCTAGCGGCTAAAGTGCTCATGAATATTGGACAGGGCAATAAACCGCAGCGTAGTTTCAGCTCCCTGTCGCCAGCTAGCTTGACCGGTGAAGCGGTACACTGTCTGAGGGTACCGTGGCACCGGGTATTTCCGTTGCGGTCAAGGAGAGTAGAAAGGGTAGAGCGAGCACTATAAAATAATAACAGACTCACCCTGCAATGACGGAGAGGAAGAAGCCGGCAAGTTCAGCAGGAAGCTCGGCAAGGTCTGAGGACCGCGATCGAGAGAGCCCCCCTCTCTCTTTCATAACAACATCTGGGGCCAGATGTTGTAGTTCGGAACTTGCGTCAGTCGGAGTATACGCCCACACCTCCCGTCCGGGATGCTCCGTTCAGTTTACAGCCAGGGTCGGCTATAGTTATGGCTTCTTCTTCAGCATCTTCCAAGCACACACGACCACATCTTGGCTATGTGACTTCTGATATCCAGCCTGCATCGCCAAGAAGGTCCACTCTTCGTCAGAGAAGTCACACCATACAGTAGCCAAGGAGGCCTCATTCATCGGGACGTCTGCAGAAAAGAGCCATCTCGGACACACTGTCCCAGGAGAAGCCGGCAGCCGAGCAACAGAAGACCGCTGCTCCTTAGGCCTCCGTAACAGACTTGCTGTCGCAGATTGCACAGCTCATCGCAGCTTCCCAGCAAGTGCAGAAGCAGCTGACGGCTGTCTCAGAACTTAAGCTGTCGGATGGTGCTGGGTCGGTCCAGTCATCTGTGCGTTCAGATGCTGATGACCGTGAGTATAATCTGATTCAGTTGGATGGTGAAAGGGATTTGGAGGAGAATTACCCCTCCCCTTCGGAACAACTCAGGGTGGCGATGGATCTAATGCATCAATACTTCCCTGAGTTCGTTCCTGAGAATCAGAATGCTGTGACAGCTCGAAAGTAGCACTATTCAGTAGCTAAAAGACGAGGCCTCATATAGCGGGACGTCCGGAGAAAAGAGCCGTCTCGGACACACTGTCCCAGGAGCAGCCCGCGGCCAGAATAGAAGACAGCTGCTCCTCAGGCCTCTGTTATGGATTTGCTGAGGCAGATTGCGCAACTCGTCGCAGCATCCCAGCAAGTGCAGAAGCAGCTGACGGCAGTCTCAGAACCTGAGCTGTCGGATGGTGTTGGGTTGGTCCAGTCATCTGCGCCTTCAGATGCCGCTAACGGTGATTTTCAACTGATTCAGACGAATGATGAAAGGGATATGGAGGGGGATTACCCTTCCCTTTCGGAACAACACATGGTTGAGATGGATTTTATCCATCAACACTACCCTGAATTTGTTCCATCGAATCAGAATGCTGCGACTATTTGCAAGAAACCGCGTTGTTGGATGCTGATTTCATCCGGAAAGAGAGGAGGAAATGTCTTTTCCGGTTAAGTATAGACAGGTGTCGCAGGCCTTTGGTTTTTTAGACGATGCCATATTCAACTTTCCAGTGGAAAGAAGTAAGGCAGTTTCTTGTCATCATCTTCCGTAATTTTACCAATTTTCGGAAAACAGGGAAGATGTATTGAGAGTTCCTCTGTGTTTGAATGAGCAGGCTGAGGACCTAGCTATGGCCTTACCTTTGTCATTCACTATTCGCTCGGTCACAATTGAGACAGCATTTCTTCATTCAGAGCAAATTTAGACTCACTATCTTATGCAGATCATCTTTAAGAACTGTGATGCAATGTCTCTATGGAAAGGAATTTGAGGATGTTTGTATCTCATCTCATTTAGAGTCCTTTCCAGGGCTATTATATTTATCACGTTTAACTCTGTCTTAACAGTTGCTAATTTGGAGTTAATCAGACGTGACGGAGCCCTTGCATCATCATCATTAATAGATGACAACGCGGAAAACTCTCTTCAAGTTGCTCCGGTTTCCATACACTAAGTTTTTGACGATAAGCTTTCATTGATTTATGACCAAGCTACAAAGAAAGCATCAATACTCTGCTCCTTAAGTCGGCATCTAATCGACCCGCAATAGCAGAAAGGAGGACGTCCTAGATAGAAGGTCGTCTAAAAAGGACTCCTCGCGAGGGTATAGTTAACCCTCCTGTAATTACTCTAGGGATCGTAATACAGCGACTTGGATACAGGGCTTAGGTCTGATCGAGACTACCAGTCAGATACCCCTAAACTGCTGGGTCGAGGCTCTTCGCGAATGAGACACAGTTTCTCCTTCCGTAGGCCTCGCAGGTACTAAAGGTGTGGATTAGGACCTCTATTGCTTAGCAGTTTACAGATGGGAAAGGCCCTCCCATGAGTGGGCACTCATACCTCCCTGCTGAATTATTATGTAATACTCTCTTTTACAAAGAATTGTGTTGGCGCCAATTCCGGTCACTTCCTGGCGTCTCCGCAGACCAGATAGGACTTCTAATTTTTGGTTTTGCATGCAAATTTTGGGGATTGGGGGGTATTTCTAGAGTTAGCACCAGCTATGTCTGGGCCATTGGTAAGTATAAAAAAATAGAAATTACTATAAATTTATAATATTTTTATACAACAACCAATGGCCCAGACTAGCTGGTGCTAACTTAAAAAATTAATCCAGGGCCAAACACAAATTTTGCCCCCCCCCAATCCCCAAAATTTGCATGCAAAACCGAAAATTCAATGTCCTATCTGGTCCTCCATACTTTTCAGATCTGCGCATGTGCAGTTTCCAGGAAGACACTGAAATTGCCATCGACCATCATTCTTTGTTTGGCCCTGAAGTCAGCAACAATGAACTGACATCTGTGCTTTTAAATCTCATTTTTGAGGATGCCAGACTCAAATCAATGGTGAAATTGGTGGATCCAAGGACATAATTGGATGATGGAAGTGAACAACGGTGGTCAGGAATGTTCAGGGCTGTAACTTTATAATTTTTATTAAAATTATTTCATGTTTCCAAATTTCAGGACATGGGCCTGACGTCATCATTCTTGCTAATGATTTTTCCATTGTTTGTTAAGAGTTCCTTCCCTATCCTTCCTTGAAGCCCTTCAGTTAAACTCCCAAGCTTTTTGGCTTATTTTTATTGAAATTTTTTATAAAATTTCTTAGGCGTTTGACCTGAATTCCAGAATGTTTATTCTGCATATCCCCAGGGTTACGTCCTCACCCTATGGGTCATGCATCTTTTGGCCAATGTATCGTTTTTTCTTCATCTGAAGATCTTGCTTTACATCAGGTTGCTTTAAAATCTGTTACTGACTTCGGGCCTTTTTTATTCAGCGCCTGGGGTCTTGTTTCCGGTTATTTCATTGACGTTGTTTACATTGGCAACGTCCTATAAATATATGTAGTTTCAACTTATTATTTCTGTAGGATTGTTATAGATACATGTTATAATATTCTGGTAGTGTAGCAATTATTTTGGGAATTTTGTCCACACTTAGGCTCTATCAGGATACCTTTGGGCTCGTCTTGTTCCCTTTGGGAACTTGGGCTTTTGTCAAAATTTTTTTGAAAATTTCTTTGAAATCAATTTTTTGATTTGTATTTTGAATGTTGATTATTATGTATCTTTATCATATATTTATTGTGTAGTTGGTGGGAGTACTATCGACTTTGTTTGATTAATTATGAAAGATTATTGTTCAGAATGCAAGGGGAGGAAATCTTCCTCAGATTTACATGCGTGTTGCCTTGCTTGTAGTTGATGTACTCCCTCTAATTCTTGTCCTACACGTGTTGATTGGGATGACAAATGTTGGACACAGGTGTCACGGTATGTTGTTAGCGGCGAGAGGCCAATGCCGGTCCTCTCGCCGCAAAGTCAATCAAGTTTCTCAGTTTCTTTTTCAGAGGAACAAGAACATGGTGATAATTATGTGACCTCTTCCAGAAGTGGGCTACTGTTGTCGCCCTCTGATGAGCAAACAGAGCTAGCTGCCAAAGTGCTCCTGAATATTAGGCAGGGGATAAAGCCACTAGCCGGTGATTTTAGTCCCTTGTCCAGCGAAGCAGTTACTCCATCCATGGGTACCATGATGCTGGGTACCTCCGTTGCGACTTTAGGAAGTGGATTTAGGAAGTGGATTGGGTAGAGCGAGCTCTTTAAAACATAAACATGCTCACCCAGGGACGATGGAACAAGTGTTGTGGAACGCTCGGCGAGGTCTGAAAGGACCACGAGTGAGAGAGGTCCCTCTCTATCACAGCAACATCTGGGGCCAGATGTTGTGATACAGAACTTGCGTGAGTCGGAGCATAGGTCCACACCTGCCCTTCGGGATGCTCCATATACATCACAGCGGGCCTCGGCTGCAGTTACGGCTTCTTCCACTTCATCTACTAAGCACACACGACTGCATCCTAGCTACCCGACTTCGAATATCCATCCTGTTACGCGAAGAATGGACCACTCTTCGCTGGTGAAGTCGGACCATCCGGTAGCTAGGGAGATGAGGCCTCAGTCAATGGGATGTTCTGAGAAAAGAGCCATCTCCGACACACCATCCCAGGAGCTGCAAGCGGTGAAGAAACAGAAGACCACTGCTCCTCAGTCCTCAGTGACGGACTTGCTGTCGCAGATTGTGCAGCTGATCACAGCATCCCAGCAAGTGCAAGAGCAGCCTCCTCCAGTCTCAGAACATGAGCTGTTGGATGGTGCTGGGTCAGTCCAGTCGTCTGTTCACACAGATGTAAGGGACCAAGATTCACAACTGATTCTCTCGGATGGTGAAAGGGATATGGAAGAGGATTACCCTTCCCTTTCGGAACAACACATGGTTGCGATGGTTTTCATCCATCAATACTACCTGAATTTGTTCCGCCGAATTAGAATGTTGCGACGACCAGGAAGAAACCGCTGGCATTGTTGGACGCAGACTTTATCCGGACAAAGGAGGAGGTCCTTTCTTTTCCGGTTCAGTCTTGGCAGGTGTCGCAGGCCTTCGACCATATAGATAACGCAAGTATTTAATCTCTTGAGTATGAGGAAGAAAGGCAGTTTCTTATCTTCATCTTCTATATACATACAGTTTCTTGGACCACATTCATTTAAAATGGTCGGCGAAGATGTTCAGGGATTTCCTCTGCATTTGGATGAGCATGCCGAGGATCTAGAGGTATCCTTACCTGGATCATTCACAATTCGCTTGGACACATTTGAGACAGCAATTTCTTCAAATAGAGCGAATTTGGATGCTCTGTCTTATGCAGATCACCTTACAAGTGCTATGGCGCAATGTCTCAACGGAAAGGAATTTGAGGACGTTCGTACCTCTTCAAGAGTTCTTTCCAGGGCAATAATGTAAACCACGCATAACTCCGCCTTAACAGTGGCTAATTTGGAGTTAATCAGACATGATGGTGCCCTTGTGTCATCATCATTAATAGATGACAAGGTGAAAAACTCTCTCCGAGTCACTCCGGTCTCCGGACCTACTATATTCGATGACAAGCTTTCATTAGTCTATGACCAGGCTACTAAGAAAGTGTCTAATGCTCTGCTTTTAAAGTCTGCATCTAATCGACCCACTGTGGCAGACAAGAGTAAAGGAGGACGTTCCAGACAGAAATCATCAAAAGGGGACTCCTCACGAGGGTATAGGAAACCCTCTTATTCTTACTCTGGAGGTCGTCAGTATAACAACTCGGGAAAGGGGCGGAGGTCTGATAAGGCCTATCGGTCTGACGCCCCTACGCCGATGGGACGAGGTTTTTTCGCAGGGAGGACGTGGTTTCTCCTCCAGCCTCGCTAGTCGTACAGGTGAAGGTCAAGACCTCTATTGCTTACCAGTGGGTGGAAGGTTATCAAGCTTCATGAAAAACTGGATAACAATCACGGAAGACCGGTGAGTGAGAAGTGTAGTCTTGGACGGCCTACGGCTATCATTCTGGGCGAAACCCCCACTAACAAGATGTCTGCGTTGGACAAATCTTCCGTCAGATCCTTGCAAAAGAGAGTTCCTCATAGCGGAGGTACAAGCTATCTTATCAAAGGAAGCAATAGAGGTCTCAAGATTTCTACAGTCACCTGTTCCTTGTACCGAAGCCAGACAGCTCGTTCCGACCAGTTATAGACCTGAGCTGGATAAACAAGCTCATTGTGGCTCCAAAATTCTATATGGAGACCATTCGGTCGGTTAGGGCGAGCGTTTGAGTGAACGACTATGCGTCAAGCATAGATCTAAAGGATGCGTACTTTCATGTCCTGGTGCATCCGGTATTCAGAAAGTACCTGCGGTTCACCTTACAAGGGAAGGTGTATCAGTTCAGGGCAATGTGCTTTGGTCTGAAACTGACTCCCTGGGCATTCACTTGAATAATGAACTCGGTAATGTCACACTTCCGAGCTCATTCGTCTGCGGTAATGTTGGCTTATTGGACGACATTTTTCAGAGTTACGGCAACAGAATTATTCTTCAGAACGATGTTCAGAGTCTGTTTCTATTACTCTGACGTCTCGGTTTCATCGTAAACGAGAAAACGTCGGATCTAGCTCCATCCAAGTAGTTCATTCACTTGGGAATGAGCTTCGAGACTCACAACAATCTGGTTCGGCTGCCATTACCCAGAGTGAAATTAGTCAGTTGTTATGCTCACTTTTGTCTACACTCTGACGCATTAACAGCAAGGGAATTCATGTGACTGTTGGGGCTGTGCAGAGTGGCTGCGGATCTTATTTCGATGGGTCGCCTGTGCACGCGTCCCCTCCAGATATTCTTTACTCAAAACTGGAGTGTGAAGATGCATTCGCTCCAAACCAGTATTGTTTTAATGGACCTGATAAAACAAAGGGTTCAGATTTAGGCAGATATTCAGTGGTTAACTCAGGGAGTTCCAATGCAACTTCCAGATCTGACTTTCACGATTATGACGGATGTGAGTCAGACGGGTTGGGGCGTGACCCCAAGTCCCATAGTCTGGAAGTGTCAGGGTCTTTGGGACCCTCCGTTCCAGGAGAAACACATAAACATCAAAGAGATGATGTCAATATGGCTAGCGCTACAACATTGGATTCACATAATCACGGACGTCCATTTTCAAATTTGGTCGGACAACTCGGCAGTAGTAGCGTACATCGGGAACCAGGGCGGCACCCATTCATTTCCGTTATGCCAACTAACGGAGAAGATTTTCCTGTATGTCATGAATCATCATATTCATCTTTCTATCCATCATATACCAGCTCGTCTGACTGTACTAGCAGACTCGCTTTCTCGGAAAGGTCGCCTGTTGCAATTGGAGTGGATGCTCAACAAGCGAGTATTTGGGCAGATTTGCTACCAGAGAGATCGCCCCATGATAGATCTGTTTGCGACGCACCTGAACAATCTGTTACCATCGTTTGTGCCTCCATGCCCAGACCATGGAACGTATGCAGTAGACGCTTTGCCAAACTCATGGAGATGAATGAGAGGATACGCATATCCTCCAATTCAGTTGATTCAGTAGATTATGTTTAAGATCAAGCAATCTTGTTGTGAATCCTACTAGTAGCACCTCTGTCATCACAGAAACCTTGGATCAGTCTTCTCAAGTGTCTGTTATGAGATGTTCCCCGGAAGCTTCCTCCACGAGAGGACTTTCTTTATCAGGGGAAGTTTTTGTTCTTCACGTCCTTCTCTGCCCATGGTGGCATAATGGAGTCGGTTAGACGTGAAGGAACCATTGTGGTTCCTATATTATTTTATGACTAACACAAGAACGATTAAAGTAACGTGGGTGATATGACTTCGAAATCCCCCCACCACCACCACTGTTTTTAGAGGCGATTACCGGGCAAGACATAGTTTTCTTCCTGCAAGCCTCGTATAAGTTTAAATACATACATGCATTTCATGACTTCTCGATTGGTGGCTGGGTCATGTTCTATGGCCACCTCATGGGCACATCCACTTTTTAGTTGGTTGTTTTCCTGTAATTGTTCGTCTATATGTCATATATGAGCGCATAATTCATCATAAATAAATTGCTAGTCTTTGAGTACCTCAGAAGATGCATAGCCAGTTAACTGTTATTCAGATGATTACATGCGGGTTTTCAATGCTCACGTGCATAATAATGATTTTTTAGGCAGACGCATTATTGTATGTTATGGACCCTAGAAATTATGAATTATTACGGGGGCGGTCCGGGTCGAGCCTGTTAATCATACCTACTTCCATTTCTAGATCCAGGTTTCTATTAATGTTGGTACTCATTCGAATACACCTTGTTTACACTATCGTATATTTGTACGTTTATAGTGTCATAGATATCGAATAGTACACGTCGGGGAGTGTTGTTACTGGAATGGACTGTACGACTGAATGGGGTCGCCTGTGGGTTACCTCGGAAGTGTGTCACTTTCCAGAGATCGTTCATTGTGGTTCTTTTGCACATGTGTATGTTATATATTATATCTCCCGTTTTCTACCTATTTGCGTATGCCGAGTCCAGTGTACGTTTTATAGTGGGCGATATTAATTACCGGGATTGTCGCTATAGCCTTAGCCTCTGAAGTGGCGTTAAGCACCGATTATTAATAATAATTAATACCTAAGTGCTTGTTCGACGAATATTTATATTGTTTTTTGGTACTGCTTTTTACTGATTCCAGAGTGCTCCCCTCTTTCTTTTTGAAGATTCCTTCAAAAGAAAATGGTGGGGGGGGATTTTTTACCTCTCTTCCAGCTTGATAGGCCTGTAACTATGAAGGAAGCTGTTTTGTCCGTAATTATATCCTGCATACTGCTGGAGTTTTATTGTATATTTCATATGTTTGTGGGGGATATTCTCTCATTCTCATATACGCCATCCTAATTTTTGGGGCTTAGTCTGGGATAACCTTAAAAATGGGGATCTCATAACATCCAATTAGCATAGTCTTCATGCTAAGTATATGGAATTACTTGAACTGGGCTCATTTTTGTATGATTTGTCTTCTCTATTACTGTATAGAGAGACATACATGTAATTCCTAATATTTTTAATTTCCTTTCACCTTGGATTACAGGATTGGAACTATGTTGATCTAATTCTCAAGTCCTAGGCCTTCCACCTTTTTACGATTCAGCTAGTCTGGGCCATTGGATTACAGTGTAAAAATATAAATTTAAAGTAATTTGTATATTTTTATACTTACCAATGGCCCAGATGGAGATGGGGGCACTCATACCTCCCCGCTGAATTTTTATGTAGTACTCTCTTCTACAAAGGATGATGTTGGCGCCAATTCGGGTCACTTCCTGACGTCTGCGCATGCACGGAGAGTAAATGTATGGAGGGCCAGATAGGACTTTTAATTTTCGGTTCTGAAGGCAAATTTTGGGGATTGGGGGGGGGGTCAAAATTTGTGTTTGGCCCTTAATAACTTTGAGTTAAGCACCAGCTACTCTGGGCCATTGGTAAGTAAAAAAATATACAAATTACTTTAAATTTATAATTTTCAGCTTTACAGAAAGCATTATGTGATGCACATTGGATAGTGCCAAATCAAAGAGTTTATTTAATTAAGTTCAGTTATTTGTTGTGTTTTATTTTGATTAAATTTGTTAAAATCACACAATTCTCATTTAATTTGAAAAGTTAATGTGTCCATGAAAATCAACATATTCTGACATATCCTGAAAATTCCCAAGCCATACCCCATTATATATGGTACCCCACCATAAGCACATGCTCTAGCAGTTGTGTTTTGTCATTTCCCTTCCAACTAGATCACAAATTGTAGCAAAAAACCTTGTGGAAATTTTTTTTTAGCTCATGGAAAAAACTCATTTTGGGGCTGAAGGACACCCACCACACCCGTCTATGTTCCTGGAATTTTTTTCTGCCCCCCCCCCCCCCCCCCCCCGGTCTAAAAAAAGAAAATTCACTGGGAGTATAATGGGGAAGTGGAATAGGAGAATGAACGACACATGGGTAGGGAGTGACTCTAAGGAGAGGGTTAATATGCTAATCGGAGAGATTGGGAAAAATAGGACAAAGGAAGTCATCAAGCAGTTCGACTCCGAGTGTTGGGAGGAGAGAAGAAACGTGGAAATACGGAGGCAGTTGGGAGCACAGGGATAACCAAGGCCTTCTCACCCGAGAACCATGACAAATCAGCAGCCAGCTAAAGTGTTATTATTATTATTATACATGTACACAACTGCTGATTACTTAACAGTGATTATACATCATTGTTGGCTGCCTGTACCGTTTTTTAATGATGTAAAAACTCTGCAGAGATAAATGAAGCCTACCAGTTGAGTTCTCAGGTAAGAATGCACTTGCTGACAACTTTTTCAAAGCAATATAAAAGTGTGTGGCTGTAAGGGGTCGGGGGGGGGGGGGGGGAGGGGGAGTGACTCAGAGGTTAATCACAAAATAAATAACCCTTTGGATCTACTGTGAATTGGTTATCAAACCTGATCATATGACTTCATTAGCTAACACTCCTAAATTTAAGCCTTTGTACACAAATGTCAAAATGCCAAAATTTCAACAGCACATTTCCCATCATGCAACTTGGAATTTAACAAATTTAATCTCGTATGGCAGAGTTTGAGTATAATTTGACCTCAGTATTGAGGCACAACCAGAAGTTGTCTTTATTTATTTATTTTTTTTACTGGGAGAGTGATAAATTATTTTTCAAAGCTGTTTGTAATATGAGCATTTTTTGTCAACGATCCCTCAATACCAGCAAGAGGTGCCTTAGTTTAGGAAGATTTTTTTCATACATAATTGTTTTATTACAAGTTATTGGAGAATGCTTGTTGGTGCTCTCCAATAAGCTGTAAGCAAACAATGTTATTTTAACTTTTTTTCTAGTGCTGAGCAAACAACAAGCTAATTCTTTCAGTGTAAAGTCACTTAAGTGGCCTTCTGAACTTTTCAATAGATCCAGGATAGTGGCTTCTATCACATAAATTCATTCATTTTGTTTCTTTATTCTTTGATGTGTGCTTTTCTTCATTCATAACAATGCTCAATATTAGTTTGTTCAGTCAGCCATTTAGTACTTAAATGATTATTATTTGGACAATAATTATTGATCACTGGAAAAATTCTTTGTGATAACTATTATTCTTTCTTTTAACCCTTTATCTAACATGGTGGCCAAAAATGGCCAAATAATTAACCAGAATAAGCCTATCACAGCCTAAAATATTTTGGAAGTTTTTCTAAATAAAACCATACAAATATGGGTATCATTAAAACCATCTCATTGAGCTGGTTCTAATGATATCCATTGGTATGGTTTTATTGAAAAATTGTTTTTTAAAAATACTGTGTTAGATAAAGGGTTAAGTCTTGTGCTGAAGAAAGGTTTAACTCTATTTCATAGGAGGACTTTTTAATGGACAGTATGGCAGTGACTTGGAAAATTCACTTGAGGTAGAGTTAGATGTGTTGGCTGACAGAAAACAGAGAATTGGTGTTGCTAAAAATAAATGGAATAATGCAAGAATGCTGCTAAATCATGCATGTCATCAGCTTGCATTTGCTGTTAAACGCTGGCAGGATATTCCAAAAGCAGCTCCAAAGTAAGCATCGTTTGGTAACAGCTATTACAAATTAACTGTACCTTCTCTTTTCTGGATTGTCACAGCTGCCACATGTGATTTAAGTGCTTAACCCTTTGGAGCCTGTTGTTTCAGCAACAGATTTTCTTTTAACCCTTAATGTTTTCAACACTGGTGCCCTGGAAGGTATCATTTCAGTCAATACTGTCAACAGCAAAATGGACGAAACCATCCGGGTTTTGTTGGGAGGTTCAGTAATAATTTCATCCAACAGCTTTGTCATGCTGTTGGATTAAATTATTACCGAGCCTCGCTTCAGATTTTTTGCTCTTTATATTGTCTGCTCATTCGCTACCAATTTTTTCTTCACACAAAAATGTATGCACTCCGTGTTGAAAGTGTTAAAGGCCTGTTTCCAATTTTTACAACCTAAAAACAGGTCCTCTTAACATGCTATCATGAGGAGGTTCTGCTGACAATAGGCAAATTATCAAGACAGTGGTTTCCAGTTACAGTCTAGACTGCCTGTTTAGGCACCCAAGACTTGACTTGAAATCACTGCTAAGCCACTGGATGTTTTAAGGCTGTGGGCTGGTGGAAATTCAGGATACTGGTCCAGACCCTTAATGGTTAACCCCTTTCATCAGGGTATGCATAAGTTTTTGCATGACGAAACATTTGACTATTGATAAGTAGATGAATTGATGAACACTAAATTGGAAGAGAAATTCTGTAATAATGTAATCCTATAGTACAACAGACCTGTAGGATAATATTATTACTGACCCTTACTTTACAAGTGCAAAATGAAATTGTCCATTTTGTCATAGACTGTATTATATAAGGCTGATACTGCTCTGGGTACCAGAGTTGAAGGGTTCATTCAACTGGAAATTTAACCAATCATATCTTTCAGCTCTGTCATAGAAGATGAGATAATTAATTTCTTAGTCTTATCAATTCAGAGTAAAGTTATCACAGGGAAGTGCTTTAGCTCATTGATTAGCAGATAAGACTTCAGATGGAAAAGTCATACAGTAATAGAGAGTAGATTGTTACTAAATCACTTGTGGGGTGGTATCTCCACTCAGACAAACATTCCTTGTCTGGGAAAAAGCATTAGAAGGATGAGCAAAGTTTCATCCAAGGGACCTCCGAGTAGAACCCGGAGGTCACTTGACTAAAACTCTGCTCGTCCTTTTCATGCATTGCCACAGGAATCGACTGTTATTGTCTTGGTGGAAACTTCACTCCACAAGTAATTTAGTAACAATCCACGTCTCACATACTGTAGTCTTGCTCCACTTTATCAGTGCTGTGTCCTTGGGCACAATATTCAATCCTCGTTGCCCAAATAAGAGCATGGAGGCAGGGATTCTTCTGCCCTCTTTCAGAATGAGTTGCCATGGGGAAATTTGCATTGTGAGGCCTCCAATTGGGAATTTGTTTTGGAGAAGGTACCCAGAAAGAATAGGAAATATTACCTTCTAATTGAACCAAGAACATTAACCCTTCACCCAATGTAATGGCATACACCAACCAGTGCTATTCACAAAAATAACAATTAGTTTTTTGTCTTAGAAATATAGCTTATGTCCCTCACTGGAATGAGCTACAGAGGCTACTACATTTAGTAAGTGTTATAACAAACATTCACAAAAAATACTGTCTCTGTAGTCTCTTTTAACCCTTTACCTAATGAATTGCCCGCATCCGCCCATGTAATTTGCAAATTGAGCAGTTGAAAAAAATAATATTTTTATACTGTACCAATATTTTTAAAAAGTTAAAAAATTTATAGTAATTTATATATTTTTTATACTTACCAATGACCCAGACTTAGCTGGTGTTAACTCTAAAATATGTAGGGCCAAATGCAAATTTTACCCCCCAATCCCCAAAATTTGCATCTAAAACCGAAAATTACATGTTCAATATGGTCCTCCATACCTTTACTCCACTGCGCATACGCAATGTCAAGGAGGTCTCGAAATTACCACCAAAAGTCATTCTTTGTTTGGCCCTCAATACAGTTACACTTAACTGTTATTTGTGCTTGTAAATCTCAGTTTTAAGATGCCAGATGCATAATTATGAGAGAATTGGTGGATATATGGTGGAAATAGAAGATGGAGAGGAAAAAACAGTGGATACAAGTGTTCAGGGCTGTAACTTATAATTTTTTTACGAAATTATTCATGTTACCTATTTTCGAGGCATGGCCTTGTTGGGGTCATTCTTGCTATGAATGTTCCATTGTTTAATCAGTGTTTCCTCTCTCCCCTTTCCTTTATTCCCCCCTAGCTATTCTCCCATGCTTTTGGCTTATTTTTGTAATGTTTATTACTAAAATTTCTTGGGAGTTTTTGGCTTGGGAACAGAATTATTTTCTGTTTTCTTCCCCATGTTACGTCCTCACCCTAGGGGTGTTTAGGCAATTTGGTCTGCATCTACCATCTGATGTTCTACAGTTTCTTCTCTGGAAGCCTCTGTTTTGCATCAGATAGTATTTTACTTTGTAACTGATTTCGGGCCATGTTTGTTTCAGTGCCTGGAGTCATGTTTCCGGTTTGTTGACACTTTTGCTTATGTTGACAACTGTTACTTCTGACAGTGATTACTTGTCTTCTGCGTAATTTAGTTCATAGTAAGATACATTAATATTGTCCGTAAGAGTTACATTAATTTTTCAAAATGATTTTAAATTTTTGTCCACACTTAGGCTTTTTTGGGATCCATTTGGACTCAGGGTTCCCATTGGGAACTTGGGCTCTTCGGAAAAAATTTTTTCTTTTTGAATAATTTTTTCGCAATGTTTTAATGGATTTTTTTATTATGTATCTTTGTTTTCAAGGTTTGGTGCGAGTACTATGACTGTTTACTTTTCACTTTGAAAAATTTATTGTTCAATTGTAATGGGAGGAAATCTTCCTCTGATTTCTGTATTAATTATAGTCAACATACTCGCACTAACCCTTGTTCAATGTGTATTAATTGGGATGACAAACGTCGGAGACGTGTGTCACGGTAGGTTGTTAATGGGGAGAGTACCATGCGGCCCTCTCTCTGCCTGGTCACTCTAGTTTTTCACTCTCTTTTTCAGAGGAACAAGAACAGGGTGATGTTTCTGTGATGTCGTCCAAGAGTGTGCTTCCGTCGTCACAATGAAGAGCTAGCGGCAAAAGTGCTCATGGATATAAGGCAATTGCCTAAGAGGCCCCTAGTAGGGTCGATGGCATTGACGTCAATGTCCGCTAGCTCACCCGGTGTCGCCCCACTTACCGAATGGGTCAGCACCCGGGTTCATCCGTTGCGGTCCAGGAAGGAATTTCGGGAGTTGCGAGCGCTATAAACATACCATGTGCACACCCAGTGACGACAGAACAGAGGATAGTATGGAGGAAGCCTGTTAGTCCAGTTCCTAGCTCGTCCAGGTCCATCCGGACCGCGAGCGAGAGAGGCCCCCTCTCTCTTACATCAACATCTGTAGACAGTCGACACGGCTATTCTATTGGCTTCCTCATCCTCACGTCTGCACACACGACCGCACCTTGGCTTTGTGACCACAGATTCCGGAGGATGTTCATATGATATAGGCAGGAAGGAACGTTCCGGGATCTCCTGCTTCGCCGTCCAGAGATTCCACGTCAACCATGTCACTCCATCCGCTTGCCAAGGACATGAGGCCTTTCCAGTTGGGACGTTCACATATTATATAAATGCAGGAATGAATGTCCCTGGAGTTTCCAGCGGCTATTTGCATAAGACCACAGCTCCACAGGTCTCTTTGATGATCAAGAACAGAGTAATATTTCTGTGATGTCTTCAAAGTGTGCTTCCATCGTCACAGTCAAATGAAGAGCTAGCTGCAAGAGTGTTCATGCAGATACGTCAATTGCCTAAGAGGTCCCAAGTAGGATCGACGGCTTTGGCGTCTGCTAGCTCGCCGGGTGTAGCGACCATTCAGCGGATGGCTCGGCACCCGGGTTAGTCCGTTGCGGTCCAGGAGGAGGTTTGGATGATGTGAGCACTATAAATACACGTGCACACCCAGTGACGACAGATACGAGGATGGTACGGAGGAAGCCTATTAGTCCGGTTTCTAGCTCGTCCAGCTCTGCACGGGCTGCGAGCGAGAGAGGTCCCTCTCTCATACGACAACATCTGGGTAGATGTTGTCGTAAGAATGTTCCTCAGTCGGGGCATACGTCCACCGCTCGGGACGCTCCATGATATAGACAGTCCGGAGAGACTGCTTTATTAGCTTCCTCATCCTCTCGGCAGTGCACACGAATGCACCTTGGCTACGTGACCAGTGATGTCCAGCCAATCTCACTGACCAGGAATTCACGGCGACCAGGTCATGCCATCCGGTAGCCAAGGATACAAGGCCTTCATACTTCAGACGTTCGCATTAAAAAGTATGCAGGAGTCAGCATCTTAGGAGCTTCCAGCGGCTAAATATTGTAAGACCGCAGCTCCACAGGCCTCCGTTACGGATGTGCTACTGCAGTTAGCACAAATTGTCGCAGCATCCCAGCAACCGACAGAAACTCTGTCGGATCAGGAATTATCCGTAGAAGCTGGGTCGGTACGTTCCACTGCAGGTGCAGACATGGACGACCAAGTATTACAAGTGGTCCGACTGGATGGCGAAAGGGATACGGAAGAGGTGAATTTTTCCATTTCGGAACAACATAATTGCCGTGGAGTTCATCCGGCTTTAATTTTCTGACGTTCCTCCAGATCAAAATGCTGCGTTGCCGAATAAAAGACTGGTAGTGCCACTGGACACAGTTTTCTTTAATCGGTTCAGGGACATCGTCCCTCAGTTTCCGTCTCAGTCCAGAAATGTCTCAGAGACATTTGAATTTTTATATGACGCTATATATAACTTGCTATTAATAGAGCAAGTCCGGTCTCATATCGGCAAGTGCTCTTCATCTGACTTTCATCAATTCATGGAATAATTTGAAACGACAGGACAGGGCATTCCGAGAGTTCCTCTGCGTCTAGACGACCAGGTCTAAGTCCTAGAGTTGTCTATACTTTCGTCTATGTCTATTCCAACCATGTTGGAAACGTTAATATCGTCTAATACGGCTAGCTTAGACACATTATCGTACGCAGATCACCTTAGCAGAACATTATCATTACGCCTCAAGGGAAAAGAATTCCAGGATGTATATCCTCCTTATAAATTCTTTCAAGGGCCTCACGTAGAACTCCGCCCTTTAGTGGCAATATGGAGTTGGTTAGACGTGACGCGGCCCTGGTTACATTCACACGTGTGGATAGTAAGGAGAAAAACTCTCTCAGAGTTGCTCCGGTCTCCAGAGAGTTTCTCTTCGACTGCAAGCTTTCTGCAATATATCATCAGATAACTAAGAAAGCTTAATCTCTCTGCTATTCAAATCCGCTTCCTATAGTCGGATTCAGTGGAGAAAGTAGGACAGGCACTTCTGGGGCGAATACGCCCAAGGGAAGTTCCTATAGAGGTTTCTGTGCGTCCTCTAGGTCTTACTCTAGAGACTGTCAGGGTAGCGGCTCAGGTAGGGACAGTAATTCTGGCCGAGACGTCCGGTCAGATGCCCCAAGGTCGACGGGGCGAGGTGCGGGCCGTGGAAGACATGGTTTCTCCTTCCGCTAGCCTCGCAGGACCAGGAGATATTGGTCTTATCCTCTATCGTGTACAGTGAGTGGAAGACTGTTGAGTTTCTCAAACTTTTGGAAGTAGTTTACAGATGTCCCTTGGTTTCGAAGGGTGATTTTGTTAGGACTATATTGTCCTTCAAACGTAACTTACGTTAACTCGAAGTCCAAGATGGACTCACTCAGTTTCTGTCAAGTATGCAGGAAAGAGGCTCGCTTCCACTAGAAGTCCAGTCTCTTTTGGTGGGATCGCGATGGAGATCGTAGAAATCTAGGAATTTCCAGGTTTCTACAACCATCCTTTCTGGTTCCAAACCAGACAGCTCGTTCCGTCCACTCATAATCTGAGCTGGATGACAAGCTGATTGTGGCGCCAAGTATCTATATGGAGTTATCCAATCAGTCAGAGCGAGTATTCGGGTGTACGACTATGCTACATGCATAGATTTCTAGTTGCATACTTTCAGGTCATGGTACATCAGGCGTTTAGAAAGTATCTTTGCTTCTTGATCATAGGAATTTTTTATCAGCACCGAGCAATGTGTTTCGGTATGAATCTAGCCCCTGGGCTTTCACTCGAATATCGAACTTGGTAATGACTCATTTCCGAGCTCATTCATCTGCGGTAACGTCGGCCTACCTGGACGAATTCTTCAGAGGTATGGCAATGAGTTAACGCTTCAGAACGATGTGCAGATTCTGCTTCTATTGATCCAACATCTCGGTTTCTTAAGTAAACGAGGAGAAGTCGGATCTGGTTTCGTCCAAGTCATTTACCCACCGGGGGATGAGCTTCGAGACGCATTACATTCTTGTTCGTCTGCCATTAACCAGAGCGAAATTAATCAGTTGTTATGCTCACTATTGTCTTCTAAAGACAAGGTCTCAGCGAGAGATCTCATGAGACTGATACGCTTATGCGGAACTGCTGCGATTTTATTCCGATGGGCCGGTTACACATTGGTCCTCTTCAATTTCTTTTAATTCAGAATTGGAGGGTAAGGATTCTTTCGCTCGATACGGACATCTTGTCAAATCAAGTGAATAAGAGTTTCAGACTTGGGCAAGTTTTCAGTGCTTAACTCAGGTAGTTCCACTGCAATTGCCGGATCCGAGTTTTACAGTTTTGACGGATGCCAGTCAAACACGTTGGGTTGTTTCATAGTGCATTTTCTGAATTATAGAGGCACTAATTCCATTCTGTTATTCATGTTAATGGAATGAATCTTTTGGTTGGTACTAGAACATCAAGTTCTCTTATCGGTCTGTCATTTTCCGGGTCGTCTGAACGTATTAGCAGACTCCCTTCACGGAGGGGGCGTTTGTTGCCACCAGAATGGGCTTTCAGCAAACGAGGATTCAATCAGATTGCTACCAAGAAGAGCGGTCTATGATCGACTTATTCGCGACGCATCTCAACAATCATTTGCAGATGTATGTGTCTATGTTTGGATCTTCGAGCGTTTGCAGTAAAAGCTCTTTCGATCTTGTGAGATGGAATAATAAGATATGCATATCTTCCAGCGCCGTTGATTCAGCAGATATTGCTCTAGTGTAATTTTTTCAATGCAAATTCTGTTGGTAGTTTCTCTAGCTCCACAAAGACTGTGGACAAATTTACTTAGGCGTCTGTTGTGGGACATGCTGTGGTAGCTTCCTCCACATTTCTGTCCATTCTATGGCCAGATGGATTCAATTTACTATCAGTACTGCTTATGATAATATCTTCAATCAGCAGTCTGTGCTTTAGTTTTAAGCTCATGAAGTAAGAGTTCTTCTACATCATGGGCTTAAGCTAATAATGTTGCTATTACAGATCTAATGAGGGCTGCATATTGGTCTTAGCTCTCCATTTTCACGATTTTGTATCTGAGAATATTGAGTCCTTTCCTGCAGATCTACTTTGTTTAGGTCCGTTATTTTTTACTCGAAATGTCATTTATAAACAGTGGAAACTATGTGTGTATAGGCTTTCGGTTCTGGCAGTGACTCTGCCCTGCTGCCCTCTATGCTCTGGAGTATTTGATCCAGGGCAAGGGAAAGGGGGGGGTGGGCAGGTGTTCCCTTAGGTCACCTGCTTTATAGTGTAAAGCAAGGGAATACCTCCCTTGGAGTCAGTTATTCTGAGTCGGTTCCGAGATGATTTTTAGGGTAAAGCCTATGTTTACTCATCTGTGTAATAATTTTTAAGTATTGATTGGTGTGAAACATTTGTATATATCACATGATTAATTGGATGTTAATATACAATCCTTGAATACTTTTAAATGAGTATGTAGAGTCTCATTTATCTAGACTTCCGTATTTATTGGCTTTCCTTAAAAAATATTAGTATAAGGGTTATACTGGATGTTAATAGAGATCATTGATGTTATTGTGCTCTATTACAGAATAGTGTTGTGTCTTTCTTTTTTGATACAAATAAGAAAGATACATGTAAACCTATCTCTCCTTTTCTCCTTACGGGAATAGGTCTGTTATGGGTAATTGAGTCTATTGGATTTTCCTTATGTCCTAGGCCCTCCAACCTTTTTACTATTCAGCTAAGTCTGGGTCATTGGTACAGTATAAAAATGTTAAAAAATTTATAGTAATTTATATATTTTTTATACTTAACAATGACCCAGACGGGGATGGCCCTCCCATGAGTTGGGAACTCATACCTCCCCACTGAGTACATAACGCTTACCAGGCGCTGGTTGTAAGAATGACTTTTGGTGGCAATTTCGAGACCTCCTTGACACTGCGCATGCGCAGTGGAGTAAAGGTATGGAGGACCATATAGGACATGTAATTTTCGGTTTTAGATGCAAATTTTGGGGATTGGGGGGTAAAATTTGCGTTTGGCCCTAGATATTTTAGAGTTAGCACCAGCTAAGTCTAGGTCATTGGTAAGTATAAAAAATATATAAATTACTATAAATTTTTTAACTTTTTAAAAATATTTCAACAAAACCATATTTTTATACTGTACCAATGACCCAGACTCAGCTGGTGCTAACTCTTAATTATTCGGGACCAAAGACAAATTTTGCCCCCCAATCCCCCAAATTTGCATCCAAATAAAAAAAATCAATGTCCTATATGGTCCTCCATACTTTTGTCCACTGTGCATGCGCGGTGTCAAGGAAGTACCAAAATTGGAGCCAAATCCTCATTTCTTTGTTTGGCCCTTCTATCAGTAACATCTCACTGATATCTGTGCTTATAATCTCAGTTAAAATGATGCCAAAATCATGAAGGAAATGGTGGATCCAAGGATGAAATAAGAGGATGAGAGAAGAAACAGTGAAAGGATGTGTTCAGGGCTGTAACTTATAATTTTTATGTAAAATTATTTCATGTTCCCTAATTTCGGGGCATGGGCCTGATGTTTTCATTCTTGCTATGAAATCTCCACTGTTTGTTAAGTGTTTCCTCTTTCCCTTTCCTTGATACCCCCCTTGCTAATCTCCCATGCTTTTGGTATAATTTTTGAAATTTTTTTATTGAAATTTCTTGGGAGTTTTAGCATAGTTACAGAATGTTTATTCTGTTATCCCCATGGTTACGTCCTCACCCTAGGGGTGTTTAGGCGTTTTGGTCATGCATCTACCATCCGATGTATTGCAGCTTTTTCTTTGGAAGTTTCTGTTTAACATCGGATAGTGTTTAAATTGATTACTAATTTCGGGCCATGTTTTTCAGTGCCTGAAGTCTTGTTTCCTGTTTTTATTAGCTCAACTTGACAAAGTCAAGCTGAGCTATTGCCATCACTTCTTGTCTGTTGGCATATGTACATACGTACGTATGTACGTACGTATGTACATACGTTACGTACGTATGTACATACGTAAGTACATTAGTACATACGTCCACAATATCCTTTGGCACACCGCACAGGTCGCATTTATGATCAGATCACTTTGAAACTTGGTATGCTTGTTTGGGGTGACCTCTAGATGGGAGCTATTAATTTTTTTCTTCAATTTCCGTCAAAAAATGTTGCCACGGCCAACGTTCTTAGAAATTTGTTTAGTCAGACCTCAATATTTCCCTTTGGCACACCCTACAGGACACATTTATGATCGGATTGCTTTGAAACCTGGTATGCTAGTTTGGGGAGACCACTATATGGGAGCTATCAATTTTCTTCAATCTCCGTCAAAAAATGTTGCCGCGGCTAACATTCTTAGAACTTAGTTTAGTCAGAAGACCGTGGTCATGATTAGCCACTGTGCAAAAATATGTGACCTTAAACACCAATAAATAAATAATATATAGTCAGAAGACCTCAATATTTCCCTTTGGCACACCCTACAGGGCACATTTATGATTGGATTGCTTTAAAACCTGGTATGTTTGTTTAGGGTGACCTCTAGATGGGAGCTATCGATTTTCTTCAATTTCTGTCAAAAAATGTTGCCACGGTCAACGTTCTTAGAACTTAGTTTAGTCAGACCTCAATATTTCCCTTTGGCACACCCTACAGGGCACATTTATGAACGGATTGCTTTGAAACCTGGTATGCTTGTTTGGGGAGACCTCTAGGTGTGAGCTATCAACTTTCTTTCCATTTCCGTCGAAAAATGTTGCTGCTGCCAACGTTCTTAGAACTTAGTTTAGTCAGACCTCAACTTTTCCGTTTGGCACACCCTACAGGGCACATTTATTAGCTCAACTTGACAAAGTCAAGCTGAGCTATTGCCATCACTTCTCGTCCATCGGCTACATATGTACATACGTATGTACGTACATATGTATGTACGTACATATGTACGTACATCCACAATTTCATGCTCTATCTGTTGATGATTCTCAATATCGTAGTGTTGGTAATACTATTACTTTGACTACCAATGTTGGATGTTTGGCTAAGAATCAGGTTCCTAATAAGTACCCGGAGCCTATTGTTATTAAGGCTCTTCCGTCCTCAGATGGCCATAGGCCTTTGCTGTGTCCAGTTAGAGCTATGCGTATTTACAAACGTAGATCTGAGTTTATCAGAAAGGGACGAAAACATTTCTTTCTGTCTCTGCTTCCTAATAGAAGGGACATCACGGTCCATTCTATTTCTAGGTGGATTCAGTTGAGTATTCGTACTGCTTATGAAAGATTATCTTCTACTCAGCAGGCTGTGCTTAAGATTTCAGCACATGAAGTTTGAGCGCTGTCTACATCTTGGCCTTATGCTAATAGTATTGCTATTACGGATTTGATGAAGGCTGCATACTGGTCTCGGCCTTCTACGTTTGCAAATTTTTACCTTACAAATATTGAGTCTATTTCTGGCGACCTTAGATGTTTGGGGCCGTTGCTCAGAATGTTGTCCACTAAGCAGTTGCAACTATAGTTATGCAGGCTTTCTGTTCCAGCAGTGACTCTGTCCTGCTGCCCTCTTCGTTCTGATTGACCCAGAGCAAGGAGTGGGTGGGAGGATGGTGTTTCCTTATATCACCTGCTTTATAGTCTGTTCACATTTTCCTTTAGCACAGGCTACACCCCACAGTTCTTGTCTGATCGTCACGAAATTTCATATGCAGGTTTGGGGGTCATGTCTAGATGAGAACGTCCCCTTTTGGTCGCGATTGGGCGACCAGTATGGCTGCCCGAGCCCAAAACCCAAAAACCATTAGCACAGTCTACAGGTCGTATTTATGAAGGGATTTCATTGTAACTTGGTAGGATGCCTCTGTATAATGCCTAGATGAGAACATCCCCTTTTGGGCATGATCTGTCAACCGTGATAGCTGCCCAAGCCTGAAACCCAAAAACTTCTAGCACAGTTTGAAGGTTATGTTTGATATGGAGGAATTTCATTGTAACTTGGTAGGATGACTCCTTATGATGTCTAAATGAGAATTTCTCCATTTGGGCGTAATCTGCCAACCATGACGACTGCCCGAGCCCGAAACCTTTAGCACAGTCTACAGGTCATATTTATTGAGGAGTTTCATTGTAACTTGGTGGGTTGACTTCATATAATGTCTAGATGAGAAAGTCCCCTTTTGGTCCTGATTGGGCAACTGTGACGGCTACAGGGGCCCGAAGCTCAAAAACCTTTAGCACAGTCAACAGGTGATATTTATGAAGGGATTTCATTGTAACTTGGTAGGATGACTCCAAATAATGTCTAGATGAGAACATCCCCTTTTGGTCGCGATCATTCAGCCTTTATGGCTGCCCGAGCCCAAAGACCTTTATCATAGGCAAAAGATCATATTTATGGAAGGATTTCATTGTAACTTGTTAGGTTGACTCCATATAATGCCTAGATGATAACATCCCCTTTTGGTCGTGATTGGTCAACTATGATGGCTACAGGTGCCTGAAGCCCAAAAATCTTGAGCACACTCTACAGGTCATATTTATAAAGGGATTTCATTGTAACATCGTATGATCACTCCAGATGATGCCCAGATGAGAATGCCCCCTTTTGGTTGCAACCATTCAACCATTATGGCTGCCCGAAGCCCGAATACCTTTAGCACAGTCTACAGGTCATATTTATGAAGGAATTTCATTGTAACTTGGTAGGTTTAACTTCATATAATGTCTAGATGAGAACGCCCCTTTTGGACACGATTGGACAACTGTGACAGCTACAGGGGCCCGAAGCCCGAAAACTTTTAAAACAGTCTACAGGTCATAATTATGAAGGGAGTTCATTGTAGCTTGGTAGGATGACTCCAAATAATGTCTAGATGAGAATGTCCCCTTTCGGTCGCGATAATTCAGCCTTGATGGCTGCCCAAGCCCAAAATCCTTTAGCATAGTCTATAGGTCGTATTTATGGAAGGATTCCATTGTAACTTGTTAGGTTGACTTCATATAATGCCTAGATGATGACATCCCCTTATGGTTGTGATTGGTCAACTGTGATTGCTACAGGTGCCCGAAGCCCGAAAATCTTGAGCACAGTCTACAGGTCATATTTATGAAAGGATTTCATTGTAACTTCGTAGGATCACTCAAGATGATGCCCAGATGAGAATGTCCCCTTTTGGTTGCGATCATTCAACCATGATGGCTGCCCGAGCCCAAAGCCCGAAAACCTTTAGCACAGTCTTCAGTTCAAATTTATGAAGGGATTTCATTGTAACTTGGTAGGTTGACTTCATATAATGTCTAGATGAGAACAGCTCCTTTTGGACACCATTAGGCAACTGTGACAGATACAGGGGCCTGAGGGCGATTCTGTTGTTGATGATCCACATGAAATAGTCAATATTTTAAATAATCATTTTGTAAGTCAGAGCAGTACAGTCAAAGATATCCCATTACCCATTATCCCCGCTAATGACCTTTCTATTGGGCAGTTAGAAATTAAGGAGGAAAATGTTAAATCTATACTAAATAAATTAGATATTAATAAGGCTACTGGTCCTGACCTAATAAATAACACCATTTTGAGAAAATGTTCCTCAGAACTTGCATATCCACTAACTCGTATTTTTAATTTGTCTTTGACATTAGGGCATTTTCCAACTGATTGGAAACATGCCCACATGCAGCCTATTCATAAAAAGGAATCCGTTAATAATAAAAAGAACTACAGACCCGTATCTTTGACTAGTAGCGTCAGCAAAGTCTTTGAAAAGGCCGTATTCAACCATGTTTACTTGTTCCTCAAAAATAATAATTTGTTAACAGACCTACAATCAGGTTTTATTCCTGGGGACTCAACAATATATTGGCTATTACTAACTGATAATTACATAAACATTTCCTTAGAAAATAGCAAAGATGTTAGGATTGTTTTCTGTGATATAAGTAAAGCATTTGACAGAGTGTGGCATAAAGGGTTACTACATAAATTACATGCTATTGGTATAAGGGGCGCATTGTTGTCATGGTTCGAAAATTATCTTGAAAGCAGAACTCAGCAGGTAGCTGTTAATGGACAAAAGTCTGATATTAAACATATTCCCACTGGGGTGCCACAGGGCTCTGTATTAGGGCCCTTGCTTTTCAATATATATATAAATGATATTGTTAATAATATTACATCTAATATCCGTCTCTATGTTGATGATACCTCGCTATACCTAACAGTTGATAACCCGACACTTGCATCTATTGTTTTGAATCAGGACTTGAACAAATTAAGCTTATGGTCAAAAGCATGGCAAGTTCTGTTCAGTCCCGAGAAAACAGTATCAATGTATATTAGTCGCAGACACACCCCACAGGTATATCCTACTTTATTTCTTTTAGATACCCCAATAACAGAAACAGATATGCATAAACACTTGGGATTAATTTTCCACAAATCAGGCACCTGGGACACTCACGTCGATAGCATTTTGTCCAGAGTTAAGACAATGATAAATTGCTTCCGCAGTTTAAAGTACCGCATTTCTAGGTCTGCGTTAGTGACTCTATATAAATCCTTCATATTACCATTATTTGATTACGCTGATGTTATCTGGGATAACTGTTCAGCAGGTAAACTGGACCAACTTGAGGCCCTGCAACTAGATGCTCTACGCACTATTTGCGGGGCTACAAGAGGTACTAGTCATCGTCTTTTATACGAAGAAACTGGTTTCATAACGTTGAGAGAGCGCAGAAGTCGTCACAAATTAACAACACTTTATAAAATGAAAACGGGCATTGCCCCAAGATACTTATCGTCATTACTGCCAGAGCAGGTCTCTAGTCTTACCACATATTCATTAAGGTCGTCTGGGTTGCTTAGAGAAATACGTTGCCGCACGGTAAGTTATTATCGTTGTTTCCTGCCATCGACTGTACGAGCATGGAACGCTCTTGATCCCTCGATCCATAACAGTTTAACTCTGCCTTCGTTCAAGAAGAAATTATCGAATGGGGACATTTGCATTCCATCATACTATCGATCTGGCAGCCGAGAAAATCAAATTTTATTGTGTAAACTATGGCTGGGCTGTAGTGACTTGAGGGCTCCTAAATTCGGAAGATTTCTCACAGATAACCCCAGTTGTGATTGCGGATGCATTTATGAGTCCCCAGAACACTATATTTTTATACTGTACCAATGACCCAGACATAGCTGGTGCTAACTCTTAAAATATAGGGCCAAACACAAATTTTGCCCCCCGATCCCCAAAATTTGCATCTAAAACTAAAGAAAACATGTCCTGAGAGGCCCTCCACACTTCGCCCCTACTGTGCATGCGCAGTGTCAAGGACGTTCCGAAATTGGCGCCATTTATCATTCTAAGTTTGGCCCTTCATCAGTTAACATCTGACTGATCTTTGTGCTTTTAAATCTCAGTTTAAATGATGCCAGACACATAAATATTAGTGAAATGGTGATTCTAAGGAGGATAGAAAAGGAGGAGAGGAAAAGAATGTGTGACAGAATATTATCAGGGCTGTAACTTAAAATTTTTTAATGAAATTATGTTAAGTTACCTATTTTCAAGGCAGCAGCCATTTTGTTGTCATTCTGATTATTTAGTTACACTGTTTTTTCAAGTGTTTTTCCTCTCTCCCTGTCCTTTAAGTTCCCCCTTGCTATTCTCCCATGCTTTTGGCATAATTTCTGTAATTATTATTACTAAAATTTCTTGGGAGTTTTAGCTGAATAACAGAATGAATTCTGTTCTTTCCCCATGTTTACGTCTTCACCTACGGGTGGTTAGGCGTTGTGTTCTGCATCTACCATCTGATGTTCTGCAGTTTCTTCCCTGGAAGTCTCTGTTTTGCATCAGATGGTGTATTTTTGGTAACTGATTTCAGGCCTGGGTGCCTGGAGTCTTATTTTAGTGTTTTTACACTCATTGTTTACATTTACAACAGCCCTCTGTGTGAGGGGGGGATTTCTAAATAATATCTTTATGTTATTTTAATCATAACTAGATACATTATTATTGTTCGTAAGTGTTGAATAAATTGTTTAAAATATTTTAAAAATTTTTGTCCACACTTAGGCTTGGGATCCATTGGGGCTCAACGTTACTTTTCAGAAACTTGGGCTGTTCTAAAAAAATATTTTTTCAAAATATTTTGATTTCAATTATTTTTTCTATATTAATGGATCATATTATTATTATGTATTTTGATTGCCAGGGGTTAGTGCGAGTACCAGGACTTGTTTTCTTTTCACATTGAAAGGATATTGATCAATTGTTTTAAGAGGAAGTCTTCCTCTGACCTTATTATCATTCTATATGTGGTCAGTGTACTCGCATTAACTCCTGTTCTGTATCGTATGATTTCGATGACAATATGGGAAGCGTATGTCACTGTATGTTGTTGGGGATTTGGACACTCCGGTCCTTTCCCCGCAGGGTCACTCTACTTTATCAATTTCTATTTCAGACGATCAAGATTAGGGTGATGTATCTGTGATGTCTTCCAACAGTGTGCCTCCGTCGTCACAATTAATGAAGGGCTAGCGGAAAAGTGCTCATGTAATACGCCAATTGCCTAAGAGGACCCTAGTAGGTTCGACGGCCTTTGACGTCCGCTAGCTCGCCCGGTGTAGCGTCCAATCACCGAATGGTTCGGCAGCCGGGTTCGTCCGTTGCGGTCTAGAAGGAATTTTGGGGTGATGCGAGCACTATAAAATTAACTTAATGCACACCCAGTGACGGCGGATCGGAGGGAGAACGGAGGAAGCCTTTTAGTCCGGTTCATAGCTCGTTCCGGTCCATCCGGACGGCAAGCGAGAGAGGCCCCTCTCTCGTTCAACAACATCTGGCCCCAGATGTTGTGGTACAAATGTGTCGTTAGCGGAGCATACGTCCGTCGCTCGGGACGCTCCGTTGTATAGGCAGTCCGCTGTGACTGCTAAGGCTTCCTCTTCTCGTCAGCGCACACGACCGCACCTTGGCTGCGTGACCGCTGATATATTACCAGCTTCGCCGATCAAGGATTCTTCGGCGACCAGGTCACACCATCCGGCAGCCAGGGATTCGAGACCGATGGACTCCGGACGTTCGCATAGGAAAAGTATGCGGGAGCCATCTGATGCGGAGCTGCCCTCGGCGAAGCAGCGATAGACTGCGCCTCCGCAGGTCTCGACGCCGGACATTCTTGTGCACATAGCACAGCTTATCGCAGCATCCCAGCAGCCGACAGAAACGGTGTCGGATCGAGAATTATCCAACAGCGCTGGGTCGGTAGCCGGGGACTCGAGGCCTGCAGACTCCGGACGTTCGCATAGGAAGTGTGCGGGAGTCAACGTACACGGAGCTTCCAGCGGCAATGCATCGTAAGTCCGCTACTGCACAGGCCTCGGGAACGGACGTGCTTTCCTTAATAGCACAGTTTATCGCAGCATCCCAGCATCAACTGAATCTGTCGCATATAATTTATCCGACGAGGCTGGGTCGGGACGCTCCGCGGAAGCGGGTACGGACGTCCGAAAGTTTCATCCGGTCCGACGGGATACCGAAAGGGATTCGGTGGATTTCAAGCTTTCCCTTTCGGAACAACATATGCTGCGATGCCGGATAAGAAACTGATAGCGTCGGTGGACTTAGAAATTTTTGGTTCGGTTCAGGGACATCGTCCCTCAGTTCCGACATAGTCCAATAATGTCACACAAACTTTTGAATTATTGAACGACGCTATATATATTATTATTTTATGCTTGCTATCCAAGCATTTCTGGTTTCTTGTTCGAAGAGTTATGGAGATGTCTTTCAAAAGTGTGCCTCTGTCGTCATAGTTAATGAAGAGTTAGCGGCAATAAGTGCTCATGGAATATGTCTATCGCTTACGGAGTGACATTCGCTAGCTCACCCGGTGTAGCGTACATTCATCGAATGTTTCGGCTGCCGGGTTCGTCCGTTGCGGTCTAGGAAGGAGATTTGGGTGATGCGAGCACTTTAATTACTTTAGTACTCACCCAGTGACGGCAGATTGAGGACAGATCGGAGGAAGCCAACAACATAGGGGACCGCATGTTGTGGTTCAGATATTTTACATTCGGAGCATATGTCCATTGCTCGGGACGCTCCGTTATATTGACAGTCCGAGAGACTGTCTTTAATGCTTCCTCATCCTCACAGCAGGGCACACGACCGCACATTGGCTACGTGACCTCGAGTATCCGATCAGTTTCGGCATTCAGTGATTCCACAGCGAATAGGTCGCGCCATCCGGTAGCCAAGGGACACGAGGCCTATACACTCCGTTCGCTCGCATATTGGAAGTATGCACGGGGTAACGATCTCGGAGCTTCCTGCGGCAATGCATCGTAAGACCGCTGCTCCTCAGGCCTCAGTGACGGACGTGCTATCCGAGTTAGCACAGTTGTTTCGCAGCATCCCAGCAATTGACGGTTTCTCGGTCGAATCAGGAATTATCCGACGGCGCTGGGTCGGTGCGGTCCGCGGTTGCATCAAGCTACGGACGACCGAACGCTTTATAGGGTCCGACAGGATGGCGAAAGGGATTCGAAAGATTTCGAGTTTTCCCTTTAGTAGTATCGGAAGATGCCTTTCATATCTTCTGGCATTTCTTCCAGTGATTATTTTTCGGACTTCATTGCTGCGATCTTGGATAAGAGACTTATAGCGTCATTGGACTCGGATTTTTCGATCGGTACAGGGACTTTGTCCCTGACTTACCGACGCAGTCCAATATTGTCATTACAACATGTGTTTTAATTTTCGACGCTATATATTTATATATATATACAAGCCTGCTACTAAGCATGATAGTTTAGTTTCTTGTCCGCGTGGCTCATTTCTGCCATTTTATCTTTTTTACATATAGTTTATTTTGGCAGAGCAGGGCATACCGAGAGTTCATATGCGTCTAGACGGTGTGATTAAAGACTGCATATATTCTTTTTCGCCGTTTATGTCTTTTCCAATTTCAATGTTGGGAACGACATTATGTATAGTAGACTTAACTTAGACGCTTTATTATACGTAATCCGCCTTACTGAGGCGTTATCATTACGTCTTCAAGAAAAGATTTACGGGATATTATTCTCAATGTAATTTCTTTTGAGGGCAGTAGTTTGTTCACGTATAACTCCGCCCTTCAGTGGCTGATTGGAGTTGGTTAGACGTGATGCAGCCCTAGCTACATCCACGCGTGGATAGTAGGTTAAGAACTCTCTCAGAGTCGCTTCGTTCTCGGAGGAGCTTCTCTTCGACGGCAACTTTCCGGCAATCCATGAATTGCTTGATTTATACATTCTCTTGTCTATCTAGTGTTACAAGAGATTCAGACTGGGGCAAACATTCGGTGGTTGACTCAGAGAGTGCCGCCGCAGTTGCCGGACCCGAGTGTGGCTGTTATGACGGTTGCCAGTCAAACAGATTGGGATATATACTGATCCCTACGGATTCGAAGTGCCAGGGTCTTTGGGTTCCGCAGTCTTTTAGCTATCAGTTTAACTTCCGCGGAATAATGTTTTTTAGGCTTGCTTTATGTCATTGCATGAACATTATTCAGAAACGCATGCCCAAATTCCTGTCCTTTAATTCGACAGTAGTGGCGTATCTCCGGAACCAGGGAGGCACTCTTTCGTTTCCGTTATTCAATTTAATGGAAAGAATCCGTCTGTTGGTTATAGTACACCAAGTTCAGTTTTGGTCCGTCATATTCTGGGTCGTCTGATTGTTTTATCGCACTCCCGTTCTCTTACGGGTCGCTTGTTGCTGTCAGAATGGACTCTCAACAAACAAGTATTCAATCAGATTTGCTATCTATGGGAGCGCCCAATGATGTTTTATTTATGACACAGCTTGCTAATCAATTGCAGACGTATGTGTTGGCTTGTCCAGATCTCTGAGCTAATACTGTTAACGCTCTATTGATCTATAGGACGGAATGATAGGATACGCGTATCCTCCGGCGCTGTTGTTTTAGCAGGTATTGCTAAGATAAACAACCACAATACATTTCTGTTGATAGCATCTCTATCTTCACAGAGATCATGAGTAATTTACTCTCTTGTCTACTGTGGATCTTAACGTGAAATCTTCCTCTATGTGAGGATCTTTTTTCACTGGGTAAATCGTGTCATCTTTATCACAACCAGCAAGGTCGCAACCTTCATGTATTACGTTGTGTGGTCCGTATTGCATTGTAAGCACTGTACTGGACGAGCTTTGGACGCGATTTCTTACTATAGGAGATCCTCTTCTTCGCTATTCTATGCGACTAAAGTGGAGGCTCTTCCGTCGTGGTGTAGGGATCATTATGTTCATATGGTTGATCCCTCCATACTACTCATTGCTATTTTTTAGTATACTTGTTTCACAAGATCTACTGCAGCCTGTTGTTATTTAGGTTATAGGTTTATGTTACCTCATACCTATGCACTCTACGATAGTTTACAATTGAGTCTTTTGTCTCTTTATCTAAGTCAGTTAGTAACTTTTTGATAAATAGACTTAGAATCTTTAGATTAAATTCCTATACGGATTTTAACTTCGGTTCTTATTTAGCTAAGTAATCATTTGAACCTCTGGAAACAGTAGTTTTCAAATTCTGACCTTTTAGACAGTAATTCTGTTGGTTCTCTTTTACTGTAGAGTCAGTGAGTTTCATGCACTATCGATGGATGATTTTCACTTTCATAGTTTCGGAATCAATACTTCCGTTACTATTTAGGTTGGATTGTTGCATAAGAGTTAGGCTCCTATTATCCGGAACCTATTATTTTAAGGTCCTTCCGTCTTCGTATGGGCATAGGCCTTTACTCTTTCCGGGTACAGTTTATAAACAGATATCTGTTTATTACAAGGGCGTAAGCTTCTTCTGTCTTTGATGTCTAGTAGAAGGACGTTACGCTCCATTTTATTGTTAATGGATTCTATTAACTAGCGTACTGCTTATGGTATATCATTGGCTTAGCAGTTGTGCTTAAGATTTCGGCTCATGAAGTAAGAGTTCTTCTACTTCTTGGGCTTACATTAATAGTGTTGCTATTATAGATTTTTGAAGGCTGCTCATTGCGCTCAGCCATCCATTCATGAATTTTATCTCAGAAATATCGAGTCCATTTCTGGAGGCCTCTATTGTTAGGTCTATTATCTACTGCTCAGAATGTCATTCACTTAACAGTTGCTACTATAGCTAGGTAGGCTGTCTGTTTCGGCAGTGTCTCCGTTCGGCTGCCCTCTTCGCTCTGGGCTATTTGACCCAGGGCAAGAAAAAGGGGGGGGGGGGGGGAGGGTGTTCCCTTGGGTCACCTGTTTTTACTATGAAAACAAGGGGATACCTCCTCCGGAGTTAGTAATTCTGAGCTGTTATTGGGATGGTTGTTTAGTGAGAAGTTTAAGTTTATAAAATTCATTCAAGTCTTAGTTTTTAAAGTATAGCTTTTGAATATTGCATATGTCAACGGACATGATTATGCAATTCTCACACACTTTTAGGAGTATAAGAGTCTCTATTCTCTAGACTTACTTTATTATTGGCTTACTTTAAAAATTATTAGTATAAGGATTATTGGATATTAATAGAGTACATGGATGTATGAAGCTCAATTTTTGGAAGGTGTTGTATCTTTCTAATTTATCATAAATAAGAAAGATACATGTAAGGCCTATTACTTCTTTTCCCTACAGGGGATGACTCTATTTTATTTTATTGAGCGTATTCCATTTTGCTCTATGTCCTTGGCCCTCCAGCCTTTTTACTATTCAGCTATGTCTGGGTCATTGGTACAGTATAAAAATGTTAAAAAATTTATAGTAATTTCTATATTTTTTATACTTACCAATGACCCAGACGGGGATGGCCCTCCCAGGAGTTGGGAACTCTTGCCTCCCCGCTGAGTACATAGCGCTTACCAGGCACTGGTTATTAGAATGATAAATGGCGCCAATTTCGGAACGTCCTTGACACTGCACATGCGCAGTAGGGGCGAAGTGTGGAGGGCCTCTCAGGACATGTTTTCTTTAGTTTTAGATGCAAATTTTGGGGATTGGGGGGCAAAATTTTTGTTTGGCCCTATATTTTAAGAGTTAGCACCAGCTATGTCTGGGTCATTGGTAAGTATAAAAAATATATAAATTACTATAAATTTTTTAACTTCCTATAAATATATGTGAATATATATATATGTATGTAACTTCGTCAAATTGCCGTCATGCTCGGAAGTTTACTTCCTTCTAAGCGGCTTTCATTTTTGACTAATTCTTATTCCGTTACGTTAAGTGCCGTACCAATGTGTATCGCGTCATGGGAACGTAAAATTTAGCATCACACAGATCCTAATTGTTGAATGGGAAATATAAAATTGATCGGGATACGCGTACGTCTTACAGATCGATTTATTATTTGGCAAGTGGCCGCCTAACTCCTAATCACGAACCCATCTATAAAATCGCCGATACATATCTTCCTTGGGTATTGATCATCAGTGGTATTGATGTCTGATTGACGTGGGTTGGGTACTGGGGCGGAGATATGGATGCGCGCTTTTAAATGATTGAATGATTCAGGCTAAGGAGTGGTTGGATGTGTGAATACAGTATACGAACTTACTTGCCTCTGCCTCTGTTACCAGGGTGAGGTTTTAGAAATAGTGTCTAATTCATATTTGCTTTTTGCATAATAACGCGGAACATATCTTTACTTGTTGCCACCCAAGGAAGATATTATACAGTATTTTTTGCATAATTTACACTTGAATACAAAAAGCAAAGTGAAGCGCGGAACATATCTTTACTTGTTGCCACCCAAGGAAGATATGATACGGTTATTTTGCGCGTAATAGACTCGGATACGGGGAATAACATGAAACGGGGAACATACCTTTGCCACCCAAGGGAGATATGATACGGGGATTTTACAAGCAATACACTTGAATATGGCGAACAACGCGTTTGAACAATTCGGGTCAAGGAATGGTTGAATGTGTGAATACTGCATGCGAACTCGCTTCTGCTTCTGTTACCAGGGCGAGGTTGAGATAAATGATTGAATGCTCCTAATTCTAAGGCTGAAAACAAAATTTACGCATAAAAACGTGGAATATATCTCTACTTGTTACCACCTAAGGAAGATCTGATATGGTATTGTTTGTCCATAATTTACAATTAAAAACAGTGAACAATGTGTAATGCGGAATATATCTTTACTTGTTGCCACCCAAGGAAGATATGTATCGGCGATTTTATAGACGGGTTCGTGATTAGGAGCTAGGCGGACACTTGCCAAATAATAAATCGATCTGTAAGATGTACGCATATCCCGATCAATTTTATAATTCCCATTCAACAATTAGGATCTGTATAACGCTAAATTTTACGTTCCCATGACGTGATACACATTGGTACGGCACTTAACGTAATGGAATAAGAATTAGTCAAAAATGAAAGCCGCTTAGAAGGAAGTAAACTTCTGAGCATGACGGCAATTTGACGAAGTTATATAAAATATTTGATGAAGTGTATATATGTATATGTATATATATATGTATGTGATATGTATGTATATGTATGTGTTGGTGTGTGTGGGGTGTGTGTGTGTGTGGGTGTTTCTGTGTATAGATAGTAGGGCGCAATTATTCCACCTAAAAGAAAAGATAGGTAACAATTACTACAAAGCTTCTAGGCTTCATGTGTCTTGTTTAAGGGTTACTATTATCTCCTGTTATATTTTCATTACAATATATTGTTGTTAATATTACAACATGACTGTTGAGATATCTCAAGCTTGCACTTGCACCATTTTTTCTCTTTTAAAATGCTGTAATGATAATTATTGCAGGGTGAGGCTGCCTATAGGCTTAGCCTGTTAGCTGAACCCATTTCACTTTAAAGAAATAAAATATTGATTAAAAAAAAAGGGGGCCTGAAGCCCGAAAATCTTTAGCACAGTGTACAGGTGATATTATGAAGGGATTTCATTGTACCTTGGTAGGATGACTCCAAATAATGTCTAGATGATAACGTCCCCTTTTGGTCACGATCATTCAACCTTGATGGCTGCCCAAGCCCAAAACCCCAAAACTTTTAGCATAGTGTATAGGTCATATTTATGGAAGGATTTCATTGTAACCTGTTAGTTTGACTCCATATAATGCCTAGATGATGACATCCCCTTTTGGTCGTGATTGGTCAACTGTGACGGCTTCAGGGGCCCGAAGCCCGAAAACCTTGAGCACAGTCTACAGGTCATATTTATGAAGGCATTTCATTGTAACTTCGTAGGATCACTCCAGATGATGCCCAGATGAGAATGTCCCCTTTTGGTTGTGATCATTCAACCATGATGGCTGCCCGAGCCCAAAGCCCACAAACCTTTAGCACAGTCTACAGGTCATATTTATGAAGGGATTTCATGGTAACTTGGTAGGTTGACTTCATATAATGTCTAGATGAGAAAGTCCCTTTGGACGCAATTGGGAAAGTTATGGCTCCAGGGGACCGAAGCCCGAAAACCTTTAGCACAGTCTACAGGCCACATTTATGAAGGGATTTCAATGTAACTTTATAGGATGACTCGTTTTGGAATAATTTCACTGTAACTTGGTAACTTTCGTTGATATATGTTAACTGTGAGGGCCACATACATTAACTGTGAGGTCATATTAACCCACCCCTCAGCTCTTTAGTACAGTGTACACCTCATATTATTTTTATCAAAAACATAGCATACAGGGAACAGAAATGAACATATTCCCAATCATCACAATTCTTGTCTTATTTCATAATCCTTTCAAAAACACTGAACATTATCCTTTTCATCAAACACAACACAAGTTAAGCTACAGTGTCATTAACACTTTCATTTCTCTCAAAAACATAGCTTATGACCCCTCATTGGAACAAGTGCAGTAATAAAACTTGAATGGTGATTTTTGTGAATAACACTGGGCCATTATGACCAATATATTAGGTATGTTTAAAGGTTTAAAATTCGTTTTATTTATATTTATAATAAAAAATGTACGCTCAACTGCAGGACAAAGTATGAAAAGAACAATCATATCTCCCCACAGTGATGATATAGAAATTTTCACTTTCATTGCATTGAGAATGTTACAATATAACTTGTGTGTGTCATTGGTATTGTTGTCTATAAATGATGAAATTTGTTAACTGTTATTATTGTTACATAAAATATACTGTGTTAAAATTTGATACACTGATGATGTTTACCATGCTGTTGGCAGATACTCCTACCCAGGTAACATTTAATCAAATTTTCCCCTGTAAATTGAGTGGACTATTTGACAATAATTTCTTGAGTTAAATTTAGATGAATTTTCCATCCAATCAAGTCATGGCTGCTTCACAGCACCCATGACTAGACTGGATGAAAAATATTTTGAAAATACTTAATGGTAAGAGTTAATGCAGAAAAAGACACCAATCTGCTGTTGCCTTAAGCTTAATCAAGCCTAATCAAGGTGAATACCACCAATTTATTGCTGAAAACTATCACCTTCTGAAATATGTATAATAAAAAGAAATCTAGTGTTTTTAAGTGGATACTGAAAATTGTCCCATCTGTGGCTGCGGAAAATGTTTATTTGTTGCTCATATAAGTCACTCACAAAAAATGAACATTTGTCTTTGTCACTCATGATATGATTTTTGGTATCCACTCAGAAACACTAGATATTCTCTCTTTGTACATGAATATCTTTTTATAATTGTTCACCTCATCAAATCTCCTTCATTTAGAGTCGTTTCCTCTTTGTTTCAGCAATCTCCAAATCAAATACAATCTTGCGACCGAAACACGGAACAACTTGATAGCAGCTAGTCAAAACGTTACCAGTGCTCAACGCTATTTGCAGAATATTGAATTTCCATACTGTAAGCCAGCTGAAATGGAAACCTTGAAGATGGCCTATACTAACATATACTCTGACATGCAATCACATGATCGGCTACAGCATGCTTTGACATGTTATGTGGTGACACATAAACGAGCATCAGCCTTAATACAGTGGTTTGATTATGTAAGTAATTATAGTTGTTTTATGTTTTCCATAAAATTAGTTAAAGTCAGTCCTAAAAAGATTCTTTATTATTTGCTAGCCTGTGAACTATCACAAATTATCTAAACGATATCTCTCAATATCCATTGAGATGATGGATAATGAGGAATATCCCTCAGCAGGGGAGGGTGAGGGGAGGGGGGAATGCATGAACATAGGCGGAAATTTTTATTTTGCAGATTTCTGGACCCACCCACCCTTTCCTGCATATTTTTTCCATGACATGTTTGGGGACCCATTCCCTTCTCATTCATTTTACATACATAACTTAGGCTCTCAAACATAATGTGTAATGCACTCTAATTCAATGCATATTTTTAGTCAAGTTGTGACGAAGTCAAACTCGACTTATAGTTTGGTGAATGGCGGGCGGGCGGGCGGGCGGGCGGGCGGGCGGGCGGGCTTCGGGCGTAAACAATTGGTTTCCGGATGATAACTTGATAGTGGTTCAACTCACATTCATTAAACTTCATACGTAGGTTGGTCTTGGTGGGAGGAAGAACCCTATTGATTTTGGACATGCTACGTCGAAGGTCAAGGTCACAGTGACCTTGAACGTAGTAAATCTTAAACAATTGGTTTCCGGATGATAACTTGATAATGGTTCAACTCACATTCATAAAACTTCATAGGTAGATTGGCCTTGGTGAGGGGAAGAACCCTATTGATTTTGGACTCGCTACGTCAAAGGTCAAGGTCACAGTGACCTTTAACATAGTATATCGCAACAATTGGTTTCCGGATGATAACTTGATAGTGGTTCAACCTAGAGTCATGAAACTTCATAGGTGTGTTGGCCTTGGTGCGAGGAAGAACCCTATTGATCTTGGACTCACCAGGTCAAAGGTCAAGGTCACAGTGACCTTGAACATAGTATATCGCAACAATTGGTTTCCAGATGATAACTTGATAGTGGTTCAACCTAGAGTCATGAAACTTTATAGGTGTGTTGGCCTTGGTGTGAGGAAGAACCCTATTGATCTTGGACTCACCAGGTCAAAGGTCAAGGTCACAGTGACCTTGAACATAGTATATCGCAACAATTGGTTTCCGGATGATAACTTGATAGTGGTTCAACCTATAGTCATGAAACTTCATAGGTATGTTGGCCTTGGTGCGAGGAAGAACCCTATTGATCTTGGACTCACCAGGTCAAAGGTCAAGGTCACAGTGACCTTGAACATAGTATATCGCAACAATTGGTTTCCAGATGATAACTTGATAGTGGTTCAACCTAGAGCCATGAAACTTTACAGGCGTGTTGGCCTTGGTGCGAGGAAGAACCCTATTGATGTTGGACTCACCAGGTCAAAGGTCAAGGTCACAGTGACCTTGAACATAGTATATCGCAACAATTGGTTTTCGGATGAGAACTTGATAGTGGTTCAACCTAGAGTCATGAAACTTCATAGGTGTGTTGGCCTTGGTGCGAGGAAGAACCCTATTGACCTTGGACTCGCCAGGTCAAAGGTCAAGGTCACAACTCGACATTGGATCTGTGATCCTGAGCGGGATTTTTATATCTTCAAGCATGTTTCTATTTTCTCTATCAGATGCATTTACCAGATTCACATCAGTTCACAAAGATATAGCTTGAACCCTGTATGGGCTCGGGTATAATAGATTTACATTTGGTAGCCAGGTTGTTAATGCACAGCAGCGATGGCCTGGCTGTTCATATAGACATTTTACTATATTGATGTAGCAAATTCTAAGGCATTTGTTTCATCCTTATATTGAGGTCTCTGTGTGGATGAGTTTCTCCCCAGTGGTTGGTGAATTACTTAGGGCATCCAGGGGATCTGTTTGAGTTATTCTACCTTCATATCATGGGAATTAACAACGTTGTGATATAGACATCATATAGCCATAGTTGTTGAAAGTGATGTAAAACCCCAATCAAACCAGACTCGACAAACTAAATGTACAGCTCAATATTCTTAGAAATCTAGTTTCTCTGTGTTCACCTTGCAAATGAAACCCAGTGATTCGTTTTCCCAGTAACCTTTGATTTCAAATCAAATTTAAATAAGCTTTTCCTAATTTTGATCTTCTGATATTTTGATATTCTGATATTTTTTCTGATATGTACTTTGAACAGTATAGTTTCTGTACATCATGGCATATGCAGGCATGTGTGAGCACTGTGCCCATAATTAATTTACTACTGCTTATACCGTAACCATGTATATGTTGCAAATATTGGTTACATAAAAGGGAACTTGATTTTGTTCTGACTCAAGAAGAGTAAACCATGTCTTTTTGTTAGCTCACACAAGGGAGCTTAACTTATCACTTGCCGTCCAATTTTGTGCAATACGTGGAATATTCTTTAAAAATCTTCTTCTTTAGATTCACCAGTCAGAATCCTCTCATATTTGGTATACATCATCTCTAGGGGGGCCAGATTCAAGTTTGTTCAAATCGAGTTTCTTGGTTAATATTTGGGTTCCCTATGGGAGCCCAAATTTTAACTCTGTGCAATATGAGAAAATTTCTTTAAAAAATCTTCTTCTTCAGATCCACCAGTCAGAATCCTTCAACATTTGGTATACATCATCTCTAGGAGGGGTCAGATTCAAGTTTGTTCAAATTGGGTCCCTGGGTTGAAAATTTTGTGTCTGGTTCGGACATAGAAATTTTTGACTAAAATTTGAAAATAAAATTTTTTGTGGATTTTTTATGCATTTTGTTCAATTTTGAGATGACCCCCCCACCCCCCCCCCCACCCCCACCCCCACTAATTTTCAGCTTGAAAATTTTGGGTCCAGTTCGGACTCCGAAATTTTGGACCAAAATTCATAATTTTTTTGGGGGGGGGGGGGGAGGGGGGATTTTTTTATGTGTTTTGTTCAATTTTGAGACGAAAAAAAGAGATTTTGGCCTGAAAACTTAAAATTGTTTTTTATCCGTTTTGTTCATTTTAGGTCAGGTTTGGACTCGTAAATTTTGGACCAAAATTCAGACAATTTTTTAAAAAATTTTTATGCGTTTTGTTCAATTTAGAGACAGAAAAAAAAGATTTTATTTTGTTCAAATCGGGACCCTGGGTTAATATTTTGGCTTGCTATTTGAGCCCAAAGTTTAACTTAGTGCAGTGTGAGGTGATTTCTTTATAAACCTTCTTCATATCCACCAGTCAAAATTCTTTCCTATTTGGTATATGACATCTCAAGGGGGATCAGATTCAAGTTTGTTCAATTTGAGTCCTTGGCTTAATATTTGGGGTGGAGTGGCAGGGGGGCATGTTAGGTTCAGGTTTGTTCAAATCCATTCCTTAGTGTTTTTCCATAAAATTTGCCTCTCATGACTTCATTCCTTTGTAAAGTTGATGAACCATCTCCAACTGAATGTGACCCCCAAATACTTCTTTGAACCACTTTGGCCGGTGAGCGAGTAAGGCCCCCTGGGTCTCTTGTTTTTGTTATGGCACCTGCATTGCAGGATAGCTATCAAAAAGACTTTTTTTGTTTTTGTTCAATCAGACATTTTTGTTTTTGTTGAAATAAAAGTTATTATTTAAAATTTTTTCAATTTGAAAAACCAATCCCACCTTGCTATTATAACTCATTTTAAGTATTTTATATACTATGCTTCATTTTAAAGAATATTCCATAAAATGGTTAAAGGGTTTTGTTGATCGATAAATCACATGGATTAACCATGGTTAACCGATTAATCACTTACCCTAATAGGTAGCTGAATAATTGCCATACCGTTGATGATTTACAGCATATTAACTCTTTACCCAACATAATGGAAAAAACGGCCAGCACTATATACAAAAGTCTCCATTCAAATTTGATTATGTTTTCAATTTTTGTCTCAAAAACAGAGCTTATGACCTCTCATTGGGATGAGCTCATCCCAATGTGGGGTCATAAGCTATGTTTTTGAGACAAAAATTGAAAATTTTTAGTACTTTAAGAATTTATTTTGCAAGTATCGTCTTTCAACTGCATTGGGTAAAGGGTTAAGAATGATCATTTCCAGCTACTGATACATGCACGTGAACAAGCACGTATCTTGCATACTTTACTCTGTCTCATATAATTGATGTGATTCAGTGTGATAATGTGGGCCTGTTTTGGAGCAAGTTTGTTCCTTTGTTAACCTATATAATACAATAGTTTAAAATCAGTGGTTAATTAATCAATTACTTTTTTGATCAATCAAGACATTGATCATTGGTTAATCGATTAGTCTGTTAACCGTTTCAGGTCTATAAATTTGCAGCATGAAATTGAGATACTTTGAAATCAGTGCACAGAAAGTTAATCTCAAGGATATGATTGGTGTGTAATTTTCTGGTTTGTGATATTTTTTACGACAACCAATGGCCCAGACTAGCTGGTGCAAACTCGATATTATCAAGGGCCAAACACTAATTTTGAATCCCCCAATTCCCAAAATTTGCATTCAAAACCAAAAATTAAAAGTCCTATCTGGCCCTCCATACTTTTACTCTGCGCATGTGCAGTGGTCGGGAAGAGATCAGAATTGGCACAAACATCATTTCTTTGTTTGGCTCTAAAGTCAGTAAGTAACAAGGAGCTGACATCTGTGCTTTAAAATCTCCTATTTTTATACTGTACCAATGACCCAGACATAGCTGGTGCTAACTCTTAAAATATAGGGCCAAACACAAATTTTGCCCCCCAATCCCCAAAATTTGCATCTAAAACCAAAGAAAACATGTCCTGAATGGCCCTCCACACTTCACCTCTACTGCGCATACGCAGTGTCAAGGACGTTCCGAAATTGGCGCCATTAATCATTCTAAGTTTGGCCCTTCATCAGTTAACATCTGACTGATCTTTGTGCTTGTAAATCTCAGTTTAAATGATGCCAGACACATAAATATTAGTGAAATGGTGATTCTAAGGAGGATAGAGAAGGAGGAGAGGAAAAATGTGTGACAGAATATTATCAGGGCTGTAACTTAAAATTTTTTAATGAAATTATGTTAAGTTACCTATTTTCGAGGCAGCAGCCATTTTGTTGTCATTCTGATTATGTAGTTACACTGATTTTTCAGTGTTTTCCTCTCTCCCTGTCCTTTAAGTCCCCCCTTGCTATTCTCCCATGCTTTTGGCATAGTTTTTGTAATTATTATTACTAAATTTTCTTGGGAGTTTTAGCTGAATAACAGAACAAATTCTGTTCTTTTCCCCATGTTTACGTCTTCACCTACGGGTGGTTAGGCGTTGTGTTCTGCATCTACCATCTGATGTTCTGCAGTTTCTTCCCTGGAAGTCACTGTTTTGCATCAGATAGTGTATTTTTGGTAACTGATTCCGGGCCTGGGTGCCTGGAGTCTTATTTTAGTGTTTTTACATTCATTGTTTACATTTACAAGAGCCCTCTGTGTGAGGGGGGGATTTCTGGAAAATAATATCTTGATGTTATTTTAATCATAACTAGATACATTATTATTGTTCGTAAGTGTTGAATAAATTGTTTAAAATATTTTTAAAATTTTTGTCCACTTAGGCTTGGGATCCATTGGGGCTCAACGTTACTTTTCAGAAACTTGGGCTGTTCTGAAAAAATATTTTTTCAAAATATTTTGATTTCAATTATTTTTTCTATATTAATGGATCATATTATTATTATGTATTTTGATTGCCAGGGGTTAGTGCGAGTACCAGGACTTGTTTTCTTTTCACATTGAAAGGATATTGATCAATTGTAATAAGAGGAAGTCTTCCTCTGACTTTTATTTTCATTCTATATGTGGTCAGTGTACTCGCATTAACTCCTGTTCTGTATCGTATGATTTCGATGACAATATGGGAAGCGTATGTCACGGTATGTTAGTGGGGAATTGGACACTCCGGTCCTTTCCCCGTAGGGTCACTCTACTTTATCAATTTCTATTTCAGACGATCAAGATTAGGGTGATGTATCTGTGATGTCTTCCAACAGTGTGCCTCCGTCATCACAATTTATGAAGGGCTAGCGGAAAAGTGCTCATGTAAATACGCCAATTGCCTAAGAGGACCCTAGTAGGTTCGACGGCCTTTGACATCCGCTAGCTCGCCCGGTGTAGCGTCCATTCACTGAATGGTTCGGCAGCCGGGTTTGTCCGTTGCGGTCTAGAAAGAATTTTGGGGTGATGCGAGCACTATAAATCAACCAAATGCACACCCAGTGACGGCGGATCAGAGGGAGAACGGAGGAAGCCTTTTAGTCCGGTTCATAGCTCGTTCTGGTCCATCCGGATGGCGAGCGAGAGAGGCCCCTCTCTCGTACAACAACATCTGGCCCCAGATGTTGTGGTACAAAATGTTTCGCATTCGGAGCATACGTCCGTCGCTCGGGACGCTCCGACATATAGTCAGTCCGGAGTAGACTGTCAATAAGGCTTCCTCATTCTCATGGTAGCGCACACGATCGCTCTTGGCTACGTGACCTCGGATATCCAGTCAGCTTCGCCAGTCAGAGAATCATCGGCGACCAGGTCACACCATCCGGTAGCCAGGGACACGAGGCCTGCAGACTCCGGACGTTCGCATAGGAAGTGTGCGGGAGTCAACGTACACGGAGCTTCCGGTGGCAATGCATGGTAAGACCGCTACTGCACAGGCCTCGGGAACGGACGTGCTTTCCTAAATAGCACAGTTTCTGCCGTTTTATCATTTATATGAATAGTTTATTTTGGCAGAGCAGGGCATACCGAGAGTTCATATGCATCTAGACGGTGTGGCTAAAGACTGGAAATATTCTTTTTCGCCGTCTATGTCTTTTCCAACCTCAATGTTGGAAACGACAATGATGTCTAGTAGACTTACCTTAGATGCTTTATCATACGTAATCCACCTTACTGAGGTGTTATCATTACGTCTTCACGAAAAGATTTACGGGATATTATTCTCAATGTGATTTCTTTTGAGGGCAGTAGTTTGTTCACGTATAACTCCGCCCTTCAGTGGCTGATTGGAGTTGGTTAGACGTGACGCAGCCCTAGCTACATCCACGCGCGTGGATAGTAAGGTTAAGAACTCTCTCAGAGTCGCTTCGTTCTCGGAGAAGCTTCTCTTTGACGGCAACTTTTCAGCAATCCATGAATTGCTCGATTTACACATTCTCTTGTTTATCTAGTGTTACAAGAGATTCAGACTGGGGCAAACATTCGGTGGTTGACTCAGAGAGTGCCACTGCAGTTGCCAGACCCGAGTGTTGCAGTTATGACGGTTGCCAGTCAAACAGATTGGGATATAATATTGATCCCAACGGATTCGAAGTGCCAGGGTCTTTGGGTTCCGCAGTCTCTTAGCAACCAATTATCTTCCGCGGAATAATGTTTTTTAGGCTTGTTTTATGTCATTGCATGAACATTATTCAGAAACGCATGCCCAAATCCTGTCCGTTAATTCTACAGTAGTGGCGTATCTCGTCTGATTGTTTTACCGGACTCCCGTTCTCTTAGGGGTCGCTTGTTGCTGTCAGAATGGACTCTCAACAAACAAGTATTCAATCAGATTTGCTATCTATGGGGGCGCCCAATGATGATTTATTTACGACACAGCTTGCTCATCAATTGCAGACGTATGTGTTAGCTTGTCCGGATCTCTGAGCTAATGTTGTTAACGCTCTATTGATCTATAGGACGGAATGATAGGATACGCGTATCCTCCGGCGCTGTTGTTTCAGCAGGTATTGCTAAGATAAACAACCACAATACATTTCTGTTGATAGCATCTCTATCTTCACAGAGACCATGGGTAATTTACTCTGTTGTCTACTGTGGGATTTAACGTGAAATCTTCCTCAATGAGAGGATCTTTTTTCGCTGGGTAAATCGTGTCATCTTTATCACAACCTGCAAGGTTGCAACCTTCATGTATTCCGTTGTGTGGTTCGTATTGCATTGTAAGCATTGTACTGGACGAGCTTTGGACGCGATTTCTTACTATAGGAGATCCTCTTCTTCGCTATTCTATGCAGCTAAAGTGGAGGCTCTTCCGTTGTTGGTGTAGGGATCATTATGTTCATATTGTTGATCTCTCCATACTACTCATTGCAACTTTTTAGTATACTTGTTTGACAAGATCTACTGCAGCCTGTTATTATTAAGGTTATAGGTTTATGTTACCTCATACCTATGCACTCTAGGATAGTTTACAATTGAGTCTTATGTCTCTTTATCTAAGTCAGTTAGTAACTTTTTGATAAACAGACTTAGAATCTTTAGATTAAATTCCTATATGGAATTTAACTTCGGTTCTTATTTAGCAAAGTAATCATTTGAGCCTCTGGAAACAGTAGTTTTCAAATTCTGACCTTTTAGACAGTAATTCTGTTGGTTTCTCTTTTACTGAAGAGTCAGTGAATTTCATGCACTATCGATGGATGATTTTCACTTTCGTAGTTTCGGAATCACTACTTCCTTTACTATTTAGGTTGGATTTTTGCTTAAGAGTTAGGCTCCTAATATCCGGAACCTATTGTTATTAAGGTCCTTCCGTCTTCGTACGGGCATAGGCCTTTACTCTCTCCGGTTAGAGTTTATGTATTTATAAACAGATATCTGTTTATTACTACGGGCGTAAGCTTCTTCTGTCTTTGATGCCTAGTAGAAGGACGTTACGCTCCATTCTATTGCTAATGAATTCTATTAACTATCGGTACTGCTTATGGTATATCATTGACTCAGCAGTTGTGCTTAAGATTTCGGCTCATGAAGTAAGAGTTCTTCTACATCTTGGGCTTACATTAATAGTGTCGCTATTATAGATTTTTGATGGCTGCTCATTGCGCTCAGCCATCCACATTCATGAATTTTTATCTCAGAAATATCGAGTCCATTTCTGGAGGCCTCTATTGTTAGGTCTATTATCTACTGCTCAGAATGTCATTCACTTTATAGTTGCTACTATAGCTAGGTAGGCTGTCTGTTTCGGCAGTGACTCCGTTCTGCTGCCCTCTTCGCTCTGGGCTATTTGACCCAGGGCAAGAAAAAGGGGGGGGGGGGGGGGGGGTGTTCCCGTGGGTCACCTGTTTTACTATGAAAACAAGGGGATACCTCCTCCGGAGTTAGTAATTCTGAGCTGTTATTGGGATGGTTGTTTAGTGAGAAGTTTAGGTTTTAAAAATTCATTCAAGTCTTAGTTTTTAAAGTATAGCTTTTGAATATTGCATGTGTCAACGGACATGATTATGCAATCCTCAGACACTTTTAAGGAGTATAAGAGTCTCTTTTCTCTAGACTTGCTTTATTTATTGGCTTACTTTAAAAATTATTAGTATAAGGATTATATTGGATATTAATAGAGTACATGGATGTATGATGCTCAATTTTGGAAGGTGTTGTATCTTTCTAGTTTATCATAAATAAGAAAGATACATGTAAGGCCTATTACTTCTTTTTTCCTATAGGGGATGACTCTATTTTATATTATTAAGCGTATTCCATCTTGCTCTATGTCCTTGGCCCTCCAGCCTTTTTACTATTCAGCTATGTCTGGGTCATTGGTACAGTATAAAAATGTTAAAAAATTTATAGTAATTTCTATATTTTTTATACTTACCAATGACCCAGACGGGGATGGCCCTCCCAGGAGTTGGGAACTCTTGCCTCCCCGCTGAGTACATAGCGCTTACCAGGCACTGGTTATTAGAATGATTAATGGCGCCAATTTCGGAACGTCCTTGACACTGCGCATGCGCAGTAGAGGTGAAGTGTGGAGGGCCATTCAGGACATGTTTTCTTTGGTTTTAGATGCAAATTTTGGGGATTGGGGGGCAAAATTTGTGTTTGGCCCTATATTTTAAGAGTTAGCACCAGCTATGTCTGGGTCATTGGTAAGTATAAAAAATATAGAAATTACTATAAATTTTTTAACTTTTTGAGGATGCCAGACACAAATAAATGCAAGAATTGGTGGATCCAAGGCTGTTAATGGATGATGGAAGCGAACTATGGTGGTTTCAGACATTCAGGGCTGTAACTTTCTAATAATTTTAAAAATTATTTCATGTTTCCCATTTTTGGGACGTAAACCTGACGTCATCATTCTTGCTAATGATTATTCCACTGTTTGTTCTGTATTCCTTCCCTATCCTTCCATGAACCTTTCCTGGTAAACTCCTAAGCTTTTTGGTTATTTTTTATTGAAATTTTTTATTAGATTTCTTGGGAGTTTAACGTGTATTACAGTATATTTATTCTGTTTATTCCCATGGTTACGTCCTCACCCTAGGGGTGTTAGGTTGTTTTAGTCTTGCATCTTCTATCCGATGCATCGTTTTTTCTTCATTTGGAGATCTAGCTTTGCATCTGGTAGCATTTAAATTTGTTTCTGACTTTGGACCTTTTTGTGCCTGATGTCTTGTTTCCGTTTTTTTTCCTTGACGTTGTTTACATTGGTAACGTCCTCAAATATATGTAGTACATGTATTTCATATTATGTTACTGTAGAATTACTTTAGGATACATTGATTATTATTAGTGTTGAGAGGTTAACCGAGAATACAACTCGGTGTCGGTTATTAAAAAACACCGACCGACGTTATCACAGAAAACATGTCGTCCCGGTTACATGCGCGGTTAATTTATTTATAGCATGCAGTGACGCAATCTCGCGGCCTCATGGTACATTTTGGCGTAAAAATGGCTGAAACAACCTAGCCCAGTGTGGCAGTACTTCTGAGAACAGGTAAGCAGGGCTTGCCTTGAGTCGGGGCCGATCAGCCCTGGCCCCTTCTCGGGGCTTTTTTTTTCGGCCCCAACTTTTTTTTCAGTCTTGGCTCTCGAAATCTCAGTGTTGGTAGGTTTGGGCAACGAAATTTTGCGAGATTAATTTTTTCCATTCACGTCTCATTCACGCAAGTGTGATTACAATAGAAGAAGCAGCAAATAACAGATAAAATAATAATACAAACTGTTTTTGTCTGATTCGAATTAACATCCACCTTAATCTGCATGAAAACTGAGAAAATCCCAAGATTAAACAAAAAAAAAACACATTTATGAGACTTCGAAAGCACGCTTGTCAATTAATGGGGGAATTCCCTTCAATCCCACAATACTATGCGCGGGTACATCCGATCCTAACATCTGAATAAATGCAACACTAGACACAGAAACTGCTGTCAAAATAAATGTACGAAATAAAATAAAATGTGTACCTGTGTCTACGTGGAGAGGTGGGGCGCATTCCATTTTTAAAATATCCAAAGCTGTGAGGAATTTTCATGGATTGAAATTATTTAAACGGTAAACTGAAATGTTTTTCAATTTTTTCTTTGAGACAACCCTTGCATTGAAAATACACACCCCACATGCCACAATATGTACGAAATGTCCTAAAATTTTATCAACAAAAAATCCAAAATGTCTATGTACGAAACGTCCAGCACCCACATGATGGGTCCAAGTCGTTTCGCCCCCGGGATTTTTTTTTCTAAGCAAAAGCAATCAAGTTAGGTCGCCATTGGAAAGAATGTAACAACATAAAATTACCCCAAAAGGCCCGACCTCAATATCTGGGGGACTTTTTTTCAGGCCCCCAGCAGGCCCCGACCTCAACATCTGGGCCCGACCATTTTACTCAAGGCAAGCCCTGAGGTAAGTAAATAACATAATTCAACAAACTTCAGAAGCCAGAGTAATCCTACTCATTGTGTTTCATGCATTCCGTGGCGAATCATTTGATTGACGTACAAAGTGGTAATTGCATTTCATGTATTTTATCTACCATTTACTCCCAAAAACGCAAGCGCAGACAGAAATATTAATAGCGATAAAAATGCGGTGATAAAAGATCTTGTAACGCTATTGCAATAGCGATAAATGTCATGTGACATCGCAAGCGAAGAATGCACATGCGCCTGACGGACTGTTCCAGTGGTACGGACAATGTCAAGTCATTTCCATCAAAAACTTGTAATGCTGTAATGAACAATGCATCAAATTTGCCTCAACAAACATTCCACGATGCAGGGAATTGCACAATCCACCATGCAAAACAGCAAAACAAACCAGAGGCTCAAGTGAGCCTAAAATGCTCACCTGGCTCAGGTTGTCAAAAGAGATGAGTGTATCTGGGAAGGGACTTTTGAGGTGGAGACCATGAAAAGTGGAGAAAACTAAAAGATTTTGGCTTGTATTTTTGATATTTATTTCAACAAGACTAGTAATGGGGATAACATACATGATCCATGGCACTGACGGCAAATTAGTGCTACAAATTGATAGATACCTCAGTAAATTATGTTTTTCAGAACAAATAACCGAAACCGAAACCGGAGTCAACTCTTTTTGTAAAAAACAGAGTAGATACCGACACCGAGCAAAAATTTACTAACCTCCCAACACTAATTATTATTCCAGTAGTGTTGCTCATAATATTTGGATTTTGTCCCCACTTAGGCTCTATCGGGATGCCCTTGGGCTCATTAAGTTCCCTTTGGGAACTTAGACATTTTTTCAAAATGTTTTCAAACATTTTTCATAAAGTTTTGAATGTAATTTTGATTGCGATTATTCATGTATCTTTATCATATATTTTGTTATGGAGTTTGTAGGAGTGCTATCGGCTTTGTCTTTTGATTGTAATTATGAAAGCGTACAGCTCTAAATGCAAGACGAGGAAGTCTTCCTCAATTTTACATGCTAGTCGATGCACTCCAGTGGATTTTTGTCCTACTGTGTACATTGGCAGGACAGACATTGGAGATGGATGTCACGATGCGTTGTTGGCGGTGAGGTTCCTACACCGGAACTCTCACCATAATATAATTCAATTTTCAGTTTCTATTTCAGAGGAACATGAACATGGTGATGGTATTGTGACACCCATCCAAAGTGTGCTACCGTCGCTGTGCTCTGTTGAACAAATAGAGCTAGCTGCAAGAATATTTAGCAAGGGATAAGGCCTCTAGCTAGTGTTCTTAATCCCTTGCAAGCAGCTAGCCCAACTGGTGAAGCGGTTACTCCATCCGTGGGAGCTGTGACACTGGGTCCGTCCATTGTGGTTGAAGGAAGTGTAGTTTTGGGTACAGCGAGCACCTTAAAACAAAAGCTCACCCAGCGACGACGGAAATAGGGAGGAAGTCAGCAAGTTTCTTGTTGGAAGGCTTGGCAAGATCTGACAAGGCCGTGAGCGAGCGAGAGAGGCCCCACTCTAACCCAACATCTTCTGGGGCCAGAGATTGTTATGAGAAACTTACACAAGCTGGAACCAAGTTTTGTTGCCGGGAGGCTAGGTGAGGTCTGATAGCAGGTGAGGTCCCTCTCTAACCCAACAACATTTGGGGACAAATGTTGTTTTGAGAAACTTGCACGAGTCAGAGCATACTTCTGCCTACCGCTCGGGACGCTCTGTATAGACTGCAGCCGGGGTCAGCTTCAGTCATGGCTTCCTCTGCTATGTTATAAAAGCACACATGACCGCATGCTAGCTACCTGACTTTGGATATCCAGCCAGTTGTGCGAAGACGGAGCCAGTCTTCGCCCGTGAAGTCGGACCTAACGGTAGCTAGCGATCCGAGGCTTTGTTCATCGGGACATTCGGAGAAGAGATCTATCTCCAGATCTTAGTCCCAAGAGTTGCAAGTGGTGAAAAAACAGAAGACCTCTACTCCTCAAGCCGCGGTTACGGACTTAAGATTGCACAGCTCATCGCAGCATCCCAGCAAGTGCAAGAGCAGACTCCCGAGACTCCGGTGGTGAGCTGTCGGATGGTGCTGGGTCGGTTCAGTCATCTGTTCACACTGATGCAAATGACCGAATGTCACAGCTGAATCAGCCGGATGGTGAAAGGGACAAGGAAGAGGATTACCCTTCCCTTTTTCTAACAACATATGGTAGCGATGAATTTTATTTATCAGTACTGTACTGACTTTGTTCCAACTGATCAGCAAGCTGCGACTACTATAGAGAAATCTCTCTGGAGCAGATTTTGTGTGGAGGAAAGAGGATATTCTTTCCTTTCCAAAATAGTCTTGACAGGTGTCGGAGGCCTTCGGCCATGTTATCAATGTCATTCTCCTCTCTAGTGCTAAGAGGAAGACAGTTTCTTATCAACATCTTCAATAATATACCATTCCTTGGACTACGTTCATTTAAAATGGTTGGAGAAGATACCAGAGAGCTTATCTGCGTTTAGATGAGCAGGCCGGGGATGAAATATGTCCCTACCTGCATCATTCAGTAAATGCTTTGAAGTGATGGAATGTGTTATTTCATCCAATAGAGCTAATCTGGATGTGATGTCCTATGCAGATCACCTCACCAGAGCTATGGCGCAACGTCTTAATCGGAAGCAATTTGAGGATGTTTGTTCCTCGCTTAGAGTTTTTTTCAGGGCAGTCATGTATGCCACGTACAACTCCGCCCTGACAGTGGCAAATTGTGAGTTGATTAGACGTGATGCTGCCCTTGTGTCGTCATCCCTTATAGATGACAAGGTGAAAAGCTCTCTCAGAGTCATTCCGGTCTTTGGATATACTCTATTGATGACAAACTTTCGTTAGTTTATGAACAGGTTGCTAGAAAGCTTCCAATACACTGCTACTGAAGTCTGCACCTCAATACGCTTCAGCAGACTGAGGTAAGCAAATCTGTTCCACTTAATCAGCTAAGGGAACTCCTCACGAGGGTACAATAAACTCTCGTATACTTACTCCGGAGGTCATCAGTATAGCAACTAGAAAAAGGGGTGCAGGTCTGATCCAGACTATAGGTCAGACGCCCCTAAGATGACGGGACAAGGTTCTTCAAGTGATGAATAAGACCTCTATTGCTTACCAGTTGACAGAAGGTTATTATCTTCGCGAGAAACTGGATTTATGTCACAGAAGATTAGTGGGAAAAGTGTTGTCTTGGAAGGCCTACAGCTATGATTCTGAACAGCCTCACTCACAAGATGTCTGCTTTGGTCAATTCTTCCGGCGGATACTTTCAAAAGGGAGTCACTCCTAGTGGAGGTACAGGCTCTCTTATTGAAGGAAGAAATAGAGATTGTCAAGAACAGACTTCTGTTGCTTTCCACTTAGTGGAAGGTTATCAACCTCACAAAAAAGTGGATGATAATTGCGGAAGATCAGTGGATGAGTATGTAGTCTTGGCAGGCCTGCGGCTATTAGTCTGAGCAAAGCTTCACTTACTACAAGTACATGTTGGTCAAATCTTCCGGCGAGTTCTTCCAAGAGAGTCTCTCCTTGTGGAGGTATAGGCTCTCCTATTGAAGAAAAGCAATAGTGGTCATTGAAATATTCTCCAGGTTATTTCAAATTACCTGTGTTTCATCCTGAAGTCAGACGAATAGTGCATAGATAGGCTGAGACAGCTGTCTTGTTTGGAATAGAGCCGTTAGAGGGAATAAGTTCTATTCCTTGGCGTCAAGACATATAATGTCATTGTGGACATCATAGTCACCTTATGTACTGTTACAGCAGTCTTTTCTTGCGGCTAGTGTTGTAAGTCTCCATTTAGTGAGCTTTCAAGGCCGCAAGTGTCACAGGTAGACAAAGACACATAACTGCATAGCTACCTCGAGATTACTGTCTCTTTGGAAATTACAGCTATTTGAATAGCAGCTTGTCATTCCCTACCTTGCGCGATGATGGTTGTAAGTCTCCATTTAGTGAGCTTTCAAGTTGCTAGTTACACTGAGATATCTGTCTTCATGGAGATGAAGACTTCTAGCTACGTTAGCCAGGCTATGACCGCTGTCTTTTGTGAATAAAACCGATAAGGTACAGTTCTTTTCGGTTTGTTTCCATAGGTGTCATAGACTTGAGTCTTATTGTTTACACCTTAGTAGCCTAGCTTGAATCATAAGCGAGATTGTTTCAGTAATTATGCAGTGACATAACTGCATTTATTTTCTCTTGGGACTGCTGTCTCTTTGGGAATTTAGAGCTGTTAAAAAGCAGCTCTTCATTCCCTACCTTGCACGATGATAGTTGTAAGTCTCCGTTCAGTGAGCCTTTAAGGTCGCAACTTACACTGATATATCTGTCTTCACGGAGATGAAGACTTAAAAGCTAGGGCTAGCATTGTAAGTCTCCTTAGTGAGCTTCTAAGGCTGCAGTTATCAGCCTTTTATTGTCTTCACATATAGGAAGACCTTCAGCTGCTTCAGCTAGCCTGAGTTCGTTGTCCTATCAGACATGATACCGTATGTTAGAGGAGGTTATTTTCTTCCTACTGCTATGGTTTGGGGTTAGTTCTATGAGGCGATAAGCTCTATTGACGCCATATTTACCTAGTGTGGTTATGTCAATATGGTGTATTTGTTCATCATGTCCCTCTCCATCCTTATTGGCATTATGGAGTCGGTCAGATGTGAGGGAGCCCTGAGGTTCCTATTCTATTTGATGACTAACACAAGAGCGATTCAAGTAATGTGGGTGAGGGGGGTCGATATGAATTTTTCATCGAACCACCCCCCCCCCCCCTTCTCCTGCCAGTGTGTTAAGAGGTGATTACAGGGCAGGACATAGTTGTCCTCCTGTAAGCCTTGTATGCATTTAGTATATACATGCCTTACATGCCTTTCATGGCTTCTTGATTGGCGGCCCGGTCGTATTCTAACGGAGACCTCATGGGCACGTCCACTTTTTAGTTGGTTTGTTTCCTGTAGTTGTTCATTTATAAGTCATTTACGAGCATATGATTCTCTATCAATAAAATCACTAGCTTTCATGTACCTGTATGGTTGACATGTGAATGTCAGGGTGAGATTCTCCAATGTGGCAATTAGTCCACTCTGAAAAGTCTCGCTCAGAGCGGTCTGGCCTTTCTTACGACGTATCAGTTTATTACTCAGTTAACTGCATATTAACGTTGTATTATTCATTCAGTTTCCTGGTTACACTTGTATCACTTGGTCATACCATGGTTACAAGCTGCATTAAGGTGAGTACATGCAGGATTTCATTGCTCGCATGCATAATATGTGTATTATTAGGCAGACGCATTGTTGGCAGACTGTATAAATTCTTGCTCTGCTAATAGAGCTCATGAGAATTTTGGTCTATTAGGATCAGTTATGGAACTGCCAATAGGCCGTCTTTGCATGTTCTCATTTTAATGGAATCAATTGTACACATGAACGAGGCCGCCTGTAGGTTGCCTTAGAAGCGTGTTTGCTCTTCAGATACTGTTAAATTGGTATTAATTGGACAAGTGTATGATTGTACACTTTGTATTACCGGTTTCCATCCTTTCTACATATTTCCACTCAGGTATACGTGAGAAGCGTGCTCTGTTAATTACTCGAATCGCCTTAGCTTCTGAAGTAGCATTAAGCACCAATAATTTATAATAATTAATAACAGGGTGCTTATTGAGCGAATATATTTGGATTATTTAGTATCACTTTGCACTGATTCCAGAGCTCTTTTCTCTTTGTTTTGAAGAATATTCCTTCAAAAAAAGTGGGGGAGGTGTGATTTAACTATGAGTGAAGCTGTTTTGTCTGTAGATTATATCTGATCCTAGATACAGCTTGTTTATTATTTATACATGGCATATGTTTGTGGGGGTTAGTCTCTCACTCTCAAATATGCCATCCTAATTTATGGGGCTTAGTCTGGTCTAGCATTAAAATTGGAGGCTCGTTACACCCAATTAGCATAATCATTCATGCTAAGCATATGGAATTACTTGGAAATGGCTCCTTATTTATGATATGTCTTCTCTATTATTGTATAGAGAGACATACATGTAATTCCTTTTAAATTTATTTTCCTTTCACCTTGGAATGCAGGCTTAGGAACTATATTTGGTCTGCTAATTCTTAAGTCCTAGGCCCACCACCTTTTTACAATTCAGCTAGTCTGGTCCAATGGTTGTCATATAAAAATATGATAAATTTTAAGTAATTTGCATATTTTTTATACTTGCCAATGGCTCGGACAGGTATGGCCCTCCCATGAGTGGGCACTCATCCCTCCCCGCTGAGTTATTATTAGTATGCTCATCTACAAAGAATGATGTTGGCAGCATTCCAGTCTCTTCCTGACCACTGTGCATGCACAGAGAGTAAAAGTATGGAGGGCCAGATAGGACTTTTAATTTTTGGTTTTGTATGCAAATTTTGGGGATTGGGGGTTCAGAATTTGTGTTTGGCCCTTGATAATATCGAGTTTGCACCAGCTAGTCTGGGCCATTGGTAAGTATAAAAAATATACAAATTACTTAAAATTTATCATACTCCATCATATTGATGAGTTCTGCTTACATAAGAAATCAATCCAAGGGTAATTAACAAACAATTAAAAAAAAACCCCACGAACTTGGCCAATATTTATTATTATTTTATTTTATCAATGTTATTTTGGCCTGTTATTTTAATTTATGTGACATGGGAATGCAGCAGTTGTCACAAACATGTTTTTTTTTAAAACGAAATTAAGTTACATAAATCAACAAAATAACTGAATCGTTATACAATAAGTATAATTTTAGAAAGCCAATTTGTGTGAAATTATTTGTTTTACAGAAATGAATATGGTGACTTGGTGGTGGACTTGATTTATTTTATATATCATGCTGGTCTCATTATCAAACCAACTGTTCGTTTTAGAAACAGAAAACTACCATCAAGATTTGACAGGAATTGGTCAATTTGCACCACTGCCAATTTGCATCAGTCAATTTGCACCATCTCAGAAGCCGATTTCTGCCATCTGAAAAGTCGATTTTCACCATTGGAGAATCCGATATGTACCAAGTAAAACTGGATTTACACCACATATCAATCAATATACACCACGTGACAAATGAGATTATGCAGTTTTAAATAATGAAATATTTCTTTGTATTTGTTGGTAGGTTTAGTAATAATTTCATCTTACAGTGTAAGGCTGTAGGATGAAATTATTACTAATTCTGCTTCCTAATTTAGTATTTACTTTGGTGCCTGATCATGCACAGCCTACCTTTTCTTTGTGCAAAAAGTTACGCATGAAGTATTGAAAGGGTTAATAAACATGATTTTTGAATGAAAGAAGAAAATGGTCTTTCATTTCTTTATTTTCGTATATTGATGACATTCACTCGATTTTTGAATGGTACGAATGACTGAACTAGGGCAAAAATCAACCATTTCTATAGTGAGCATCTACCAAACTGTTCCTGCCAATCAACTGAACCAGTGGAGCAAATCCACTGTCCAGTGGTGTAAATAGAAAGTGGTGAAAATCGACCTATGGTGCAAATCCACCATTTCCCATTGGTAACCAAAGGAAGAAACATATTAGTACTAGGAACAGTGAAATCTTGATAACTTCAGACTTTGAAAATTCAAAAATCCCTAATAACTTGAAGTGATTTGTGGATCTTGAGTGTACAAAGCCATTAATTTCAAATTTGAAAACTTGAACTTTGATATCTCAAATACCAATGGCCTCTCAAATTTTGGGGGGTCAAAAACTAATTACTTCATTGAATTACACCCTCAAAGAATCGAGCTCAGCTTGTATAAACAGTACATATTATGGTATGACGAGCATTGTTCACCAATGTCTCTATGTTTTATTTTGTGAGCAAGCCAGAAAATAAGCAGGCTGTCATCTGCAAAATGAGGTTCCCAGAGGGTGAATTTAGTGATGCTACCCTGCATAGCAGGGTAGCATCAATAAATATACCCTCTGTGAACCTCAATCTGAATTAAGGTCTTAAAACTAAACAGAAAGAAGTACCCAGAAGATAAATTGGCCCACTGTATGGGATAGCATCATCAAATTCACCCTCTGGGAACCTCATTCTGCAAATGTCAGACTGCTTATTTTCAGGCCTGTTTGTAAGATGTGATTAGCTGGTTGAGTCCTAGAAGCCACTATCAGGGCTTTCAATAAAATAATAGTACTAGAGGAACAGCCAACATTTTCCTTGCCCATTTTTCATATTCAGTCAAATACAAATAATATTTTGTTTATATAAATTTGTTCTGTTACAAATTATTGGAGTGTGCCCCAGGGCACTCTCCCATAATTTGTGATAAAACAGATTTGGATGAACATCTTCAGAACACCCAAAACAATCTAGCACTCAACCAGTTAACAAAGATTAGTTGGAACAAAGAGGAATTTAATGATGGATCGATTTACTTGTTGGTTTTCATGGGAATAGCCTAAGTGGTCATACACATTAGAAGTTTGGAATAACCCAAGTGATTCAAGATTTATTAAGTTTGAACTACCTAAGCCATTAAACCGGGTTTCCGCTAGACCGGCTGCGGGTCCGTCGACCGGACCTATTCCCCCCGCCGATCATACTATGATCAGTCAGAAAAGCTGGTGGTTGAAATGTTGAGTACAATGCTGTATCGTAACAACACTCAGGATCCTTTGTTTCCACGTAATATAGGCATAATTTTGTTGTATACTATGCCTACTATTACTGGCAACAACCTGATACTTTATAACCCCCAGGTGAGAGGGGGGAAACAAAGTTCAAATCCTAAACGTCGCCTATAAAATTTCAGACTCAAATTGTCGTGTTTGGTCCAAAATCACTGGCTTAAATTTCGAGCGATAAATGATGTAAGTGCATGTGCATGACATCACACGTCCGCATCATGGTTCTTTTCGAATATCGGGTTGTATAAAAAAAATTGAGGTCAAACGTTGCAGTCACTGTCAGGATTCGTGGATTTTGTGTTGTTTTGGGTTTGTATTTTTATGACACCTCCGACCAGATATAGTATTGTGTGTCCCGTGGGAATTTAGAGAATTGTAGGAGGAAAAAATACATATTTTCCACTTTAATTATTCAGCATTCTAGCGACCAGAATGCCCCCAAAGGCCACCAGAGCACCTAAAAATCAAAATCCCCCCCCCCCCCGCTCTATATACACGTGCCTTTGGCATGTTTCACTTTCTTTAAACTACCGGACCCACAAATTTTCCCTAAGTGGAAACCTTGCATTAAATGACTCCATAAGTTCCCCTAGTTTTTCAAAAATCTTTGCCAGAGAAAAAAAAAAATCTTTGGTCACTTTCCTGTATTCTCATCATGAACTTAGAATTTATTCTATTATATTTTGTTTGACAGAGCTCTTAGAGCTCTGTCAAACAGGATTTAATGGATTAAATGACTGTACTGGATGTACTGAGGCTAGATAAGTCTATAAACAAGGGAAATTCTGTGACTGCAGGGTAATTTCTTGACAAATTTTGCAAGATTTTTTTTTAGTCAACAGGAGTTTGCTCTATGAGCTATATGCAATTCACATATAGGTATGGTAAATGGTTTTGTGTTTGGAAGTAATATTCAGTTTACAGGGATATTCAATTAAGAGATATCTGATAAAGTTTGCCCTACCTTAGTCTACACTTTTATTGCAGGTGATTAAAGACACAATTGAAAAAGATTACAATAATGCATCACAAAGTGAAAAAGAAAAATCAATACAGTTGAGAAAGGAACGACTGAGATTAATTAAAATAAAAATAGAAGAGAGTGGTGGGAAAATTGATCTTCCTGCTGATTGTAAGTACATCTATGCGGTCTTTCTGAGAGGGTTTCATATGAATTGTATTGATGTACAAGCTTTGGAAAAGGGCCAAGTACTCTCTTTATAAGCTACTAGCGAGCCAACCCATCTCAGAACAAGCTAGCCCTACCAACACAATGGAAAATTTCTAGTTACATATCAAGGGAGATAATCAAAGCTTGAATGTATACCTGGACACAGGCATAGGTGGAACCATACATTCCCCCTTTATATAATAGACTAGAGAGTCGACCTGTCCCAGTAGGGGAGATAATCAAAGCCTGAATTTCAAGCTGGATGCAGATGTGGACTGAACGCACACTCTCCATTTATAAAATAGATTAGCAACTCCAGTTTCAGAATTAAGGTATCTTACTGAGGATCAAGCTGATGAGAATTATTATGATGAACAGCATCTTCATCACCTCTCTCAGCTAATCATACTAGTCATCATCATAATGATTAATATTGACAGGATTGGTGATTCAGTTGATAAATGTCTTGTTCACTGAATATGGTGGTCCCAGTTTTGAGGATTGGCCAGAAAATTTTCTAAGGTGAACATGCTTTTTCTAGTATCCTTTATGGGGTTAATGATGTCACTGAGAAGTTTTCAAAGCCACAAATCTGTATGTATTAAAATATTTTATTCTTTACAAAGGCAAAATACTCAAAAATGAATCTTTGTCAGTTCAGTAATCCTGTGCCATTTTCTTTTTTATGAAAACACATCCCATTGATAGCAGGTTGTTGGTGTGCCCCAACGTAGAATGTTAAAAAGATTATTGTTATAGCAAAAATATGGTGTCCCAATATCTTGAGGGTTCAAAATCATTGGAGGAAATATGGTAGTTTATAATAATAAGGCCTAAAACCCTTGTTTCTCAGGCAGTTATTCCTAAATTTTATGCTGCTGGAGGGATGCATTTTTTGCTCTTTTTTTGTTAATCAACAAAACAGTCCTGAAAATGAATTAGAAATTTGATTCCTTATAGTAATATGTGGGTAACCAATGTTTTCAGCAGTGGAAATTTCCCTTGATGACGTGGCATATTTAACTACCTATATCTTATTTGGCAGAGTTCAGTAGGCTCTGTCAAAGAAGATATAGTTGGTTAAATCTTCAGTTCAACGATTGCAAAATAGTATTATCGAAAGAGTTTGTTCCAATGAGGGGTCATAACCTATTGTTTTGATGCAAAAAGTTAAAAAAAATAGTTATTCAAGAATTTCATTTGCAAGTGCCGTCTGCTTTTCGTTTTAGGTAAAGGGTAAAATAAAACCTGGAACCAATGCCTGAGGTGAAAGTCATGTAAAGTAAGCAGTTCAGGTATAAACAATTGGCTAAACTTGACTTCATACCTATTTTTGGCTCACCAACGTTAGTTGTGTGAGCCTATGGCATAGCCCTCATGTCGGCGTCGGCGTGAGCGTCGGCGTCCGCTCTCAAATATTTTGAACTTTTGTGTACAGGTTTGATTTTTTGGCTTTTTAAATTTTTTTTTAGTTTCTGCATATTGCTATGGTGGTTCACGATAACATTTAACTCTTTTCCAGGGTATTTTGTCTTAATTTTAACCCTTTGAATCAAATTTTAGACTTATTTTGATGTTTGCATGCAGGTTTTGATGTTTTTGTTTTCCTTTCTTCCAAGTGGAGATTTACCTTGCAGCATATGTCCATGCTTTCTATTGTATGCAAACATGCATCTTAGGGCTATGTTTGTATTATTTAACTCTTATCCTGCTGAATTACTTCAATTTTGGACTTTTATGTACAGCTTTTGGACTTAGGCTTACAGCTTCTTACTTTTATGTACAGGTTGTGATAAAAAAAAAAACAATTTCAAGTGAGGTTGACCTCACTGCATATTGCAATGGTGGTTATTATAACATTGATATCTTTCCAGTGCATTTTTAAAATTTTTTTAACCCTTTGAATAGATTTTTAGACTTATTTTGACGTTTGCGTGCAGGTTTTCATGGGGTTTTTTTTCTTCCTTTCTTCCAAGTGTAGAGTTTCTGCATATTGCCATGGTGGTTCACTATAACATTTAATTCTTTTCCAGGGTATTTTGTCTTAATTTTAACCCTTTGAATCAAATTTTAGACTTATTTTGATGTTTGCATGCAGGTTTTGATGGGTTTTTTTCCTTTCTTCCAAGTGGCGATTTACCTTGCAGCATATGTCCATGCTTTCTATTGTATGTAAACATGCATCTTAGGGCTATGTTTGTATTATTTAACCCTTTTTCTGCTGAATTACTTCAATTTTGGACTTTTATGTACAGCTTTTGGACTTAGGCTTACAGCTTCTTACTTTTATGTACAGGTTGTGATAAAAAAAAACAATTTCAAGTGAGGTTGACCTCACTGCATATTGCAGTGGTAGTTATTATAACATTGATATCTTTCCAGTGCATTTTTAAAAATTTTTTAACCCTTTGAATAGATTTTTAGACTTATTTTGACGTTTGCGTGCAGGTTTTCATGGATTTTTTGGATCACCAACGTTAGTTGTGTGAGCCTATGGCATAGTCCTCATGTCGGCGTCGGCGTCCGCTCTCAAATATTTTGAACTTTTGTGTACAGGTTTTGATATTTTTATACTGTACCAATGACCCAGACTTAGCTGGTGCTAACTCTAACAAAACCAGGGCCAAACACAAATTTTGCCCCCCAATCCCCAAAATTTGCATCCAAAACAAAAAGAAATCATGTCCTATAGGACCTCCATACTACGCCCCCACTGCGCATGCGCAGTGTCAAGGACATCCCGAAATTGGCGCCAATTATCATTCTCTGTTTGGCCCTTCATCAGTCAACATCTCACTGATCTTTGTGCTTGTAAATCTCAGTTTAAAGGATGCCAGACACGTAATTTTTGGAGAAATGGTGATTCTAAGGAGGATATAGAAGGAGGAGAGGAAAAAGAAGTGACAAAAAATAATCAGGGCTGTACTTAAAATTTTTTGATGGAATTATGTTAAGTTGCCTATTTTCGAGGCATGGGCCTCTTGTTGTCATTCTTGCTAAATGTTGCACTGCTTATTCAGTGTTTCCTCTCCCCTAGCCTTCTAAAGTCCCCCCTTGCAATTCTCCCATGCTTTTGGCATATTTTTGAGAAAGTTCATTTCTAAAATTCTCCTGGGAGAGTTGCTTGGATACAGAATGTTTTCTGTTATTTTCCCCATAGTTACGTTTTCACCCATGGGTGTATAAACGTTGTGTTCTGCATCTTCCATCTGATGTTCTGCAGATTCTCCCCTGGGAGTCTCTGTCTTGCATCAGATAGAGTGTAATTTTGATGACTGATTTCGGGCCAGTTTTTTCAGTGCCTGGAGTCATGTTTTCTGGTGTTTTACACTGTTTGTTTACATTGGCAACAGCCTTTTTTGAGGGGGGCTGTTTGCCTTTGGTGTAGTTTATCTCACTATAAGATACATTTATATTATCCGTAAGTGTCTCATTAATTATTTAATATAAATTTAAAATTTTTGACCACACTTTGCCATCGGATCCATCGGGGCTCAACGTTACTTTTCAGCAACTTGGGCTTCGCTGAAAAAATATTTTTTCAAAATTATTTTGATTTGCAATTGTTTTTTCATTTATTAATGGATCATGTTATTATGTATCTTTGTGTCAGGGGTTTGTGCGAGTAACTAGAACTTGTTGTTGACTTTTCACAATGAAAGGATATTGTTCAAATTGTAATGGGAAGAAATCTTCCTCTGACTTTCATGATCATTGTATTAATTGTAGTCAGTGTTCTCGCACTAATCCCTGTTCTATATGTCAATATTGGGATGACAAACATTGGAAACGTGTGTCACGGTATGTTACTGGAGAAAGGGCTATGCCGGCTCTTTCTCCGCAAGGTCACTCTACTATCTCAGTTTCTATTTCAGAGGAACAAGAACAGGGTGATGTTTCCATGTTATCTTCTGCAAGTGCGCTTCCGTCGTCACAAATGAATTCAGAGCTAGCGGCAAAAGTGCTCATGGAGATTAGACAAATGTCGTCCGCTAGCTCGCCCGGTGTAGCGTCCATTCACCGAATGGTTCGGCAGCCGGGATCGTCCGATGTGGTCCAGGAGGAAATGTTGGATGATGCGAGCACTATAAACATTCAATGTGCACACCCAGTGACGGCGGATAGTAAGCGAAATCGGAGGAAGCCTTTGAGTCCGGTTCCTAGCTCGTCCAGGTCCAGCCGGGCCGCGAGCGAGAGAGGCCCCTCTCTCGTACAACAACATCTGGGACCAGATGTTGTGGTACAAAATGTGTCGCAAGCGGAGCATACATCCGTCGCTCGGGACGCTCCGTTGTATAGGCAGTCCGCGGAGACTGCTAAGGCTTCTTCTTCTCGTCAGCGCACACGACCGCACCTTGGCTGCGTGACCGCCGATATATTACCAGCTTCGCCGATCAAGGATACTTCGGCGACCAGGTCACACCATCCGGCAGCCAGGGACACGAGACCGATGGACTCCGGACGTTCGCATAGAAAAAGTATGCGGGAGCCATCCGATGCGGAGCTGCCCTCGGCGAAGCAGCGAAAGACTGCGCCTCCGCAGGTCTCGACGCCAGACATTCTTGTGCAGATAGCACAGCTTATCACAGCATCCCAGCAGCCGACAGAAACGGTGTCGGATCGAGAATTATCCGACGGCGCTGGGTCGGTACGCTCCGCCGAAGCATCGGGGGCGGACGACCGGGAGCATCATGAGGTCCGACCGGATGGTGAAAGGGATACGGATGATTTGGAGCTATCCCTTTCGGAACAACATAAAGCTGCCATGGACTTCATCCGGCACTTTCTCCCTCAAGTTGTTCCATCGGGCCAGACTGCTGTGGTTCCGGACAAGAGGATTATAGCGTCATTGGACTCTGAATTTTTTGAGCGGTTCAGGGACATCGCTCCCGAGTTTCCGTCGCAGTCCAATAATGTTGCAAGAACATTTGAATTATTGAACGACGCTATATTTAAACTTGCTTCCAAGACGGGGAAAGCAGGTTTCTTGTCCACCAATACTCTCAACCTGCCTTTCATTAATGCAAGGAATAAATTCGACATGGCAGGACAGGGTATCCCGAGAGTTCCTCTGCGTATGGACGACGAGGCGGAAGACTTAGAGCTATCATTACCGTCGTCGGCTTCTATTCCAACCGCGGTGTTGGAAACAGCCATTTTGTCTAACAGAGCCAATTTAGATGCCTTATCTTACGCAGATCACCTTACTAAGGCGTTATCACTGCGCCTTCAAGGGAAAGAATTTCAGGATATACAATCCTCTTTAAGACTTCTTTCAAGGGCAGTAGCTTATTCCACGTGTAACTCCGCCCTTTCTGTGGCAAACCTGGAGTTGGTTAGACGTGACGCAGCCCTAGCTACATCCACACTCGTGGATACTAAGGTGAAGAACTCTCTTAGAGTCGCTTCGGTCTCCGGAGAACTTCTCTTTGACGGCAAGCTTTCGGCTATTTATGATAAAATTACAAAGAAAGCTTCGGCTTCTCTGTTGTTCAAATCTGCTTCTAAGAAGTCGGATACAGCAGACAAGAATAAGACAGGCACTTCTGGGTCTAATGCGCCCAAGAGAGGTTCCTATAGAGGTTCCGGTGCGTCCTCTTGGTCTTATTCGAGAGACCGTCAGGGTAGCGACTCTCGTTCGGGTCGTCCTTCGGACCGGGACAACCGGTCGGACGCCCCGAGGTCGACGGGACGAGGTGCGGGTCGTGGAAGACGTGGTTTCTCCTACCGCAGGCCTCGCAGGTCCAGGAGGTGATGGCTTAAACTTCTATCGCGTACCGGTTGGCGGAAGGTTGTCGAGCTTTTCACAAGAATGGGCGTCGATTACGGACGACCCTTGGGTGAGAGGAGTGACTTCGGAAGGCCTAAAGATATCCTTCAAACGAAAGCCTCCATTAACTCGAAGTCCAAAGTGGACTCAACTTCCGTCAAATCCGCAGAAAAGAGACGCTCTGTTATCAGAGGTGCAGTCTCTTTTATTGAAGAACGCGGTAGAGGTCGTAGAAAACCAGGAAACTCCGGGATTCTACAGCCATCTATTTCTGGTTCCGAAACCAGACGGCTCGTTCCGTCCAGTCATAGATTTGAGCTGGATAAACAAGCTGATCATCGCTCCGAAATTTTATATGGAGACGATTCGGTCGGTCAGAGCAAGTATTCGGGTGAACGATTATGCAACAAGCATAGATCTCAAAGATGCGTACTTTCACGTCATGGTACATCCGACATTCCGAAAGTATCTACGCTTCGCAGTCCTAGGAGTGGTGTATCAATTCCGGGCGATGTGCTTCAGATTGAATCTAGCACCCTGGGCTTTCACTCGGGTAATGAACTCGGTAATGATCTATTTCCGAGCTCATTCGTCTGCGGTAACGTCGGCCTACCTGGACGACATTCTTCAGAGGTACGGCAACGAGTTAACGCTTCAGAACGATGTTCAGAATCTACTTCTATTGCTCCGACGTCTCGGTTTTATAGTAAACGAGGAGAAGTCGGATCTGGTGCCGTCCAAGTCATTCATTCATCTGGGAATGAGCTTCGAGACGCACAACAATCTCGTTCGTCTGCCGTTAACCAGAGCGAAATTAGTCAGTTGTTACGCTCGCTATTGTCTGCACGCAGACAAAGTCACAGCGAGAGAATTTATGAGACTGATAGGTCTGTGCGGAGCCGCTGCGGATCTCATTCCGATGGGGCGGTTACGCACGCGTCCTCTCCAAATTTTCTTGACTCAGAATTGGAGTGTGAAAATTCATTTGCTCGACGTAGACGTTCTCTTGTCAGATCAAGTGAAACAAGAGATTCAGACTTGGGCAAACATTCAGTGGTTAACTCAGGGAGTTCCGCTGCAGTTGCCGGATCCGATTTTTACCATTATGACGGATGCCAGTCAAACAGGTTGGGGTGCATCATTGATCCCAACGGATTCGAGATGCCAGGGTCTTTGGGATCCGCAATTCCTGTGCAAGCACATAAACATCAAAGAGATGATGTCAATTTGGCTTGCGTTACGTCATTGGATGGACATTATTCACAATGCTCATGTCCAAATCCTATCCGACAATACGACAGTAGTGGCGTATATACGGAATCAGGGAGGCACTCATTCAGTTCCGTTGTTCAATCTAACAGAAAGAATCCTTCTGTTTGCGCTAGAACATCAGGTTCTTCTTTCGGTTCGTCACATACCGGGTCGTCTGAATGTGCTAGCAGACTCCCTTTCACGAAAGGGTCGCTTGTTGCCGTCGGAGTGGACTCTCAACAAACAAGTATTCAATCAGATTTGCTACCAATGGGAACGGCCAATGATAGACTTATTTGCGACACATCTCAACAATCAGTTGCAGACGTATGTGTCTCCGTGTCCGGATCCGAGAGCATTTGCAGTAGACGCTCTGTCGATCCCTTGGGACGGAATGATAGGATATGCGTATCCTCCAACGCCGTTAATTCAACAAGTATTGCTAAAGATAAAACAATCTCAATGCAAGATTCTGTTGGTAGCATCTCTGTCGCCACAGAGACCGTGGATAAATCTACTCAGGTGTCTGTTGTGGGACCTACCGCGAAAGCTTCCTCCACGGGAGGATCTTCTTTCGCAGGGGAGATCGCGTCAACTCCATCACAACCCACAAGGTCTCAACCTTCACGTTTTTCTGTTGTGCGGTCCTTCTTGCATGGCAAGCACTTTACAGGACGAGCAGTGGACGCGATTTCTAACTGTAGGAGGACCTCCTCTTCGCTAAACTATGCGGCTAAGTGGAAGGTTTTTCGTCGTTGGTGTAGGGATCATACTGTAGATATTTTTGATCCCTCTATACCAGACATTGCAAACTTTCTAGTATACTTGTTTGACGTAATCAAACTGCAGCCTGTTACTATTAAGGGTTATAGGTCTATGTTATCTGATACCTATGCACATCATGATAGTTTACAAATTGGATCTAATGTCTCTTTATCTAAGTTGGTTAGAAACTTCTCGATAAATAGACCCAGAACTCTTAGATTAATTCCTAAATGGAATTTAGCTTGGGTTCTTCTTAAATTGAAGGAAAAGCCATTTGAACCTCTTGGGACAGTAGATTTCAAATTCTTATCTTTTAAGACAGCTTTTCTCTTAGCCTTCTCTTCTGCTAGAAGAGTCAGTGAGCTTCATGCACTGTCGGTGGATGATCCTCACTATCGTAGTGTCAGGAACACTATCACCTTCACTACTAATGTAGGTTTTTTAGCTAAGAATCAGGCTCCTAATAAATATCCGGAACCTATTGTTATTAAGGCTCTTCTGTCTTCAGACGGGCGTAGGCCTTTACTCTGTCCTGTTAGAGCGTTACGTATCTATAAACAGAGATCTCAGTTTATCAGAAAGGGACGGAAACGTTTCTTTCTGTCTTTGATGCCTAATAGAAGGGACATTTCGGTCCATTCTATTGCTAGATGGATTCAATTAACTATCCGTACTGCTTATGAGAGTTTATCTTCTTCTCAGCAGTCTGTGCTTAAGATTTCCGCTCATGAAGTAAGAGCTCTTGCTACTTCTTGGGCTTATGCTAATAGCGTTGCTATTACAGATTTAATGAAGGCTGCTTATTGGTCTCAGCCATCCACATTCACGAATTTTTATCTCAGAAATATTGAGTCCATTTCTGGAGACCTGCATTGTTTAGGTCTGTTATCTGTTGCTCAGAATGTCGTCCACTAAACAGTTGCAACTATAGTTATGCAGGCTTTCTGTTCCGGCAGTGACTCCGTCCGGCTGCCCTCTTCACTCTGGGCTATTTGACCCAGGGCAAGGGGAGGGGGGGGGGGGGGGGGGTGTTCCCTTAGGTCACCTGCTTTATAGTGAAAAGCAAGGGAATGCCTCCTCCAAGTCAGTATTTCTGAGTCGCTTCCGGGATGGTTTTGAAGTGTAATATTAATGTTAAAATTCATTCATGTCTTATTTTTAAAGTGTAGCTCGGTGTGAAGCATTTGTATATGTCAAGTGTCAAACGGGCTTTAATATACAATACTCGGACACTTTTAAATGACTATAAAGAGTCTCAATTCTCTGGACTACTTTATTTATTGGCTTACTTTAAAAATAATTAGTATAAGGGATATACTGGATGTTAATAGAGAACATGAATATTATTGTGCTCAATTATTAGGGTATTGTATCTTTCTAATTTAATATTAAATAAGAAAGATACATGTAAAGCCTAATACTCCTTTTCTCCTTAAGGGGTTACCTCTTTATTATATAGTTGAGCTTATTGGATTTTCCTCTATGTCCTAGGCCCTCCAGCCTGTTTACTATTCAGCTAAGTCTGGGTCATTGGTACAGTATAAAAATGTTAAAAAATTTATAGTAATTTATATATTTTTTATACTTACCAATGACCCAGACGGGGATGGCCCTCCCAGGAGTTGGGAACTCTTGCCTCCCCGCTGAGTACATAGCGCTGACCAGGCACTGCCAGTAAGAATGATAATTGGCGCCAGTTTCGGGACGTCCTTGACACTGCACATGCGCAGTGGGGGCGTAGTATGGAGGTCCTATAGGACATGATTTCTTTTTGTTTTGGATGCAAATTTTGGGTATTGGGGGGCAAAATTTGTGTTTGGCCCTGGTTTTGTTAGAGTTAGCACCAGCTAAGTCTGGGTCATTGGTAAGTATAAAAAATATATAAATTACTATAAATTTTTTAACTTTTTGGCTTTTTAAAATTTTGTTTAGTTTCTGCATATTGCTATGGTGGTTCACTATAACATTTAACTCTTTTCCAGGGTATTTTGTCTTAATTTTAACCCTTTGAATCAAATTTTAGACTTATTTTGATGTTTGCGTGCAGGTGTTGATGTGTTTTTTTTTTCTTTCTTCCAAGTGGAGATTTACCTTGCAGCATATGGCCATGCTTTCTATTGTATGCAAACATGCATCTTAGGGCTAAGTTTGTATTATTTAACCCTTTTCCCGCTGAATTACTTCAATTTTGGACTTTTATGTACAGGTTTTGGACTTAGGCTTACAGCTTTTTACTTTTATGTACAGGTTGTGATAAAAAAAAAAATTTATATTGAGGTTGACCTCACTGCATATTGCAGTGGTGGTTGTTATAACATTGATATCTTTCCAGTGCATTTTTAAATTTTTTTTAACCCTTTGAATAGATTTTTGACTTATTTTGACGTTTGCGTGCAAGCTTTCATGGGTTTTTTTTTTCCTTTCTTCCAAGTGTAGATTTACCTTGTAGCATATGTCCATGCTTTCTATTGTATGTAAACATGCATCTTAGGGCTACGTTGTATTCTTTAACCCTTTTCCTGCTTAGTTACTTCAATTTTGGACTTCTTTTGTTTACAGGTTTGGATTTTTGTGCTTTTTAAAAAAAAAATTTCTTCTTTGCATATTGCTATGGGGGTTCACGATAACATTTAACTCTTTTCCAGGGTATTTTGTCTTAATTTTAACCCTTTGAATCAAATTTTGGACTTATTTTGACATTTGTATGCAGGTTTTGATGTTTTTTTTACTTTTATGTGCAGGTTTTGAGGTTTGTCTTTCTTCTCTTCCAAGTGGCGACTTACCTTGTAGCATTTTGCCATGGTTCCTATTTTATGTTAGGATGCTTCTTGGGGCTATTATTATATTATTTAACCCTTTAGCTGCTTATTTACCTTAATTTGGGACTTTTGTGTGCAGGTTTTGGACTTTTGTGTGTAGGTTTTGATATTTTTTTTTAAGTGGAGTTTTACCTCACTGGCATATTGCCATGGTGGTTACTGTAACATTTTCAGGGTATTTTTCTAAATTTTAACCCTTTGAAACAAATGTGATACTTTTTTGACTTTTATGTGCAGGTTTTGAGGTTTGTCTTTCTTTTCTTCCAAGTGGATATTTTTCAAGTAGAGTTTAACCTTACTAGCATATTGCCATTGTGGTTACTGTGACAGGGTATTTTTCTCAATTTTAACCCCTTGAAACAAATGTGATACTTTTTTTTTACTTTTATGTGCAGGTTTTGAGGTTTGTCTTTCTTTTCTTCCAAGTGGCGACTTACCTTGTAGCGTATTGCCATGGTTCCTATTTTATGTTAGGATGCTTCTTGAGCTATTTTTATATTATTTAACCCTTTAGATGCTTATTTACTTTAATTTTGGACTTTTGTGTGCAGGTTTTGTACTTTTGTGTGCAGGTTTTGATATTTTTTTTTAAGTGGAGTTTTACCTCACTGGCATATTGCCACGCTGGTTATTGTAACATTTTCAGGGTATTTTTCTAAATTTTAACCCTTTGAAACAAATGTGATACTTTTTTTACTTTTATGTGCAGGTTTTGAGGTTTTTCTTTCTTTTCTTCCAAGAGGATATTTTTCAGGTAGGGTTTCACCTTACTGGCATATTGCCATGGTGGTTACTGTGGCATTATCAGTGTATTTTTCTCAATTTTAACCCATTGAAACAAATCTGATACTTTTTTTTTTTTTTTTACTTTTATGTGCAGGTTTTGAGGTTTGTCTTTCTTTTTTTCAGAGTGGAGACTTACCTTGTAGCATATTGCCATGGTTCCTATTGTATGTTAGCATGCTTCTTAGGGGTTATTATTATATTATTTAACCCTTTAGCTGCGTATTTTCTTTAAATTTGGACTTTTGTGTGCAGGTTTTGAACTTTTTTTTTTTTACTCCAGCCACCCCTTTACATTGGCCACCTGTTGGTGAGCCACAGGGTACTGATACCCCCTCTAGTTGAACAGGATATAACCCAAAATGCCAAAAGTGGCCTCAACCCTTTACCCAGTATAGACAATATCAAAATTTATTATTGAAGGCTTAAAAAAATACAATTGATTCTCAGGCATCGCTGCAGTGAACAAAAATTACCTGCATTCAATGCTTTTATTGACATTTTGAAGTTGGTACCTGTAGTCGTATAGTAGTTGACGAATGTCTCACTTGTTTCCCATCATATGAATTAGAGGCAACCAAAATTGAAAAAATCATTCCACTGATGAATATAGACTATAAGCCCACGATGTGTTTTAAATAAAGGGTCTCTCGAATAACAGTGTGCCTTTATGATAAAAACATTCAATGACCATTTCCTTTTGCAAATCCATTTATACCGTAAAAGGAATCAATAAAAAGATAACCCAATCATTTAAAAAGTTTGAATGCATACTGAGACAAAACATAAACTAAAAATGAAACAGTTTGAACTGCTGCTAATGCGACTTTGGATATCTCACAACTCTACTAAACACACTACAGGTTTTCAGAAAAGCTGTTAGATAATCGTGAGATGATAAATTCAACATTTGTTGTAAATCCTTTGACTTCATTTCGCTCAATAGTCAGCTATTAGGGTAGGTTTCAGGTGAGCTTGAGTTTGTCACAATACAAGTTTGGCCCAGAGGACTTCCAAATATGTAAGTTCTGTATATGTATTTGTATCTGTATTTTATATCCAAATAACGAGCCTTTTTACAATTCTATGGCATGAATCTTACGTTCCTTCTGAGAAAGCCAAACATCCCATGCTTCATGCTCCATGTGCAATGAGTGTTCGGCTGAATGACCCTGTTGACTGTGTGGTTCTTGGTCTTCCACCTTTTGGGTTTCAGTAAACCATGCTCATTGCCATTCCTCCCGTGCCTGTGGGAAAGGAATATGCTGTAATTCTGGGTCTCCCGACATGACCCTGTCTGGAGAGAGTTTTGTCCCCCTTCATGAGGGATTTGCAGTCTTTTCTGGTGGTGGACACCACTGTAGCCACTGACATTTCTGGGGAAGAGATGCCTGGTTCCGGGACTGTTGTCCCCCTCCAGTTGAAATCTGAGGCTGTCACTAGGGTGATTAGCCAAGCTCTATTGCTCTCTCTGCTTTTCTGCCATTGTCAACAGCTACTGATGTATCCACTCCTGCTGCTGCTCTGTCAGTGACATCTTTTGTCTCTGTTTCAGTCGGCCTTGGCTTATCCCTGCAAGGGTCTGCAGGGGTTTCTGCTCATTTGGATGAGGGATATCGGCCTCAGCCTTCCCTGACTTCAACTCATCAGTGTCAGAAGTGGCTGCTGGCTGGTTCTTCTGCTTTGGTCTCCCAGCTGTTGGACCAAGCAGGTCTTGATTTGGATTCAAGTGTTCATGGTGGAGTCACCATGGACTCTTTTGTGGTTCCGTTCTCACATTCTCCCCCTTCAGCCAGTTTAGCAGGATGGCACATTTTGAGCAGCCTGGACCTTCTTTTCTTTAGACATCCGTGGTGACTCTCCTGAGTTCTCTCACTTCAAATCCTTGGGGTAGACATATCCTTATCCGCATCTGCCTGCAGATGTTTTGGCTGCCACCCATTGTTTGGCATCAGGTGTTTTTGAGGATCGTGATCCTTCACTGGTTAAAAGGGTCAGACATGAAGCCACTTTGCCTGGTCCTCCCCATGTCGGACTGGCAGATTCGGGTTGTGAGCTTAGGGAGGCCCTCTCCTTGCTCACGCAGTTTCTTTCCAAGAGTCTTCCCATTGTCGCCAGCTACTTGTGGTTTCCAGGCGACCTCATGGCGCTGTCTCCTAGGTTTGGAAGAAGGCTGCTTTCCAATCCCACTGGTGTTCCTACACCATGGGATGCATTGCTCTTTAAGCTGAGTTCAAACTCTATTAAGTCGTTATTCTTCATTGGGGCTGATTCTGCTAGTCCGTCGGTCTGCCAGACTTTGATGGTCTTAGATCAGGTCTCCTCCTGCCTCAGGCTTTCCAAGCCCCAGTCTGCCATTGTTCCTATGGTGACTCTGGAGTGGGTATAAGATTTTTATTTCGCAGATTTTTTTAGGCATGCTATCTCTCTCAGATCATGTCTGCCTTAGCTGCTTATCTGCCTCCAGATAAGTTTGTCAACATACAGGCTCCCTTGCATGTGGTTTCCAAGGCACTCATGCACCTCACTCACAGGCATGCCTGTAACACGGCTAATCTGGAATTGATTCGCCAACTGTGCTGCTGGTCACTAGCAGTTTCTTCCTGAAGTGAAGCATGCTGCTCTTCGATCCACTTCTTTTGTGGGTCCATGTCTTACATGATTCCATGGATACGGTCCAGGATGATGTCCTGCATCATTCCGAAGATCAGCTGCTGCTTTGCCAGCTTGATCTGACTTCTGTTGGAGGTTGGGGGCTATTCCAAGCCTAACAAGTTCCCTTCTGCATCATCCGCCGCGAAACCAATGGCTGATCCTCCTGCCTCTGCTTCTTCCCCTTACTCATGCAGTAAGGGTAAGTGCCGGCAGAACAGAGGAGGCCTCAGGACCTCAGAAGAGGCGTTTTCTGCTCTTGTGGGCCTTGTCGGGTTTGAAATAAAGATCGTCACCTCGATTCGTCTCAGTTTTGAGGAAGGATATCAGAGTTTGCAGACCCTTTGGCCGAGGTCACATCCAAATTTCAGGTATTAAACGTTGTTTGGTCCAGTCTGCGCATATCCTTTCGGAGGCTCCCCTCTCTGTCACGGCTGCCGCTTCCAACCCCAGTTACTTCAGAATTTTCACATCGGAAACTTTTGATCACGGAGATTGACAATCTTCTGTCAAAAGGGGCAATCAAGGTCATCAAGAAAATTCATTCAGTGCTTTTTTATTCCCGCTTGTTCTTGGTGCCGAAGAACGATGGCCGACTCAGACCAGTTATCGATCTGAGTATCCTGAACAAGTTTATCATTGCTCCCACATTAGAGACTTTCAGGTATGTTTGCTGCTACATTCACCAGGGAGACTTCTCTTCCAGCATCGATCTGTGAGATGCTTGCTTTCACGTGCCGATTCATTGGATGTTGCGAAAGTATCTGTGGTTGCTTTTCTGGGGTGGGTTTTCCAGTTCAAGACCATGCCTTTTGGCCTCAATCTGGCTCTTAGGGCCTTTACCCGACTGATGTCGTATGTGCTAGTGTTCCAACCCACACAGTCCAGATGACTGTGTCTGCTTATCTGGATGACCTCCTCTAGAGACACCAGTGCTTCCCTTCTGGAGTTTGATGTCAACACACTCCCTTCTTAGTCATTTTGTCATCTGGGGATGAACTTCTGTACTCATCTGAATATGTTGGCTGTTACCCAGGCAAGAGCAGTGATTCTCTTGGCTTTCACCCTGACTCTGACCCAGTCCAGGTCCATGCCAGCCCAGAGTATTCTCCGGCTGCTTGATCTCTGCGGTTCGGTGACGGATCTCATTCCTTTGGGTCAGCTGCATGTCAGATCTCTCCAACACTTTCAGCTGAGTCATTGTTGATCCTCTGGATCTGGTCTCCAGTTACCAGCATCTCTCACTCTTCACCTTCTTCCCTGTACAGATGTTCAGTGGATTATGCAGGGAGTTCCGTTGGATTTGCCTATTTTCGATTGTGTTCTGACAGCAGATGACATCAATATCAGATGTTAGATCCTCTAGGTCTTTCCATTCACGGTGTTTGAGACCAGGATCAGGCAGCTCTTCACATCAACCAGAAGGAGCTTCTTGCTTTTCTTCTGAGTTTCCGGAAGTGGATCCTCCAACTTTCAAATCGTCAAGTCCTCCACTTGTCTGACAATTCAATAGTGGTAGCTTACATTCAGAACCAGGGAGTCACACACTGGGTTCCCATGTACAGCTTCACTCAGGATCTTATGCTGCTCACTGGGGACGTCCACACCAGTGTGGTGGTTCGCCATATTCCCAGTTGTCGGAATGTCCTAGCTGACTCCCTGCCCTGACAGGGTAGGGTTTCAGAGCCATGCTTCACAGAGCAGTGTTCCAGTCGCTTTGCAATCTCCGGAGTCGTCCCCACATCGATCTGTTTGCGACCCATTGGAACCATCAGGTGGACACTTTCATGTCCCCATGTCCAGATCCACTGGCTTTTGCCAAGGATGCTTTGTCACTCAAATGGAATGGACTAGCTGGCTATGCCTTGCTGCCGGTTCTGATTCTGCCTCAGGTTCTAGCCAACATACGAACTTGCAGTTGTCAAATCATTCTTATCTCTCCCCTGTTGCCTCAGCGGGTGTGGAGTGTCAGTCAACTCCACCCTCTGTTGGCAGCAGTGCTGGTATGTCTCCCTCTACATCGCAACCTTCTCTGTCAAGGTCACCTGAGGAGGTTTCACATTGACCCGACATCATTGTGCCTTCAAGCATCTCTTTTGTCTGGTCCTGTCTCTTCCGTTGAGGCTTTTAGGGGAGATGAGCAGTGGAGTACATTTCTACTTCCATGCAGCACTCCACTGTTTTAGCCTATGCAGGTAAGTGGAAGGTCTTCTATCATTGGTGTGCTGATCACTCTGTTGATTGTGCCAATCCTTTGATAACACTAAGATTGCAGAGTTTCTGGTCTATCTGTTTGATTTTTGGGATCTCCAACTTAAGCTTGTCACCATCAAGGGATATAGGTCTATGCTTTGGGAGACCTTTTCGTATGTGAGAAAGCAACGTATTGGCACTAATCAGTGCCTCTCCAAGCTCATTCGACACTTTTCTTTAAAAAGTTTTTCAGTTTTGCGGCTGACCCCAAGATGAAATCTTTTTTGGGTGCTGCTTTGTTTTTTTATGTTTTGTTTTTTTTTTTTGGGGGGGTTGGGGGGTTGGGGGGGGGGGCACCATTCAAACCATTATCCCAGGTGGATATTATGCATTTTCTCATATACAAGACACCTTCACGCCCTTCCGGTTGATGCAGTTTTTTTTTAGGAGTTCTGCCAACACTGTTTCTTTTACCACTGATTGCTCCTTTTTTGGGGTCAAGGATTGTATACCAGAAACATCTCTGCCTTATCTCTGTATCAGGGCTCTTCCTTTGGTTGATGGTAGTCACCCTTTGCTCTGTCCGATTCATTCCATTCACATTTTCCTTAACTGGACACAGTTTATTAGAAAAGGCAGGAAGTGATTCTTTCTGGTCGACAGAAGATCTCCTCAATTCATCTCTAGATGGATTTGTCTTGCTATTAGAGCATCATATACTATTTTGGCAAGTGACGATTGTATTACCAATTGAATTTCAGCCCACAAGATGCATGCATTGTCTCCCTCCTGGGCTTATGCTAACTCCATCAAGTTGTTGGGCATCTCTGGGATCTCTTTCTTCTGCTCAGGCTGTTATCAATCCTCACCATTAACCTTTTCTTTCAGGACCAGTTCAGTCCTTGTCTATTGTTACTGTCCTTTCTGTCTGTGTTTCATATATGGCCTCATCTCACATTGTTGTATATCAATGTTTGTCTTGCGTTGGCTCTATAGGCCTTGGGAATTCTTCTTGTGTCCATGGTTCTAGTGCAGTCAGGTTATGTGTAGGTTGGTTATGTGATTCCCACCTCCTATTGTCCATTCAGCCTGTTGTAAACAATTGTGAGTAGGTTGATAGGAAATATAAAATTTTTATACTAAAACCAATGGCCTAGACTTAGGTGGTGCAACCTCAATATTATTAAGAGCCAAACACAAATTTTGAACCCCCCAATCCCCAAAAATTGCATACAATACCGAAAATTAAAAGTCGTATCTGGCCCTCCATACTTTTAGTACCTGCACAGTACCCAGCAAGAGACTGGAATTGGTGCAAACATCATTCTTCAGTTTGGCCCAAAGTCAGTAACAACTGAACTGACATCTGTGCTTTAAAATCGCATTTTTGAAGATGCCAGACACAGATCAGTGATGGTTTTCATGGAATCAACAGTGTAGCAGGATGCTGGAAGTGAAAAACGGTGGTTTCAGATGTTCAGGGCTGTAACTTTATAATTTTTATGTAAATTATTCATGTTTCACAATTTCGGGATATGCTTCTGAACATCGTCGTTATAATATGACACTACTGTTGTTTTGTTAGTATTACTTCCCTTCCCTTCCCTCTCCTGAACCTTCCTGTTATACTCCCAAGCTCTTTTGGCTTTTTTATTGAAGAATTTTTTTTTAAATTCTTGGGAGTTTAACTTGTAAAACGGAATAGGTATTTCACTTCTCCCCTCTGTTTACATCCAGTACATTACTGTTCAGGACGTTTTGTATTCTTGCATCTTCTACCAAATGCATTGTTTTTTCTTCATATGAAGATCTAGCTTTGCATCAGGTGGTTGTTGATCGGTTACTGACTTTGGGCGTCAGTTTCTGGTTTTTCCTCTTGTCGTTGTTGTCTTTTCAATAATGTTTTGAATTCGTATTAATTCAGTGTTCAGTTAAAACAATTATTGTTTTTTCTATTAGGATACATATTATATCTTATTCCGTTAGTTTAGCTTTATTTAGTTAGTGCTTGTCCACACTTAGGCTCTATGGGGATGCCTTAGGCTCATGAGGTTCCCTTGGGGCACTTAGGCTTCATTCAAAATTTTTGCCGGTAGTCATGACACTCCTTCAAATCTTGTACTATGGGATGCGTATGTTGGAAATGGGTGTCATCCTGTGTGGTGGACGGTGAAATTCCGATGTAGGAGCTTTCACTGCTGGCTAGTACTAGTCTTTCAGTCTCTTTTTCAGAGGAACAAGAACATGGTGATGGTACTTTGACACCTGTCTGTTACGTGCTGCCATCGTCACACTGTGATGAGCCCCGCTCTGATGAGTAAACAGAGCTAGCTGCCAAGGTGCTCGATGATATTTGCACAGGATTAAAGCCATTAGAAGCTTAATTCTCTGCATGCAGCTAGCCTGACCGGTGAAGCGGTCATCCCTGTATGGGAGCCATGATGCCAGGTAGGTCCGTTGCGGTCGAGTAGTATAATGTGGGTAGAGCGAGCACCTCATAATATAAAGCTCACCCAGCGATGATGACAAAAGAAGAAGAAGCCGGAAAGTTTCTCTGAGGGACGCTCGGCGAGATCTGGGGTCAGATCACGAGTTGGAGAACCTTCTCCGTTCCGTTAGCAGTCGGGGTCGACTGTGTCCGTTTGCGAGAAACTATAATGAGTTGGAACATGGGTCGGGTTGTTCCTTCCACACTGCAGCCAGGGTCGGCTGCGGTTATGGCTTCTTCTTACATGGAAGCGCATGCAAAGGGGATTAGCCTACAAGTTTCTCAGTGGGATACTCGGCAAGATCTGGGGTCAGATCGCAAGTTGGAGAACATTCTCCATCCCGTTAGCAGTCTGAGTCGACTGTTTTCTGTTGTGAGAAACTTCAATGAGTCGGAGCATTCGTCCAAAATGTGCGAGTCGGGATGCTCCTTCTACACTTTGGCCCAGGGTCGGCTGTTGTTACGGCCTCCTCTTCTTCCATGAAAAAGCACGCTAAGGGGTAGAAGCCTACAAGTTTCTAAACGGAATGTTTGGTGAGGTCTGGAGCCAGACCACAAGCTGGAGAAACCTCTCCGTTCCATCAGCAGTCGTGGACGACTGTTTTCGATTCAAGAAACTTTAGAGAGTTGGGACACCTGTTCCCGCTTGCGGTTGGGGATGCTCCTTCCACACAGCAGCCGGGGGTCGGTTGCAGCTGTGGCTTCTTTCTCTACTTCATTGATGAAGCACGTTAGACCGCAGACTAGCCATCCAACTTCGCATGTTCATGCTGTTCCACATAGATGTTCCCAGTCTTCACCACCGAAGTCAGATTAACCTGCAGCTAGTCGTTCGAGGCAATTTTATACGGGACATGTGTCGAAACAACTGGGGTCAGATCTCCGTCCTGTGAGCAGCATAGGGTGAAGAAGTGGATAATCGCTGCTCTGCAAGCCTCGTTCATGGACCTGCTGTTGCAGGTTGTGCAGCATCCCAGTAGTTGCAGGTTTTGCCATCAACCGGCTCCGGAAGTGAGCTGCCAGACGGTGCTGGGTTGGTCCAGTCATCTGTACATTCAGATGGTGTTGACCATGTTTTCAGGTGGAAAATTCAGATGGTGAGAGGGCTACGGAGGTGGATTCTCCATCCCTCATGGAATTTCATTTTAAGACTATCAATTTTTATTCATAAGCTCTTTGAATCTTGTTCCATCTGAACAAAAGTCTGCGTTTGCTAGGCAAAAAACAGCTTAAGGTACCGGGCGAAGGAAAGATGAAGATCTTTCCTTCCCGGATCTTTTGGCTCAGGTGTTTTGGTCTGATTAACAATGTCTCCCTTGGCTTAGCAGTAGTATAAGAAAGGCAATGATCTATTCCTTATGAATAGAAGATCGATAGCTCATAGACTGAGACAGCTGTCTTGTTTGGAATAGAGCTATTAGAAGGAATAAGTATGCCTTTTCCTTCACACTGTTGTATTCCTAGACGTCAGAGGCACATAGTGCTATTGTGGATGCCATAGTAGCCTTATGTACTGTTAGAGCACGGTCTTTTCTTATACTTTAACGGCTAACGTCGTAAGTCTCCATTTAGTGAGCTGTCTAAGGCCGCAGAGTAACACACAAATATCTGTCTTCACCGATATATGACTTCTAGGCTGTGTTAGCTATGCTGAAACCTGACTAGCTTTTTGGAATGAGACTGTTAGATGGAAAGATTACTTTTTCCTTCTCGGTGTAGTATTCCTAGGCGTCACAGGCAATTAGTCCTATTGTTGTCGCCTAAGTTTGGTTTATATGAATTAAGAGCGGTCTGTGTTTATATATTATTAGCGGCTAATGTCATAATGGCCTTATATATTTTACAGCGGTGTTTTCTTATACATTGTGGCTAACGTTGTAAGTCTCCGTTTAGTGAGCTTTCCAAGGCCGCAAGTGACACAGATATTTGTCTTCATGGAGATGAAGACTAATAAACTGCGTTAGCTATGATGAGACTACTGTCTCATTGGAATTGCGGCCGTTAGAAGAGCAGTCCTTCAATCCTTACCTTGAGTGAATAATGTTGTAAATCTCCCTTTAGTGAGCTTTCAAAGTCGCAAGTTTTACTGGGATATCTGTCTTCATGGGATGAAGACTTATTAGCTGCACTAGCTAATCTGAGACTGCTGTCTCTTTGGAATTAGGGCTGTTAAAAGGAAAGAGTACGTTGTTTCCTTCTCGGCGTTGTATTCTTAGGCGTCTAGGGCTTTTAGTTCTTTTGTTGACACCTTATAAGAATCAAGTTTGGCCCTTTTTCCCTTAACTATGTAAGTCTCCGTCTAGTGAGCTTTCTAAAGTTGCAAAAATTACACCGAGATATCTGTCTTCACGGAGATGATGTCTTCTAAGCTTCCTTAGCTAGGCTGAGACCGCTGCTTTTGGGGAATAGAACCGCTAATTGAAAGAGTTCATATTTTCCTTCTCAGTATTTTCCTTAGTGTCACAGACTTTAGTCTTATTATTGACCCTATAGTAGCCTAACTAGAATTATGAGCCGAGTCTTTTTCCCTATCATTAGCAGATATTGTTGTAAGTCTCCTTTAGTGAGCTTCTAGGGCTGCAGTTAACAGCCATTAATTGTCTTCACAAATTGGAAGATCTTTAGCTGCTTCAGCCAGGCTGAGACCACTGTCCTATTGGACAAGATACCATTACAAGAGAAGAGTTTGTTCTCTCCTAGGCAGTATTGTTTTTGTGCAAGTTGTCTGAGGCTTTTAGCCCTATTGATGACGCCATATTAACCTAGTGTGATTAATGAGCATTCTTTTGAATGCCTATTGTTAACTCCTTTTCAGGAATATATTTCCTGCTATAATCGGAGCGAGGTGCAAGGAGTTCATCGAGGTTTTTATGCCGGAACATAGTTTTTCATCTCCCACTGCATTTTTATCAAATCTTTTGTTGTGGATTATATTTCCACTCGGAGGATTGGATATTATGTCTATATGGTGAATTATTCAGTGCAATGGTGTACTGTCTTGATTTCAAGGGATATGTCGATGCTGTTTCAGTGGGTATATTCCTTGCAATAGTACCCTGTTCATCACATCCCCCTCCGTTCTTAGTGGCATTATGGAGTCGGTCAGACGTGAGGGAGCCCTATATTCTAGATAACTAACACTAAAGCGTTATGAGACATGCTGAGTTAGTGTGATTATGCTTGCTTTGACTAACTATAAGCTTTTTAGCTGTATTTCTCTATTGAGAATAGCAGCAGCAGTATAGCTTTGGGAATGTTGCGTGAAGTTTCTTTTTCATATTGTGAAAAAGGAATTTGTCACTGTTCCAAGCTTTACTATTACTGCGCCAGCCTTACTTATCTAGTGATTCAAGTAATGTGGGTGAGGAGGGTTCGATATGATTTATTTGACCCCCCCCCCCTCCCCAGCCAATATGTTAAGAGGTGATTACAGGGCAGGACGTAGTGCTCTTCCTGTAAGCCTGGTATGCCTTCAATTATATGCATGCCTTTCATTGCTCTTTGATTGGTGGGTGGGTTGTGGTCTAACGCCGACATCAGGGGCACATCCACTCTTTAGTTGGTTTGCTTCCTGTGATTGGTCATTCATAAGTTGTATATGAGCATATGATTCCTAAATAGTAACTGTTTTTGGATTCCGAATTCTTTCATGAATACATTCGGTTGATATTGCTACCCTCCATGTCCCTGTGTAGCAGTCATGTCAGTTATCTGGGCGACATTCTCCAAATATGACAATTAGTCCACTTTGAGCAGTTTCGCTCACAGTTGTCTGTTTTTCTCACATATGAGTCTATTCCTCAGGTTAATCACATTAACGTTCTTTCATTCCTTCAGTTTCCTGGTTAGTTTTTGTATCGCTCGGTGGATTGCATGCATAATATGGATATATTAGGCCGATGTATTATTGAATAGATTCTCTTAAATTATTGCTCTGCGTTAGTATAGAGCTTATGAGAATTTTGGGGCTAGTTGGATCAGTTATGGAGATTCCAACAGGCCGTCTATGCATACATTCTCTATTTGAGTCTATTCCTCAGGTTAATTACGTTAATGTTGTTTTATTCCTTCAGTTTCCTGGTTAGTTTTTGTATCGCTCGGTCACGCCATTGATAAGGCTGTATTCAGATGAGGGTACAGGCGGGATTCTGTGGATTGCATGCATAATATGTATATATTATTAGGCAGATGAAATGTTTTGAATAGATTCTCTTAAATTCTTGCTCTGCGTTAGTATAGAGCTTATGAGAACTTTGGGGGTCGTTGGATCAGTTATGGAGTTTCCAACAGGCCGTCTATGCATACATTCTCTATTTTTGGCTTCATTATTCGGAGTGGTATATTCTTTCTCCGAGCAGTCATGGGTTTTAACGAACATGGGGAACAATGCATTATTTGGGGATGGTCCGTGACGGGTTTTTTAATCGTATTCCTTTCCATGCTCTGAATCCAGACTTCAACTGGAAGTGGTACACAAGGAAAATTCCTATTCTCATATTGGACGGTTACAAGTTGGAGGTTCATTATTGAAATTAATTGTACACCTGAACGTAGTCACCTGTTGGTTGGCTCAAAAGCGTATAAGTTCTATCAGTTAACTTTCCATTATGATTCAATAAGGACAAGTTTAAGGTTGTTCCTGTTAATATCGCCGGTTTTCAACCTATCTTCGTATTCCGGATGTGGCATACGTTTAGAAACTTGCAATTTTAATAACCGGGATCGCCACGATATGGCCATAGCTGCTGATGTGGCATTAAGCACCAATAAATTAATAATTAATAACCGGGTGCCTTTTGGGGCGAATATATATATTATTCGGTACCGCTTTTTCACTGATTCCAGACCACTTCCCTCTTTGTTTTGAAGATTATTCCTTCAAAAAAAAGGGGGGGGGGGGGAGGAGGGGGGATTTTCTCTTTGCCTCTTCTGGCCTTATAATAAGTGTGTAACTATGAATAAAGCTGTTATAGTCTGTAGATTATTCTGATCTTATGTACAGCTTGTTACATTACATATGGCATGTGTTTGTGGGCATTAGTCTCTCACTTTCAGACACGCCTTTCCTAATTTTAAGTGTCTTATTCTGGACTAGTCTTAAAATTGGGGGCCTGTTTGAACCCAATTAGCATAATCATTTCTGCTAAGTAACAGGGAATTACTTGGATATTGCTTCTTATTTCGGTGGTATGTCTTCTCTATTGTTGTACAGAGAGACATATAGGTAATTCCTTAACATTTTAATCTCCTTTTCACCTTGGGAGTTCTAATGCAGACTAAGGAGCTGTATTTTGGCCTGCTTTTTCTTTAAGTCCTAGGCCCTCTGCCTTTATACGATTCAGCTAAGTCTGGGCCATTGGTTTTAGTATAAAAATATGATAAATTTAAAGTAATTTGTATATTTTTTTATACTTACCAATGGCCCAGACGGGGATGGCCCTCCCATGAGTGGGCACTCATACCTCCCCGCTGAGTTATCACTTCAGTAGGCACAACTAGGAAGAATGATGTTGGCGCCAATTCTAGTCTCTTCCTGGTACTGTGCATGTGCAGGTATTAAAAAGTATGGAGGGCCAGATAGGACTTATAATATTTTTATACTGTACCAATGACCCAGACTTAGCTGGTGCTAACTCTAACAAAACCAGGGCCAAACACAAATTTTGCCCCCCAATCCCCAAAATTTGCATCCAAAACAAAAAGAAATCATGTCCTAAAGGACCTCCATACTACGCCTCTACTGCGCATGCACAGTGACGCAGACGTCCCGAAATTGGCGCCAATTATCATTCTCTGTTTGGCCCTTCATCAGTCAACATCTCACTGATCTTTGTGCTTGTAAATCTCAGTTTAAAGGATGCCAGACTCGTAATTTTTGGAGAAAATGTGATTCTAAGGAGGATAGAAGGAGGAGAGGAAAAAGAAGTGACAAAAAATAATCAGGGCTGTACTTAAAATTTTTTGATGAAATTATGTTAAGTTGCCTATTTTCGAGGCATGGGCCTCTTGTTGTCATTCTTGCTAAATGTTGCACTGCTTATTCAGTGTTTCCTCTCCCCTAGCCTTCTAAAGTCCCCCCTTGCAATTCTCCCATGCTTTTGGCATATTTTTGAGAAAGTTCATTTCTAAAATTTCCTGGGAGAGTTGCTTGGTTACAGAATGTTTTCTGTTGTTTTCCCCATAGTTACGTTTTCACCCATGGGTGTATAACGTTTGTGTTCTGCATCTTCCATCTGATGTTCTGCAGATTTTCCCCTGGGAGTCTCTGTTTTGCATCAGATAGAGTGTAATTTGATGACTGATTCCGGGCCAGTTTTTTCAGTGCCTGGAGTCATGTTTTCTGTTTTCTGGTGTTTTACACTGTTTGTTTTCATTGGCATCAGCCTTTTTTGAGGGGGGCTGTTTGCCTTTGCTGTAGTTTATATCATTATAAGATACATTTATATTATCCGTAAGTGTCTCATTAATTATTTAATATAAATTTAAAATTTTTGACCACACTTTGCCATCGGATCCATCGGGGCTGAACGTTACTTTTCAGCAACTTGGGCTTCGCTGAAAAAATATTTTTTCAAAATTATTTTGATATGTAATTGTTTTTTCATTTATTATGGATCATGTTATTATGTATCTTTGTGTCAGGGGTTTTTGCGAGTAACTAGGACTTGTTGTTGTTCTTTCACAATGAAGGGACTTTGTTCAAATTGTAATAGGAAGAAATCTTCCTCTGACTTTCATGATCATTGTATTAATTGTAGTCAGTGTTCTCGCATTAATCCCTGTCCTATATGTGAATATTGGGATGAGAAACATTGGAAACGTGTGTCACGATATGTTGTTTCTGGAGAAAGGGCTATGCCGGCTCTTTCTCCGCAAGGTCACTCTACTCTCTCAGTTTCTATTTCAGAGGAACAAGAACAGGGTGATGTTTCCATGTTATCTTCTACAAGTGTGCGTCCGTCGTCACAAATGAATTCAGAGCTAGCGGCAAAAGTGCTCTTGGAGATTAGACAAATGTCGTCCGCTAGCTCGCCCGGTGTTGCGTCCATTCACCGAATGGTTCGGCAGCCGGGTTCGTCCGATGATTTTGGGTGATGCGAGCACTATAAACATAATAGATGCACACCCAGTGACGGCGGATAGTAAGCGAGAACGGAGGAAGCCTTTGAGTCCGGTTCCTAGCTCGTCCAGGTCCAGCCGGGCCGCGAGCGAGAGAGGCCCCTCTCTCGTACAACAACATCTGGGACCAGATGTTGTGGTACAGAATGTGTCTTTAGCGGAGCATACGTCCGTCACTCGGGACGCTCCGTTGTATAAGCAGTCCACGGAGACTGTTAAGGCTTCCTCTTCTCGTCAGCGCACACGACCGCACCTTGGCTGCGTGACCGCCGATATATTGCCAGCTTCACCGATCAAGGATTCTTCGGCGACCAGGTCACACCATCCGGCAGCCAGGGATTCGAGACCGATGGACTCCGGACGTTCGCATAGGAAAAGTATGCGGGAGCCATCTGATGCGGAGCTGCCCTCGGCGAAGCAGCGAAAGACTGCGCCTCCGCAGGTCTCGACGCCGGACATTCTTGTGCAGATAACACAGCTTATCGCAGCATCCCAGCAGCCGACAGAAATGGTGTCGGATCGAGAATTATCCGACGGCGCTGGGTCGGTACGCTCGGCCGAAGCATCGGGGGCGGACGACCGGGAACATCATGAGGTCCGACCGGATGGTGAAAGGGATACGGATGACTTGGAGCTATCCCTTTTGGAACAACATAAAGCTGCCGTGGACTTCATCCGGCACTTTCTCCCTCAAGTTGTTCCGTCGGGCCAGACTGCTGCGGTTCCGGACAAGAGGATTATAGCGTCATTGGACTCTGAATTTTTTGAACGGTTCAGGGACATCGCTCCCGAGTTTCCGTCGCAGTCCAATAATGTTGCAAGAACATTTGAATTATTGAACGATGCTATATTTAAACTTGCTTCCAAGACGGGGAAAGCAGGTTTCTTGTCCGCTAATACTCTCAACCTGCCTTTCATTAATGCAAGGAATAAATTCGATACGGCAGGACAGGGTATACCGAGAGTTCCTCTGCGTATGGACGACGAGGCGGAAGACTTAGAGCTATCATTACCGTCGTCGGCTTCTATTCCAACCGCGGTGTTGGAAACAACTATTGCGTCTAACCTAGCCAATTTAGATGCCTTATCTTACGCAGATCACCTTACTAAGGCGTTATCACTGCGCCTTCAAGGGAAAGAGTTTCAGGATATACAATCCTCTTTAAGACTTCTTTCAAGGGCAGTAGCTTATTCCACGTGTAACTCCGCCCTTTCAGTGGCAAATCTGGAGTTGGTTAGACGTGACGCAGCCCTAGCTACATCCACACTAGTGGATACTAAGGTGAAGAACTCTCTTAGAGTCGCTTCGGTCTCAGGAGAACTTCTCTTTGACGGCAAGCTTTCTGCTATTTATGATAAAATTACAAAGAAAGCTAAGGATTCTCTGTTGTTCAAATCTGCTCCTAAGAAGTCGGATACAGCAGACACGAATAAGACAGGCACTTCTGGGTCTAATGCGCCCAAGAGAGGTTCCTATAGAGGTTCCGGTGCGTTCTCTTGGTCTTATTCGAGAGACCGTCAGGGTAGCGACTCTTGTTCGGGACGTCCTTCAGGCCGGGACAATCGGTCGGACGCCCCGAGGTCGACGGGGCGAGGTGCGGGCCATGGAGGACGTGGTTTCTCCTACCGCAGGCCTCGCAGGTCCAGGAGGTGATGGCTTAAACCTCTATCGCGTACCGGTTGGCGGAAGGTTGTCGAGCTTTTCACAAGAATGGGTGTCGATTACGGACGACCCTTGGGTGAGAGGAGTGACTTCGGAAGGTCTAAAGATATCCTTCAAACGAAAGCCTCCATTAACTCGAAGTCCAAAGTGGACTCATCTTCCGTCAAATCCGCAGAAAAGAGACGCTCTGTTATCAGAGGTGCAGTCTCTTTTAATGAAGAACGCGGTAGAGGTCGTAGAAAACCAGGAATCTCCGGGATTCTACAGCCATCTGTTTCTGGTTCCGAAACCAGATGGCTCGTTCCGTCCAGTCATAGATTTGAGCTGGATAAACAAGCTGATCGTCGCTCCGAAGTTTTATATGGAGACGATTCGATCGGTCAGAGCGAGTATTCGGGTGAACGATTATGCAACGAGCATAGATCTCAAAGATGCGTACTTTCACGTCGTGGTACATCCGACATTCCGAAAGTACCTACGCTTCGCAGTCCTAGGAGTGGTGTATCAATTCCGGGCAATGTGCTTCGGATTGAATCTAGCACCCTGGGCTTTCACTCGGGTAATGAACTCGGTAATGATCTATTTCCTAGCTCATTCGTCTGCGGTAACGTCGGCCTACCTGGACGACATTCTTCAGAGGTACGGCAACGAGTTAACGCTTCAGAACGATGTTCAGAATCTTCTTCTATTGCTCCGACGTCTCGGTTTTATAGTAAACGAGGAGAAGTCGGATCTGGTGCCGTCCAAGTCATTCACTCATCTGGGAATGAGCTTCGAGACGCACAACAATCTCGTTCGTCTGCCGTTAACCAGAGCGAAATTAGTCAGTTGTTATGCTCACTATTGTCTGCACGCAGACAAAGTCACGGCGAGAGAATTTATGAGACTGATAGGTCTGTGCGGAGCCGCCGCGGATCTCATTCCGATGGGGCAGTTACGCACACGTCCTCTTCAAATTTTCTTGACTCAGAATTGGAGTGTGAAAATTCATTCGCTCGATGTAGATGTTCTCTTGTCAGATCAAGTGAAACAAGAGATTCAGACTTGGGCAAACATTCAGTGGTTAACTCAGGGAGGTCCGCTGCAGCTGCCGGATCCGAGTTTTACCATTATGACGGATGCCAGTCAAACAGGTTGGGGTGCATCATTAATCCCAACGGATTCGAGATGCCAGGGTCTTTGGGATCCGCAATTCCTGTGCAAGCACATAAACATCAAGGAAATGATGTCAATTTGGCTTGCGTTACGTCACTGGATGGCCATTATTCACAATGCTCATGTCCAAATCCTATCCGACAATACGACAGTAGTGGCGTATATACGGAATCAGGGAGGCACTCATTCAGTTCCGTTGTTCAATCTAACGGAAAGAATCCTTCTGTTTGCGCTAGAACATCACGTTCTTCTTTCGGTCCGTCACATACCGGGTCGTCTGAATGTGCTAGCAGACTCCCTTTCACGAAAGGGTCGTTTGTTGCCGTCGGAGTGGACTCTCAACAAACAAGTATTCAATCAGATTTGCTACCAATGGGAACGGCCAATGATAGATTTATTTGCGACACATCTCAACAATCAGTTGCAGACGTATGTGTCTCCGTGTCCGGATCCAAGAGCATTTGCAGTAGACGCTCTGTCGATCCCTTGGGACGGAATGATAGGATATGCGTATCCTCCAGCGCCGTTAATTCAACAAGTATTGCTAAAGATAAAACAATCTCAATGCAAGATTCTGTTGGTAGCATCTCTGTCGCCACAGAGACCGTGGATAAATCTACTCAGGTGTCTGTTGTGGGACCTACTGCGAAAGCTTCCTCCACGGGAGGATCTTCTTTCGCAGGGGAAATCGCGCCAACTCCATCACAACCCGCAAGGTCTCAACCTTCACGTTTTTCCGTTGTGCGGTCCTTCTTGCATGGCAAACACTTTACAGGACGAGCAGTGGACGCGATTTCTAACTGTAGGAGGACCTCCTCTTCGCTAAACTATGCGGCTAAGTGGAAGGTTTTTCGTCGTTGGTGTAGGGATCATTCTGTAGATATATTCGATCCCTCTATACCAGACATTGCAAACTTTCTAGTATACTTGTTTGACGAAATCAAACTGCAGCCTGTTACTATAAAGGGTTATAGATCTATGTTATTTGATACCTATGCACATCATGATAGTTTACAAATTGGATCTAATGTCTCTTTATCTAAGTTGGTTAGAAACTTTTCGATAAATAGACCCAGAACTCTTAGATTAATTCCTAAGTGGAATTTAGCTTGGGTTCTTCTTAAATTGAAGGAAAAGCCATTTGAACCTCTTGGGACAGTAGATTTCAATTTCTTATCTTATAAGACAGCTTTTCTCTTAGCTTTCTCTTCTGCTAGAAGAGTCAGTGAGCTTCATGCACTGTCGGTGGATGATTCTCACTATCGTAGTGTTGGGAACACTATCACCTTCACTACTAATGTGGGTTTTTTAGCTAAGAATCAGGCTCCTAATAAATATCCGGAACCTATTGTTATTAAGGCTCTTCCGTCTTCAGACGGGCGTAGGCCTTTACTCTGTCCTGTTAGAGCATTACGTATCTATAAACAGAGATCTCAGTTTATCAGAAAGGGACGGAAACGTTTCTTTCTGTCTTTGATGCCTAATAGAAAGGACATTTCGGTCCATTCTATTGCTAGATGGATTCAATTAACTATCCGTACTGCTTATGAAAACTTATCTTCTTCTCAGCAGTCTGTGCTTAAGATTTCTGCTCATGAAGTAAGAGCTCTTTCTACTTCCTGGGCTTATGCTAATAGTGTTGCTATTACAGATTTAATGAAGGCTGCTTATTGATCTCAGCCATCCACATTTACGAATTTTTATCTCAGAAATATTGAGTCCATTTCTGGAGACCTGCATTGTTTAGGTCCGTTATCTGTTGCTCAGAATGTCGTCCACTAAACAGTTGCAACTATAGTTATGCAGGCTTTCTGTTCCGGCAGTGACTCCGTCCGGCTGCCCTCTTCGCTCTGGGCTATTTGACCCAGGGCAAGGGGAAGGGGGGGGGGGGGGGTGTTCCCTTAGGTCACCTGCTTTATAGTGAAAAGCAAGGGAATGCCTCCTCCAAGTCAGTATTTCTGAGTCGCTTCCGGGATGGTTTTAAAGTGTAATATTAATGTTAAAATTCATTCATGTCTTATTTTTAAAGTGTAGCTCGGTGTGAAGCATTTGTATATGTCAAGTGTCAAACGGGCTTTAATATACAATACTCGGACACTTTTAAATGACTATAAAGAGTCTCAATTCTCTGGACTGCTTTATTTATTGGCTTGCTTTAAAAATAATTAGTATAAGGGATATACTGGATGTTAATAGAGAACATGAATGTTATTGTGCTCAATTATTAAGGGTAGTGTATCTTTCTAATTTAATATTAAATAAGAAAGATACATGTAAAGCCTAATACTCCTTTTCTCCTTAAGGGGTTACCTCTTTACTATATAGTTGAGCTTATTGGATTTTCCTCTATGTCCTAGGCCCTCCAGCCTGTTTACTATTCAGCTAAGTCTGGGTCATTGGTACAGTATAAAAATGTTAAAAAATTTATAGTAATTTATATATTTTTTATACTTACCAATGACCCAGACGGGGATGGCCCTCCCTGGAGTTGGGAACTCTTGCCTCCTCGCTGAGTACATAGCGCTGACCATGCACTGCCAGTAAGAATGATAATTGGCGCCAATTTCGGGACGTCTGCGTCACTGCGCATGCGCAGTAGAGGCGTAGTATGGAGGTCCTTTAGGACATGATTTCTTTTTGTTTTGGATGCAAATTTTGGGGATTGTGGGGCAAAATTTGTGTTTGGCCCTGGTTTTGTTAGAGTTAGCACCAGCTAAGTCTGGGTCATTGGTAAGTATAAAAAAATATATAAATTACTATAAATTTTTTAACTTTCGGTATTGTATGGAAATTTAATAATATTGATGTTGTACCAGCTAAGTCTGGGCCATTGGTAAGTATAAAAAATATACAAATTACTTCAAATTTATCACTTTTATAGTAAATTTCCTTTCTCATTACTTTCAGGCAACTGCATTCACCTCTTTGCAATATTGTATCTTCTGAAAAATCATTTAACATAAAAGCTAAATCTGAGAGGTGATATTTTTTCATGTTTGTGGCTTATTGCCCCTTTAAAGAAATTCTTAACTCTTTGTGGCTGATGCTGTTGTTTGTGTATGACCATGAGAGAGAATTCAAATAATTTCAGGTGGAGTCATGGAACTTTTCTCCCTCAGAGTTGTACAAACTCTGACCGTGAATATATTCCATGGTATGGCTGGTTATCCTGTGCTTGTGAACAGTGTTGGCATGACAGCTCAAAAACTAATTTCAAATATTTCCTTCATAATTTTTGCACATTAGTAACATTATCTCTAAGCCATGATTAATCTCCAAGATGCAAGGCATTAACACCTTCTGGGAGGTTTTAACTCACGAAGGCTTTAGAACCAAAAAGTTGAAGCCCTTCAGGCAGAGTACAGCATAAAAACACCTACTGGAAAAAAACCTACTGGAAAAAAAATTAGAGGAAAAAAATCCTATTGAAAATGCTCCCTATGGAAAAACAACCCTTAACAAAATTCACACAGGTAGGCAAGAAACCCTTAGTTTTTGTTTTTGTTTTTTTTTTACCTCCAAAATTATTTTTACATAATTTTTCTTTACTATTAATTCCAATTCCAATTCCATTTCCAACTTAATTTTTTGTTATTTCATTGTTACAAGACCTTTCAATTGTGATCTCTGTTACCCCGATAATGTCACTAAGAATTTAATCAATTCAATCTTATTTGACAGAGTTCACCGAGAGAATTAGTTAAATTCTAATTTGCACTGTGGGAAAAATTTGCGGCATAAAATTTTGTTATTTTGAATTCAGTAAATGTAAAGGATTAATATGGTTTTATTATGCAGATAACACATTTAGTTATTTCTTATATATGAAGAAAAATGGAAAAGCCATTGTTGTTATTATAGTTAACACCATACAATCATGGATGCCATTGGAATAAGCTTGTTGACATGTACATTTATTTCTATATTTTGTGCTACATCATGTGCTAATGTAGTACATATTTTTCTGAACCACATGGATCAAAGTTGTGCTATATTCATTAATTGTATTAGTCCCCTACCGGCATCGCCGGAGGGGACTATAGGTTTGCACTCCGTCCATCCGTCAGTCTGTCAGTCTGTCCGTCTGTCAGTCTGTCAGTCTGTCAGTCACACTTTAGTTTTCTGGAGTTTTTTTGGAAACGCTTCAGCGGAATGATTTCATTTGTGGTAAGCTACTAAAGAACGATGACTTACAGATCAAGTTTGAGTTTCATGCTGATTGCACTATTCTTATGTGAGTTATGGCCCTTGGAAATATGGGAAAAAGCACCAAAATATCAGTTTTCCGGAGTTTTTTTGGAAACGCTTCAACGGAATGATTTCATTTTTGGTAAACTACTATAGAACGATGACTTACAGATCAAGTTTGAGTTTCATGCTGATTGCAGTATTCTTGTGTGAGTTACGGCCCTTGGAAATATGGAAAAGCACCAAAATATCAGTTTTCATTTTTGGTAAACTACTATATAACGATGACTTACAGATCAAGTTTGAGTTTCATGCTGATTGCATTATTCTTGTGTAAGTTACGGCCCTTGGAAATATGGAAAAGCACCAAAATATCAGTATTTTTATACTGTACCAATGACCCAGACTTAGCTGGTGCTAACTCTAACAAAACCAGGGCCAAACACAAATTTTGCCCCCCAGTCCCCAAAATTTGCATCCAAAACAAAAAGAAATCATGTCCTAAAGGACCTCCATACTACGCCCCCACTGCGCATTCGCAGTGACGCAGACGTCCCGAAATTGGCGCCAATTATCATTCTCTGTTTGGCCCTTCATCAGTCAACATCTCACTGATCTTTGTGCTTGTAAATCTCAGTTTAAAGGATGCCAGACACGTAATTTTTGGAGAAATGGTGATTCTAAGGAGGTTATAGAAGGAGGAGAGGAAAAAGAAGTGACAAAAAATAATCAGGGCTGTACTTAAAATTTTTTGATGAAATTATGTTAAGTTGCCTATTTTCGAGGCATGGGCCTCTTGTTGTCATTCTTGCTAAGTGTTGCACTGCTTATTCAGTGTTTCCTCTCCCCTAGCCTTCTAAAGTCCCCCCTTGCAATTCTCCCATGCTTTTGGCATATTTTTGAGAAAGTTCATTTCTAAAATTTTCCTGGGAGAGTTGCTTGGATACAGAATGTTTTCTGTTATTTTCCTCACAGTTACGTTTTCACCCATGGGTGTATAAACGTTGTGTTCTGCATCTTCCATCTGATGTTCTGCAGATTCTCCCCTGGGAGTCTCTGTCTTGCATCAGATAGAGTGTAATTTTGATGACTGATTTCGGGCCAGTTTTGTCAGTGCCTGGAGTCATGTTTTCTGGTGTTTTACACTGTTTGTTTACATTGGCAACAGCCTTTTTTGAGGGGGGCTGTTTGCCTTTGGTGTAGTTTATCTCACTATAAGATACATTTATATTATCCGTAAGTGTCTCATTAATTATTTAATATAAATTTAAAATTTTTGACCACACTTTGCCATCTGGGCTCAACGTTACTTTTCAGCAACTTGGGCTTCGCTGAAAAAATATTTTTTCAAAATTATTTTGATTTGCAATTGTTTTTTCATTTATTAATGGATCATGTTATTATGTATCTTTGTGTCAGGGGTTTGTGCGAGTAACTAGGACTTGTTGTTGACTTTTCACAATGAAAGGATATTGTTCAAATTGTAATGGGAAGAAATCTTCCTCTGACTTTCATGATCATTGTATTAATTGTAGTCAGTGTTCTCGCACTAATCCCTGTCCTATATGTCAACATTGGGATGATAAACATTGGAAACGTGTGTCACGGTATGTTGTTTCTGGAGAAAGGGCTATGCCGGCTCTTTCTCCACAAGGTCACTCTACTCTCTCAGTTTCTATTTCAGAGGAACAAGAACAGGGTGATGTTTCCATGTTATCTTCTACAAGTGTGCATCCGTCGTCACAAATGAATTCAGAGCTAGCGGCAAAAGTGCTCATGGAGATTAGACAAATGTCGTCCGCTAGCTCGCCCGGTGTAGCGTCCATTCACCGAATGGTTCGGCAGCCGGGTTCGTCCGATGCGGTCCAGGAGGAAATTTTGGGTGATGCGAGCACTATAAACATAATAGATGCACACCCAGTGACGGCGGATAGTAAGCGAGAACGGAGGAAGCCTTTGAGTCCGGTTCCAAGCTCGTCCAGGTCCAGCCGGGCCGCGAGCGAGAGAGGCCCCTCTCTCGTACAACAACAACTGGGACCAGATGTTGTGGTACAAAATGTGTCGCAAGCGGAGCATACGTCCGTCGCTCGGGACGCTCCGTTGTATAGGCAGTCCGCGGAGACTGCTAAGGCTTCTTCTTCTCGTCAGCGCACACGACCGCACCTTGGCTGCGTGACTGCCGATATCTTACCAGCTTCGCCGATCAAGGATTCTTCGGCGACCAGGTCACACCATCCGGCAGCTAGGGATTCGAGACCGATGGACTCCGGACGTTCGCATAGAAAAAGTATGCGGGAGCCATCTGATGCGGAGCTGCCCTCGGCAAAGCAGCGAAAGACTGCGCCTCCGCAGGTCTCGACGCCGGACATTCTTGTGCAGATAGCACAGCTTGTCGCAGCATCCCAGCAGCCGACAGAAACGGTGTCGGATCGAGAATTATCCGACGGCGCTGGGTCGGTACGCTCTGCCGAAGCATCGGGGGCGGACGACCGGGAACATCATGAGGTCCGACCGGATGGTGAAAGGGATACGGATGATTTGGAGCTATCCCTTTCGGAACAACATAAAGCTGCCATGGACTTCATCCGGCACTTTCTCCCTCAAGTTGTTCCGTCGGGCCAGACTGCTGCGGTTCCGGACAAGAGGATTATAGCGTCATTGGACTCTGAATTTTTTGAGTGGTTCAGGGACATCGCTCCCGAGTTTCCGTCGCAGTCCAATAATGTTGCTAGAACATTTGAATTATTGAACGACGCTATATTTAAACTTGCTTCCAAGACGGGGAAAGCAGGTTTCTTGACTGCTAATACTCTCAACCTGCCTTTCATTAATGCAAGGAATAAATTCGACATGGCAGGACAGGGTGTTCCGAGAGTTCCTCTGCGTATGGACGACGAGGCGGAAGACTTAGAGCTATCATTACCGTCGTCGGCTTCTATTCCAACCGTGGTGTTGGAAACAGCTATTGCGTCTAACAGAGCCAATTTAGATGCCTTATCTTACGCTGATCACCTTACTAAGGCGTTATCACTGCGCCTTCAAGGGAAAGAGTTTCAGGATATACAATCCTCTTTAAGACTTCTTTCAAGGGCAGTAGCTTATTCCACGTGTAACTCCGCCCTTTCAGTGGCAAACCTGGAGTTGGTTAGACGTGACGCAGCCTTAGCTACATCCACACTCGTGGATACTAAGGTGAAGAACTCTCTTAGAGTCGCTTCGGTCTCCGGAGAACTTCTCTTTGACGGCAAGCTTTCTGCTATTTATGATAAAATTACAAAGAAAGCTTCGGATTCTCTGTTGTTCAAATCTGCTTCTAAGAAATCGGATACAGCAGACAAGAATAAGGCAGGCACTTCTGGGTCTAATGCGCCCAAGAGAGGTTCCTATAGAGGTTCCGGTGCTTCCTCTTGGTCTTATTCGAGAGACCGTCAGGGTAGCGACTCTCGTTCGGGACGTCCTTCGGGCCGGGACAACTGGTCGGACGCCCCGAGGTCGATGGGGCGAGGTGCGGGTCGTGGAGGACGTGGTTTCTCCTACCGCAGGCCTCGCAGGTCCAGGAGGTGATGGCTTAAACCTCTATCGCATTCCGGTTGGCGGAAGGTTGTCGAGCTTTTCACAAGAATGGGCGTCGATTACGGATGACCCTTGGGTGAGAGGAGTGACTTCGGAAGGTCTAAAGATATCCTTCAAACGAAAGCCTCCATTAACTTGAAGTCCAAAGTGGACTCAACTTCCGTCAAATCCGCAGAAAAGAGACGCTCTGTTATCAGAGGTGCAGTCTCTTTTAATGAAGAACGCGGTAGAGGTCGTAGAAAACCAGGAAACTCCGGGATTCTACAGCCATCTATTTCTGGTTCTGAAACCAGACGGCTCGTTCCGTCCAGTCATAGATTTGAGCTGGATAAACAAGCTGATCGTCGCTCCGAAATTTTATATGGAGACGATTCGGTCGGTCAGAGCAAGTATTCGGGTGAACGATTATGCAACAAGCATAGATCTCAAAGATGCGTACTTTCACGTCATGGTACATCCGACATTCCGAAAGTATCTACGCTTCGCAGTCCTAGGAGTGGTGTATCAATTCCGGGCGATGTGCTTCAGATTGAATCTAGCACCCTGGGCTTTCACTCGGGTAATGAACTCGGTAATGATCTATTTCCGAGCTCATTCGTCTGCGGTAACGTCGGCCTACCTGGACGACATTCTTCAGAGGTACGGCAACGAGTTAACGCTTCAGAACGATGTTCAGAATCTACTTCTATTGCTCCGACGTCTCGGTTTTATAGTAAACGAGGAGAAGTCGAATCTGGTGCCGTCCAAGTCATTCACTCATCTGGGAATGAGCTTCGAGGCGCACAACAATCTCGTTCGTCTGCCGTTAACCAGAGCGAAATTAGTCAGTTGTTATGCTCGCTATTGTCTGCACGCAGACAGAGTCACAGCGAGAGAATTTATGAGACTGATAGGTTTGTGCGGAGCCGCTGCGGATCTCATTCCGATGGTGCGGTTACGCACGCGTCCTTTCCAAATTTTCTTGACTCAGAATTGGAGTGTAAAAATTCATTCGCTCGACGTAGACGTTCTCTTGTCAGATCAAGTGAAACAAGAGATTCAGACTTGGGCAAACATTCAGTGGTTATCTCAGGGAGTTCCGCTGCAGTTGCCGGATCCGAGTTTTACCATTATGATGGATGCCAGTCAAACAGGTTGGGGTGCATCATTAATCCCAACGGATTCGAGATGCCAGGGTCTTTGGGATCCGCAATTCCTGTGCAAGCACATAAACATCAAGGAAATGATGTCAATTTGGCTTGCGTTACGTCATTGGATGGACATTATTCACAATGCTCATGTCCAAATCCTATCCGACAATACGACAGTAGTGGCGTATATACGGAATCAGGGAGGCACTCATTCAGTTCCGTTGTTCAATCTAACGGAAAGAATCCTTCTGTTTGCGCTAGAACATCACGTTCTTCTTTCGGTCCGTCACATACCGGGTTGTCTGAATGTGCTAGCAGACTCCCTTTCACGAAAGGGTCGCTTGTTGCCGTCGGAGTGGACTCTCAACAAACAAGTATTCAATCAGATTTGCTACCAATGGGAACGGCCAATGATAGACTTATTTGCGACACATCTCAACAATCAGTTGCAGACGTATGTGTCTCCGTGTCCGGATCCAAGAGCGTTTGCAGTAGACGCTCTGTCGCTCCCTTGGGACGGAATGATAGGATATGCGTATCCTCCAGCGCCGTTAATTCAACAAGTATTGCTAAAGATAAAACAATCTCAATGCAAGATTCTGTTGGTAGCATCTCTGTCGCCACAGAGACCGTGGATAAATCTACTCAGGTGTCTGTTGTGGGACCTACCGCGAAAGCTTCCTCCGCGGGAGGATCTTCTTTCGCAGGGGAAATCGCGCCAACTCCATCACAACCCGCAAGGTCTCAACCTTCACATTTTTCCGTTGTGCGGTCCTTCTTGCATGGCAAGCACTTTACAGGACGAGCAGTGGACGCGATTTCTAACTGTAGGAGGACCTCCTCTTCGCTAAACTATGCGGCTAAGTGGAAGGTTTTTCGTCGTTGGTGTAGGGATCATTCTGTAGATGTATTCGATCCCTCTATACCAGACATTGCAAACTTTCTAGTATACTTGTTTGACGAAATCAAACTGCAGCCTGTTACTATTAAGGGTTATAGGTCTATGTTATCTGATACCTATGCACATCATGATAGTTTACAAATTGGATCTAATGTCTCTTTATCTAAGTTAGTTAGAAACTTCTCGATAAATAGACCCAGAACTCTTAGATTAATTCCTAAATGGAATTTAGCTTGGGTTCTTCTTAAATTGAGGGAAAAGCCATTTGAACCTCTTGGGACAGTAGATTTCAAATTCTTATCTTATAAGACAGCTTTTCTCTTAGCTTTCTCTTCTGCTAGAAGAGTCAGTGAGCTTCATGCACTGTCGGTGGATGATTCTCACTATCGTAGTGTCGGGAACACTATCACCTTCACTACTAATGTGGGTTTTTTAGCTAAGCATCAGGCTCCTAATAAATATCCGGAACCTATTGTTATTAAGGCTCTTCCGTCTTCAGATGGGCGTAGGCCTTTACTCTGTCCTGTTAGAGCGTTACGTATCTATAAACAGAGATCTCAGTTTATCAGAAAGGAACGAAAACGTTTCTTTCTGTCTTTGATGCCTAATAGAAGGGACATTTCGGTCCATTCTATTGCTAGATGGATTCAATTAACTATCCGTACTGCTTATGAGAGTTTATCTTCTTCTCAGCAGTCTGTGCTTAAGATTTCCGCTCATGAAGTAAGAGCTCTTGCTACTTCTTGGGCTTATGCTAATAGTGTTGCTATTACAGATTTAATGAAGGCTGCTTATTGGTCTCAGCCATCCACATTCACGAATTTTTATCTCAGAAATATTGAGTCCATTTCTGGAGACCTGCATTGTTTAGGTCCGTTATCTGTTGCTCAGAATGTCGTCCACTAAACAGTTGCAACTATAGTTATGCAGGCTTTCTGTTCCGGCAGTGACTCCGTCCGGCTGCCCTCTTCGCTCTGGGATATTTGACCCAGGGCAAGGGGAAGGGGGGGGGGGGGGGGGGGGCGGGTGTTCCCTTAGGTCACCTGCTTTATAGTGAAAAGCAAGGGAATGCCTCCTCCAAGTCAGTATTTCTGAGTCGCTTCCGGGATGGTTTTAAAGTGTAATATTAATGTTAAAATTCATTCATGTCTTATTTTTAAAGTGTAGCTCGGTGTGAAGCATTTGTATATGTCAAGTGTCAAACGGGCTTTAATATACAATACTCGGACACTTTTAAATGACTATAAAGAGTCTCAATTCCCTGGACTACTTTATTTATTGGCTTACTTTAAAAATAATTAGTATAAGGGATATACTGGATGTTAATAGAGAACATGAATATTATTGTGCTCAATTATTAAGATTATTGTATCTTTCTAATTTAATATTAAATAAGAAAGATACATGTAAAGCCTAATACTCCTTTTCTCCTTAAGGGGTTATCTCTCTATTATATAGTTGAGCTTATTGGATTTTCCTTTATGTCCTAGGCCCTCCAGCCTGTTTACTATTCAGCTAAGTCTGGGTCATTGGTACAGTATAAAAATGTTAAAAAATTTATAGTAATTTATATATTTTTTATACTTACCAATGACCCAGACGGGGATGGCCCTCCCAGGAGTTGGGAACTCTTGCCTCCCCGCTGAGTACATAGCGCTGACCAGGCACTGCCAGTAAGAATGATAATTGGCGCCAATTTCGGGACGTCTGCGTCACTGCGCATGCGCAGTGGGGGCGTAGTATGGAGGTCCTTTAGGACATGATTTCTTTTTGTTTTGGATGCAAATTTTGGGGATTGGGGGGCAAAATTTGTGTTTGGCCCTGGTTTTGTTAGAGTTAGCACCAGCTGAGTCTGGGTCATTGGTAAGTATAAAAAATATATAAATTACTATAAATTTTTTAACTTTCCGGAGTTTTTTTTAGAAACGCTTCAACAGAATGATTTCATTTTTGGTAAACTACTATAGAACGATGACTTACAGATCAAGTTTGAGTTTCATGCTGATTGCATTATTCTTGTGTGAGTTACGGCCCTTGGAAATATGGAAAAGCACCAAAATATCAGTTTTCCGGAGTTTTTTTGCAAACGCTTCAACGGAATGATTTCATTTTTGGTAAACTACTATAGAACGATGACTTACAGATCAAGTTTGAGTTTCATGCTGATTGCATTATTCTTGTGTAAGTTATGGTCGTTGGAAATATGGAAAAGCACCAAAATATCAGTTTTCTGGACTTTTTTTGGAAACGCTTCAACGGAATGATTTCATTTTTGGTTACCTACTATAGAAGGATGATTTACAGATCAAGTTTGAGTTTCATGCTGATTGCGTTATTCTTGTGTGAGTTATTGCCCTTAGAAATATGGAAAAGCGCCAAAATATCAGTTTTCTGGACTTTTTCTGGAAACGCTTCAACGGAATGATTTCATTTTTGGTAACCTACTATAGAACGATGACTTACAGATCACGTTTCATTTACACTCTGTCCATCCATTCGTCAGTCTGCCAGTCAGTCTGTCGGTCGTACTTTAGTTTTCCAGACTTTTTTTGGAAACGCTTCAATGGAATGATTTCATTTTTGATAACCTACTATAGAACGATGACTTACAGATCAAGTTTCATTTACACTCTCTCCATCCATCTGTCAGTCTGTCAGTCAGTCTGTCGGTTATACTTTAGTTTTCTGGACTTTTTTTTGGAAACACTTCAATGGAATGATTTCATTTTTGGTAACCTACTATAGAACGATGACTTACAGATCAAGTTTCATTTGTACTCTGTCCATGCGTCAGTCTGTTAGTCAGTCTGTCAGTCATACTTTAGTTTTCCGGGCTTTTTTTGGAAATGCTTCAACCGAATGATTTCATTCTTGGTAACTTACTTTAGAATGATGACTTACAGATCAAGTTTGAGTTTCATGCTGATTGCATTATTCTTGTGTGAGTTATGGCCCTTGGAAATATGGAAAAGCGCCAAAATATCATTTTTGAGGACTTTTTTTGGAAATGCTTCAACGGAATTCATGCTGATCACATCTTGGTTATAACATTTGTATAATTATTAATGCTCATTAGTCTGGTAGGGGACATTGTATTGCTTCAGCGATATGAGCGCTCTTGTTTATTTTGTTTCAATCCGTACTAATGTGAAAAAACATTTTATGTTTTTTTCCTACCCATGTGATGTTTGTTACTTTTTTTTTTTTTGATAGTTTCTTTTCTTCCATGGGACTTAGGTCTTTTTTGTCCCCCCTCCAGGCATGTTTCAGGATAACTTTATTCAGGCCAGTCCACCAGACTGAACTATATATATTCAATTGAGCATTCCATGAACTGAAAACTCGTACCTCAGTATGAAATTTCAGTGCATGAGGTCACACAAAATAAATTAATTGATCTCAGGCAATTTTTGATTCAAATCTAATATTAAGGAAGGAAAGGTTTTATTTTTAATTTATATTTTTTTTGCACTGGCTTTGCACTGTCTTTTCACACATGGAATATATAGAAAGTGCATAATTATACAAACTAAAAAATTTAATTTACACCCTCAAGAGTATAACTTTTACCACAACAAAACTGGTACAGCAACATGCTGCCTCTGGAGAAACTTGCAGGTTACATACTAAGTGCCATGCCAGGTGTTTCAGTGCTTCGTGTGAGACAGGCGCGAGTGCGAACGCGCCCGTTCGCGCTCGTATTTTAAATTTGTCGGGTGCCATTAATCACGCTCGTAACAGACACAGTGTCACTGAAATTCTGGTTTGAAAATCAGGCGAGTAATTTGTGCGTGCCTCAATTTTTTTAATAATCTCTCGGATCAAATCAATAGTTTACCCACGAAAACAATTTCGTTATAGTAATACACATGTGGCATCATTCCGGCATCATTCTGGCATGCGCAGTTGTGACTGTTACTATAAACTGACTGTGATTTTCCAAAACGTGCGCACGTTCTGGAAAATCCCCGGCTAAATTTCGTAACAGGCACTCTGCGCATGTGATGTGTACAGTGCAATTGGTTCCTAGAGGGGTCTGGCCAATCGAACGACATTATTTATTGACAATTTGTTCCAGAAAGTGTGACCATCTCAGTTTTGTTAACTTGCACATGAAGAGTCAGAAACTGTGATGTTGGTCATACGTTCATCTACTTCTATTTCCTCAGCTGCCCTCGTGGGTATCAAATTGTTTTATACCAAACCAACAGCGAAACTTACCCATATATAAATTATTAAACTCCCACGCACCTGTTTTCCCTGATGCGTCTTTTTCAAACAACAAATTACAATAAGCCATTGCGATTCTGATATTTTTGAATGGGAACGGGAAGATACGGAATTACAGACAACTTGACCCAAAGACAACTCGGACCAAGACCAGTCGGCCCACTTTTGAAGACAACTCGGCCCACTTTAACCTGGTCTCGAACTGGTCCGAGTTGTCCTGATACTGAAGGTACGACCCCAGGAAGATTCAGCCCGGGAAGATTCGGCCTCAGACTTCGAAATTACGGAATTTACGCGAGTTAAAAAAAATACTTAGTATGAGTAACACAGATTTATCATAAAATAATATGATGTTTCGACCTGATATCATTTTTAGATAATCTGTGATACAAAATATTTTAAGATCAGATAATGACATTGTTCCCCTGTGGGAACCCCAGGAAGTGAGGCAGTGCTTGTTTACTATGGTCAGCAAGTTCTGTTGTACTGGTAAAATAGGACCCAGTCACCATTGACCAATGCTTGGGGTGGAAGTCCTCTAAAATGGGCAACATGGGTATAAACGATTGACTACCCTTGACTTTATCGCCATGTTGTGGTCACGATTAGCCATTGTGCATAAACAGGTGACCTTAAACACCAATAAATAAATAAATAATGGCATTGTTGGAATAAAAAACAACACACACTGTAGAGATCATTAACTTTTATTTATTTACTGCCAGTGCTATATTAAAATATAGTTTCATATGAAAATACTATCTGTGAAATACTGATTCAGATTATTTGTATACACAGAATAAATGTGTGCCGATCCCCATGATTTTGATTTCCCCCTCATACTCACACCTGACTCTCTTTCAATGACTGACGTGTAGTGTGTGTGGGGGAGGGAAGGGAGGGGGTGGGTAACTTCACTGGGAAGAAAGTGTTGCAAAAAGTTCTGGTAAAATGGGTTTCCTGGACAATTGGCAGATTGGTGATTTATGGCTCGTCTGATGTCAAATGATGTCTGCAGTGTGCGCTCTCCTGCTGTTTTCCATATGGCAATCCTCTTTAATTCTTTTTTTCCAAGCTTATGTACATGTATAGATATCAATACTCCAAATAATTAAAACTGCAGTTCACGAGTGTGAATAGCACCCGTCTCATATTCTGCGAGAGCTAAAAGTAGCACCCGTCAAATTTGCTCATACGAAGCACTGGTGTTTCTAGGAATATCTTTGCTACCAATATAGGCAGCCAAGGCTTACATTGAAACAACTGCAAATTAAAGTCACAGGATGTTCACAGTCTTTTGTTATATCCTTCAGATTTCAGTTATAAAATATCAATAAAAAAACGTAAAAAGTTTTTGAGTCTCATGATTTTGTAGTAATATTGGAAGACACCGCAAAGCAATAAAAATGTCCAATGAAGGAGTTCAATTCCAGTGAGGGACTGTCAGAGAATCAAACCATTTTTTTTTTGCCTAATAAGCTTACGATAAGGCCAGTAAAAGCATTAAAACATACTGATTTAGCAAGTTTGCATTGGACATAATTCAGAGATGTGCAAATACATCTTCAGGCTTGTATAAGTTAATCAGATAGAAAATGCATTGAACAACCTACCCTTTTCATTTTCTCATATTTTTCTATCAAAAGCATTCAGTGAGCTATCTTTTTTGTGAGGAGATAATATAATATTGTGGGAACAATGAGAAGTTGAACATTGCTTGTTTAGTGTGGTGAACGAGTTTGTTTCACTGGTAAAGTAAGACATTGAAATCAATGCCTGGGATAAAAGTCCTCGAAGCTTGGGAGATAATGCCTCATTTTATTGTGACTCTGAGAGTCAACAAATGGCTATCAGCCCTATTTTCATCAAGTACTTTTGCTGCTTTGTCAACACCATTTAAGAAATGGTGACCATCATGATTGTATACATCACCCAATATTGTGGTTTTCAAACTTTAACTAATAATTCTTAAATTGTTTAAGAAATGAAAGAAATGGAAATTCTTTCAAGGAGATTAAGCATCTTTGTTTATAAATGGAAATATGTTGGTTTCTGAATGCACCACCTGGCAGTCAGTTCTGATACGAGAAATAACCACAAAAAAGTCTCCATTGAAACTAAACCGTGGAACAGATTTTGGTTTCTAAGGAAATATTGTTTTGTCGAATATGAAAATATGAATCACAGAAAATTTAGAGGAAAATATCTACTTTATTAGCTTTTATGGGTACAGGCCTTGGTCACGATTAGCCATTGTGCATAAGTATGTGACCTTAAACACCAATAAATAATAAATACATAATATGGGTACAGGCCTGGAAATAACCCGCGAACGATCATTTAGATTATGTGGGGGTTACATCAATTATAAAATATGCAAATGAACTGTAGGTGACAAAATACAACATTATTAAATTATAAATCTTGCATGACAATCTTTCGTAATGATCTCGACTCAAACATTGTGTCCACATTATGAGAAGAGTGGCATGCTAGTTCATCTTAACCCTTTACCTAACACGAAAAGCAGATGATGCTTGCAAATAAAATTCTTGAAGCACTAATTTTTTTGATTTTTTGCATCAAAAACATAGCTTATGACCCCTTATTGGAACAAGCTCAATGAGGGGTCATAAGCTATAGTTTTGTGACAAAAAAATGAAAAAAGTAATAAAAATTGAATGGTGAATTTTGTGAATAGTGCTGGCCAGTGTTGGCCGTTACGTTGGGTAAAGGGCTCAAGAATTTCCACCAAAATAAATAGCAACAACTAACATGCTATCTCACTTTGGCAAGGTCATGCATTTGTTGTTGCTATTTATTTTAGTTTGCTGTTGTAACCTCGGGAAGTTAAGCAGTGCTTGCTTACTGTGTTAAAAAGCTCTGCTTTACTGGAAAAATAGAACCTGGAAACCAGTGCCTGGGATGGAAGTCCTCTAAATGGGCAACATGGATATGAACGATATAAATGATTTCCTACACTTGACTTTATATCCATGTAGTAGTCATGATAAGCCAATGTGCAGAAATATGTGACCTTAAACACCAATAAATAATAATTTGTTTTAGCGGAAATCCTATTGAGATGTAAAACAGTACAACAGGCATTTTGATCTAAGCCCTGTATTTCTTATCAACCAACCATGCAGTTGTTTACAACAGGCTTGCACTACAGTGGAAGTTCCTAACTCGGAAGTATTCTCTCTATTTTGTTCTTTCCCAACTGATTTGGGAAAGAAAAAGTGGTGCAAAAGCATCCAAAAAAAAAAATACCAAAATTGGTGCAAGTGCAGCCGGCACACATCCAGTAGGGGACACTCTTCTCTGTATTAAATCCACGGCTTTCCGGTACAAGTGTGCAGACCTATAACCAACGTGTCATTCTTTTTTTTTCTGCCATCTTGACAAGATGAATTTTGCTACTAAATCAGTGATCCTATACACTCGTTCTTCACTTCATTCCTATGCTGAATTTTGGATATAAGCTATTGCTTTCCATTGGATAATACATGGCTGTGTTTTTTATTGTATTCTCTCATTAAATTCACCACCTTTTTTTTAGCCCGACTGTTTACAGTGAGGGCTATAGTAATGACTTTTGTCCGTCCGTCCCTCCGTCTGTCCGTCTGTCCATCTATTAACTTTTAGAGTTTTGGTTAAAGTTTGTGGTTAAAGTTTTTTACTGAAGGTTCAAGTGGTTTTTTTTTTTTTTCTCTTTTTTTTCTCCCTGTTTAGTTGACATTTGGAGTTTTGGTTAAAGTTTGTGGTTAAAGTTTTTTATTCAACCTTCAAGTACAGGCTATACCTGGTAGTTCTCTTCTGATCGTCACAAAATTTCATATGCAGGTTTTAGGTCATGTCTACATGAAAACGTCTCCTTTTAGTCATCATCGGTCAACCGGTACGGCTTCCCGAGCCCAAAACCCGAAAACCATTAGCACAGTCTACAGGTCGTATTTATGAAGGGATTTCATTGTAACTTCGTAGGATCACTCCAGATGATGCCCAGATGAGAATGTCCCCTTTTGGTTGCGATCATTAAACCATGATGGCTGCCCGAGTCCGAAGCCCGAAAACCTTTAGCACAGTATACAGGTCATATTTATGGAGGGATTTCATTGTAACTTGATAGGTTGACTTCATATAATGTCTACATGAGAACGTCCCCTTTTGGGCAACTGTGATGGCAACAGAGGCCCGAAGCCCGAAAACCTTTACAATATTCCACAGGCCATAATTATGAAGGGATTTCATTGTAGCTTGGTAGGATGACCCCAAGTAAGTGGTTAAAAACCCAGACAAACAAATCTCCCCCCCCTCCCCATGGGCTCCCCCTCCCCACGTGCCCCCCCCCCCCCCCCCCAATTAGGCTTTTTTTTTCTTCTTTTCTCCAATATGCATTTTGAACTATTTACAGTCACTGCATGTGGAACCTTTTTTTAAACTTATGTACCACCCCCACCCCCACCCCCCACCCCTCCCACCCACCCCCACTGGGGGCCAGATTAGGCACTATAGTAATGACTTTTGTCTGTCTGTCCATCTGTCCATCTGTTAACTTTTAGAGTTTTGGTTAAAGTTTGTGGTTAAAGTTTTTTACTGAAGGTTCAAGAGATTTTTAACCCAACTGTTTACAGTAAGGGGTATAGTAATGACTTTTGTCCGTCCGTCCGTCTGTCCGTCTGTTAACATTTAGAGGTTTTGGTTAAAGTTTGTGGTTAAAGTTTTTTACTGAAGGTTCAAGTGTTTTTTGGTTTTTTTTCTCCAGTTTAGTTGACATTTGGAGTTTTGGTTAAAGTTTCTGGTTAAAGTTTTTTATTCAACCTTCAAGTACAGGCTATACTCGGTAGTTCTTGTCTGATCATCACAAAATTTCATATGCAGGTTTTAGGTCATGTCTTCATGAGAACATCCCCTTTTGGTCGTGATCGATCAACCGGTATGGCTGCCCAAGCCCAAAACCTGAAAACCATTAGCACAGTCTATAGGTCGTATTTATGAAGGGATTCCATTGCAACTTCATAGAATGCCTATGTATAATGCCTAGATGAGAACGTCCCCGTTTTGGGCATGATCTGTCAACCGTGATGGCTGCCCAAGCCCGAAACCCAAAAACTTTTAGCACAGTCTACAGTCATATTTACGAAGGGATTTCATTGTAACTTCGTAGGAACAATCCCCATGATGCCCAGATGAGAATGTCCCCTTTTGGTTGTGATCGTTCAACCATGATGGCTGCCCGAGCCCGAAGCCCGAAAACCTTTGGCACAGTCTACATGTCATATTTATGGAGGGATTTCATTGTAACTTGATAGGTTGACTTCATATAATGTCTACATGAGAACGTCCCCTTTTGGACAACTGTGACGGCTACAGGGGCCCGAAGCCCGAATACCTTTAGCACAGTCTACAGGTCATATTTATGGAGGGATTTCATTTTAACGTGATAGGTTGACTTCATATAATGTCTAGATGAGAACGTCCCCTTTTGGGCAACTGTGATGGCAACAGAGGCCTGAAGCCCGAAAACCTTTAGAATACTCCACAGGCCGTAATTATGAAGGGATTTCATTGTAGCTTGGTAGGGTGACTCCAAGTTTGTGGTTAAAAACCCAAACAAACACCACCACCCCCTAACCCCCCTCCCCCACCCCCAATGAGCTTTTTTTCTACTTTTCTCCAATATGCATTTTGAACTATTTACAGTCACTACATGCGGAACCTTTTTTTAAACTTACGTATCCCCCCCTCCACCCCCCTGTTCCTCCCCCCCTCCCCCCCCCCCCCCCCCGGCCAATTAGGCACTTTTTTTTTTCTTTTTTTTCTTTCGTCAAAAATGCTTGTTTACAGTTTCGGTTAAAAACCGAGACAAGCACCACCGCCCCTCCCCCCCCCCCAATCCAGACAGAAATTATCCCCCCCCCCCCCCCCCCCCCCCAATTAGGCTTTTTTTTTTTCTTTCCTCGAATATGCATTTTGAACTATTTACAGTCACTACATGCAGAACCTTTTTTTAAACTCACATAACCCCTCCACCCACCGGGGGGCCAATTAGGCACTTTTTTTTTCTTTCGTCAAAAATGCAACTTTACAGTTTTGGTTAAAGTTTGTGGTTAAAAACCCAGACAAACACCACCCCCACCCCCATGGTGCCAGTTAGGTATTTTTTTTTCTCTGCTCAAAATGCATTCAGAAGGATTTAGACTGACCACATGTGGAAAAAAAAATGAACTCCCCTAACGCACCCCCACTCTCCCCCACCCCTCACCCCCACCCCACCTCCTCCTCACCCAGGGCCATTCATACAATATTTTTTCTTTGGTACAAAATGCATTTTTAGCCTGACTATAGACAGGGCTATAGTCAGGGCTATAGTCATGACTTTCGTCCGTCCATCTGTCTGCAAACAATTGGTTTCCAACTGATTACTCCAGCTTGGATTATTTGTTTTCAACCAAAGTTGGTATGTGTATTTTCCAGCTAGTAATACAGGCCATGTTTCAATATAGGTTCCACAACCCCCCCTCCCCCCCCCCCTCCTCCCCCCTCTCCCCCCTCCACACACACACACACACACACACACGCAAACGTGTCACTTATGCAATTATTCCCAAAATGCATTTTGAAGGATTGGGAGTTATTACATGAAAAAAAGAAAATTGACTCATATAGCCCAACATTGCTTTATGTACTGCATCTTTAATCCTTTACCTAACACAAGTTGAAGCCAACAGTACAAATTATTTTTCTGAAAAATCAGATTTTTATACCCCCGCTTCGAAGAAGTGGGGGCTATATAGGAATCGCCCTGTACGTCCGTACGTCCGTCCGTCCGTACGTCCGTCCGTACGTCTTTCCGGACATGAAATTCTTGTGTGCGCAACTCCTCCTACATTTATCAATCAATTTGGACAAAACTTTTCAGACATCATCACTACTAAGTGAACATGCGCATATTCCAAGATTTTTGATCTGCGACAATTTTAACCAGGTTATCTCCTTTTGACTTAGATTTATTATGTCTTTCCGTTCGAACAAATTCTTGTGTGCGCAACTCCTCCTACATTAATGAACCGATTTTGATGAAACCTTTCAAACATCATCTCTACTAAGTGAACATGTGCATATTCCAAACGTTTTGATCTGCGACAATTTTAACCAGGTTATCTCTCTTGAACTTTGATTTAATATGGGTTTCTGCATGAAATTCTTGTGTGCGCAACTCCTCCTACATTTATCAATCAATTTGGACGAAAGTTTACAGACATCATCACTACTAAGTGAACATGCGCATATTCCCAAATTTTTGAGCTGTGGCAATTTTAACTAGGTTATCTCCCTTTAACTTAGATTTATTATGGGTTTCTACATGAAATTCTTGTGTGTGCAACTCCTCCTACATTTATCAATCAATTTGGACAAAACTTTTCAGACATCATCACTACTAAGTGAACATGCGCATATTCCAAGATTTTTGATCGGCGACAATTTTAACCAGGTTATCTCCCTTTGACTTAGATTTATTATGTCTTTCCGTTCGAACAAATTCTTGTGTGCGCAACTCCTCCTACATTAATGAACCGATTTTGATGAAACCTTTCAAACATCATCTCTACTAAGTGAACATGTGCATATTCCAAACTTTTTGATCTGCGACAATTTTAACCAGGTTATCTCTCTTGAACTTTGATTTAATATGGGTTTCTGCATGAAATTCTTGTGTGCGCAACTCCTCCTACATTTATCAATCAATTTGGACGAAAGTTTACAGACATCATCACTACTAAGTGAACATGTGCATATTCCAAAATTTTTTAGCTGTGGCTATTTTAACTAGGTTATCTCCCTTTAACTTAGATTTATTATGGGTTTCTACATGAAATTCTTGTGCGTGCAACTCCTCCTACATTTATCAATCAATTTTGACGAAACCTTTCAAACATTATCACAACTAAGTGAACATACGCATATTCCCAAATTTTTGATCTGCGACAATTTTAACCAGGTTATCTCCCTTTAACTTGGATTTATTATGGGTTTTCAAATGGGATTCTTGTGTGTGCAACTCCTCCTACATTAATGAACCGATTTTGAATACATGTTGCACATTGTAAATGTGTTTTTCCAAATATAAACCATATATGTGTGGGCTCTTTAAGTATTCAGTGCTGTTCTGTGGAAGGCCACATGCAAATACAAATTTCAACAACAAAAAATGATCTTTATGTATACATTTCCTTATGGCCTTCGCCTACATGATCAGAAGTGCATTCCTCTAAAAACCCAAAGCGGGGGTATTAATCACCTTCAGTGATAGTTCTAGTTTCATTTTTTATTTACTTCTAACCATGTCTTATTACTCCTTATTGGAACAAGCTCATCAAGTTTGTTCCATTAATAGGTCATGAGGTATGTTTTGAAGTAGAGAAATCAAAAAAATAAAATTTGAACAGCAAATTTTGTATATCACGAGTGCAGATATGGCAGATTCGTTAGGTAAACTGTTAACAAAAAATGGCTCCGACTATTTTGCATCGAAGCATTACCATTCCTGGGACAGTCGGGCTGCATGCGTGACATCACTCTAGTGTTGCATTTATATTCTTCTTTGTGCCATGTTTTGCGTGCGTTTTTTTCGTATGCCTTGTGGTTATTTGATATATATATGCTTTCATATATGTATGCTATCCATTTGGATATTGCTGTTATTGGAGTTAGGTGTCAGTGGGGGGTTGTTGTGGCAGCATTTCTCCCCATCCATTGAGGGTTGAATTTCTGCCTGTTTGGTCCCTCTTGGCTATTTGGTTTCCTTTGTGTTCTCGCCGGGCCTTTAGTTCCTGCCACATTTCTCTGGTAGTCGGGGGTGTTCTGATTTTTATTTATTTTGGGTTCAGCATCCCATCTACTGCTCTCCCATCTGATATCTCCAGGATGGTTCATTGTGGGCTATGCTTTCTTCTGAAGCATGTGGATGATTCTTATGCTTTATGCTTCATGCTCATCTTGTAATGATCGACTCTGTGGGTCTTGGTCATCCACCTTTTGGGCTTCCGTAAACTGTGTGGTGCGTTCTCATGGCCATTTTTCCCATGCCTGTGGGAAAGGGGAATGCTGTCGTTTTGAGCCTCCCAACATGACCCTGTATGGTGAGAGTTTTACTCCTCCATGGGGATTTGCAGTCTATTCTTGCAGTTGATACTGCTCCGTCGGTGATGTGTTTGGTCTCCATTTCAGCTGGCCTCGGCTTATCTCTGCAGGGGTCAACAGGGATATCAGCTATTTGGATGTAGGATATCGGTCCCAACCTTCCCTGGCTTCAACTCGGCAAAGTCGGAAGGGGGTTGCCGGCCAATTCCTCTGTTGTGATCTTTCAGTCATTGAGCCATGTCCTTCCCACTTAGGGCCGGCAGATTCGGTTGTGAGCTTAGGGAGGCCCTCTCCTTGCTCACACAGGTTCTTTCCATGAGCCTTCCTTTTGCCTCCAGGAAGGTTACTAGTGGTTAACAGTTGCCCCCGGCGACGCCATCTCCAGGGATTGGAAGCAGGCTGCTTTCTGATCCCCCTTGGTGTTCCTACATCATGGGAGGCATCGTGTCTTCTGACTCTGGAGATACGTCAGACACACCTAACATTGCGAGCCATCAGTCTTTTGACTTGCGGGTGGCTCTTGACTTTGTTTTTGAGTTCCTTCCAGAGCTTAAACCATCAGACCAGTCAGAGGTTTCAGCCAGGCCGCGATTATCAATCGCATGCCTACAGTCTGTGGAGGAACTTGCTTCTGGGCATCTTCGACCATACCACTTGGTACAGGTGGTCGAAGCTTTTCTAGCATTGGAATCGAAGTTGAGTTCCAAGGCTATGAAGACTTTGTTCTGCAGTACAGCAGATACCATTTTGCCCCCTGTGCATTATCGTTCCTACGGTTCCGCCATTCCATTGATCTGCCGGATGTTGATGGTTGATGTTGCATCAGGACTCCTTCCTCGGGCGTTCCAAGCCCAAGTCGGCCATTATTTTTATGGCGACTTTGGAGTCCCTGGTGGGCTTATCCAGAGAGACTTGGCATGCTTTTTCTCTTGGATCATGTCGTCTCTGCCTTGGCTGCTTATCTGCCTCCAGATAAGTTTGATGACATACAGGCTCCTTTGCATATGCTTTCTAAGGGGCTTATGCACCTTACTAACACACATGCCCGTAATACGGCTAATTTGGAATTTGTTCACCGGGATCCAGTGGTGGACACTAGCCGATCCCTTCCTGAAATGCAGCACTCTGCTCTTTGATCCACCTCTTTAGTGTGTCAGTGTCTATTCCATGATTCTGTGGTGATGGTCTGGGATGACGTCCTGCATCATTCCAAAGATCAGCTGCTGCTTCACCATCTTGATCCATCTTCTACTGAAGGCTGGGACCATTCCAAGCCTAACAGGCACCCTTCTGCTTAGTTCATGAAGTCACGGTCTGATCCTCCTGTCTCTGCTTCTTCCTCTTACCCACATGGTAAGGGTAAGTGCCAGCAGAACAGAGGGAGGTCTTAGCAACCTTCTACTAGTAGAGGAGGTGGTTTCTCCTCTTGAGGGCCTCACCGGGGCTCGAAGTGAAGGTCAATACGTCCCAGGTTGGAGGAAGGATATCCGAGTTTGCAGACTGTTGGGCCACGATCACATCCAATCCTTGGGTATTAGATGTGGTTCGGTCTGGTCTGTAGACATCCTGCCAGAGGCATCCCACTCTGTCACGGGTGCCGCTTCCAACTGAAGTTTCTTCAGACAGTTCATGCAGGGAACTTTTGATCATGGAGATAGACAATCTCCCGTCAAAGGGAGCAATCAGTGTCATCAAGAACATTCATTCAGTGGGATTTTTATTCCCGCCTGTTCTTGCTGTCAAAGAAGGGCAGCTGACTCTGACCAGTTATCGATCTGAGTATAACCAGTCTATCATTGCTCCCAAGTTCAGCGTGGAGACTTTCGGGTTGGTTTGCCGCTCCATTCACCAGAGAGAGTTTGCTTCCAGCATCGCTTTTCTGGGGCGAGTTTACCAGTTCAAGACCATGCCTTTTGGCCTCAATCTGGCTCTTTGAGCCTTTACCCTACTGATGTCGCATGTGCTAGTGTTCCATCACACACAGTCCAGGGTCACCACTTCTGCTTATCTGGACAACATCCTCCAGAGACACTGCAGTGCTACTCTTCTAGCGATTGATGTCAACACACTCCCTTCGTAGTTGTTTTGTCATCTGGGAATGAACTTCTGTACTCATCTGAATATGGTGGTGGTTCCCCAGGCAAAAGCAGTGATTCTCTCGGCTTTCACCCTTTGCTTCCAGCATCGGTCTGCGAGATGCTTACTTTCACATTCCGATTCTTCGGACATCACGAAAGTATCTCAGGTTCGCTTTTCTGGGGCGAGTTTACCAATTCAAGATCATGCCTTTTGGTCTCAACCTGGCTTCTTGGGCCTGCACCCAACTGATGTTGCTTGTGATAGACTTCCATCCCACACAGTCCAGAGTGACTACTTTGGCATATCTGGACGATATCCGCCAGAGGCACTCCAGTGCTGCTTAAATGAACCTGCAGTTGTCAAATCATTCTGATCACTCCCCTGTTGCCTCATGGGTGTGGATCAATCAGCTCCACTCTCTGTTGGCGGCGGTTCCGGTATGTCTACCTCTACATCGCGACCTTCTCTGTCATGGTCACCTGAGGAGGTTTCACATTGACCCGACTTCATTGTGCCTTCACGCATATCTTTTGTCTGGTCCTGTCTCCTCCATAGAGATTTTTCGAGATGAGCAATGGAGTATATTTCTTCTTCAAGGCAGCTGTCCACTTGTTTAGTGGAAGTGGAAGGTCTTCTGTCGATGGTGTGCTGATCACTCTGTTGATTATGTCAACCCTTCGATTACACAGATTGCAGAGTTTCTGGTATATCTGTTTGATTCTTGGGTCTCCAACCTGTTACCATCAAGGGGTACAGGTGTATGCTTTCAGAGACCCTTTATATGTGAGAAAGCTTTGTATCGGCACTAATCAGTACCTCTCCAAGCTTATTCGGCACTTTTCTTTTAAAAAAGGCCTAGGGTTTTGCAGCTGACCCCAAGATGCAGCTGTGTGCTTGGTTACTGTCCTTTCTGGCTGTGTGTCACACATGACCACACGCCTCATCTCTCATTGTCTGTTTCAGTGTTTGTGATGTGATGGTTTTATAGGCCTTGGGTACTCTTCTGTCCACGGCTCCAGTGCAGTCGTGTTATGTGGGGGTTAGTTATGTGATTCCCTCCTCCTGTTGTCTATTCAGCCTGTTGTAAACAATTGTGAGGTAGGTTGATAAGAAATTAAAATTTTATAGTAAATTTCCTTTCTTATTATACCTACCACAATTGTTTACCTGGAGGCCCTCACGTCTTCTTATTCGGGTAAGAATCCTTCCTCCCCACTGGTCACATAACTTCAATGTTGGTGGATTCAAATAGAATGACACGTTGGCTATACATCTGCACACTAGTTCTGGGAAGCCATGGATTTAGTACAGAGAAGACTGTCCCCTACTGGGTGTGCGCCACCGCACTCGACCCAGTTTTGGCTTTTTTTTTCTTGATGCTTTTGCGACACTTTTTCTTTCCCAAATTGCTTGGGAAAGAACAAAATAGAGAGTACACCTCCGAGTTAGGAACTTCCACTGAAGTGCGAGCCTTTTGTAAACAATTGTGGTAAGTATAATAAGAAAGGAAATGTACTATAATATTTAATTTCCCATGCCTGTGGTTAATACAAACCTGTAATCCTACTTGTTTGATGATTTCTAGACATTTTTAGGTATTTTAACATAAATATCATGCATGCTCAGTGTTATTTATCTCACCTCTATTCACTTTTTTAGTTCTTGATATTAAAGATGGTATGTATTCATTGAAGTTTCCAGCACACATGGGTGTTATCACAAATATTGTAAACATTTTGCACTTTATGTTTTTTGGTGAAGTGTTTAGTAATGTCGTTTTTAATTATTTGTGTCACAACTTAGTTCACAATGAGGATAGGGGCTTGGAAGTATTTCTGCTTTTCTAATGGGATGCCATTAAGCAACATTCTATTGGAAGAGCTCTTTGGAGTTTTTCAAACAGTTTGTAGCCATCAGCGTGCTGAAGGAACTTGAAAAATAAGCTGTGATATTTCTGAAGAACTAGTCAAATTAGCCTTGCTACTGAAGAAGTTGATAATAATTTAACTCTTAACCTTTACCTAACGTAACGGCCAAAACCGGCTAGCGCTATTCTAAAAAATTGCCAATTAATTTTCAATATTTTTTCATTTTTTGTCTCAAAAACATAGGTTATGACCCCTCGTTGGAACGAGCTCGTCGAGCTCGTTCCAACGAGGGGGTCATAACCTATGTTTTTGAGACAAAAAATATTAAAAAAGTAGTTATTCAAGAATTTTTTTTTGCGAATGTCGTCTGCTTTTCATGTTAGGTAAAGGGTTAACTAGTTGATTGCTAGAAGCCACTATCAGAGCTTTCAAAAAACATATTGATGGCACCAGAGCAGAAGCCAACATTCTCCTTGTTCATTTTCCCTATTCTGTCCAGTGCAAATAATATTTTGTTTATATACATTTTTTTTATCACAAATTATTGAAGAGTGCCCATGGGCACTCTTCAATAATTTGTAATAAAACAAATAATAAAACAAATGTTGATGAACAAATTTAGACTTCCCCAAAAAATGTATGCCCTTAGCCAATTGGCCCAATGTATTAACCAAAAGCATCCAGTTCTATTCATAAAAAATTGTCATTTAATTAGTATTATTTTATTTTATTTTTTTTTTTTATTAAAAAACACAGCTTCTGACCCCACATTCCATGAAGGATCATAAGTGATGTTTTTGACACAAAAAACTGAAAAGAAAAAAAACAATACCAATTAAATGGCAATTTTTTATGAACAGTACTGGCCGCATTTGGTTAATACATTGGATTAATTGGTGGGCTACATTTTTAAAAATTATTTTTGGTCGTCAAAGTTTGTCGACATGTTGCTGCCTTGTTCAAATTTATCAAAGAGTGCCAATATAGGCACTCTCCCATAAATTGTAACAAGGCAAATCCTTAAAGAATAAATAATTTCATTTTGAAGATAATATGAAGTACCTTCACTGAATATGAATTATTTAAGGTAGGGTATGTGCACTTCAGACTAAAGCAGAAATATGGGCTTCCAGTACTCTTCCAGTTAATACACAGTGCAACTGTACTCCCACGTGGGCTGTCAGAATTAAGTGTCATGTTCAAGGACTCAGCACAGATGACATGGGTCCTGATCAGACCATCAACCTTTCAGCTTAAAGTCTATTGCTCTAACAATTGATCCACCACAGTCCCTGCCTTGTGTTTAGTGAAAGATTAAAACTGGACCTCTGAAAGGTTATATTACAGTGGAGCCCACTTAATTGGATATCTCCTAACTGAATATAAGTTGAATATAATTTCCCAATTCAAAACCATTTACCATACCTCCAGTACAATTTTTATCTGTTAATTGAACATAGGTTATAAAGTAAACTCCTGTTAACTGAATACAAAATCTTATAACCTGTTGAGATGAGAAATTACCCTGACTCTACCCAGTTTTCCTTTGTTTATAGACCTATTTGGCCTCAGTACATCCAATACAGGCTTTTAATCTATTATATCTTGTTCGACAGAGCTCATGGAGCTCTGTCAAACAAGATATAATAGAGTAAATGCCAAGTTTATCACTAGAATACAGGAAAATGACACAATCCCTGTTAATTAAATACTACTGTTAATTAAATAATTTTCATTGGCAAAGTGGCTGTTCAATTAACAGGGTTCCTCTGTATTATTTAAATTTCAAAGAAAAATTGGAGTGGATTTTCCAATCTGTACTTCTTGTGAGTATTCTTTCATACTCTCTTGTAGGTTAATTGATAAGACAAGTTTGCCAGTGTGAAAATACACAATTAACTGTGAAAATCAATTTTCTCAATCTCCTAAACTTTGGGGGAAGTAGAATACATAATCCTTATATCTTTTTCGACAGTGCTCACTGAGCTTTGTCAAATACAATACAATATAACAGATTAATTATTAACAGTGAAATTATTGAGGTCAGAAAGTTATTGAAAGTAAAGGAATTTGTTGGTCATCAATGTATGCATTTTTTTATGAATTACATCATATTTTATTGAATTAACAGGAATTTACATCATAAACCAGTTGACTCATAGCACTCTGGTAGTGAAACAGAATTTTCCCTGATCATTCTGTTTTCTTTCTTGTTTAACTATGAATTTAACCAATTACATCTTGTAATTAATGTGATACACTGTTGAAAGGGCTCTTGTCCAATAGTTTGGCACATAACAGCTTGTAATAGTGACATGTAAATGAAAGAGCCTCTAATCTCAAGCAATGAACTGTGGTTTGTAGTCTGCTCCTGTAGCCGGCCTTGACACATTACCCTTTACAAAACAAATCAGCCACATCCATCCATGTAATTCACAAAGAAGAAATATTATTTTTCAAAAATTTTCAACATAACCATATTATTTGCCCCCCCCCCCCACACACACAAACCCACCCACCCACCCACCCACACATCTTTGTCTACCCCACATACCGAGGTACCCCATTGTTTGTCCTTTGTGTGGACTAACGGTTTCTACCTCGTTTTGCCGGTACAGTTCTGGAAAAACAGATGAGGTAAAGGGTTTCTTTTGTCTTTTGTACCTCGGTAAGGCAAAACACGCAAACTCTTTTGTCTAGTTACCTCGTCAAGTTGGTAAGACAAACCCACACACACACACACGCACACACACATCTTTGTCTACCCTACATACCGAGGTACCCCATTGTTTGTCCTTTGTGTGGACTAACGGTTTCTACCTCGTTTTGCCGGTACAGTTCTGGGAAAACAACCGAGGTAAAGGGTTTCTTTTGTCTTTTGTACCTTGGTAAGGCGAAACACGCAAACTCTTTTGTCTACTTACCTCATCCAATCGGTAAGACAAACCCACACACACACACACACACACACACACACACACACACCCACACAGTCTTGTTTTCCCTACATACCGAGGTACCCCATTGTCTGTCCTTTGTGTGGACTAACGGTTTCAACCTCGTTTTGCCGGTACAGTTCTGGGAAAACAACCGAGGTAAAGGGTTTCTTTTGTCTTTTGTACCTCGGTAAGGCGAAACACGCAAACTCTTTTGTCTAGTTACCTCGTCAAGTTGGTAAGACAAACCCTCACACACACACACACACACACACTCTTATTGCACCAAGCTCTTTGTTGAAATTTATTTTTGGGATTTTGTTGAAATTTTCTAAAAAATTTTTGAAAAATATAAAAATAGAATATTTTGTTAATACATGCATTGGGAGAAGAAGGGTAAAACATGTAAATATTGATATTATTTGGCCATGTATTTATTTTACAGTTGCATTGTTGTTTCGTCTTTATACACATGCATTATTCTTAAACATTATTTACACTGCCTTACAGGGTTATTTTCTAACTTGTTATATCCATTCGAATATTCAAACTTGTTCCATCAGTTTGAATTTGCTGCAGTTGCTTTTTTTCATTTCCAATTTTCTTATCAGTATGTATTATATAACTTTTCACATATTCTTTCATTTGCTTTTCAACATTCTTGTTCAGTTTTAATATCATTTCCATCTCTGAGGTAACATATTTCTATATTTGACTCCAAACACCTGAGTACTCGACTTGTTTTTATATTTTTATGCCCCCTGACTTAAGTCGGGTGACATATAGTCATTGAAGTGTGCGTGTGTCCATCTGTGTGTCCATGTGTGTGTGTGTGTCCGAGCCAATAACTAGAAAACTGTTAGGGCCACAGTCATCAAACTTCACACAATTATAAAAGACCCTGGGAAGATGTGTCAAACACCATAGCCGGGTTCGTCCCTTCAAGGTCAAGGTCACATTTCAAGGTCACACTAAAAATCGGTCAATATTCGTGTCTCAGCCATAACTCAGAAACGAATCATAGTACAATTGTTAAACTTTTTACAAATTTTAAGGACAGTCAGAAGGTGTGTCGCATATAATAGTTTCCGCTGCATCAGCAAGTTGAAGGTCACCAGGGGGTGGGGGGGGGGGCATGTGTTACCTTAGTAACATTCTTCTTGTTCTCTTGTTATTCTGTTGTTTTGAGAGTTTAAAATAAGTTGTTCGTTTATATTTTTACAGTGAAACTACAAAGAGTATTAACTCGTAGAGGGAGCGCAGTGGCTCAGTAGTAGAATGTTGGACTTCTATGCTAGAGGTCACAAGTTCGATCCCCGTTTGGGATTACCCACGTTGTGTCCTTGGGCACTTTATCCCGGTTGCCTACATGGGGGCATGATGATGCTGCGTACTAAGGCGTACTGCACGTCGATGGTGCACATGTCTTCAACCGCTGTAACCCTGCTTGAACAGAGTTAGAAAGTTGAGGAGCTGACAGTTGCTCGTCGATGCTTGGTGGTTCTATCTGGGCACTCTGGCTTCCTCCACCCGTAAAACTGTCATGGTCACGATTAGCCATTGGGCATAAGTATGTGACCTTAAACACCAAGAAATGAATAAACTTGTAGACTGCTAAATTACTTTTGAATGGTCATTTGTAACATGAGTATTTTTTTTTAAAGATATCACACTGCCAGAAAAGGAGCCTTGGTTTTGCAACATGCTGCTCCTAAATAATTGTTTTGTTACAATTTATTAGAGAGTGCCAGATGGCACTCTCCAATAAATTGTAACAAACAATTTTATATTAATTATCCCCCCGAAAAAAAATTTCGGGGGATATAGTCGTCACGCGTTTTTTTTTGTCCGTCCGTCCGTACGTCTGTCCGTCCGTCCGTTTACATTTCGTTTCCGGATGATAACTTCCCTTGAAATAGTTTGATTGTAACCAAACTTGATATGTGGCTTAAACATATAAAAATACAGGTCAAGTTCGAATCCGGGTTCATCCTGATTAATATTACCAGAGTTATGCCCCTTTTTAATTTAGAAAATCTTATGATTTTTGGTTTCCGGATGGACCACACTTTTTTCGGGGGGATCAGCTGCCCCGTGGATGTGGCAGCCCTCTAGTTTTTTTCTGCTCCCGAGCCAACAACAAATTAGTACAAACAGTATAAAGCCACTGTAGTGACTTTCAGCACTTTTCACTAGACCCCTTTATAGTGGGTTCTAGCCCTCAACCAGTTAAATGTCTGTGATTATATACATGTGGGTCCAAATACTCATAAGATGGGTATAGTTTCTATGAAAAAATCCTGTGAAACATTGGGGTCTAAACCTTCACAAAACAGGTTATTGTACAGAGGAACTCTTCGTTATTATGTCATGATAAAAAACAATCAACAAAGACAGCTATTCATCACACATTCATTGACAAACAATGGAGTACATCCACTTACTACACGTCTCTGTCAAAAACTATATTTAGATTGGTTGTCTTTAGTAAACTATCTTCATTGACCTGAAGGAGGCACTTTTTCATAAAATATTTCCTTGCTTGTAACTTTTGTGCTGAACCGGGTCACATCAAGACAGAAACAAATACAGAATCAGATCAGTTAACCCTTTGATACTTTTGTACGTCTTATGAAGTACAAAATCAAACAGCGCCTTGATACTTTGTGGTCATTTGTTTTGTTATTATTTTCCGATTTTTAAAGTTTTAATCCCAGTTCCTATTTTCTCCTGAATAGTGCTCAGTGGCAACCATTGAGACAAATGTTATCGCAGCTTAAAATACTAGTATAATCCTGCTATCAAACTGGTTGAGTGCTAGAAGCCACTATCAGGGCTTTTTTAAAAAATGAGTATACCTGAGCAAAAGCTAACACTTTCCTTGCTTATATTTCATATTCAGTCAAACACAAATAATATTATGTTTATATAATTTTGTTTTATTACAAATTATTGGAGAGTGCCTGTGGGCACTCTCCAATAATTTGTAATAAAACAAGTTTTGAATAACAAATTCAGACCACTAAAAATAATCCAGCCCTCAGCCAGATAATCACTAATGTGAAAAATATCTTATTTGTACTTTCCGGCGTTTGATGTCGCATTTTGAAAAAACGCTTAAGAAATTGAATTCCGTGTGACATTTGAATGTCAGAATAATTGAAGTCTCAAAGGCTTAACCTATTCCAAAAATTTTCAGGCTGTATTGTAGAAATACATAGAATAGTTTCATTAATCAATTACCAAATGGCTGATATCAAAACTGGCAGACCACCAAATCTTTTTCAAATCAAACAACTACAGTTTTATTCTTTCATTTAGAGCTGTTTTTTGCTTGCATATAATTGGTGGAGAAGCAAGCCTTTAGATTGATCTAATTTAAGGGTACGCTGCAGAGACTTGTCAGGATAGGTGCTGTTCAAATTTTATTTGACTGACGTCTGAAATGCCATTTTTTAGCTTCTCTTATTGGTGCCTCGGAATATATACTTGCCTAAGAGGCTTAATTCCAACTTCGATCACTTTTTTAGCTCTCCGAAGGGAGCTAATCTTATCACTTGCCGTCCGTCGTCCGCCTGGCGTCGTGAACATTTTTCAAACGACTTCTCCTCTGAAACCGCTAGGTCGATTTGCCCGAAACATGGTATGGATGTTCATTACCATATGTCAATTCAAGTTTGTTCAAATGAAATGGATATGCCCACTTGGGGCTACAAAGGGGGCATAAATCTGATAGCACCCAATGTATATTAGAGAAATTACTAAAAAATCTTTTTCTCCAGCACAAATGGGCACAATCATTTGATATTTGGTTACGGCATTATGGGGTGGATCTGTTTCAAGTTTGTTCAAATCGGCCCCCCTGCATTCATATTCGGGCTCACTATAGAAGCCCGAATTCGAACTTAGTGAATTTCAGGCAAATTTCTTAAAAACTCTTCTTTTCAAGATCCAGCAGGCAGAATCTTTTGGTATTTGGTTTGCAACATTGTGGGGTGGATCTGATTCAAGTTTTTCAAATCAGCCCCCTAGGTTCATATTTGGGCTCAGTATAGGAGCCCAAATTTGAACTTAGCGCATTTCAAGAAAATTTCTTTAAAAATCTTCCTCTCAAGATCGGGCAGGTGCAATCTTTTGATATTGGGTATGCAGCATGCTTAGGGGGTGAGATTTAGGTTTGTTGAAGCCAAGTCCCTGGGTTCATATTTGGGCTCACTGTGGGAGCCTGAATTATAACTTAGTTCAAAATAAGGAATTTTCTTCAAAAATCTTCTTCTTCAGATCCAGCAATCGGAATGTTTTGATATGTGGTATGCAGCATCCTTAGGGGGGTGAGATTTAAGTTTGTTCAAGCCATGTCCCAAGGTCCATATTTGGGCTCACTGTGGGAGCTTGAATTGTAACTTAGTTCAGAATGAGGAATTTAATTTTCTTAAAACATTTTCTTCAGATCCAGCAGTTGGAATGTTTTGATATTTGGTGTGCCTCAACCATAGGGGGGTGAGATTCAAGTTTGTTAAAGCCAAGTCCCTGGGTTCATATTTGGGCTCCATGTGGGAGCCCAAATTATAACTTAGTTCAATATGAGGAATTTTTCTTTAAAAATCATCTTCTTCTGATTCAGAAGTTGGAATGTTCTGATATTTGGCATGTAGCATCCTTAGAGGGGTGAGATTCAAGTTTGTTCAAGCCAAGTTCCTGGGTTCATATTTGGGCTCACTGTGGAAGCCCGGGTGATAACTTCGTTCAAAATGAGGCATTTTCTTTAAAAATCTTCTTCAGAATCAGCAGTCAGAATGCTTTTGATATTTGGTATGCAGCATCCTTAGGGGGTTAAGATTCAAGTTTGTTCAAGCCATGTCCCTAGGTCCATATTTGGGCTCACTTGTGGGAGCTCGAATTGTAACTTAGTTCAAAATGAGGAATTTTTAGCTCACCGAAGGGAGCTAAACTTATCATTTGCCGTCCATTGTCCATCTGGCATCGTGAACATTTTTAGTTCACCTGAGTGAAGCTCAAGGGGAGCTTTACTGATCACTTTCCATCCGTCGTCTGTCCGTCGTCCATCGTTAACTTTACATTATCGACTTCTTCTCACAAACTACTCAATCAAATTGAACCAAATCCAGTGTGCATGTTCCCTATCATATGTCAATTCAAGTTTGTTCAAATCAAATTGACCTGCCCCTTGGTGGGGTCACGCCCAAAAAGTGAGCCTAAATCTTAAAAAATCTTCTCATGAACCAGCAGTAGCATAAACTTGATATTAGGTGTGCAGCTTCCTTTTGAGGTGTAAACTTAGATTTGTTCAAGAGAAGTTCTAGGGGCTATATTTTCCATCGTTATGGGAGGGGCGAGAATTTTTGACCCGCCTAAAATTTCTATTTTCCAAACTGAAAGGCTGATTTGCACCAAATTTGACATGAGGTTTTATTGTGATGTAAGTAGTTAACTTATGCCAAAAAAGATTTTCCTGTCGCCCAATGGGAACCGCAGGAGCTAAAAATAGGAAAAAATTAAAACGCCCATATCTCCAAAACTACACAGCACAAAGAATTCTTATTTGGTGTGAAGCTTCCTTAGGACCAACAGAATTGAATGGTAATAAAAATTGCTATTGTTTTTATCATGGGGTACTTTTTGGGGACTTTGAAAAAGTGCTGAGTCAGCATTTTTTAACACTGTGGGTAATGGGAAAAACATTTAAGACTACTTTTCTCCCAAACCACTGCTCAAAAAGCTTTCAAATTTCACATGTAACATCTTTGGAAGATTGTTTCACAGGTTTATTGAAATCAATTCCCTGGGTCCATATTTGGGCTCTCTATGGGAGCCCAAATGTTAAGTTAGTGCAGTATGAGGAATATTCTTTAAAAATCTTCTTCTTCAGATCTACCAACAAGAATCTTTTGATATTTGGTATGCAGCATCCTTAGGGGGTGAGATTCAAGTTTGTTCAAGCCGAGTCCCTGGGTTCATATTTAGGCTGAAAATTTGGGGTCCCGGTCTGGACTCAGACATTTTGGACCAAAATCTGGAAATGAGTTTTTTGTTTTTTTATGCATTTTGGTCAATTTTAAGACAAAAAAAGAATTATTTTTTTACACTGAAAATTTGGGGTACGGGCGGGACTTTTGGATCAAAATCCAGAAATTTTTTTTTTTTTTTTTTTATGCGTTTTGATCAGTTTTAAGGAGAAGAAAAAAATAATTTTAGTCTGAAAATATTTTGTTTGGGACTTCAAAAATTTCCGAACAAAAATAAATAAAAAAAATTTTTTTATGCATTTATCTCAATTTTGGGACATAAAAGTGCAGGAACTGAAAATAGAAGGAAAATCCTGTGCATTGTGTGGGCACAATTGCTTCATCTAGTCGGTATATGCTTTTCTTAGGAGGGCATATGCAGCTTATTCAAGTCAAGTCCCTGGTTTGATATTTAGACTACCGTGAGCGCCCTCAGGCCCCCTGGGCTCCTCTTGTATTACACACATTTTCTATGTAATCCTCATGTCCAGCAAAACTAAACCATGTGGAAAATGAAAATTTGTTGCACACATAGGTATGTGCAGAATGGAAATTTTTTACAATTTTGAATTTTCACTAGTATTTTTGAAAAACCATACAATTTGAATCGCTAGCAATAGCTGAAAATCATCCGCTGAGTTCCAATGTGTTTCATCTGCCACTAGTCACATAGAACACTTTTGGAACTCAGGGAGTGAAATAGTAACATGGGTTCCCCTCGCAAATTTAGTTGGTGATAAAATATGTTGTTTTTGATAATTGTCAAATGAATTGCTGAGTTTCCTTCTAATAAGTGTTTTCATAAATGTGGAGGCATGTAATAAACACAGGACGACACATACGTGTGAACAGATTAATCGATATGGCACTAGTGCCATCGTGGAGGGATAAAACTCGAGGCCAGTGTCAAATCATTTAACCCATTCTTTCTTTCTGTGTATTTACTGCACAGAAGTGCCTCATCATGTAATTTCTGAGTGAACTTGAAAGTTACATTATCAGTACCTTGTCAGCTGTTTCTAGCCAAATCTTGGCTGCCATTCAAGACTCGCCTGGAAACATCTTCAGAGCCCCAGGATATAGAATGTCAATGCATATCAAAAAAGAAGCTTGCAAATATGCAATTTGTCATTTGCAGAATGAGGTCCTTATGGGGGGAATTGGCTGATGTAGTCCAATACAGTGGGTCAGTTTATCCTCTGGGTACTTCTTTCTCTTTGGGCTTGAGACATCGATTCAGAGAGTAAATTTAATGATGCCGTCCTGCTGTGCAGGGTAGCATCAGATTGATCACCAATTTTTAATCGAGTTGTGACGACGTCAAACTCGACTTATAGTTTGATGAATGGCGGGCGGGCGGGTGGTCTTCGTAAACAATTGGTTTCCGGATGATAACTTGATAATGGTTCAACCCATGTTCATGAAACTTCACAGGTAGGTTGGTATCGGTGAGAGGAAGAACCCTATTGATTTTGGACTTGCTTGGTCAAAGGTCAAGGTCACAGTGACCTTGAACATAGTAAATTGTAAACAATTTCCAACGGTTTCCAGATGATAACTTGACTCTGGTTCAACCCACATTCAACCCACTTTGTGAGAGGAAGAATCCTATTTATTTTGGACTCATTAGGTCAAAGGTCAAGGCCACACTGACCCTGAACATAGTAAATCAAAACAATTGGTTTCCGGATGATAACTTGATAATGGTTCAACCCATGTTCATGAAACTTCATGGTTAGGTTGGGATCAGTGAGAGGAAAAACCCTATTTATTTTGGACTCGCTTGGTGAAAGGTCAAGGCCACAGTGACCTTCAACATAGTAAATCATAAACAATTGGTTTCCAGATGATAACTTGATAATGTTTCGACCCACATTCATGAAACTTCATAGGTAGGTTGGCATCAGTGAGAGGAAGAACCCTCTTTATTTTGGACTTGCTAGATGAAAGGCCAAGGTCACAGTGACCTTGAACATAATAAATCATAAACAATTGGTTTCCAGATGATAATTTAACAATGGTTCCACCTAAGTTCATGAAACTTCGTAGGTAGGTTGGCATTGGTGCAAGAAAGAGCCCTATTTATTTTGAAATCACTAGGTCAAAGGTCAAGGTCACAGTGACCCTTCACATAGTAAATTGTAAACAATTGGTTTCTGGACGATAAGTTGATAATGATTAAACCCACTTTTGTGCTGTCAGAACTCGACATTGGATCAGTGATCCTATCGGCATTTTTATTTATGTATTCTTTTGATTTTTCTTCTTTTGGTATACATTATAACCCCCGCCTCTGAGCGATAGATAATTTTCCTTTTTCATAGCCAAAATTTAGGGAATTAACTGTGTATTTCCCCAAATCAACCCAGAAATATTTGTGTAAATCAATTGTAAATCCATTAGAACTGTGATTGATTTGTTGTTACCCAAGTCTTTTAATGCCATACCACACTCACTTTAAGTTAGTTTTCCATCAAGAAGTAAACTTTCTTCTGTATCCAGCTTTCAAATGTATGGATTTTGAGAGTAAAGAAACAGGTTTTCTATTTGGCCTGTTTTGTGATTGCTATTAAGCTTTGATTTGTACAGTGATTCATAAAAGTTATGTTGCTCGGTGAGTATGTTGTTAATTTCTATACACTCTGCACCGTCATTTCTTTTTAATTTCAGTACATGTTTTTTATATTCTGTGTTCTGCTTTTTTTTAAGTTGCAGAAATATTTTGATGGTTTCTCGCCTTCATGTTTCCATCAGGCTTTTGATCTGATTATTGTGCTTTGTACTTTTTTAGTTCTTAGATTCTGGTGTTTGTTAGTTGAGTTCTAATATATTTTTGCAACTATCTTTGATTTTTTTCAGTAATGGACTTTTATTAGCTCGCCTGACTTTCCGTCAGGGGAGCTACAGTGATCACTCACTGTCTGTCGTCCAAATTGTCAGGAGCACACGATGTTTATTCCAGCCAATCGGGTCATCTAAAAATGTGGGTTTACCGTGAATTCCTCCTTGACATAATCAACTTTGTGACAGTCACTGTCCTGTGATGCTAATACTTCAAACTCTACATTCTTTCAGAAATTTAGTGTCAATAAATTCCACATCGCCATTAAATTTATCGGATTTAAAAATTAAAATGGCAAAAATTAACTTGGATTATCAACAATTTGCTAACAATAGCTTGATCCAGAGTGGAGTTTAGGTATGACAACATCCATTTCATGAAATAATATGTGAGGGTAAAGTAAAAATTACTGCCATGTGATATAAACAATGAATATGAAGGATAATAGGTACCGAGAAACGTTAAGTGTCCCTCCCAGACCAATATTATCATTCAGTGGCATGATGTATACGGCTAAAAAAATAGTCAACTGTGAAAAATAATAGTAGACTATAGCACCCTACACCGGTTATTCAATTAATCGAATAGGAGAGACAGTCGAGTGTTTACAGACACAGTTTTTGAAACTCTGACATTGTTAATGTAAACTAAAAAAGTAACTGCTCTTTTTTCCACGTGCGCGATTGATCATCCGCTGCAAATTGTAATTGCTTGAGCGATGGTGCGTGAGAGCGATCGCCGCCATTAAAATGAAGGTCTGGATTAGTCAACATGGGTTTATTTGAAATACACTGATCAGACAGATCATCAAAGTTGGTTTATTCACACTTAACAGGTACACTGAAATATGGGTGACATATTCCTGCTCTTCATACTACAGTGGCGCCCACTTAATTGAATCTCTCTTAATTGTATATCCCTGGTAATGGAATATAATTTCCAAACACAAAACCATTTGCCATACCTTCAGTACAGATTTGACCTGTTAATTGTATATGCGTTATAAAGTATACTCCTGTTAATTGAATGAATAAAGCTGTGATATATGAAGAAATTACCCTGACAGTCACCAAAGTCCCCTTGTTTATGAATCAATTTTGCCTCAGTAAATCAAATACTGGTATTTAATCTAATATGTCTGGTTTGATAGAGCTCCTTGAGCTCTATCAAACCAGATATAATGGAATAAAAGTTCAGTTTGTCTCTAAAATATAGAAATATGCATAATCCCTGTTAATTGAATACTCCTGTTAATGGGATAATTTTTACTAGCAAAGTGGTTATTCAGTTAACAGGGCTCCAATGTACTGACAGCAATCTGATATCGCTTCACCCAATGCGGATAGCAAATGACACTTAGAAAATAAATTCTTGAGTAACTATAAAAAAAATTTGTTAGAACAACATAGCTTATTACCCCTCATTGGAATGAGCTCAATGAGCACGTTCTAATGAGCACGTTCTAATGAGGATTCTTAAGCTTGTTTTTGAGACAAAAATTGAACATAATAAAATTTGAAATTGAATAGAGATTTATTTTTGTATAATAATTCTGGATGGCTTTGTCCTTTTCGTTGGATAAACGGTTAATTGAATTGCCTTCAGATGGCTGAATGGGAAAGGGGGGGGGGGGGGGGTATTTCTCTTGAGCCCCCACTTTGTTTTTATTATTTATACAAATACTGAAGGACAGTATCTATAATAGTATCCTTAACTATTTGTATGTATTTGGTGTCGCGTAGCAAATTATCAAATTTCCAAAACTGCGTCCTCTAGTTTAATTTATAAATTTCAGGGAAATTATAACCGGAGCATGGTCTGACCTGTACATGATACCAATATCTACTTTTTGAACTGCTGTCTGTAAGTCAGATGTGATTAAAAAGTAATCTAATCCGGATAGTTTTTTATGTGGGCCTCTCCATGTATACATTTTTACCAGCATTTTCTAAGTGCCACGCATTGTGTAAGTCGAGTCTTTCCATGTTTGTGAATGCATTCATTACATTTGACGTTATTTGGGTTTTGATAATTTAGTGTATCTAATATTTAGTCTAATGTCATAATCCAATCCCCACTGATGTGTTACCAATATTTTCAAGAATATTTAAAAAGTTCTTATAAAACTAGGTTCATCATTATTAGGGCCTTATACCTCCGTGGTAGTTAATCATTGCATTTGGATCAAAACATCTAACACAACAAAGTTTCCAGCTGTATAATAATAGTAGTAACATGACTTTGTTAGGTTTTGCAGTTTTTTATAGCCCACCAGAAATGATTAACCCTTTACCTAACATAGCATTAAAAACGGCCAGAAAATTAACCAGAATAAACCTGCCACAGCCTAAAATTTCTCGGAAGTTTCTCAATAAATCCATACAAATATGAATAGCATTAGAACCAGCTCATCGAGCTGGTTCTAATGATATCCATATTTGCATGGTTTTATTGAAAAATTGTGAAATTTGTTTTTGAAAAACATGAAATTCAATTATTTTTTTTTAAATACTGTGTTAGGTAAAGGGTTAATAGGCCTCCACCTTATTAGCAGTTCTCTTCTGCATCTTGAGGCAATTATAAGGCTTTTAATCATTTCTTTTGTGCCATTGATAAACTACAATGCACCGAGAGCCACGAATAAGGTGGAGGGCTGTTAATCATTTCTGGTGGGCTTTTATTAAACTGCAATACTCTCCAAAATCATGTTATTGTATAGTGGATCCCACTTAATTGGATATCTCTTAACTGAATAATCCTATCAATTGAATATGATTTCCCAACACAAAACCATTTACCATATCTCCAGTACAAATTTGTCTTGTTAATTAAATATAGGTTGTAGAGGAAGCTCTTGTTAATTGAATAAAAAATGTTGTAACCTGTCGAGAAATTACCCTAACTCTCCCCAGTTTTCCTTTGTTTATAGACCTATTTGGCCTCAGTACATCCAATACAGGCATTTAATCTATTTTATCTTGTTTGACAGGGCTTCCTAGACCTCTGTCAAACAAGATATACTAGAATAAATGCTAAGTTTATCTCTAGAATACAGGAAAATGACACAATCCCTGTTAATTGAATACTCCTGTTAATGGAATAATTTTCATTGGCAAAGTGGCTATTCAATTAACAGGGTTCCACTATATTAACATTGTTTAATTCAATTAACCAGTACACCATTAAATGTGACCCATTGTTTTAATCCTTTACCCAACGTAACAACAAACCCAGCCTGTGTTATTTACAAAAATCACCTTTCAAATTTTATTATTTCCCCAATTTTGATTTAGGGCCCTTCCACTAATTTTTGATTTGAATCAAATCTCAAATCGAATCGGGCCTATTAATTGAAATCCAAGCAAACTTTGAATCAAATCAGGGGGATCTTGAAGATGCCCAATTGTGGGAAGGGAGGCTGTAAACCTGATTTGTTCCAGCTGGCTGATAAAATATTCCAATTATATCATGAAGGCATGCTTTCATCGAAGGCATACCTTGATGATGATGTTGTAATATTACCTAGGTGGGATTACAGTACAAAACAGGAATGTGCGTGAGAATTAGTGGTACTATACACTGCAGAGGGCTATCCACAAGCAACAGCTCATAATCGGCTTGCAAACTTTAATATTTCTTTCAGCATGGGTTATGGCAAATGAGTCTGAAATTAGCATGGGTGCAGATGCTATGTATGTTAACATAGCGGGATTATGCTCTATCTTTATTTTCGGCATTATTTATGTACAACTTCCATCTCAACTATACATTTTGTGCGACAAGGTAGTTGAGTGATGTTCCTTTGAAAAGATTTGAAAGGAAATAAATTGGTCATATTTCAAATCAAACTAAATTGCAGCTTAAGATTCAAATTGAATCTCAAAGCTTCACAGGCCCTATTTTGCCTTAATAACATAGTTCATGACCCCATACTGGTTTGATTTCAACAGGTGATATGCTGTGTTTTTGAGGCAAAAAATTCCACCAGGAACCCCAGGAAGTGAATCAATGGTTGTTTTCTGTCGTAAACAAGCTGTGTTTTACTGGGAAAATGGAACCTGGTAACCAATGCCTGAGGTAAAAGTCCTTTAAAATGGGTAACATGGGGATAAACTATTGGTCACGATTAGTCATTGTACTGAAATAACATCAATAAATGAAATGAAGAAAGAAATTTGAGCCCAAAAAGCAAAATTTCTAATTATTCATGAATATTTTTTTCGAAAGTGTCATCCTCTATTAATGTTAGGAAAAGTATTAAACCTCCAATAATGAAATACATTTTTCAAATGGTTTGTTATAATGATTATACCTTTTTTTTCCACCAGTTTCACAAGGGACTGAGAGAGAAGTTTATAACAAACCAGAAGAATCGGAAGGAAATGTGGTATATATCTTATAGGAACTGTATTCAATATCTTTAATCCTTTACCTAACATAGTTGCACAAAAAAAACGGCCTGAAAATTAACCAGGATAAGTCTACTACAGCCTAAGTAAAACATACAAATATGGATATCAGTAGAACCAGCTTGTTAAGCTGGTTCTAATGATATCCATATTGTATGGTTTTATAGAAAAATTGTGAAATTTGCTTTCAAAAAATATGAAATAAATTATTTTTTAAAAGTACTGTTTTAGGTAAAGGGTTAACTATAAGCTCATTTTCTAACACTTCATTTAAGAATAGTTACATTTTTCCCTGCATAACTGAACAGTGTCACTTTTCCCATCCAGGTTACCGGTATGTCTAACTTACACCGAGCTCATTTGAATAAATGTCATGAGCTAGAGTTCAGTTACAAAAAGGCTTATGTGAATCTACTTTGTTCATCTGAGATCAACAGAGGTTCAAATAAAATACATATATGCATTAAACCATATTGATTTTATAAAATATTGTGGTTCAGTGGAACCCTGTTAATTGAATAGCCACGTTGCCAGAGAAAAATATTCAATCCTCAGGAGTAGACAATTAACAGGAATTAGGGCATTTTCCACTTTTTACTTGTTCTAATTTCTAGTCATAAACTGAGCCTGTATTCTATTATATCTTGTTTGATAGAGGTCATTGATCATTGACAAGATATAAAAGATTATCCCATAAATGTGCGTTTATTTGAACAATAAAGAAAGGCCTTGGATAAATTTTTGCTTTATTCACCTAGTATGGTGATAAATTTTCCCCATAAGTTTAACACTGAAAGAATTTATTCTCCTAGTAGCGACGGACTTCTTGATCTCTGGCCTCTACCACATTTGTCTAGCATAATTAATAGTTCGATTGTTGATTTCTTTAAATCTTTTTGAAAGTATCACACAATGTCAGTTGAAAACACCACACACTGCTCATATAATAAAGTATTTTTGCAAGTTTAGCTCAAGCTTGTAGGGGAATTATTTTTAGACAAATGTTTTACTGCGCCTTGGTTATTATACCCCACGCAACGAAGTTGCGGGGGTATAATGTTTTTGACTGGTCCATCCGTCAGTCAGTCCTACTTGTTTTCCGGACTTTTTTTCTACACGCTTCCAGATTTTGAGCTGATTTTTGGTATGTGAGTCTAACATGGTGGCCTACAGATCAAGTTTGCATTTTGTTCCGCACCACTGATTTTTACCCAAATTACGGCCCTTGGACTCTGAAAAAATTCATCAAAATTACAGTTTTCCGGACTTTTTTTCTACACGCTTCCAGATATTGAGCTAATTTTTGGTATGTTAGTCTGACATGGTGGCCTACAGATCAAGTTTGTATTTTGTTCCGCTCCACTGATTTTTACTGAAATTACGGCCCTTGAACTTTGAAAAGTTCATCAAAATTACAGTTTTGCGGACATTTTTCCTACACTCTTCCAGATATTGAGCTGATTTTTGGTATGTTTGTCTAACATGGTGGCCTACAGATCAAATTTGTATTTTGTTCTGCTCCACTGATTTTTACCGAAATTACGGCCCTTCAACTTAGAAAAGTTCATCAAAATTACAGTTTTCCAGACTTTTTTTCTACACGCTTCCAGATATTGAGCTGATTTTTGGTATGTTAGTCTGACATGGTGGCCTACAGATCAAGTTTGCATTTTGTTCTGCTCCACTGATTTTTACCCAAATTACGGCCCTTGGACTCTGAAAAATTCATCAAAATTACAGTTTTCCAGACTTTTTTTCTACACACTTCCAGATATTGAGCTGATTTTTGGTATGTTAGTCTAACATGGTGTCCTACAGAACAAGTTTGGGTTTTGTTCCGCTCCACTGATTTTTACCGAAATTACGGCCCCATAGACTTTGAAAAGTTCATCAAAATTCCAGTTTTCCGGGCTTTTTGTCTACATGCTTCCAGATATTGAGCTGATTTTTGGTATGTTTGTCTAACATGGTGGCCTACAGATCAAATTTGTATTTTGTTCTGCTCCACTGATGTTTACCGAAATTACGGCCCTTCGACTTTGAAAAGTTCATCAAAATTACAGTTTTCCGGACTTTTTTCATACACGCTTTCAGATATTATCAAAATTATGGCCATTTTAGTATGTGAGTCTACCACAATGACTTACAGATCAAGTTTGCGTTTCGTTCTGCTCGGCTGATTTTTGTGGAAATTACGGGCCCTGGACTCTGAAAAATACAAGTAACAGATTTTCGGGTCATTTTCCTAAAAATTACAGATTTCCGAGCCTGAAATATCGGGGCGCGTGGGGTATGTGAGCGTGCTTACTAAAGTTCTATATTTTTTGCCAATTTTGCTGGTCATTCGAATTGGACCTACGTGCTCCTCTATAGTACGATTTTTGCCGTGGCTGTCCTATAGAAGATTTATGGGATAAACAAAGTAAACTTATAGTATTTTCGAGTAAAAAATTTATTCTACTCGTAGAATTAAGATGAGCCAGAGGCTCATCGTTATCATTCTTTATCCTACTCATAGAATAAATTTTTTACTTGAAAACACTATACGTTTATTCTATATTTAAATGCCCATATTGGATGTATTGACACCAAAAATCACCATAAGTGTTGATGTAGCAATACTTCTTTGACAGATCACAATTTTTTTTAGCTCAATTGACTGAAAGTCAGGATGAAGTATAGTGTTCACTCACCATCTGTCATCCATGAACATGGTATTTGTATCTTCTCCAAAACCGCTGAACTGAATTCAGTTAAATCTGAGGTGATTGAGATTGTTTTGATATCGCATTTTGTTTTTGTTCAAATCAACTCGCCCAGCCCCATATGGAGAGAGTGGAGGGAAGTGCTCCAAAATTTGTTAAAAATCTTCTTCAGATGAACCAGTGGGTACAGTGACTTGATGTATACTATGGAGCATCCTTTTGATGTGTTTTGCTATGTGGTATTATTGAATCATAAGTTCTTGATTCAAGCAAAAAATAAAATTCCTGTGACCCATAGAAACACCAGGAGATTAAAATAGAAATATTTTCAAATGCCCATATTTCCCAAATCACATGGAATGGAGAACTGTTATTTGGTATGAAGCATCCTTAGGACATATAGAATAGAATGCTAAAAATAAATTACCATCAGGTGTGTTAGGGTGTTCTGAAAGGGGGATGGGAGAGGATGACATCGAAAAAATGCTGAGTCAGCATATTTGCAAACTTTTTTTTAAAAATGTCGTTTCCAGAACCACTGATCAAAATCTTTTGATATCTGGTATACAGTATCCACAGGAAGGTCAGATACAAGTTTGTTAAAATTAAGGTCCTTGGTTCATATTTGGACTCAGGAGGACAGGAGCCCGAATTTTAACTTAGGGCAATATGAGGAATAATCGTTCAAAATCTTTTTAGCTCACCTTGATGAAGTCAAGCTTAGCTTATCTAATCTCTCTCCATCCAGCATCCATCAACACTATGTTTTGGACTTCTCCAAAACCAATGGGTCTATTCAAGTGAAAGTTTGCATGAGTGATGGTCCCAAAAGCACATTACATTTTTGTTCAACTCAATAGGGAGAGGAGTGGGGTAAAATGCTCCAAAATATTTTTAAAATTTTCTTCTCATGAACCAGTGGGTACTGTGACTTGATATTTGGTTTGAACCTTCCTTTTGAGGTATAGAATTAAGTTTTTATTCAAACGAAGTTCGTGGAGCAATTTTTGCCTTTGTAATGGGAGGGGCAAGATTTTTGGCCCTGCCAAAAATTTCAATATTCTGTACTGACGATCCAATTTGAACCAAATTTGGTATGTGGCATTACTCGGTCATAAGAACTTGACTCAGGCAAAAAAATAATAAAAATTTCTCCTGTGTCCCCGTGGGAACCCCGGGAACTAAAAATAGATATATTTTCAAATGCCCATATTTCCCAAACCAGAACTGCTATTTGGTATGAAGCATCCTTAGGACCAGTAAAATTGAGTGGTAAAAACAAATCACCACCGGGTTATGTCATGGTGTGGTGTTCTGTTGGGAGCATCGAAAAAATGGTGAGTCAGCATATTTGCAAAAATTAAAAAATTTTCTCCAGAATCTTTTGATATTTGGTATACAGAATCCAGGGCATGGGGGGGGGGGGGGGGGGGGGGGGGGGGGGAGGGAGGGGGGGGGGTCAGAGACACAAGTTTATTAAAATGAAGATTTAACTTCGTTCAAATCGCATACCCAGATTAATATTTGGGCTTCCTATGGGAACCCAAATTTTAACTTAACATAATATGAGGGAATTTCTTATCAACCTACCTTACAATTGTTTACTACAGGCTTGCACTACAGTGGAAGTCCCCAACTCGAAAAATATACTCTCGATTTTGATCTTTCCCAAGGGATTTGGGAACGGAAAGTGGTGCAAAAGCAACAAGAAAAAATAAGCCAAAACTGAGTCGAGTGCTACCGGCACATACCCTGAAGGAGACGCTCTTCTCCTTGTACAGATCCACGGCTTCTGGTAGCAGTGTGCAGGCAGTAATTAATGAATCATTCTTTTTTTCGTCCGCCTGCATGGTGAGACATCCATTTGCATTAAGAAACAGTGATAATTCGACTCGTTGATAATGGTTACCTGTGACTGGAATTATGGATTTGAGGATCGTATAATAACAGGACTGGGTTTTATATATTCATTATTATTTTCAACTACATTTTCATTGTATTTTTATATATTCTCTGTGTTTGCGCGCGACTTTTGCGTAACGTGCGGCTCGGACATAAAATTTTTTGGTTGATAAATTTGTTATCCTTTTGGATATTATTATTATTATTGGAGTTAGGTGTTAATGGGGGGTCTGTATGGACAGGATTTCTCCTCTCTGTTGAGGGAAGAATTTCTGTTTTTTGGGTCCCTGTCAGCCGTCTGGGTTCAGTTGTGTTCCCACCGGGCCTTTATTTTCTGCCACCTTTCTCTTGTAGTTTGTTCTTCTACTTTCCACACCTGTTGAGTTCATCTTCTTCTTCTTCTGCTTTCACCTCTATTATGCCCAGGACTGTTCCTTGAGGGCAATGCCTTTTGCCCAAGCATGTGGTGTGTTCTCGTCGCCATTCCTCCCGCACCTGCGGGAGGGGGAACGCTGTTGTTTGGGGCCTCACAACATGACCACATCTGGTAAGAGTTATACCTCTCTGTGGGGGATGTGCAGTCTTTAACTGTGGTGGATACTGCGGGAGCTGTTGAGTTGTCTGGTGAAGAGATGCCTGGCTCTGGGGCTGTGGCCCCTCTCCAGTCAACATCTGAGGCTGTCACTAGGGTTGTGAATTCAAGGCCATTCCCTTTGGCTTAAACCTGGCTCCTTGGGCCTTCACCTGATTGATGTCGCATGTGATAGCCTTCCATCGCACACAGTCCAGGGTGACTACTTCAGCATATCTAGACGATATTCTCCAGAGGCATTCCAATGCTGCCTTTCTGGAGTCAGATGTCTACACACTGTTGGAGCCGGCTCACGTCGCTAGGGTTCAGAGTCAACAAGGAGAAGTCGGACCTGTTCCCTTCTCAGTCGTTTTTTCATCTGGGGATGGAGTTCCGTACTATGCTGAATACGGTGGCGGTTTCCAGGGCAAAGGCTGTGATTCTCTCAGCTTTTGCCCTAACTCTGTCTCAGTCCATATCCGTGACAGCTCAGAGTATTCTCTACGGTTCTCGCGGTCTCTGTGGTTCTCGCGGTCTCTGCGGTTCGGTGACGGATCTCATTCCTCTATGTCGGCTGCATGTCAAACCTCTCCAACACTTTCTACTCAGTTTTTGGGGGCCGAATGTCAATCCTCTGGGGCTGGTGCTTCAGTTAGAGTCTTCATCGTCACCTTCTCCCCTGGATGGATGTTCAGTGGATTATGCAGGGAGTTCTGTTGGACTTACCCATGTCCGATCGTATTCTGATGGCAGGCGCCCGCGATCTTGGATAGGGTGCAACGTTGGATCCTCTAAGTCTTTTCCCTTCACAGGCCATGGGACCAGGATCAAGCAGCTCTTCACATCAACCAGAAGGAGCTTCTTGCTCTTCTTCTGAATTTTCAGCAGTGGCTCCCCCACCTTTCGAATCGCCAGGTCCTTCTGTTGCCCGACAATTCGACTGTGGTTGCTGACATTTGGAACCAGAGCGGCACGCACTCTGGAAAGTCTTCTGTCGAAGGTGTGCCGATCACTCTATTGATTATGCCAATCCTTCGATATCACAGATTGCAGAGTTTCTGGTATATCTGTTTGACTTCTCGGTGTCCAGCCTGTTACCATCAAAGGGTACAGGTCAGTGCTTTCGGAGACCTTTTCGTATGTGGGTTAGCGTCGTATCAGCACTAATCCATACCTCTCCAAGCTTGTTCAGCACTTTTCTTTGAAAAGGCCTAGGACTTTGCAGTTTACCCCAAAATGCAATCTTTCTTGGGTGCTGCTTTGCTTGTGGGGGGAGGGGGGAGGGCTCCGTTCAAACCTTTAACCCATATGGATATGCGTTTTCTCACATACAAGACTGCTTTTCTGATGGCTTTTGCCTCAGCCAGATGGGTTAGTGAGCTTCACACCCCCTTGGTTGATCCGGCCTTTTTCAGGAGCTCTCCCAACAGTATAACGTTTACCACTGATTGCTCCTTTCTGGCCAAGAATCAGATACCAGAATTGATTCCACCTCCTGTCTGCATCAGGGATCTTCCTTCTGCTGAGAGTAGTCGCCCTTTGCTCTGTGCGATTCGTGCGCTTTGCTTTTCTCTCAATTGGACGCAGTTCATAAGGAAAGGCAGGAAACAATTTTTTTCTGTCTCTAATTCCTGGTCGACAGAAGATCTCTCCTCAATCCATTTCTTGATGAATTGTCTTCGTGGCTTTCGCTCAACTTACTTACTTACTTAGGCCTCTGGCTCTATATGGGAGCAAAGGGCCACAAGAGCACTCCCCCAATGGACACGGTTCTGGGAGATCCTCTTCAGCTCAGCCCATGTCATTCTGGCAGCCTTCATTTCAGCGTCAGTGCTTCTTTGCCAAGTCTGCTTAGGTCTTCCAACTTTTCCTTGGGGGTTCCAGTCCAAAGCCTGCTGGGTGATGTTTGATGGAGATTTGTGCATTGTGTGGCCTATCCATCCCCATTTCCTTTTCTTGATGTCTGTTTCAATTGGGGTTTGTTTCGTCCTGTTCCACAGCTCTTCATTTGAGATGACGTTTGGCCACCTGATATTCAAGATTTTGCGGAGGCACCTGTTAATAAATGTTTGGAGCTCGTAGCTGTTGGTTTTAGTTGTGTGCCATGTTTTGGAGCCGTACAGAAGGACTGACTTGACATTTGTGTTAAATATTCTGATCTTGTTGTAGACTGAGAATGCTGACGATAGCCAGATAGGTTGCATGGTTCTAAAGGCGTGCCTGCTTTTGTTGATGCAGCTCTTAATGTCATCATCTGTTCCGCCATCCTTCCTTGCTTACTATGCTGCTCAAGTAGCTGAATTTTTCTACTTCCACGATCTCCTCTTGCTGTAGTCGGACTGGGTCTTGCTGTCTGTTGTTTACTCGCAAGATCTCGGTCTTCCCTGTGTTGATCTTGAGGCCGGTCTTCTCAGCTTCCATGGCAACGCTGTCTAGCTTTTCTTGAGCATTTCATTGCCTGTAGGAGAGGAGGCTGATGTCATCTGCAAAGTCGAGCTATTCCAGAAGTTTGGTGAAGGTCCAATGGATGCAGGTCTTCTGGCCTGTTGTGGACTGCCGCATAATCCAATCCACCACCATCAGGAAAATAGAGACAGTAAACAACTATGACGAACACCGGTTTGTACTTGGAAGGGGTCGGTCAACTTTCCCTCATGTATGACCTGACAGGTGGCATCTTTGTACAACTGCTGGATGATGACAATGTACTTTGGGGGAAAGTCATAATGCTGCATGAGTTTGCAGGTGACGTCTCTATCCACGTTGTCAAATGCCTTTTGGAAGTCCAAAAAGATGAGGTATAGAGGTGTCTGCCATTCCAGGGACTGCAGGCAGTCTTCTGGAGAAATGCTTCTACTTTCTCCACCTATCTTCGTCAGTTGCAGGAGCAGTTGGTGGACCTTTTTGCTTTGGGCCCTCTTTCTTCTGCGCAGGCTGTTGTCTATCCTAGCCATTAGGCTTCTTACAAGGTCAGTTCCAGCTCTATGCTGTTACTGTCCTTTTGGTCTGTGCTTCGCACCGAACTGTACGCCTCATCTCTCATTATCTTTTACTAATGATTGTGATGCTATGGTTTGATAGGCCTCGGGACCTCTTCCTCTGTCCGCGGTTCCAGTGCAGTTGGGTTATGTGGGGGTTGTTTATGTGATTCTCTCAATCCTATTGTCTATTCAGCCTGTAGTAAACAATTGTAAAGTAAGTTGATAAAAAATTTTAATTTTATAGTAAATTTCCTTTCTCAATATACCTACCACAATTGTTTACATGGAGGCCCTTCCATCTTATTCGGTTAAGAATCCTTCCTTCCCACTGATCACATAGCTCCAATGTTGGTGGATTCAAAAGAATGATTCATTAGTTACTGCCTGCACATTGGTACTGGAAGCTGTGGATCTGTACAAGGAGAATAGCGTTCCCTACTGGGTGTGTGCCGGTAGCACTTGACCCAGTTTTGGCTTATTTTTTCTTGGTGCTTCTGCACCACTTTTCTTTCCCAAATCCCTTGGGAAAGATTAAAATAGAGAGTATATTTTCCGAGTTAGGGACTCCCACCAAAAAATGCCTGGGAAAATCACCAAATTTCAGTGTAGTTCCCAGCCTCCCGGAAGGCAACCAGTTTTGGACCAAAAATCCTGGAAAACAACACAACAGTTGAATATTTCTTTCCCGTTGTAACTTACGTAAAATGTTCGGAGTCAAATCACATGCATTTCAAACTCTGGTTAAAACTCACGAAGCAGTAAAATATGGATTTAAATTAATTTTTTTTTAAGAATAGGGTATTTTATGATGTATATTTCAACTGTGTTCATGTTTTTTTCTTTGAAATTGGAGATTCGTGATCAATGTGCGAGTGTCGAAGAGTAAATAGGTGACTTACTTTCAAAAAATTGAAAACTCTACCATCAAAGCAGCTTTTTGGTAAATAAAATATATGAAAAGGAATTAAATAATATATATTTGTTTCTTCATAGAATAACTTTAATCCTCTTCCTTTTCCAAATCAAAACATAAACAACACCTTGATCTCAACTATTTGACACAGTTTAAAAATAGGTTAAAGTCGCTTAGGATGCTGAAAAATTATGACCGCATATTTATACACAATGGACTTATTTTCTAACACAACATTTATTCTGTTGTGGTGACTACAGAGCTGTTAACTGTTGGCAGTCTGTACCCATAAAATTTTGGATGGAATTAAAAAACAAAATGCTTCAATGATGAAAAGAAAAGTTTTGTGCAGGGCACATGCGTCCACACGTGCAAGAAGGATTTTGATAGAGATATTTTCCAAGAACTAATCTTCTTGCAGTAACTAAACATTAGGACATCTTTTCCTGTTAACATTTCCAGACTTGGGAAATTATTAGCTTAGTAGACTTTGATAAAAGCAAACCACAAATGGTGGTGCCCTGTGGGTGGATGGGGGGTTCGGTCATGAAGAAGAGGATGGTAGGGGGTGGGAGGTCAACCCAATAATTATTTTATGATTTTTAGCTCAACTTTGGCAAAGCCAAATTTGAGCTTATGCCATGGCCAGTTGTCTGTTGTCCGTCGTCCGTCTGTCCATCAACAATTCAATATGGCTCGGGCTAGAGGCCGAATTTATGAACGGATCTTTACGAAACTTCTTGGGTACCTTTGTTATGACCGTGGGACGAGAACGAGTGTTTTTGGGTCCGATCCGAAATTCAAGTTGGCCGCTGGCAGCCATTTTGTACAAAATTAGGTGCAATCAGATTTTTGCGCAGAACTTCCATATGAAAGCGCTGCTTTGAATAATTTTTTGTATGAATGTTTAGTACCATGGGATACATCACATATAGTACGGGTTTTTTTCTTGTGTGTAAATTATGCAAATTAGACTAATTTTGATGTATTTAGTGTTACTTTCAGCACTGTAAGTGCAAATGCCAATACGGCTCGGGCTAGAGGCCGTATTTATGAACCGATCTCTACAAAACTTCTTGGGTACCTTTGGTATCACCATGGGATGAGAACAAGTGTTTTGGGGGGTGGTGCGAAATTCAAAATGGCCGATGGCAGCCATTTTGTACAAAATTATGTGCAATCAGATTTTTGCACAGAACTTCCATATGAAAGTGCTGATTTGAATAATTTTTTGTGTGAATGTTTAGTACCATGGGATACATCACATATAATACGGGTTTTTTTCTCCTGCAGAAATTATGCAAATTAGATGAACTTTGATTTTTTCAGTGCTACTTACACACAGTAAGTACACATGTCAATACAGCTTGGCCTAGAGTCTGTATTTATGAACTGATCTTCACGAAACGTCTTGGGTACCTTTGTTATCACCTTGGGACGAGAACGAGTGTTTCTGAGTGCAGTCCAAAATTCAAGATGGCTGCCAGTGGCCATTTTGTACCGAAATTAGGTCTAATAAGTTTTTTGTACACAACTTCTATACGGCTCAGGCTAGAGGCCGTATTTATGAACCGATCTTTACGAAACTTCTTGGGTACCTTTGTTATCACCGTGGGATGAGAACGAGTGTTTTGGGGTGTGGTCCGAAATTCAAGATGGCCACCAGCAGCCATTTTGTACCAAAATTAGTGCAATATGAAAGTTCTGATTTGAATAAATTTTTATGTGTACCCATACTATGTATGGTACACATAATGCCGTCATCCGGGGTGGCCATCCGTCGTTCGTCCATCCTTTGTCCGTCCATCTGTCCATCTGTACGTCCAGCATCCGTATCCATTTCTTTGTCATTCGATAACTTGAAAAATATTGCTTGGATTGTCAAGTTACTTTATATTTGTGTTCAGGTTACTGATGTGCCAAGCTGTATAGGTTTGGTGTAAATCTGATAATTTGATCCTGAGATATTAACCCTTTATCCTTCAAATTGAAAATTCCTCCAATCCCTTTGGCATGAGATAACTCAAAAAATATCAATCCGATTGCCATGTTACTTCATATATATGTTCAGGTTACTGATGTGCTGTGCTGTATAGTTTTTTATGTAAATCTGATAATTTGATCCTGAGATATTAACCCTTTATCCAACAAATTAGACACTCCTCCAATCCATTTCTGTATGTACCCATACCATGTATGGTGTACATAATGTCGGCATCCGTGGTGGCCCTCTGTCATACAGCTTTCTACTAGTTGCGCGTATGGGTGCACATCTGACGATTTCATCGGCCTATTTTTGTATGAATGTTTAGTAACATGGAATACATCACATATAGTACGGGTTTTTTTCTCGTGCAGAAATTATGCAAATTAGATGAACTTTGATTTTTTCAGTGCTTATACACTGTAAGTACACATGTCAATACGGCTCGGGCTAGAGGCTGTATTTATCAACCGATCTTCACAAAACTTCTTGGGTACCTTTGTTATCACCTTTGGATGAGAACGAATGTTTCTGGGGGTGGTCCAAAATTCAAGATGGCTGCCAGTGGCCATTTTTTACCGAAATTAGGTCCAATCAGTTTTTTGTCACAACTTCGATACAGCTCGTATTTATGAACTGATCTTCACAAAACTTCTTGGGTACCTTTGTTTTCACCTTGGGACAGGAACGAATGTGTTTTGGGGTGCCTTTGTCATCACTGTGCTATGAGAACAAATATTTTGGGGTTCAGTCAGACCCAGCATCTGACTGTCACCCACCTTTACAATACTTTACCTATACATTTGTTACAGGCTACGGTCAGTATTTATGTACAGACCGTTACAATACATTACATGTACCTTTGTTATCAGGTCATTACCTAGATGTTTGTCATTGCTGTGTCACATACTATACATCTACATGTCTTAACAAGTTGAGCTACAGTGTCATTGACACTTTCATTTAACATAGCATAAATGCATCAGCATAATTGCCAGTAGATCTGGATATAACCTGGTGTTCATGGTGGTCCATGAGCTAAAAATTCACAAGTTTTTTCTTTTCTTTTGTCCTTGTGCAAACTTTTCCCTGAAATCCATCCCATTTCCCTGAAAATCACCCTCAGGTTCCCGGAAAAATTATTCTGGAGGTTAACATGTCTGACTTCCACTGTAGTGCAAGCCTGTAGTGAACAATTGTGGTAGGTATAATTAGAAAGGAAATTTACTTTAAAATTTAAATTTCTTTAAAAATCTTCTTCTGATTCACCAGTCAAAATCCTTTGATATTTGGTTTACTATGTCTCTTGGGATGTCAGATTCAAGTTTGTTCAAATTGGTTCCGTGGATTAATATTTAGGCTCCCTATGGTAACCCCAATTTTAACTTGGTGCATTATGAGGAAATTTCTTTAAAAAAATTTTCTTTTTCAGATCCATCAGTCAGAATGCTTTCATATATGTTAAACAACATCTCTGAGGAGGGGTGGGGCGGGGGGGGGGGGGGGGGGGGGGTCAGATTTAACTTTGTTCAAATTGAGTGCCTGAGTTAATATTTGGGCTCCCTATGAGAACCCAAATTTTAACTTCGTGCAATATGAGAGAATTTCTTCAAAACTCTTCGTCAGATTCACTTGTCAGAATCCTTTCATATATTTGGTTTACAGCATCTCTAGGGGAGTCAGATTCATATCTGTTCAAATCGGGTCCCTGGGTTAATATTTGGGCTCCCTATGGTGGGAGCCCAAATATTATATTAGTGCAATATGAGGAAATTTCTTTAAAAACTTTCTCCTTCAGATCCACCAGCCAGAATGCTTTCATGTTTGGTATACAACATTTCTGGTGGGGGTGAGATTGAAGTTTGTTCATATCGTGTGCCTAGTCTAATATTTGGGCTCCCTATAGCAGCTGAAGTTGGCCAGGTAGCTGAAGAATTAGAAATTTTTTATTAAGTACCCTTTAGAGGTGTGTAACTAAGATGAATCCACATAGGTTGTATCAAGGGGCTCCGTAGAGGAGCTCTACATTTTACATAATGATCAGCTAAAGAAAAGGCATGATGCTTGGACTATTTTAGTCACTCCTGAGTGGCTCAAGGATTGACAATGTATCCTATGGAGATAGATTTGGAGATAGATTGCTAAAGTGGATTCCTTCTTGGATTCTGTTTATATCAGGTTCTGTTCAAGGTGAGTGCTTTAGACCCAGCTGAGCCTCTTGTTTTTCAAAATCACCAGTTAGAATCTTTTAATGTTTGGTAGCCCAGATTTTAACTTATTGCAGTATGAGGAAATTTCTTTAAAATTTTTTTATCAGATCCACCAGTCAGATTCTTTGGATGTTTGGTATACAAATCTCTAGGGGGTCAGATTCAAATTTGTTCAAATCGAGTCCCTGGCTTAATATTTGGGCTCACTATGGGAGCCTGAATTTTAACTTAGTGCCATATGAGGAAATTTCTTTGAAAATCTTCTTCAGATCCACCAGTCAGAATCCTTTCATATTTGCTATACAGCATCTCTTGGGGTGTCGGATTCAAGTTTGTTCAAATTGGGTCCCTGGGTTAATATTTGGGATCCCCATGGGAGCTGGTAGTCTGAATTTTGAGTTAGTGCAGTATGAGGAAATTTCTTTAAAGGGTGGAGGGGGTGGGGGGGGGGTGTAAAGAGAACCGCAGGAGTTGAAGACAAAAAAAATGTGTTTGGACACTTTTGTGAGACTTCACAGAACAGAGCTTTGTGTCTGCCTAGGAAACTTCCTAGCACCAGCATAAATGAATGGCCTGAAAAAATGGCCTTTGGTTGTGTCATAGCAAATCAAAAAATTGTTCTTGCTGCCCATCACATACTGGAACACTCATCTCTTGTGACAACTTGAGCCAGGTGAGTGTTTTAGGCTCACTTGGGCCTCTGGTTTTATTTTTGCCTCAAAAATATAGCTCATGACCCCACAATAGATTGAGCTCATTGAACACATTTCAATGTGGGATCTGAACACTAATTATTCAAGAAAATTTTCCCTGATGTCCTCCTCCTCCTTGTTAAGCAAGTGGCCTGCTGCTTGATTTGTTTTGAGACAAATTGTCGAAACAGTCTTATAAAAATAGGAATCGTTAGACAGTATCCTCACAAATACAAAGTCATGGAAAATCATGCCTCTTTTCAGGGCTGGGGAGAAGAAATTTGGGCCACAGGGTTAATTCTGTGATGGTGCCCTTTCGAAAGTGTCAGAACATTGATGCAGATGCTGACTGCTGAAGGCACAAGCAGTTGTAGAGGGCTTGGGGATGTTCTTCCCAAGAAGTTTTTAAAATCTGTTATTAAATGAAGACTTCCGGCATCTTTTAAGATGAAAAATCACGTTATATTTTTAACGTAAAAATGACGTTTTTTAGCAACATGTTTCAAATTTGCAAGTATCTTGTGACGTAGAGTTATAGCTTTTGACTGTACAATTCCTGAAGTGATATCACTGAGTTTGATGCATATATATATAGATAACAGTCTATTAACAAATTGAGCATCTCAATGGTACATGCCCAGTCCTTCTTTACATTAATGGCACCTAGTATTCCAATATGACAGGCACGTTATCTTGCTGATTCTTGCTCGGGGATCGGTTTGCACATGAGTCAGAACTTCAGGGATTCAGGCCTGACCCAAGAATCTGGGACTCCTGGGCCAAGGCTGACGCCCACCTAGACTTCTGTCTCACCACCCCCACCCCCACCCCACCCTCTCCTCGACTGTGCCTCTTTTGGTCAGTATCAAAAAGTGCAAAGTCTGCCATCATGTTGATATGTTTAAATCATGAATATTGAAATGACTTTTATTTTGAAACGAAGTATCTGAACAAAAAATAATACATTGCTTAGCACTATTCCTATGAAATTCTGTACGAATATTTGCTTCATCTCACTTTCTTAATACTGACAGATGGAATTTATTTCTAATGTGTTATATCGTTTTTTTCAGCCACCCTCAGATGGAGCTAACAAAGTAACCCCATTACCACTGGATGAGCTTGCACCAGCTCCTTCCCAGGATGAGCTGTTTGGTAAGTGGTTGATATAAATGATAACACATTTCCTGAAGCTGATTATCTGAAGTCTTGGACTCCAAGGTGTGAACATCAACCATTCGGATGGAATTATCAACTGAAATACAAACGACACTGATAGACTTGAAGACTGCCATTGCTACCACTTGGAGTATCCAAGTGTAAAAAGGCAGAATCAACTATCAGTGAATTTTGAGAAAACTCCTGAACCAGAATCCAGGGTAGAGGTGTAGAACCTTTCATAAGGGATTCTCTCCCACACTGGTCACCCTCCAAGTGACTCAGATTTGCTTGATGATAATTTAACTGCCGGAAACAAGGGAAAAAGAGGAAGAGAAGGAAGGGACCAGCCACCAGGCCCTGTGATGCCCATTGACTGTCAGAGGAAGAAGATGGAAAGGGAAGAGAAGAAGGCAGAGAGGAACTTCATAAAGGCCTTGCACCCCTGAACGGTCCATGTTTAGCTTGGCACACCCCTCACAGGGAGAGCAGTTGGAGGATGCTGGATCGCCAGGGGCAAGGTCAATCTCCCATTTCATCTTTCTTTGGAAAATGAGATGGAGGTGGGTGACCTTTCCTCGGTACAGGAAGTGGTTTCAGGGGCTGTTCATCAAACATCAACTCCGACTGAAACATCTTCTCCAATCCAGAGTACATCCCAGGAGATTGAACATCTGCCAAAGGAGGTGAGAAGAGAGGGACAAGAGAGAGAACACCAGGAACTCTTGGCATTAATAAGAGAACTGCCAGTAGCCAAACTAGCATCAGTTGAACAACTCCACCTCACCCAGAAAACTCCTGAGACAGCCAGGATGAGACCCTACTAGGGCTGCACAGTATACCGATAATTATCAGTATTCAGAATGGTACCGGATGAATACCGGTATTGTTTTAAAAGTTCCAGCATATCGCAAGAAACAATATCGTATAAAATTATCGAAGTTGAAGTTGATATATTATTGGGAAAACAACAGTCACTGTATTCTATCATGTCTGTCATTCCCCAAATGTCAATCATAGAAAACAGATGAATTCTACTTGGAACTCCTCCCAGACTGACAACACATGTTATAAAGTCCATGTCAACCAATCTTCATTCGACCAATGAAAACACAGTTTGCTGTGTACTTCAGCTGCATAAGTTACAAATAAGTATACTGATACCAGCAATTTGAAACTGAAAAGTGAATATTTTGGGAGTGTGTCGGAATCAGGGAATGAATACTTTGACACATTTGTGTATGTAATCTCGCATATTTTTATACAACAACCAATGGCCCAGACTTCGCTAGTGCTAACTCAAAAATATCAAGGGCCAAACACAAATTTTGTCCCCCCCCCCCAATCCCCAAAATTTGCATGCAAAACCAAAAAAATTATGTCCTATGTGGTCCTTCATACTTTTGTGAACTGCGCATACGCAGTATCCAGGAACACACCAAAATTGGCTCCAACCATCATTCTTTGTTTGGCCCTCTTCAAATAACAACAAACTGACATCTGTGCTTTCAAATCTCAGTTTTAATGATGCCAGGCACAAATCAATGGTGAATGTGGTGGATCCAAGGACACAGTTGGATGATGGAAGGAAGAAGTGGTGGTTTGGAACATTCAGGGCTGTAACTTTATAATTTTCACAAAAATTAATTCATGTTTCCCAATTTTGGGACATGGGCCTGACGTCATCATTCTTGCTAATGATTTTGCCACTGTTTGTTAAGAGTTCCTTCCTTGAAGCCCCCCAGTTAAACTTTCAAGCTTTTTGGCTTAATTTATTGAAATTCTTTTATAAATTTCTTGGGAGTTTAACGTGTTACACAGAATGTTTATTCTGTATATCCCCATGGATACGTCCTCACCCTAGGGTTGTTTAGGCGTTTTTGGTCATACATCCTGTGTATCATTTTTATACGCCCGTTTGAAAAAACGGGACGTATGAAAAAATGGGACGTATTATGTTATGGCATTGTCCGTCCGTCTGTCCATCTGTCTGTCTGTCCGTCTGTCTGTCCGTCCGTCCGTCCGTCCGTCCATCCGTCCGTCCATCCGTCCGTCCGTCCGTCCATCCATCCGTTTGGTTTCCGGACAATAACTTTAGTATTTGTTTTCCGAGCGGCTCCAAATGTGGTATGTGGTTTAATCACAACAAAATACAGGTCAAGTTCGAATATGGGGTCGGCCCGAACATTTTTCGCCTGAATTATGGCCCCAGTTGGACTTAGAATTCGTCAAATATTTGGTTTCCGGATGATAACTTTAGTATTTGTTTTCCGATCGGCTCCAAATGTGGTATGTGGTTTAATCACAACAAAATACAGGTCAAGTTCGAATATGGGGTCGGTCCGAACATTTTTCGCCTGAATTATGGCCCCTGTTGGACTTAGAATTTGTCAAATATTTGGTTTCCGGATGATAACTTTAGTATTTGTTTTCCGATCGGCTCCAAATTTGGTATGTGGTTTAATCACAACAAAATACAGGTCAAGTTCGAATATGGGGTCGGTCTGAACAATTTTTGCCTGAATTATGGCCCCTGTTGGACTTAGAATTTGTCAAATATTTGGTTTCCGGATGATAACTTTAGTATTTGTTTTCCGATCGGCTCCAAATTTGGTATGTGGTTTAATCACAACAAAATACAGGTCAAGTTCGAATATGGGGTCGGTCTGAACAATTTTTGCCTGAATTATGGCCCCTGTTGGACTTAGAATTCGTCAAATATTTGGTTTCCGGATGATAACTTTAGTATTTGTTTTCCGATCGGCTCCAAACTTGGTATGTGGTTTAATCACAACAAAATACAGGTCAAGTTCGAATATGGGGTCGGTCTGAACAATTTTTGCCTGAATTATGGCCCCTGTTGGACTTAGAATTCTTCGTCAAATATTTGGTTTCCGGATGATAACTTTAGTATTTGTTTTTCGATTAGCTTCAAACTTGTTAGTCTTTTTCTCAAATGACCGTAACATATATATATATGCCAGTATAAATTTCTCGCACTCTAAAAAAATTGCAAATGTGTTAAAATGGTACAATTTGAACAGTTCACGGGCATATGATGCAATGCCCAGCGGTGCTCTTGTTTCTTATGATGAAGATCTTGCTTTACATTGGATAGTTCAAAATCTGTTACTGACTTCAGGCCTTGTTATTCAGTGCCTGGGGTCTTGTTTCCGGTTTTCATTCTGATGTTGTTTATATTGACAACGCTCTATTTATATATGTAGTTTCCTATTTATTAATCATGGTAGGACTATTATAAGATACATTATATATTCTGGTAGTGTAGCATTTAATTTTTAGATAATAAACATTTTTTTGTCCACACTTAGGCTCTATTGGGATATATTTGGGCTCATCGTTCCCTTTGGGGACTTGGACTTCTGTCAAAATTTTTTTGAAAAATATTTTTTGGGAAAATTATTTTTCGATTTATAGTTTTGAATGTTATTTATTATGTATCTTTTTCGTATATTTTTTGTGAGTTGGTGCGAGTACAGTCGACTTTAATTTGATACAAAATGAAAGCTTATTGCTCAAAATGCAAGGCAAGTAAGTCTTCCTCTGATTTAAATGATGGTTGCCTTGCTTGTAGTCAGTGTACTCGCACTAATTCTTGCTCAACATGTGTCGGATGGGATGACAAACGTTGGAGACATGTGTCACGGTTCGTTGTTTGCGGTGAGAGGCCAATGCCGGTCCTCTCGCCACAAAGTCAATCTAGTTGCTCATTTTCTATTTCAGAGGAACAGGAACATGGTGATGTTTACATGACGCCTACAGAGAGTGTGCAGCCATTGTCACATTTAGATGTTCAAACAGAGCTAGCGGCAAAAGTGCTCATGAATATTAGGCAGGGCAAAAAACCACAAACCAGCTAGCTCAACCAGTGAAGTGGTTACTCCGTCTGTGGGTACCGTGACACCGGGCTGTCTGCTGTGGTCGGAAGAAGTGGATTGGGTAGAGCAAGCACTTTAAAATATAAACAGGCTCACCTTGAGATGACAGAGCAGAAGAAGAAGCCGGTAAGTTTAGTGGGAAAGCTTGGCGAGGTCCGAAAGGACGGAGAAAAGAGCTGTCTCAGACACACCGTTCCAGGAGAAGCCAGCGGCCAAGAAACAGAAGACCACTGCTCCTCAGGCCTCCATCATGGACTTACTGTCACAGATTGCACAGCTCATCGCAGCATCCAAGCAAGTGCAGGAGCAGCTTACTGCAGGCTCAGATTCTGAGTAGTTGGATGGTGCTGGGTCGGTCCAGTCAACTGCTCGTTTAGATGCCGCTGACCGGGAGTCTCAGCTGATTCAGTCGGATGGTGAAAGGGATATGGAGGAGGATTACCCTTCCCTTTCAGAACAACACGTGGTTGCGATGGACTTAATTCATCAATACTTCCCTGAGTTCGTTCCAGTGAATCAGAATGCTGCGACTACTCGAAAGAAACCTCTGGCGTCGTTGGACATTGACTTTATCCGAACAAAGGAGGAGGTCCTGTCCTTTCCGATACAGTCTAGACAGGTGTCGCAGGCCTTCGGCCATTTAGACAATGCCATATTCAATCTTTCCAGGGGGAAGAAGAAAGGCGGTTTCTTGTCGTCATCTTCCGTACGTTTACCGTTTCTTGGACCACGTTCATTTAAAATGGTCGGGGAAGATGTCCAGAGAGTTCCTTTGCATTTGGATGAGCAGGCTGAGGACTTAGACATGTCCTTACCTCCGTCATTCACTATTCGCTCGGACACAATTGAGACAGCAGATCACCTTACAAGAGCTATGGCACAACGTTTCAACGGAAAGGAATTTGAGGACGTTCGTACCTCTTTAAGAGTTTTTTCCAGGACTGTTATGTTTACCACGTATAACTCGCCTTAACACTGGCTAATTAGGAGTTAATCAGACGTGATGGAGCCCTTGTGTCATCATCTTTAATAGCTGACAAGGTGAAAAACTCTCTATGGGTTGCTTTGGTATCTGGTCATAAAATTTTTTACCATAAGCTTTCCCTGGTCTAGGACCAAGCTACAAAGAAAGCGTCAAACACTCTGCTCTTTAAGTCGGCGTCTAATCGACCCGCAGCAGCAGAAAAGAGTAAAGGAGGAGGTCCTGGGCAAAAATCGTCTAAAAGGGACTCCTCGAGAAGGTATAGGAAATCCTCTTACACTTACTCAAGGGATCATCAATATAGTGACCCGGGAAGGTGGCGTAGGTCTGGCTGAGACAACCGGTCAGATGCCCCTAAGCAGGCAGGTCAAGGCTCTTTGCGAGGGGGACGTGGTTTCTCCTTCTGTATTCCGCACAGGTCCTACAGGCGATGGTCAGGACCTCCATTACTTTCCAGTTGGCGGAAGGTTATTAAGATTCGCGACAAACTGGATAACTATTACGGAAGACCTGTGGGTGAAAAGTGTGGTTTCAGATGGCTTATGGCTATATTTCCGAGCAAAACCACCACTAACACAATGTCTGCGATGGACAAAATTTCCATACAATCCTTGCAAAAGAAAGTCTCTCCTATTGGAGGTAAAGTCTCTCTTGGCAAAGGAAGCAATAGAGGTCGTTGAGAACCAAGATTCTCTAGGTTTGTACAGTCACCTGTTCCTCGTACCAAAGATAGACAGCTCGTTCCGGCCGGTAATAGACTTGAGCTGGATAGACAAACTAATCGTAGCTCAAAAGTTCTATATGGAGACCATTTGGTCGGTAAGGGCGAGTATTCGAGTGAATGACTATGCAGCAAGCATAGATCTAAAGGATGTGTACTTTCATGTCCTGGTACATCCGGCATTCAGAAAGTACCTACGTTTCGCCATTCAAGGGATAGTATATCAGTTCCGAGCAATGTGCTTTGGTCTGAATCTCGCATCCTGGGCATTCACTCGAATAATGAACTTGGTAATGTCTCCCTTCCAAGCTCATTCGTCTGCGGTAATGTTGGCTTACTTGGACAACATTCTTCAGAGATATGGCAAGAAAACTACTCTTCAGAACAATGTTCAGAGTCTGCTTCTTTTGCTCCGACGTCTTGACTTCATCGTAAACGAGAAGTAGTCGGATCTAGCTCTGTCCAAGCCATTCATTCATTTGGGAATGAGCTTCGAGACTCACAACAATCTGGTTTGTCTGCCGTTACCCAGAGTGAAATTAGTCGGTTGTTATGCTCGCTTTTGTCTACACTCAGATGCATTAACAGTGAGGGAAATTATGGGACTGATGGGGTTGTGCGAAGCGGCTGCGAATCTTATTCCGATGGGTCGCTTGTGCACACATCCCTTCCAGATATTCTTTACCCAGAACTGGAGTGTGAAGACGCATTTGCTCCAAACCAGTTTTGTTTTAACGGACCTGGTAAAACAAAAGGTCCAGATTTGGGCAGATATTCAGTGGTTAACTCAGGGAGTTCCACTGCAGCTGCCGGATCTGGCTTTCACGATTATGATGGATGCGAGTCAAACAGGTTGGGGTGCAACCCTGAGCCCGACAGACTCAAAGTGCCAGGGTCTTTGGAACCCTTGGTTCCTAGAGAAACACATAAACATCAAAGAAACAATGTCAATATGGTTAGCGCTACACCAGTGGATTCACATTATAGTGGACGCGCATGTTCAGATATTGTCGGACAACTCGACAGTAGTGGTGTACATCAAAAAATTCTTCTGTATGTCTTGAAGCATCATGTTCATCTATCAGTCCGTCACATACCGGGTCGTCTGAACATATTAGCAAACTTGCTATCTCGGAAAGGTCACCTGTTTCCATCAGAGTGAACTCTCAAGCGAGTATTCAGACAGCTTTGCTACCAGTGGGATCGACCTATGACAGATTGGTTTGCAACACACCTCAACAATCAGTTGCAGACTTAGTGTTGCCACGCCCAGATCATTGAGTGTATGCAGTCGATGCTCTCTCAAATTCATGGGACGGAATGATAGGATACGTGTATCCTCCAACTCCATTGATTCAGCAGATCTTGTTAAAGATCAAACAGTCTCGCTGCAAGATTCTGTTAGTAGCATCTCTGTCGTCACAGAAACCATGCATCAATCTTCTCAGGTGTCTAATATGGGGCGTTCCCTGGAAGCTTCCTCCATGAGAGGACCTTCTTTATCAGGGGAAGTCACACACACTGCATCACAACCCGGAAGGTCTCAACCTTCACGTATTTCCATTGTGCGGTCCTTCTTGCACGGCAAGCATTTTACAGGACGAGCAGTGGATGCAATTTCTAACTGAAGGAGGTCCTCCTCTTCACTGAATTACGCAGCAAAGTGGAAGGTTTTCTTCCGTTGGTGTAAGGATCAGTCGATAGACATCTATGATCCATCCATACCGGATATTGCCAATTTTCTGGTCTACCTGTTTGACGTTCTCAAACTGCAGCCTGTCATTATTAAGGGCTATAGGTCTATGTTATCAGACACTTACGCTCATCATGATAACTTGGCAATTGGATCTAATGCTTCATTATCCAAACTAGTTAGAAATTTCTCTATAAATAGACCTAGAACCCTCAGATTAATTCCTAAGTGGAATTTAGCCTGGGTTCTGTTGAAGCTTAAAGAAGCTCCATTTGAGCCGTTCGACGTTGTAGAGTTCAAATTCTTGACCTATAAAACAGCATTTCTCTTAGCCTTTGTTTCCGCTAGAAGAGTTAGTGAACTCCATGCTTTATCTGTTGACGAATCTCACTGACATAGTGTTGGAAATACCATCACTTTAACTACTGAAGTGGGATTTTTGGCTAAGAATCAGGCTCCAGATAAATGGCCTGAGCCTATTATCATAAAGGCTCTGCCTTCTACGGACAATCATAGATCTTTGCTGTGTCCAGTCAGGGCTATGCGCATATATAAACGCCAATCAGAGTTTATTAGAAAAGGAAGAAAACGCTTCTTTTTATCATTGATTCCTAACAGAAGAGCTATTTCTGTTCATTCAGTTGCTAGATGGATTCAGTTGGCAATACGCATTGCCTATGAAAGTCTATCTTCGGTTCAGCATTCTGTAAATAAGATATCATCGCATGAAGTTAGAGCGCTGTCCACTTCTTGGGCTTATTCTAACAGTATAGCCATCACTGATCTCTTGAAAGCTGCGTACTGGACACAGCCTTCTACATTTACCAAGTTTTACCTTAGAAATATAGAGTCCACCTCCAGTGACCTTAGTTCAGGTCCTCTATCTGTTGCTCAGAATGTCGTCCACTAAATGATTACATCTATAGTTATTTAGGCAACCCATTCCAGCAATGATGCTGTTCCGCTGCCTTCTTTGTTCTGTGGTCATGTACCTCATAACAAGGGGAAGGGGGGGATGGTTTTTCCCTTATTATCATCCGGCTTTATAGTGAAAAGCAAGGGAAGACCTCCTCCGGTGTCAGTAGTCCTGAGTCGGTGCTGGGATGGTTTTATTGTGTAGCTCGGTGTGAAGCGAATTAATGTGTCTGATTTATGTATTGTTTTTAAAGTGTAGCTCACTGTGAAGCATTTGTATATGTCAAATGGGTGTTAATATACAATCCTCGGACACTTTGAAATGAGAATAAAATGTCTCATTCTCTGGACTATCTTTATATATTGGCTTCCCTTCACCGAATTAGCTGAATGGGTTATGCTGGCATTAAATGGAGAATTATATCTTATGTAACGCTCAGTTACATTGTTGGTGTTATGTCTTTCTCGTAAATGAGAAAGACATATATAATTCCTTTCTTTCCTGTTCTCCTGTAGGAGCTATCCTTTGAGAAGTGATTGATTAATTGGATTTTCCTTTATGTCCTAGATCCTCCAGCCTTTTTACGATTCAGCTAAGTCTGGGCCATTGGTTGTTGTATAAAAATATTATAAATTCAAAGTAATTTGTATATTTTTTATACTTACCATTGGCCCAGACGTGGGTGGCCCTCCCACGAGTGGGCACTCATACCTCCCGGCTGATTATAACATTTAGCAGGCATTGTAGAAAGAATGATGGTTGGCACCAATTTTGGTGTCTTCCTAAATACTGCGCATGCGCTGTTCACAAAAGTATGGTGGACCACATAGGACATAATTTTTTTGGTTTTGCATGCAAATTTTGGGGATGGGGGGGGGGGGGGAGGGGTGAGCAAAATTTGTGTTTGGCCCTGGATATATTTGAGTTAGCACCAGCTAAGTCTGGGCCATTAGTAAGTATACAAAATATACAAATTACTTTGAATTTATAATTTTCCGGGGTGGATAATAAAAATACTCACAAAATCTTTGTAGAGAGCGTTTGTTTTATTTATTCCATCCCTCTCAAAAACAGATAAAGCTTGAAGCCAAGTTCATCAACATTTCCATCGACACTGTCATTGTGAACTTTGGACTTATGAATATTAATAAGCTGTTCAATGGCGACGAAAATGTGGGTTGGACGTCCCTGTCACTTTTCATCCCAGTTTTAAAACAATGACAACCAGAAATCTAAAACTTAACTATATTTTTATACTGTACCAATGACCCAGACTTAGCTGGTGCTAACTCTAAAATAGTTAGGGCCAAACTCAAATTTTACCCCCCAGTCCCCAAAATTTGCATCTAAAACTGAAAATTACATGTCCCATATGGTCCTCCATACTTTTACTCCACTGCGCATGCGCAGTGTCAAGAAGGTCTCGAAATTGCCGCCAAAAGTCATTCTTTGTTTGGCCCTCAATACAGTTACACTTCACTGTTATTTGTGCTTGTAAATCTCGGTTTTAAAGATGCCAGACGCATAATTATGAGAGAAATGGTGGATATATGGTGGAAATAGAAGGTGGAGAGGAAAAACAGTGGAAACAAATGTTCAGGGATGTAACTTATAATTATTTTACGAAATTATTCATGTTACCTATTTTTGAGGCATGACCTTGTTGTGGTCATTCTTGCTATCAATGTTCCATTGTTTAATCAGTGTTTCCTCTCTCCCTTTCCTTTATTCCCCCCTAGCCATTCTCCCATGCTTTTGGCTTATTTTTTGTAATGTTTATTACTAAAATTTCTTGGGAGTTTTGGCTTGGTAACAGAATTATTTTCTGTTTTTTCCCCATGTTTACGTCCTCACCCTAGGGGTGTTTAGGCATTTTGGTCTGCATCTACCATCTGATGTTCTACTGTTTCTTCTCTGAAAGCCTCTGTTTTGCATCAGATAGTGTTTAAATTGGTAACTGATTTTGGGCTATGTTTGTTTCAGTGCCTGGAGTCATGTTTCCGGTTTGTTGACACTTTTGCTTATGTTGACAGCTGTTACTTCTGACAGTGATTACTTGTCTTCTGCTTAATTTAGTTCATAGCAAGATACATTAATGTTGTCCGTAAGTGTTACATTAATTTTTCAAAATGGTTAAAAAATTTTGTCCACACTTAGGCTTTTTTGGGATCCTTTGGGCTCAAGGTTCCCATTGGGAACTTGGGATCTTCTGAAAAATTTTTCAAAATTTTTTTTTTTTGAAAATTATTTTCTTTTGAATTGTTATAATGAATTATAATATATTATGTATATTTATTTCAAGGGTTAGTGCGAGTAATATGATGGTGTATATTTTTTCTGGTTGGAAAAAATATTCTTCATTCGTAATGCGAGGATATCTTCCTCTAATTCACAAGTTCATTGTGTTTCTTATAGTCAATGTAGTCGCATTAATTCTTGCTCTGTGTGTGTTGATTGATATGACAACATTGGAGACGTGTGTCACGGTATTTTATTAGCGGTGAGGGGTCCATTACGGTCCTCTCTCCGTAGGGTCACTATATATTATCAGTTTCTTTTTCAGAATTCAGAGTGATGTTTCTGTGATGTCTTCAATAAGTGTTTCTCCATCGTTGCAATATTAGGGCTAGCGGGAAGTGCTCAAGGTATTACGACAATTGCTGGGAGTTCGCTGGTTCGATCGAAGGCATTGTCGCCCGGTGTCGCGTCCATTCACCAGGAAAGAATGGTTCAGCACCCGGGTTAGTCCGTTGCGGTCCAGGGAAGCAGATTGGGTGATGCGAGCACTATAAAACTTCAGATGTGCACACCCAGCAACGACAGATCCGAGGATAGTATGGAGGAAGCCTGTCAGTCCGGTAGCTAGCTCATCCAGGTCCCTCGGACTTCGAGCGAGAGAGGCCCCCTCTCTCTTGCATCAACATCTGCGCTGCGATGTTGTTGTATGTTGTTCGCTTAGTCGGAGCTTACGTCCACTCCTCCTGCTCAGGATGCTCCGTCGAATGACAGTCTGACGCGGCTGTTATATTGGCTTCCTCATCCTCGTCAACACACACGACTGCACCTTGGCTATGTGACCACAGATTTCCAGGGGACGTTCGCATATTATATAAATGCAGGATTGAACGTCCCTGGTGCTCCTGCTTCGCTGACCAAGGAATACACGTCGACCAGGTCACTCCATCTGCTAGCCAAGGATACGAGACCTTTCCAGTTGGGACGTTCGCATATTATATAAATGCAGGAATGAATGTCCCGGGAGCTTCCAGCGGATATTTCACGTAGTACCGCAGCTCCACAGGTCTCATAGGGTAACATGAACTAGGTATTGTTACCGATGTCTTCGAAAGTGTGCTTCCGTTGTCACAGTCAAATGAAGAGCTAGAGGTAAAGTGATCATGCAGATACGACAGTTGCCTAAGAGGTCCCAAGTAGGATTGACGGCGTTGGCGTTCACTAGCTCGCCCGGTGTCGCGACCATTCACCGAATGGCTCAGCACCTGGGTTCGTATGTTGCGGTCCAGGAATGAGATTTGGTGATGCGAGCACTATAAAATACAATATGCTGACCCAGTGACGACAGATACGAGGATGGTATGGAGGAAGCCTATTAGTCCGGTTCCTAGCTCGTCCAGGTCCATCCGGGCTGCGAGCGAGACAGTTTCCTCTCTCGTATTACAACATCTGGGCCCAAATGTTGTGGTACAAAACGTTGCTCAGTCGGAGCATACGTCCACCGCTCGGGACGCTCCGTTATATAAACAGTCTGGAGAGACTGCTCTTTCGGCTTCCTCATCCTCACGGCAGCACACGCGACCACACCTTGGCTACGTGACCTGTGATATTCAACCAACATTGCCGACCAGGGATTCTACGCGTGACCAGGTCACGCCATCCGGTAGCCAAGGATACGAGGCCTTCATACTCCGTACGTTCACATATCAGAAGTATGCAGGAGTGAATGTCCAAGGAGTTTCCAGCTGCTAAATCCTATAAGACCGCAGCTCCACAGGCCTCTGTTACGGACATGGTATCATAGATAGCACAAATTATCGCAGCATCCCAGCAACCGACAGTAACTCTGTCGGATCAGGAATTATCCTAGGAAGCTGGGTTGGTACGTTCTGCTGCAGGTTCAGGCATGGACGACCAAGAATTACAAGTGGTCCGACAGGATGGCGAAAGGGATACGGATGAGTTGTATTTTCCCTTTTTGGAACAACATAATTGCCGCAGAGTGCATCCGGCATTATCATCTGACATTGTTTCTCCGGACCAAAATGCTGCGTTGCCGGATAAGAGACTGATAGCGCCACTGGACACAGAATTCTTAATCGGTTTAGGGACATCATCCCTCAGTTTCCGACATAGTCCAGATATGCCTCACGGACATTTGATCTGTTGAATGACGCTATATTTATTTAACTAGCTACCTAAATGGGTAGGTCACGTTTCTTATCCTCAATATGCTCTACATCTGCCTTTCATTAATTCAACAAATATTTTGAAACTGCAGGACAGAGCATTCTGAGAGTTCTCTGCACCTAGATGACCAGGTCAGCACCTAGTATTGTTTTTTACTGTCGTCTATGTCAATTCCAACCACGATGTTGGAAATAACAATATCGTCTAGCAGGGTCAGCTTAGACGCATCATTGTACACAGATCACCTTACCAGAATGTTATCATTATATCTCAAAGGAAAAAGAATTCTAGGATGCACAATCTCCTTAAGAGTTCTATCAAGGGCCTCACGTAAAACTCCGTCCTTTAGTGGCAGTATGGAGTTGGTTAGACGTGACGCGGCCCTGGATACATCCACGCGTGTAGATAGTAAGGTGAAAAACTCTCAGAGTTGCTCCGGTCTCCGGAGAGTTTTCTTCAACGGCAAGCTTTCCGCAGTCTATGATCAGTTAACTAAGAAAGCTTTAGACTCTCTGCTATTAAAATTTGCATCTATATAGTCAGATTCAGCAGAGAAGAGTAGGACAGGCACTTCTGGGACGAATACGTCCAAGGGAAGTGCCTATAGAGGTTCCTATGCGTCCTCTAGGTCTTATTCTAGAGACCATCAGGGTAGCGACTCATATAGGGGCCGTAATTCCGGTCAGACATCCCTAGGTCGAGGGGGCGAGGTGCAGACCGTGGAGGACATGGCGTCTCCTTCCGCAAGCCTCGCAGGACCAGGAGGTAATGGTTTTAACCTCTATCGTGTACTAGTGAGCGGAAGACTGTCGAGTTTCTCAATTATTTGGGAATAGATTACGGACGTCCCTTGGATTCAAGGGGTGATTTCGGAAGGACTAAATTGTTCCTCAAACGAAATCCTCTGTTAACTCAGAGTCCAAGATGGACTCAGCATCCACCAAGTCAGTAGGATAAGAGGCTCGCTTCCATCAGAAGTCTAGTCTCTTCTGGAATGATCGCGATGGAGATTGTAGAAATCCAGGAATTTCCAGGTTTCTACAACCATCCTTTTCTGGTTCCAAAAACCAGACAGCTCGTTCCGTTCACTCATTATTCGGAACTGGATAAACAAGCTGATCGTGGCTCCAAGTTTATATATGGAGTCCACTCAATCGGTCAGAGCGAGTATTCGGGTGTATGATTATGCTACATGCATAGATCTCAAGATGCGTACTTTCACGTCATGGTACATCAGGCGTCAGAAAGTATCTTTGCTTCCTTATCATAGGAGTCGTATATCAGTTCCGAGCAATATGCTTCGGTCTGAATCTAGCCCCCTGGGCCTTCACTCGAATAATGGACTCGGTAATGACTCATTTCCGAGCTTATTCATCTGCGATAACGTCGGCCTACCTGGACGACATTCGTACAGGTACGGCAATGAGTTAACACTTCAGAACTGTGTGCAGAATCTGCTTCTATTGCTCCGACGTCTCGGTTCTTAAGTAAACGAGAAGTCGGATCTGGTATCATCCAAGTCATTCGCCCACCTGGGGATGAGCTTCGTAACGCACAACTTTTTCGTTCATCTGCCGTTACCCAGAACGAAATTATTCAGTTGTTATGCTCACTGTTGTCTTCGCTCAGACAAAGTCTCAGCGAGAGATCTTATGAGACCGATATGTTTAGGAGGAACTGCCGCGATTTTATTCTGATGGGGCGGTTACGCATCGGTCCTCTCCAAATTTCTTTAATTCAGAATTGGAGGGTGGAGATTCTTTCGCTCGATACGGACATCTTCTTGTCAAATCAAGTGAATAAGAGATTCAGACTTGGCCAAGTTTTCTGGGCTTAAATCATGTATTTCCACTGCAATTTCCGGATCCGAGTTTTACAGTCTTGACGGATGCCAGTAAAACAGGTTGGGTCATTTCATTGAGCCCAACGGATTGAAGTGCCAGGGTCTTTTGATTCCATAGTTCCTTATCAAGTATGATGTCATTTTGGCTTGCGCGTTATTGGATAATGTAATTCAGAATGTTCATATGCTAATTCTGTCCGACAAATCGACGGTATTAGCGTATTTTCGGAAATTATGGAGACACTCATTCCATCCTGTTATTCATGTTAATGGAATGAATCTTTCGGTTGCTACTAGAACATCAAGTTCTCCTTCTGGGTCATCTGAACGTATTAGCGGACTCCCTTCGCGGAGGGGGCGTTTGTTGCCGCCAGAATCGGCTTTCAACAAACACATTACGTGTACACTCCATATAAAAAAATTATTCCAATATCGACTGAGTGTGTTATGTATGATTATATAACAGCAGGTATTTACTCATTAATCAGTGTTGATTGGGAAAACACCTCGCAATTTACATAATAAGTTTTCTTCACAAAATCCTTTTTCTGTGCCTGAAATATTTTTGGAGAGAATTTTCTGGATCAAAAGAATCCTTTAAATGTGAAAATCGGTCCAATAATTCACGTTTTGTGTTCTAATAAATCTTTAAAAAAATGTGAATTTTGACGATCCAGTGAAGCAGTGTGGCTCTTCCATCTATTGGATTTACATGATATAAAATAGTCTGAACTCGCTTAATCGAGGTCATTGTTGTTGAAAAAAACATTCTGATTCTCAACCGAAATGGACGGGTACAGATAACTACACATTTTTCGTTTTGAACATACTGGCAATTTATCTGCTTTTCGCCCGGGATATAACATGATAATTCGCCCAAATGTTAAATTAAAACACATTTTTTATTCTATCTGACAGCCGCTATGGAACCCCAGACACGGGGAGATTATCTTCAAAACACGGATCAGATCCAATTTGGGTAAACCCGATCCGTGCTTCTCTCATCTTTTTCCTGGAGCTACTTCAAAACACGGTATCATAATTCAACTCGGGACCATTCCGATCGATGAAGTGTGTCCCCACGGGAACGAAATGACGCCACCCAGGAATACATTACTTGAGTTTATGGTCATGAGAACAACGTCGTGACATCTTATTCAACCCGGGGAATCGGTCATATCAGCGGTGACTGATATTGGTGATAAAACGAGTTTTGGCTCCCATTCTTTTTTTTGGAGGTGGAGGGGGCTGATTTTGAAAAGATTAGAGCCAAAACGCATGCTCTATTCAATTCGGCGAAACTCAAACCGTTCTCACCCTAACTCGGTGGTAGTGTTGCGGCATCATACTATGATGTGGATAATGAAACAGTCCACAAATATTAGCAACAAATAATAAAAAATAAATAAAGCTTGATGAGACGCGTGTTCATAGCTAATATTATTGGACTACTTGATCAAGACATCGTGTTAAGCACTAAATATCCAAAGTTTCAACTAATGAAATCTCTTATTTGTAGCTAATATTATTGGACTCGAGACCGCACAAGCATTAAATTTCAGGAGATTTTAAAAATGTTTCCTGTGAATATTTTTATATTTGGGGGATGTGATATGATGAAACATAGCAAGTGTTTCGTTTCTTTTAACATTTTCTTGGGGATTAACAACAAACAAAGGATTTAATTTAACACGCCACTGAACAGAAGTAACTAATTGAGCATAATTGTATACTGGTATGTCATATGTTCAACACCTTTTCTAAGGCTAATTTACTTATTAATCTGTCAAAGGGCCGAAACATTTGAAGCATCTATTGAAAAGAAACCCATGCTAGCTGGGGAGAATTATTATTACCAAAACACCAACATACAGACGACAGCGTCTGGCCAAAATGTTATCAGTCTACCCAGTTTCCAGCCACGAAATTAAACACACTATTTCCAAGAAAAAACGTACCAAATGCTAGGAAGATAAATCCGGTGATCCAATAGTCTCAACCCGCCTACAGGACCAGGTGGAACTTGCAAGATAAATTCTTTAATAACAACTAAAAATTTGAATTTTTTTGTCTCAAAACAGAGCTTGGGACCCATCAATGGAAAGACTCAAAATCCACTAGCTCGTTCCAATGAAGGGTCATAAGCTATGTTTTTGAAACAAAAACTTAAACATAATAAAATTTGAATGCAGATTTTTGTATAGCCTGAATGCTGGCCAAATTCGGCCATTGGCGTTGTGAATTTAGTGAATTTCCATATTTTGTTTCAGTCACATAGTTTATGGTCCCTCATTGGAATGCTCCCCTCCCCCGTTAATGAGGACCACAAGCTGTAAAAAAAAGGAAAATATATAAAAATTTTAAGGGAGAATTTTTCCAGGCGCGGCGGATCAGATTTAAAAGTGGAGAGATTATACTGTCGATCGTTGACTCACGGAAGGCATGAATACGCCATGGTTACGGGGGGGGGGGGGGGGGGGGGGGGGGCAGAGACAGAGAGAGAGAGAGTTTGTGTGTGTGTGTGTGTGTGTGTTATGGACGTGGGAAGCAAATGTGGGCAAAATCTACGTTTAAGGGGCAAATACCTACCCCTCCCCCGGCCCCCAGTGACGCCACCAATTTTTCATGCCTTTTTCAGATATTGGAAGTTGACAAGAAAATCCCATTGTGGGTGCCTTCCACTTCCTAAACTGCACTATAAATTTGTTTACCGTAGGCCATGATTCGTATGTCTCTTGCTTCTAAAATTTCATGATTCCGAAGACTGAACTTAATTTGAAAAATCCACCCGAGTTGTTACGAAAATGACCAGAAGGAGTAGATGGATTTATTTATTAATTCTGTTTCATTCTCAATTTAGTTCGTCAAAAATAATTACTGAGGTAAACGTGAAGCAGCTTATCTGCAATGATATTAAATCATATGCCGAGTTAGTAATGATCCCGAGTCTGAAAAATAGGGGCCGCACTTCGTAAAGACAGGATGTATCGCCGAGACTGTCACATTATTGTTCTAAAAAACATAGCAACGCACAGAATTTGTTTTATTTTAAAATACTTCCTCTATTTGGTAATTTTATTTAAAAATGTCTCGATGAAATGTTTCGAGAATGAAGGTGGACAAGATCATATTCGATGGCGATAAACTTACCTTTAATTATACAGGGGGGGAATCCAAATGACATATCGGCAAAACATTTTATTTTAATACGGAAACAAGTTAAATATCTCGAAAAATATTGGGCGAATTGTTTAAATGCGGACATTATTCCGGGGTACAATGATCTGGAAAAGACAGATATAACATTTTTATGTCATTATTTTATGAAATGCAGGTTTTAGAAATTCACTGACTGAAGACCAATATTGCTAATCAGGTTCAGACTCTGGAAGAAATTTCTCGTCCAGCACTAATTGATTATGTAATGCTTCTCTCCTAACCGCACTTGGGTACCCCACTTTTCTACACAAAAAGTGGGGTACGCGAAGTGCGGTTTTATATGGAGTGTACACGTAATGAGTTTTCAATCAGATTGCTACCAAGGCGAGCGGCCAATGATCGACTTATTCGCAATGCATCTCAACAATCAGTTGCAGACATATGTGTCATTATGTTTGGATCTTCGAGCATTTGTAGTAAATGCTCTATCGATCTTGTTAGACAGAATAATAAGATATGCGTATCTTCCAGCGCTGTTGATTCAGCAGATTTTGCTCTAGTGTAATTATTTCAATGCAAATTCTGTTGGTAGCTTCTCTAGCTCCACAAAAACTGTGGACTAATTTACTCAGGTGTCTGTTGTGGGACATGCCGTGGAAGCTTCCTCCACATTTCGGTCCATTTTATGGTCAAATGGATTCAATCCACAGTCAGTTCTGCTTATGATTATACCTTCATTCAGCAGTCTGTGTTTTAGTTTTAAGCTCATGAAGTAAGAGTTCTTCTACTTCATGGGCTTAAGCTATTAATATTGTTATTACAGATTTAATGAGGGCTGCATATTGGTGTTAGCCCTCTATTTTCACGATTTTGTATCTGAGAATATTGAGTCCTTTTCTGCAGATCTACATTGTTTAGGTCCGCTATTTTTTACTCAGAATGTCGTCTACTAAACAGTGGCAACTATGTGTGTATAGGCTTTTGGTTCCGGCAGTGACTCTGTCCTGCTGCCCTCTTTGCTCTGGAGTATTTGATCCAGGGCAAGGGGAAGGAAGGTGGGGGGGGCTGTTCCCTTAGGTCACCTGCTTTATAGTGTAAAGCAAGGGAATACCTCCCTTGGACTTAGTAATTCCGTGTCGGTTCCGAGATGATTTTAGGGTTAAGCCTATGTTTACTCATCTGTGTAATATTTTTTAAGTGTTGATTGGTGTGAAGCATTCGTATATATCACGTGATTAATTGAGCGTTAAAATACAATCCTCGAACACTTTTAAATGAGGATATAGAGTCTCATTTCTCTAGACTCCCGTATTTATTGGCTTTCCTTAAAAAATATTAGTATAAAGCGTTATACTAGATGTTTATAAAGATCATTGATGTTATTGTGCTCAATTACAGAATAGTATTGTGTCTTTCTGTTTTGTTACAAATAAGAAAGATACATGTAAGACTATCTCTCCTTTTCTCCTTAAGGGGATAAGTCTGTTATAGGTAATTGAGTCTATTGGATTTTCCTTATGTCCTAGGCCCTCCAACCTTTTTACTATTCAGCTAAGTCAGGATCATTGGTACAGTATAAAAATGTTAAAAAATTTATAGTAATTTATATATTTTTTATACTTACCAATGACCCAGACGGGGATGGCCCTCCCATGAGTTGGGAACTCATACCTCCCCGCTGAGTACATAACGCTTACCAGGCACTGGTTGTAAGAATGACTTTTGGCGGCAATTTCGAGACTTCCTTGACACTGGCATGCGCAGTGGAGTAAAAGTATGGAGGACCATATAGGACATGTAATTTTCGGTTTTAGATGCAAATTTTGGGGATTGGGGGGTAAAATTTGCGTTTGGCCCTAAATATTTTAGAGTTAGCACCAGCTAAGTCTGGGTCATTGGTAAGTATAAAAAATATATAAATTACTATAAATTTTTTAACTTTTTTGTAAATTCAAATATATATTTTTACAGATGTTATCCCAGAAATTAATAATGAATTCAAATAAATCTAAAAGATCATTAAGTGTACAGTGCATTAAAAATCTGAGTAATGTTAATCAAAGGTAATTAAGATCAGTCAGCCTATAAATAGATTCTGTCAATCATTGACTGCAATAGAACTTTTTCAGTCTCCATGGTAATAAACAAGCTGGCTGTCCGTGTCGAGTGAGGAAATGTTACTTATTTATACCAGAGAGAAAACTGGGATTGTTGAGGGTGTTATAACATAACACAAACCAGCAGTTTGCATTAATTTATCTTCTTTTATTATGGTAATTAAAATAACTTTGTACATTATCAAATATAGACTTTAGAAACATGACAGGTATATACAAGTTGAAGGACAATAAAAATTAACTTCAACAGCATAAGTTATAACTAGACAGGCATAACTTGTAGAATAAATCGAGTTCTCAAATTTAAAAAAAAAAAAATGCAGAACTATGGTCTGATTTGTTGACAAACTGGGTAACTTGACTAGTGTTTGATCAATCTATGGCAAAATTGAAAACTAAGGAAAACATGCAAAACAAAATGTGTTGCAGACTAAATTCGAAATTAAATTTCGAGCAAAATAGAAATCTGGGGGAAAATATCGATCGGCTGAGAGATGTGACATCATTCATATTCAGACGTATTGGGCCATTGCGTGGGTGTTATAGTCAATGACTGTCTGACACGTTACGTGACTTACTTGTTGAGCATTAATATTCATATTATAGTTGGGGAGATTAAGAAAGTGCAAGTGAGAAATATTATAAAATGAGTGCTGGGAGATTAGAAGGGACAGTGGGGTTGGGATGACACGTGTGGGATGGGGGGAATGAAGGCCTCCTCAGTAGAGGGGAGCAGTCAATTAACGTCTTGTGACGGAATTAAAACTTCTATTCTTCGAGTAGGCTTCAGAATTAAACTTACAAGCTTTTGGCGAGTAAGTTTAATTCTGAAACCTACGAGGATAAACATTCTGAATGCAGACAGCAACGTATTCACTCCACTGAAAAAAGAGCTGGGCCTGTAACATTGGAACAGTAATGCTAAAAATGAATACAGTTCGCAAATATTTTCCCTTGAATTTGATGAATTGGTCATTTCGCATTTTAGTCTGGACATTTCGGCCTCAAACAAGACAACAAGGGAGTAGCCAGGGAGGGTCATAGAGGTATTCATTATGTTAAATCGAATCAACTGTCATATCGTCGTGTGAGAACCATAAGGTTCTATCTTCCTCTGGAAGATAGAACCTTATGGTTCTCACACGACGATATGTGTGGACAACCTATTTTTTGATGGTGGCTGTCCAGTAGCCTGGTGCAAACTCTGCAGAGTACAATGACATTATGGACAGATTTGAAAACACACACCAAGTGTAAATTGCACCCAAATATTAAATCAAGCTCAGTGTGAAACTGGGAAAAAATATATTTAAAAAAAGGTTATTAAAGAGACTCTGAACTAAAATAAGAAACTGCGAGAGGAACACGTCATAATTAACCTATGCTGTCCACCATATCATTCAACGCATTCAGAACAAATTGGTAACCTTACAATAGAGTCCTGCAAACCAATGTAACAAATTTGTCACAAACTCCCAGTAAAAATCGACTGTGGATAAAGAAGTCACACCTCACAAAGTCTTGAACTTACATGTGAAGATGATTACAATAGTTTGTTCAGTAATTAAATCCTGTGACAATAATCTTTTAATAAGACAGTCACGACAGGGGTATTAGCGACCGGTGTCATAATTGAACTGCAACTTGTTATTGTTTAAAGCTTCTTTTGTTCATCAAAATCTCAACAGCATATTGTTTTGTGCATGTTAAATTCAAATTAATAGTCGAACAGGACCACTTGGCAATGTGAATAACCTAACTCTACATTCGTTTAACAGAGAAATTAGTTTTTACACCTCTCTCTCAGTTTATAATCTTGGGATAAACTTCAGAAAAATTAACAATGGTGGTGGGTAGAGGGCGATGAAAGTCACGGGAGCATGGTAATTTCTTATTTTATTTTTGGGTGGAGGGGAAGGGGGGGATTTCCACATCACTGGTTGTGGCGATTAATTCTTAAGATTTCTGGATAAAATCTTAGGAGCCACCTAGAACCATTGAAAGGTGGCTAGCCCTTTTGCTAATCTATTAAACTTATAAATAATTGTTGATACACACAAACACACATAGTGATTTAGTGGAAATTAAACTAATGATGAGCAACGACTTTGATACGTGAGGTCTACGTTGATCTTAAAGGTTGTGTTTTGACTTTAATTTAAGTTAAAACAATTTCTTTTCTTTTTTTTGGGTGGGGGGTGTTGGGGGTTATAGTTTGAAAATGTAATTATTCGATTCCAGTTAATGAAAGCGAACAGGATGTCAATATATCACAAGCACAGATCCGTACAAATCATAATGAGGGGGCTAAAACCTGGGTGATTAAATTCAAACTTTAATTCGTTGATTTTCTGGCAATCGATAGCTCGCTTTGGCTGAAATAGGTCGTGTTTACGTTGGTATTGAAGGTTGGTGGGAGAGACCTAATTTTTCGGAGGATGGGGGGGGGGGGGGTGGATATTGCCAACAGCCAATAAATAATAGAGATATGCCTAACCTGTTTATTCTTGGACCTTCCCCGGTTTATGTAGGCCTAAATGTGTACCAGCAACAAGCCTCTTTTTTGTTTTTAAAACTTATTTCTATTAAATTTTAACTTGCCATTATACACTTACAGTACCAGTATTCCATTATTTATTTGTGTGAACGTGTCATTTACAACGACGTTTATCAAATTTTCACATGGTGGGCTCAAATTGAAATGAGTGCTGCAGTCGCCTCGATAAAGTTTACCATTCACACGTTCATATTTTCCCCACAGGTTTAATAAAAACAGAGGCGTGAATGAATTTAAATGAATTGCATTGAACACAAACACAACCAATTAATGTTTTTTAAAGATACACATTTGTGCTGCAAATGCAAACCACCGTGGTTCCGCACTTAGATGTACGATTGTTTTTTAGTTTGCAGTGAGCATTGGTGGGATGTCATACACATTTGTGCCGGCACCTCATTGGTTGGTAATAATTGATGGGCACGATTACAGTCATGTCATCAGTGTGTCGAAAACAGAATAGCACTATGCGGATTAAAATGTCATATTATTGACACTTTTTCGACACCTAAGCCAGTCAAATTAATAATTTTCTTATGGTTATGCATTTTCGAAGAAAATAGTTTTCTTTTCATGGATTCAAATCTTGCCTGTTCGACATTTAATTCGCGAGATGTGATTTTTTGTGGTTAATTGGTCTCACTTGGTATTTCCCCAGTGCTATAGATAGTAGCGCAAACCGGGTTCGTCACCCCTTGTTTAGCTCTAGAAATCAAGGGTGATGGAACCAGGTCTTTAATGGACTTTACACATAATGTGACTCACATAAGATTCACTCTTCCTGTAAAATCCCTCCTTTAATTAGCAATTTGTATAATGCCAAATATATGTTATATTGTGAGCTATGGTGCCTTATGCTGTTACTTTTTTGTTGTTCATTTTTGTAACATATAGCATATTCTTTGAATAAATATTGTTTAAACTAAATAAACCTAAGATTCATATCTTTTGAGAACTGTCCTACCCAGGCATTGCATCACATGCAGTTTTGGGGGTATGTACACACACTGTGAAGAAACAGAAACAAAAGGAAGAGGAAGCCTGCACAAAAATAATCCATTCAGACATTAATAATGGCCGCTTACATGAATATTATTTACTGACACAAACATACCACTCACTATATCTATTAACACTTAAAATACAATAGGTCATAAGAAGCATCAAACAATGGAGAGGAAAATGCAGGGTGTTAAGTGCACACACTCCATAAACAGCTGCATTAATTAATATTCATGAACAAAGGAAAAATAAACAGTACAGTGACGAATTGGGGCTATTTTTTTTTTCAGAACAAAAAAGTCAGCACCTAATTGTTTTTCCTCATGTCTGGGCTGTCTCTGTGATGTGATTTAAAATCAAAATAAAATAATGCTGTGCATGTTTGTAAAAAAATGCTTTGTTAAAGATATTGCATTCAGCTGAAGATAAGGTAGCAAGTACAGCAAATGTTATTCAATTGTTAATCACCCAAAATATAACTGTGTTGTCAACTGTTTACGAACACAGCTGCTCAGAATATTGCCCAAGTTGTTTACCCCAAAATTGGATATTCCTACTGATGTATAAGATGCACCCTTAATTTGGAGATTACTTTTTCAGTAAAAAAAGTGTGACTTATACACCGGTTGGATAAACTTGATGTTATACATGTATTGTGGTCATGAAAGGGCCATAACACAGAAAGTAACAAGTGTTCCACAATAAAAAACTGTATTTTTTATGAAAATCGAATAAGATTTGTGTACTTTGAGATTTGGGTGAATCTTTAAGCGAATCGATTTGCAGATTTGCATCGCATTTTTGCCCCTGTATTTGTTAAGTAGTTCTGCAATCTGAACATAATAATCTGTATCAGTGACAGGTACTAATAACTGTATATCGCAGTATTTTCTTCAATACCAATACCGCTATTGAAATTTGAATACTGTGCAGCACTAAACCCTACCATCCTGGTCAGTCCTGCAACAACATCAACAGTCCAGCAACGCCAACAACTGCTACAGTATCTCTATCACAGCCACCTCCTCCAAAGAAGAAAAACAGAAGACATAAGCTCTGCTAATGTCCCCGGCTGTTTCCTCCTTTTTCCATGCACGGACGTGATACAAAAACTCAACACACTTTAACTGTTAAAGAGGGTCAAAAGAGGCTTTCCCCTTACTTCTTGATTTTCCTTTAGTTATAATACCAACAGCTAACACTGAAGAAGTTGGAAACAAGTACCATTAACCTTAAAGCCTCAGATTGATTTTTCTGATAATTGCACACTCTCCCATAAAATGTAACAAGCTGAAGATGCACACAAAATTTTCAGGAACAAAAAAATAATTCAGCACTCTACCAGTTATGGGTTGACAGAGAAAATATGAGAGAAACTTTTTTGCAATAGACTCTATCAGCATTTGCCATGTTGGGTCACATGAGTGTGGGCACACGCGTTACATTTGTTTTCAAAACAATAAACATGCATGGAGTGAAATAGGGAGCCAGTTATGGCAGTTTCTGTTAATCAGTTCAGGTATCACTCATTTGTTCACGTTTACTTCACTAATTCTTATGGCACAGGCATTGACAATACTTTCTAGCAATTCATTTTGAAATCACCAAAGTTAAGCAACGTTGAGCCCGGTTAGTCCTTGGATGGGTGACTGTCTGAGCGATTGATTTGGACTCCTGCGTTGTGTCCTTGGGCAAGGCACTTAACTCCGATTGTCCACATGGAGGCACAGTGATGCCGTGTACTAAGGCGTACTGCATGTTGATGGTGCACATATCTTCAACCAATTTAACCCTGCCTGTGCTGCTGTGCTGAGTTATGATGTTGGGGAGCTGACAGCTGCTCATCGATGCTCAGTGGTTTTATCTGGGTACTCTGGCTTCCTCCACCTATAAAACTGTCAACAACACGGTATGACCTTGACTGTTAAAGTGTCATTAAACCCTAATAAATAAATAAAATAAATGAACTGTAATTAATGTAAATAGGTTGCATAATTTAACTGCATAAAGCCTGTATTATAGTGTGTGTTTATCATCCATACTTTGAAAGGTGAGATATTCAAAAAGATGAAGGATGGCTACTGGTGCTTCCAAAAGTGCACTGACAAACACTGAGGAATTGAGTACAGAATTGTCACTCACACCATCCATTGCATCATATCTGTATTATATGGTTAAATTGTGCTAGGTATCATGCTCCACATCTGACAAAATTTGATGTAATCCTATATTTTTAGCTGCGACAAGCAGCTCTATATGTGGCATTGTTGGTCTGTCTGTCGGTCGGTCTGTCACCAACTAGTTTTTTTTGTCACCAACGAGTTTTAAAACATCATTGGCGTTGCACGAATCCTTGCAGCTTCGGCACTATGACTGTGCGTCTTGTTTTCAGGGAAGCTGCTCTTGCATGCAATATATGTACTACAAATTTGGGTAGAGTCCCTTGGTTTATTTTACTATTGGCTTGGAATGGGGGCATTTTCGATTTGCCGGCTTCTGTTGTTTTCTGTTTTCTAAGTAGGAGTCAGTGATGCATGTTGATTGTTAAAACAACACTTGTTGCGGAAGTTTAAGATGGATTACTGTTATAGCCTTGTTCTAATACGTACAATAAATTATACAAAGAAACTTCATAGATAAAGGTTTCATTAAAATATACAGACATCAGGCTATTAAAAAATCAATACCTTGATTATCATTGGAATTAATTTTGAATTGTGATGAAAGGGAGGATTTTATTTCTTATTATTTATTTTCTGTGGAACAAACGGTGAGCAAAACCAGGTCTGCCGTGTGTGTGTGTGTATGCATGCAATAACTGGCAGTGTGCTAAATTATTCTTGGTCATCAAAATCATTTGTTTTTGCCTTGTTTCAATATTTTTATACTGTACCAATGACCCAGTCATAGCTGGTGCTAACTCTTAAAATATAGGGCCAAACACAAATTTTGCCCCCCAATCCCCAAAATTTGCATCTAAAACCAAAGAAAACATGTCCTGAATGGCCCTCCACACTTCACCTCTACTGCGCATGCGCAGTGTCAAGGACGTTCCGAAATTGGCGCCATTATTCATTCTTAGTTTGGCCCTACATCAGTTAACATCTGACTGATCTTTGTGCTTGTAAATCTCAGTTTAAATGATGCCAGACACATAAATATTAGTGAAATGGTGATTCTAAGGAGGATATAGAAGGAGGAGAGGAAAAATGTGTGACAGAATATTATCAGGGCTGTAACTTAAAATTTTTTAATGAAATTATGTTAAGTTACCTATTTTCGAGGCAGCAGCCATTTTGTTGTCATTCTTGTTATTTAGTTACACTGATTTTTCAGTGTTTTCCTCTCTCCCTTTCCTTTAAGTCCCCTCTTGCTATTCTCCCATGCTTTTGGCATAGTTTCTGTAATTATTATTACTAAAATTTTTTGGGAGTTTTAGCTGAATAACAGAATGAATTCTGTTCTTTTCCCCATGTTTACGTCTTCACCTATGGGTGGTTAGGCGTTGTGTTCTGCATCTACCATCTGATGTTCTGCAGTTTCTTCCCTGGAAGTCTCTGTTTTGCATCAGATAGTGTATTTTTGGTCACTGATTTCGGGCCTGGGTGCCTGGAGTCTTATTTTAGTGTTTTTACACTCATTGTTTACATTTACAACAGCCCTCTGTGTGAGGGGGGGATTTCTTGAAAATAATATCTTGATGTTAATTTAATCGTAACTAGATATATTATTATTGTTCGTAAGTGTTGCATAAATTGTTTAAAATATTTTTAAATTTTTTGTCCACACTTAGGCTTGGGATCCATTGGGGCTCAACGTTACTTTTCAGAAACTTGGGCTGTTCCGAAAAAATATTTTTTCAAAATATTTTGATTTCAATTATTTTTTCTGTGTTAATGGATCATATTATTATTATGTATTTTGATTGTCAGGGGTTGGTGCGAGTACCAGGACTTTGTTTTCTTTTCACATTGAAAGGATTTTGATCAATTGTAATAAGAGGAAGTCTTCCTCTGACTTTTATAATCATTCTATATGTAGTCAGTGTACTCGCATTAACTCCTGTTCTGTATCTGATGATTTTGATGACAACATGGGAAGCGTATGTCATGGTATGTTAGTGGGGAATTGGACATTCCGGTCCTTTCCCCGCAGGGTCACTCTACTTTATCAATTTCTATTTCAGACGATCAAGATTAGGGTGATGTATCTGTGATGTCTTCCAACAGTGTGCCTCCGTCGTCACAATTAATGAAGGGCTAGCGGAAAAGTGCTCATGTAAATACGCCAATTGCCTAAGAGGACCCTAGTAGGTTCGACGGCCTTTGACGTCCGCTAGCTCGCCCGGTGTAGCGTCCATTCATCGAATGGTTCGGCAGCCGGGTTCGTCCGTTGCGGTCTAGAAGGAGTTTTGGGGTGATGCGAGCACTATAAATCAACCAAATGCACACCCAGTGACGGCGGATTAGAGGGAGAACGGAGGAAGCCTTTTAGCTCGGTTCATAGCTCGTTCTGGTCCCTCCGGACGGCGAGCGAGAGAGGCCCCTCTCTCGTACAACAACATCTGGCCCCAGATGTTGTGGTACAAAATGTTTCGCATTCGGAGCATACGTCCGCCGCTCGGGACGCTCCAACATATAGTCAGACCGGAGAGACTGTCAATAAGGGTTCCTCATTCTCATGGTAGCACACACGACCGCTCTTGGCTATGTGACCTCGGATATCCAGTCAGCTTCGCCAATCAGAGAATCATCGGCGACCAGGTCACACCATCCGGTAGCCAGGGACACGAGGCCTGCAGACTCCGGACGTTCGCATAGGAAAGTGTGCGGGAGTCAAAGTACACGAAGCTTCCGGCGGCAATGCATCGTAAGACCGCTACTGCACAGGCCTCGGGGACGGATGTGCTATCCTAATAGCACAGCTTATCGCAGCATCCCAGCAACAACTGAATCTGTCGCATAATGTTTTATCCGACGATGCTGGGTCGGGACGCTCCACAGAAGCGGGTACGGACGTCCGAAAATTTCATCCGGTCCGACGGGATACCGAAAGGGATTTGGAGGATTTCGAGCTTTCCCTTTCGGAACAACATATGCTGTTGTGTATGTCATCTGACTTGATCTTCTTCAGGTTCTTTCGTCGGACCAGAATGCTGCGATGCCGGATAAGAAACTGATAGTGTCGGTGGACTTAGAAATTTTTGGTTCGGTTCAGGGACATCGTCCCTCAGTTCCGACATAGTCCAATAATGTCACACAAACTTTCGAATTATTGAACGACGCTATATATTTATTATTATATGCTTGCTATTACCAAGCATTTCTGGTTTCTTGTTCGCAAAATTACGGAGATGTCTTTCAAAAGTGTGCCTCTGTCGTCATAGTTAATGAAGAGCTAGCGGCAATAAGTGCTCATGGAATATGTCTATCGCTTAAGAGGTCCCTTGTAGGATCGACGGAGTGACATTCGCTAGCTCACCCGATGTAGCGTACATTCATCATATGGTTTGGCTGCTGGGTTCATCCGTTGCGGTCTAGGAAGGAGATTTGGGTGATGCAAGCACTATAATTACTTTAGTACTCACCCAGTGATGGCGGATTGAGGACAGATCGGAGGAAGCCTGTTAGTCTGGTTCCTGGCTTGTCCAGGTCCGTCCGGGCTGTGAGCGAGAGAGGTCCCTCTCTCATCCAACAACATAGGGGACTGCATGTTGTGGTTCAGATATTTTACATTCGGAGCATATGTCCGTCGCTCGGGACGCTCCGTTATATTGACAGTCTGAGAGACTGTCGATAATGCTTCCTCATCCTCACAGCAGTGCACACGACCGCACATTGGCTACGTGACCTCGAGTATCCGATCAGTTTCGTCATTCAGTGATTCCACGGCGAACAGGTCATGCCATCCGGTAGCCAAGGGACACGAGGCCTATACACTCCGTTCGCTCGCATATTAGTAGTATGCACGGGATAACGATCACGGAGCTTCCAGCGGCAATGCATCGTAGGACCGCTTCTCCACAGGCCTCAGTGACGGATGTGCTATCCGAGTTAGCACAGTTTTTTCGCAGCATCCCAGCAATCGACAGTTTCTTGGTCGAATCAGGAATTATCCGACGGCGCTGGGTCGGTGCGGTCCACGGTTGCATCAGGTACGGACGACCGAACGCTTTATAGGGTCCGACAGGATGACGAAAGGGATTCGAAAGATTTCGAGTTTTCCCTTTCGTAGCATCGGAAGCTGCCATACATATCTTCTGCCATTATCTTCCAGTGATTCTTATTTCGGACTACATTGCTGCAATGTTGGATAAGAGACTTATAGCGTCATTGGACTCGGAATTTTGGATCGGTTCAGGGACATTGTCCCTGACTTACCGACACAGTCCAATAATGTCATTAGAACATGTGTATTATTTATCGACGCTATATATATAAGCCTGCTACCAAGCATGATAGTTTAGTTTCTTGTCCGCAATGCTCATTTCTGCCTTTTATCATTTATACGAATAATTTATTTTGGCAGAACAGGGCATACCGAGAGTTCATATGCATCTAGACGGCGTGGTTAAAGACTGGAAATAATCTTTTTCGCCGTCTATGTCTTTTCCAACCACAATGTTGGAAACGACAATGATGTCTAATAGGCTTAACTTAGACGCTTTATCATACGTAATCCACCTTACTGAGGCGTTATCATTACGTCTTCAAGAGATAGAATTCCGGGATATGATCCTCAATGTGATTTCTTTTGAGGGCAGTAGTTTGTTCACGTATAACTCTGCCCTTCAGTGGCTGCTTGGAGTTGGTTAGACATGATGCAGCCCTAGCTACATCCACGCGCGTGGATAGTAAGGTGAAGAACTCTCTCAGAGTCGCTTCGTTCTCGGAGAAGCTTCTCTTCGACGGCAACTTTTCAGCAATCCATGAATTGCTCGATTTACACGTTCTCTTGTCTATCTAGTGTAGCAAGAGATTCAGACTGGGGCAAACATTCGGTGGTTGACTCAGAGAGTGCCACTGCAGTTGCCGGATCCGAGTTTTATAATTATGACGGTTGCCAGTCAAACAAGTTGGGATATAATATTGATCCCAACGGATTCGAAGTGCCAGAGTCTTTGGGTTCCGTAGTCTCTAAGCAAGTACTTATCTTCCACGGAATAATGTTTTTTTAGGCTTGCTTTATGTCATTGAATGAACATTATTCAGAAACGCATGTCCAAATCCTGTCCGTTAATTCGACAGTGGGGGGCGCGATGGCTCAGTTGGTAGAGGTGCAGGCTGCAAGCCGAGAGGTCCTCGGTTCGAATCCCACCTGCGGCAACCGCGTTGTGTCATTGGGCAAGACACTTCACCCCGATTGCCTACATGGGGGCACGATGACGCTGTGTACTGAGGCGTACTGCACGTCGATGGTGTGCATGTCTTCAACCAATCTAACCCTGCCTGTGCTGCGGTGCAGAGTTCAGAGTTACGATGTTGGAGAGCTGACAGCTGCTCGTCGTTGCTCGGTGGTTCTCTCCGGGTACTCCGGCTTCCTCCACCCGTAAAACTGTCACGGTCACAATTAGCCATTGTGCATAGGTATGTGACCTTAAACACCAATAAATAAATAAATAAAATTCGACAGTGGTGGCGTATCTCCGGAACCAGGGAGGCACTCATTCGTTTCCGTTATTCAATTTAATGGAAAGAATCCTTCTGTTTGTTATAGTACACCAAGTTCTGCTTTGGTCCGTCATATTCCGGGTCGTCTGATTGTATTACCGGACTTCCGTTCAGTTATGGGTCGCTTGTTGCCGTCAGAATGGCCTCTCAACAAACAAGTATTCAATCAGATTTGCTATCAATGGGAGCGCCCAATGATAATTTATTTACGACACAACTTGCTAATCAATTGCAGACGTATGTGTTTGCTTGTCCGGATCTCTGAGCTTATGTTGTTAATGCTCTATTGATCTAATTGGACGGAATGATAGGATATGCGTATCCTCCGGCGCTGTTGTTTCAGCAAGTATTGCTAAGATAAACAACCACAATACATTTCTGTTGATAGCATCTCTGTCTTCACAGAGACCGTGGGTTAATTTATTCTGAGGTCTACTGTGGGACTTAACGCGAAATCTTCCTCCATGAGAGGATCTTTTTTCGCTGGGTAAATCATGTCATCTTTATCACAACCCGCAAGGTCTCAACCTTCACATATTCCATTGTGTGGTCCTTATTGCATTGTAAGCATTGTACTGGACGAGCTTTGGACGCGATTTCTTACTATAGGAGAACCTCTTCTTCGCTATACTATGCGGCTAAAGTGGAGGCTTTTCCGTCGTTGGTGTAGGGATCACTATGTTGATATTGTTGATTCCTCCATACTAGTCATTGCAACTTTTTAGTATACTTGTTTGACAAGATCTACTGCAGCCTGTTATTTTTAAGGTTATAGGTTTATGTTACCTCTCACCTATGCACTCTATGATAGTTTACAATTGAGTCTTATGTCTCTTTATCTAAGTCAGTTAGTAACTTTTCGATAAATAGACTTAAAATCATTAGATTGAATTCCTATACGGAATTTAACTTCGGTTCTTATTTAGCTAAGTAATCATTTGAGCCTCTGGAAACAGTAGTTTTCAAATTCTGACCTTTTAGACAGTAATTCTGTTGGCTTCTCTTTTACTGAAGAGTCAGTGAGTTTCATGCACTATCGGTGGATGATTTTCACTTTCGTAGTTTCGGAATCACTACTTCCTTTACTATTTAGGTTGGATTTTCCCATAAGAGTCAGGCTCCTAATTAATATCCGGAACCTATTGTTATTAAGGTCCTTCCGTCTTCGTATGGGCATAGGCCTTTACTCTGTCCGGTTAGAGTTTATGTATTTATAAACAGATATCTGTTTATTACTACGGGCATAAGCTTCTTCTGTCTTTGATGCCTAATAGAAGGACGTTACGCTTCATTCTATTGCTAATGGATTCAATTAACTATCGATACTGCTTATGGTATATCATTCACTCAGCAGTTGTGTTTGAGATTGCGGCTCATGAAGTAAGAGTTCTTCTACATCTTGGGCTTACATTAATAGTGTCGCTATTATAGATTTTTGAAGGCTGCTCATTGCGCTCAGCCATTCACATTCATGAATTTTTATCTCAGAAATATCAAGTCCATTTCTGGAGGCCTCTATTGTTAGGTCTATTATCTACTGCTCAGAATGTCATTTACTTAACAGTTGCTACTATAGCTAGGTAGGCTGTCTGTTTCGGCAGTGACTCCGTTCTGCTGCCCTCTTCGCTCTGGGCTATTTGACCCAGGGCAAGAAAAAGGGGGGGGGGGGGGGGAGGGTGTTCCCTTGGGTCACCTGTTTTACTATGAAAACAAGGGGATACCTCCTCCGGAGTTAGTAATTCTGAGCTGTTATTGGGATGGTTGTTTAGTGAGAAGTTTATGTTTTAAAAATTCATTTAGGTCTTAGTTTTTAAAGTATAGCTTTTGAATATAGCACGTGTCAACGGACATTATTTTACAATCCTCAGACACTTTTAAGGAGTATTAAGAGTCTCTATTCTCTAGACTTACTTTATTTATTGGCTTACTTTAAAAATTATTAGTATAAGGATTATACTAGATATTAATAGAGTACATGGATGTATGATGCTAAATTTTGGAAGGTGTTGTATCTTTCTAATTTATCATAAATAAGAAAGATACATGTAAGGCCTAATACTTCTTTTTCCCTAGAGGGGATGACTCTATTTTATATAATTGAGCGTATTCCATCTTGCTCTATGTCCTTGGCCCTCCAGCCTTTTTACTATTCAGCTATGTCTGGGTCATTGGTACAGTATAAAAATGTTAAAAAATTTATAGTAATTTATATATTTTTTATACTTACCAATGACCCAGACGGGGATAGCCCTCCCAGGAGTTGGGAACTCTTATCTCCCCGCTGAGTACATAGCGCTTACCAGGCACTGGTTATAAGAATGAATAATGGCGCCAATTTCGGAACGTCCTTGACACTGCGCATGCGCAGTAGAGGTGAAGTGTGGAGGGCCATTCAGGACATGTTTTCTTTGGTTTTAGATGCAAATTTTGGGGATTGGGGGGCAAAATTTGTGTTTGGCCCTATATTTTAAGAGTTAGCACCAGCTATGTCTGGGTCATTGGTAAGTATAAAAAATATATAAATTACTATAAATTTTTTAACATCTGCAGGAGTACCTATGGGCATTTTTCCATAAATTGTAACAAGTCAAATTCATACACATGAAATGCATAGATAATACAAAGCACATGAATAGAATGTGAATCCTTTAAGTTGTGTTACCTGCACTCCAGAATATCTTGCAAACTAACTTCATATCGTCAGCTGAGTGCTAGAATGTTCTATGTCCCATATGGGACATAGAACATTCTAGCACTCAGGCGACGATATCTTAATGAAGTAATAGCATTAATAGATAGTAATTATTGGTAGCAGTATATTGTTCACATATTTAAAACAAACTATAGGTACACTTTCCATGAGCTGTGGGCAAACCTAGAAAATATTTAATATGCTTGCGAACAGATCAAGAATATTTAAAAGTTGGGCAGCCAGCAAATCGAGGCATAACTGCTTGGAAAACAGTTACCTGTCATTTTTTCGGGCATCTTTCAAATGATGTATAATACTTAATAGTCTAACTAGTTTAAGCCCTGGCCCTCTGTCATATTTACATCTCCATCAGATCAGTATTGACCATCCCAGTCATGTCATTATTGTCTGTCCTACCGGTTGTCTTTGGGCATGGTGATGTTGTGGTAACCAGTTCTCGTCAGATCATGGAACTTACGAAACGTCGAGCCCGGTTAGTCCTTGCGTGGGTGACCATCTGAGTGATTGATTCAGGCTCCTGCATTGTTTCCTTGGGCAAAGCACTTAACCCCAAATGTCCACATGGGGCCAAGATGACGCTGTGTACTAAGGCACCCTGCATGCCAATGGTGCGCATGTCTTAAACCAGTCTAACCCTGCCTGTGCTGCAGTGCAGAGTTACGATGTTGGGGAGCTGGCAGCTGCTCATCGTTGCTCGGTGGTTCTCTCCGGGTACCCTCTTCCTCCACTCGTAAAAACTGTCACCAACACAATATGGTCTTGGCTGTTAAAGTTTCGTTAAACCTTAATAAATAAATAAATAATACAAATTGTCTTCTGTAATATATTATACCACCCTCCCCATGGGAACTCTTAAGGAGTGGAGCAGTGCTTGTTAATAGTGGTAAATAAATTCTGCTTTGCTAGTAAAATAGACTCAGCAACTCAACAAAGTTTAATTGTTGCATGTAAATCATAGATTATGACTGCTTACTGGTTCAAGTTCAATGTGCCTGTTCCAGCTGGGTGGCATAAGCTATATTTTAGCAGCAACAAATACAAATTTTAAAAAAAAAGTGATGCTGATTTTTGTATACAGTACTGGGAGGAATAGGCCAAATTATTAGGAAAATGTTAGAACATATGTACATCCAGAATTTCTCATTCATCTTTATTTGGATTCACGATGTTATACAAGAATTGAGTTGGACATTTTTTTTTGGCACAATTTCAGGAAACATTGACCAGCTGAAGAAACAACATGAGGAAGAGAAGACAGAGTTCCAGAAAAGGCAGGAAATCAACAAAGCAAGAATGGAACAAGGATTCCAAGAGAAATTGGCAGAACGTCGCAGTCGCCGAAGAAGAATGGAGAACCTAGAATAGAATCACTTATTGGCATTTTACTATTATGAAAAGCAATCAGTGAGCATGATGGATAGATTGCTCTCTTTCTCTTTCATGTGACTTTTGGTGTTTCCTGTAGTTTGTACTCACACATTTTCAGTATTGCAAGGGTTTCCAAATGGAGGAAACTAGGCATTGGGATTGAAATGTGAAAAATAGATCACATTATCATTGCAGGGCAGAACATCTGTGCTTTATGGCATGCTGGTGTGGATTAGTTTTAGAAACGGTGGGGGTATTTTCCATGGCATAAAAAAAACTCTTCTCAGTTTCCAATTTCAAAATGAGAATAATTGTAAGTTTAACAAATATGATTCACAAGAACTTACACCATGCATGATCTACCATACCAAAGACTACTGTATTTTGAAAATCTTAAACATCAGAAAACAAAGGGCAGTGGGCAAAAATATGTATTCTGTGGGAGTCAGAAGCAGAGGTGGTCCCAGAATGTTGGTGATAAGAAGCCTGTGCTCCCCGACAGGGGTCTAGGGTATTCTCGACAACCTCACAGTAAAGGTAACACTTTTCTGAGAGACATCCCTCAGCTCCAGGCCCTCCTCAGAAACAGCATGCAGATTATGCACATGCAGATTAATTGTAATGTTAACTAAAGGATATCAGTTGAAAGTACACAAGTTATGAAAATCATAAGCTAAATTGTCCTGGTTCATTTTCACCTGACCATGGATCAACATTTTTCACTACTTTACTCCATTAACCCTTTACCTAACGAATCACCCGCATCCACCTGCGTAATATGCAAATTCAGCAGTTGAAAAAATATTATTTTAAAAAAATTTCAACAAAACCATATCGTGTGACCCCACGTTGGAACGAGCTCGATATGGATTTCGTTGAAATTTTTTGAAAAATTTAAAAAAATGATATTTAAAATAATAAATTTTGATATCGTCTACATTGGGTAAAGGGTTAATAGAGTGCACAGGGTGCAGTGCAATACTCATCCAATAAGTTGTACCAAAACACTTATCAGTGAACAAAATTCTGACTTCCAAAAATAATTTGCTCATTACTGGTTAACCCTTTAACTAACATCACTTTATCTAATGTACCCGCCATGTCTGGCCATTTCCATTCAAATATTGATACTTTACTACTTTAACAATTTCTGTTGCTAAACCATAGCTTATGACCCTTTGAAAGAACACACTCTGTGAGCTTGTTCGATTGATGAATCATAAGCTATGTTTTTGAGATAAAAAAGCAAAAAGGTTTAGTTATTCCAAAAAATCTTCCACATGTAATCTGTTAGTTGTGTTAGGTAAAGCTTTAAGCTTGACACCATTTAGTTGGTCGGTAGAGATTAAATAATAAAGTCTGTGTTTCATTTTTTTCCATTTGACATAGGACATCACTTCAAACAATAGTAAAATATGTTTTTGATATTGCTTTAGTGGCACAATATGTCTACCATATTTTATATGAAACAGGTCTTCTTGAATTGTTTTTCCAGTTTTATAGTTTCTTTACCTTTTGAAATTTACCATATTTTGCAAAATGATTAAAATGTTTGCAAGGATTCTTCTGCCCTCTTTGGGAAAAAGTCCGGGGGCCATGCAATTGCAAAAATCTGCTCCATGAAGGCTCCAAATGGGAATTTGTTCAAGAGAAGAAACACACACAATAACAAATATTACCTTTGTATTGAAAGGGGAACATTAATACAGAAGCTACTGAGAAAACAAATGCAAGAAATAATGAATCTTGATCGGCCTCTGTAATCTGTATTAAATAAATTGTTCTTTGAGTATTAAATAATGAAGATATTTATGGATTCTGCTCACTTTAACAGTCTATTTTCTGTACCTTTGCAGTTGTGTCTATCCAAGTCTTGGTTGCCTATATAGACAGCCAAGACTTGCATAGAAACGACTGAGAAGGCTCTTGGGATACAACTTGCAAATGTATCTAAAAAACTGCCTGTTGAGGCACCTGTTTTATTTCAAGTCAAAATTAGGCCAGCAAGAGTTAAAGAAGAAGTAAATTTTTATTTGAATGAGGATTGAGATTGGGAAATTTGGGATTTGAGTTAGGCAAAATCATGCCAAAATGCCATTGGGAAAGGGTTCCATATTCGGCCCCTGAAGACACCCAAAAGAATCCCTGGTATGGTAATAATTTGACATTGCCTGTTTTAAATATACTAAACTAATATCCAATTACATTGATTTCAGAAAACTAACAGAGTAGTTTTATATGTAATTGTTGTATTTTATTAATGTATTCTATTGGTTAAAAGTGAAAACACATTTTATTTTGATAAAGGTAAATAGAAAAATTACTTCCATTTCTAATTTAAGTTTCATCCAATCCTGACTCATGGTCCTCACCATCCCCAGAAAAACAGTGGAATCCACTTATGGCTTTTTGTAAAAACTGTGAAGCACATTTTTATTTAGATTAATTTTAGTGTTGAAATGGTTAGTTGACAAGTTAATTCGATTAATAACTGTAGTCGATTATAAAATCACCTCTTGATTATTCAGACCCGCTCCCTCCTCAATGAACTAGTAATCATTGTTTTGATGTTTCTGGTTTGTCATGCCACTATCATGGACTGGGTGATCAAGATCTGATCATAAATGAAGCATATAAGACTCCTTACCACCTCAGGCCTACCTGGACTCGGACCGAGCCCAGGTAGACAAGAAGTGGCAAGAAGTCTTGCAGAGACCACAATGCATGCCTTCCACTTGCAGTTACCATTTGCATCCATCACATTTTCCACATACAAATTTGGCAGTTTGCACAAGCTGTCTATGATTTATGATGCAAAGATGAACGATTTGGCATTGATAGATGCTAAGCCTTTCACAAAGGCTTTTCTCCCTAAAAGTGCTATGTTGGTAACTACACATGATTGGGAGTGATGGAAATGAGGATCGGCAATAGATTTACATCAGGGAGACATCAGGAGTGTGAATAACAGGTTGCGACTTGCAAGACATTCTTTAACAAATAAGAACCTTGAATAGTGGTGGGGCAGAGGGAGATGTGTTGACTAATTGACTAGAAATTGACTAATGGTTGGTGACTGAATTTACTAATCATTTCAACACTACTTAATATAGCTTAAAAGTCTGCGACCAAGTTCATCCATCAGTTAACTGGTTGAGACCTAAATTATTTTTCAAAGTGTTCCAATAAATTGTTAAAAAACAATTGTATATATAGACAGAATGCGATGTGTGTTTGAATCGGTGGGTGTTTTCCATAACGAGTTGGAATGGCGCAGTCATATTTCGTGAGAGCAGTAGGCTCGAGTGAAATATGATTACGCTATTCCAACAAGTTATGTAAAACACCCACTTATTCAAACACACATTGTGTTCTGTGTTTGTTATACAACCCATGCACTAAAATTCATTTAGATAAACAAATTTTAATTCCGATGATAAAACCCAAAGGTGAAGAGTCTGTTTGTTTTGACTGAAGCTGTACTGATCAAATGGATCGATAAAAAATCAAAACAACCTTTTCGGAACCAGTGTTTGTTGAAATTCGTATCGCTGTTTCACTTCGGCTGATGCCCATTCATGCCTAACCATTTGATGGCTATTACTGTTAGTAAAAATATAAGTACAAATTTGTGCAGATTTGCAAAACAGCTGGGAGAAACATTTTTAAAAGAAGTTTGAAGCATGTCAAGATGTACGAAGATTTACCGAAATAAAGTTTACCAATTTAGATATAACAGATCCAGAAAACGAGACTGCCATGGGACTGGGTTAATGTTCTGGTTGGAAATGATTGTTTTGTTTTTTTTAAAATATTATCTCATCTTTGGCTAACTAATTTTTTGTGAACCGACTTTATTTTGCTTTGGACGTTTTCATTTTCACACTATGCGACAGACTGTCGATTATTCTATTACAAAATTTGGAAACTTTTTGAGGCATAATTAATGACTCGATGGGAAAGGAACTAGTATGAACAGTGCTGGGAAAAATGTTCCGGCTTGTACATCACCCATGGAATACAGAATCTTTTATGTCATAGTGGCTTTCCATTAACCCCCTACACACTGATGTCGAAATATCTGAAGTTCAGGGTGCAAATATTTCCCATAATGCAACTAGAAATTTAACCAATTCAATCTTGTTTGACAGAGCTCAAGGAGCTCTGTCAAACAAGATTGAATTGGTTAAATTCCCAGTTGCATTATGGGAAAAATGGCTACTTCAAATCTGGATATTTTGAGATCAGTGTGCAGGGGATTAAATACAAGGGTTCAAAGGTGAATGGATGTGTAATAAAAACATCTCTTCTATTGCTGAGCAAGTAACAAGCTAATACATTCAATGCAAAGGCCCCTACAGTTGCTTTCAGTGCTTTTCAATAGATTCACAATCATGGCTTCTGGCACTCAACCAGTTAAAAGGTCACAAGCTGAATTTTGATGTCAGATTGATAAAATTTGACAGTGCATTATAGAATGCTTTTTCAGTTAGGGTTATCTAATTACATTCTGACAAAAAATGTGATAATCAACATTGAATGATTCATCTATCTTCACTGGGAAGGCAACTTTCCTAACCCATCCATACTTCATTTGATGTAAATTGGGAAATTGATGACTAAAATTCCTCCACCTTACTCTTAAAAATGCACCTTGCTAATAGATCACTTTTTTTTATTAAACCTTGTTTGATCATGAATAAACAGATGGAATGAGTGACAAATGGATTATATTTGGCATATTTCATTTATCACCTTTTCAAAGTGAGTAATTTTCCACAAAACTGATAAACACTTATGTGTGATAATGAAAAAAGGGCTGTTTTTTTATGTGTCTGGGTGATAACTTCTGGTATACTCTATAGGTGAACCTGATTTGGAATATGGCATCATCCACAGAAAAATGTCGTTCATGTTTGATTTTCATGTTTGTGCCAAATTTCTTTATTGAGTAAGCATTTTAGAATTTCTATAATTTTCAGTGGATATGCATGTGTTACCACAGATAATACCATGTCTCCTGGTCTCAGTGCTTGTGGAAAACATTTGAGTTACAAAAACTAGGAGAGGTGTGTGTTGGTTGCACCCACAAGGCTCCACCCTCCATCCTCAGGATTTGTACATGAATTTTTGGTGCTGGGTGATACCTGCAGATATACTCTTCACTCTTCACAAACATTCCATATTCAGTCTACTGTATCATTCACACAAAATGATGCTGACATTTGAATTTGTCATTCAAATGACCTTACCCCATGTGCCTGACATAACTTTAGGCCCCAGAAAGTAGATCTTCTGTTTCTCACACCATTTTTTTGTAAAATTGCATGTAGGCAGGTGGGTTTTTATTTTATTTTTCATTTTTGTAATTATATCTTTCCCATCAAAAGTTCATGTTCTTGGTTTGCTTTACGAATTAGAATTCATTATCTATAGAATAGCATTGGTTGCTGGTGTTTTTCATCCCTTGAGTGCAAGAAGGCTTTGCAATGCTGGACCATTGCAAAGCCTTATTGCTATCATTGCAACGCCTCATTGCATTCAAGTGACAAATTTAGTATTTTTATTAACTTGGGTAAAATATCAGACATAAACCTTTTAATTTTTATTTTTTTTTAAGTTTACATTGGTTGTAAAAAGAGAGCTTGTGGCAGCCAGAAAGACCATGCGGGAGGGCCTGAGAAACAGATTTTTAACTTTTTTAGGCCTTAGGGAATTATTGCATTTTAATGTCATAGAATTTTCAAGATTTTATGTTTTCAGATAATAGCATATGGTATACTCAACACGCTGAGCCATATTTGATAACCTCATCAATGCAAATGCTGTGCAGATTTAATTTTTGAGTTTGTTTGCCATGTTACTGTTGAGTTATTTCTCTTTACTGAATTAGAATTTCCAAGATTTTATGTTTGAATGATAACTCGTCCCCTGAGTTCCAATGTGTTCTATGTGCCAGTAGGCACATAGAACACATTGGATCTCAGGGACGAACTATTGCTTAATTAATTTCAGTTACATTCATGGAGTGGAACGACACCATTGTAACTCAGCAGTATATTTCTGTAAATCTCAAAAATTGGCTCCATAAAAAAAAATATTTCCTCAAGCTAAGCCTAAATCCCTCAGACAAACATCATGTTGCAGCACAGGGTATATGTTATATATGTATATCTGCATATTGTAACATATACATGTACTTTGGTACAAATGTTCTTTACCCACACTGTCAACACTGTAAAAATATAATAGATTGTATGATTTGAACCACGACAAAAGCATATTGTCTCTGAGTGGAACAAGGCACCATCGACAATGGTTTAGCATTGTAGATGGTGCCTTGTTACACTCCAGGGATAATATTTGTTTTATTATAAATTATTGGAGAGTACCTGAGAGCACTCCCCAGTAATTTGTAATAAAACATATCAAAATATTATTTGCATTTGACTGAATATTGAACATGGGCAATGAAAATGTTGGCTTTTGCTCTGGTACCCTCATTTTTTAAAGTCCTGATAGTGGCTTCTAGCACTCAACCAATTAAGAATTGTAAACATCCACTTTAAAACACCCTTTCATTTGTGGAAAGAAACGAACTATGCAGCAGGAAAATGAGGGTGCAGGAAAAAATAGCACACACAATAGGACCTTTTTCATTCTTCACACTTTTCAGACCCAACAAACCTCCCACCCCCACCTCAAGTTCTCCTAAATATGAATGAGGAAAAAACTGCATCATCTGAGAAAACACATTTTTTGACATGCTGAAGCCACCCAATTGCAACCACCCCTACACTGTGTCCGACATTTTTTTGCCATTCTTCCTGCTGCACTCCACTCCACCTCCAAGTCCAGATCTGAACGATTTGGTACATGAGTACTACACATTAGTTGCACTATAGTCGAGAATCTCATTAGTACAAACACTGAGGTAAAACAGTGGAACTCAGTTATTGCACAGCCACTTTACCAGTGAAAATATTCCACTGACACAGATATTTAACCCTCTCCACCTTTTGTGAATCTCACTGCCTGGACGAAGTCTGGCTATTTACTGTAATCTCCCACATCTTATCAAAGCTGCTTTTGCCAAAAAATAGCGATAACCCTTTGAAGCCTGATGGTATCTTCAATGGCAGCAATTGGAAGGGGTCTGTATTCATTATTTGGTGGAAGACCAATTAATATTTTCAACGTGCAGCCTCAGGGCTGCACGCTGAAAATATTGATTGGCCCTTCCCACACACTCGCTTAGCCACCATCCTTCTTAATGAAATTATGTCGTATCATGTTCCTGGCCTGGAAAAGCAGCATCTCGTGTTTGAAGAGTTATCCTTTATATTATTAGTGTAATAATATTAATTTAACCCATTCAATCTTGTTTGACAAGAGCTCATTGAGTTGCATTATAGGAGTGGTGTTCTGCTTGAAATTTTAGTACTTTGACTTTAGTTTTGCAGAGGGTTAATCAATCAGAATTTGTTAATTTTCCAGCATTCTGGTGATAAACTGAATAATTAATCCAAAAGCTTGGTCAAACAATATATAATGAATTAAATGGCTACATTGGAAGTACTGAGGCCAAAATGGGTGTAGAAAGCCAGAGAATTCTGTGGTAACAATTTTTTTCTAAAGATTGGAATACTTTTTTATTCACTTAGCAGGGATTTGCTCTGGGACATCCATGCAATTAACAGGTCAAATTTACATTAAAGGTATTGTAAGTGGTTTGAAAGTTATACGCAATTAATAGCTTAATGTTCAAATAAGTTAGACCCACTGTACCATATTTTCGGTTTAATACATGCCTGTTCTATGAAATCCCAATCTTCAGCAACACTAAACCAAAAGCGGAAAATGAAAATCGATTCCGAGCATCATCGACAGACTATTTTTAAATAGAGGTGAATTTTCACTGGAATTTATTACAAATCGTGCACCGCAATTACAATTTGAATCCTTATCGATAGCTAAAATTTGAACACATTGGAACTCAGGGTACGAAATAGTAACACGGTTCCCCTCACAAATGTGGTTGGCAATAAAATGTGTTCTTTCTGTTGATAGGTGTCAAATGAATTGAGTAGTGTCCTTCTAATAATTGTTTTTATAGATGGGAAGGCATGTAATAAACACAACGACATGCATGTGGGAATGGGCTAATAAATATGGCACTTGTGCCATCGCAGAAGGATAAAACTCGCAGAAGGATAAAAAAATATTGATTAGCCCCTTCACATGTGAGTAAATGTAGATCTGTCTAACTATTATATTCTAACAATATTGAATTTAACAACAATTTTGTCCCACTTCACACCAATGTCAAAATATTTAAATTTTCAACCTGAATTTGTTTCTCACAATATAACATGGAATTTTAACAATTCAGTCTTGTTTCATAGAGGTCATTGACTTCTGTCAAACAAGATTGAATTGGTTAAATTATTTGTTGTAGTGTGGGAACCTGAAGATAACTTGAAATTTTGGTATTTTGACGTCAGTATGCTGGGGTTAATCAGGGTAGTGAAATACTAGCCAGAACACACATTATTTCAGTTATTTGTATTTTGTTGGTTGACAATGTCTCTTTTGAATTAACCCTCTACACAACGAATCATCCACATCCGCCCACATAATATGCAAATACAGCTGCTGAAAAAATATTATTTTTCGAAAAATTTCAACAAAACCATATCATGTGACTCCTCTTTGGAACGAGCTTGTTGAGCTCATTCCAAAGAGGGGTCACATGATATGGTTTTGTTGAAATTTTTTTAAAGAATTAAAAAAAGTGATATTTAAAATAATGAATTTTGAAATCGTCTGCTTTGGGTAAAGGGTTAACAAAATTCTACATATTCTTAGCAACTAAGCAGCCATGTAGAAGCAATTTTGCTCACTGTTTGTTTTTATTTATATATCTGTATCAAGATGAAGCGTCCCAAAAGGTGTGTTGATTTGTTCTTATAATCTGCTTGTAGTGTGTATGAATGGAAATACTGTTGCTCAAAGTTAATTTTTCTTTGATGAATGGTTCAGGTGTTGAAATGTATTTAATGTATTTATTATTAATATTTTTTAAGAAATTTATTATTTGATTAACAAAGTATTTTTGTTGAAGCTGTGATATATTTACATTTACACATCCGTCCGTGAATTGATTTGACATATATGTAGTGTTACATAATCTCACCAGAAATAAAATTAAGCCTTTACATAATATCATGTCAACAATCAACCAGCGCAATTCACAGAAATCGCTATTCAAATTGTACAAATTTTTCAATTTTTGCCCCCCAAAATGTAGCTTATGGATCCTCAGATCCTCACTGTAATGGACTCATTGAGAACTTTCTATTGATACAGTAGAAGTCAAAATAAGTTGTAGGATAACCACTATAAACTATGTATCTTTCTCTTCCTATAGGGATAAGTCCAGAATCTGACATCATTTTCTGGAAAGCTCTCCTTGAGAGCTTTCCAGAAAATGAGGTCAGATTCTGATCTTATCAATGCAGGAGCAGCAGTATACTTAGTTATTGCAGTTATGCTAAAACTTATTTTGACTTGTACTGTAGGACATAAGCTTTGTTTTGAGGCAAAAAATGATTTTTTTTTAGTTATGCAAGTGATTACTTTGTGCATGTCATCTTATATTTGTATTAATTAAAGGATTAATATGATATATAAAGAATAATCAAGCAGTGTGATTTATTACAGAAAGAGAGGAGGATCTGTGACAAGTCCTTCATCAAAGGCTAAAATGAAAATCTCAGATTGTTACTTCCAAATGGGATAATATGTAGGGTAGATCAGAAGTCCAAAGCCCATAAGCGTAAGGGGTTTGAGTGTGAAACCATACCTCATCTACCACCTCATCTACCTAATATCCTTCATTGAATGGTTGAATTGTTCAGAAATCTACCTGTGTAGAAGAATCTTGTTCGAATTTCACCACTGCCATTTTTCACCAGTCGATTTGCACCATTTGAAAAGTCAATTTGCACCATCTGAGAAGCTGATATGCGCCATGTAAAAAGTCGATCTTCATCTCATATAATTAAATCCTAATAATTTATAATCCTATAGCCCTACAGGGCTGTTGGATTAACCCTTTACCTAACACAAAAAGAAGATGACACTTGCAAATAAAATTCTTGAAGAACTAATTTTTTTTATTTTTTACGTCAAAAACATAGCTTATGACCCCCTCATTGGAATGAGCTCATTAAGTTCGTTCCAGTGAGGGGTCATAAGCTATGTTTTTGTGACAAAAATGAAAAAGTAATAAAAATTGAATGGTGAATTTTGTGAATAGCACTGGCCATTTTTGGTCATTATGTTGGGTAAAGGGTTAAATTGTTACTGATCCTGCTTCCTAATTTAGTATTTACTGTGATGCCTTTTCTTTATGCAAAAGTTTGGACAACCTTTTCTTTATGCAAAAGTATGCATATAGTGTTGAAATGGTTAATAAACAGGAAATTCAATGCAAGAAGAAAATGGTCTTTCATCACTCTGTTCCCCCTAATAAGGATGTCATTAACTCAATTTCTAAACAGGACAAATTGACTGAAGTTCTAAACTGTGGTGTAAATCGATCGTTTCTGTGGTGTTAATCTCCCGAAACAGTGTTGCAATTTGATCCGGCCGGCAATACAAATCGACAATCCGATGGTGCAAATAAACAGGCTTTTGATGCAGATCAACCATAGAAATAAAATCTGAAAGAAGTGAAGAGCTGCTAAAGGCTGATCATTAAACCCATTGCCTGGTATGAGTTGATTTTCCTGCAGAGAACAAAAATTAACTGTTATCTGAGGAGGAATGTTACTGGTTATTGTTAACAAAATGTACCTCAACAAATAGGAGTAGTTCCATTACCAGAGAGCATGTGCGCCGTGCTTATGGATTTGAACTTTAAACTGAAAGATCCATGATTCAATACCCATCAGGTGTAAGGTCAAGGCACTTAACCCTTTACCTAACGAATCGCCCGGGGCGCGGTGGCTCAGTAGGTAGAGGTGCAGGCTGCAAGCCGAGAGGTTCTCGGTTCGAATCCCACCTGCGGCAACCGCGTTGTGTCCTTGGGCAAGACACTTCACCCCCATTGCCCATGTGGGGGCACGATGACGCCGTGTACTAAGGCGTACTGCACGTCGATGGTACGCATGTCTTCAACCAATCTAACCCTGCCTGTGCTGCAGTGCGGAGTTACGATGTTGGGGAGCTGGCAGCTGCTCGTCGTTGCTCGGTGGTTCTCTCCGGGTACTCCGGCTTCCTCCACCCGTAAAACTGTCACGGTCATGATTAGCCATTGTGCATAAATATGTGACCTTAAACATCAATAAATAAATAAATATAAATAAATAACGAATCGCCCGCATCCGCCCGCGTAATATGCAAATTGAGCAGTTGAAAAAATTAAATTTTTCAAAATATTTCAACAAAACATATCATGTGACCCTTCATTGGAATGAGCTCAATGAGCTCGTTCCATTGAGAGGTCACATGATATGGTTTTGTTGAAATTGTTTGAAAAATTTAAAAAAATGATATTTAAAATAATACATTTTGATATAGTCTGCATTGGGTAAAGGGTTAATCCTGATTGCCCTCATGGGCCATGGTGGAACTATATACTAAGGCACATTGCATGTCGATTGTGCACTTGTCTTAAACCAGTGCTAACCTGCTTGTGCAGAGTTAATATGTTGGTGAGTCTGACAGTTGCTCGTTGCTTCTTGGTGATTCTCACAGGGTACTCCAGCTTCCCCCATCCACGAAAACTGTCTGGTTTAAACAATATTTTATTCTTTAAATATGTCATATGTAACAAATATGTTTACAAAAAGTAATGAAGTAGGATGAAATATCTTACAATATAACATTTGTTCAACAATGTGGAGTATCAGAATAGTAGAGGGATTTGACAAAAAGCTGAAAGCGTATGTGCGCCATCTCCCTGAACTGTCGGATACCAGGTCACCATGGCTGTTGATAGTGTCATTCAATCCTAATAAAAAGCTCCATTATCAAAGACGTCTTTATGTCCGGTTTCGTTGAATTTCTCGCCAAATCAAGTCATGGCTGCTTGATAGCAGCCATGACTTGATTTTATGCGAAATTCAGTGGAATCTTACATCAAGTAAATCATTTAATAACTGACAGGTTATTATTTATTAGATATATTTTTTCCCCATAATTGACCCCCCACCAGGGGGCTGATATGACACTGATCTCTCTGCCGATATCAACCAAGCTAGAGTTGTAAACCCAATGCGTAACGAGATGCAACTAATTTGTGTACATTGGAGTTAGTTATTCATCGAATGCAATCATGAAAATTTGCATTACCGGGCATGATGGAGTGGATGGAAGCAGAGTTTTGTACAATGAGGAATTAATGATGGCAATAAGTAATAATTAGGTGGATGAACAGATGAAAGATGAAAGTTGTAAAGAAAATTTATCGCAAACTACAATTCAGAGTTGTTAGCGAAGATTTGTCGAAGTGGGAGAAGAGGTAGTTTAGCTATCCAAACATCACAGCTTCCCCAGTTGAGAAGCTGAGACACCTGGATAGTTGATCTAGGAGTAGGAGAAGAGGAGGGAGCGCGGTGCCTCAGTGGTAGACTGTTGAACTTCTATACCAGAGGTCCCGAGTTCGATCCCCATCCGGGACGACCCGCGTTGTGTCCTTGGGCAAGGCACTTTATCCTGGTTGCCTACACAGGGGCATGATGACGCCGTGTACTAAGATATACTGCATGTCAATGGTACACATGTCTTCAACCGCTGTAACCTTGCTTGAGCGGAGCTTGGACAGAGTTAGAATGTTGAGGAACTGATAGTTGCTCGTCGATGCCGGTGGTTCTCTCTGGGTACTCCGGCTGTCTCCACCCGTAAAACTGTCACGGTCACGATTAGCCATTGCGCAGAAGTATGTGACCTTAAACACCAATAGAAAAATAAATAAATATAAGAGAAGAGGACACTGCACACTTTGTGCAAAGATTGAAAAACAATAACACTGTCAGAAAACTGGAACAGATCTGTGAATTTTTGTAATTATTTGTTTTGGTTTAACAAATAAAGAGGTTATTACTTGGTTAGTTTCAAAGTGGCTAAGATATCCAGCCTTTGGTAACTTCACAGCAGCATTCAACCTTAGTTCTCGGGCTGATATGAAATTACCTCGGGCTGATATCTCGGCCGATATGAATCTAACCAAGTAATAACCTCTAAGCAAGGACTGAATCTGTTGCATGGAGCAACACCTTTTTGAGAAGAATGAGAATCAATAACACTGTCAAAAAACTAACAGATCTGAGTAATTTTTTTGTAATTATTTGTGTAAGTTTAACTCTTAACCCGCTGAGTATTTTCAAAAAGTATTTTTCATCAATCTAGTCATGGCTGCTGTGAAGCAGCCATGACTAAATTTAATGAACAATTCATCCAAATTTAATTCAGGAATCATTGGTGAAAAATCCATTCAGTTTACAGACAGGAAATTTCGTTAGATGTGCCCAAATTATACTTATTTGAATGGCAAAAGGAATTTCGTCCTGTGCAGGAATATCCGCCAGTAGCTTGCATGGAGTTAATAAATAAAGAGGTTATTATCTGTTAATTTCATATCGGGAGAGATATCAGCCCTCCATAAATGTGACCTTAACACCAATACTCATAACTCCTTTGGAGGTGCTGCGAAAAATTACCGCAGGAAATTCCTTGAAGAAGAAGTATAAAGTTACCTCAGGCTGATATATCGGCTGATATAAAACTAACCTAGTAATAAACTCTAAATATTAATCGCACATTCCAATCAGTGTTTTATGCATTCACTTCACGTTTGCAGTCGTTTTATTGAATTGATGTTGTGTTTATAAATTTTAAACTTCTTTTATGTTTCATTACAGAATTTAAAAGATATTACTCTGACTCTCTGTACTCTCAACTAGCTCTCCAAAATAAGATACACTTGTTTAACTTCTTAGACTTAATTGTGCAAAGTTGTGTCATTGATGAAAGTTATTTTACACCATCTAGAACCTAGACATCAACTAATACTAGCTTTTAAAATTCATTGTTATTTACTTGAAAGGTATTGTGATATTCTTCGGTTAAATTTGTTGTAAGGTTTTCACAAATAAATTCTTTATGAAAAGATCTGTTTGATTCCCCGTTGTAATGTCGTGCTGCTTGTGTGGTCAGTTCGTACTGGCTGGGGGCTAATTTGTTCGAAATATTCAGGGACCGAACTGACTGACGGCAGATATCAGCGCATCTCAAAAGCAAAAGACTCGGCAAGAGAGCCATGTCTGCGAACAACTGAAAAATGGGTACACGACGAGTAAATTACAATACTAAATAATCGAAAAATCACCACCTGCAATGCTAGAGCATTACAGAAGACACCTTGATGCACCCAAGGAGGGATATTACTGTTGTCACCTGCAGGAAATAGACACAATGTCTCTCACTCGAAAAATGTTTTCTGCAAATTAGAACGCTGAGCGCGGCATAAAAGAAACTGATACATTATGCCCGAAACAAAGGGGTGAAGATTCTAGTTGTCGAAGTATCACATGAAGACATAGTGTGTATAGACAGGCAATGGTGGACTATTATTGCTATGCCACTTTGAGATCGCTAAGACGCAGTCACCTCTTGATGAAAGTCCTGATTATCTTCTACTCCCAAACTGATAGAAATAACGGAGCGTCAGGTCAAAGGTGAAAAAGACTCAAGTTTGTCACCGCACAAAGACAGAAGGCTACAGCAACTAATTTTCACATTCGAAGCACAAACTCTATCCCGAGAAGTCTCCACATATCATAATGTCTTAAAAGACTATTACTTGAATTTGAGGGTATATAAGAACTGCACTAGTAAAATAGTATTGAAGACTATGTGCTAAAACACCTTTTCGTCAAAAACGGTCGTTGATTTACTTAACCTCACAAAAATACTGATACGTGCAGAAACAGTTACCACATAACTAACAGAAGCGGCTATTGACACCCTATTGTATTCACGCGATTGGGACCCAGCAGGGTGCATGTGTATTTTTATGCACAGTACGCTCTTATTTAAACTGTGACGCTTACCCCGGGATGCCGCCCACAGGACGACGAGGTGTAGTACTTTGTATGTATGGACAAGGCACGGCTGAAGTGGATATTTGTATCAGAGTGATAATAACACACGGTCACAATTTGTACTGCGTAAACTGCTCTTTTAGCTCAACTTGACAACGTCAAGGAAGAGTAATTGGGTTGGGTTGTGATTCGTCGTCCGTGCGTCGTACGTCCGTCCGTCCGTCCGTCCGTCCGTCCGTCCGTCCGTCCGTCTACAATTCCTTTAGCACACCATATAGGTTGCAGCTCTCACCGATCAGTCCCAAATTTCATATATATAGCTTTGGGACAATGTCCAGATAGGAGCTATCGAATTTTTTCCGAATTTCGTTAAAAAACATGGCCACCAGCGGCCCTAGATGTGTCATATAAATTGTCAACAATTCCATTAGCACACCCTACAGACTGCATCTCTCATCCGATCTTTTTTCAAATTTCATATGTAGCTTTGACGTTATGCCAAGATGGGAGGTATTGAACTTTTCTGAATTTTGTTGAAAAACAAGGCTGCCAGCAGCCATCTGGGATTTGGATATAGACTTTCCAATAGTTCCTTTAACACACCCTACAGGCCGCATCTTTCATCTGTTCCTTTTTGAATTTCATTTATAGATTTAATTGGTGTGATGTCTAGATGGTACCTATCAAATTTTTCTGAATTTCGTTGAAAAACATGGCCGTTCCTGGCCATCTTAGATTTGGCATATAAATTGTCAATAATCCCATAAACTAGATGGAAGCTATCATGAAAAGAAAGCTCAGAAAAGCTCTTTTTTTTTCTCTGTGTATAAACCCTGATGCTCGCCCTTTTTTATGTAAAATTATAACCCACTCGTTACCGGAGTAAAGAATATAGAAACGTCGACTGCAGCTGCAGCTCACTTTAAGCATGTTGAGACTACGAAGGTATTGTACCCCCCCCCCCCCCCCCCCATACACACACACCTCTTCTTTGCTTCATAAGTAGTATAATTAGATTAATATGGCATTTGCCGATAAAAGATAAACGGTATTTTAGAACCACCGCAAAATCAAAACACGAAGAGAAAGCCCCATAAAGACCGATTCATTTGTAATTGTAATGGGACTCTGCAAAAGTACAAACAACTCCTGTCCGATCACGGTAACAGCGGATAACCCATACACTTCGTTTTCAAGACCTGTTACCTCGCACGTAGTCTTGGGTTTATTTTACCTTCCTTTATGATTAGAGTCATTTCCTATTGTTCTCGTGACATATATTGATAGGTAATAAAGGATTTTTTAAAAAAATTCAAACTTTCATCACCCAATGATGAATGTCAAAATAAAAGTGATAATGATTTATTGGCCGATGTATACGAAATGTTTAATAGGTGATACCGAACTACCGATCCTCTTTTATGTGAAGAATTTTAGCATTGCCCTTACAGTTAAAACTAGAAGTCCTGTCACGAACTGTGCATTTATCTAGGCTTAATTGCGCTTAGGAATTGCACGCAATTGCCATATCGAATGGCATCCAAAGCGTTTCAGGTTCTCCTGGTTACTCACAGCAAACACAGGCATTGTGTCTGCCAATGGACCTCCGGGTTACCCGGAGGCCCATTGGCTGAAACATTGCTTGTGCGCAGGCCATATGTACAGAATTTGAAAGCCTTACTATGGTCATAACTCGTAGATTAACGCGCAGATCGACGTGCTATTTGTGCGCATTTCATGTCAGGCCTTCTGGTTTTAACTGTACGTGTACCGATTTAACCAATAATCTATCTATTGTTCATCTTCGCAACATAATATAGCACTTTAAACACCCCAAAACAAACAAACCACAGATTGGGGTTGGGATATTAGTCATCTTCGCAACAAAAGGCAACAGTTTTTGCATTGTCGAGTTCACTGATATGCTTTTACACAGGCAGCCCCGGGCGTTGTTGGTGCGGAGTCTGTCGACTGGATATGTTTGACTGAAATTAGTGTTCATTGTATGAGCGTGTGACCCTTAGATGCTTTTCTTGGGCAATTACTAATTTCGCGTTGATTACTCTTACAATCCGACATGCGTATTTTTTACACCTCACCTGAGTTTTGATGTCCAATATTTTGTGACAGAAAACCGAATATCATTTATCCTCGTTTTTATGCCGCCGATTAATGTGGCATTTTAAATCCGGGTTGTTCGTCCGTCCGACCGATATTATTTGTCCGTCCGGAGCTATAACTCTATAATGCTTTGGTGGATTTCCATGAAACTTTACACAAGGGTAAAGACCAATGGAACGTCTTTTGGACAGCAACACCATGCTCTAGTGACAAAGGTCAAGGTCGCGGGAATAGAAAAACGTAATCCTTTCACAGACTGCATTTGTCCGTCCGGTGCCAAAATTCTATAGTGTTCGGCTGACAAAGCTGACTGCTTACACAATTTGTCATTGGCAGTCCTTGTGAGCAGGGCTTCATTTTTTAAAAGATTAATCTATATCAATTAACCTTGTACCCACGAAAGTTTTTTTTTCAAATAAACAAAATTCCACTTAAGGAGTGAAATTTTTATCTCATTTTCCAATAAAACCATTGAGATACCGTTTTCAAAAGAACTTGCGCATTACAGTACAAGTCGAAATAAGTTGTAACATAACTGCAATAATCCAAGTATACTGCTGCTTGTGCACTGATAAGACCAGAATCTGACTTCATTTTCTGGAAAGCTCCCTGGTCTTATCCGTGTGGGAAGAGAAAGATAAATAGTTTATAGCGGTTATCCTCCAACTTTATTTTGACTTGTATGTCAATTCAAGTGGCATCTATATGTGTATGGTTCTGTTGGGAAAGTTCTAAAATAATAGTGGTGGCATTGACCTCATGGAAATCAGGTCAATACGGCTTTTGGCTGCATGTTTAAATGCAGTTTATTAAATTTGAAACTTTATGGACTATAGTGAACACCAAATTCAACACAAAACTTTTCATTCCAGTATTATAGGCCATTTTGCCATAGTTCGGGGACATCCGTGGCCGGGCGGTCACCGTTTGTCTTGTTTGGTCAAAAGTCGGGGGTTATAGAAATTGCTTCTATACTTCCTATTTACTTAACATGTACCATCCTCCAAACTGGGCATGCTAGGTCCACATCAGTCTCAATTGTTCATGAAGCAAGTATGATACTCCTGAGACCTTTTGTTGGTTGCCCTATATTAGAACTATTTTAACTGAGACCCCTTAGGACGCAAGTTGGATATTGCTTCAAAGACCAGAGGGCTTTCCAGAAAATGATGTCATATTTTGGTTTTATCTTTGGAAGGTGGTCAAAAAGCTCGTTCCACTGAGGGGTTGTGGGTTAACCCTCTACCAAACACGAAAGACAGACGACACCTGTAAACAAAATTGTTGAATAACTAATTTTTCTCATTTTTAACGTCAAATATATATCTTATGACCAATCATTGGAACGAGCTCGTTCCCACGAGGGGCCATAAACTATATTTTGGGGACAAAAAATGTAAAAATAATGAAAACTGAATGGTGATTTTTGTGAATAGCGCTTGCCGTTTTGGCAGTTACGTTGGGTAAAGGGTTATGGTTTACAAGCAAAAACTGAAAAAGTAATAAAAATTAAATGGCGATTGTTGTGAACTGAAAGGAAAGTAGAAATGCTTCCCCCATCCCCACCTAAAGTTCTATCGCATCTAATTTAGTTGATCGTCCTCTCTGGTTTCTTCATTCACCAATTGATGATTTGTAGGGGGCGGGGTGGCCCAGTTGGTAAAGGTGCAGGCTGCAAGCCGAGATGTCCTCGGTTCGAATCTCGCCTTCGGCAACCGCGTTGTGTCCTTGGACAAGACATTTCACCCCCTTGTCCACGTGGGGACACGGTGGCGTTGTCTACTAAGGCGTACAGTACGTCGATGGTGCACTTGTCTTCAACCAACGCTAACCCTGCTTCTGTGGAGTTAGTAAGTTGGGGAGATGACAGTTGCTCGCCGCTGCTTGGTTGTTCTCTCTGAGTACGTCGGCTTCCCTCACCCGTAAAACTGTTCTGGTCATGATTAGCCATTGTGCAGAAATATGTGACCTTAAACACCAATATAAATATTATTACCACTTTTGCGGGCGTTCCTAGCATATTAACGATGTTTTGTCGGGCGTTGAAACCTCGTAATACTCAACAAGTCATGTGACGTGTTGGGCCGTTATTGACTATAACAGCCCGACACGTCTAAATATAGACAATGACGTCACATCTCTCAGCCGATCAACAATATTTTTCCCAGATTTCCATTGGGATCGAAATTCAATTCGGATTTTTTTAATTTGTAAACACAATTAACACATTTGTTTCAAGTGTTTCCCTTTGTGTCACGGATAGATAAGGTATCAAATATAGGAAGCGATACGCACAAAGTAAGTGATGAAATCTTTGATGAATGAACTCCTTGCCTAAAGTTCGCATTTCGAAGATATATTTCATCATCTAACTTTCCAAATTTCGCCGTAGACTGATCAGACGATAGTTATGTTACCCGGTTTGTTTGTCAACAAATCAGACGATAGTGTCGCTGTTTTTTTTTTAATTCTAAAACGTCAAACTTCATTTATTTATCTCATTTCCCTTATAATTTAATCGTAATGTACCCGATGTACGAAAGTGGCAATAATAGAAATAACATGACTTTGTCGGGCATTACAGTGTATCAACGACTCAACAGAAATGGTTAACAGCCCTTGAGCTTATTAGCGGCCCTCGACTTCGTCGCGGGCCGCTAATAAGCTCTTGGGCTGTTAACCATTTCTGTTGAGCCGTTAATACACTGTAAAGCCCTTCAAAATCATGTTATTGTTATAATAATAAATAAGTAAAGATCATCTATAGATGGCAATTGGTGCACTGTGACATTGCGTATCCTTTCTATTGTGAGGTTATAATTGGGTACTCTGTTCACGACATCCACTTGATTGAGTACATTTATCATTATTTCACATTAACATGAAAGCATTGTTTTACTGATTCATTCATCCACCTACTTAATATATTGCAAGGTATTGTCTCATGACCACAGAACATAACTTATAGAGCGAACAAGTGTCTAGTAGGTAAAACAAGACGAGTAAAAACAGGTAGAAAGTCCGTAGTATGTTGAAGATCTGTTTAATATGGACTATAATCTTTACAGAAGGGTTCTGCCAATTTTTCGATCGAAGAGGACAGTTTAATACTGGGTTGAATCGGTTTCCACGCCCTCTTACTAACAATCCCCAGTTTCCATTCACTGGGAGAAACACACGTTTTCAACAGGCACCATGGCAATCCAATCAACAAAATGCACAAAGATTTTCAGGCAGAAGACAAGACGACTTTTCAAGAAGCAATATCGGGCAGTTTACGAATGGAGGCTTTCGTACTCCAGTAAACCGGCCACGTTTGCAACCACAATCTGGCACGTCATCGGTGCGAAACCCTGAAAATATAAGGCGCGTACAGATGGAGCTTGGCGAGCGACAACCCGAAGTGAACATCCCGCCACCAAATCCAATATCAAACTCGAATCAACAACAATCAACAGCGCAATTTAACAACGGAGCAGCGAATCGGCAAGGCGTTTCTGTCTCATCTCCGGCAAACCAACAACAAACTAATCGGCAAGGCGTTTCTGTCTCATCTCGGGCAAACCAACAACAAACTAATCGTCAAGGCGTTTCTGTCTCATCTCGGGCAAACCAACAACAAACTAATCGGGGACTAAGACAACAAAACTCTTTGCTAAGCGGTATGAGGAATCAAGCATTTCAACAGTCCGATGGAAATAGAGAGGCATTGGGCCGAATGACAGCAAGTCAAAATACTAGAAATCAGCAAAGTCAACTGACACTTGTCTCCGGGGATAGCAGAAGCCAGCAACAACTGACATCCAATAGCAATCGAGGAATGCAGTCACAGCAGAACCCATCAGTCAACAACAGGAATGTACAAGGAAACATCAGAACATCAAATAGGAATCCTCCACGGATTCCAAACCCCAGGATGAGTCTTGGAACGAGAGGATCACAACTCCAAACTTCAAATCAAGCCACCAGAATAACATCCAGCAACCCAACTCAGGTACTTGTTTTGTTCATTCAGATAGAATTTTTTTTATCTCATTTACTTAATGACTCTGGTTAGGGCGTGTATGCGATGACAAGTAGGTTTGCTGGGAGTACGGGAATTCTCAGAAGATATGCCACGTTAAAAAACGCAAGTTTCGATGCTTATCGAACACATTTTTTTCGCACACTGTACAAAATACACTCTAAAATTAGTTGGGTTAAAATCGACCCAAATCAACTGGGTTGAGTGAATATGAACCCAATTAGGTTCATCATATTCACTCAATCCAGTTGATTCGGTTTAATTTTTACCCCAACTGATTTTAGAGTGTACCGTTTAAAATTGCACGGCATCAGAGAGCGAGGACGGGCCCCGGAGAAATGTGTAGAATGGGGTCCCGCGAGCGCCGAAGGCGTAAAGCGATAAGGGGATGAGGGTGGTGCTACCCCCCCCCCCCCCCTTCCCACACACACACACGAAAATATTTTTAAATTAGTGCTAGGTGAAGCATTCTCCAGCATTTTCTTGACAATATCTTCTCAATTATGTCCTCACAATTTGGGTAATTTATTACCTGGATTCATGAGTGTATGATGCATTTTTTCTTCAGAGATAATGTGACCACGATGCAGGAAAGACCGGTGGAAAGGTGGAAAACCAACAAACTGGAGCAAGTGGGGTTTTTATATATAAATGGAACCCGGTCAGTAATGCTATTACGTAATGTTGCCACTTTCACCAGCATCGGAGGTCAATTCGGAAAGCCTTCCCACGACTTTCAGCTCAGACGTATCGATAGGTCAACCTACACACTCTTAAAACACCAAACATCCCCGGGCTCCTAACGGGGCCCGAGCCATGGAGCAGTTGCCCCCTTACCCCCTCCCCACCTTGTAGAAGTACTGACAACCAGTTTCCGCTACTTATACCGTATATATTACGGTTATTCCTGTCATTATTTATAATTTCATCGTACGAATACTTGGAGAGGAAAGTTTATGTGCAGTGGAGCAACGATTTTTTTTCCAGAACGGACGCATTCAACTCGTTTAATTCCCATTTTTTTCAAAATTGCATCGTCCTATTCGAAGGTTATCTTGTTTTAGAACAGTCAGTTTTTAAGGTATACTAATTAAAATACATATATATTAATTGGTCGACTCAGGACTACAAATCAACAATCTTCTCTCGCATAATGAAGAGGAATTCGTTTTGGTATTTTCGCCGTAATATTTTACGGTAGAAGTAAAATTGTTGTAGTAATATTTACAATGCACACACAATCAATGTGAAGTCTGTATTGATAATCAGGAGTCTACCACCAAACAGGGGAAGACGAATAAAGTATCATTTGAGCATATGTTACATGCAATTTTGTCCATCAAAGGAAATTAAGAAATTATCATCCAGTTTTCTTTATTGAAAAAATATGTATAAAAATGTCGGCGGCATTCCATTGAAATCGAACTATTACGTTTACGATCCAGCATATCATGTAAGTTTCGTTGTTTTCATTTTGGTCTTTGTTTGCTGCTTGGGGTCCAGCGAAACTATCACAAACCAGGATCATAATTTGTCGGCCATTTTATCAAGTGGGGGAACTCGGAGTACCCGTGGAGAGCCACCAGAAGCCAATACTATAAAACTTTTAAAATTGTGTTTTCTAGAATTGTATTTTCTAGTTATGACTTTAAATGGGTTGAAATAAACCATCAGCATTTTCAAAGATTGGCAATTTGCCAGTTAGCAAATTGACATAAATTTAACCCTTTACCCAACGAATCGGCCACACCCGCCCGCGTAATATGAAAATTCCGCAGAGGAAAAAATATTATTTTTCAAAAAGTTTCAACAAAACCATATCATGTGACCCCTCGTTGGAACGAGCTCGTCGAGGTCGTTCTAACAAAGGGGTAACATGATATGGTTTTGTTGAATTTTTTTTTAAAATTGATAAAATGATATTTAAAATAATAAATTTTGATATCGTCTGCGTTGGGTAAAGGGTTAAAATGATAATGTTTCGTTTTAGTCAGTTATATTTATTAGTAGAAAATACAATTCTATAAAATACAATTGTAAAAGTTTAATAGTACTGGCTCCAGTTCGCAGTCTGGTCTAAATTTTCTTTCCAGTTTTTCATCATCATCACACTTATAGAAATGTCGAAAAAAGAAATATGAGAACGCCGAATCCCAGATTATTTTTTCGGTTTGAATTTCGTAAAATGTTATTTCTGAAATATCGACCGGCTGGTGTAAGTGTGTAGCAACCAGGGGCCAATACTATTAAACTTCTACAATTGTATTTTCTAGAACTGTATTTTCGACTTATGACTTTAAATGGGTTGAAATGAACCATTACCATTTTCAAAGACATGGCAATTTGCCAGTTGGCTAATTACCACATCCTTTAAAATGCTAATGATTCATTTTAGTCAGTTATATTAATAGGTAGAAAATACAATTCCAGAAAATACAATTGTAATTGTTCTATAGTTTTGGCCCCAGATCGCGATCTGATCAGGAAGGAGTTCGCTTTTACGATCACGGAACTGAAACATAAAATAATCTGCTATTGGCAGAGACGGGGGGAGGAGGGGGCCACGGGGTCCTCTCACTCCAATCCCGACCCTGACCACAATTTCAGAAGTTAAAAATTTTAAGCCACAAACCACCAACAGCTGAAAATTTGATGCCTCATCGTTGTAGATTTCGTGGTATTTTATGTGTGGAAGTGATTCCTACAGATACGATTTTTTAAACTGATAAAGTGCTAAGTTATTTTGGATCGTCAAAATTTGTTCACATGTCTTTGCCTTGTTACGATTTATGGGAGGATGCCAGCAGGCATTCTCCCTGAATTGTTATAAGGTAAATCCACAGAAATTGCAAGGTAATATGAAGCACATCCACAAATGTGAAGCTTTTTTGTTACAGTAACTGCCCTTTAGACTAAAGCCCAAATATGGGCTTCCAGCACTCTACCAGTTAACTACATTTCATGGAATTTTGTAACTTGAGTCACTATTTCGCCCCTTGGGGTGTGATAAGATGCCATCTGCTGAAGCATTGCTGATGGCGCCTTGTTGCACCCAACAGACGATTTCCAACACTAGAACCCAAAGGGCATGGTCATATATTTCGGACACAAAGGGAGGGGTGCATTCGGGTTTCTTCAGTAGTTGGAAAGTCACAGGTACCACCAATTAGAAACTTCTCACCCAAGAAAGCACGGGGATAGCAAATGGTTCTCTCAAAAGTTGAATATCCGGCAGCCGAAGGGGTGGATACAATTGAAAATTTAAAGGGGCATACCCCCGAACCAAGACCCTCTAACCACGTCCCTGCCTAGAGGATTAGAAGGGAAGGCCATTATATTTTTCAATTCTCGGTCAAAAAGCTACAGGTTGCCTGAGTGTATATTCAGAGGGATCGAGGTGATACTTTAGTATTTTTGTTGGGTGGATAATCTGCGCAATCATCATCCCCACCTTGCCAACAACACATATTTGCAAAAATCTTGAAAATTATCAAAACTTACACAGCGAGCCATCTTTTGTATCTATTCAACTCTTTAACCACTCCACACACCTACTGGAATTCTTGGAAACTCTTTGAACTTGAGAAAATAAATTGCAAGGCCGGTGAATCTCTTCGTATGCTGTGATAGCAGACAAACTTTAAACCACCTTGGATTTTATTAATGTAACAATAACATGAGTTTGGAGGGTGCTACGGTTTATTTATGGAACGAATGGAATGAATAACAGCCCAAGGGTTTATTACCGGCACGAGACGAAGTCGATTAATTGAATTGCCACTTTGCTATTTTAAAATATTCACTCAACAGGAGTATTCAATTAACAGGGATTTGATCAATTTCTCGCTTTCTGGTAATAAAGTGAACATTTAATCTATCATATCGTGTTTGACAGAGCGCTTGGAGCTCTGTCACGCAAGATGTGATAGATTAAATGCCTACATTGGATGTACTGTGATCCAATAGCCTATAGACAGGAGGGATTGAGTGATTGTCACAATAGGTCTTTGATAGATCACGAGATATTTAATTCATTGAACAGGAGCTTACTCTGTAACATATATGCAACCGACAGAATAAATTTGTACTGAAGGTATGGTAAACGCCGGCATTTCTGTCGTAAATTATCATGGTGAAAATATCGTATGAAACTTCTTTTGCCAATTCCGACCTATATTTTGTTTTGGGCCCAGCGAATCACCCATTTTCGCTTCGAATCGAATCTCGAATCGAATTGGGTCTATTATTCTAATTGAATCTCAAATCGAATCAGGGGCGTCTTGAAGATGACCGACTGAGGGAAGGAGGTGCTGTAAACCCGATTTATTCCGACAGTGATGACTCAAGTCCCGACTGATAGAATATTCCAACTACATCACCAAGGCATGCCTTCTTCGAAGGCATGCCTTGGTGATGTAGTTGGAATATTACCTAGTAAGGATTACAGTTCAAAAACAGAAACTGGTGCTAAAATCATCGTTACTAGACACTGTACAGGGCTAGCCGCTAGCAACAGCTCATCGTTGATATTGCCTGGAAACGTTAAATCTTCTTTCAACAGTGGTAGTGTCTAGTAAGGCTGGAATTAGCATGGCTGATGGTGGCATGGATGTACATGATGTTTCTGTTTAGATCGCGGAAACTACGCTCAGTCTTTATTTTCAATATCATTTATGCAGAGAATTTTTTAAGCAATTTCTACTGGGCGACATAGATCTCTAATAGATACCCACCCATTACATTATGGTTTCTCAAAAATGATAAGTTCTCAACTGATTCAAAATAGGTCATGCATTTCAGTCTAAATACTTCATTACTTGTACACTACAACATAAAAAACACTACTGTAACAGAGAAAGCTTTGGTAGCATTTATTTTGTACAAAAATACCTTGTCGCCCAGTACCTTGAAAACTACTGTTACTGGGAGACAAACATTCATCACTGGGCGACATTTTGTCGCCCAGTGATAATGTTAAAAATACTCTGCATTTATGTACAATTTCCATCAGAACTCTAAGCCTGTGAGACGACCAAGATGGCTGATGCCACGCTATATTCGAGTGAAAAGATTCGAATGTAAACGAATCGTGCAGCCGATTCGAATCGGACCGAATAGCAGCTTAAGATTCGAAATCGAATCGAATCTTGAAGCTTCGTAGGGCCCTAATTTTGTTTTATCTTGGAGCAAAACCGAGGAATTGTTTTTTGGTTTCTATTCTTTATGCGAGAAGACTGTTGATTTGTCACACTGAGCAGACGAATTTAGGGAGCGTGGTGGCTCTGTGCTACGGTATTGAACTTCAAACCAGGAGGTCGACAGTTCAATCCCCACCAGGGGCAACTGCGTTGTGTCCTTGGGCAAGGATCTTACTTCCGATTGCCCACGTGGGGGCACGGCGGCGCTGTGAACTAAGGCGTACTGCACGTCGATGATGCACCTGTCTTCAACCAATGCTAACCCTGCTTGTGTGCAGCTAGTACGTTGGGGTGTCTGACAGTTACTCGCCGTTACTGGGTGGTTCTGGGTGCTCCGGCTTTCTCCACCCGTAAAACTGTCCGACACGATGTGACCCTGGCTGTCGAAAGTGTCGTTAAATAAATAAATAAATAAATAAATAAAGCGTAGGCCAATTAATATCTTTAACCTGCAGCCGGCTGTAGGTTAAATATATTAATTAGTCTACCTTAATCATTGACTCTTATAAAACAACGTAACTTTGGAAATGGAAGACGCCATTTTGCAAAAGCAGGAATTGAAGAGTTGAATGCGTTCGTTCTGAAAATAACTTTGCTTCATCTTGCATGAACACTCCTCTTTAATTATTTATGACGAAATCCCATCACTTAATTCTACATACTGCGCCTCATGGAAATTAGCGAGAACGTCTCTTTTTCAAATGTTCCGTTTGCCATAAAACCAAGAAAGGGCACTGGCTTTATTTACAATGGCATAGCGGGGGTACGAACCCACGCCGTGCGAGTTTCCTTCGGCACCATCCGCCTAGAGAAACTATACCGAACCACGCACAGGGTCTGTCGGTGACCGAGTGGTGTGCGTGGTTCAGTATTGTTTCGCTCGGCAGTTGGTGCCGAAGAAAACTCTCTCGGCGTGAGTTCGAACCCCCCGCTATGCCACTCTTTAATTTTTTACACGATGAAACTTTCAAGAAGAAACTGCCATTAGATTTGTGGTAAGTAACAGAAACTGGTTGCAGATACTTCTACATTATTTTAATGATATTTTTTAGTGTACACAGTCTGTTGACAACCTAACATGGTGCACACGGTGTCGGTTTCGCGCAGCCCAATATGAAAATAGCTGTCACAGTAAAATACTTCTCTTTTAAATATACGCTCCGAGCTGCAAACCCCAGACCATGTTACCGTCAACTCATCACAATAACGTATATGTTCCAATAAGGCACTACCCATAGCCCAAAACCTACATTGTGAACCACGAGAGGTTTATTCACTAAACCTGTGATCGTTAAAAGTTGCCTCCTGCAAGGCAACTTTTAACCATCACCCATTTAGTAAATAAACCTCCCGTGTACCCACGACAGCACTGGATAAATAATCAATAAACCAGATGAACTCATTCCATCTTAGTTCAAATCGTAAATCGGTTTGTAATTTAAACAAGACCGTCTGCTGCATGTGTGAAAAATCCAGAAAAAAATTGAGCGGTTTGTTAGTCACTACGTTGATGAAACAATTACGAAACGGGTGACGTCATTTCAAATATTTCGCCTTGTGACGTCAGACGGTAACATTTGCTACTGGAGCTGTAAAAATTATAAGTTATTCTGATGAATTGACACGAAGCGTCGAGGTTGAACATATGCTCCGAGCCGCAAACCTCAGACCATATTACCGTCAATTTATCACAATAACGTATATGTTCCAATACGACCCTTCCGATAGCCCAAAACATATATCGTGAAACACGAGAGGCTTATTTACTAAACTTGTGATCGTTAAAAGTTGCCTTGTTCAAGGCAACTTTTAACGATCACAGGTAGTAAATAAACCGCTTGTGTACCCCACGACGGCACTGGATAAATAATCAGCCCAAAATGAAAATAGCTGTCACAGAAAATACTTCTCGGTTGAACATACGCTCCGAGCTGCAAACCTCAGACCATATTACCGTCAATTTATCACAATAACGTATATGTTCCAATAGTACCCTTCCGATAGCCCAAAACATACATCGTGAAACACGAGAGGTTTATTTACTAAACTTGTGATCGTTAAAAGTTGCCTTGTTTAACAATCACAAGTTTAGTAAATAAACCTCTTGTGTACCACGCGACGGCACTGGATAAATAATCAGTAAATCAGATAAACTCATTCCATTTCAGTTCAAATTTTAAATCGGTTTGTAATATAAACAACACTTCATCCGGAACACTGTCTGCTGCTCTTGTGAAAAATCCAGAAAAATGAAGCTGCTTGCTAGTCACTCAGTTGATGAAGCAATTACGAAACGGGCGACGTCATTTCATATATTTCGCGTTGTAACTTCAGACATTTGCTACTGGAGCCGTAAACATATAATAAATTATACCAGCTCTCAGCCAGTCAGAGGGCGAGGATTTTACGCCTATTTGGAATATTATAAGTTATTCTGTTTGTTGACAGGGGACATGGTCTCACGTTCTCTGCATGAAATTTATATTCAACCGAGGCTTTAGCCGAGGTTGAATATATGTTTCATGCAGGGAACGTGAGACCATGTCCCCTGTCAACAAACAGAATGACGTATATGTCCCGTTCTTCGCTTCATTCGAATCATTTTAAAATTTGTTGTTGTACAGTGAATATCAGAAAGCAGACGTTGTTACGGTAAGGTGTCAACTTTTATCACAACAGACTGGAGTGATTTCCCTTTATTCAATGTTTACGTACGCAATCAACGGGGCGAGATGCTCTCGATTCCTTTCAGTTTATGTTACAGTAAATTAATGAAAATAGACCTTATAATCTAATCGGTTTCATAAATAATTACCCATGTTTACATAGCTAATCTTTTTGTACGTAATAACGGTACATTTGTGTGTATTTTACTCTCGATTCGTTTCAGTTTATGTTACAGTAAATTAATGAAAAGAGACCTTATAATCTAATCGGTTTCATAAATAATTACCGATGTTTACATAACTAATCTTTTTGTACGTAATAACGGTACTTTTGTGTGTATTTTACTTCAGTTAAATGTATTTGTCTCAGTTGATTTCAAGTGAAAAAAGATATTGCGATGAACCGTTGCTCGTGGCAACGAGACGCTTTCCTTGACAGTGGACATAAGAATCGCTGACAGTAGACATATGCGCGTGCCCGGCGACATAAAACAAAATCAACGAGGCATTGACCAATCACTGCAAGGTATTGCTGTTGGTATCAGGACATATAAGAAACTACGCCAGCTCTCATCCAATCAAAGAGCAAGGATTTTACTCTTATTGGAACATAGCCTTTTGGTTACTTACTTGAAATGTAAGTTGAATAAATATCATTTCCCAGATTTAGAATCAGCAAAAGATATGTGAAGTGTTATTTTGAACCTGATGTGGGGTGTCGTATTCTCGTAGCGTAAATACTGTCGCAGCAGCATTCCACCCTGTGTGATACTGCTGTGCATGGTAATGACATGCATCATATAATGTCCGGCCACCATGTTTATCACTACTACCATTTTATCTTACAATCAATATGTATTTTGTCTGTATTAACTCCGCAACTATCGCGTACCCCCCCCCCCCCCCCCCCCGATACAGATGTTTGTATCAGGGGGTCGGATACAAGCACGTTCCTTTCGCGTGAGTTCCATTTTTTTTTCTTTTTGTTCTTCCGTACGAATAAATAGTTCGTTATATATTCGTCTACATTCTTGACTTATCCCCAATATATTGTATGATAAAATGGTTATTGCCATTATGTGGATGTACAAAATATGTATCCGAGTCTCGCTCCGGGTTTTAAGGGTAGATCACGACTCATCTTCGACTCGTCGTGATCTGTCCTTAACCAACCCGGAGCTCGACTCGGATACATATTTTGTTCATCCACATAATGGTAATAATCTGTATTTATCTAACAATCATATACATTTTGGCTTGAAAATCACGAGAAACGGTACGTATCATATAATGTGTTCCGATTCCGCATCATATAGGCGACTCATTCTGATTCCGTATCATACAGACAACTCGTTTCCGGGAACACAGTGGGCTCTCATAACGGGAGCATGAATACATTCTGTTGAGTATCAGTGATCGACTCAGCTGATCGCTTATAAAACAAACAAAACTTCCTCACAATTAGCGACAGAACTACTAATAGCCAATGACCCCCCCCCCCCCTCCTCCCTCCACACACACACACACAAAATAGAAAATGCACAATTAAATATTACACACTTGTAAATTCAAGCGTATCATCACGTGAAGTGACGTTGAGAGTGAATAATTTTACACCGCACGCAACTTTGAAAATGTGCGGTGACCGCGTTACTCGTTGCTTGTTAAATTGTTAAAGTGCACAACAATATTGTTCCATAAAATATGGGGTTTTTTTTAAAAAAACTTATTTTCCCCCAACATTATGTCCCAAAACTCCATTAATAATTTAAGATTTAATCTGTTTATGTAACAGAATTGTTAGATAAATGAATTATCATGATAATGTGCATGTCCTGTGATTTGCATCAGATTCTCGGTGGTGTCCAGAATTGGATCACAACTCGGCGGCAAAGCCGGCTCGTTGAGATCCCATTCTGAACACCACCTCGAATCTGATACAAATCACATGACAGGCACATTATCATGATAATCTATGTATCAATGGTACATATTTCGGTTAGCGAAGAGTATGCGGAATATGAGACTATGAATGGGAGATAGAGGAGAAGGTGATCATCTTCCAAACTGTGCTACAAAATGTATGCGCAGCTTATTCACCTCACAAGAGACGTTTTGTGTATTTCTTTTTATCTCAACTGCCATATACAGTTTATATAACACGAAAACGATATTATACACATATGCTAATCGATCTGGAGGAGCCAAAGCCTCCACCCCACGTTCCTTCTATCTGTCTCACTGGTGTCTTGTTTTGGTAAAATCGCACTCTATGCTAAATGAGATTCTGTCGTGTGTGTACATCATGTGAAATGTGAAATATTAACTTAGCCTCGGGCTTCTATTGTCAGTAAAAAAACGAGATCGATTACCAATTGTTGGGGTCATGTCATCCAGCAAATTGTTACACTGTAATGATGTGACCCATTATCACTCAGAAAGTAAACTGTTCTGCTTCCGGTTAGTACACAACAGCTTATTTCCAAATTGAGAAAGGATCGACTGTATTGAACTTTTTAATTTTATTTTTATATAAATCACCGTGTATCACTGCTACTGTAGTTTAACAATGCAGAAAAAACACCCAGTCATCCACTGTCAATACTCCTTGTGCTTATTTACTGTCCCGTCATTATACTAGATATTTGGTGAACACGTTCACTGAATGTGGGATGGGCGGCTGACGGTCGTGTCACTCTTGTAATCAAACTCTCATGGGCACAGGACGCCCACTCTGCAAGGGGTGGAACATAACCATTCCCACACTTGGTCTGCTGGCGGAAAGGGGTGTTGGTGAACGGGAGCAGAACACGACTTTTTAATAAAGCAAAATAACAAAAATGTTCGTCTTGAGCCCCCCCCCCCCCTCAAATAAACCAGTACTGAAAGAGCCCCCGCCCCCACACCCACCCACTCGTCAAAACCTACTGGGTGTCTTCAGAAACACACCAGAGAGTGAATCTACTAGGTGCAGTTTTACACCGCTCTTCAATCATATCAACCAATTGTTTCTGAATTAAAAAATATGTAATGCTGCAGGCCAAAGGTTGTGAGGGTTAAGTTATTAGTCCCCCTTCCCTGTCGCTGCTTCAACTATTTTATATTTGTTATCAGGCGCGTAGCTAAGATTCTATAATTAGTGGTGCCGCAACCGGTTTTTTGTGGGGGGGGGGGGGGGCTGAGTTGACATTTGAAAGGTCGTTGTGTGGGGATTTTGGGGCCTCCCCTAGACCTAACTAGAAGCCTACGACCGTTGCCCCTGCTCCCACTTCCTTGAATGGAAGTGGAAGGATGGGCAACGACCGGAGAGTCCTAGTTAGAACTACCCCCCCCCCCCCAACACACACCCCGAGAAAATTTGGCAAAATTTAGTGCTCCAGAGCGAATCTGACAATTTTGGGTTCTATGCTGTGTGAAACTAAACTTTTATTGGGGCAATGCAGGTTTTTTTGTGTAAGGGGTGGGGGCACAGTCGCAATGGGAGAGGGGCAGATGGGGGCACGTGTCCACCCAGCTTTTGCAGAGAAAATGAATGAGATAGAGCGTGAAAGAGAGAGAGAGTGTGTGTGTGAGTTTAGGCCAATATTATAATATACCACCCGGCATTTCATTTTATTGGGATTTAGCTGGAAATTTGTTTTATTTGGAGCCAAAAATGAGCATTTTTCTCAATTTTGGGTCGCGTGAGTCCCAAACCAAGCTGTCATGCCACTAAGGCAGATGGGTCACCCCTAATATAGATCAGAATGTGTTTGCTATTTTATGGCCGCTTCCATTCCCGCCCACAAATTCGAAATACTTCCTACGCCCCTGACCGCAAATTACTTTAAAGAGGTCGCCAATTTAATCTCAGTATCAAGCTACCAGAAAAGGAGAGACATGCTTTGACGGACCAATATCAACTTAGTGCCCTTTTATAACGTTTGCCTCAGCCACCCAGATTCGGGCGTCCCACATCGACCACCACATCGTTCATAAAATCACTACAAAACCTTTAGGAATTTGTGTATAATATTTTTTACCCTCTCTTTTAGATTCCAGAGCGGTGACACATGCTAGAATTATTGCCTTATGTGGACTTTAGCTTTCGAAAAATAATGTTTCGAGATAATAACCAATTTTATCTCACGATCTGTCCCCTTTTCTCGACTATTAAACTCGTACTTTGCCGTGAAACACAATGGCAGATAACATTCTGGAAGTAGCTCCAAGTCCAAAGCAGCTGTTTCAGTAAAATGCTATATATATATGAATGCAAAAATGCTAAAATGCAGAATAGTGAAGTATATATTCCGTGGATGCTCTGTGAAATATTGTTTTCAACAGAGTAATTCGAGTCCTTATCAGAAGCGATGTTTGTTTCTCGTTCTGTTTAGGCATTTTTATCGGGTCTTGGATTAAGTGATTAATAAAATCTTAAACTCATCCCAGTTTACAGCGAAATTTGCGAAACTCGTCCAGTAAAATAGACCTGGACCTCACCAACGATTCGAACCGGTTCATGGCAGCAATTTTCGCCATTGGAAGAGCTTTATGGGGAAGTTAGCGCCTCTTAATTTACTGGGGCTGACAGTAATTTTAACAGTATTTTCATTTAACCCTTCACCCAACGCAATGACCCAAACTGGCCAGCGGTATTCACAAAAATCACCATTTAAATTTCATTATTTTTTTAATTTTTGTCACAAAAACATAACTTATGGCACCCTCTTTGGAATGAGGCCATTGAGCTCGTTCAAAAGAGCGGTCATAACCTATGTTTTTGATGGAAAAATGAAAACATTTAGTTATTCAAGAATTTTGTTTGCAAGTGTCGTCTGCCTTTCTTGGTAGGGAAAGGGTTAAGAATTGAAAATTTGAAATGTTAGCGAATTTGTATCATCGTTGCGCGCACCATTTCACAAACAAACTGTAGGCGTTTCATGCAGAGTCATATAATAATACAGAAACTGGTTGTTTACCTTTTTTCCCAAACTGTTTGAACTTTTGACTATTTTTGTATGTTGAAACCCATTGATCGGTAAGAAAACGGCATTTTCATCATATTTTGATGCTCTGTGACTCATTTTCTGTTCATTATATCAACAGTGTGTGTGTCCCGACATGTAATACAGACGCTTTCCTCTTCTTTTAACTCTTTACCCAACGCAGACGATATCAAAATTTATCATTTTACATACCATTTTTTCAAATTTTTCAAAACATTTCAACAAAACCATATCATGTGACCCCCTCGTTGGAACGAGCTCGAGCTTGATATGGTAATATGATTACGCCATTCCAACGAGTTACGTAAAACATCCACCGATTCAAACACACATCGCGTTCCGTGTTTATTACACAATCCATGCACTAAAATTCATTTAAATAAATGAATTTTAGTTCCGATGTTTAAACCCAAAGGTGAAGAGTCTTTTTGTTTTGACTGAAGCTGTACTGATCAAATGGATCGATAAAAAAAATCAAAACAACCTTTTCCGAACAAGTGTTGTGTGAAATTCGTATCCCCGTTTCTCTTCGGCTGGTGCCCATTCACGCCTAACCATTTGGTGGCTATTACTGTTAGTAAAAATATAAGTACAATATAAGTACAAAGATTGTGAAGATTTGCAAAACAGCTGGGAGAAACATTTTTAAAAAAAGTTCGAAGCATGTCGAAATGTTCGAAGATTTACCGAAATAAAGTTGACCAATTTAGATATAAGGGATCTACAAAACGAGACGACCACGGGACTGGGTTAATGTTCTGGTTGGAAATGATTGGGTTTTTTAAAAATATTATCTTATTTTTGGTTAACTAATTTTTTGTGAACCGACTTTATTTTGCTTTGGACGTTTTCATTTTCAGACTGTCGATAATTGTATAACGAAATTTGGAAACTTTTCAAGGCGTAACTAATAACTCGATGAGAAAGGAACTAGTGTGAAAGGTGCTGTGAAAAAAGTTCCGGCTTGTACATCACCCATTGAATACAGAATCATTTAAGTCATAGAGGCGATTCCGTTAAATACAAGGGTTTAAAGTTGAATGGATGTGTAATAATAACCATGTCCATAGACTTTTACATTTTATGCAATATATTTTTTATAGCTATATTTTGTTTATTTTATATTCATTTACCTTTTTAATGTTCTTATTTATATATAAATATTAGTTTTTTTCACATCCATTTTCAACAGATGAAGGGCGCGGTGGCGTTGCGGTAACCGGTTCTCGTCAGATCACCGAAGTTGAGCAACGTCGAGCCCGGTTTGTCCTTGGATGGGTGACCGTCTGAGGGATCGGTTCGGGCTCCCGCGTTGTGTCCTTGGGCAAGGCACTTCACCCCGTTGTCCGCATGGGAGCACGATAATGCCGTGTATTAAGGCGTACTGTATGTCGATGGTGCGCATGTCTTCAACCAATCTAACCCTGCCTGTGCTGCAGTGCGGAGTTACGATGTTGGGGAGCTGGCAGCTGCTCGTCGTTGCTCGGTGGTTTTCTCCGGGTACTCCGGCTTCCTCCACCCGTACAACTGTCACCGACACGATATGTCCTTGGCTGTTAATGTGTCGTTAAGCCTAATAAATAAATAAATTAACAGATCAAGAAACGATTCGTTAGCATCTTATTGTCCTTTTTCTATCAGGTCATTTTTCATTTCCTCTTTGAGAATCTGATGCATCTTGATTCGTATGCCTTCTTTAAGAGCGTCGAATGTATCTTTTCCGCTGAGAATGTGAAGATACTCGTTATCAGAAATCCGTCTGCCTGTCAATGCTTTGAATATCATGTCACATATGAAATGGGGTTTCACATTGGCTAACACTTTGATCTATTTGTGTTTGTTGGCTTTCGACAATAATGTTTTACTCCCGAATTTTCCTAATGTGCTGAAGAACCCAGCAGCAAAAGCTATACTTTCCACGACGATCACCACAAGAATGCTCGCTACAGTGAATAGGAAATTCACTCTAGCGACTCACAATCCCATAGAGACCGTTATGAGAGCTGCATCTATCGCCTCGACGACCTATGACTTTAACACACACCTGGAAATAAGCAGTCTGACATTTGCAGAATGAGGTCCCCAGAGGGTGAATTTGATGATGCTATCCCAGACAGTGGGCCAATTTAAACTCTTGAGTACCACTTTCTGTTTAGTTTCGAGACCCTGATTCAGGCTGAGGTTCACAGAGGGTAAATTTAGTGATGCTACCCTGTTATCCAGATGACAGTCTGCTTATTTTCTGGCTTGCCCTTACATATTTGTTGTGAAACACTTGACGTTTGTCTTGTTTTGCCGCCAAATCTTAGTGAATCTTGTTATTTGTTATTTGATTCGTGCGAAATTCGTTCCCTTTATCGTCTCCCATCACGAGATTTGAGGTAGACATTTCAGGAGGAGTTGCTGATGATATATATTGTTACTTCTTGATGGCATTTTCTGTTTGTTTTTTTTTAATTTATTTATTTTATCTTCTTTGCTGATGATATATATTGTTACTTCTTGATGGCATTTTCTGTCTGTTTTTTTTAATTTATTTATTTTATCTTCTTACTTAGAATAACAGAAAAAAAACAAACAAACAAAAGACGATGGTACCACACACACACGCACTTGTTAATTCCCTTTCAAATTAATTCATTTTTTATAACATATTGCAAATTGTTATATTTTTGAAGGTGAATTCGGAGCCAATATCAAACCTTCACTGACCAACGTTATATTCCTTCCTCTCTTCAGATATAAACCATTTCCATAGGTACTGAATACACCACCATCCGTGGGTCCTAGATACAATCCTTTACTACCCCTTTCAATCCGAAACACAGCTCCTTCTTTTTTAAATACAGACTGCTTCCCATTATTTTTTGCACACATGAACTAGCTTGTCCTGAAAGAGCACCAAAGCCCAAAGCCGGTATTACTGGGTAATGCCTCGATGACCAGTACCCTCAAGAATCCTAAGAAATCCCCTTTTATTTTTAAATTATATCTCAGTTGAATCGGGCTCAGTCTCATGGTCAATCTTCTATTATTGTAATGTGCTTTCACCATCCTATTCATTTGCGTTTAAATCCAAGCGATTTCATCTCTTCGCCTGAGTGCTAGAATGTTCTATGTCCCATAAGGGACATAGAACATTCTAGCACTCAGGCGACGATCTATGTTTCCATTTGAAACCAGATTTTTTCTTCTGCTCTATGAATTTTAGCTTTCTGTCCTTTGCATATGTTTACTATTTTCGATATGTATCTCTTTTTTATTTTTTTCATTTCTTGTACATATTAATTTTAATTTTAAGTCTTTGTTTTTTTTTACTTTTTTATGTATATATATATTTTTTTTTATTTCTTGTATATATAATATAAAAAAATAGTTCCAATTTTCTTTTTAATTTCCCTAATGTGAAATCGTATCATTACATATTGTCCTCTAAGATCTAATAACTTGCCATTTTGATCTGTCAACTTAATTTCGATACTACGTATCATGTCTAATGTCCTCGGATAAATACACTAGATTTCCAGGTTGCTCAATGACCTTGTAGCCTGGCGAAAGGTTTGGAAAAAATAATAGATCATGTGCTGTATGCTTCCATTGACGAAACGTCTGGCGATCATGACCACGTTCACTAAAATGCTATTAACGGTGACAATTCCAGTCAGGTTTCAGGAGGTGACATGACCTTGATACACCTTAGGATGAATTCCAACAATCTTCCAAAAGTACTGTTTGCTCCAAAGTCCACTCGATAACTAGCACCCATGTCTAATATCATTCGTAAAGTACCGGGATTGGCAGTTAATTTTAACAGACTCCCATGACCGTTTATCTTTATTCTCATCTCCACAAAATCGCTGATATCAAAGTTCTATGTCGTAACTGCCTTTCAGAGTGCGAATCACATGCCAACCCATTCCATTGTTTGGGAGAATATCTGAACATATCGTTGATCTTCGTGATGTTGGGTAAAAAATAGTACATTTCGACATTCATGAATGCCATTTCGTATCTTTTCTTCCTTTTCAATTAGCAGTGGATTGAACAGCATGGTGAAACGGGTCTTGTTACCACTCGCTTGGGTTTTGAAAAGAACTTTTCATAGCCATTTTCTCGGCTAGCTTTTCTAACAACATTTCTTGTCGTAGAATGTTTTTTAGTTTAATTACTTCTTTATTATAATTTTTTTTCTTTCTTTTTTTATTTATATATTGTCGCAAGCAACACAAATGATTTTCTATTCTTTTTCATTATACGCTAAACCATAGATTATCAAAGAAATTACGGAAAGATAGAAATCGTATCCCCCACTGTGAAGATATAGACATTTTCACTTTCACGGTATCAATCAAAATGTCGGCATTCAAAGCATCACTTCAAGGTGAATGGAAATGATCAATTTGTTTTAAAAACGTATAATGAAAAGTAAATCTAGTATTTTTGAGTAGATACCGATCATTTCCAGCAATAATTCCACTCGTATTCATCTTGAATTGATGCATGAAACCCGCTAGTCCAAACATGGCCTGAAAGTCCGTAATATAAGGTTTTGGTTTGGTACATCTTTTCAAAGGTCGTACCAAACCAAAAACGTATGTTACGGACTCTCGGGCCATGTTTGGACTAGAAACCCGCCAGCTGAATCAGATTGTAAGACACTATCTGTCCCGGTATTAATCAAATCACTTCCGCGTTTCAATGATTCAATGCGCCGTTTACTTTCATGCATCAATTCAAGGTTGAAACGAGTGGAATTGTCAGATTCTTATAAGAAGCGTATAATAAAAAGAAAATCTAGTGTTTTTGAGTGTATACTGAAAATTATCTCACTTGTGACTGAGACAAATGGCTATTTTCGCTCGCACAAAGCTCGCGAAAAATAAATATTTGTCTCGGTCACTCATGAGATAATTTTCGGTATCCACTCAAAAACACTAGATATCCTCTGTTTATTATATCAAATTATAAAATTCGTCGTATCTGTTCCTATATTTTCCGTTGTATTTGCAACTGGTTAGATCGATGGCTACAAAAGTATAAGGTCCCTGATCCCACATCACCCTACAATATCTCATAAATTCTTCTTTTCTCATGTTGTTGGCCACGTGTTCGTCGTAGATGTCATTCAAATTCTTGAGATTTTTCTGAAACAGACACAGAAAATTCGCATTCTCTCTCAATATGGTCTGTTTGGGCAATCTGAAGTACTTTTGAGACAGACAGAAACAACCCACGTTGCCGTGACGTCCTCGAATGCAATAAGACTCGCATTGATTCTGTTTCTCCGACAACAGATTGTCGAAGATCATCAGATTTTTATCCTCCAAATTCAATTCTTTGGAGTCGGGCATGTCGTCCAACATAGTCGTGAGAAAGATCTCTCGTTTGTCCCTTCCATCCTGATGATCGACAAATCTGTCTATCAAGTCCTGTAGACTGTCCTTGTATCAATTTCTCGTTCAGAGCTTCTTGCAATAATTTGTATTCGAGCTGGAAGAAACTCTTGCCAAACACAAATAATCTATCTTAATTCAACCACTCGGGTCACAACAACAGATCGTTTTTCTAGCAATTTGATTTTCCCATGATCTTTCCTCTTAGACTTCCCGGAGACAATAAATGGTTTGTTCTCTTGGTCTTTGTTTTATTCCATGGTAAATATTTGATTTCCAATTTTATTTAAGTAATTCATTTTTTTTTTATATTTTGGACTTAGCTTTTTACAATTTAGACATAATTTTTTTTCTATTTTGAACTAATTTTTTTTATTTTTTAACTTAGTTTTTTATATATTTTGGACGTAGTTTTTTTTATATATTTTTTAACTTATTTTTTATACTTTGGACTTAGTTTATTTTATATTTTTAAACTTAGTTTTTGTATAGTTTGGAATTACGTTTTTTTCAACCCCGGTCCTTTTAATTTCGTGGCGAGTTCTTGTATTTTCAACATTACAACTACCCTTCATCTTTGATAAAATCTCTTCTGATCTCGGAGTCGGTTTTACTTGTTTAGATGACACTATCAGTTTATGATGTAAGTGGGCAGTTCTCTTTCCGGTTTCTGTCACAGTCTTGATGCCGGCTTCCATCGCGAGTTTATTACTGACGTTCATGGCGTTTTTTTTCTGACCTTCGCAACAGTCGAAGCCATCTGTCCCGCCACACAGACAATGAAGAAATGATGAAACGAATTGTATAATAGAATCCATCATGCCAGATCCGTCATAGACATAAAAGCTCTTAAATCCCATATTCTTTAGGACTGACTGTTTTTTTTTTTCTTTTAATTCAATTTATTCCTTTTTTTTTTCCTACTTGCTATTTTTTATTTCCTTTAAGCATTCATGACGGTTTTATACCAGTTCTTATTCACGATATTTTACTTCAACAATTCGTCTCATATACAATAGAATCCTCTTAATTGAATATCCATTTTGCCAGTGAAAATTATTCAATTAACAGGAGTATACAATTAACAGGGATTTGGTCAGTTTCCTGTGTTCTGGAGGTAAACTGAGCATTTATTCTATTATATCTTGTTTGACAGAGCTCATAGAGCTCTGTCAAACAAGATATAATAGAATAAATGCCTGTATTGGACGTAGTGAGACCAAAAAGGTTGATAAATAAGGGGAATTTGGTGCGTGTCACAGTAATTTTTTCGACATATTATAAAAATGTATATACAATTAACAGGAGTTTACTCTACAACCCATATGCAATTAACAAATCAAATTTGTACTGAAGGTATGGTATATGGTTTTGTGTTTGAAAATTATATTCAATTAACAGGGATATACAATTAAGAGATATCCAATTAAGTGGGCTCCATTGTACTCACTATCCCTTTTCTCACTCCCGTGTGACCAGCTGCTCTACTAGACATCAAGAACTCCAGTCTCTCTACTGATGCGCCAGGACCGAAGTAATGATCGTCATCGTACCAGCCATTCCAGTTCCTCGGACCGATCTGACGAATACTTTACTTTCGTCCCACAGAGGTTTCACAACTTATTTCCAATCATATGTTTGGCTCAATATGGTCTGTTAGAGTTAGGATCGTTATTCCTTTTTATAAAATTCGTGTGAATCAAGATCTTGCTTCAGACCCTCTTCACTGTAATTATCAGGATTCGGCCTGACCAACATGAGCAGCTGACACAGCCTTGAGCGTCTTGTAACACGTGATCACCATTCAAGATCAAATTATCGCCTTCTTTTCCAACTCGTTTATTTCCCATGTAGAGGTTTCCATCGGATTCTTTCCAAATACCTTAAGTCGAGTCAGCGTCCAAGGGGACTGTGTCATATCTATCCATGTACGATTTATTCAGATCTTCAAAATCTGTCGTATCTAAGATGGACTTCGATGTGGAACTGATTGTCAATTCCGTATCTACTTCAAATAAATTCTTTCTATATCGAAAGAACTCGGCGGTGATTCATACGGGCTGTAATTGAACTGAAGAGGGCGAGACTATGCACGATACAATTGTGTATCATAAGGTCTGTAACTAGGAGTCAGATGAGCCGGAGTTCTGCTTTAACTTTTAGTGCAGTTTATTGAGTACGGTGGCTGATTCAGGCCACCCTCAATACTTTTTTTATCTCGAGATCTCGAGATAATATCTCAAGATCTCGAGAAACTATCTCAAGATCTCGAGATAATTATCTCAAGATCTCGAGATAATTATCTCGAGATAATATCTCAAGATCTCGAGATAATATCTCAAGATCTCGAGAAACTATCTCAAGATCTCGAGATAATTATCTCAAGATCTCGAGATAATATCTCAAGATCTCGAGATAATATCTCGAGATCTCGAGATAATATCTCAAGATCTCGAGAAACTATCTCAAGATCTCGAGATAATATCTCAAGATCTTGAGATAATATCTCAAGATCTCGAGATAAGCATATATAATCGGTGTCACCCTTTGATCATTAGCATGAATTCATTCAAATTGTTTATTCACTTGTCGCATCTTTTCCGACTGCAACATATTCGTGCCACCCCGCACCCCCCCCCCCCCCACCCCATGACAATTACACGAATCCACTCCTGTCACTCAGAAAACTTATCATCCAATCACCTTGTTGCGAAGTTATGAGAGCCCACCAACTCTCAGTCCAGCACTAATATAAACCGAGTCCCGCCATCCGAACTTGCACTTGGTGGTGTCTTGTTCCCACTCCAAACCCAAAGTGTCAATCTAGCACCCGGTACTTCCTAATGCATACTGTAATGTTGTTTTACCCTAAAAATCAACGATTTCTCACTTCTTTTCCTCCCAGCCCATGCTGATTGTAATGATGTTTACCCTAAAACACAAAGTTTACTCACTACTTTACAAAACACACACCCATAAATACTAAGTATTTCCTTCCAGCTCCACATTGAATGGAGTGATTTGTACCACAACTCAGAGTTTCCTCACTCCTGTACAAGACACAAACCCATAAATACAAATAGCTCTCCCAGCTCCACACTGAAAGATTTCATCCCCACTCCCTTGGTGGATTTTTCCTCTACTTTCCATTTTGCTGACTGAAACATACAACATAAGTTTAACTCCATTCCCGCGTCCATTTTGATCGAGCAAATCGACGGTGCTACCCGATCTATAATAACCCTACACCAGCGACAGCTATAAACCTACCCTAGTATTCCCTTTCCTCTCGTTGGTTTGAAAAGTCTGGATTAGGCGTAACTAGTTATCTCCAGCGGATACTGCTTCCGGACGAGTGATTAAGAACCTCACGTATTACCAACGTCAGTGTTAGAAAAGGGCTTGCAGGCTACTGATGCTAGACAAAACCGTGAATCCGAAACATGGCAGGATGGGCATTACTAACATTGTTTCCACATAAAACCCAATTACATGTTGAAATAAAAAGAATGACCTGTCGCCCGACAAGTCTCAACTGCCCATACACCTTTCACACTCCTCCAGAGACTCGAAAGTGACAACTCCAATGGTGATGTATACGGTCCCGCGCATATATAGAAGGACAACTTGAACCCGATTCCCAGTATCTCCGAACAAGATGAAGCACCCTCAACGTCGTTTACTGCCACCCTTAACCAGCTGCAACATGGCACCCCAATTAACCATACGATCCTCCGTGATCATATACAATTAACCGCTCACAGGAGATCCCCAGTACTTGTGATCCCACCCCCAACGTCAACTCATGAATCGACAGTAATACAGGACATCCCGTCCCATAAGATTGATTGGTCCCCTATGTTCTCACCGGCTGAAACCCATTCCAACCTGGGAAACCTTAATTTCGCCATCCATGAGAGCATAGTTCCACCAGGACCACGCGCCACTCCCTCTTAACTCACAAGATGACACAGACAAGTCTCAACGGTCCATACACCTTTCACACTTATCCAGGGAGATACCCGAAAGTAACAACTCCAACAGTGAAGTATCCAGTCCCGCGCATATAAAGAAGGACAACTTAAACCCGATTCCCAGTATCTCCGAACGAGATGAAGCCCCCCTAAACGTCATTTACTGCCACCCTTAACCAGCTACAGCATGACACCCCAGTTAACAATACGATCCTCCGTGATCCCATACTATCACCCGGTCACAGGAGACCCCCCCCCCCCCTCCACCCACCCAGTACTTGTGACCCCTATCTTCAATATCAACTCATGAACCGACAGCAATACAGGACATCCCGTATCATAAGATTGATTGGTCCTGGGGGCGCCGTGGCTCAGTAGGTATACGTGCAAGCTACAAGCCGAGAGGTCCTTGGTTCGGCAACCGCGTTGTGTCCTTGGGAAAGACTCTTCACCCCCATTGCCTACGTGGGGGCACGGTGGCGCTGTGTGCTAAGGCGTACTGCATGTCGACGGTGCACCTGTCTTCATCCAATGCCGACCCCTGTTTGTGTGGAGTTAGTATGTTGGGGAACTGACAGTTGCTCGCCGTTGCTCGGTGGTTCTTTTCGGGTACTCCGGCTTCCTCCGCCCGTAAAACTGTTATGGTCATGATAAGTCATTGCGCATGCGCATGTAATTGGGTTTTGTGTGGAAACAACGTAGGCATGCCCATCCTGCCCCGTTTGGGATTCACCGTGGAGAGGGGGGGGGGGGGTGATTCCATTCGCCTCTTGGGCTCACGGTTATGGGTTTCAATTTTTTAATTTGGTCCTGGGGGGCAACCGCGTTGTGTCCTTGGGAAAGACTCTTCACCCCCATTGCCTACGTGGGAACACGGTGGCGCTGTGTGCTAAGGTGTACTGCATGTCGACGGTGCACCTGTCTTCAACCAATGCCGACCCCTGTTTGTGTGGAGTTAGTATGTTGGGGAACTGACAGTTGCTCGCCGTTGCTCGGTGGTTCTTTTCGGGTACTCCGGCTTCCTCCGCCCGTAAAACTGTTATGGTCATGGTTCGGCAACCGCGTTGTGTCCTTGGGAAAGACTCTTCACCCCCCATTGCCTACGTGGGGGCACGGTGGCGCTGTGTGCTAAGGCGTACTGCATGTCGACGGTGCACCTGTCTTCAACCAATGCCGACCCCTGTTTGTGTGGAGTTAGTATGTTGGGGAACTGACAGTTGCTCGCCGTTGCTCGGTGGTTCTTTTCGGGTACTCCGGCTTCCTCCGCCCGTAAAACTGTTATGGTCATGATTAGTCATTGCGCATGCGCATGTAATTGGGTTTTGTGTGGAAACAATGTAGGCATGCCCATCCTGCCCCGTTTGGGATTCACCGTGGAGAGGGGGGGGGGGGGTGATTCCATTCGCCTCTTGGGCTCACGGTTATGGGTTTCAATTTTTTAATTTGGTCCTGGGGGGCAACCGCGTTGTGTCCTTGGGAAAGACTCTTCACCCCCATTGCCTACGTGGGAACACGGTGGCGCTGTGTGCTAAGGTGTACTGCATGTCGACGGTGCACCTGTCTTCAACAATGCCGATCCCTGTTTGTGTGGAGTTAGTATGTTGGGGAGCTGACAGTTGCTCGCCGTTGCTCGGTGGTTCTTTTCGGGTACTCCGGCTTCCTCCACCCGTAAAACTGTAATGGTCATGATTAGTCATTGCGCATGTAATTGGGTTGTGCGGAAACAATGTAGGCATGCCCATCCTGCCCCGTTTGGGATTCATCGTGGAGAGTGGGGGGGGGGGGGGGGTGATTCCATTCGCCTCTTGGGCTTACGGTTATGGGTTTCAATTTTTTAATTTGGTCCTGGGGGTCCGGGGATTGCTGGGTATTGACCATAAATTGTCGGTTTTGTCTGGTTTCTGCAGCCTTGTACTGGGCATACCCTTTTCTAACACTGACGTTGATAATCGCTCGTCTGGAAGCATTATCCACTGGGGGTAACTAGTTACGCCTAATCCAGACTTTTCAAACCAACGAAAGGAAGGGGAATCCGACGGTAGGTTTATAGCTATCGCTAATGTAAGGTTATTATACACCCAGTAGCATCGTCGATTTGCTCGGTCAAAATGGACGCGGGATGGGGTTAAAGTTATGCTGTATGACGGGTCCGTGGAATAACAGCGTGTCAAGAGACGATGTGTCTCAGTTACCAAAGTGGAAAGTAGGTGAAAAATCCACCAAGGAGTGGGTGATTGGTTTCAGTGTGGGGGTGAAACCTTTCAGTGTGGAGGTGGTGGAGCTATTTGGTATTTACGGGTCTGTATCTTGCAAAGTAGTGAGTACACTTTGTGAGTTGTGGTAAAAATCACTCCATTCAATGTGGAGCTGGAAGGAAATATTTGGTATTTATGGGTGTGTGTCTTGTAAAGTGGTGAATAAACTTTGTGTCTTAGGGCAAACATCACTACAATCGGCGTGGAGCTGAGAGGAAAAGAAGTGAGAAAACATTGAGTTTTAGGGTAAAAAACACTACAGTATGCACTAGGAAGTACCGGGTACTGGATCAACACTTTGGATTTGGAGTGATAGACAGACACAAACTTTTCATCTTGTAAAGTAGTGAGAAGACGTTGTGTTTTAGGGTAAAAGGCGCTACAGTAGGTCCTGGGAGGTACCGGGGTGGGTTGACACTTTGGGATTGGAGTGGGAACAAGACACCAGCAAGTGCAAGCTCGGATGACGGGACTCGGTTTATATTAGTGCTGGACTGAGGTTTGGTGGGCTCTCATAACTAATACGCAACAAAGTGGTTGGTTGATACGTTATTCACTTTTCTGAGTGACAGGAGTGGGTGGATTCGTGTAATTGTCATGGGAGGCATGAATATGTTGCAGTCTAAAAAGATGCGACAAGTAAATAAACAGTTTGTGTGACAGGAGTGAATTCATGCAAATGATCAAAGGGTGACACCGATTATATATGCTTATCTCGAGATCTCGAGATATTATCTCGAGATCTCGAGATATTATCTCGAGATCTCGAGATATTATCTCGAGATCTCGAGATATTATCTCGAGATCTCGACATAGTTTCTAGAGATCTCGAGATATTATCTCGAGATCTTGAGATATTATCTCGAGATAGTTTCTCGAGATCTTGAGATATTATCTCGAGATCTCGAGATGTTATCTCGAGATCTTGAGATAATTATCTCGAGATCTCGAGATAGTTTCTTGAGATCTTGAGATATTATCTCGAGATCTTGAGATATTATCACGAGATCTCGAGATAAAAAAGTATTGAGGGTGGCCTAAATCAGCCACCGTAATTGAGTGATCAGTTTTTCTAATTTTCCTCAATTTCTGGCACACTAATGTCTCGGCATTTTAGTGAACTTTTTTGTGAAGTATCTAAATTTTGAAGTGTGCCAGAAATGCTGGTGAATCTGAACAAACAATGTTTTGTAGGATTTTAGTTAGGGGTACACAGATATTGCTATGAGAACGCAAAACATCATGGTTGGTTTCTGGCAGCTTTTCTGGCACAGTGAGATCAGTGTGTCAAGACCCACATATATATACACTACTTTTAAATACCCCCTCGTCTCCCTCCTCTAGTCATCTTTGACTTATATCGTCGTGAAAATCTACCTTCGATAAAGTTTTCTCGCATGAAATCATTAGGTGGGCGAGAATAATCCAATTAAGAAGCAAGTCAATGTTGAGAAGACACCTATGACATCAGTAGAAATAAAACCAAGTTTCTTTTTGTTACTTTTAATCAACGAAAACAACAGACACCTCTCAGTTTTCATTTATTAAAAATTACAAAAGGAAATTTAGCACTTTATGGCAAGCTAATCAGCAGCAACTACTTCACAGATTATCCAATTTTTAAGAAAATCTTTAAGCAGTGCTGGAAATGAACAAAATTGACGGGTGCAGTTTCAAGCTCCCGTGAATTCAGAGACGGGAGTGTATCGCACGCGTAAAATGTTAGTATATACATTTTCGAGGGAATACTGTCACCAAACACCAGAAACCCCAACCCTTTGAACTCTAGTGGTATCTTCCATGCCAGTTCAATAGCAGCAATTAGAAGAGCTTATATTTATTATTTGGGGTACACCAATCAATATTTTCAACGTGCAGCCCCAGGGGCTGCACGTTGAAAATATTCATTGCCCTACCTCACACATTTATTGAACAGCCATCCTATTTAATGACGTTATGACATATCATATTCCTGGTCAGAAAAGCGGCCGTTCGTGTTCAAAGGGTTAAGGAGGTCCGCTCATGCTTGGATCCGGTTTGTCATCTTCAACCATCATTCAACTGAAGGCTATCCTTCTGGCTGGTAGATGTCTGGTAACTAAGTCTATATATTTTCAGATTACATACTGCTCTACTACATATATAATGACACAATTGCCTAATCGCAAATTGTAAAACTCATGTTGTAATCATGAATAATGTCTGTGGGAAAAAGTAGGTGTGTAGTGAAAGGGCACATGCTTCCTTTTTTGCCTCGTTTCCCACCTATGGGGTGAAATTCCCTGCTAAAGAATTCAATTTCTGTCCAGTGTCATTTGCATTGTGTCCCTGGAAAACAATATAAATTAAAACCGAAACGAATATTGGACATCAATATCTTGGCTAACCGTCAGTGGACACTATTAAGGTGAACGAACCCACTTCATTCCAGCATTTATTCTCAGAACAAAAGTGATCACAGATTTCTTTCACTGTAAGAAGCCAATGTTTATTTTTCTCTTTGCAGAATGGTTTGGTTTATGTAAGGGTAGAGATGGCAGATGTTGCACCGTCTGGAAGCATAAGGACAAAACCTCGGACAGTTTTGTTGAGAGTCAGTCGCGACAAGATACATTTGATTCAAAGATGTTTCAAAGAGGGTGTATTGGTATGTAAAGGAACCCAGTGTTTCTGTAATCGCAAATCAAAACAGCCAGCTGGTGAAAGCCAAAATAACAAAACTAATGTACCACAGAACAACACAGAGCAGAATGCCAACGGGAAAATATCAAATAGAAATACTACACTTGAAACTGCAGGGGGAGGCGAAATTTCACAAGCGGATGCAGTAACTGCTGGAAAAGGTCACCAAAACGAGGTGCCAGCAACCAGAACGGAAAAACAAGAGCAAAATTCTCTAAATACGGTTATAGATACGGCGCGAGCACCCGCAAATGGTGCTCAAACATTTACAACATCGCATTCACCAATAAGTACGGGAAACGTAAATCACCCAACAGTTCCACCAACTAGTGCCGGCTCCTCATTTCCAAGTGATTTTGAACATGGAACCTTAAATGGAACGATAACCGGCTTCACAAGTTTTAATGCTCAAGAAACGAGCCACTCTGTTCCAACCCAGCAACCCGTGGAAGTTGCAAATGTCGCTTCAAATACACATGTTGATGTAAGTAACTTATCACCTGGTGGAACAAATTTGCTTCAAGAACAAATGGCACAGTCAAACCCGAACAATGCTCCGTCACCTCAAACCCTCGGTGTTAATCGAGGAGGACATCCAGAAGTTGGAGCAAACAGCGAAATATTGCTTCCACAGAACAGTTTTAATGCACTGTCACAAGACGTAACCGGCAACGCTGCAATTCAAGACATTACTCTGAACAACCCCATACCATCAGACATTACAGTCGTGCATGGAGGATCACAGGACGGCCCCAGAACGATCGCAGACCGGCCATTTGACGCAAGCCCGAGCAATATCTTACCAGAAACATTTTCAGGGAACACTTTTCAGTATGCTTCTCAGAATGCTGGTAGTACCAGCAGTCAGGCGAAAAATATTCATGACCAAACAGCGAATATAAATGGGCCTGATAGTTTGGCAAATGTCAAGACGTTATCAAATAATGAAAACCCTCAAGACAATACCACACAATTATCACAAATAATGGTAAATCAGCCACCTTCCACTCTACCTGTTTCACAAGGAGATATCAGTGATATTCATAAGAATTCCATTTCGAATAATGTGATGAAAAACAATGTTCCTTCCAGTGCTTTTCATCCCGGTGGAGGTGAGGTGATTTCCCAATCTGATACAGCCTTTCATCTCGCTGACGGAACAGAACCTCATATTAACCTGAACAGTGTTCTTCGCGGAACAATATCCGCAAATGTGGGACAAACGCAACGAGACGCTTCATCTTTGTTCGTCAATGGACAATTGACGACAAACATGTCACGGGTGGTAGCAGACAATATTGTGAATGAGAATTCTCCCATTAATAAAGAGTTAAATGTGGCCGTGAACAATGGTCAGTCAATTTCAGATACAGTTTCAAATATAACGGATAGTTTTAACTCGGTTGTTTCACCGGTGAATAATGTTGAGAACATCAATGTCAGCAGGGGTTCGTTTTCTAAATCGCATTTAACTGTCGCTAATATAAACCAATCTTCCCTGTCCCACATTAATGGCTCAAGTGAAGTAAAAACACCTACGATGACCTTGTCAAATCCTGGTGCGAAAGCCCTCATAGCGGCTCAAATAAATGATGCAGTTATAAAAGCAATGAACGAAAATATGATGCATGCGGTGAATCCTGGGGCTCAGGGTGGCATGGTGCAGCAACGAGCTATGGAAAATGTTTCAAGTACATCCAGTATGAACCAGCTGGCATCGTCTCAATCATTAAGAGCTGCCCAAATGACCGACGTAGTTATGAGGGCTTTGAACGAAAATATAGCGCCTGCAGAAAATTTGGTACCCCAAGGTGTTATAGGACAGCAATCTGCGTCTGGAAATGTTACAGATAGATCCAATATAGACCAGCAGGCCACATCCGCTTCCTCTTTGACAGATGCGAACTCACATTTGCTAGATGCTCTGTTCCGTGTTTCTGATGCCGATGGCATCAGGATTGAAAAGCCGGTAATGACGGCTATCGCAGCGACAGTTATAGAATTGCTTCGTGCCAATAGGAAAGGTTCACAACCAGTAGCTCCTATTGACAGTTACGTATCACAGCCACTACCGCCTGGTGAGTTATATACATTTGTAAAGGTAGGAAGGTAACATGGGATGAAATTGTTGTCGCAAAAGGTAATAAATGTTTGTTTGTCTTGTGCACATTTTCGTTAAGTAAGGTCTTTAATACGTCTACTTTTTGAGATTTTTATTGTTTATGTTTTTTGTCAGTCGGCAATCAGGAGTCGAACACCAAAACCACTAGACCTTTGCAGACCGTCTAAAAACGGTGGCTGAAATCTTGGATTTTAGATGAAGTTCTCATAATCACTTGGTTCAATGGCGCGTGTGTATGTGTGTGTGTGTTTAAGGCACAAAAATTACGCCCTGCCACAGATATTTCCTTATAAAAGTTTTTTCTTGTAATATGCTGCCGAAATATTGTATTCATGAAAAGATACATTTACTGAACCTTGATGGGTTTCAAACATGATAAAAAATACACAAAATTGATTTGATTTAAACCAAGTGATGAGGTTAGGAACTGGTTAAACTGACTGGCAATAATTGATGTTATTTATTGATGGGCTTTCATTTAGCCCTTACAGGGATGTCACGCAAGCTTTTTTTCTTATAAGCGATGACAGGTCGTAGAATTAAAGTTTCTATTAATTCGGAGTTGGTTAAATTGAGTTCATCTTTTACTATTTTTGCTATTTGATATCCATTCTGTTGTATGTTAAAGTGAAAGAAATGATGGACCTCCTTTCGAAATTCTCCTTCTGATATGTTCGAACCAAATGGCCCCAGGGTTTGAAGCGTATTGATCCAAAAAGCTTCACGTTTTTATTAAATTTACCTGTTTCTACTAATGTGTCTTTGATTGGTGGTTATTCAATAGGATGGATTTCGATATCGTCCAAAGACTGTCCTGGAAGGTTAAGACGTTGTGCTACTGGGGCATCGGCATTATGCTTTATATCCTGTTTGTGTCGAGTAGCACCAACGCATTCGGAATGGATTTTGACTTTGATCTATATGCTATTTCTGACGGCTTTTACAAGTGATAAGGTAAATGATATTGAGTGAATCACAATAGGGGAATTCCGGTTCTGATAATGATTTTTCATTTGTTTGGAGGGCAATTGCTCCTTCTGATCATGCATAAATGTATGCAAACTTCAACGAGGCTTTTTGCAATTCAGTACCGCACCACTACAATTCTGCAACGGTCTGTTATGTTCAATTTTCAGTAAGTTCTGCAGGACTTTCCAGCCTCAATCTCAGGGCGCCGAATAGGGGAGACCAAGTCTCGTTGACATTTACCTTATCACTTGAATTGCGGTGGAAACGAATGAGTTGTGATTTGATGATACCTTTAAATGTATGTGGTGGATGAAAAATGATTTTGTGTGCAACAGTTGATGTGAATCAGTTGGTTTAAAATATACTCTATAATCTAAATGACCTGATGCATGGAACTGTTTCACTTTATGTACGATCACATCGAGAAAATGAACCGAATGTTCACTGATAGTAGCTTTCAGTTTGATGTTTGGATCATAATTGTTTAAAATTTCTCGAAAGTTTCTTTTGAATGTTCCCAAATGATAGAAATGTCATCTAAATATCTGAGATGTGCGAGAGGATGCTTTGCACATTTGCTTAAGGCATTTCCCTCCCATTCCGCTACATAAATGCTTGCAAAATTAAGACTGAATCTTTTGCCCATGGGCAAAACCATTTTTTGTAAATATATTTCTCCATTGAATAGAAAGTCATTACCTTTTAAGTTCAGCCCTAAAAGATCTAAAATTTGTTCATCCGGACGTTTTGCATCCAAATATATTTCAAATGCATTTTAAACAGATGTAACACCTTTATCAATATCAATGTTTCTATACATGCTGTCGATATCCAAAATAGCCAGGATTGCACTTTTCAGTATTTTCAATTTGGCAATTTTTGACAGAAGGTCCTGTGTTTTTTTAGATAGCTCGGATGTCCATAGCTATCAGATGATAATCAATGAGGTCCGAGATGGCATAAATTCCGAGTTATAATCTGAGGCTATTGGCCTCCTGAGTGGAGTTAAATCATCCGTCCATGAAGAACGATGCTTGTGGGTCTTTGGTAGGCTGTTGAATTGTCTCGTTTGAGCACTGAGCTTAGCTGTTAAATATATCGATTGTTTTTTGGTTATGTGACATTCGTGGAGGAGAAATTTTAAGATCTTATTAAATTTTTCGATATTACTTGACCAAATATGTGAATTTATTTTCTTATAATGTTTAGTATTGCTGAGTTGTCTCATGGTTTCCTTAAATAATTACCCCGAGATAGAAAGATAATCGATCCACCTTTGTAGGCAGGATTAATTACTAATTTCTTACTTTTTCGAAGTTTCATGAGGGCTCTCCGTTCACCGGTTGATAACTTGTCTTTATCGGAGAATATGTTCATGCTGAACACCTTTTGGTAGATTCGTTTGCCTTAATAATTTCGAGATCTAATTACTATCTGGAAGTGATCAACCAGATGATGAAATGAAGTTTCCGACCGTTGGGGTTTCTAAAGCGGTCTGGGAATTCCATTTGCCTTAGAAAATTACAGTTATACAATGGTATATTTGTCTGATTACCAGTTTTAGGATTCGGTGATGGTACAAAGGTTAAACCGCGATCTAAAAGAGACTTCTCTTGGGCTGTTAGGTCATTAGTGCTAGACAGGTTAATCATATTAGTTCCTAATCCCACATTATAAGTACGGGGCTTTCAGGGGCGGATATGGTGTGATGTAAGGCGAAGTGAGATCAATATTAATCGAGGCCGAAAATATTTGCATGAACTGAGAGGTGCAGATTTATTTGGGTAAGGATTCTCGCTTGAGTACGTCTCAGACAGTCCCAGTTGGCTTCGAAACATGTCGTTTTAGTGCTTTATTTATTGTGTTTATTTACATTTGTTTATTAAAATTTCTCAAAGACTGGAAGAAACGTATTAAAGTTGTACGTTGTTCAACAGATACACACGCGAAATTATTTGTTGTTCGTTGAACACGCGAAATTAGGAAAAACATCGAAGCGAGCGTTGGATGTCAAAAGGTCGGAACTGACCGTATATAAGCTCTATATACGGTTAGCTCGATGATACACAGCCTCATATACGGTCACTAGATATTGAAGCTGATTGGTCAATAACAATTACTGGCATAATATTTGTATGTACGGTTGTTACCTTTGCCTTTGCATAGATTAAATCTAGATGATTAAACCTATGATAGTACATTATATTGGCGGTTCTCGTGGTCCAAATCCTAAACATCAAACTTCCCATCATGAATTTTTGGTATAACTTTCTATATTGTTTTGTTAACGGTGTCCATAGTTCTACACTCAGCCAATCAAAGTTTTTGCGAAAAGTTTAGTTCAGCGAAATATATTTTTGCTGATCTAAACTTGACCCTGATATCGCCAAGTCTATTCCGCAACTGCTTAATCCTTTGAACCCGAACGGCCGCTTTTCCGGCCAGGAACATGATACGTCATAACGTCATTAAATAGGATGGCTGTTCAGTAAATGTATGGGGTAAACTAATCATTATTTTCAACGTGCAGCCTCGAGGCTGCACGTTGAAAATATTGATTGGCCTACCCCAAATAATGAATATGGACTCTTCTAATTGCTGTCATTCAGCTGGGCTGGACGATACCACTAGAGTTCAAAGGGTTAACTTCGAGATCAGTATTTTCACTTCGAGAACTTACTCAATATTCAATAATATTTTGGGGGGACTAGAATGGCCCATGTGTCATTTAAACGTAGAGCACTAATGATTGAATTTGCCTTCTGAGTGACACTCCATATATGATAACTATTATAAGTGAAATCTGTAACCATAGATCGGATGTAAAGTTCAATTTTCAGAATTATTGCAAGAGAAGGTTGAGAGGTATGCCCATGATTTTACACGACATTGCTAATTTTTTGGTCCTCGTGTAATATCTTTGGCTCCCTCTGGCAGAACGATTTGAAATTTAACAATTTTTCTTATAATTACAAAACGAAAGTAAAGTTCAATTTTTAGATTTCTAGCACATTTAATTCCATAGTATGTGCCGGTTATTTATGGGTTTCTACTTTACTTTCCCTTAACAGTGATTTGAATTTTAGAAGATATTTCAAGATTTAAAAGAAAAAGCAAAGTTCTCAGATTTGTTTCGCACATAATCCAATGTCATGTCCCTTGATTATGTGAAAGCCAATTCACGTGTTTTTCATTTTCGTATCATAACTTGACTATCCTTTGGCGAACTAATTTAAAATCGGCCAGTTTTTCTCACGGCCACAAAATAAAAGCTGTGTTAGATTTTCTGGTTTCTAGTGGACACTTCCATAGTTACGGTCCTTGATTATGCAAAAGCGTTGTCAACCTGGAATTGTTTTTTCCTTTGACCAAGCAATTCAAATCTAACAGTTCTTTTGTGATCACAAAGTCAAGGGCAAATTTGATATTCAGATGCATAGTGCTAATAATTTCCAAAGTTATTGGCCTTAATTGTGCAAAAATATTTTATTATTCTTTCGGTTTCCGCGAGGTTATTTTTGGTATCCTTGTATAATGTTAAATAAAAACAAAGGTTTCGTTATGAGTACTAAAGAAAGGCCATGTTCTATTTTCAAATTTTTACTTCCAGTAAACGGTAGTTACACTCTAAAATCAGTTGGGTTAACAATGAACCCAAATCAACTGGGTTGAGTGAATATGACCTTTGATTGAGCAAAAACATTTTTGTTCCGGGTTTTCACATTATACCTCTCCTGGGTTTTTTTTAGCACAACGATCGTAAATTTCAAAGTTTCACTTATTTAAATATCAGAATTAGTTTAAGGTCTTATATGAGAATGGAAGAATTTGGAGGCTCATTTCTTGACGTTCTTTAATGAGGCCGATAATATGCTGTAATGAAAAACACTGAGTATGGTGTTTAAACCAAACAGATTGCTTTGTTTTCTGTTTACGAAATGATTCGAAGAAATGTACACAACACTAAGTTTTATTGTTTTTAACCCTTTACCTAACCTGAAAAGCAGACGACACTTGCAAAAATAATTCTTGAATAACTAATTTTTTTCATTTTTTGTCTCAAAAACATAGGTTATGACCCCTCGTTGGAACGAGCTCGTTCCAACGAGGGGTCATAACCTATGTTTTTGAGACAAAAAATGAAAAAAATAATGAAAATTAATTGGTGATTTTTGAGAATATCGCTGGCCGGTTTTGGCCGTTACGTTAGGTAAAGGGTTAAAAATTCTATCCTTCGCCATAGTTTAAGAATACTCCGTAGAACGAATTCGGCGAGCTCGTTCTAATAATGGCTTCAAGCTATGCTTTTGCAAAACAAAAAACCCGTAAATAAGACATATTGGAAATAAAATACCGGATTGCAGTCTGCAATTTACGTTATGTAAAGAGTTAAATAGCAAGGTATCTACGCAAGGTATTCGTTCAAGATAGTATTGGTCGGCAGCTCAAGATTGATAGAATTTTTGAATGTACTATTTCAGGGATCACCGCAAACCAGACAAGAGGAAGAACAAATGGCACAGTGTTGTTTGACAACGCAATTGGTAACCAGCAAAATATGGTAGCAGATACGACCGACTTTGCTGCGAAGTCACAATCCTCCCTGTTGCACCAAGTTCGTAATCCCCAGAATATAGTTACAGGTAATCGCACTTTAGATCGTCTTGCCTTTAGAACTCCAGCCTGTAGTCAACAGACGACTCCGACTAGTCCGTCGACAGCCATTCAAGGCTTTGTCAGTATACCAAACTACCACAGCTGTTCTTCAAACGAACAAGTGTGCCGTCCTCACGAATGTCGTTAGTAATATTCTAGATCAAACGATAGCAGTTCATCCTATCACAAGCGATAAGTTAATGGCCGAGAGAGTCCTCAGAATCAAACAGCGAAGAAGGCAATGTCGTATCTTCGACAGAAGCTATTGGAAGTGAGATACTGAAAAACAACCTTGTCGACTCTATGTTTAATAACATACTTCTTGGCGCGGCGATTTATCAAACTACCAACGTAGAGAGCTCTGCACGCAGTTTGAACTCATGTGCAACCATCGTCTTGTTCTTGTTAGTAACTAAAGCTAAGAATGTTGAGAAATCCGATTTCACCTACTTCATAGTAATATCGTCTCTTGAATGCAACAAGGCGCCATCTGCTTTAGTTTTGCAGATGTTGCCTTGTTACACTCAAGAGAATTTGCTAACTTTTTATCAAACGAAACGTCCAAATCTGCGTACATTTTGCTCAAAACTTTTATTTTTATTTGTTTCGATTTTTATTCTAAAACATAGTTCATGGTGTCCAAATGATATTATCGAGCTCTTTCCATTTAGCTACATTCTAAAGGTAAACAATAAAACTACTTATATTATGAGAGCCATGCAGGGGCACCGGAACCCCTCTCCAACCATAACCCTTCCCATTATATGCGGGTCGAGGGAAGCTGGAAATGACTATTTTTGTGTGTTTGTTGGGGGGTGAGGGAACACATATCTTTCAGAATTGTTTTTCCTCACTTCATTTTACCTCGTACTGCGTTAAGCGTACGTTTTTTGTACCATGGCTGGAGGTTCAGGGTCTTCTCCGGTTGAAAAAATTAGCCCAACTCAACTGGGTTGAGTGAATATGAACCCAATTTGGGTTGATTTTGCCTCAACCGATTTTAGAGTGTAACTATAAGAAACTGACCCGATAAATATCAGGGCGAGAGCAGCACACAAACCATTTTCATGGATTTCGGGCATGAATGATATATACGGTTGTCATCCACCCCGGTAAGTCATTGTAAAACACACCCCAGCATTTTATGACGTGATGCCTTTCATGAGAAACCCCTTTCCTCCTCCATCTTAATGAGCATCTAGAATTTGAAAATAACCTAACTTTTAAGAATGGTCTCTACAGTAAAACATTTTTATGCTTTACAGATACAACGACTTCCGGCAACAGTCCTCTGGTTCCGGGTGTCCTCTCCTCTAATCCGACCGGTGAACAGAATTCCGTGTTCAGCACCTCCAGTAATGTCTCACAAAATGGAGAAGCAGATGCACATTCGTCCAGTAATGCCCCTGTGGCTCCAGAAGGTACGTTTATTTCAACCGAATATATCCACAAGGCTGACTATATCTGCAAGCCGTTTGTTTCCACAAAAACACTTATCGTATCATTGTTGTGTTTCCAAGAGAAATAAATAATTATGCGGTGGGTAGAAAGCTAGTTTTGTCAATCTCTTAAGCATTGAACGTCATATCGGAAACTAAGCTGAGCGAAGCTGGCAGATTCCAAGCTCCGATACGGGGGTATTTTTGTGGTGTAAAGGTTATTGTAAGACACACCTCAGCATTTTACGTTGTGATACCTACAAGAGAAACCGCTTTCCTCCCCCGCTTTACTAAACTTCACGAATATGAAAATATACCAATCTTTAAGAACGGTCTCTACAGTTGAACATTTTTTGTGTATTACAGATATTGCGACTTTCGGCAACAGTCCACTAGTTCCGGATGTTCCCTCCTCTAATCCGACTGCTGAACAGAATTCCGTGACCGGCATCTCCAGTAATGTCTCACAACATACAGTGGCAAATTCTCATTCGTCAAGTAATGTCGTTGTTGCTACAAAAGGTACGTCTGTTTCAAACGAATATGTCTGCAGGGCTGATTATATCGAATTAAACATATTTTATTGTCGTTAGATTTTGACTTGATTAGAACACAATTTATTGAAACTTATTGGAGTTCCTCTCTTGACATACAATAACAAAGCATACATTACATGAAACGACAATTGCGCAATTTTATACTCAGGTAGATATGTTTTAATGAACAGATAGAGGAAGGAAGTTGAGAAGGTTAGGGTTACCATAGTCATTCAGTAAAAGTATATTATTAGGCCAGCCCACAGTAAGCGGAGAGCGAAATGCGACCAAATCACCCGTGGAGCGGAGTTGTCACCCGAAGTATCACTTTCAAATTCCGTATATACTGACAAAAAAAATAAAGAAAAAAAAACCGAAGAGGAAAACCCGGAGGTCCATTGGCTGGAACCGTGCATGTGCGTATTATACTTTTCAATAAATTGGTGTAATCTCCACTCCACGGGCGACCCTGCAACAACACAACCTCAACGTACTGCATGGTTAAGATAATATAGGATAATGAAGATCAGGCGTGCACCACGGGATGCAGAAAACACAAGGCAAAACAGCCGACACAAACTGGCCCAACGCATTCAGCGTTGAAAGTCTACATCCGTTCTATCCATTCCTAGCTCTTCAATAGATATGAGAGGGTAGGTGGTAGATTTCGAGTCAGGATGAAGCGGAGGCTACAGAAAGTGAATGGGCAAGCATTATTCTTGTACATACTAGACTGCACCAAACCCTAGCTCAAACAAGATCCCAATGCCATACAATACCATAATCTGAAGAAGGTATAGGGAAAGCACCTCCAGCAGGAAACTAAACCAATTCAGTCCATTCTGGCAGAGCCCAAAAAGCCATATCAGACGAGGCGGAATCAGTCACACCCCAGTATCACTACGGGGCGAATCTCTATGAGCCGGAACTGTAGGATGAAGCTTTGAATCCGGAACATTTGTGTTCAGGAGGTTAAGCTATTTGAAACGATCGCTTTCTGAAAGGAAAGACCGAACGGCTCTCAGAATCTGAATATTTTCCTTCCGTGTTATTGTGGGTTCGCCAAATTTGAGGTCTTCTTAGATACAATATCCAGGTGAGAGAGGCGTCTGCGAAAGATCTCGTCTTATTCACCATATAAAGGACAATCGAAAAAATAGTGAAAGGTGTTTTCGTCGGAGTGTCAACAATCAGAAATGTAATTTGCGAATTTGTCGCTGTTCAGATCACTACAGCCGTTCCTTAATCTGCAGTGTATGATATTTAATTTCCTGGCGCCCAAAGAGAAATAGACTTAATTTTTTATACTTTATTTTGAACTCTGTGACAGTTTCGGGGTCTGCAACGTAGCTAGCTAGATTATTCCAGCTATAACCATTGTGGGCAGAAAGGATTTTTGGAAGTGTTCCATTCGGGCATGGTACACAGTGAAGTTATTCGCATTGTGCAAGTTATAGTTACTCCTATCCCACACACGTGGGGGTAATAGATTGTATAAATAGTCTGGGGCTTGATGATTTACTGTTTTGTACATTGTGCAGAAGATATGGGTTTCACGACGCCGTGAGAGGGAAGTCCACCCAGGTTCCACGAGGATACACTCAGAGGAAACTGATCTTGTCAGGCCTGAGATAATGCGGCTGCATCGATGTGTAGTCTGTCAAGTCTTTTTAGAAGACAGATGAGGGCGCAATCCCAGACTACATCTCCGTAGTCCATTAGTGGGAGAATATAGGATAGACAGATTCTCTCCAGGGTTTTTCGGGGGAGTGTAAGTTTGAGTTTTCTGAGTTGTGATAATCTGGCAGACACTTTCTTGGAAATCTCGTTGATTTGGACGTCCCATTTCAAATTACTTTGAATATAGAGGTCTAAGTGTTTTTGATTACTGCTATAAGAAATGTTTCTGTTTGCAAGCGTTATATCGGGCAAAGTAGGATTCGAAGTGTGTGAGAAATATATTGACCGCGTCTTTGTTGGGTTGAATGAAACCAGTCAGCGCTCAGACCAAACATTCATTTTCTTTAAATCATTGTTCAAAGTAGTAGCTAAGTTTTCTGTGTTATATCTACTCGAAGTTAGACATGTGTCATCAGCATACATTCTTGCTAGCGAATCAAGAGCGTCGGCAAGGTCATTAATATATATCAGGAAAAGAAGGGGCTCAAGCACAGAGCCTTGCGGGACTCCTGATGTAATCGTTCGGTATCGAGACAATTTGTTATTGATTAGCACTCGCTGTTCGCGATTCTGCAGATAGTTTTTTTATCCACATGAGGGCGTTTCCTGAGATACCATTTTCTTTAAGTTTAAATATTAACCCCTTGTGTCATACTCTCTCAAATGCTTTGGAAATATCTCAGAATACAGAGCAAGTTTGAAGTCTATTGTCGGGAAGCAGGCATATGTAAATCAGTTTAGGTTTCTTTTGTCTGAAAGTGACTACACCAAGGTAATGAATGCTCCTTGTTCCAACGAAGCCTATGACATTCTTCCCGAAATTGTCCACGCAGCTTTCGATCAAGCTTTTCCAGAAGAAATCATAAGAATTCCCCCAAGGTTTGTGAACCGTGGATGACATTGGGCCTTTTGCAGTCATCTTTGGAAAAAACAAAACTGTTAGTCAAAAAATCAAAATCCCCAACCACACATAATAAATCAATATACAAAACAATCTGTACCATTTTTAACAGATTGAAAAGGGCTCGCAAATCTGATTATTACAAGACTTCACTTCATGAATATAAACATAACATGAAAAAAACTTGGGAAATCTTGAAAAAAAGCAATTAACAAATCTAATTCTACCTTTACATTCCCGTCCACATTTGTCGATGGAAATGCGGAAATATCTGACCCCAAAGAGATAGCTGACAAATTTAACTCCTACTTCGTTAACATCGGTTCAATATTAAGCGACTCAGTACCAACCTCCTGCCGACATTTTACTGACTGCGTTAATGGAAATGGAATTGAGTCATTTTTTTTATTTTGCCCACTACCCCACACGAGGTAATTCAGTGCATAAAAAATCAAAAACAATTAGAGACCTTGACAATATGTCCTCCAAAATATTAAAGGAGATAATATATGAAATTGCTGACCCTTTAACACACGTAATTAATCTATCTTTCTCAACCGGTACTGTCCCCAGCAAAATGAAAATATCAAAAGTAATTCCTGTCTTTAAATCTGGTGACCATCAACTATTCAACAATTATAGGCCCATTAGCATATTATCGACCTTCTCGAAAGTATTAGAAAAATTAATGTACTCTAGGTTAATATCTTTACTGGAAGATAATAAGATAATTCATCATTATCAGTTTGGATCCAGAAAGGCACACTCAACAATACATCCCGTATTGCATCTCATCAACAATGTTGCTGAAATGAATGATAAGCCAACAAAGGAACGTACTTTAGCTCTGTTTCTTGACTTCTCTAAAGCATTTGATACTATAAATCACTAGATCTTACTCAAAAGACTAGATCTCTATGGAATACGGGGCCATGCAAACTCTTGGTTCAAGAATTATCTTACTGACAGATCTCAGTCAGTTTCCCTTCCAAAGGCGAGTTCTGATTTCCAGGTGATAACAACTGGTGTCCCACAGTGATCTATTCTTGGTCCTCTTCTCTTCATAATTTACATTAACGATATTATAAACTCGACACTGCTGAAAATTGTATCATATGCAGACGATACTATTGCATATGCGTCTGGCAGTAACTTAGATACAATAATAGAATTATCTAATAACGAACTCAATAACATATACTATTGGTGCACAGCTAATAAACTCACACTAAATGAGAGCAAGACAAAATTGATTATTTTTCACCCTCAGAATGACTTATACACAATTGAAAGTAGAAGAGTTATGCTTAACAATTCAACTATCTCACTCGTTGCTAACAATCAAGAGGAAAAATCTGTAAAATTCCTAGGAATCCACGTGGATTAAAATTTTAACTTTAAGAAGCATATCTCAATAATCTGCTCCAAAATTTCCAAGGCAACTTGTGCCATAAACAAAGTGAAGAGGATTCTTCCCAAAGAATGCCTGAAAACATTATATTACCCTTTGATCCATAGTCACATGCTATATGGTATCCACATCTGGGGTCACTCGTCGTTAACTCGATCGATCATTAAATTACAAAAGAAAGCCACCCGAATTATAGCTAACAAAGAATACAATGCCCATACCGATCACTATTTAGTGAGCTGCGTATCTTAAAATTCACAGACCTGTACAAACTTCAGGTCTCTTTGTTTATGCATGATTGGTATAACAGCATGCTCCCTGAAAGCTTTGAGAACACTTTCAGAAAAAACCAAAACCCCTTAGGAATGGACACCAGACAATCGGGTAAATTACATACACTAAAACCAAGAACTCAATTTTACGCAAACATCCCAATCCATACTTTCCCTAGGATGTGGAATACAATAGAACCATCGGTTCAAAACTATTCCAGATCACTATTCAAAAAGTCTTTTACGGAGCAATTCTTGAATTTATACCCTGATCAGGTCAGCTCTAATAATCCTGCTTGTTCCGACTGTAGGTCCTAGCTCTGTTGTCTCACCCCCATCTATTAACTGACCCAAAAGAGTTATTTTCTAAAAACGATGAACAATATTTTATTTAAATGGAATAGTTCAAAATTTTCATTCAAAATTTTCTTTTTTCAACTACAAATATGCTGTTGTCGGGATTGTACCACATTTCACATTTAATTTGGTTTTAGGGTTTTTCTTCTTTTTTTGGAGGAGGGGGGGGGGGGGGGGGGCAGCCCTAGTGGCTACGCCATCTCCCGTTAGTGCAATCATGTATTTGAGATCAATGTCAATGTATGTTGCTGACCTTTGTTTGTGTTTGTAGCATGTTGTACTACGAAATAAATCATTCATTCATTCATTCGGGAGATTTGCACAAGGAGTGATAGAGCTAAATAAGTTGGAATGTGGTGTTATGACCAGGGATAAATCCCGATTGGTATTGATAAAGAATGTGATTTTGTTGGAAGTGTAAGAAGATGTACTTCAGAGATACTTTTTCAAGTATTTTACTTAAAACACGGTAAAAGTGAGATGGGTCTATAATTAGTTTTATCTCTTGGGTCATCTTTTTTGTACACTGGTATTACGTTTGCTTTTTTCCATGCACTTGGAAATGCACATGATCCTAATGAAAGTTGGAATAGTAAACTCAGTGGGACGACTATACTTTCGGCTGTGCCTTTCAACATTTTAACACTGATATTATCAGGCCCGTGGGCCTTATTCGATTTCATTGACATAATAGCTGAAGTAATATCGTCGATATCAAAGATAATTTCGCTCAGGTTACTGGTACAGCGTGGAGTATCAACTGAGAGTTCGCTGTCAGTATTACAGGGAAGACCATTTTTTTATAAATGTACTGTTGAGCGAATCTGCCTATTCTTCATGGTGAAAGCAGCGTTATTGGGAGTTTTTTGTCATCTTTGTATAGGGGCGGAATTGCAGATACTTTTCTTCTGTTTAATAACACTTTATAACATCGTCGGCTGAGTGCTAGAATGTTCTATGTCACATTGGGGACATAGAACATTCTAGCACTCAGGCGATGACATGCCAGAACCTTTTGCAGACGTGTAAGAGGAAAGTACGTTTTCAAGATTAGATTCATATTGTCCTTTAGCATATTTTTTCATATTATTAAGTTTCGTTTTGATTTATATTTATTCCAGTCTTCAGTTAATCTTTATAGCGGTTTTTCTTAGTTTATCGCGCTGCCGGATTTTGTAACGTAGTTCCGATGTGAACCAGTGTTTATCTTTGGGGCGAATCAGAACTTGGGATTTTAGTATACACTTATCAATTATATCCAGATACGTTTGGGTGAAGTTTTCCGTGACAATATTTATATCATGTGCGTTTTCTATTAGACGTATCCAGTGCACTTGCGCAATGAGATTGTTTGCTAGTTCAAAGTTTGCTTTTTTATAGTTCCGAATAACTCTGGCGTAAGATGAGTTCCCTGCGTAATCAAATGAAATATAACAGTAAACAGCATTGAACGTCATATCGGAAACAAAGCTGAGCGAAGTTGGCAGATTCCAAGCTCCGATGCGGGGGTATTTTTTGTGGTGTAAAACGTTGCTGTAAGACACCTCGGCATTTTACGACGTGATGCCTTTCATGAGAAACCCCTTTCATCCTCCGCTTTACTAATCTTCTCGAATATGAAAATATCCCAACCTTTAAGAACGGTCTCTACAGTTGAACATTTTTGTGTATTACAGATATTGCGACTTCCGGCAACAGTCCACTAGTTCCGGATGTTCCCTCCTCTAATCCGACTGCTGAACAGAATTCCGTGACCGGCATCTCCAGTAATGTCTCACAACAAGCAATGGCAAATTCACGTTCGTCAAGTAATGTCGTTGATGCTCCCAAAGGTACGTCTGTTTCAACTGAATATGTCCGCATGTGAACGGCTGATTATATCGGAAAACACACTAGTCGTATCATTTTTGTCTTCCTAACAGAAATAAATAATTCTACGGTGGGTAGAAATGTAGTTTCTGCATCTCTTAAACCTTTACCTAACATGAAAAGCAGACGACACTTGCAAACAAAATTCTTGAATAACTAATATTTTTCATTTTTTGTCTCAAAAACATAGGTTATGACGAGCTCGTTCCAAAAAGGGCGCCATAACCTTTGTTTATGAAACAAAAAATGAAAATATAATGAAAATTAATTGGCGATTTTTGAGAATAGCGCTGGCCGGTGTTGGCTGTTACGTTGGGTAAAGGGCTAAACAATGAACTAAATTTAGATCGGATACTGAGCTGAGCGTAACATTCTAAGTTCTGATGGAGGGTATTTTTGTGGTGTGAGAAGAAAAGGGATTTTGCACAAATTAGTTGAACACTGTTTATAATATTTTTGTCTGTCAATCTTTTAACTCCTTCCATGCTGCTGGAGGATATTCCTGCCCAGGATAAGATTTCTCTTGCCACTGAAATAAGTGTATAATTTGTGCACATTTAATCAAATATTGTTTCTGTAGCTGTATGAATTTTGTCACCATTGATTTCTGGATTTAAACTGAGATGAATTTTTCATCAAACCTAGTCTTGGCTGCTTCACGGGAGCCATGACTAGATTTGACGAAAAATATCCAGAAAATACTCAGCGGGTTAATCGTTAACTCATATATTAAATACGCCAAATACGCCCAATAAACTAACAGATACAACAAATTAATCACGAAAATTGCCTTTCAAGTCGGAGTTTCATGCCCAGTATTCTGAAATTATCATTTATTGAACAAGGTGTTTTTGCTCCCCGTTCATGGTAATGTTACAGACACTCTCACCTTAGATAATACCGTTTCGCTCTGACATTCCCATCCTGTAGTCAACAGGCGATTTACAGGCGGTTTACCCATCATGGCAGTATCCCACAAAATATCACAGCTATTCCTCAAACATCATACCACACATGAAAGGTATATACGGTTGATATTTTTCAGGAAAAGTAGGACCGGAACTCTTCAATATCCCCATTCCACATGACTCCGCCGCTGTTTGCGAACTAATCTCTTAAGTTATTGTGAAATACACCCCTGCATTTTATGACCTGATACCTTTCACGAGCAACCCCTTTCTCCTCCGCCTTACTAAACTTCTCGAATATGAAAATAACCTAAAGCGATCTCCAAAGTCGAACATTTTTTGTGCATTACTGATACTACGACTTCCGGAAACAGTCCTCTAGTTCAGGATGTTCCCTTCTCTAATCCGACTGGTGAACAGAATTCCTTGCTCAGTACCTCCAGTAATGTCTCCCAAATGGAGAAACAAATGCTCATTCGCCCAGTAATTCCGCTGTGTCTCCAGAAGGCAAGTCTAAGTCTATTTCAACAACTTTTTCGATGCCAATGGAACCCATTGGAATGGCAGATATATTTTGGTTCATAGTCATTTATTTATTTATTTATTTATTTATTTATTTATTTATTTATTGGTGGTTAAGGACATGTACTTATGCGCAATGGCTAATCATAACCAAGATAATTTTACACGTGGGGGAAGCCGGAGTACCCGAAGAGAACCACCGAGCAACGACGAGCATCTGCAAGCACCTCAACGTCGTAACTCCGCACTGCAGCACAGGCAGGGTTAGATTGGTTAAAGACATGCGTACCATCGACGTGCAATACGCCTTAGTACACGACGACATCGTGCCCCCATGTGGGCAATCGGGATTAAGTGCCTTGCCCCAAAACACAACGCGGGAGTCCGAATTGGTCGCTCAGACGGTCACCCATCCAATGATTAACCGGGCTCGACGTTGCTTAACTTCAGTGATCTGACGGGTTCATAGTCATGGCTCTCTTGATTTGTTACTTCACAGATTGACTGAGAAACGAGATATTCGGTTGACCATGTATAAATTCAAATTACATAGCGTTCAGTAAACAATTCTCCGAACGAGCCAATTTAGTAATCTGCATTCAGCTGTTTAACAGGAAATGTCTTGGTCTGGTCGCAAAACCTAGAAATTTAGGTGGTGATATGATTATTTCTTGTTCTCTGGGTTGTCCGAGATAAAGTTTTTTCGTGCTTTCCACAAAATTCTTAGTAATTATGAATATCCCCAAAACATCCAACGGTCAATTGATACATCCGTGTACAGGTTTTCTTTCTGTCTATTGCAGCCGAATATAGGACCATTTCCCCATGGCATTTGAGCATGATTTTCCCAATCTCACTCCCCACTCGAACCAAAATTATTTAATGCACAATAGCTGCCCTGAACTGCGTAGTCATAAGGCCTCAGAAAATCATTGATCTAACGAAGCTTAGAAGGTATCTGAATTCAAAGTAAAGTGACAAGTTCGTGCAAGAATAGTTTAATAGTAACTACATAGACTGGGGTGAACATGAATCCATTTGGCTGCTTGTTATAAAATTTACTTAACCCTTTACCTAACGTAACGGCCAAAACCGGCCAGCGCTATTCTCAAAAATCGCCAATTAATTTTCATTATTTTTGTCATTTTTTGTCTCAAAAACATAGGTTATGACCCCTCGTTGGAACGAGCTCGTCGAGCTCGTTTCAACGAGGGGTCATAACCTATGTTTTTGAGACAAAAAATGAAAAAAATTAGTTATTCAAGAATTATTTTTGCAAGTGTCGTCTGCTTTTCAGGTTAGGTAAAGGGTTAAGGTGTATATGCAGTTGCTTTGGTAGCAGTGTTAATGTTCTCTGTTCAATTCGCATCAAAAATGTCTTGGTCTTTATATGCCCCCCCCCCCCCACCCCCACCCCGAAAGAAATTTCCAATTGCAGTCTCCACATTTCCCAGTGGGTCATGGACCCTTTCCCATTTCTCAAAGAGGGCAGCAGAATCCCTCGTGTAAAGCTTTTTTGTATCTTCTTACAATAGACAGCGTTATATTATAAGTTATCCTTGTGTTTTCCAGGGTGTATGGGAATTTACACCGGTTTGGGAACTCATACACCCGAAGCGAAGGGTGTATGAATTCCCAAATCGGTGTAAATTCCCATACACCCTGGAAAACACGAGGATAACGGATTTATTTCCAAGAATTTTGGTGTTCTTAATACTTTAACCTACATTGTGGGCAAAAACTGACAAAAAATTTGTACATTGCAAGTTTCTTAAATAAAACCAGACAAATATGGATGTCACTGGAACTGGCTCAGTGAACCAGTTCCAATGACATCCATATCTATAATATTTTATTGCACATAAATATTAAATTTTTATTTTTGTTCTAACATAACCGAGCAGAAGGTATGAATTAATAACTAAAAATGGGTACTTTCTTAGCCATATAGCTTACTCTTGTATATTCTTGTTTTTACACCGTGATTAAACACGGTGTAAAAAAAGTCCACTGTGGATTGCAAGTTACACCGTATCTCTCAGCCAATCAAAATGCAGTATTTTTGTTTCATTTGAAAATAAGACAATATATCAAGTGGTTCCGATTTGAGACGAATCTAAATAAGGTCGGTTAGTTTGTTTTGAAAAAGGAAGTTGTATAGTTTGTACATTTATACAGCTATTAAGGTGGAGGAGGAGGGCGAAGAGGATCGAGGAAACAGAGAGTTGTCAAATATCATTTTTCCAAGATGTCAGATTATTTCGGCCACGTGTGAATTTCAGAGCATACGCAAGGACGCATTTGCACGTCCGGTACATTTTTTTCAGCGGAATGTATCTCCCTTACTATGCAGAAAGTCACATGAAACTATGTAAACGCCTTGATTTTCGTTGGTATCAATTTTCGTGGTTGGCCAAACAAATACTTTTTCGTGGGTTCATAAATTCGTGGGCCGCTCATTAATCCAAATTAAATTTGTGGGTCTATAGACGTAAGTCTAAATTATTCTGATATAAACATGCCAAAACGCTGACAATGAATAGCAAGGCATGGCAGTCTTCCCTTTGCTATTATTTTTATTTATTTATTTGTTGGAGTTTAAGGTCACATACTTATGCACAATGGCTAATCGTGACCGTGAAGGTTTACAGGTGGAGGAAGCCGGAAGTACCCGGAGAGAACCACCAACCATCGACGAGCAACTGTCAGCTCCTCAACATTCTAACTCTGTTCAAGCTCCGCTCAAACAAGGTTACAGCGGTTGAAGACATGTGCACCCTCGACGTGCAGTATGCCTTAGTACACGGCGTCATCGTGCACCCATGTGGGCAACCGGGATAAAGTGCCTTGCCCAAGGACACAACGCGTGTCGTCCCGGTCGGGGATCGAACTCGGGACCTCCAGCATAGAAGTCCTACAGTCTAACACTGAGCTATCGCGCTCTCTCCCCTTGTTATTAAGGCATCCCCGGGGCAGGGGTAATTTGCAGGTTAGCGGATAAAGACCCTTTGTGGCTCTACCGGGTTTCAAAGCACAAGCATTTTGACAGTACTCATTCTATCATATGATACAAATATCAACCAATATAATAATAATAATAATAATAATAATAATAAGTGAAAGACAACAAAAACAAGTCGTGTCTTTTGATAAACATGGCGACACCATCTGAGAGGAACACATCTATCAAGGAGGTTGAATTCAAAGTGCAAAGACCTTGAGATCGAAATGCAGAAGTTGTGGGAACTAAAACCAACTGTTGTCTCAGTTGTTAATGGAGCACTAGGTCTTATGAAGCAGGGTCTCCTGAAGCAAATAGACAAAATACCCGACTTGAATTATTGTGTTCTTTTTTGCTTGCAGTTCTATCATCATCTGATATTAGCAATCCAACTCAACAAACAACCACAACTTTTCCGATTTATCCATATACTATAATTGTTAACGGAGAGGCACACAATCATCCAGTTGAAGAGGGAAGTTTACAGAACTCACACCGGAATATGATTTTACCAGATTCAGTGTCAAATGGTATACCCTAACAGAATGTACTCTTATCATTGAATATAACAGAAACAGAATACTAAAAGCAGTTTAGTGAGATATGAATATCGAACTTTATCTTTTAACAGGCTTATAGTTTCTCCAGTCCAAGTAAAGACACCTTATCTGGTTGAGTGTGTTGGAAGCCTCCTGTATTTGGTTCATAAATTCGTGGGCCGCTCATTGTGATCCCAATTAAATTCGTGGGTTTGTCTGCTGGGTTTGTTTGCTTTAGCATTGCAGATGACGCCTTGTCACACAAGGGACGATTTGTTACTTTGCAAAAACATGGGAAGGTAGGCTGATTTCAGACACATTTTAAGAGACAGGACTGTGTGTAGCTAGTGGCAGATGGGTTGATATTATTTTTATTATTATTATTTCTTATTATTATTATTATTATTATTATTATTATTATTATTATTATTATTATTAGTAGTAGTAGTAGTAGTAGTAGTAGTAATAATAGTAGTAGTGGTAGCAGTAGTAGTAGCAGTTATTTTTTATGCCTAGATCTTTTTGACTTTGTACGTGTTTTTTTTACTCGCGCTTTTACCCTGTAAATTCTCTTTTTTGTCTACACCATTCTATTTGTGGCTGAATTTTCTAATTAATTTATTTATGTGTTTTGTTGTTGCATTTATTTATATATATTTCTCTCTTTTGAGATGATGATACTGGAATTTATTAATAAGTACAAGATCAAAAATATCAATTGCTTTGAAACTTCAAATACCAAGATGCTGCCGGACTTTCTCTAAATGTCGCATTCTCGATAGTTTAGTGATTCATTGTGTGATTAGGGATAAAACAAGGCACAAAATCTTTGTCTCGAGTTCTTAGAATTTGTTTCGAGCAAAACACCTCGATGCTGTGGGAAAACTCTGTGTGTTGGATGACTGTAGTTCATTGGTAGCAATTTAGCGTGAAAACCCACAATCAAATTTGATCCATGTCAGTTGTCATTCCAACAGTCAGTGGATTCAATCTGCTGTCATGGAAACTCAAAGGAACACTGTGCAAAGATATCAAGCACAATGATGGAAGACATACTTTCACCCACAACTATCCGTATAACACGCCCAAGGTCACTGAAAAAGTCAATAAATAACCTGGAGTATTCTTGGTTGAACATCCCCGCCTTGGCCCTGATACGGATAAATGTTTCAATACCTCACTTTTCATTTCTTTTTATTGATATTTCTGAAACAGGATTACCTGACCCGAAATTCGCCTTGATTTAGAATGTTAACAAAAAACCTGAAGCTGTCACGGAACATCATTTTAATTTTACTTAACAGAAGTTCCAGCTCGGGAAGAGCGTGAAGGATAAAGAGGGAACACAGCGACTCAACGAGGGCATGGTACGGGGACAGGAATCAACGATCCGAGTTTGAGTTTCTCGAGTGTTTCTCGAGCGTCGTTTGTCCTGTTAGACACAATACACTGTTTTCGCGCAAACAAAAACCGCCTCTAATGGATGGTAAAAGTTCCCTGATTTATCCAGTTGGTGGAAACTGAACTGAGCTTGTAAGTGTGAATAAAAGTGTAAAGTGGATGTTTTAAAAATTTTTATAAAATATTGGTGGTAACTGTCTTCTGAAAAGTGTGAGAGAAGATAAAAATTGGGTGGGGGAGATAAAAATATGTCTATTTTATTCAGTGAAAAACTGGACGGCAGTACAGGAATCACCAAATTTAAAGACAAAAGCCATGTGGGCGACCTATATTTTTTGCGTATATTTTTTGCAAGAAGAGATAAACGAAATGGATATAGGGTTGTTTTTGCCAAAATCGGCTTGATGAGGTGGGGAGAGGGGAAGAAATTTGTACTGTCGCCAATGGAAAAAACAATGTATTGTAACCACTACCTACTTTCACTCTGGTTCAATATTTATACCATGATTAAACTTGAATTAAATGAACGAGGCTTAGATCTTTAACCCTTTGAACCCTCGTTTCCTGGAATGATATCGCTTTTCTGTACACTTACAGTGCGATGGGTCAGTCCAATATCAATATACAGGGAGGATAAAATAATAACTGCCAGACGGCTGCAGACTGCAGTTATTATTTCATCAACAGTGCCTCGTGTATAGACCTCATATAATATGGCAAAAATGGGACGGGACGAAATTATGCCATGGTTCTAAAAATCGGTCCTGTGAGTTCAAAGGGTTGAATAAAACTAACACCTTCGACGACGGTCTGTTACTTTTTCTGTGACACTGTGGTCTTGTGTTGACGCATTTCATTCATATCATAACGTCAGACAAATGCGTAAGGAAAATAACGTGCGTTCTCACATGCTCAATGTTGCTGTTGGCCGTATTCCACACATGGGTTCACTAACACATTTTTTCAACGCCTGTATTCCAGCGGGGTAACTTTGAATACACACAACAATCGTGGTATTCGTATTGCGGAACAGTGACGTTGTCACGCTAAATGAAATGTGGGAGGGTAGGGCAAACTATGTTTTCCTGCCAGGGTTCCCTCCCCTGCCCCCTTAATTTTACACTGTGTCGGGTTAAGAATGTGTATGCCCTACAGGTGAAGGTCCTGAGTCTTCCCTGGGCAAAAAATACTGTTCATGCTAATCGAAGCTCTTCGAGTACTTTTTAAGGCTTAACCCTTTACCTAACATGAAAAGCAGACGACACTTGCAAAAAAAATTCTTGAATAACTAAATTTTTTCATTTTTTGTCTCAAAAACATAGGTTATGACCCCTCGTTGGAACGAGCTCGACGAGCTCGTTCCAACGAGGGGTCATAACCTATGTTTTTGAGACAAAAAATGAAAATATTTTGAAAATTAATTGGCGATTTTTGAGAATAGCGCTGGCCGGTTTTGGCCGTTACGTTGGGTAAAGGGTTAACTCTTTGAATCCGCGGGGCCGCTTTTACGGCCCAGGAACATGTTACGTGATAATTTCATTAAGTTGGATGGATGTTAAATGAATGTGAGGGTTAGACCAAGTAACATTTTCAGCGTGATGGCCCGAGGCTGTACGTTAAAAATATTTATTGGTCTACCTCAAATAATGAATATGAATACTTCCAATTGATGCTATTGAACTAACATGAAAGATAACACTAGGAGTCAAAGAGCTATGTACCCAGGCAGTGAAGGCAAAAGTATATCAAAATGACCCACGAAATAGGATTTCACGTATGAATGGTATATAAGGTTGACAATTTTCAGAAAAGGGTATCTGTGCGTGGGGGTGGGAAGGTCCCCAACTCCAGCACTGACCCTCCTTACTAAACTGCTCGCAAATGAAAATGGAGATGACTGTTGTAGTATCTTTTTGTTTTCGTGTATTACAGGCACTACGACTTCGGCCAACACTACTCTCGTTTCCGCTGTTTCTTCCTTTAATTCGACAGGTGAGGGGAATTCCGTGACCACCACCAACAGGAAGAATGCAGTAGCAAATACACAAGCATCCAGAAACACCGCTATGGCTCCAGAGGGGGCGTCTTCGCAGCACACTGGTGATATTACTGTGCTGAACGAACAGAATGAGGCAGTCGGTCGGCAAAACTCAAGTAACGCAATTCCAACCTTGAATTCTGCTCCCAGTCAATCGGTAGTTACGCTCAGCGAACAGAACGCTGGAGTAGGCGGAACAAACGTTACAAACATCGCCCTTGATCAGGGTTCTGCCCACGGACATTTGGTTGAGATTTCTGGTTCTGCACACAACGATAAGAATGGAAATGCAGCGTCATCCAGCCAAAATGGAAATAATACCTCAGCACCAACCAGTGATCATTCAGCAAATGCAGGTGAGTGAAAGATCGTTGCGGAGGATACTCATCGCGTCTTTGTGGTTAAAGAAAACAGATTTCGACACGATTGTTATTTCATGGTTTTAATAATATCTGTTTGGCAGGTAGTCGGTATTAAGCGCACAGGAATTGAACTCACTATCTGATGTGTTTATTAAGGTTCTCAAAATGGGGCAAGTTCATTAAATTCGATTCGAGCCGAGTTTTAGCTCATCTTGGATCGACGTTTGTGAACGGGGTTCATAAATTTTAGATAGAATCGCAACGAATTATGTATACGTTTTATCACCCGCGCGTAGTGTTGAAAAATTAGGTTAAAGATCAGTTAAAAAACCCCTTTACCCAACGTAACGGCCAAAACCGGCCAGCGCTATTCTCAAAAATCGCCAATTAATTTTCAAAATATTTTCATTTTTTGTCTCAAAAACATAGGTTATGACCCCTCGTTGGAACGAGCTCGTCGAGCTCGTTCCAACGAGGGGTCATAACCTATGTTTTTGAGACAAAAAATGAAAAAAATTAATTATTCAAGAATTTTTTTTGCAAGTGTCGTCTGCTTTTCATGTTAGGTAAAGGGTTAAATAAATAATCAAGTTTAAGTTGCACTTCTCATTTGTGAACTCATGTGTAGTCTATGCACAACAGAAACTGTGCACCGAAGAAAAACTTTCGAGGGAACCAAAAATATCGGGGCTTTTTGGTTTGCTTACGACAGGCTTAACCACTGTAATTATTATTCTCTAAATAGAATTATCAGTTGTTAGTTGAATTACGAAACGAAATTTCGTTTGAACCAGGCCGAAGCTCGGCTCAAAAGAGATCTACCAAACTCGATTGATAAATTCGTCTGTTAACATTTGGACTCGTTGGAGATACTCTGTTTATCACATCGTCGCCTGAATGCTAGAATGTTCTATGTCCCATAAGGGACATAGAACATTTTCCCACTCAGGCGACGACATCCAGTGCGTCAAACAGCTGATATCGGACGTTGTCCGATAGATCCCTCAGACTCCTGACCAATATTCCCGAATTGTGTATTTGATAGATTACTTTTTTCGTTGTTGTTGGTCAGTTGGTGGTCAACTGCAGATCTGGATGTGATATGTTTGACACTCGACACAGAAGAAAAAATAGTTGTGCTTTTAAAATACAATTTTGTGTGTGGGAGGGGGGAGGGGGGGGGGGGTCTACCGTTTTACTGTATGAAGTGTTTTAGATGTTTATAAATCTACTGTATTCACAATAGAAGTAGATTCATAATAACATCAAATACCTGTTTTATTTCCTTTGCAGAATTTGTCACTGACTCCTACACCAACTTACGATCGTATCTTGTTTACAAAATAATCACAATTTTCTTTGGAAGCCTATGCTACATGCGGTGTGTAGGGACCGTACATTTTTTCTATTTTTAACAGCTTAACTTAAACATTTCCCATCTTCTGTTCAGATAATTATTGTTTTCTTTTTCAGTGTCAGCTCCATCCTCATCTGATATTAGCAATTTAACTCAACAAACAACCACAACTTTTCCGATTTACCCATATACTATAATTGTTAACGGAGAGGCACACAACCATCCGATTGAAGAAGGAGGTTTACAGAACTCACACCGGAATATGATTTTACCAGATTCAGTGTCAAATGGTATACCCTAACAGAATGTACTCTTATCATTGAATATAACAAAAACAGAATACTAAAAGCAGTTTAGTGAGATATGAATATCGAACTTTATCTTTTAGCAGTCTCTTTCCTCCAGTCCAAGTAAAGACGTCTTATTTGGTTGAGTGCTGGAAGCCCATATTTGGACTACATTCTTCGGAGCAAATACCACAACTTTAAGTTTCATATTCTGTGGATGTGGTTCACATTATCTCAGAAGTGAATTAATTTAATCAGTATGGATTTGCCTTGTTATAATTTATGGGAGAGTGCCTTCTAGACACTCTAGTGTAGCAAAATCGATGAACTCATGAAAGGGGATTTTTTAAGCTGCCCGCGATCAGAAAAGTGATCAGGTATTTCAGTTTATACACATGCCGAAGTCAGAACGCTTGGCGACATTAATTCCATCAATAATTACGTCAATAAACTAACGGATTTAATATACATAGCAACACCAAGCGCACTCGAAAATAACTTAATTCATGTTCAACTGAAACGGAAATTTGGTTGACAATAACATAATTTTTAATCCACATACATGTATTCTTTGAACTGGCAAATCTCACAGCGCAATGTTTTCGTTACCGCACATTAAAATGATAAGTTAATCTCTTTTGACGAATGGTCATTACCATCATAGGGTGTGTGGGGGCGGAGGGGGGCGAGGGAGTGCGATTTGGTGTATTGGAGTCAAGACCTCGTCTCTGGGCCACACATCGATTCGTCTGTGGACTCGTCAGTGTATGGTCCAGTATCGACTACAATACATCAACCTAGGTGTATTCAATTACTTCGAACAAGAATACTAAAAGTTACCCTTAGTAAGTGACAAACCGTATATCTTTAGACGCATATTTGATAAATTGAAGTGACTACGTGAATAATTTTTAGTGTTTTATAAGGAAGTGTCGTCTCGGGATGCTCTATCTTCCAACAGACAATAGATCCTTCGATGATGTCGACATAAGCGCACCAACCCACCCACTCTTAATTTGTAAGTTTTACATGCTTGGAGTAGTCACTGAGCTTTTTCATTGACCAGATATTCTGGGACGGTCGTCATTTTCAATTACTGCCAAACTCATTCGGCTAGTTATTGTAAAATCGCCTCGACATTGTTAGAATATAGAAATAACCTTTGAACCGCCCCCTCTTACAACACAGCTAGGTAATGGAGATGACCTTTGAAAAGGGTCTCAACTCCTCTGCTTTTTATCTCTTCCTTCCTACAATCTGACTGGTGAAGGAAACTTCGGGACCAACACCTCTAGTAATGTCTTACAAAATATAATAGCAAATGCTCCAAGTATAAGTAATAATACTGTGACACCAGAAGGTGAATCACTGCATCTTGTGGATTATATCAGTGCCGTCTCTTTAAATGAAAGGTAATTCCACGCTGGATACAAATCTAGTTTTTTCCAATCATATACGTTGAACACCAAGTCACGCTAGGGTAGAGTATGAGTTCGGGGGATTGGAGTCAACGACTCGAGTTGTATTTTTTTAATGTATTTCAAGAGCGCCAAAGGCGCTCGTGAATTGCAGGAAAAAACCCCAACAGAGGTCGTTGATTCATGTCCCCCTTTGTCTACTCGAGTTGTGTTCTGTTTACATTCATTTTGTGTCGAGACATTTTATTCACGTCATAACGTTAATCAGATGCGTAAAGATGCGTAAAGACCTATTAAAGGCGTTCTTGCATGACGTTCTTACAAGTAGTGAGGATTCTACGTGCGGTATGCCTACAACAGTTCTCAATGTTAGTATTGTATCGGGTAATGCTGAATACACACGGCAATCGTTGTATAATACTGTGGATGCTGTGGTGGACGAACATAACGGCGCTGTCGGTAGACCAAACTCTAACACCGCCACTCTATATCCGGGTTCAACAGGCAGCTGTGGTATGCGAACAAAATGTCACAGAATGTGACCGAACTTAAACACCATTCGTAATCAGTGTTCTGCCCCAGGCTGTCCGGATGAGATGGCTGATTTTTGGTTCTCTAAGATAAAAACATGAAGAAATAGTCGTTAAGTCGAGCTCTCAGGCCACAAGTCTAGTTCTTCTGTAAGAAATTCGACGCTGCTATGGCCTGGAACCTGTCCATTCCTTAAATAGGTTATCGCCTATGTTTCGATTCACTTGTCTGGAATGTTTCAGTTGGTTGGAAAAGCGAACTACGGTTCTCCTTTCCAACCAACTCATATATTCTGGACGATTGGATCTGAAAAGTCCCATAAAGATTCATTTTTTTGTGAATCAGAGCTAGAAATGTCAGTCAATCGAGACTTGATTTGATCGACAGTATGGTGACATTACAATTAGAAATTAGGACTCACCACAGCCGATGATGACGCCGCGTCGATCCATAAATTATGTTAATATCTTGATGTTTTCAGGGTGAATTAAATACTTATTGATTTGAATATCTATAACGGCATGTGAAAGGAAAAAAAAACTATATATTTTTAAGTAAAGGCATATCACATAATATCAACGGTCGCACATTTCACAGAAAACTGGACAAACAAACAGTCAATAACAGCGTCGAATTTCGAACAGAATTAGACTGGTGGCCTGAGATCTTGAATTAAATTTATAGGTTTGGATGCGATTGATATTTTCGAGTAGCATTCTGAAATAATATTTCATTACGTGAGGTGGAGTAAATAATGCCAGGCAGAATGCAGAGCAGAAAAATTAGTGTGCCAAAATCGAATCGTCATCTGCTATATTTATTGAGCCTCTAGAGGCTCCATATTTGTGGCTCCATATTTAACAAATTTATTAAATTTGGAACCAAACACGTTCGTTTTTCTCGTCTTTAACCCTTTACCTAACATAGCGTCCAAAAACGGCCAGAAAAGTAACCAAATTAAGCCTAATACACACACTAGAATATCTCGGAAGTTTCTCAATAAAGTGTACAAATATGAATATCATTAAAACCAGATCGTCGAGCTGGTTCTAATTATATCCATATTTGTATGGTTTTATTGAAAAATTGTGAAATTTGTTTTCGAAATATGAAAAATTTAGTTTATTTTTTAAAAATACTGTGCAAGATAAAGGGTTAAAGCTCTTAGCAGAGACAAATCAAACGAGGGAATCTTTGGTCAACTCATAAGAGTACAGAGTCTCTGCATCCCCTCGTGCAAATGTCTAACAGAAAGCAATGACTGGTTGGTAAAGATAATGTTGTCTGTCTAATTTGTGGGTCGAGATTAACTAATCCCGGCATGTATTCTAGAAAGGTAAGTCCTTTATAGTAGGACGCTCCTGGGTGGAGACTGGGAGTTAGTCCACGAGGAAAACATTATAAACTCGAACACGCACACCAGTACAGCTTCGAAATTCAATTTAAACTTCCCATTTTCTATCCCACTCCGAAAGAATGACTAGCTTGTTGTATGTTTTTCAACCGTTTCGAGATAGACCTCGTTCCGCTCGTTCCAATGAGGGGTCATAAGCTATGTTTTGGAGACAAAAATGAAAAACATAATGAAAATTGTATGCTGATTCTTGTAAATAGCGCTGGCCGGTTTTAGCCGATACGTTGGGTAATGGGTTAAGCAACTCACCAAAACCAGTTCATTTGCTGCTACTGGTATTTCTCAAAGAGCCCAGAACTTTTGGCTTCTTCGGTGTATACAAACATTACAGATAACTTATTACGTCTTGGGGCGTAATAATCTAGTGACGACAATCTGTATATCTTACAGTGGCGTAGGAACCGGGGGAAGGGGGTATTCCCCCCCCCCCAAAAAAAAATTCCAAAACTTTTTAAATCATCTAGTACCTACACGAAAATAACCACATACATCTGCATATTCTACATCATACAGGCGCACATATAAACTGTATGATCTACACCATTTGCAGTGTATAGAAAAGTTGGTAGCCGATGTCACTGACTGATTTGACGCTCAACAGGTTAACATCTTCCTCTCTGACATACATCCTCCTTTAACCCTTTACCCAACGTAACAACCAAAAAATGGCCAGTGCTATTCTCAAAAATCGCTAATTAATTTTCATGATTTTTTCATTTTTTGTCTTCAAAACATAGGTTATGACTGCTCATTGGAACGAGCTCGTCGAGCTCGTTCCAATGATGCGTCATAACCTATGTTTTGGAGACAAAAAATGAAAATAAATTTTTTGCAAGTGTCGTCTGCTTTTCATGTTACATGTAGGTAAAGGGATAAACGTCAAAAATTAACAGCAACGATACTTTGATTTTTTCACTTGAAAAGCGAGGAAATGAGCTCTCACTAATTCATATTTCACAAATTTTCCTGGTATCCCCCTCCCGCACTCCTCCCCGGGTTCGGCTACGCAGAGCGGGCCGCCAAAGGCGGCCCTGCTGTCCTCTACAAACTCCCGTTTACAATACCTCCTCCCCAATATTATAAGCTTCCTACGCCCCTGAATTATCTTACTCTGGAATAATCGACCCGCGGATACAGTCGGCCTTGCTGACCTAATTGGACGAATCAAACCTGTCACAGTGTAAATGTTGGAAGATTTTGATAAGATTTTGATAATATAATTTAAGATTTTTAGCCTTGTTCTGCGACACTTGTAGTACAAGAGTCAATTTAGGGTTGAGATGAAACATATTTATTGACTTTCTTCAGAAATTTATTAAGGTAAACAGAATTGAATACTGGACACAGAAAACACGAGCGATTTATAAAGAAAACAATTCCTGGATGGAATTTCCACTCAGCTTATAACTCAAATGCTTTGAAATATCAAAAGTACAAACTACGTTTTAGCTAAAGGACTTTCCGTTTCACTTAATGGGTCCATTAGCCGAAAAATTGTTTGTGTTTCGTATGCTTTTCTTTCAGACCTCAAATGTGTACAGGAGTTAAAAAACTCACTTCCGCTGACGTTTTGTGTCTCTCTGGCCGTATACAGCACCAAACTCCCAAATCCACCAGTCCAGTTCCAGTGAGGAATTCGACGTTGTTATGGCCCGTAACCAGTTTATCCCCTAAATAGCCCATCACCTATCTTTAGATTCACTCGTCTAAAATATTCAAGTTGGTCGGAAAGGCTAAGATTCGTTTTTTCGACCAACTAAACCGATATATTCCAGACGATTCAATCTAAAAAAATACCATAAAGATTCACTTTCTTTGAAGCAACACTAAACTTTAAAACGAGACTTGATTTGACCGCGTGTTTGATAACATTGCCATTAGAAATGAAGACTCACCAGAGCCGTTGTTTTCATAATTACGCCGAGTAGTTCCATAAATTGACGACGCTCATATCTTGATCTCTTCAAGGGGAATTAAATACTTATTGATTGGAATATCTATAGATGGAGTCGAAAAATTATCCGTATACTTTTGTGTCCTGAGTAAATGTGAGTAAAATGACATTACATTACATCAACTGTCGTCTGCGAGCAAATTTTCACGAAAAGTCGGTAAACACACAACCCATAACAGCGACGAAATGTGAACGGAATTAGAATCGTGGCCTGAAATCTGGGAACAGTTCATGTAAAATATATCCCATAGAGTCATCCAGTAGTTATATCTGATTATGTACGCCGTTTCTGGTTCTAAGAACTGGAAACTGTATAAATACATACACAGAAAGACACACGCCTGTGAATGGGTTAGCTGCAATATCGATTATCTCATTCATAGGCCTGTGTCGTTCTCTGTTTATTACACACCTTCACCTCTACAAAAAGCAATTGTTGGAAGGACACTCACCAATTCATATGACAACTCGTCCCCTGAGTTCCAATGTGTTCTATGTGCCACTAGGCACATAGGACACACCGAAACTCGGGGGACGAACTATCAACAAAAAGAACACATTTTATCGTCAACCAAATTTACGAGGAGAACCTGTATTACTATTTTAGCTATCGCCTAGAGATTCAAATTGTAATTCTGATGCACGAAAATTCCAGTGAAATTTCGCTTCTATTCAAAAATAGTCCGTCAACGATATCCGTTCGGCACATGTGTGCGGAACTGATTTTCATTTTTCGCATGGTTTGGTGTTGCTGTAGATGGGGATTTCGTAGAACAGGCAAGTAATAAACTAAATTACGTGATCAGATGGTTGAGTTCTGCAACCCCACCCCACAAAACGCCGATAAAATACGGTAAATGGTCGCTAACCAGCAGCTGGTACTACCGAAGTAAAATGTTTCGTTGCAAACACGTGATTTGGCAATGACGACACTTTGTCCAAACTTTGGTCACATCTGAAGAAGACACCAAACCATATTGCAAGGGTGGGATGATAAAGATAATGATGCCTCTCTCTCTCTCTCTCTCTCTCTCTCTCTCTCTCTCTCTCTCTTAACTATTCAATCTTTTGAATACTACCTATTTCTGTTTTAGATGTCAAAATATTTCATAACATGACACCTTTTAGTTGTTTGATCTGAGATGGAAGTAAAAGGTGCTTTATTCTTATCATTTTTCTCCCTCTTCCCAGGTAACGGTAACAGCAGCGGTTTAATCTCATCAGCGAATGACATCGCATCTCCAACTACAGAAGCTCCAGAAGTATGGAACTACACGATCGTTGTTGACGGAGTGGCCCATAACCATCCTGTACCCGGATATGACGCAGTTGGATCACCCGAACTCGTAGTTCACTCGAACATCTCCGGAAATGCTGCGGGTACTTCTAGTACACCGCCCACAACTAGCGCAGATCACCCCACAAACACATCTACACTGAGACGTCTTACCAAGCGGCATATAGTGCGGGCATCGCCCTCTATCGGTGTCGGTTCAATAGTTCAAACAAGTACAAATTCTGAAACCAGACCCACCACTCTCGTCACCAAGAATCCGCCAAGTAACGCTTTAGCTGTCTCCAATATTGTTGCGGCAGCCCCAAAGAGTAACAATCCGATAATGCCACCATCGCCAGCAACTCCAGACAATGGATTAAATCAAGCTACCTCCCCTGTAAATGGGGGAGTGGCCAGTATACAGGATTTACAGTCTTATATAGACATAATCAAGATGAAAGAGTTAGTTCGAAATATGCTTGTATCAATCCTAAACCCTCATGTCACTTCGAACAGTCCTGTATCTCAGACACCCATATTACAAAACCTTAACTCATCTGCAGACTTGATCCCAGCATTAATCAAATCACTACCTCCTCCAATGCTGGAAACTAGCATCCTTCCAGGAAGCCCCACAACCCAGCCACCTGCCCAAAGTGAACAGGGTACGCATCGATCTAAGAACAAGCAGCCACTCACAGTATCTGAGTTACAAACAATAGCCGAGGCCACAGGGTTAAAAACAAGTCCATCGCCATCTCCAACAACAAGGCCAATCCCAAGTAAACCGCAAATTCTTTCAACAACCACGACCACAACCACGACAACAACCACGACCACAACACCTGAAACGCCTGAGCCGATGGATCCATCGGAATATATGAGTTACCTGAGGGAAATGTTGGGGCTCTAACTAACCTACTTCAGTTTCGATTTTCACCGTCTAGCATTTTAGGGAATGTTCAGTGGACCGTTTTCGTCTTAGTTAAGCACTCAGTGTGCCGTCTCCAACATTCTATCGGAGACGTAATTTCGAATAGTGAATGTTCAATAGTTTTTCATTCAACTAGCAAAAACTCTTATCCAATATTTGTCGCATTTGCAGATGTTTTAAACCTACACGTTTCTCTTTTTTTAAGTTGCTTTCAATCAAGTCGCGACTTATGACACGAGTCAGATTTTTTTTAAGTATCTCATTCATTTTAAAAAATAAATATTCATAGACATTTTGAGCATGTCGGTGGTGACGAAACTGATTTAACACGCGAGACGGTGGTGGGTCCAGATGTTTGGTGGTGGGGTCTCTGACCAGCGAGAAGTTCTAGAAAAATAACGCAGACTCGCTCCGAATTTTTTTTTTTTAAATTATGTCTGCTGGCGATTTTGTGCAGCTGTGTCGTCCATTTGATGGCAAAAACAATTCTTGTTGTAAAATATATCGACACTTCTACAACTAAACAGTTTATGCTTAAACGAATGTCCGATCTGGCGAAATTTGGAGTTGTCAGCACTTGTTGCAAAACTACATAGAATATGAAGCTGGGCGACCATGCGTAATTGTGATAATTCCATGATAATAATTATTAATTGTTTCATTGGCATGAATTATTTCAAAATGTGAACAATATCTTTGTTTAACTTGCTGTGACGAAACGGGATATAAAATCGCTTTTTGAGTGCAATTAGGTATCATCTTGATTTTTTAAGTTATTGGTCTCGTTGCAGTTCGTCTGCTAGAGATTCTTGTTTTTCGGCAATTTTAGAATTTCTCATGAACACGACCGTGGATATTTCGCATTCAAATTACCTTCTCTAATCATATATGCTCATAATATGTACATTTTCTGAAAGGTCTCAGTTTGGTCGTTCCTGTTACACTCAATAAAAATCCTACTGCCTCGTTCAAATGCCTTTAGCAAATTGCCACAATTGATTGCTTAAAATCATCGACTAAACTTTCTAATTTTTGAGATCAAAATTATTTCCAATTTTCATGCTTTATTTTCAATAAACCTTGGGCCGGCAAACTTGCCCCGGCGATAACGTCATCGAGATGTCTTCTTGCTAGTGTGCGATAAAACCGTGTTGTAGAAAGTCTTCATTATTCCCCACCCTGAGGATTTTTCTACATACGATCAACATTCTGACAAAAAAAACCCAACACAAATTGTTTTGTTATTTAAGAAATAACTGTTGTTTTCCTTCGGTTTATGCGATATAAACCGAAAATTTTCAGCGCAGCGAGTTATGATTAAGCTTGTACGGAAATTTTTTAGTTTAGATCGCATAAACCGAAGGAAAACAACAGTTATTTCTTATAATTTAATCCGGCTGTAATATTAAAATATAAAAACTATGTGTACGTGAACGAAAAACTTTTAATTTTAGCAAAAGACAACACTCAAACTCAGGAAAGTGTGCCACAAACAGGTCACGTCAATCATTGTCAAATTGTTTGTTGTTTTGATTTTCGATCGCTGGCGACAGATATTTATCAAGTCACGTAACAATATCATTAAAATATTTTTTTAAGTTACCCAAAATCATGTTTGGATGTATGATCTTTTATTCGTCTCCCACTTCGTTATATTTTATTAAATTCAATTGTTTCCGAGAAATTATCATTATATTCTCGCTGACTGGTGGCGATGAAAAATCGATAATTGATCTTTGTTTACAAGCTTATCCGTCTAGCAGTCTGCCGTCACGCCCTCACGGTGACAATTGGATTGAGTGGGTGGGGCTTCCAGAGTCTTCAAAGTTGGGCCGGATGTGCAAACGTGTAGACATTCCAAATCATTACGTGATTTGGTTTATACGATTTTGACGACTTTCACGCTGTATGCTTTCAACCAATCAAACGCAGGGGCGGGGCAAATGATAAAATTATTCGGTTTTTTTTCACAAGTAGCTTTGATGATGTGTCTTTGATCATTTCCCAACTGCATCAGATTTGATCTTGGCAGTATTACCTGCTTTGTGTAAGTTTTTGACAAATGAGGTTCTTGAATACCGAATCTTCTGAATGATTCAGATTTTGTTGAGTTATATATTTTTAGGACATAATCTATCGGTGTTCATAATTTGTAGTTATGACAACGACGATTCGAATTGGTGTACTTGCTAACAAGCCAGAAAATAAGCAGACTGTCATCTGCAAAATGAGGTCCCCAGAAGGTGAATTTAGTGATGCTACCCTACACAGCAGGGTAGCAACACTAAATTTACCCTCTGTGAACCTCAATCTGAATCAGGGTCCAAAAACTAATAAGAAAGAGGTACCCAGAGGATTAATTGGCCCGTTATATGGGATAGTGTCATCAAATTCACCCTCTGGGAACCTCATTCTGCAAATGTCCGACTGCTTATTTTCAGGCCTGCTTGCAAACACAGGTGCTCGGCACAAGCTGTCAAATCGAAAGAAAAATGATATTTGGTTGCGTTTTTTAATCGACGCTGACGTGCCCCCCATAATGGTATATAAATATTAACAAGGAACACAACTCCCTCTTCGAAAACGATAGCACTCATCTTCGTAATACCCGCCTCAAATTTTATTCACAGAACATATCCAACAGTTCCCGGTATCAGTGAAAAGGGGAATGAATAAGCTTTACATTGGTATATTACACGACCGTTGGGTGTTCTTGGATTGTTCATGATAACTGGGAGAAGTCGTATAAAAGACCGAAAAACATTTAGTCGGACAAGATAGAGCACAGTGGAAAAAGGGTTACGAGCGACAATTATCCGGGTTATTATAAATAATTCGAGGTCTCATTGTCTTTCTCGATGAACACGTTCCAATGAGGGGTCATAACCTATGTTTTGAGACAAAAACATGAAAAAAAATAATGACAATTAATTGGCGATTTTTGAGAACAGAACTGACGGTTTTGGGCGTTACGTTGTGCAAATGTTAATTCTTCCCTACAACAGCTTATGAAGGTCAAGTCCAACTATGCAATCTTGTGGGAGCGCGGTGGCTCTGTGGTTACGGCATCAGACTTCAGACTGAAAGGTCCACGGTTCGCCAGTGGTAACTGCGGTGTGTCCTTGACCAAAACACATAATCCCGATTGCTTACGTATGGACACGGTGGCGCCATGTTCTAAGATGTACTGCACGTCGATGGTGCACTTGTCTTCAACCAATGCTAATCTTCCTTGTATGGAGTTGGGCAGTCTGACAGTTTCTCTTCGTTGTTCGGCGGAACTCTCCGGGTACTCAGGCTGCCTCCATCCGTAAAATGGATCGACACGAGGTGAACCTGGCGGTCGAAAGTGTCGTTAAACGACAATAAATTATAATAATATTGTGATTTTGCGCATGGAAGAAAAGTTCATTTTGAGAATAAATGGTGAGTAATATGAAATATCAAATCACCCGCCGTTTGGCAGGGAATTTGAAATTTTATATTGCTCGCCGCTTTATTTTAATAAATTATATTGCTTGGTTTATATTGCAACACGGACTATGAACGTATGAAGCACGATGACTGTAGACCTCACCAGCAGGGAACCAGTTAATCCAGCATTCCCACTAACTGTCTCAATGCAATGATCCAGCACTCCCACTAACTAACAGTTTTAATGCAATGATCTATTTTAGGTGATTTAGTTTAATATTACAAAGTTCCGTGTAAATGTGATCTCTGCGATTTTATGATAGGTATTGGCGTATGCCGCAGTACAGAATGCTGTTGCGTTCAACATTTTTTTAGACTGCCCAGATAGTCCAAAGCACTTCAGAATTTCAATTCGAGTCTCCTTCTTGTGATGGTTAGTACCGTAGGTTAATAAGTTACATGTTCTGTCATCTTTATTTGTGCCTTTACATGTCACCACCGCATGAACAAAGGTGAAATTACCTTTGCTGGTGTCCACAACATGAGCAATAAAGAAGCTTGCCTTACATATCACCACTACATGAACAATAAACTGACAAACCGTTATTTTTCTTTCCTGAATTCAGCAGGCGAAATTCGTGTGTTTATGTGAAATTTTAGAATTTTTGTTTTCAGTTTTAACCCTTTACCTAACATGAAAAGCAGACGACACTTGCAAAAATAATTCTTGAATAACTAATTTTTTTCATTTTTTGTCTCAAAAACATAGGTTATGACCCCTCGTTGGAACGAGCTCGACGAGCTCGTTCCAACGAGGGGTCATAACCTATGTTTTTGAGACAAAAAATGAAAATATTTAGGAAATTAATATGCGATTTTTGAGAATAGCGCTGGCCGGTTTTGGCCGTTACGTTGGGTAAAGGGTTAATATTTTTTTAAACAAAAAAAATTACTAAATTTATTGCTAAATATATTAGACTGAATCCCTCAAAAGTCGACAAAAGGCGACATATATCCAATTTTCTAAATTGGGGACGTCACGTGTACCCGGACATGTATTTGTGTCTTCGTGTCAAGAACGATTGTTTGGTTTATTCAGTATGACTATAGATCCGAAACTGCTGCCCGTGTTTCCCTTACCAGTTCCTGATGACGGAGGTTTTTAAACTGGCAATATATCGTAAAGTTATTCCTACACCTAAAACTTCAATGTCATTTACCCTCTTCCTATTGCACAGGATATCAAAACCTAATATTTCAATATTATTTTTAAAATTTTCCCAAGAAAACCATATCATGTGACCCCACACTGGAACGAGCTCAACGAGGTCGTTCCAATGAGGGGTCGGCTGATATGGTTTTCTTGAATTTTTTTCAGTTTTTTTTCAATTACTCAATTTGCGAATTACGTGGGGTAATTGCAGGTGCTTTGTTAGGTAAAGGATTGAAGAGGTATTGTAGTATACCATGTACCAAAATATATAATGATTTACATTGGATAGTCTTTCCAAGATCCTCGACAAAGGGTACTAGAAATACAAATACAATTTAGTAATGCGTGTGAAGGTGAGAGAGGATTGTGAATTTGAACCCATTCCATTCCAAAGAGTGATCCTAACGTCAGTTCGCCTGGGCGATATACAACGACGAGAACTTGTACTTTTCATTTATAGTTGTGTTGAATGTTTAAAGACTTAGAGAGTGACGAATAAAAATACTTATTTATGTCTTTGTGTTGCAGCCTTTATTTCTTCTTCACTCAATACAACACGCCTGATTGTCAAGTACGAATTCCAATATTCAGATTTTAGTGTACACCAACTGCTCTATGGCCCATCAACATGAAAATGTATGTGTCCCGGTATTAATTATTTTAATCAGGCGTGGGATACCAAATTAAAGGTGCTGAAAGGACGCCGCGGACGTGAATGTGTTTGTCATATTTCTTGGATAATTGCGGACGTGGAACTAAAAAAAAAAAATTCAGAAAAAATGGTGAAAGACGCGAGAAACAACAGATCTGTGCAAGCAGTGTTAAATTCCCTTACAAACCGGAGCTTTGGCATGGGTATGTAATATTGGTGGGGAAGTTGAGTTTTCTTGAAAGTCTTCCCCGCGAAACAGATGAAGTTGCCAATGACGTTGTGACGTCACCATGTGCACGCGACGTCATAGAAACGTTTGCTGCTGTTGTTGTCCACTGTACTATCCGACGCGGTATTGTTCGGGTCAGGGTGTGTTGAACTTCTCGCAATGGACTGATGAGGTAGTATAGTATGGGCGATATATACCCATGTAGGTCTCCTGTTAGCCCTTGGTATTACTTATCTACCGAATGTTATTATGCAGCTGGCAGAGGTATTACGGAATGCTATGCCAGATGATATTGTGGGCTGTGTGTTTGTGTGTGTGGGGGGGGGGGGGGGGGATAATGCACGGTTGTCTGGTGTGTATAGGGTGTATGGTCTGTTGGTCCACTGTAAGTCTTTGATACTACCAACCCATAGAAAGCAATATACTATCGTGGGGGAGGGGGTGCCGTTGGTAGTACGTAATGCTAGGTTGTACAGCATTTTTGAGTGTATTGGTTGTTACATACGGTAGTATATGATATAGGATCTGTACCATTGCTGGTGTAAGTGTGGTAAGTTTAGTGCGGTAGTACAGGACGGACTACCTGAACCCCTATTGGTCTACTGTTAGACCATGGTACTACTAAGCCATTGAATGCATTTTGCCATCGACTGTTGTTATAGACAGTGCGTAATGCTAGGCCATGTGCTTGGTAGTTTAGAACGGTAGTATAGACGTACGGTTTGTGTCTCTATTGGTCTACTGTTGGACCTTTGTTCTAATAAACTTCGTTCTAATAAACCATCGAACGCTTTATGCCATCAAGTGGGCATCATAGGCGGTGCGTAATGCTCGACCAGTAGGTATTATGGGTTGATGCTTGGTTATCTAATGTTGTGGTAGAGGATATGTGGTCTGTACGAATATTGGTCTTCTGTTAGCCCTCAGTACTATTAAACCGCCCTATGCGTTATTCTGTCTTACGGTTGATATTAGACAGTGCATAATGCAAGGACATATATGTTGTGGGGTATTCTTGGTTACCCAGTATGATAGTATATGGTGGACAGCAAGTGTCCATTGGTCTACTGTTTGCCATCAGTACTGCGACCCACCTAAGACGTTAAGCTGTCCTACGCTTGATATAGGCAGCGCATAATGATAAGTCATGCTTGGTTGTCTGGTACTGTTGTAGAGAGTATACGGTATCTACTCTATTGGTCTACTGTAAGCTTCCGAGTGCCTTTAACCCACACTGTAAGACTAGGGCGAGGGTAGAGGTTATGACCTGAGATAGTTAGCAATCCTTTAGTAGTGCTACAAGTCATTAATGGTGGTGGAAGGATTCACCACAGCACAGATTTTGGCAGTACTGGGGAAAATCGAAAGTACTGGGTGAGAAAGTGGAAGCTGTCTATAGAACGGATGTCGATGACTAGAGACAAGTCAGCAGTTGTAGCCTTGGAGCAATGAAGGTTACTTCATGGTCAACGATCTTGGAACCGTATAGGAGCTTGGGAATCCCACTTACGGAATCTCGCTCATGTGGTCCCCTTTACGGAATCCCACCTAGAGAATCCCATTTTCGGGATACATCTGTGGGTAGAGAATCCCTCTTTCCCGAGATGTTTTTGTGACACATTCTGCATTTTCACATACGACTTTTATCCACGTGTCGGGATTTATTTATTATATTGGGGCTTTAAGGACACTTTCATCAGCCAGGGTCATGTCGTGTTGGGCAGTTTTGCGGGTATAAGAAGCCAGAGCATTCCGAGAGAACCATCAAGCACCTTTGAGTAAATGTCGTACTCCCCAACTTGTTAACCCTTTACCTAACGTAACGGCCAAAACCGGCCAGCGCTATTCTCAAAAATCGCCAATTAATTTTCATTATTTTTTTCATTTTTTGTCTCAAAAACATAGGTTATGACTCCTCGTTGGAACGAGCTCGTCGAGCTCGTTCCAACGAGGGGTCATAACCTATGTTTTTGAGACAAAAAATGAAAAAAATTAGTTATTCAAGAATTGTTTTTGCAAGTGTCGTCTGCTTTTCATGTTAGGTAAAGGGTTAAACCATCACACGCAGGGTGAGCATCGATTGAAAGTATGCGTACCATCAACTTGCAAAAAGTATGCCTTGGCACAATACGCCAATGTTCCCATTCTGGGACATTTGAGATTAAGTGTGTTGCCCAAGAACACAATGCAGAGGATGCAGGTCGGATCAAACCCGCGACTTTTCAATCTGAAACTTAATGCGTTAACCCTTTACCTAACATGAAAAGCAGACGACACCTGCAAAGAAAATTCTTGAATAGCTCGCTCCAATGAGGGTCATAACCTATGTTTCTGAGACAAAAAATGAAAAAATAATGAAAATTAATTTGCGATTTTTGAGAATAGCGCTGGCCGTTTTTGACTGTAAAGTTGGGTAAAAGGGTTAACCAATGAGCGCGTCCTTAAAATGTATTAAATGTTGTTATCATCTTTTTGTCATAGAAAACGTAACTATAAAAAGTAAATCGCATATTTTTCTAACATGGTTCTTTGAAGGGTAAAATTAATAGGCAATGCTGCAAATTATACAAACCTTATGTTTTCGGAAGTTTTCTGTATTTTTTTTATCAATCCTATTTTATCTAACAATCATTTAGATTTTGGCCTGAAAACCACGGGAAACTGTATGTATCACATAATGTGTTCCGATTCCGTATCATATAGGCGACTCATTCTGATTCCGTATCATATTGACAACTCGTTTCCGGTAGCGCTACGGGCTATCATAACAGGCACATGGATACATTCTATGTGCGTTTCAGTGATCGACCGAACATTATGTCCCAAAAATGTTTAAAAATAATTTAACCCTTTACCTAACATGAAAAGCAGCCGACAGTTGCAAAAAAAAAAATTTGAATAACTAATTTTTTTTCATTTTTTGTCTCTCGACGAGCTCGTTCCAGCGAGGGGTCATAACCTATGTTTTTGAGACAAAAAATGAAAAAAATAATGAAAATTAATTGGCGATTTTTTTAGAATAGCATTGGCCTGTTTTGGCCGTTACGTTGGGTAAAGGGTTAAGATTTAATTTGTTTATGTGACAGAATTATTAGATAAATGAATTATCATGATCCTGTGCATGTCCTGTGATTTGTATCAGATTCTCGGTGGTGTCCAAAAATGGGATCACAACTCGCCGGCAAAGCCGGCTCGTTGAGATCCCATTCTGGACACCACCTCGAAGCTGATACAAATCACAGGACATGCACATTATCATGATAATCTGTATATATTCGCAGCAGATTACAAATATTTCTAGGCCTAGAATATGATATTTATTTGTTGTTCCAATCCATTACAAAAAAACCCCTGGCTGTTGAAAGTATTGTAACTCCTTGCCTAACATGATTTTTGACACGGTGGTTGTTGAAAGTGTCATTAAACTCCAATAAACAAACAAACATCACAATGAGAACAAAATTTCCATTATGATGTGCACTAATATATGGGGAATACTAATTTTGGGTTCGAGTCAGTGTAGTAAGTGTTAGGGTTAACAGTGGAAGCCAACCTCTTACCGTAACTATATTAACCTTAATGATATTGATATTGATCTCTCCCTACTGTTGTCATTTTATTCGATCAGACACCTACAAATGACGCAAAAAATGCTAGCACAGCACAGCAGTAAAGGGTGTTCAGCTGTTATACTGCGCCCCCAAATGGCTACGTAAAAGGTAAACAACTGAGAAGAAAAAGGCATTTTAGCATAATTCTCAGCGGCCCCTATTCTTATAATGTATACTTTTGGAAAAGAGCTCCCCGAGTCCCTTCCAACAGTGTGCCACATAACTGTATAAAATCAGCCAAGCTCTCAGGTCACCAGTTTAATTCTGTTAGGAATTCGACGCTGTTATGGGTTGTTTGTTTACGCACTTCGTCCCCTGAGTTCCAATGTGTTCTATGTGCCTACTGGCACATAGAACACATTGGAACTCAGGGGACGACTTTTCGCGGAGTTTGTGCGCAGACTACCATTGATGAAATGTTATGGCCTTTCATTCACAGCGATATACAGATATTCTTTCGTACCTTAGTTATAGATATCGCAAATCAATAAGAATTCAACTCGCATTTAAAATATAAAGCTATTAATACAATAAGTGGAACTCCGAAGTGTAATCATAAAATTACGGTTATAGTGAGTCTCCATTCTCAATGGTTACGTCATCAAAAAATTCGGTCAAATCAAGTCTCGACTGACAACATTTCTTGCGTTGATTCAATGAAACGGAATGTTTATGATATTTATCAGTTGGGCGAAAAGCGAACCCTAGGTTTGCTTTTCCTTCCAACTGAAATATTCTAAACGAGTGAAGCTAAACATAGACGATGGACTATTTAACTCTTTAGACCCTGGTGGTATGTTCCATGCCAGCTCACAACCATCAACTCATAGAGTCTATATTCGTTACTTTGGAGAAGACCAATCAATATTGTCAACGTGCAGCCGAAAATCATAATTGGTCTAGCAGACAAATTCACTGAGTGACAACCTAGTTTATGAATTCAGATCGTATCACGACCCTGGATAGGAAAAGCGGCCCTTCGGGTTCAAAGGGTTAAGGGTTAGACTGGTTCCAGACCATACCAGTGTCGTTTTCCTTACAGAGTTAGACTGGTGTCCTGAGGGCTTGATAATCAGCTTGACTGGAATAGCTCTCCTAATGACTCTTTTAACTCAGCCAATTACGTTGATCATAACACTTAACCCTTTACCAAACATGAAAAGCAGACGACACTTCCTAACAAACTTCTTGAATAACTAATTTTTTTTCATTTTTTTGTCTCCAAACCATAGGTTATGACCCCTCATTGGAACGAGCTCGACGAGCTCGCTCCAAAGAGGGGTCATAACCTATGGTTTGGAGACAAAAAATGAAAAAAATAATGAAAATTAATTGGCGATTTTTGAGAATAGCGCTGGCCGGTTTTTGCCATTACATTGGGTAAAGGGTTAAACTTCATAGTATGATTGAATAAACGATTTCTATTTCGTGATACAACATTACGAATACAAACTATGGACAGCAACATACACTGATCTCAAATACATGGTTGAACTACAGGGAGATTGCATAGCCTCTTCCTGCAATTCCCAATAAAAAAAGTTAAATATGAAATGTGAAACAATCCTGACAATAGTGTGTATGTAAATTTATACCATGATTACCTATTCTACTGTATATAAAAAAGCCTATAACATAAATTTTAGCTTTACATACCAACCGAGGTGAACACGTCAGCAATGGGATTTCAGTAGTTAAAATTTACACCTACAGTGGAACTACATCCAAGCTGACCTTTGGTGACCTCGACCTGAATGCAAACTTATCTAAATTTATCGCTCGTCGCCTTGCGAAGAGTAAAATGAATGCGGCAATTATTTATTACGTTTTGAAGTGAGTTTACCTCATAAGATACCCAAAATTAACAACCATGCGTTGAATCACGTTATTAAAGCATCCATAACTGGAAAGAGTACGTTATCATGTTATTAAAATGAATAACTATGGGTATATTCTATATGAAAAATGTAAATGGATGATTGGAGATGGTTTTTTCCATATAAATAAAATATTGTAATGTAATAATTTAGGGTCAGTGAATAGATAAGATAACAGAGCTAGGACATACAGTCGGGGCAAACTTTTTCATTTCAACTGACGGGAAGAAAGTTTATTTTGGCCGTACACCAACATGTTTGTTATGAGTTCGTTATTAGCTAATCATATGATTGTATATAAGTTATTACCAACTATATAGGCGGTGGCGTCGTCTGGGTATGATTCAGTTTTCAGAAATGTCGAGTTTATAACGTTGATGTAAAATATAAAAAGAAGAGACCCAAGAATAGGTCCCTGGGGAGACCAGTTGGAATGACCTAGAAATCGGAACTAGCCTTGGGGAAGGATACCTACTGAGCTCTGTCTGTCAGATAATCATCGCACCAGGTGTTTGCATGGCCCCGTATTCAATAGAATATTAGCGTTTTCAGTAAGATCGGGTGATGTATAGTAACAAATGCTGTGGCGAAATCCAGAAACTGAGCTAAAGTACCGTCCTTTGTTGGCTTATCGTTCTGTTCGGCAACATTGTTTATGAGATGCACTTCCGGGTGTATTGTTCAGTGTGCCTTTCTAAAGCCAAACTGATACTGATTAATTATCTTATTATATTCTAGTAAAGATATTAACCCGGTGTACATTAATTTTTCTAATACTCCAGAGAAGATCTGTAGGATGCTGATGTGCCTATAACTGCTGAATAGTTGTTGATCGCCAGATTTAAAGACGGGAATTACTTTTGCTATTTTCATTTTGTTGGGGACAATACTGGTACAGAAAGATAGATTAATTATGTGTGTTAAGGGACCAGCGATCTCATATATTATTTCCTTTAATATTTTGGAGGACATATTGCCAAGGCTGCTACTTGTTTTTGATTCCAGCTTTTTGTGCACCGAGTTATTTTGTGGGGGTAGTGGAAAAAAAAAATGACTCAACGTTATTTCCCTTAGCATAATCGGTAAAATGACAACAACTGCACTGGCTCGCTTAATTTTGAACCGATATTAACCCTTTACCCAACGAATCGGACCCATCCGCCCGTGTAATATGCAAATTCAGCAGTTGAAAAAATATTATTTTTCAAAACATTTCAACAAAACCATATCATGTGACCCCTCGTTGGAACGAGCTCGTCGAGCTCGTTCCAACGAGGGGTCACATGATATGGTTTTGTTGAAATTTTTGGAAAAATTTCAAAAAATGATATTTGAAATAATAAATTTTGATATCGTCTGTGCTGGGTAAAGGGTTAATAAAGTAGGATTAACTTTGTCACCTATCTCTTTTGAATCAGATATTTCAGCTTTCCCATCGACAAATGTGGACGGGAATGTGAAAGTAAAATTACATTTCGTAATTGCTTTCTTCAAGTTTTCCCAAGTTTTATTTTCATGTTATGTTTATTTTCATGAAGTATAGTCTTGTAATAATCAGATCTGTGAGTCCGTTTAATTCTGTTAAAAATGGTACAGTACGTTTAGTATCTTAATTTATTTTGAGTGGTTGAGGATTTTAATTTTTTTACATGCAGTTTTGGGTTGTTTTTTTTTCAATGATGACTGCAAAAGGCCCGATGTCATTCACGGTTCGCGCTTTACAAACTTTTGGGGAACTCTTATGCGTTCTTCTGGAAAAGCTCGATCGAAAGATGTATGAACAGTCTCGAGAAGAATGTTAAAGGCTTCGTTGGGACAGGGTGCTTTCATTACATTGGTGAAGTCACTTTCAGACAAGGGAATCTTGAACTGATTAACATTTTCCTGCTAAAACAATGTTTTGGAGGTTTGTATGGGGTAGGTGTGGCTTTTTGATTATTCATCAGCATAAAATGTTGCAAAATGGTCACTTACATCAGTAATAATTATTCTAGATGTATGAGGATTAATGTTGTAACTTAAAATATTATCAGTTATGTCACTGAATGTTGTGTATTTCTAGTTGGCTCTGTGATAACTGAATGGCATAAAACCTGCACTAAACATAGTTTCGATAAATAAGTCGGTTTTGGTATGTCTACAAACGCTAAGTAAATCAATATTGAAATCACCCAAAAGATAAACACTCTTGTTTGAGCCAAAATATGTTTACTAAATTCGTTATTTTTTCCAGAAATATATCAAGGTCGGCTTTAAAGGCTATGTTTGGTCTATAAATAAATCCAAAAATATATTTTTCTTTCGACGAGATCTCCACCAATAGGGATTCAAAGAAACATTGAGGAAAAACACAGAAAGCTCTTCACGGATTTTAAAAGGGAAGGTATCTTTAATTTAAAGTCCAACACCTTCCCTATTGCAGTCTTTTCCAGATCGCCGTCTTTCACATTGGATGTTTCTGTTAAACCTATGATGTCTAAAAAAAATAATTCACATTGAAGGCTACATATCAGGTTATGAAGGGGCTCACAGTTGGCATTGAGGCTTCAACAGTTGAGGTTAAAGAGCCTGGGTGAGTTGGGCTTTTTGAGATCGCATCACTAAAGCGCCCTGGCGTATAGTATCACTAAAGCGCTCTGGGGTATAGTATTGACAACTATGTCCTTCAATGCCGACAGTAGAGTTCAGTTCAGCGGCATCATTATCGGCAATTGAATTATTAAACTGATAAATACAGTCAAATGAGCTGTGCTCTGTATCTCATCAAATGTAAGTGTGTTTGCCAATATTAAATGTCGAGACGTGGACCACTCTACCAAGGAATAAGCCAATAGAATTTACAAATGTAACTGGGCAAGTATTTTGCAAGAAGTACTGTCAGATGTTGTCAGGATTGTGTGAGTCAACGAGCAATGTCGCAGGAAGAATGTTTAGACAGTTCATGGCAAATATTTCTTCCTATGTTTAGCCAGCTGAGTTACTTTAGTTAGGCCATAAGAAGATATTTTGGTGTGGTCAGCGTTAAGCATTATAGATTAGAGATGGGACTGTACGGAGTGCATTACTCATAAAACAATACATGTGCAATACCGCGCATGTATGCACACACATATTCACACACGCATATATAACTTTGGGTTTTCAGATCTGTAGAAAACAAAACAATTCAACCCAGTATATCAATAAGGTATCACAGAACTAAATGGTATCAGGGAACTAAATATTTGAATTAGAGTTTCCCGCCTTGAAATGTTGTCGGAAATGACGCAATCTCTAAAAATAAACAGCCTTTGTGAAAATATATTGTTTCAATAAACGTTTGAAACATTCTATTGACATCTTGCATTATTGTTGAATATTCCTAATAAAGAGGGTGATTTGATGACGTTTGGACCTAAAAATACAATTCACTTTTTGTGTGTTTTTGTAGGAAATTCCCTGAAAAATATGTGCACGTGACCAGTACTTCCCTTCGTGTCAGTTTTTCTTCTTATTTGTCGCATGACCCCTTGTTCTCGGGTCAGAAAAAGTTGTCTGAAGGGCTATACTTGACAAAGATATTGGAATGCCAAAATTAAAGTGATGCGATCATATTTTTGTGGCCGGAACGTTATAATCCTCGCCTATGGGAAAATCTTTAGTTCCGTGATACCAAATAGTTTCCCACATGCGACCATTATAACGTTCAGGCGAAAAAAATATGATCGCATCACTTTAATTTTGGCATTCAAATATCTTTTTCAAGTATAGTCCTTCAGACAGATTTTTCTGACCCGAAAACAGGGGTTCATCCAACAAATAAGAGAGAAAAACTGACTGGAACTAACTGATTTTTTCCAATAAAAACACACCAAAAGTCAATTGTATTTTTTATGACCAAAAGTCGTCAAATTACCCTCTTTTTATCAGGAATATTCAACAATAATGCAATATGTCAATAGAATGTTTCAAACGTTTATTGAAACAATATATTTTCCCTGTTACCTAATAAATTAGCCGAGAGGGATAAGAAATCACAGCTTTCTTTAAAAACTACCCTGATCCCAAAATAAAACTAAAATCTGCATCACCACACAATATTCTTGGAAAAAATCTGTCCCATTTAACCATACGGCAAGCGAAGCAGTGTCCCGACACCCACAAAACATTATGAATGTTAATTTTGCTTACAAAATTGGGGGTTCACTTATATATTTCATCAATATAAAAGGATTCTGCCATTTTATCCTAACAAGTAATGTCAAATTTTGTTTTACCTACTGATGTGGTCAAATATAGCCAACCGGTATGCCCCTTTTCATAAAAAACAATGATATAATTCATAAATTAACTGATATTGATACAAAACAAACCTCTTGTGATATACAATTCCACATTCTGGCTTCTGAAGACATTTCACATTGTGTTTGATGGATATTTTGCATTTTTGTACAAAAGCCTCAGTTTTCTTAGTTAAGGCACCTACAGTCATTGGTATGGCACCGATAAAACATAAAATAGTGCTTTTTAAAAAAGAATGACCAGTACCTGCTACTGTGGTGTCTCATAACACTGTTAAAATGCCTAAAACCATCAAATATTGATTCTATAGTACTATGCTTGTGCTGCAATTACCCATAAGTGCACTTTCACAACTTCTGTTTTAACCCACACACACATTCTGACAAAAATTCTGAAATTGTAGAAAATATGTTTCCAAAGTGGATGAATCAGACATTTGCTTCAAGAATATAGTGGATTTGGTGTTTAATACATTTGTCTGTGTGTGTTACTGAAAATGTAGAGACAGGCAAATGCAAAACAAAGAAACACCCTGTTTGATGACGAAACAGACAGACAGACAGACAGACAGACAGACAGACAGGCAGACAGACAGACAGACAGACAGACAGACAAAACTCAATCTCAAAGTAAATCATAAGAAACTGAAAGTGTATCATATTAACTTCAGCCTCCAAAAACATGCTGTACAGTCTTTCCAAATGTTTATCATCAACAGACGGGTTAAGTATGGGTGGGAGACGGACTTGGTTCAAGGAGAAAGCAATATTTCACAACTGTCACAGTAAATGTGTGCTGTAACATGGGTACCATGACAGCTCTAGTACCAGACAACTATGTTGGCAGCTATGCACATATGCTAATAATTCAGATTTGTCACGTTATTATGTTATTTTTTCCACTGTAGCCCACACCCCTTCCTTCCCCAAACTTGTGTTCCAAATTCTCTTTCAGAGAAGGAATTGTTTTCTAACATTTTAAAGAGTATAATATAGAAGAGAAAGCTTCTAAATACCAGTATAGGTTATCTGGCTGTGTGTTTGAATGATGATTTGGGAGGGGTTGGGGGTTTTGAATACCCCTGTCCCTAGTACTATGAGGGAAACCATGGTTTAAATAAATTTGTTAACAGAGTAAGATAGGCTGTTAGTTAGCAGAGCCCAGAGGTCATAGTGTGTTCCTGGGTAATACCCTTGCTTAAGATGTGAATTTGCTCCCATTGACAGCCTTAGTTTTGACAATATATAGCCTTTTTGCTGACTGTGACAAAATGTCACTTTTCAAAACAATAAAACAGTTTCCTAAGGTTCCCAGGGAACATTTAAATGTGAAATAACCCCCCCCCCCCCCCCAAAAAAAAACAAACAAAAAAAACAAAAACATAATAACTAAATCTGGCTTGGAAACCAAAAAACATATTTCCTATAGGTATCACGGAATTAAATATTTTCTCATAGGCGACCATTATAACGTTCAGGTGAAAAAATATGATCTTATCACTTTAATTTCGGCATTCAAATATCTTTGCCAAGTATAGCCTTTCAGGCAACTTTTTCTGACCTAAAAACAGAAGGGGGGGGGGGGGGGTCATGCAACAAATAAGAGAGAAAATCTGACTGAAAGGGAAGTACCGGTCACGTGCACATATTTTTCAGAGAATTCCACAGAAACAACAAAAGTCAATTGTATTTTTCAAGTCCGAAAGTCATCAAATCACCCTCTTTATTCATCTGGAATAGTCAACAATAAACGTTTATTGAAACGATATATTTCCCCAGGGCTGCTTATTTTTAAAGATTGCATCATTCCCGAGTGCAACATTTTAAGGTGGGTAACTCTCTTTCAAATATTAGTTCAGTGATACGATAAATGTGTTTCGGAATAACTAAACATGTCGTAGTTAATTAGGAATTGAATCATGACTGTTCGAAATCGACGAGGTGGAGAAATTAATTGATCACGTGCAAATTCCGTCGGTTTCTCAAGAAATGCACAGTTTCTCATGAACACGGCCGAGGATATTTTGCATTTAAATTACCTCCCGTATTCACGATCCTCAAAAGGTATACAGTTCCTGGAAGCTCTCAGTCCTGCAGAAAACTGCACACAATCAAGCAATATCAGGCAAATACACGCAGCTGAATGACACAGTTAAAAGCATTCTTTATTTCCCCACTGATGATTTTACAGCATAAGATGGACGTTCTGACAAAGAAAAAATATACGGGTTCTTATTCTTTTTTCAAAAAGCTTTCTCAAAGCACATTTACACAAAAATTACGCATTTGCTACCTGCAAATGTCAGCTCCTACAGAGGTTTGAGTTCGTCATTAAAGACTTCTGTGTTACCTTGACCGCCAACTGAAATGCACTTGACAGTACACAGTTTGAAACAAGACAATCAACAGATTATTTGGCCATATAACCATTAATGAGCATTATTTACTGAATTCACACCATCACAAAATAAAGCTGTTGATCCAAATACCATTTGGTCTATATTCAGTAACCCCGGATATGACCTTTTAATAGGAAACGAGGCCTTATGTTTATCCCCTTCACAAAACATAATTATTTCATGTCCGAATAGGATATCGAGTTGGTTTATCTACAAGGCACACGCCTTGATTAACCATAATTCTGCCAGGTTCTATTCCCGAAAAAGAAACAAAACAACATAGCTTTCCGATACAAAATAGTTCCCGTAAATTATCAATATAGTACCTAAAATATAACTCACACTCTAGTTGGGGAAACCCTCTATTTATAGAACGTAAGCAGAAATTATAGAATATAAATATAGACTACGGAATATCGAATGCAGTGCGTTATGTCAATGCTGGATGTTCAAATGTCACATGGTCAACTGGTAGTCATGGGACAAATCACACGATCGACTGGTATTCATGGGAATAACCTGAGAATCCACTGAAAATATAGCGTTTATTGAAAAAGATTTCATTTGTTGTGTATACATTAATAGCATAAAACTGATGCAGCTATAGTATGAATCACAACCTCCCTCAACACACGAAGTCACGATTTGTGGCATAAACAACACAGTGTACGTGAATACAAGAAACTAGTTAAAAGTTGAGATGATTTCTGATTTCGCCGTGAAACAGACATAGAATGGTATCTTTGGGGCTTATCTCCGAGAGAGCTTCCTAATGGCCAGTTGCAAGAAGAGCTTTCTCTAAGAAAGCTTCCCAAGGGTCAGTGTTAGGTATTGCCATCTCTGAAAGATCTTTCCAAAGGTCACTGTTAGGTATTAGTGTATAGGTGTATAGCTGAGGAAACTTCTCAGTGTCAAGTAGAGATTTCTCTGAGGTAGCTTTCCAATGGTCAGGGATCAGGTAGAGGTATCTCTGAGGGATCGGTTTTAGGTAGAGGTTCCTCTAAGAAAGCTTTCCAAGGGTCAGCGTTAGGAATGGGTATCCTTGAAAGGTCTTTCTAAAGGTCAGTGTTATATTATTAGTTACACAGTTTGTTGGTGGCCTAATACATGTATGGTATATATGGTGTCAGTTAATTCCTGTCGCCATTTTGATTGTTAAAACAACACGCTTTCCATTACTGCTAACTGATAGACCGATTACACAGAATCATCAAATATCTCGCTAATTCATTATAATTGGCTTATTAATAGATAGGTGTCGCTTCGTTTTATATCTCCACGTGCTTACATTCATGATTTTATAACGGATCTTTCTTTTAAGTGTAAGTTTATCCTACCCACTTTGATTTTAGAAAATCAACTTCTCGAGTCTGTTTTCTATGATTACAAATCCTCTGCTTTTAGCACGAGGTGACTTCCACGTATTGCGCGAGACGATTCCTCCACAACTAATGTGCGAGATGAGATTCCTCCGCAACTACAGTGCGAAACGATTCCTCCACAACCATTGTGCGAGATGAAATTTAGAAAACAATACCTCGACATAATTCCAGGGTACCCACCCGATACAAATCCTCTGCTTTTAGCAGGAGGTGACTTCCACGTATTGCGTGAGACGATTCCTCCACAACTAATGTGCGAGTTGAGATTCCTCCGCAACTACTGTGCGAAACGATTCCTCCACAACCATTGTGCGAGATGAATTTAGAAAACAATACCTCAACATAATTCCGGGGTACCCACCCGAGTACTAATAGCTGATAAAACCATACCTACATCAGCCTTGCACGTAGTGTAAACAAAACCTACGGCTTATACCAACTTCTCTACACGCTGATAACAGCTGTTTGAACGATCCACGGTACGTGGCAATTTCACAATCTGATCTACTCATATCAGTTATATACGTAGCGTAGCCTCAACGTCTACATAATACACCATTCTTAACACACTGATACCAGTCGTGTACACGGTCTTCTTAGAGACTGAATTGATTAGCAGAGAGTAAAAGCACAAGGCTATTCTCCTCTGTAAACATAATGACTGAGTGAGCCTAATCCACGCTCTGTAGTACCACTCACCCTCTGTAGTGTAAAATCGCACTTCAGTAAAGCTTCAACAAGCTGCTTGTCACTACAGACAACAGAACAGTCGAAATATTTCTCAAGCGCATACACGCTATAATAACTGACCACAACATAACTCCAAGTGGTCCATGTAAACCCAATCTAAACACGAAATCTTATGTATTTGTTTATTTGATAAGACCTTACGGTCGAAACTATAGTTATACCAGCGGCTCTGCCGGGCAAATACCACGAGATTTCCTTTCCCCCAACATGGGGCTCTACATTCTAACTCACTGAAACAAATACAAAAGTCCACCTCACACAGTAATGGACAAACATAGAAACATGCCTCCCCCGGACTCCTTCAGTCCAAATGCTCAAGGGGAGCTAGGTCAAAAACCATCCGACTGACTATGAGAAAGGCAACATCTCCATGTTGATTCCAAGTGACTTCTACGGAACCAACTGAATGAGAAAATACACAATATAGTGGTCGGTTAGCAAAACACAACTGTACATACACAAGCCTATCTTGTCAAACATTCTGACAACGATAAAATAGTATGAATGATAGACTTCATACCGGTACCTATCAAACTCTTCCAAATATGATAGGTGAGCTGTTCAAATTATGAATAAGCGAAGCTCTTCTATAAAACAGCCAAACGCTACGCTTACGCAATCAAGCTCGTCGACAAAGCAGCCAAGCTCCTCGATAAAGCAGCCAATAGTCAAATAAATAACCCTTAAATAAGGGTGCTGACATCTGATACAGCCTAATCTGTTCTTAATGGCAATAAAGGGTTATATAATCCCAATGAGTGGAAATCCACCCACATGATTTTTCAGCACAAATCAAGTGCAAATAAAGGGCACGAACTGACAAATAATAGCGTACACCGCACACTTGCTCTCAATCTATCGACAATATCCTTTGAAATGTCGACAATTAATTACTCAGGCAGTGTACTCAGCCTAATAGTTGGAAAGCACATTACCTCCAACACTACAGCACACACATGCTGATGAGCCTTTTGGTACGGCCATATTTAATACTGCGCACCGACACTGATACGGCTTTACACGCTAAAAATGAGGCCAGATCATTTTATTGGAAACACTGACGGCCTCGGCGTCGTATCAAGTAAAGCACATGCATTCAACAGTATAGCATGCAATTATAGATGAGCCTTAGAGCGAGGTCTAGGGGTGAATGGAGGAAACGGGTAGCTAAGCCATCCACCTTTGGTCCTCCACCAGTGCCATCGACCTTCACGCATACCAAATACTGATACGCTCTCACGAATAAAACAGTGTACACGTAGTATATTCGAACTGCACCCAATTAGTGAAACACGTATTCTCACACGCAGCAGTTACTCAAAAACCACAAACAACACGCTGTATCATGCGCTAAATAAGTAATCCGTACCTAAGCTCAGCCTACAGCTGATGGAGCGCAATCCATTTGCATAAGCAGTGAAAAGTTATATAACTCCACGGGTGGAAGTCCACCCATATGAGTGTCCAAAACATGGACCACAATCTATAACAATTCTCTGCCCATATACTCAGCGTGCAGAGAGCCGTGACCGCATACTCTAAGAGTATTGGAGGGGTACCACCCTCACCACATACACACTATGTCGGACCCACCGAATGTCTCGCACTAAACGTGCAGTGGTAAACATGCAGCCACAAGACTAGCTCTTGAGACATCCTAACTTTCTCTTCGCAAAAAGTCATGTAACGGACTCCCACAACTGCCTGTAAGCATGCCTTTGTTTCTGCCTCTCCCGTTTCAATCAAACGAGAGCGAAGCTCGAGAAGCTCGAGTCCAATATGGAATTAACTGACACCATATATACCATATTAGGCCACCAACAAATTGTGTAACGAATACATCTAATCGACTGCTGCATCGATGCACAGAACTAATATCAACAGCGATCAAAATTAAATGAGAGAATTCTTACAATGTGTTCACGTGTCTTTGCCTTATTATAATTTATTGGAGAGTGCCTCATAAATTGTGACGAGGCAAATTCATACATACTAAACAGTTTCATTTCGAAGGTAACATGACACACATCCACAGAATATGAAGCCTTTCAAATTGCCTAACCTGCACTTCAGACCAAATATGGGCTTTCAACACTAAATCTTTCAACTTGAAGCGTTTATTGGCTGCCGCCATTTTGAATAATCAATGAACAAAGGGGAGATTACCCATAGCTGTCAGTGTATATTGATGTTGACAGGCAGTATATGGTTTATATGCAGTCTGCATGTGACGTCTTTGAACCAATGAAATTCTCAGATACTTGTAGGAGGTAAGATATATGAGGTTATACAGTACAGTCGCCGTGGACTGGTCGTACTCCACGCGTCATCATCAGCAAAATTTTAATTAATGAATCGCGGAAAGTGACCAGTCCACGGCGGCCGTGGGTCAGAGTCAAGTGGAGGTTTCTCTGAGGTAGTTCCCAAGGGACAGTGGTCAGGCAAAGGTATCACGGAGAGAGTTTCTCAATGGTAAGGGTCAAGTAGAGGTATCTCCGCGAGAGTTTCCCAATTATCAGTTTTAGGTAGAGGTTCCTCTAAGAAAGCTTATCCCTGAAAGTTCTTTCTAAAGGTCAGTGTAATGTATATGTGGTGTACACAGTACAGTCGCCGTGAACTGGTCATAATCCACGCGTGGGCATTGATGTCCACACATATTTTTTCAAGGTAATAATCAGCAGCAAAATTTTAATTAATGAAGCACCGGGTTGTACTGGGTGCTTCGTTAAGTAAAGTTTTGATAATTATTGATATAATTAAAAGGCCGCTCGACCACACGTCCCCCGAAAAAAGAAAAAATTGAATTTTTCAAAGTCGAAAAAGGGACATAATTTTGCCAAAAATGTCGGACCAAACCCCGGTTTGAACTTAACCTGTATTGTATGTTGATACACCTACATAACAAATTTTATTTGATACGGTCAATTACTGCTTAAGTTATTGGTTGGAAACTAAAAAAATAGAGTTTCAAAAAGTCGAAAAAGGGGCATAACTCTGGCAAGAATTGTCAGATCTCACCCCATTCGAACTTGACTTGTATTTTATGTTGATATACCAAAATACCAAATTTCATTTGATTTGGTCAATTATAACTAAAGTTATCACTGGGAAACCAAAGTGGGACGGACGGACGGATGCAGCGCCGGACCGACGAACGGGCGGACGGTTGGACACCGGCTATTTTAATAGTCCCTCGAATTTTTTTTTCGGGGGCCAATTAGTGTTTTGGGGGCGAATATTATTGTGTCAGTGGAAATGTTGTCCACCGTGGAGGGGGACGCGGTGGCTCAGGTGGTAGAGGTGCAGGCTCCTAGGTTCGAATCCCACCTGCGGCAAACCGTGTGCTTGGACAAGACACTTCACCCTCATTTCTCACGTGGGGGCACGGTAGCGTTGTGTATTAAGGCGTGTGGAGTTAGTATGATGGGGAGCTGACAGTTGCTCGCCATTGCTCGGTGTTCTCTCCGGGTACTTCGGCTTCCTCCTAACCATTGTGCAGAAATATGTCAACTTAAGCAACAATAAATAAATAAATCCACCCTTGGAAAGTGACCAGTCCACGGCGACCGTACTGTGGGTATCTCTGAGAGAGCTTTTCAATGGCCACTGTCAAGTAGAGGTATATATAGAATAAACGTATAGTGTTTTCAAGTAAAAAAATTATTCTACTCGTAGAATTAAGAATGAAACCGACTCGCCAGAGGCTCGTCGGTTTCATTCTTAATTCTACGAGTAGAATAAATGTTTTACTTGAAAACACTCTACGTTTATTTTGTTTATCCCATAAATCTTCTACAGGGCAGTCGCGGCAAAATCGTGCAATAATTCGTTACAAAACACAGCGAGAAGTTAGGAGCACATTCGTCCAATTCGATCGACTAGCAAAATTGGCGAAAATAAACAAAGCGCAGTAATACATTTCTGTCTAAAAATAATTACTCTACAAACTTGAGCTAAACTTGCAAAAATACTTTATTATATGAGCAGTGGGCGGTGTTTTCTACTGGCATTTTGTAAAACTTTCAAAAAGATTTAAAGAAATCAACAATCGAACTATTAATTATGCTAGACAAATGTGGTAGAGGCCAGAGGTCAACAAGTCCGTCGCTACTAGGGGAATAAATTCTTTCAGTGTTAAACCTATGGGGAAAATTTATCACCCTGCTAGGTGAATAAAGCAAAAAATTTATCCAAGGCCTTTATTGTTCAAATAAACGGCCATTTATGGGATAAAATTGTTTTAAGCACATGTCCCGGAAAGGACTTTGATATTTCGTAGAAAAGATCCTTGAAAGTCATTATTTTTTCTATCAGGATGCACGAAGCTGCTGAAAGGAATCACAACACCAACGTTATATAGAGGATTTTTATTCGATTTACAAGAATACAGCAGTCGCCATTTCAACTATAATATTTATTTTGTTCACAGAAAAATGTCAGCAATTCCGTCTTCTTGGTTAAGATGAAATGCCATTATGTAAAATTACTTTTTTGTATCGTTCGTCTGGTTCAAGTCTTCTTGAAGACAAAATGGGTGTTATCTATACATGTGCCATAGTAGATTCAATTTATTTTTATGCAGTATTTATCGAATTTACATGGACAGCAAATGTGTTCTTGCATACGACATTGGCTTAATCAATAATTCAAGACGGCATGCTATTATGAATGACGATTAGGATTAAATTTAATCCTATGAACACTGGTGGCATCTTCCATGTCAGTTCGGTGGCAAAAACTGGGAGAGTTCATTCATTATATGGGGGTATACTAATTAATATTTTCAACGTGCAGCCTGGGGCAGCACGTTGAAAAATATTTATTGATCTACCCCCACACATTCACTTAGCAGCCACCCGACTTAATGAAATTATGACGTATCATGTTCCTGGACTGGACAAGCGACCCCTTGGTTGAAAGGATTAAACACCAAACTGTTGCAAAGTTGAATCTGGTTTGTATAATGTAAGGATTTCCAAAAACCAAGCGGGTTGCATTCACGTTCAACATTTTTTTTATCCTTTCAAACTTATCTTATGATTTCTCAATGATATTACAAAAGAGAAACCATTCAAATGAGAGCTCATAAATTTGAATGTCGACGAAAAGTCAAACAGGGAGGAGGGATGGAAGTAAAATAATACATAAAACGCGGTGGTGGTGAATTTTTGTCTGTCGAATACTTATGATGTTCAAAGAAAAAAAGCACGAGAAAACCTGGTCGGCAATACTAAACCTACTATTTTCATAAATCGTGGAACAAAATAAAAATCTTACCCCGCAGAACACACCTTTATACCAAGATTGTTGTGTGTATTCAACGTTACCCAATACAATACAGACATTGATAAATGTGCTAAATTATTAATTATAAATATGTATTTATTTATTTGTTCATTGTGTTTTAACGACACTTTCAACAGCTAGGGTCTCCTCGTGTCGGACAGTTTTACATGTGGAGAGAGCCAGAGTACTCGGAGAGAAGCACAGAGCAACGGCGAGCAACTGCCAGACTCCCCAACATCCTAACTCCACACAAGCAGTTTTAGCATTTGTTGAAGATAAATGCACCATCGACTCCGTACGCCTCAGTACACAGCGCCGCCGTGCCTCACATGGGCAATCGGGATGAAGTGTCTTGCCCAAGGACAGTTACCTCTGGCGGGAATCGAACCGCGGACCGTTCGGTTTGAAGTTCAATACCGTAACCACTGGCACTGAGCCACCGCACTTCCGATAAATGCGCTAGATTCACCACGCGTGGAATCAAGCCTACGTATAATAACATCCCGTAAAAACGTATCTGATTAGTCGTTACGCATTTGATTGCCGTAATGATGTGAATGAAATGCTTTGACAGAAAACACCACCAAACAAGAAAATAAGCAACCCGCGCACGTGAAATGCAGGAAAAACTCCGTTCATTGAAGTCCCCCGTACCCCACCCTCGTTGTGTTCTGTCTTATTGCCAAACGTAAAAACCGACCAGCGCTATTCACTGAAATCACCATTCAGTTTTCATATCTTCAACTTTTTGTCTCAGAACATAGATTTTGATTCCTCATTGAAACAGGCTTGCCGATATCGTTCCAATGAGGTGTCATATGCTATGTGTTTGAGGTGAAAAAATATACTTTTCAAGATATATTTTAGCACGTCTTCTTTTCGTGTTAGGTAAAGAGTTAACAAATGGACCAGTTAATAAAAAAACAACGGTATGTTATAATTGAATGAGATGATGTAAATAACGGCTTAGTTAATGTAACATATGTACATGCAACATACATTGATAAGCATACCAACGTAATTTTTGTTGTCAAGGTACAAGAATGGGAGACTAATGTAGACGACTTACTTTAAGCTTCCTGTCGAATCCCTCTTTTACACAGCAATTAATTTCCTTGCCTTTACTTGTTTCGTGTATAATACTAGAACTGTATCTTGTGTTGATTTGATATTTGTTACTCAACTGTTATTGTGAAATGTATTTGCTTATCAACTATTGAATAAATATTGTTTAAACTAAGAATGGTATCTTGTCCACCCGTTACCTTTCTGCCGGCATCCAAGCTCGTAAACTATATGTTGGAAATGAAAATATAGTATGTACTTCATTTGTGTTTCAAAGGGTTTTGCATTAAAAGTATAAAAACCGCATTAAAATACATATTTTGAATAAAAAATTCTATATCCTCTGAGTGATGCAGGTGTCCCCAATCCCGTATCACCCTGCCTTTGCCTTCCGAGCAACAAAGTGATCGGACTTTGATTTCTTGGCCCAAAAAGTTTATACAAAGCTTTATGCCTCCTGTGAGTCATTTTGGGGTGGTAATAAAAAACGTTGCAAATCAGAATGCACCCCTACCTCAGATGGCGTCATTAGGTCTCAATCGACGAGGTAACTCCTCCCAATCGATGACGTTTAATGACATGAAAGCTGTTATCTGTGACTGCGTTCACAGAGTAACATCTTTCACTTAATCAATCGCAATGGTGTTTACCGAGAACGAACACTAATAACACTCTATCATCTTGTTTTTTGTCAATAATGACTAAAATATGTTGTAAATATTAACCCTTTACCCAACGTAACGGCCAAAGCCGGCCAGCGCTATTCTCAAAAATCGCCAATTAATTATTATTATTTTTTCATTTTTTGTCTCAAAAACATATGTTATGACCACTCGTTGGAACGAGCTCGTTGAGCTCGTTCCAACGACGGGTAGTAACCTATGTTTTTTAGATAAAAAATGAAACAAATTAGTTATTCAAGAATTTTTTTTTGCAAGTGTCGTCTGCATTCCATGTTAGGTAAAGGGTTAAATCTGTATTTCCACGAAAAGAATGTGCACATCTCCAACATGTTCATTTTTTAAGACATTAACTGCTTACATCCTGTTGGCAGATATTCTTGCCAAGACAAGATTATTCCCACCAAAAAAAATAGAGGATATGGAATGAGTGTTTTGGTCACACGATATTTATGCAACGAGTTTAAAAAATTTCGGTTTTGCCGATCCTTTGGCCAGGCAAAAAGGAATGTACAGACGAGTTTCCTAATTAGCGTGTGACTAAAACACGAATTTCATATTCTGTTTATGATATGACACCACTGTTTCAAAAAAAAAAAACACATCTTTTAGATAGAAAAGAAGGGTTAAAGAATGAAATTTCATCTTGAACGTCAAGCATTTGACTGTGACGCGTCACAGCTGTACGCTGTCTTACGTCATAACCGCACTAATTTGACACAGATCTTTTTGGTGATAACCAATCAAAAAGCTTTCTTTTGAAATTGACCGATCAAATCAACTGAAGTTGTTATGAAGCATTTATTAATATTTATTGAAAATATGAAACGGTAATAAGCCAAGAAAACGAAGAAGTCATATTATAAATAAGTATAATTTGGACAGATGTAATCAAGTTTTCCCTCTGTTAATTGCATGGATTGTTCACACCAATTATTTCTGAGTTAAATCAAAATAAATTTTTCATAAATCTAGTCATGGCTGCTTTGTAGCTCAGTGTACTCAGTGTGTTAAGAGTTAAAATATATTCTTTAAAAAGCGATCGGCGATTGATAGAAGTCGGGCAATTGAAGAAAGCATCCTAAAATGTTTTTGTTTTTTAGCTGTGTTTATTTACACCTACTACCAACCCACCCCAAAATGTCGGCGCTTGAGGCACGTTTTTTTTATACGTGACCAATGAGGGCTTGCAAACCAGTTATATAGAGATCAGTGAAAGTTTCTTTTCTAAAGTATAACGATATCAGCCACTGAGGATGCTAATTACCGATAAAATTTTAAAAAGACAAAAGTTGCTCAGTTTGTTCCTGTCTTAAAGTGGTGGAATGGCTTTTGTGTCTTCATATGGACAGAGGACATTGGTAGCGAAGTCACAGCTCTGCAGGTTCTTGTCGAAGTATAAACCCATTCCACATGACTGAACGGTCGCCGAACCTTCCCAGCAGTTCACGAATTTTGCACAGTCACCAATGTAAGGCAATAGGCCCTTCCATCCCATAGGGCAGTTGTATTCTGCGTAACAAGAGCTGAATTCCTTCAAGTTACACTTATTGTTGACTGGGTCGAACAGCAATCCAGTCTTGCACATGGTATGATTCTTTTCTCCATTAACACAGCTATAGTAGTAGGCACAGTTGGTTGGATCAGCAAAGTCTCCATTCGGTGACGGACAAGTGAACGTTGGAGTTAGCTGCCGAGCCAAGGGTCGTGTTGCTGAAAATCAAAACAAAAATAAAATAAAATAAAGAAATCACTATTATTATATGCTAGCTGTGAGTTATCGCAAATGATCTAAAAGATATTTCTCGATATCCACCAACTCGATGGATATGAAGGAATATTCCTCAGTAGCTTACTAAAAGACGTCATGCAACGCCGCATCACGTCGCCTTGAAGGAATGATCAGCTGATCTTTGTTCTTGCTTTGAAACGTACGCAATTGGGGTCGAATTGGGCTGAATATTGTGCAATAACATGTCTCGTAGCATATAATTAAAAAGAAAATCTACTCTATTTTAGACAGTATCTGGAATTATCTCCTGAGTGTGGACCTGAAAGTTTTATTTTTCACGAGCGCTTGCACGAGTGAAAAATAATATTTTCAGGTCCACACGATGAATATTTTCAGTAGCTTCCGAAATGACGTTAAGCTTCGGCACATGAAGTCGTCTTGAAGGAACGATCAGCAGCTTTTTGTTGAAACTGTTTGCAGTCGAATTGGGCTGAAAAATTGCGCAGTAAAACGTTAAATAAAAAGAAAATCTACTCTGTTTTAATGAATATCGGGAATTATCTCATGGGTGTGGACCTGAAAGTTTTATTTTTCACGAGCGCTTGCGCGAATGAAAAATAATACTTTCAGGTCCACACGAAATAAAAACACAGAAACAGCGTAGATATCCTCTATATATTTATGAATATTTGAAAGAAACTAATAACTGATCGTTCGGTTTTGATGCGTACATTGTATTTACACGTTGAGTTTCAGTAGAAATCAACTTTTATCGGACTGTATCTGATATCTGAAGGCATCTGGAAGCATGTATGTCTGCATGTGCCAAATTGTATGTCTTCGAAGTTTAACAGCGTGTGTCTTGGAGTAGAATTCACTAACCAAAAGGATATTATTAGTTACTTAATCAGCAAGTGAAGGAGTACGGGATGATACCTGGTCTGCAGGTGTCAGCTCATCTGGTATAAAACCTACAGACCAGGTACCATCCCATACTCGGTCACTTGCTGACTACATTACGAATTTACCCCACCGATGGCCTTGGGTAATAAGGTTAAAAGAAAAGTTGAATAAAAACCAACAATTTTACATACATTTTCTACGAGCTCGTTCCAACGAGGGGTCATAACCTATGTTTTTGAGACAAAAAATAAAAAAAATAATGAAAATTAATTGGCGATTTTTGAGAATAGCGCTGGCCGGTTTTGGCCGTTACGTTAGGTAAAGGGTTCATCAATACCTTGAAAATACTTTTGGTACTTAAATTCTCTTTTGTTTTAATTCAAATTTTGAAAATTAGAAGCGAGTGGAAATGCATCAGAGTAGTAATGGCTGCTACTCACCCAAGAAAGATAACTCTTGGTCACCGTGTATTAAAGTTACACCCACCGTGTACGGGGGTTGCCGCCGGTATGCACGTGGTATTCTTAGCCAATAAACTTCGAGAATATATCAACAAATTTGTCAGAGGTGAGGTATTAGGGGATGAACGGCCCGAATGATTAAGATGAATGATATTAGTAGTTCCACATTTTGCCAGTGACCGAATATGTTACATACGGTGTCAGTTAATTGATTGAGTGCTATATTATTTTTAGTGGTCTGAATTCGTTCATCAAAATTTGTTTTTTTTACAAATTATTTGAGAGTGCCCACAGGCACACTCCAATAATTTGTAATAAAACAAATTTATATAAACAAAATATTATTGGCATTTGACTGAATATGAAACATGAGCATGGAAGATGTTGGCTTTGCTCTGGTACCCCAATTCTTTTGAAAGCCCTGATAATGGCTTCTAGTACTCAATCAGTTAATACAGGGGAGCCTACTTAATTGGATATCCCATAACTAAACATATCTTCCAAGCACAAAACTATTTGCCATACCTTCAGTAGATATTTGACCTGCTAATTGCATATAGTTTATAGAGTAAACTACTCTTAACTGAATAAAATATTGCAATATGGCGAGAAGTTACACTGACATCCTTTGCCTTCACATTATTGTCTTTCACAAACGTTAGCTCCGCCCACTTTTTGTAAGGTGGAAGATCAGAAATGGAAATCAGAAATGCGTGTGTTTGAAAAGAGATCTGGAATAGTTTGGAAAATGCTCTCAATTACCTCTAGGCGACACACTGATCCCTATTTTGAACATAGACTCATTTGGCGGTAGCCTCTGGACGATGGGTCCAACCATGCTTGAGATCTTAGCGTGACCCACTTTTCTGAGTGTTGAAATTGATGTAAGATTTTCTGGAATGCATTAATGAGACCCATATTGAAGTGCAGATAGGTTTAACACTTTTAATTATCCTGACGTTCAAACGTCACTGGGAATTCAGTTTCTTCAACTTTTTTCAAAATGCGACGTCAAACGTTGGAAAGTACAAATAACAAGATATTTTTCACATTAGTGATTAACTGGTTGAGGGCTGGATTATTTTTGGTGGTCTGAATTTTTTATTCAAAACTTGTTTTTCTGGGCACTCTCCAATATTTGTAACAAAACAATTTTATATTAACAAAATGTTATTTGCGTTTGACTAAATATGAAATATAAGCAAGGAAAGTGTTGGCTTTTGATCTGTTATCCTCATTTCTTGAAAGCCCTGGTAGTGGCTTCTAGCACTCAACCAGTTAAGAAGTATGTCTGACAGCAGAATTATATTAGTATTTTAAGGTGCGATAACATTTGGCTCAACGATTGTCACTAAGCACTATTCAGGAGATAAAAGGAATTGAGGTTAAAACTTTTAAAAAATCGAAAAATAATAACAAACCAAATGACCATAAAGTATCAACGCGCTGTTTGATTTCGTGTCATACCCTTATAAAAAAGTACCATGGTAAATCCCAAAATACCCTGGTAATACCATGGTATACCATGGTATTACCAGGGTATTTTGGGATTTACCATGGTTTACCATGGTACTTTTTATAAGGGTAAGACATCCAAAGGTAACAAAGGGTTAAAAACACACCATAAAAATGCTCTATTTTAATAATTCATAATTGTCCAAGATGCATTTAAAAAGCCACCTACCACACATACCATCCCACCTCTTGGAAATGAAATTATGTTGTGTTAATAGCAAAGGGTTGTCCCACTTGGTTTGAGTATGAATTTGAAGCACCAGATTAAAACACAGATGAGGTGATTTAACGCGGAAGCTAAATCTGTACTCTATAATTTGCTTGTTCACAAGAGGTTCTCTCCTATTCTGTGGTTACTGCATAAAGAGGTATTCGCCTTTAACAATAAGCTAGAGGCAGCGAAAACTTTGTGACCCCTAGGGCCACACTCAAGTCCCCAAAAGACCCCAAATTGTAGATGACTGAGTGCCAGTGACTGTCTATAAAAGTATACCAAAAATATCGAGATATGAATATTTGTGTTCAAGTTATGATGCTGACACAGAATGAAAGAAGAAACCATACAAACAACAACAGCTTGCGTGTTCCATACACCCTAATTATCTCTCTTTAATCTCACCTGGATTCAAGCAAAGAATGGGGAATGCTGCAATTCCTTGGAGGTCTGAAAGAGAAATTTTAAAAAATGTTGTTATGAATGTTGTTGATTAATTACCAACTGTTTGAATCACTAGAGTTGTTTAGCATTTTGGTGGGGGTCGGTTGATTATGAAGTTATAAGGAGAGAGGCCAGCTCTAAGATACTGATTCACGAAACCAAAATAACAATGAATGCATGCTCTACATTTGATTGGGACTTCACAAACAGAAATCTGAGTAATAATTTCAGTAGAAGATGAGTGGGAAGCCTGTCTGACGTTGCTGTCAACAAAATATAGTTCTATCGATAGCCTAATACGCTTCATGAATTAAAAAAATGATTCCAGTTGCTGTAGTCACTGGAAAGTTGGGTATTTATATATCCACTAACAGTATTATCAAGAGAATTATTTAAGGTAATGTTTTCTTTTACCTACTTTTGTTTGACAATGTAAACTGGCAAGCACAATTTAACGCTCTACCCAACTTGAAAAGCAGACGACACTTTCAACAAAATTTCTTGAATAAATAAAACATAGCTTATGGCCTCTCATTGGAACGAGTTCGTTCAAATAAGGGCTATAAGCTATTTTTTGATATAAAAATGAAAAGATATTACAATTTTTAAATGTTGATTTTTGTGAAAAGCGCCGGCCAGTATTTCCCGTTACCAAAACAAAATATCATGCAGATTTCGTTTTTTGTTTTGTGACGTTTGTCTGTGAATAGTGTAGTTAGAAACCTCAAATGGATTTAAACACTGTTTTTAGCCCTCTGAACCCTGGTGGTATCTTCCATGTCAGTTCAATGGCAGCAATTGGAAGAGTCCACATTCATTATTTAGGGTCGACCAATTAATATTTTCAACGTGCAGCCCTACGGCTGCACGTTGAAAAAATTAATTGGTCTATCCCACACATTCACTTAGCAGCCATCCCACTTAAGGAAATTATGAAGTATCATGCTTCTGGGTTGGAAAAGTGGCTGCACGGGTTCAAAGGGTTAATCATTGAGAGATATTTGTATAAGATCAATATGACATACACGTATCAAAAGAATGGAATGCATTAGAGTACATCCAAGCTTTACCAGTTCACACACTGAAAAACTTCAAAACGAAAATTTATTTATTTATTAGGATTTAAGGGCACTTTAATAGCCAGGGCCATATCATGTCGGTGACAGTTTTACATGTGGAGGAAGCTGGAGTACCCGGAGAGAACCACCGAGCAACGACGAAAAGCTGTCAGCTCTCCGACATCGTAACTCTGAACTCTGCACCGTGGCACAGGCAGGGTTAGATTGATTGAATACATGTGCACCATCGACGTGCAGTACGCTTAAGCACACAGCGTCATCGTGCCCCCATGTAGGCAATCGGTGTTAAGTGCCTTGCCCAAGTGCACAACGCGGGAGCACAAATTAGTTGCTGAAATGGTCATCCATCCAACTACTAACCACGCTCGACGTTGCTCAACTTCGGTGATCTAACGAGAACCGGTTATCGCGACGCCACCGCGCCCCCGACATCCACATATAAAAAAAAATGGAATGCATTAGAGTACATGCAAGCTTCATCAGTTCACACACTGATAACCTTCAAAACGAAAATGGTTATACATAAACAACATTGATACCCACAAAAACAGCAGATATGCTCTATATTATATATCGTCTCTTGAGTATAACATGCTTTAACCCTTTACCTAACATGGAAAGCAGACGACACTTGCAAACAAAATTCCTGAATAACTAATTTTTTTCATTTTTTGTCTCAGAAACATAGGTTATGATCCCTCATTGGAACGAGCTCGTTAAGCTCGTTCCAATGAGGGGTCATAACCTATGTTTTTGAGACAAAAAATGAACAAAATAATGAAAATTAATTGTCAATTTTTGAGAATAGCGCTGGCCGGTTTTGGCCGTTAGGTTGGGTAAAGGGTTAACATTGCAGATGGTGCCTTGTTGTACTAAATGGACGTTAAGTTATCTAAAAGCTTCCAGGAGAGTAAAGTACCCATTACCAAAAAAAAACCTCATCAAGGGATGAAGGCATGAATAAAAACTCTTTATGCCAATCTCTCATCTGGAGTTCTCATTAGTTGTCTTTCCTAATCTGTCAGAGATTGTGCCCCTCAGTAATCCGTTTTCAACAACTGTACAAGCTGAGAAAGGGATCGCAAATTCGACCATACAAAGAATGACAGATGGCCACTCGAGTCATGTGGCGATGCCCTGCACTACTAATTTTTGTTGGAAATTTTATAGTCTAAACCCTCACTGAAAATGTGATTTTGTCTTTTGTGAACGTCTAATGATGAAGGGTGGGGAGCTACATGTATTACAGCATATACACTGATGCCTCCAAATTTGGGACCTTGTTCAATTCTTTGAGTTTATATCGGCATGTTGTTGAGAACTCATACAGATGGACACTCTCTTGACCCCGTTATTACACGCTAATCCGATACTGGTACAGTCGAAAATATTTCAGTCTTTGATCTAGCTATTTCAGATCATTTCCCGGTCTTCTTCGGCATCAATCTACCACTACCCATCAAAGTACGACAAACTATTTCATTTCGAAAGTATCGCAAGATCAACATTAGTGAATTCGCAAAATCGGTAGCTTCATCAACGTCAACAGTTAAAGATTCGCAATATGTAGACAACATCCGTGGTCACTCTAATATTGAATTGTTGGATCTCACTGACTCGGTTGCACCCGTTCGGAGAAAGACAATCGTCTTACGCCCAAAATGTCCGTTGTTTACGGATGAAATTAGACGAGCCAAAGCCCATCGCAAAAAGTATGAAACGCAGTGGCTAACTGAGCCGCGTGTCCACAGGGACATTTTCACTCACCAACGAAATTGTATTCACAACCTCATAAAACATGCGATGAAAATGTATAGCGAGAAAATTCGCAATATTTTCCCCCAGACAAAATAATAGCTACGAGATCTGGCCTCATCAATACATTCGCTCTGGTGGAGCCAAAAGTTCTCAAACGAAGCATCTGAAACGCACCTTCGAAGCATTGCACTCCTAATACAATACCAACATGGCTGCTTAAATCATGCCTCTCCGAATTTTCCCCCGTCATATTAAAAATTGTGAATACTTCTCTGCTTACCGCCACTTCTAAAGAAATGAAGCAGGCCCTTGTTACGCCATATATTAAAAACCGTCATTGAACCCCAAAAAATCTTGAAAATCTACCGACCGGTTTCTAATCTCTCATTTTTTAAAAGAATCATATGTCATTGGTCTACTTAACGTAGCCCTTTCAATCCACCTTCCGACACAACCTCAACAAGGAGACGGCTCTTTTATAGTCCATGAATAAACTATAATTTCTTGCCCTGTGTTACTCGATTTGTGTGCTGCGTTTGACATCATCGATCAAACGATACTTCTTCTGGGCCGTCTCGGGGCTTGGATAGAAATCACTGGAAATGCCCTTCGATGGTTCTTCTCGTACCTTAGGGGAGCACTGGGTGTGGTGATCAATTGTGAATCATCCGAAAGCCATGCAGTGCCTTATGGCGTTTCACATGGCTTCTGTCATGGGGCCTGTTTTGTATGGTATCTAGGTTCTACCGCTTTGGGACATCGTCCGCAAGCAAAATCTTCAGTTTCACTTCTATGCCGATGACACCCAGCTCTATGTGCAATTCTTTCCTGCCATAAATTGATCGAATCCGAATTGATCGAAAGAAAACATGTATAACAACAAACAACCTCGAATTAAATTCAAACCGAATTCATGTCGGCGCACATGATGAAATGGCAAAATCATTAAAATCATTAAAACTGCCTATTGAAGTTCCCAAAGCCGAAATATCACAAAGCTCCTCTATTCGAAACCCAGAATGTTTATTTGATGAGAACCTGGCTTATAACAAACATGTAACCACAATTGGTCGTACTGATTTATTCAGCTTTCGAAGCATCAGTAAAATAAGACCACTTATTGCTGTTAAAACAGCAGAACTTACCAATGATTTTTTACCACTCCCTTGACAACTTGCTTGACTAATACAACTCTCTGCTGCAGTATCGTCGTAAAATGTCCCACCTTGAAAACCTCAGCATATTTAAAATTGCCCAGTGCGAGCTGTAACGACTAGTAGGAAATTTTGCCTCTTGATGCCAATATTTATTGATCTACACTAGCTCCTATTAACCCTTTGAAACCTGGTGGCATTTATTTATTGTGGTTTAACTGCACGTTCGACAGCCAGGGTCATACTGTGTCGGAAAGTTTTCCGCGTGGAGGAAGTCGAAGTACCCGAAGAAAACCACAGTGCAATGGCGAGCAACTGCCAGACTCTCCAACGTACTAACTTCGCACAAGCAGGGTTAGCATTGGTTGAAGACAAGTGCACCATTGACGTAGGGCTGCACGATATTCAAAACTGAATACCGGTATCGGTATTCAAAAAAATATCGCGGTATACCGGTATATCGAAAACTGTTCAGATATATGAACACAAGTACCACAATCGACACTCCAGGCATCACAGTCGGAACGAATTAGCATGCCTTGATGATCGGTTCGAAAAACCTTTACCCAACGCAGACGATATCAAAATTTATTATTTTCAAAATTAGTTTATGAGATTTTCGCCAAAGCTTTAAACAAAACTACATCGTGTGACCCCTCATTGGAACGAGCTCAACGAGCTCGTTCCAATGAGGGGTCACATGATATAGTTTTGTTGAAATTTTTTAAAATTATTTTTTCAACTGGTGAATTTGTGTATTACGAGGGCACAAGCAGGCGATTCCTTGGATAAAGGGACAACAGTTAAAAAAAACTGAAGACATCTGGGTAAATAAATAATGACGATAAACCGATATTTTTGTAATTACACCGGTATTCAATCGGTAGTGGTTTGAATACCGGTATATATCGGTTTATCGTTATACCGTGCAGCCCTACATCGACATGCAGTACGCCTCAGTACAACGCCATCTTTCTCCCACGTGGTCAATCGGGATTAAGTGCCTTTCTATGGACACAACGCAGTTATCCCTGGCGGCGATCGGACCGTGGACTTTTCAGTGTGAAGTCCAATGCCAGAAGGGCTGAGCCACCGCACTCCCTAAAACCCTGGTGGTATTCCCTATTCCAATTCTATCACAGCAATTGGGAGAGTCCTTGTTCATTATTTAGGGATAGACTTATTCATATTTTCAACGCGCAGCCTTAGCGCTGCCTGTTGAAAATATTGATTGGCCTACCAACAAATTATGATATAGCATGTTCCTGGGCGGGAAAATTGGTATTACATGCCTCAAGGGTTAATGAAGGAATATCAAAATATACTTGTTAGCCTCCAAATGTATGAATGGTTTGGCATCGTCTTACTTTTCCACTTTAATTACTCGCTATCTGCCAGTCAGACCACTCCACTCTTCAGATGAACTCAATCAGTTCAACCTACGACGAAATTGACCAACGCTTGCGATAGCGCTCTGTCTGTTGCAGCAACAACATTTTGAAATACTCTCCCAAAGGCAAAAAGGTGTACCCTTCGTTAACATAATTCAAGACACAAGTCAAAACCTTCTTATTCAAACAAACGTTCTAAGGAACAATCTAACCCGGGTTATTTATTTTATTTTTTGTTTGATGAACACTGCAAAAAATATAGGTTCTCTTCAGAACCAAAACAGGTTCTAATCTTGTCCCTGAGATGGAACCAGTTCCTTTGAACAGTATTTATTTCAAATCAAATAAATTTATAAAGATTAACATTAAATGTTAAGAGAATTAAACATAAATTGAGGGGGTTTCAGCCGTAAGTTTAGAGCTTATACGAGGTTGTCTCAAATCATTATTAAGCAAAGGAGATATGAACAGTTGGCATATCGAACCAGTTTTGGTTCTATACAGAACCAAAACTGGTTCGATATGCCAACTGTTCATATCTCCTTTGTTTCAAAATGCTTGGCGACTGCGTTTAATAAGCTCCAAGTTTACTGGTGAATCTACTTCAGTTCATGTAATATTCTGTTAAAATTGAATGCTAATCTTGGTAAATTTATTTGATTTGAAATAAATACTGTTTAAACAAAACTGGTTCCATCTCAGGGACAAGATTAGAACCAGTTTGGGTTCTAAAGAGAACCTACAGTTTTTGCAGTGTACGGCCAAAGAGCAAGCATCCCATGGATGCCTTATCAATTATTATTATTTTATATACGTCAATACTATTCATGTTATTTACGCAAAATGACGTCAGTTTATTTATTTATTACTGGAGTTTAACGACACTTTCGACAGCCGGGGACACGTCATGTCGGACAGTTTTACGGGTGGAGAAAGCCGCAGTACCCGGAGAGAACCACGGAGCAACGGCGAGCAACTGTCAGACTCCCTAACGTACAAACTCCACACAAGCAGGGTTAGCATTCGTTGAAGACAGGTGCACCATCAACGTGTATTACGCCCTAGTACACAGCGCCACCGTGCCCCTCGTGGGAAATCGGGATCAAGTGCCTTGCCCAAGGACACAACGAAGATATCCCTGGCGGGGATCGAATCATGGACCTCTCAGTTTGAGCCGTAACTTCTGAGCCACCGCGCTCCCTAAAACGAACGTCAATAACACATTACCAAACATGACTAGTTAACCCTATACCTAACGAATTGGCCACCCCCCCCCCCCCCGCGCGCTATTTACAAACTGAGCAGTTGAATAAACATTATTTTTCAAAAGATTTCAACAAACTCATATCATGTGATCTCTCATTAACCCTTTACCCAACGTAACGGCCAAAACCGACCAGCGCTATTCTCAAAAATCGCCAATTAATTTTCATTATTTTAAATTAGTTATTCAAGAATTATTTTTGCAAGTGTCGTCTGCTTTTCATGTTAGGTAAAGGGTTAAAACGAGCTCGTCGAGTTCGTTCCAATGAGGGGTCCTATGTTATGGTTTTGTTGAAATGTTTTGAAAAAAAGAAATAATAATATTTAAAATATTAAATTTTTATATCCTGTATGTTGTATAAAGGGTTAATGACATTTCCCCAAAACTTTCTCCAATAACTGAACAATTTCATATTTTGCCATGTAAACATAGCTCACGTCTCCTTTTCTCAACGAGCTCGGTGAGCTCTATCGTGAGAGGGGTCATAAGCTATATTTTTTAGGTAAAATACAATAAAATTTGAATTGCTGGGTTTTTTGGGGAATAGAGCTGTTCGGTTATGAACATTACGTTAGGTGAAGAGGTAAAGGGTTGACCCTTTGTCCAAGGTAACGGAAAAACGATCAGCGCTATACACAAAAATCGTCATTTGAATTTTATTTTCATTTTTTATCTAAAAAAACATAGCATATGATCGCTCATTGAGCGCGTTCAAATAAGGCGGCATAGGCCATGTTTTCTATGCATGTGTGCGGTTTAGGTTATGGGTTAAATAAATTTTTGAATTTGGCACTTACAATTACATAACTGAGTCACAATGTATGGCAGAGTAATCAGCAAGCCATTGAAGTCGGTAATATGAAATCTCTTGCAGCTTTCGTCCGTCATATCTGCAAATTCTGTGCCCGTTGCTAGCATAGATACAGCAAACATTGTTATATTCTCTGCAATAGCAGCCTGCGAAGAGGCTATGACATCATTGGTGTAATAGTCAGGCGTGGGCCCTATGGTGACTATCAATCCGATGGTTTTAGCTCCGGCCCGAGAGCTCTTATTCATTTCTTGTCGTATTGCATCAATGCCTTGAGATGGGTTGTAGCCACCCATGTAAGCACTGGGCAATATTTCTCTCCGGGCCATGAGTGAAATCCTCGTCTTCAGTTCGATTTGCGTCTTGAATGGTTCCAAACTACTTGTTACGGTGGCATTCTTGCCGTACTGAATGAACCCTATTCTTGTGCCGTCTTTAACGTTCAATGGGAAGAAGTCCACGAATTCTCCAAGAAATTGCTCAAAGAGTTGCAGCTGGGCTAGCGTTATTATATCAGAACCGGGTATGGCTACAAGAATATCCGATAGACCTTTGCACCCTGAAATAATATTAAAAGAAGTTAGTATTTAAGACTGGAATCTTGTGTCATATTAATCTCTTAACCCTTTGAACCCTAAGGATCGCGTTTTCGGTCCAGAAATTTGATACGTCATACTTTTACCAAGAAGGATGACTGCTCAGTGCATGTGAGGGGTAACTAATCAATCTTTTCAACGTGCAGTCCGAAGGCTGCACACTGAAAATATTGAATAGTCTACCCCCAGACACACGCTAAAAACTAAAGTGTTAAAAACTGCACTTGAAGTGCTGTGTTTAACACTTACTAAGTGCTGAACTAGCACTTTGTTCAAGTGTAGATATCCCAGAACTTGACAGGTGTTGACAATAATACCACTTGACAAGTGTAATGTCGCGACACTTAAAAGGAAACAACGCAGATGACGCGGATCAGGCTCAAACTCTCGAGCCTGATCCGCGTCATCTGCGCTGTGTACTTTCAATTATGTACCCACGTAAATCAAATTATGGACGATTCTGGAAGAACCACCAATGCTAGACACATGGGAAGTGCCATCCATTCAAGTTTCAGATGTCTGACGATTGTAATGTCTAAGTGCTTAAAGCATTGCACTTTGAGTGTTAAAATCAAACCCTAAGAGTTAGAATGGGTTTAACACCTTGAAAGTGTCAGTTTTAACACTTTAGTTTTTAGTGTGTAATGAAGTTGAATTGATTTGGAAGACACCATCAGGATTAAAGGGTTAAATTAAAGATACAACAAGAAAGCGTTTCTCTCAGATTATTAGCCATCACACCAAAGTCAAAAGCGAGAACCTGAAATACTGCATGTCTATTGTTTGGTAAGTGCTTTGCCCTAAGATAGCCGCGCAGCCAAATTTCCAAATAAGCTACAACTTCAGGTACGAAGGAAGCATTTTATGTTGGATAGCACTATCACAGACGGTCGCCCAAACACTGATGTGGGCGAATTATTTTAAATATGGAGCCTAAAATTGCTATTTCATTGAGGTCGTAGAAAAGACAAATCATACGAGGGAATGCTCTATCACATTTTAATAGTGAAGAGTCTGGCCATCTCTTCTGCTAACTCCAAATAAGATTGCAATGGCAGAAATTTGAAATAGAAGAACGGGGTTCCGGTGACGACATCTGAGTCGATTCTCCAGTGGGAGTGGTGTTATGGCGGAGAAACAGATTGCGTTGACCTAAACATTCATTTTCTGTCTCTTCTATCAATGTCTGAGAAAACAGTTAGGGACCACTTGCACCCACCCCCTCCCCCCCCCCCCCCTGCCATGTGCCCTCCCCCTGAACACAAACACCAATCTGATTCCTGAGTCTCTGAAAATCTCTTGAGAAAAAAGCAGAAGCAAACTTTCAGTCACAAGACACGGGGTGAACCGGGAGGTAAACCAGTATGAGTATGGCATCCACGACTGGCTCGGTGTGTTTCACAGCAGGCTGGCCCGTTGAAAGCCCTAGACATATCGCCCTCTGAGTTCCAATGTGTTCTATGTGCCTACTGGCACATAGAACACATTGGAACTCAGGGGACGATATATTTGAATGTTGACTAGGTGCAGCGTGGGTTTATGAAGCTGTTTAGTGTTGGATTGAATATAAACTTGTTGATATAACTAACGTCGGCGTCTCTTGATGTGTACAGCACGGGGAGAAGAGGTTATCATTTAACCCTTTGCCAAACATGAAAAGAAGAGAACACTTGACTAAGAATTTCTTAACCCTTTACCCAAAGTAACGGCAAAAATCGACCAGCGCTATGTTTTTGTCTAAAAAAACATAGTTTGTGACCACTTATTGGAGCGAGCTCAACGAGCTCGTTCCCATGAAGGGTCATGAACTATGTTTTTGACACAAAAATAAAAAAAAAATAGTTATTCAAGAATTATATATGCAAATGTCGTCTGCTCTTCGTGCTATGTTAAGGGTTAGCAAATAAAAACGTTCTTTTCTTGCCTCCAAAGCATAGTTGATGCCCTCTGATTTTAAATGCTTTGTTTTGGGAGCAAAGGAAAAAAAACAAGAGAATTTGATAGGTGAATTTGTGTACAGCGCTGGCCGAACATGGCACTTTTGTTGTATGAATAGTCGCAAAGGTACTAGAATGACATTTCAACCCGATGGGTAACCCTCAATGCTTTGAATAAGCAAAGTTTGAGACAATGAACCTCCGGGTCAAACCATTGACTGAAACACTACTTATGCTCCATTGCTTATTTCAAGCTATTACCTCTGTGAAAACTCCACTCTGTTGCTTTTTACCGTGACTTTCCAGTCCTCTCATTTGATGAAAGCTTCTATACTATTTCCAATAGTTTCACCTATCGATGGTTCTAAAAATAATCGTACACTATACCCGTGTACTATACACTTTCTAGAAATAGCCGTGGATTATTCTACTATGTTTTATTAACGTAACACTTCGCAACCTCGCCATGGATTTTTTCCAGAATTTTGTTCGTTATTTCTATGTTCTGTTTCTTTTTTTACGTTTTGGTTATTTTGGGCAATAATTTGTGTTTTTAATATTTTTTTAGTAAACTGTAGGCGTGTAATAAATACAGAACAGCATACGTGTTCGAACTGTCAATTTTTACCGCACGAGATGCGGTAAAAATGACAGTTCGAACACGAATGCCGTTCTGTCTATGTCTTGGGCAAGATCATTGATAATAAGCAATGCAGTTTGGAGTGGCATACTGATGGGCATCAAGATTCTTTCCGATATAATATAACAATTATTGCACAGATTGATGTTGACAATAAGAATTGTGGACTATTCTTCTACTAGGACAACATTTTGGATTAGTCAATTCCAAGCCGTGCAATTTTTATAACATATATTAGGAGAGAGGTATGACCTATTGTTGTCCTGGCCATAACATGAATCTACCCGACAGTCCTGTGTGCGCATATCCTGGACGTAATATCAAAAGGCCAAAAACATTTACTTTTGATTCTCGGAGACCGCCGCACTGATTTTTTTTCATGTGCGTTGGTGCATTGTATTGGTATTTTTCAGATATCACCGTTGGTTGTGCCACGAAAATAGGAAACATAAGCGCGTAAAGTGGTAAATTCCTGGATCGATTGCAACGAGGTCTAGAGCTAAGAAGTGTGAATCTATATACATGGGAGTCGGTTTCAATAATGGTTTATCTTGTAAAATAACTATGAACAACAGCAGATACAGTAGAATTCACTTTTGATGAAAATTTGTAATAAAAAATACACAGTTTCCGAAAATTTGAAGTCGTCGAATTGAACGAAACGAACACGTGCGATTGTGTTTACAAGACCCCGAGTGAAAATGTCACTGTTTGTGATATATTTCTATCTATGAGTATACATGCATTGAATGACGTCCTCATTTGAGAAATTTGTCGGTTAGTTCAACGTTTGTACGATATTATACGTATACTGCTTAGCATTTTATTATCGAAAAATTAAAAAATACATCTCTATATAACATTAGTTCAGCGATCTGAACGTAGCGGCTACACCACTACGTGGGGTAGCCACTACGTTCAAATCACTGAAGTACATATAACATATGGCACTCGGGGCTGGACCGTCCTGGCTACCTTCCTTATAATTCACACTCCTGGCGATAATAAAAAAAAAATAAAAGAAAATCTCCCCTTCCTCGCTGATTTGAAAAAAAAAATTCTCGGAGAATCAAAACTATTTTGGGGCATAATCAGAAGGTATAAATAGGCGCAGTAAAGTCCTGTAGTCTAATACTGATAGCTAACTGTTGTAGGATTTGTACATGTATGTGGGCGATCAAGGTAAAAAGACTCCATCGGATTACGTACGTGTGAAATAGATCGAAGAAACCACAGTCATTGATAACATCAAGACCAATACAAAGGCATGCGTTTTCATTTTGGATGGATAGGCGCTTCAATTAGAATGAAGTTTATTGTACCTGAAAAAGAAAACAAGTATGTATGTCAAATTTCTAAGATATTTTCGCCTGGAACACTGATCTCTGTACAACTGGTAGGCCGCAGCTTAATCTTCCAACTTAAGATAGCGTCAAGTCAAGCAACTCCTCACAATTGACCGTTACGTTGGGTAAAGGGTTAAAATGATGTGAGTGAGAATCATATATTGTCCAAATTACCTGTTTGAGACTCGACGGTGCTAAAAAGGTACACACGCCTTAGAGTACAGACTATACTTTTGGACTCAGCCTTTAGATGTGTCTATGATTCCAGTAAAACCGATGATTCGTACTGATAAAAGTCAAATAGAATTTGGTGACTGCGAATAAAATGTGGACAAATTTGCGACCATATATATATACTGAGTCAAAAAAGAAAGTATAATAGAAACAAATGTGAAACTAGAGGTACTGTGAGCAAGCTCACAAAGTGATACCCCCTCCCTCCACCCCCGCGCCTGAAATGTATAAGTTAAATGTCAGAACGGAATTATATTGCTTCATGCACATCTTCATATGGAGTTCTTCCATTGTGTAAAGTTTCATGAAAATTCTTCAAACGGTTTAGGAGGAGTTGCGCTTACAAGGATGGACAGACGGACAGACGGATGGACAGCCGGACGGACAGGGTGATTCCTATATACCCCCAAACTTTGTTTGCGGGGGGTATAAAAATAGCATAAAGGATGAAATATAATAGTTCTAATGTTGCGTGTTTGTGGACAAAAAGTCGTACAAAGAGTTTAATGACATGTTGTTGTTGTCCACCCAACCGTATACAATTTTGCTACAGATTTCAAAATAGCACGTGCTACCCGAGAATGTCAAATTGAATGGATGGTCGACGATTTTCATTGTGTTATGCTGTGCTAGAGAGCCTGGGTTATTGGGAAAACACGCTAGTTTTTGTCTTCCGACATTTTAAAAAATGCCAAGGTTAACCGAAAATCATAGGTTGCGTGCCATTGGTATGCATGAGGCTGGGGTACCTCCAGATGAGGTCGCTGCTGAGTTCGGAGTCCCCGTTGCCACTATTTCCCGCCTCATTGGAAGTTACAGAACCACTGGATCAACTGCCGACCGACCGCGTTCAGGTCGACCAAGAGTTACGATCGCCGCACAAGACCGACACATCAGGACGTCTAACTTGAGGGATCGCTTCCTTCCGGCGACGAGGACAGGAGCAATTACTCCTGGTAGAACTAACTATAGAAGCAGTGCACAAACTGTCCGTAAGAGACTCGCTGAACACGGCATCCGAAGTGGGCGTCCATACCACGGACCAATCCTTACCCAACGTTATCGTGCCGTCAGATTGGAATGGGTACGTCAGCGTGTTCGCTGGAGTCAGCAGCGTTGGAGCACAGTTCGATTTAGTGATGAATCACGATTTTGTCTACGGCGCGCTGATAGTGGGGCAAGAGTGTATCGCCGACGAGGAGAAAGGTTTTCTGATGCTTGCGTGCGGGAAATGCGACCGTTTCGGCGCGGGTAATGTAATGGGTTCGGCAGAAATTTCCTTGCACCATCGAACGCAGTTGATCTTCATCGTAATCTGAATGGACAGCGATATAGGGACGAAATTCTTAACGTTGTTGTTTCCCGCTGTTCAACGCTAACGTCGGATTGCAGTTATTCCAGCAAGGCAATGCCCGATGTCGCGTGGTGCGTATCTGTCGTGACTTTCTTGAGGAGTAGAGCATCGGACTTCTTCTCTAGGCCCCACTTTCGCCAGATTTGTCGCCAATCGCGCATCTTTGGGATCAATCGGACCGTCGGGTACGACTTCATGATCTTCAGACGTTATGCGATTTACGTATTGTTTTAATGCAGGAGTGGAACGCAGTACCACAGGGTGACATCCAGAGACTTATTAGGTCCATGTGCCGTCGATGTCTTGTCATCCAAGAGGCAAACTGTGGACATAAAAGCTATTGACTGCCTGTGTGAACTTTTCATTTCACCCCATGTCTGAATTGCGACGTCCGGACGTGACGCAGGCAACAGTAAGAATATGAAATTATGCAAATTCATACAGTTAGACTCGAAATATGAATTTACAATAATTTGTCTGGGATTAAAGTCGATAATACTAAAAAAATTGCGCTTCAAAGTTTATTATACTTTCTTTTTGACTCAGATTATAAAGCAGCGTTTCTCATTCTGCTCTTGTGATTTGAAAATCTTATTGTTGTCCGCCATACAACCTCATTTAGAATTTGGAATATAGCATTTCATACTCATCGGAAGGTATATCTACATGTTGTCTCTTACTTTTGCCAACAGCGTGGATACTGGAATGAAACTCGGAAATTTCCTCTCATTTGATAAACTGGATCTGAATTTTTTTCCGAACTAAAGCTGAAAATAGGCAAACTGATTCAAAAACAATGTCGATGGACCACATATAATTTAACGATATTTTCATTGGTGTCAGTGGTTTAACTGATTGCTGTTATAATCTGTTCAAGCAATCGCCTGGGGGGGGGGGGGGGGGGGGGTCTCTTCAATAAACCTGTTGCAAAATCAAACACTGTATGATGCTTTCTTTGACATGTAGCTGGCAAACTGTTTTTGCTTTTATTATCACATGTCAAAAAATCAATTCGCAGTATTAGCCCGATAAGCAAAATGAGAGACAGTTCGTTTTTTTATTTAAAATGTGTTTAGAGAGTTACCTTCCTTATTAAAAAAAATTATACGGCATTCATAAACTGAATCCTACAAATTTGATTCGTCCCGGCGTCCATTTAACCGCAACTCGAATTTAGTGGACGAGATTTAAAGTTCGGTTTAAAATGGGATGAATCGATAGTCTTTTCGTCACATTGATATTCATAGTATTCGTGGTATTCGAGAAGAGCGAGGTCACGAAGTTGCCGCTACGAAGGTCATCCCACACACCTGCGCCATTAGACCAAGGTGTGGCGTTAATATAAGGCGCATAACTTGTTCGCCAATCCTTGTAAAACAAACAAGATTAAATAAATTGTAACGTGTTCAAATCACATGAAGAACGCTGTGACATGCGACAATATGTTAGACGTCATACAGTACCGTGATTTCAAATAGAAGATCTCAAATGAGTTGCGATTTCAAATGAAATTTTAGTACCGAGTTCACTAAAATCGATCTGAGCTAAGGTTTACCGAGGCTCAGATCGATTTTAGTGAACGAGGTTCAGAAATTTCATTTCAAATCGTGGCGTATTTGAGATTCTTTCTATCACATAATGTGTAATTTAAACTTTTATCTGCTATAACGACCAGGGCTGGCCAGTGCTGTTCACAAAAATCGCCATCCAAATTTTAGTATTTTTTCTCGATGTTTGCCACAAAAGCGTAGCTTATGATCCCTCGTTGGAACGAGCTCCTTCCAATGAGGGATCATAAGTTGTGTTTTCGAGACAAATCCCTCCAATGAGGGATCATAAGCTGTGTTTTCTAGACAAAAATGAAAATATTTAGTTATTCAGGAATTGTTTTCTGCAATGCAAATGTCAACTGCTGTTTGTATTAGGTAGACAGTTAACCCTTTACCCAACGTAACAGCAAAAACCGGCCAGCGCTATTCTCAAAAATCGCCAATTAATTTTCATTATTTTTTCATTTTTTTTGTCTCAAAAACATAGGTTATGACCCCTCATGGGAACGAGCTCGTCGAGCTCGTTCCAATGTGGGGTCATATCCTATGTTTTTTAGACAAAATACTAAAAAAAATAGTTATTCAAGAATCGTATTTGCAGGTGTCGTCTGCTTTTCATGTTAGGTAAAAATATGAGAAGATTAATTCAATTCTGCTTCCGAAACGAGGGGTCACATGATATGGTTTTGTTGAAATTTTCTGAAATAATATTTTTTCAACTGCTGAATTTGCATATTACGCGGGCGGATGCCGGCGATTCGTTGGGTAAAGGGTTAAATAGAAGCGAAATTTCACTGGAATGCGACACGAGCGGTGGGAACGACATGAAGTCAAAACCCAGCCTTTTTTCGCTTGCAATTTATACAATAAGTTAGTATAACCTAAATCTCCCAATTTTTGTTTTGGTAATCAGAATGATGACTTATCCGCGGTCTTCTTCAAGATTAATTTGTCCAAGTATGTCAAACCGCTATTAATGGTTGCACAACATGTGTTACTTCTAGCTATTATTTTCAAAAGCAACGATAATATAAAATGAACTTGTAACAACTTCTTCACTCCTCTTCCGATCCTCGAATCTCAGATGTTTTGAAAGATAATTGTTTTGACAAGTATTATAGCTCGCATACTGTTCATGCATTTTATTATTTATTTTGAGTCCGAAGAAAAATGTGCACCACAGATGCATTAATGTGTCAGCCAGTATCTGTCAAAATGTCAGTTCACCAAGCTGTGAGAAAGCATTATTGCTAAATGTTTCTTTTTTTCAGTTAGGTGATGTTGGTTTATTAATTTACTTAACGTTGTTAGTAAATTACTTTTTGTTGCTAACTTGCCATAAAATGGTAGTAAGGAAGCAACAAACAAGATAAAAAATACAGAAAAACAGAGATTACACAATTATGACAAAAGTTGTGAATTGGAAAATGGATCCAGCTGTAAGCTGATGGTTATTTAAGCTACTTCCACCTTTAGAATTAAACGTTGGAGTATGGACGACCGAATATCACTTTTTTATCGTACCTATAATAATAATAATATCACTTTGGCCGGCCGCTGATTTGTCGCGGTTCTAGGATGAGAAGGCCTTGGTTACCCCTGTACTCCCAACTGCCTCCCTATTCCCACGCTTCTTCTCTCCTCCCAACACTCGGAAACGAACTGCTTGATGACATCCCTAGCCCCATTCTTCCCAATGCATCCGATTAGCATATTAACCCTCTCCTTTGAGTCTCCCACTAACCATATGTCCTTCATTCCCCCATCCCACTTCCCCATTATACTCCCAGTAAATCTTATTTTTTAGACTGGTATTTTGGGCATTCTAGAAGAAAGTGTTCCAGGGTCTCCAGCACGCCCAAATTACACATGTGGCACTCCTTTTCACTGTTTTCCCCAATTTTTCTCCTAAGCTCCAGGGACCGCGACCTCAGCTTGAACAACAGTGAACCCCCAAAGGTGCCATCAAGGTACTCTTCAAAACCAGGCTTCTCTTTATCGCGCAGGCCACCCAAAGACCTCTTTGATTTGACACCCTCTCGCCAATTAAGGTTACCATCCTCCATGACCCTTTCTCTGACGATTTTTTTACCCTGGTTTGCCCCAACATCTAGGTCCAAGATCTCCAGTGAGTAGTTCTCTATTAGTCCCTCACTTGAACCATCCACCCTGTCTTGATATTTGAGTTGAAAATTCCCAGGAACATTACTTTAAACTATCGGCTGTCGGGGAGATTTACCAAATAATTAAGATAACCGAGTTTCAATAAGCCTATCCTGTCCTTGATCCTCATCCACCCAAGCCCACCCCTGATTGCCTCTAGTGCTGCGGCATTACTCGACTCCGTTATATATCGGCCTGCATCGTTCTGTGGGATTTCCAAGCTCTTTACAGCCGTCTGGTTTAGGGGTACCACTTCTGTACCATATGTTATACTTGGCAGACCCACCATTTCCCAAATGGTTTTCCCCACGGAAACCTTATTGAAACTGTTTCTCCCTATAAGTTTCATTTGGTTAAGGATTCGCCTCCCCTTCAGAATCACTTTATTTGTGTGGTTTCAGTAGATGCCTCTTCCTGTGATGTTTATATTTACCCCCTGATACTCGTAGTCACATGTCTCTCCTTTACTAAGAAGTTTGCAGCTACCTTCCGGAATACAGAACTCCCCCACTCTCCACCTTCGAGTGGGGTCCACGGGTATAACTTTGCTCTTACTTTCATTAAGTTCGAGTCTCCATTTCCTACCATATTTACCAACAATTCCCAGCATTTTCGCTAGCCCCTCTTCGCTTTCTGACACTAGCACCATATCGTCTGCAAAACATAGCCCTGGGATCTTCAAGTCCCCAACTGCTACCCCCTCGTCGCTATGCAGAAGTTCATCACCTAAACCTTTGATGTACAAGGCAAAAAGAATTGGCGAAAGGATACACCCCTGTTTTAGGCCTATCTCCGTGGGCACACGATTTGTTGTTATGTTACCCAGGCTAAGTTCACTCCGTACATCTTTATATAATGCTTTCATAATTCCAACAAACTCGCATCCTAAGCCCAGAGCCTCCAGCTTGCGCCACATAACCTCCCTCCATACTCTATCGTATGCCTTTTTAACGTCCAAAAAGGCCATAAACATCTTTTTCTTTTTTGCTCTCGCAGATTCTATCATTTTGGATAGCGTGAAAAGGTGGTCAGTGATACTCCTTCCCTTCCTGAAGCCATTCTGGATCTCTCCTAAAAAACCCTTCTCCTCAATCACCTCCTCTAATCTTCCATAAAGTTGTAATCTGTGAAGTGAGATTGTGTTTTGTAGTAACAGAGTTTTATGTTTTTTGGATGGTGAATGTTGTAATAAGAGGAAGAGGTTGAAGTAGTTCGACTGATCGAATAGATACAGTAGCTATTGGGCTCCTATGAGATGGACTGGATGGAATCATTTGTCATGGCTACACTAAGTAAGAATCGTATTTAACTTGCCTCGTATTCTAAAGTAAAATGTGTGTGCATAGTCATGTCACGATCCAACGGGGATTGCCAGAGGGCAATCCCCGATGAGTCCCAATAGGACAGTTATTTCCAAGCAGGTTCATGGTAGTCTGTGACAAGATACACACTGTGCAGCGTTACCGAGAGAAGAAACATTTTCTTAATCTTTTCAATACTGCATGGCTGACAATTTTCGTCATTGGACTGAGATTTACGGGAAAGTTAGCTCCCCTTAATTTCCGAAAGCTGTCGGTAAACTTAACGCTAAGGGTATAGGAATTTCTTTTAAAAATTGGAATATCGAGATGCTAGGGAATATTTTTATTGTCTGTCGATGTACGCATCATTAATTCATCAGATACTTGGAATTGAGTTGTGTACATGTACATTCGAAATCTAGGAGATATACACCATTTCCTTTTAGCATTCCCATTTTAGCATTTCCGTGGGGGCGCGGTGGTTCAGTAGGTAGAGGTGCAGGCTGCAAGCCGAGAGGTCCTCGGTTCGAATCTCACCTGCGGCAAAGGCGTTGTTTCCTTGAGCAAGACATTTCAGCCCCATTGCCCATGTGGGGGCACGGTGAAGTTGTGTACTAAGGCGTACTGCACGTCGATGGTGCACTTGTCTTCAACAATGCTAACCCTGCTTGTGTGGAGTTAGTATGTCGGGGAGCTGACAGTTGCGCGCCGTTGCTGAGGTTCTCTCCGCGTACTCCGGCTTCCTCCTCCCGCAAAACTGTCGTGGTCATAATTAGCCATTGTGCAGAAATATGTGACCTTAAACACCAATAAATAAATAAATTAGCATTTCCGTAGAACCTTCAGTTGCTATTAAGATACTTACCAGATGCTCTTTCCTTTATTAGCAAGATTCTTGCGTGCTGCTGGCAAATATTACTGCCCGTGACAGGAAATCTCTTTCTATCAACCCTTTACCCAACGAATCGTCCGCATCCGCCCGCGTAATATGCAAATTGAGCAGTAGAAAAAATTAAATTTTTCAAAATATTTCAACAAAACCATATCATGTGACCCCTCATTGGAACGAGCTCATTGAGCTCGTTCCAATGAGGGGTCACATGATATGGTTTTTTTGAAATTTTTGAAAAATTAAAAAAAATGGTATTTGAAATAAATTTTGATATCGTCTGCGTTTGGTAAAGGGTTAAAATAAGTCAAATTTGATGATATTTAACCAAATTTTCCCCTGTAAGTTGTATAGACATCACAGTTGTCTTCCTATGAGACTTCACATTTAAAAAGAATGAAATTTGAAGGATGTGTGTGAGAAGCGCTGATCGGTTATGGTCGGCACGATAGGAAAGAATAGAACATGGTGTTACATGATTGTTCATTGGTCATTATTTCGGCACGAATGGACCATTCCAATAGAATTCTTAGTTTCCAAATCATTATTGGGGCAGTATCGGCTAGTAACACTACCCATCCTCACCTTTCTTGATCTATTCGCCACTGGAGGATCGTACTGTAAAGAATCTCAAGTCACGAAAATAAAAAAAAGAGCTAGAGAAGAACAAAAACATGTCTTACCGAAGATGGAAATCTTTTAACACAGATACGAAAAAACACAACACCGCTTTCAAGACTAAAATACTGTTAAACACGAAAGCATCAACCTTTGAGTGGAAAGAAAACAGTTCTGTTAACAAAAATTGTCACACCCAAAAATATGACGAACGATTGCGAAATCGGAACAATTCATCAAGTCCCTTACTTGTTATTTTACTTGTATTGTGACACTGGTACCGGTAGTGATGGTTTTATTACTTTTCTGGTCAACATAAACATAACTTGTGTCACCAGTTCCGTTCTAAAAGAACATGAATGTTCTGTCAACACTTACAATAAAGGTACAGAAAAAATGAGCCAGTTTTCAACGAATGTTTGAATATTACAGATGAGTACAGAATATACAAACATCCAGCATTATAGTGCCAGTTACTGTAAAAGTCAGAAAGTTAATTTGACAGACTGTGAGCTCTCAATCCATCAGTCTAATTCGGTACGAACTTCGATGTTTTATGGCATGGAACCAGTCTACCTCTCAAATAGGTCATCGCCTACACTTAGTTTCACTATTCTAAAATATTTCGGGAGGTTGGAAAAGCGAACCTACGGTTCGCTTTTCCGACCAACTGATATATTTCCGACTATTGAATGTGAAAAATTTCATAAAGATTCATTTTCTGTGAGTCAAAGCTAGAAATTTTTAATTTGATCGAAATTTTGATGACATTACAATTAGAAATGAAAACTTTCCACAGCTGTAGTTTTATAATTATGTCTGGTAGTTCTACAGATTATGTTAATATCTTGATGTTTTCAATGGGAATTAAATACTTATTGATTGAAATATGTATAACTGCGACAGGAAAGAATACCGATACATTTTTGTAGATAAAGGCACATCAAAATACATTAACGGGAGTCTGCACGCAAATTTCCACAAAAAAGTGGATAAACAGACAGCCTATAACAGCGTTGAATTCCGAACAGAATTTGAGTGATGGCCTGAGACCTTGTGTACTGTTGTTTTGGTTAACCCTTTTAACATGAAAAGCAGACGACACTGGCAAAAAAAATTCTTGAATGACTATTTTTTTTCATTTTTTGTCTCAAAAACATAGGTTATGACCCCTCGTTCCAACGAGGGGTCATAACCTATGTTTTTGAGACAAAAAATGAAAAAAATAATGAAAATTAATTGGCGATTTTCGTGAATAGCGCTGGCCGGTTTTGGCCGTTACGTTGGGTAAAGGGTTAACAAAACTTACAGTGACCATCTTATGTATTTTATTCATACCTTTCTCAGTCCTTAAAACTTGAGAAAAGTGTGAATGAATTACATAAGCATTCAAGTATAATGGGGTATCATCTGAGTCATTGTACAGGTTCAGCATATGTTACAAAAGGCCCCGGAACATGCATGGCATTGTGTGCTATTGTCTTCTTCCCTTTTAACAAATATTTTATTTTATAAGAAAATCACAAAAAATATGCCATGTCTTTCGTACCACTTTTAGGAATCCTCTCAAATATACCAGAGATCTAACTTTATATATCATTTGGTTGATCCGGCCATGCGCGTTTTTTCTTGTTTACTGTGTAATTTATAACCAAATGTCTTTGGCATAACGATGGATTATGGCATCCATTTGTGATTGATTATTATGTATGCTGACGACTGCTAGTTTTCGGTGAGATGTTTGTTGAACAACGACGAACCTTCAGCCTTATCTTCACCAGCGTCACCGTTCTAATGGCTGTTCTGTCGAAACGATCAAATTACCTGTCCGACTTTTCAAACGTCATCCTACACGTGACAACTCTCCAAGATAAAGTAGATATCAGACATACCTTGACTGAACAGAAAATCCAAGAAAAGCTGGCGTATACGGTTCACGAGATTAGGTCTTGTCGACATTACCTTAATTTGTTTTTTGGAAATTGGAGTTGCACAGAACATTTATTTACCTTTTTGACATCAGTGAGAATTTATCAATTTAACCCTTTCAACACTGGCGCCCTGAAAGGTATCATTTCAGTCAGGACTATTACATCCTGGTTTGTTAGGGGGTCCGGTAATAATTTAATCCAACTGCTCTGTCGATCTGTTGGATGAAATTATTACCGAGCCTCGCTTCAGATTTTTTGCTCATTATATCGACTGCTCGTCCACTGCCATTTTCCTTCACGCAAAAGATTTATGCACACCGGGTTGAAAGGGTTAAGAGGATTGCTACTAGCACGTTAGCTATGTGAAGTATCTTCGTGTCAAAACGTAAATCTTCTGGACAGAGTACTAACTAAGCGTGCAAAGAAAATAAACTCATTGTTGTTATACACTGGCCATTTTCTGTTGCGACTTAGTTTCTAGATAAGTGAGAGCTTCGTACAAAACTTTGATAGCTATTGACATATCTTCTGCAAAGGATCTTGGCATCAAAACGTGAATCTTCTTGATGGGGCACTGAATTACCTTGCAAAATGAAACTGGACATGTTTTTGCCATATCAAAAGAGATTCTCTTTGTGGAACTACAGCGTAATCATTATATTGAATCCATTCCCAAACTCAACTACTTTTACGTTAGGGACGTAGATCTCTAATGAGTCCAGATTTCATGTGAAATTTCTCTACCGAGTTCATTAAAATCGAACTGAGCAGTAGTTTACCGAGGCCGTGGTTTATGGAGGCCGAAGTTTACCGAGGCTCACGTAGATTTTAGTGAACGGAGTTCCTAAATTTCATGTCCAGTTATGAAAAAATTGGGATTCTTTTTTATCACATGATGTCTAATTTAAGCGTTTCGCTAACGTAAATACTAAAGCTGGCCAGCCCTACTCACAAAATCGCCAGCCAGATTTTAATACTTTTTTCAGGTTTTGTCCCCCAAAACATAGCTTATGACCGTCACTGGCGCGAGCTTGTCGAAATAATAATATTCTGTTATTCGGGAAATGGTTTCTGCAAATGTCGTCTGCTATTTGTATTAGACCTAGGAAGACAGTTAGTGAAAAAAGAGAAGATTAAATCAATTCTACTTGCGAAACCAACTCACTCACAAAGTTACGACGTCGCTGTTGACTTCTGGCGTCATTTCCGTATTAGGCGTGTTGTGAACGATATTTGCCATAATGAGATATTTAATGATGATTATAACAATAACATGATTTTAAGCGCATCACAGTGTATTAACGGCTCAACAAAAATGGTTAACAACCCAAGAGTTTATTAGCGGAAGTCTCGGGCTACTAATAAGCTCAAGGGCTGTTAACCATTTCTGTCGAGCCGTTGATACACTGTAATGCCCGACAAAGTCATGTTATTTCTATTATTGCCATTTTCGTACAGCGGGTACTAAGTTTTATATGGGTCCAACAAAACGTTGGGAACTCTCCTCATTTTCTCGAGGTAGGTGCTCGAACAAAGACTAACGGACCAGTATAATCAAGAATGGTACGACAAAGTAATTTCTTCCTCACGTGGAATTACATATAGAATATACAAAACCGTTCCTAAAATAGAGAACTGTCTACTCATACTTGATTTGAGAAACAGAACTTCCCTAATCAGATTATGAACATCAATCCATAAACTCCCAATAGAAACTGGAAAATGGGATGGCACTCGCAGGGAGGGCAGGCGGTCTCACCTCTGCGACAACGGCGATCCTCCGATGAGTACCACTATATCCTAGTGTGTCCGGCCCTACAAACAGAGCCGTAAATTGTATTTAAAAAAATATTATTACATTAGACCAAATACACTTAAATTTTCTAGTCTTATGGCAGCAGAAAATCGTAAATGTCTTCTAAACCTTTGCAAGTTAATCAGAGTAATTAACTCCTCTGTTTGACCACCACATATATTTCCTCTATTACGAAGGGACCCCAAGCACCTTCAATGCAACTTCTAATTTCACGAAAACCACTGACACCGCGCAATACCCCTTATTTTTGGTTTGCAGTTCTCAGAAATCAATTGGTTTCCGTTTTAGACCTAGCGACCCTGACAATATAACCTTCGTGATGTCAAGCAAGGCTGGCTGCCAGGATGTCGCGATATATTAAACACAAACTTAGCACGCGGTTACACACATCCAATCACTCATCAACATACACACCACGCGTATTTACGTTCCCCATTGACGAAAGTCGTTCTAGTTAATATCATTTCGCGCCAACAATCACCTTGCCTATTTTCGGACCAGGGAAGCGAAGTGTCTGTGACTCATCCCTGCTCATCTTTCGATACTAGCAATGGTAAGGTGACTCCAGACGTTTTCGTCGGAACATAGAAACCCAATTGATTTCCTGAGACACCCCAGACCAAAAACACATTTAGCAACCTCACATGTGCACACTGTTTATATATATGCATGTATTTGTAACCCCATGTGAAAACCTCATGTACCATAAAAAAATGGTTTGTGAATAAACTGAAACTGGTACTCTGCGATTAAATTATATGGGAAATAAGATAAATAAATGAAGTTTGACGTTTTAGAATTAAAAAATTAGCGAAACTATCCTCTGATTTGTTGACAAACACACCGGGTAACATGACCATCGTCTGATCAGTCTACGGCGAAATTTGGAAAGTTAGATGATGAAATATATCTTCGAAATGCGAACTTTTGGCAAAGAGTTTATTCATCAAAGATGTCATTACTTACTTTGTGTGTATCACTTCCTATATTTGATACATAATCTATCCGTGATACAAAGGGAACCACTTGAAACAAATATGTTAATTGTGTTTACAAATTAAAAATTCGAATTGAAATGGAAATCTGGAAAAAATATTACTGATCGGCTGAGATGTGACGTCATTGTCTATATTTAGACGTGTCTGGCTGTTATTGACTTGTCGGGCCGTTAGAGTGAATAACGGCCAGACACATCACAAGACTTGAACTTGTCGAGCATTACGAGGTTTCAACGCCTGGTAAAACATCGTTAATGTGCTAATAATATGTGATAAAATGATATAGGTCTCTAGTTTAATTTTTAACTTTTGGACTAATTCTTGTTCCCAGATTAAATTTACCTTTTAAATTATGATTTGGACTGTTATATGTACTGAATGTACATTTGAGCTGAAATCCACAACCACACCTGTCAATGACGTATTTTGTCATTCTGTGATCAACTGGTGAACGGATCATAATTTGTCATTTATAATGAAAGAAAGCTCCACCTCAAGGATCTGTTTTTTGGATAAAAAATTAACAAACAACATGCTGATAGATTTTGCAATGAACCAGTTACCCATTCTGACCAGCAGTCCACACTTGCAGAAAAACGTCTTGAATTACTAAAAAAAACCCCACTTCTTGTCTCCAAAATATAGCATATGACCCCCCCCCCCCCCCCCCCCACACACACACACACACACACATTGGAACGAGTTCGTTCCAATGAGGGGAACATAAGGCCTCACAAAGTAGATTTTCTGTTTCTTAGACCATTTGGTTTTGGTGCAATTGAATGTGGGCGGGCGACTTTTTTAGTAATTTCTATTTTTGTAATTATTTCTTTGCCATCAAAGGTTCATGTTCTTGGTTTGTTTTATGTTTTTGGCCTCATAATCTGCATAATAGCATGGGTGGTGGTGTATTTCGTCCCTTGGGTGCAAGAAGGCTTTGCAATACTGAAACATTGCAAGTCCTTGTTGCACTCCAGAGACAAATTTATCAGTTTTATTAACTTCGGTAAAATATCAAAGATAAAGCATTTAATTATTATTTTTTTAAGTTTGCATTTGGTTATAAAAAGAGAGCATGTGGCAGCCAAAAGGACCATGCGGGAGGGAGAAATAGATTTTAAAACTTTTTTAGGCCTAAATTAAATTTGAATTGCAGTTTTTGTCAATGGCGCTAATCGGTTTTTCCGTTACAATGATAAGGTCTAATTAGTTAGGAATATCTATAGTCGAAACCTGCAAAATATCTGTATATCTCTTTGAGTAAAAGGTAGTCTATGGTAGTCTGTAAAGTAAAAATCAACGCTAGACTTTGCAGAAATTCCACGAAAAGTGGGTAAAGAAACAGTCTACTACAGCGTCGGAATCCTTACATAATTTCACTAACTGACTGAGATTTGGGGTGAAAATCGTCAGCGCGAAGCTACTAACAAAAATCGCCATTCAAATTCCTTCAACATTTTTGTAACAGAGACAGCTTATGACCCTTCACTGAACCAGTGAGTTCACTATAAAGGGTCATAAGCTATGTTTTTGGGGCAAAAAGTTAATGTATTTTAGTAATTCAATACTGTTTTTGAAGTATCATCTGCTATTCATGTTGTGTGAAGGGTAAAATACCTGGTGCAGGTAAAACCGTGAGTTATGTTCATAGTCATGTCGTGTTTTACAAGACATATGGATTGTCATTTTTATACGATGCCAGGTTTGATGTATTAGCTATCTTCATGTTTTATAGGTGGCTTTTGCGTGTACCATACAAACAAAACAGACTGCATCTGTAATAAAAATATAAATTATTCTTTCTCTCAAGCACCAAGAATTGGTCGAGATCTTCTAATGGAAGTAAATCATTTCTCAACATATACTCTGTCAAAATGTACACTTATTCCAGAAATGTTTTCATTCGTATTATGAGTTCATTTTTTTTAAAAGCCTATCTTTTTGTGTGAATGAGTTCCGTTTCTTTATTTCAGAAATCTAACGACGAAATGGCATCTCAATTGGGGCTGTCACGATTTTTTAATTTAGGAATCGATTAATCGTCGCAAATAATCGATGATAATCGATTAATCGTACCTAGATGACCTTCCCTCTCCCTCTCTTTGAAGTCGTTAAAAATGAAGTTCAAGTCAGTTGACCTCCCTCAAGTAAACAACGAAGACGATCCTCTTTTAGTTACATTTAAAGCTTTGATGTTCTGAACTTTTGAACCGTCAGAGTAATAATCAAGACCGGTCGGCAGTTGCGAAGACCGGTCTTGATTATTACACTGACGGTTCAAAAGTTCAGAACACCAAACCTTTGATGAATGTACCTGAAAGACAAATGCTTCCAACAGCTTCTTGGGGTTTAACATCGATGTTCTTAACTCTTTTACCTTTGGAAACAATAGTTTTTTCATCAAATTTTCTTTTAATTATTAAACGTCAGAAACGGGATACAATTTACCGATTATTCGACAACGAAAAATACTAATCGATTTCGCTGTGACCGATCAATAATCGATTAATCGATTAATCGTGACAGCCCTAATCTCAATCCTCTTCATTTCAGTAATGTATACATTTTAATTGTGAGATTTAATATTCGTTAGCCTTCTTTAATCCTTTACCCAACGTAACGGCCAAAACCGGTCAGCGCCATTCTCAAACATCGCCATTTAATTTTCATTATTTTTTCATTTTTTGTCTCAAAAACATAGGTTATGACCCCTCGTTGGAACGAGCTCGACAAGCTCGTTCCAACGGGGGTTCATAACCTATGTTTTTGAGACAAAAAAATGAAAAAAATTAGATATTCAAGAATTTTTTTGCAAGTGTCGTCTGCTTTTCATTTTAGGTAAAGGGTTAAAGGTGTAACGGACCCTTATCTTCATTTCAGGAGTTCAAAAGCGAAACGCCTACCATACGCTCTTTATTATATTTCAAAAATTTTCACAATTGTATTGTGGCATTTATTTTCAAAGCCTCTTTATCCGATAACAAGATTGCTTTTTCATTTTAGGAGTTTACACAACAGCTGTGATAGAAGTGAACCACCCAAATAATCATTTTTTTCACAGCAAATGGATTTTTTATAGGATTTTATTGAAGCAATAAACCCCCCACTTGAGGCAGATTGCCAGTTTTATAACAACATTATCATAGTACTTCAATAAAATAATATAAAATGAGTGAACAAGTAGCTTAGAAAATGGGAAAACGACAAATACATCCCTGATTAGGTATATAATCAAACGGACAGATATTAATATGCTACGGCAATGATTATCATAAATCACTTCGGGACTTTCGATTCTTGTAATATGAAAAAGCGCCAGATCATGTTACAGACCGGATTGCACAGTCCCGTGAACGTTGTTTCCCGTAAGAGTGTTTTGCAAGAGTGTGAAATTATCCGCCTTTATGTTTCGTGTATGATTGTTGAACAGTTTGAAAACTTCTTTTCGCCACTCATCATATGATGGACACTCTATTATAAAATGAAATTCGTCCTCAGCCTACCCTGAGTCATATCTGGTGCATATTCGTTCATTGGCCGAAACGACAGGCTGTGAATGCCTCCCCGTTTCGATCAGTAAACCGTGGTTGCTTATTTGAAGACGAGTGGGGAGTTCCTAGCTTCTCAAGATGTGGCGTTTACTTCTAGAACATACTCCCTCTTGAACTTGCGATACATTTTTATTTTATTTTTACCCTGTTTTCATTGTCGTCATGGATGGTAATGGAATTCTTCTTCGTGTCTTATTTTACCTTTCCCTCCCTATAATAACAATTTTTATGCATTTTTCGCGACATAACTGTTCGATGTCTGATATACCAAGGTATTCATGTAGAATATTCATTAAATTATCGAGATCATGTTTCTCTATTTCAAAACATGCTTCACCAAACAATATGATGGAATCTTAAGAAGTTAATTTGCAATAATATTTGGTTTGTTGTAATATTGCGTCGGTATACAACCCAGAATTAACCGTCTGCAAAATGTAATATGTACATTATCGACGTGTATTGACTTACATTTTTGGGATCAAGTTCTAACGACCATATTTCACTCTCATAGAGTAAGATGGGTTTGATCGACTTGTTGAAAAGACTTGAATATACTTGTACTGTCGGGAGATATTTCTGATTAAGAGAATTATTTATTGAGTATAATGCTCTCAAGCCTTCCATACTCAAGTCTTTTTGGGCGTCTTGCAATTGACCATTCTGTGACCTAAGTAACTGAAATTACTTGTGTGCTCGAGCTTTTGCGAGTTTAGGTAAAATTGGGGGAGACAGATGATTTGCGAGCCCTGAATACCACGCTTTTTGCTTCACCTATACGTATATGCAGGTTATTTTCTATAGCGAATTTTTAGACATTTTGAAGGCCTTGTGGAAATTCTGATAGCAACGCAAGATCATCTGCGAAAAGTAAATGGTTCAATGAATAATTAGTCAGAAAAACTGGTTGACGTATATCATGAAATATGTCTTTAACCCTTTGAACTCTAGTGGTATCTTCCATGCCAGTTCAATGGCAATAATCAGAAGAGTCCGTATTCGTTATTTGGGGTATAGCAATCCATATTTTCAACGTGCAGCCTCGGGGCTGCACGTTGAAAATATTGATTGGACTATCCCACACATTTACTGAACAGCCATCCTATTTTATGACGTATCATGTCAGTGGCCGGAAAAGCGGCCGCTCGGATTCAAAGGATTAACACATCAATAAATATTTTAAAGAGGTTCGGCGAAAGTTTACACCCTTGCCTGACCCCGATGGTTGATAGTTGGGGTGGATCCAGTCTGCTGTTTGTTTTCGAAATGTGAAAACTAGAATTATACATTGAAATCAACGTTTCTAGAAACGGGCCATCTATAACGTTGTGTCGAAGTTTTTGAAAAGTATTGTTCTATCTACGGTATTAAATGTTTTTCTGAAATCTACGAAAACAGCATACAGTGGCTTTTTAAGCCTCCTGTATTTATTTATGGCAGTTTTCAGAACAAATATACTGTCGATTGCACTGTAACCCTTCCGGAAGCCAAGCTGATTCACTTATTATTTTATTATCGTCCAGAAACTGTTAATTCTGGAATCAATTACCTTATTAAAGGTTTACAAATGGTATTGCTCTGTGCTATAGCTATAGTTATTCGGGCCGTGTCTATCACTTTTTTGTATAATGTTGTGGAAACTGATCTCACAACATTTCACAAAAATTACAACTATGAACCCAAATTACGGAAATTAAACGAGATCTGTGATTTATACTAGTGAGTTGGGCTTTGAACTGCTGAAACGTTCTGCTTCATGACACTGGAGTTATTTAATAGAAACCTTACAATAACAAAGATACCACACAATCAGCGATCCTCACTATGAGTACTCAATTTGAAAATTCGAAAGACAAACCAGGGGGCAATACTATAAAACTTTCACAACTGTATTTTCTAAAATTGTATTTTTGTAGTTATGCCTTTAAATGGGTTAAAATGAACCATTAGCATTTTCAAAGATCTGGCTGTTTTCCAGCTGGCAAACTGCCATATGTTTTAAAATGCACTTAGAATACAATTCGAGAAAATACAATTATAAACGTTTTATAGTCTCGGCTCCTGGTATGTGACTTGTGATTATAAGGCCCATAAAGAAATTCTTGTTTGTCGGGCAACTTTCCTCGGGGGTTTTCATGAAAAGGGGAGACTTCTTTCTACTTTAAAAAAAAATTGGTTTTCTGTTTATCAACAAAACTGCGTCGAAAAAATTTGGAATTGGAAATATAACCCCTTCCACTCTTATGTGGAAAAAACCCGAGTTTTTTTTAGCAGTGAAAATTTCTCATAACGCTATTGCAAATTTCACCAATTATATCTTGTTTGGCAGAGCTGATTAAATGTTTTGTACCACAAGTGTAAACTAGTGTCATCGAAGGGATTTAAGTGGGAACATGGTGGTGTTGTGTACTAATGCGTACTGCACGATGCAATTCTGCTTCCAATTCCAACAGATTCAGTGGAGAACGATCCAGTGACTGTATACGGCGCCCAGGGATGTCCCACAGCTGCTCAAATAGACAAAATCCTGACTCAAGGCGAGCCAAAGCAGAGTAGTTGTTATTTTGTTTCCCCTCATATAGTTTCGTATCCACTTTGCCGTCAACGTGGAAACAGAGCATGTCATGGATGTTATTTTGGACTTGATTCGGGTGCAGTAATTTGTTAAAGCTTTACTTCAATGCATTTGAAGAAGAAACAAAACAATAGTGTTGAGCTGTGGCCGAAAGGCGACCCTCTCAATAAGTTCTGACGTTAATTTGTTTGTCTGTCGATTTCTCCATTCACCATCAAACGGGTGGAGTGGATTACTGAACGCTGTTCAGGGGATGTAACTCTTAACATCTACCCGATCGTCCTAACTTCTTGTGCCCACGCACTTGTTTTATAAATTTTCATCGTTTTGGTAGATTTGGAATGTATTGAGTTAAATGTATTGGTCGAAGGGTTAAGATGGTGTAAAGAAAAACAACGGTGCCATTCCCTACACATATCGTAATCAAGCCCCAAGATAGCCACTAATTCATTATATTCTTTATTGTTCCGTGTATGACAAACGACACATGTCGACAAATGACTTTAACTATTCTGCCCACCCATCACAATTCATCATTTCTGATCAGGACAAATAATGCTATTTGTTTCATACTTCGTGATTCTTCCCGTAAAATATACCAACTCTGAACAAAATATACCAGGAAGACATTTACTGTACAAATGCCAAACATTTAGAGACATTTCCATAATTATTGTCTGATTAATAAGCTTTTCTTAAAACCGAATTTAATACTTCTTAATATAACTCTTCTGAAAGTTACCATCCTTTGTCATATAATTCACTGTTAATCCTTTGCCTAACATGGCAGTTAAACACGGACAGCGTTATACACACAAACGCAATTCACATTTTATTATTTTTTTTGTAAGTTTTTGTCGACAAAGCATAGGTAGTTTAACTGAGGAGCCGTAAGCAACATTTCCTCCATCCGCAAAACTGTCAGGGTCACGATTAGCCTTGTTCATAAGTATGTGACCTTAAACACCAATAAATAAATAAAAAAAATAAATGACCCATCATAGAATTTTGGTGTGTTTGAGACCAAAAAAATGTAAACATACAGTTATTTGAGATTTTCTTTAACACTCGTCTGCTATTCGGGTTAGGCTTAGGGTTAAAGAAAAAACTGTTGTTGTTTGGACAATGATATGTTTTGACAAGTGCTTTGCGGAAAATAATGTTCGCAACACGTCTATATAGAATATATCCATAGTAGCTTGGTGTACCAAATGTTCACCACGAGTGATGAAGTGGTGTTAACCACCACTTCACCACGAGCGGTGAACATTTGTTAACCACCACTTCACCACGAGTGGTGAACATTTGGTACACCAAGCTACTTTGCGTATATTTTTTTTATACCATGATCGTCAGATTATTAAGAGTCGCGATTATTTTTTCTCGATTTTACTGAGCAGCAGCCGTACATACGTGTGAATTTGTTTTTGTTTACACGAGCATCGGTGGGCGGTACTTCCGCTGTCAGTTTTATCACCGAAACGAAATAGAAAAAGAAACAGGGCCTTTTTCATTTTAATAACATAATAACACATACTTTTTCGAGTTATGTATTCTTTATTGACACGAGACAATGTATGTTTGTTAATTTTGGGCGTTTTATGGGGTAAACTCATTTAAATACGTAATAAATAATTGCCACTTTCATTTACTCTTCGCGAGGCGACGTGCGATAAATTTAGACAAGTTCGCGTTCAGGTCGACGTCACCAAAGGTCGATTGGATATAGTTCCACTGTAGGTGTAAATTTTAACTACTGAAATCCCATTGCTGGCGTGTTCATCACGGTTGGTGTGTAAAGTTAAAATTTATGTCATAGGCTTTTCATATATAGTAGAATAGGTAACCATGATATAAAATACTGTGATGATGTCAGAAGTCAACGTCGCCGTTGTAAACATGGTAAGATGGTTTCGGAAATAGAATTGAATTGATCTTCTCGTATTTTTCATTAACTGTCTTTAATACCAATAGCAGATGCTATTTGCAGAAAACATTTCCTGAATAACTAAATATTTTCATTTTTTGTCTCGAAAACATAGCTTTTGATCATTCATTGGAACGAGCCTGATGAGCTCGTTCCAGTGAGGATCATACGTTAATGTTTCTGAGGCAAAAATTGACAACAAATAATACAATATGGCTGGCGATGTTTGTAAATAGCGCTGGTCAGCTTTAGGCGTTACGTTAGATAAAAGGTTACATTACACATTATGTGATAAGGGAGCACCGCGGTTCAGTAGGTAGAGGTGCAGGCTGCAAGCCGAGAGGTCCTCTGTTCCAATCCCACCTGCGGCAGCCGCGTTATGTCCTTGGGCAAGACACTTAATCCTAACTGCCGACGTGGGTGCACGGTGGCTTTGTGTACTAAGGCGTACTGCACGTCTGTCAGTTGATCGCCGTTGCCCGGTGCTTCTCTCCAGGTACTCCGACTTCATCCACCGTAAAACTGTCCGACACAACGTGACTCTGGCTGTCAAAAGTGTCGTTAAAACCTCATTACATAAATAAATAAATAAATAAAATTTATGTGATAAAAAGAATTTCAAATTCGTCACGATTTGACATGAACTCAGTATTGACCTTTCATATGAAATCACGACTGATTAGAAATGCTATATTTTGCAGTCTGGTTCTTTTCAGCCACAAAATAGTATGCTGTCGTTGGATGGCCTACTGATGGTATGATATGGCAACCTCTTTATCCCTTTACCCAACGTAACGGCCAAAACCGGCCAGCGCTATTCTCAAAAATCGCCAATTAATTTTCATTATTTTTTCATTTTTTGTCTCAAAAACATAGGTTATGACCCCTCATTGGAACGAGCTCGTCGAGCTCGTTCCAATAAGGAGTCATAACCTATGTTTTTGAGACAAAAAATGAAAAACATTAGTTATTCAAGAATTTTTTTTGCAAGTGTCGTCTGCTTTTCATGTTAGATAAAAGGTTATCACAGTCGCAATATTGGTTTGGGGTAGAATTGCATCGAATATCGAAGAACTGTTTAGGGATGAAGGAAAAATGGTTTATTTTCATTATTACTTTTAAGTAGCCGACCTCACCTGACGACTCAAAGAAAAAGTTACCTTTAGCAGAATATGGACTTGATTTTTCGTTAAATAAATATGCTGGTGTATGTTCACAGAGAGGTGAATCCAATGATGAGTTTTATTTCCACCACAACTGTTGCAACAGTTCTTGCACAATTCACTGTCTCGGGTTTATCGGGGTTTTACTGAAGAGTCTTAGTACTACAAAAGAAGTATTGTAGGGAGTTGAAAGTAGGCCTCTTTTGTACATGTGATGTTGTTTTTTTTGTAATTTATTGACTGGTAATTTTTTAGTGGATAAATATACTGATCTATCAAGACAGCTCCCATTATCAATGCTGGGGCGAGAACGAAACCGAGGTATCCGGATAATGACAGGAACTATTAGTTGTTGGGTTGATGATGCCACAATGTACAGTCATATCAGATGGTAACGGTAAGTTGTTATATCTTTTGTACTGGGGAAAACACACACATTCTGAGCTGGTAAAGAATCTCTAGGTAGAAATAGGAGGACGAGGCGACGAAGTTGCCGCCACGGAGGTCATCTCACAAAAGTTGTGGCATTGAGCCAAGGACCCGCGTTAATCCTTTACCTAACGTAACGGCCAAAACCGCCCAGTGCTATATTCTCAAAAATCGCCAATTAATTTTCATTATTTTTCCATTTTTTGTCTCTAAAACGTAGGTTATGACCCCTCATTGGAACGAGCTCGTCGAACTGCTAAGTCAAATTGTGGTGTAGACCAATTCAATATTTTCAACTTGCAGCCCCAAGACTGCACGTTGAAAATATTAATTGGTCTATCCCCAAATAATAAATATGGACTCTTCCAATTGCTTTCATTGAATTGACATGGAAGATACCATGAGGGTTCAAATGGTTAATAATTACCGAGCTTCGGCTGATATGAGTTCAAACTCGGTTGATATAATGCCGATTCAGCCGATATGGACCAAGCTAGGCACAATAAATTTGTTTACACCGAAATCGTGCACCACCTTTCGTCGAACGAAAACAGGGAAAACTGGCCTTACAAAGGACAGCAGTTTGAAGCTGAGTGTTTGGAGGGTGTGGAATTAATGATGGCAATACGCCAGAATTAGGCGGACAATTAGAAAATTTAATGCAAACTAAAATTCAGAGTCGTAAGCGGAGATTCGCCGAGGTGGGGGAAGAGGTAATTTTGATATCTGAACGTCGGGGCTTCCTCAGTGGGAAAGCTGGGACATTCGGATAGACGTAGGAGGAGTAGAGGAAACTTCGGACTTTGTGAAAAGAATAAAAAAAAAAACAATAACACTGTCAGAAAACTGTATCATATCTGAGAACATTTCGGTGGCCTTCGGTCTCAGGCTGATATGAAGTTGCCCCGGTTTGATATCTCGGCCCATATGAAACTAACCAAGTTATAACCTCTGAATGCAAATTAACATATTCAAGCTGCAGCCATGCGAAAACTGGTTAAAAATATTTCCCGGTTTTCTCTTCGTAACAATTGAACAGTTGTCTGATCTGATGAAGACAAATGTTCTTCTGTTTTGGTCCAAGATCAAACAAAAAGAGTCCACATTACCCAAAATGATTTTATACTGTTTTTTCATCATTATATTTTACGGTAGAAGGACCGGCTGTCGGTTGCCAGGGTTTTTACTGTATTTTAACGGCATCTTGTTTTTATACTTCGAACTGGTAGATCAGGGTGGACGGGGCCAAGAAATGTTACCGGGAAATGCACCAAGACCTGGAGAAGATTTTGATTTCCCGAATTGAACGAACACGGTTTCCTCGCATCAGAGCGGTCAATGGCTGTCCACATTGAGGACATTTCGATTGCATTCTTGTATATTCTTCATCGATCATTCGGCAAATATGGTTCTACCTGGGGAGGGTTGGGGTGGAACTCATCGGAAAGGACTTAGTTTGACACACTACAGGGGCGCCGGAACGGCCCAAACATTGGCCCGACCATAACACCCAGATCCCTGTTTTTCGAACTGTTGCCATCGATTATGTGGGGGAGAAAAACAAATGACAGTGCATGCAGTTCGTCTTTCGAGGAACATAATATGACAAAGGCAATTTGGCAGGGAATGTTGTCATATTATGTTCCTCGACAGACGAAATTCACTGTGGAGGCCCCCACAAATGTGAGGGCCCTGGGCGTCCGCCCAGTCTGCCCATTCCTAAATCCGTCCCTGCCCCCAGAAAATGTTTCAAAAATGACATCTCTCAGACTCATTTTTGGGCTACTTCTTTAGTATTCCAACCGCTTCCGAAGCGGTTGGAATACTAAAGAAGTAGCTCCCAAAATCTCCTCATCTTACGTTAACTCGTCATTAATAGCCGCCACTGTGTGTCCAATATTAAAGAAACAAGACGATCTATGCGCGCACTATTTTCGGATATCCGCCAGAACAAAATTAAAAAACCATAGCCTAGTTATTTGATATGAATGACGTTCGGCTGAAGGTTGATCACAAAAATATGATCGGCAAATGTTTGCCCCGACATTGGTCGGGGTGGTCGGGACGGCTCCCGCGCCCCTGCACTAGTTGAAAAATTTCATTTCTGAAATTGAAGGCACGCTGTTTCCTTTCATCATAGAGATCAACTGAGGCTAAAATGCCGGTATATCAAAATGCTCTCTCTGTGGACTGCTACAGAGAACATTTCGATATACTTGAGGGCTGTGAAATTAGATCCATTTCGCATTTTGGTCATTTTCACGAAATTTCACGCACCGACGGGCGTTGGGCTGTGTCCATTTTCGAAGCCCCAGGGGGAACCCAACAGGGGGCCCACCGGGAATTTTCCCGACGAACCATATGGACAGTCCGTCTCTTTGGTTGATGCGGTTTAGTAATCCAATCATGCAGCCTTATCACGCAACTTATTCGCGCCTTTTCCCGTTCTCAGGAAGTGGAAACAAGTGAAGTGACACAGTATATCTGACAACTTCCATTTTAAGTTACATATATATTTTTATATTTTGTAACATTTGTTATGATATATATGAGAAAAAAAATTAGTTAATTTATTTAGGGTAGATTATGTAACTTTTTCAATCTGCACCTTGATTTCAGCTGCAGGCTGTTGGTGTTAATTAATCCTCTTTGCAAATTCCAACCGTTACAATTAATATTAAAAATTTAAATTTACCTTTACCAGAAAATTTACATCCAGGTACCTCTTTTCCTTTCTTCTGTTGACGGAGAGAATGTGCACTCCTTGAAATTGTACTGGCTTCAAACGGCAGCGACAGAAAGTAATTTGGATTAATATATAACCTGTTATGCCTCAGGCACGTGAGTTAACAAGTGAAGTGAGGGTCTCAATGGGAAGACAATGGGAAGATAACAGAGATTCCACGTGAGCCCTGGTGTTCAAACTTGTGTTTGCTGTCTCCTATTCATACAAGTAAGACTTCGTTTGCTTGCCCATCTGTCCGTGTGTCCGTCCAGCTAGAGTTCCATAAACAGGTATACATTTACTTATATGAGAAGTTTTTGCGCACATGCAACATTTAATCATATAAGTAATTTTCTCATGTGAACGCAATTAACGGCATACCTGTGTAAAATTGAATATGTAGTAACTTGCACCATATTGGAACCTGGTGCAAACAAACTTTCGAAAATATGCAAGAAAATGACATACTATTTATGTGATGTGAAAGCATAGTCAATTTGCTGATGTTAGTACAGTGGAGCCACTTAACTGGATATCTCTCAAGTGAATAACCCTGATGATTCAATATAATTTCCCAACATAAACCGTTTACCACTACGGATAACTCCAGTACAAATATGATATGTTAATTGAATATAGGTTATAGAGTAAACTCCTGTTAATTGAATAAAATATCTTGTCGAGAAATTACCCTGACTCTCCACAGTTTTCCATTGTTTATAGACCTATTTGGACTTCGTGCATCCAGTACAGGTATTTAATTAGGCTTTCCCAAACCTAGTTTGAGAAGACTCTTGTTATTCTTCTTTTACAAAATTTATCTTCTTTTTTTCTTTTTTTAGCCGTAAATTTTGTCTGTTGCACTGCTCGAAAACAAGCTGTACGATTTAAACCAAATTTGGCATACATATGTAATGTGATAAAATCTAGTGAAATGAGGTCTCGACATGTCTGTGAAAACGCTCATTTTCAAAATATTCTGCGAAAATCGTCAAAATTTCACTATTTTTCAAATGTCTCAAAATTGTTAACAGTTACTTAGCGCAAATTTTCCACACATTTAGAGCATAACATGATTTACGATAATCGCCACAAAAAATATTTCAAAAATTAACCCCCATTGGCCAAAAATGACATCAATATAGACTTTTTCTTCAAAATTGACCAACTTCAAGGGCAAATGTTTCTAATTTCAAGGTTCTTGTAACAATTGTTTTGGTATGGATAGATGCAACAATGATTGCCGGAGAACACTACTGTTAATCTCAGATTTAACCCTCAAGCACAACGAGGGCGAGAATAAGTGTACCATTTGAAAATGTCAAAATTAAACAATTTTGGTTGCTTATTATATCATTTTGGAAAGGGTTAATTTCAAACACTTTACATGTCAGTATTCACAATTGACTACCGAACATGTTTGCTGTTGTACGTTATGTTGTAAAGACGAAAGATCCCACTCCCATCAGGGGTAATTTTTCTCCCCACCAAAACACTCTGACGTCATCAAAAGGGATTATAATAATCTTACCCCACCCACTTTCTGATGCTCTTTCCGAATGAATTTTTCATTTTCTCTACGACCAATTGGTGGAACAGAATAAAATTTCATTGCACGGGCTGTATTTTTATTTCGATGACGCCGTGTTGGGGTTGTGTAGGGGGGAAATCATCATCGAGAGTTGTGGATGTGGCATGGAAAAATCTCACCCTCGGGAAAAAGATATTTGACAAATGCATTCTGCAAGCCTCATGTCTGCTCAAATATCTTTCCCTCTCCCACCCACTTCACTGCTCGAGGGTAACAATAGTCTCTACCCGGGAGCTATAGCACTCTAAAATCAATTGAATTCAAAATCTACCACAATCAACTGGGTTGAGTGAATATGAACCCAGATGAGTGCATATTTACTCAACCCATTTGATTTGGGTTAATTTTGAACCCAACTGATTTTAGAGTTCGGGTTTTACAACTCTGACATTTTCTTGATAATTTACAGCTGGGCCTGTAATAAAAGTGCATCTTTGTGACTGGTGTATACAAACAGAAGAAAAGTATGAATATAATAAAAGAACTGTATCCACCTGTGATAGTTTTAGTTGTTACCCTGGTTCACCCTTCAACGTGACACAACATCACGTCAAGTAAGCATGAACGTTATAAGCAGTTTCACGGTGCATCTCGGAATATTTCAAATCACACGCTTTAATGTTGTTTTCATGCAAAGTGCCGTTCCTTATACCTTTGGTATATGCTAAACCTTAAGTCGCCCTTTCGGAAAATATAATCAGATTTTGTCAACGACACCCTCGTGGGAACTCCGGGAAGTGAGGCAGTCCTTGTTCACTGTGGTCAACGAAACTCTGTTTTTCTGGTGAAATAGGACTTGGCAACCAATGCCTGGGTTGAAAGTCCTCTAAAATGGGCAACATAGGTATAAACGATTGGCTGGACTTGCCTTTATATCCATTTTGCGGTCACGATTAGCCATTCTGCAGAAATATTTGACCTTAAACACCAAGATATAAAAAAAGATTGTCAACGGCGGTCCCGCCTTTAGATAGATCAGGTGGAGGATTACAAGTATTCGAGGTCAAATGATGACACATTAGTATTTTGATGGAGACAAAAACTATCCACTATGAGTTTGGGATGTAGAATGAGAAATCTCATTTCTGCGGCAAGATATTTGCGCCTCGTGTTTGTTGCATATATGCTGCCCTTCTGGTGAGAATATTATCTACACCCACCGAGGAAGAGCCATCCTTAGTAGCAAATACTTTCGTTGTTCTTTAGCCCATTTCACGTAATCGGCCACGTTTCTCTGCATCTGCTTGCAGCATCCCTGTCTTATCGCCGACTAGTCGTTGTAACTTTTTTGAAATCGAAGAGACGCAGTATCATTTACTCATCATCATCCACATTTCTCGGCACCCAGTTTGCACCACTGACGGGGATGTCAGTATGCCTTGTCGGTCGTGGAGTCGTTCGAGCAAGCAGTCTGTATTCGACTGCTAGAGGTAATAGAAGCCATGTTTCATAGAGATATGAACCGGGGCCCGTAGTTATAGTGGGTCCGGTATAGATACTTGGGAGTCAATCGCGGGGTCGATAGTGGGAGGAGACTGGACACAAACGTCATCGGCTTCATAGGAGCCTACAGAATACCTCTTGCAAAATCTCTTTCACATAATCTCTCTCTATAATCTGGCTGTTGAATTTTTTTAACGAAATGAGTCGAAGAGTCGTGAGGGCATTTACTTCTAGGGGTAATTGTTCTTCAGCTCATTCGACTTGTAAGAAACCGCACGTATCACCAACGGGAGATAACCCGTTTATGAATGACAGTGGAGGGGGGCTTAGATAAATGGAGCAGTCTGGTTTGTCTTTTAAGACTTTATCTAGGAAAGACTGAAAGGGGTAGGAATAGAGGTCAGAAATCGTTAGGACTAGATAGCATGCTAGTGTTGGGTAGGCAGAATAGGGTCGGTACGAAAAACGAGGAAGCTGGAAGAAGTTGAGCCAGATAAATAGATACCTGGCACTTTCTCCCCCGGTAATTATATTTAGTAGTAACCACATGAAATCCAAGATGTTGGGCTCATTTCACATTTCACTCTAACAATACGTGCTGCGCACTAACACGACCCATCACCATTGTAATTACGTCACAACATGATCGCCCTTCCGGGATACCATGGCAACACACATAATTCCCACAATGCATCGAAATATGAGATCCGGGCCAAGTGCTGACAAATCATAATTCGTCCCTCGCGCACTTCCACTGTATTTCATTCTGTTAAAGATAAAAATGTGATAACTGTTTGAAAGTCAAGTTATCTGTCACACAAATCGATTTGTGGGTTGGAAGGAAATACTTGTCAGAAACTCGTGCATTTACAACGGTTTCCAACAGAAACTTAATGAAAACAATGTGACCTCTTATGAGTTTTCCAGAAAGGCGGAGTCTTTAAAATTAGTTTTTCCGTAGTTATACCTTTAATTTTAGCTAAATCCACAGATTAGTTCTGAATATTAATTTTAGATGCTGTGTGAAAAATGACAGATTTATTTTTTATACTGACATAGGACTGTCGTATTAACAGGCAGGTGAGAACTAATGTCATTTTTAATGGACGGAGAAATTTGTTTTATGTAAGTTTACAACATTCCATATTTTAATGTCACGAGGACAAACACAAGATCTTTAAAGGTATACCCATAAAATATATCCTACAGTTCACAGGGCATTTCCAGTAACGGGAGTTTTTGTTTTAACCATTTACCCATCATAACGACCAAAACTGGCCAGCGTTATTCAAACAGAAAAAAACGTCCTTCAAATTTTATTATACCTTTCATATTTTTTATTTCCAAACACATAGATTTTCAAAATTTAAGGGGTTAAAATCTGATTACAAAGTATACCATATCAATCAAAACTGTTATCAATCAAAACCGAATGTCCTATTAATTTTTTCTTATAAAGAGGGAGGTGGGGTATGAGGGAAAATATTCTTCTCAGTCAAAATATATGGATTTCGGTACAGTTAAAAAAGATAGGGTTTTATTGGAAATATAGAAAATATGGGGCCGATTGGAGGCTTTATGGGCCTATGGGCTTCTAAAGCCACGGATATGGGCTTCTAAAGCCACGGATACCCTCCACCCCACCCCAGATTGAAGCTTCTTAAAGATTGGGATAGTTTAAGTATTGTTTCCTAGTAAAGGTTGTAAGGGACAGGTCAAAGTCCATGACCACGGCCAAATTGCCATTTGGGCCATTATTTGATTTTGAGGTTGCCATATTTATTTATGATCATAATCGATATGTTGCAAAAATATCTAGAGTTTGAGTTGTTGAAACAAATGTACACGTGGCCGTAAATTTTGGGGTGAGGAGGGGTGTACTTGTACAAAGAAACTTGCCGTACCCACAGCGGGCACCACAAGAGGCATAACTCTGATAGCACCCATGAATTTCTTTCCAAAATTCAAAAAAATCTTCTTCTTCAGATCCACCAGGCAGAATTCTTTCCTATGTGGTATACATCATCTCTAGGGGAGTCAGATTCAAGTTTGTTAAAATCGGCCCTCTGGATTCATATTTGGGCTCACTATAGAAGCCCAAATTTGAAGTTAGTGCATTTCAGGCAAATTTCTTAAAAAATCTTCTTCTCCAGATCCAGCAGGCAGAATCTTTTGATATTTGGTATGCAACATTGTGGGGTGAATCTGATTCAAGTTTGTACAAATCGGCCCATGGGTTCATATTTGGGCTCAGTATAGGAGCTCGAATTTGAACTTAGTGCATTTCAGGCAAATTTCTTTAAAAATCTTCTTCTCAAGATCCAGCAGGCAGAATCTTTTGATATTGGGTGTGCAGCATGCTTAGGGGTGAGATTCAAGTTTGTTCAAGAAAAGTCCCTGGGTTCATATTTGGGCTCACTGTGAGAGCCCGAATTATAACATAGTTCAAACTGAGGAATTTTCTTTAAAAATCTTCTTCTTCAGACCCAGCAGTCGGAATGTTTTGATATTTGGTATACAGCATCCTTAGGGGGGGGGGGGGAGGGGGGGGGAGATTCAAGTTTGTTTAAGCCATGTCCCTAGGTCCATATTTGGGCTCACTGTGGGAGCTCGAATTGTAACTTAGTTCAAAATGAGGAATTTTCTTTAAAAATCTTCTTGTTCAGATCCAGCAGTCGGAATGTTTTGATATGTGGTGTGTAGCATCCTTGGGGGGGGGGGGGGGGGTGAGATTCATGTTTGTTAAAGCCAAGTCCCTGGGTCCATATTTGAGCCCGAATTATAACTTAGTCAATTTGAGGATTTTTTCTTTAAAAATCTTCTTCTTCAGATTTAGCAGTCGGAATGTTTTGATATTTGGCATGCAGCATCCTTAGGGGGTGAGATTCAAGTTTGTTCAAGCCAAGTCCCTGGTTTCATATTTGTGCTCACTGTGGGAGCCCGAATGATAACTTAGTTCAAAATGAGGAATTTTCTTTAAAAATCTTCTTCAGATCCAGCAGATGAATGCTTTTGATATTTGGTATGCAGCATCCTTAGGTAAGATTCAAAGTTGTTCAAGCCATGTCCCCAGTTCCATAAAATTTGTCTCTCATGATTTCATTCCTTTGTAGTGTTGATGAACCATGTGTAACTGAATGTGACCCCAAATACTTCTTTGAACCACTTTGGCCGGTGAGCGATTAAGGCTCCTTGGGGCCTCTTGTTTAAAATGTTTCAGCAAAACCATATCATGTGACCCCTCGTTGGAACGAGCTCGTTCCAACGAGGAGTCACATGATATGGTTTTGTTGAACTTTTTTGAAAAAAAACTAAAAAAATGATATTTAAAATAATAAATTTTGATATTATCTGCGTTGGGTAAAGGGTTATAGGGACTCGGATGCAGTTAAGGCTCAAGGAAAATAGAGGACACACAAATGCGATCACTATAGGCTCTCCAAACTGACTAGTACAAACTTGTCCCAACAAGTTATTTATATATTATGTAGGGCGAGTAACCCTAAAAATTAGTTAACGCATTATGGGGCCAATTTTGACGACATGTTGATATGTACACATAAAACAATGCCTTTCTCTCCGGCGTTCAGAAAAAATTGCATATCCTCAAGCTGCAGTAATCTGATGACCGGAGTTACGCGTTTCAGTGTTAAAGTTGTCTGTCCGGGTCTGTCAGACATTTTTACTTAGTCATCCAGGGTAGGGGAGCGGAAAAATTGCGTGAACATAGGTGGCATAGGTGTGTGGTGTCGCAGGATTACAGGGTAGAATTGATGTTCAAAATGATATAGGAAAATTTATGTCCTTATCAGTGCTCAGCCGAAGCCAGTGACTATCGTCTGAACCCTAGTTCGAACGTAAACCTTACCACGTTACCAATGCCCTATCCGCTTGGGACTCTTAGGATTCCTGAAGGTGCCTGTGGCTTACAACGCCAAAGGGTGATCAAAAATAATTCACTGAAAAGATTATTTACTTACATGTACGAAGAAATATGATACGAAACAAATTACCCACAAAATTATTCATAAGAATACACTAATTACGCGGATAAAAGTTTATTCTTTAGGGCCCTCGACGTCTCCCACAGCTAACTGTGTCCGCTGGATCAACCTCACTTCATCTTCATTTTCTCACGGTTTGTGATACATACAAAGTGTCTATTCACTTCTCGTTGTTTCCTCCTCGCAGGGTTACTTCACAGTCATTCGGGCTTAACACATATAATGTTCTACTTGTGTGACTCTATCAGCGTTCTCACAGTTCAATCACAATTCGAAATGCCTCTCCCACAGTTCACGATCACTTTGCGTCTTGCCTGGCTCTCACGGGGTTAAGTTATTCTTCGCCTACAGATATATACTTAACAAAGCTTACATAAAAACATTCTGCAAAGTGTTCTCAACATCACTAATTCTCGCACCGCCTAAAACTACTTTAACTCGCGAGCTATTCTAGCTCTTAATACGGTTTCTAGACCTCAACGTTACATCTTTTACTTCTTTGGCTACCATGCCACTACGGTTCGCAACCGTTAACAAACAACTATCGGTTCCTTACAACCCCCACAGGGTTACGACAACAGGCGGACTTTCAATCTCGGTGCCTATGACCCTCGACGGCCAAGGCTAAATTCGGACCTTCTCTGAGTGCCCTCGGCCAACTGCCCCTCAGAATTCTGCTTCACTCTTTATACAGTCGGAACTCAAAGTTTAAACATATTAATTCTGATTTAACGAGTGCTTTGTAATTCGATATGGATAGAGATATTAATGCGAATTTTGAGGTAAATTATTTTGACATTTCGGAGACAGGATAGATGCGTAATAAGGGTGTGTGTCCAGAACATGTGTGATGCACTGGTTTCCCCCAATTACAATTTAACTGGCTTTAATTACCCAGATAACGACTACAGAATGGATTATTGTCTCTCTTACTATTGATCTGTTATCAGATAGCCCATGTGGTGTTCAACAAGTGCGCCATAATGGACATTAAACTTTCATGCCCAATTAGCAGAATTTGAATTATTGCCGATCTGTTTTCAGGGTCCGCCATATACCTATTTTTACGTTTTATGTTTATCCCATTCAGAAAGATTATCGAAAATATTTACACTTTTAAACAAGAAAATCACAACTTTTAGCTATCACCTTGACAACCCCCTACCAAGGAACATACTCTCAGTTGTTCAAAAAACCCCAAGCGGATAGCGTTCACGTGCATCCACTTTAATACTTCTCTCTTACATGCGCACTCGGACGCGCACCACAAAAAAATCTCAATACTTTGACTCGGTTCCCCATCGGGACGCATGAGTCTATCCTCATCCCATATAAACTCGCGCGCACACTTCCACTGGCGCGCAATAGGAGATGGTCCGTTGGTACACATGCATCCAACAGGTCCCCCTATATACTCACTCTCCCTCTCTACATCGCAAAATATAATACTACTCTATCATACACACACCTGTATCTATATTCACTCACGCAACACCTGAGTGAAAAAATATTAGCAAGGGGTATCCACCCTGGCCCAAGCCAGCCGATGGGCCTCTTGTTCCAACTACTGTCATCTCACTAATTTGTTCCCATCCTTGGATAGGGTGTCCCGCCCGGCTCATGTCCGTCAGCGGGTTACCTGTCCTATTAGGCACCAACTTTAAATACTTCTATTCATGGTGGGACCCTTACTATTCCTAGAGAGCCCCTCTATCCCCTCCACCGGGACCTATTCCGTGGGCGCGTCCTCCACCAAGGACCCCACTTGTCTTCACGCCCACCACCTACATGCCCACAGGCGATGCCTGCCGTACCAGACCTCGCTGCCTCAGATGCAACGCCCTGGAGATTAACTCCTGTCAATCTCTTCTTAGGTGCCCCACTCAAAATTCCTGGGCTCCTCCTATTTCACATCTCTGCTGCCACTTTGTGGCTACTCCGGCCACTCTTGTGGCCTCTTCTGGCCCAATGTACCTCCCCCGCTGTTCCCGTGGGTTCAGTGTCCTTTATGTTTTGGCATCTCCGCAAAGTTCTTGCGTGGTAAACCACTCCACATCCATCTATGTCCACCCGATAATGACCGCTGTCCATTATGTTTGTTACAGCGTGTGGCCCCTCTCACTGCAACCGCGGTCTACCTAACCGCGTCGGCCGGAGCACGGTCACCTTTTGACCGACCCAAAAGTTCCTAACCTTTGATCTACTCACGTGCCGACCATCATTATGCCGCCACTCGTCCACATACATTGGCTGCTTCCGTTCAGCCACTCCCTTCACTTCCGTCATCAAAGGGTTAACCTTTGGAGCCTCTATTGTGCACTCTACCTGTGCCTCCTTACTCAACTCCACTGGTCCCTCCAGTGATTTTACCGGACGCTTTGCATCTGCGGCTTAGGTTTGGGCTCGGGTGCCCGCCCCCGATGCCCCTTTGGGTGCCTTTCTCTCCGACCACGTCATGTCAGGTTCTGAACATACCCCGGGTATGTTCCCAAATACGAGGTCATAGATGGGCGCCTCAGTACACATTGCCTCTACCTCACCGCTATAGAAAGGGGTACCCACCCTCACCCACGCAAGAGGGAACCTCCTAATCGTTCCATCTATTAGCCTGCACATGTGGTCGCGGCCCAATAGCTGGTCGACATTGACTAGTTGCCTACGCACTGCTGCGCTACTGAATCCTGTGTCGCGAAGCATCTGCACTACATGTTTACCCACATACCCCGGGTACACGGGTCTTTTTCCTCCATCTCCTGTGGCTGTGACTTCCGCGCACATTCCACTAATTATAGGGAGGACCTTTCCACCCTCTAACACGAGCTCCCCCTTCTCAATAGCATCCCGGAGTGGACTACTTTCTGGCCCAACTGTCTGGCAGAACGCGGCCGTCTGCCTTTTGTTCCAGGTCGGACCGCCGCTACCTCCGTTTCCCCAATTCTTTGGTGAAGGGTCCCTCCTTCCATTCCTATGGGGTCCGCCATTTGGATTTGTGGGTGGAGTTTTCTCCCAACAGGCCCTCACTAGGTGCCCCTTCCGCCCCCAAACAAAACAAGACAAATCTTTAGGGCTATGTGGCCCATTATTACCCCTGTTTCCAGCCGGCTCTTGGGGGTTAATCCTAACCGGTGCCTTTGCAAGCTGGTTCCCCCCAAAACTTCCCGGCCGGGACTGGGTTATACTACTCCCGTGGGCTTCCAAATACTGTTCGGCTACCTTAGTCATTTCATCAACACTGTTTGGCCTCCTCTCTTTGACAAAGAGGGCCAACTCTGGGGCGCAAGTTGAAATAAACTGCTCTCGGATGAGCAGATCTTTGAGGGACGGAAAATCTTCGTTGATTTCCGACAACTCAACCCAGCGGTCAAAATACCTAGTGGACCGCGCCACAAATTGGAATACACTTTCTCCTCTCTCGGGCTTACATTCCCTGAACTTAGCCCGGAATCCATCTTCGGTGAGCTGGTACCTCCTTAAAATAGCTTTCTTTGGCTCACGGGGTTAAGTTATTAAAGGGGTTACATTACGCGTAATCATTTGCCAAATCAGGAGGCATAGTTGCATATACTTACAAGGCTTTCCCCATTAACAACGGGCTTAAGTTTACTCCCCATGAATCCTCAGGCCACTGATGACACGATGCAAACCTTTCAAACCTTTGAAGGTATGCATCGATATCATCACAATCCTCTGAGAATTTAGGGAGTTTTGGGAAAGGGGTCCTACCATGACCCCCGTTCGTTTTCCCTTGCCTCCCGTTCGTTTCCTTGGGCCCTAGCTCTTATCAATTCGAGCTCTCTCTCTCTCTCGTGTTCTCTTTCGGCCCTTTCACTTTCAATCTCGGTCTGCCTCTCACCACTTTCACGCTCAATCTCAGCCTGTCGTTCAGCCATTTCACTTTCCTTTCACGCTCGGCCGCCCTCCTTTCAGCTTCTCTCTCAGACCTTTCACTTTCCTTTTCACGCTCGGCCGCCCTTATTGTGGCCTCGTCGCGTTTCCAAGTCACTTACCGTTCCAATTCGGTCGCGGCTTCTTCCCGGGCCCTTTCCCTTTCAGCAGCTGACTTTTACTATTCGCTTTTGTTCGTCCCTGACTAACTTTTGCATCTCACTCCCAGAAAAATCCAGGCGTTCCCCCGCCGAAATTAACTGGTCCAAAGTCATGGGAGCCTCCATTATTTCACTTTTAAATACTTAAAATCTACACAGTTACGGTAAATAACAATTTCCTCGCGCCTATCGTCGAACTTAACCCTTCTACGGCGGATAATTATTTAGCTACCGCGTCATTTACTTCTGAACCCACTTAAATTTAAAAATTGAAAAACTTTAACCCTTTACGGCCCTCCACTATTTCCCCAGATCATGTTGATAACAATTTGCAAAAAACTCATATGTAAACTTCAAAAAGCATGTTCCATGAAATAAATTATCTTTGAGTGGATCGTTGATCTTTACCTTTAAAAATGTTACCTTTTAGAACATCCTGTGTACGCCTCGCCAGTGTCGCAGGATTACGGGGTTGAATTGATGTTCAAAATGAAGGAGGAAAATTTATGTTATCAGTGCTCAGCCGACAGCCAGTGACTGTCGTCTGAACCCCAGTTCGAACGTAAACCTTACCACGTTATCAATGCCCTATCCGCTTGGGACTCTTAGGATTCCTGAAGGTGCCTGTATGAAACAAATTACTCACAAAATTATTCATAAGAATCCACTAATTACGTGGATAAAAGTTTATTCTTTAGGGCCCTCGACGTCTCCCACAGCTAGCTGTGTCCGCTGGATCAACCTCACTTAATCTTCATTTTCTCATGGTCTGTGATACTTACAAAGTGGCTATTCACTTCTCGTTGCTTCCTCCTCGCAGGGTTACTTCACAGTCATTCGGGCTTAACACATATAATGTTCTACTTGTGTGACTCTATCAGCGTTCTCACAGTTCAATCACAATTCGATCGGCGTCTACCACAGTTCACGATCACTTTGCGCCGTGCCTGACTCTCACGGGATTAAGTTATTCTTCGCCTTCAGATATATACTTAACAAAGCTTACATAAAAACATTCTGCAAAGTGTTCTCAACATTACCAATTCTCATACCTCCTAAAACTACTTTAACTCGCGAGCTATTCAAGTGCTTACTCAAGCTCTTAATACGGTTTATAGACCTCAACTTGACAGCTTTTACTTCTTTGGCTACTATGTCACTACGGTTCGCACTTGTTAACAAACTACTATCGGTTCCTTACAACCCTCACAGGGTTACGACAATACGCGGACTTTCAATCTCGGTGCCTATGACCCCCCAGATAACGACTACAGAAGGGAATATTATCTCTCTAACAATTGATCTATTATCAGATAGCTCATGTGGCGTACAACAAGTGCGCCACAATGGACATTAAACCTTCATGCCTACTTTGCAGAATTTGAATTATTGCCGATCTGTTTTCAGGGTCCGCCATATACCTATTTTCACGTTTTATGTTTAACCCATTCAGAAAGATTATCGAAAATATTTACACTTTTAAATAAGAAAATCGCAACTTTTTGCTATCACCTTGACAGGTGGTCAGGTGCCAAAACAATTGAACGTCAAGAGTAAATGCATTTTTTTCTTTTTCACTGCTATGGCATCTTTTGTGCCCCAAATAGTAACAAAATATCACCAATTGGCCATAAAAACTCATTTAGAAGCATTATTAACATTGACACTGAAATGTGAAGTGGATTGTTAAGTGGAAGGGATATAAGCTGTGAGTTTGAAAAAATAAAAGATTTTTACAACTAAACAGAAAACAATACATAGTTCTAGGCGTGTGTCATGTTGTGTATTGAATTGAAGGTGACCTGCGTGTGAAGTGTTTCTTCCCTCTCGCTTCTTACCTTAAAGGCGAAGATAACAATTAAACACCTATCAGATGGCTGCTATCGTAAACCATTTATGTGAAAAATAGTGGAGAATTTCACCAAAAACTGACTTGAGGATGAGGGGTGGGTGTCCGATATGGAACGGAAAAAATGCCCGACAATTTTCTCCTAACATTTGACTAAAATATCCATCTATTCACAACATAATTCATTCGTATTTAAGTATTTGTATGGGACATTCTTTAAAATGAAGCATAGTATGTATAATACCGTCTAATGGGTCATAATAGCTTGGTGGGACTGATTTTTCAAAATGAAAAATTTGAAAATATTAATTTTTATTTCCACAAAAACAAAAAAAAAGTCTGAGTTAACCCTTTACCTAACATGAAAAGCAGACGACACTTGCACAAAATATTCTTGAATAACTAATTTTTTTCATTTTTTTGTCTCAAAAACATAGGTTATGATCCCTCATTGGAACGAGCTCGACGAGCTCGTTCCAATGAGGGGTCATAACCTATGTTTTTGAGACAAAAATGAAAAAAATAATGAAAATTAATTGGCGAGTTTTGAGAATAGCGCTGGCCGGTTTTGGCCGTTACGTTAGGTAAAGGGTTAACAAAAACAAAAAAGCAGTCTTCTTGAAAGTTATACTGCTATGCAGCTGCCATAACAAAAACAAAAACACAAGGTTTGCTCTTCTTCAGCCAGAACAATAACAAGTTCCCTTTTTGCTCCACCAAAATTTGCAACATATACGCGGTACAAGCAGTAGTAAATTAATTGTGAGCACAGTAGGAACAGTGCTGACACATGCCTGCATGAACTTCAACGGATTTCAAGAAAAGGAAATTGCGATTTTTGTCTTAAATTTTCGAAAACTTTCCCGAGGCAGTATCCTTCACAGCACGGATGATGCTGCGCATCATATTTGATGCACCTCCTGCCTGCTCTGCCTCTATTTATTTTACATTTTCTAGACGCGCCATTGCGCAAATACTAGGACGGGGGCATGTCAGTCAGCGTAATTTTAAAAGGAACAATATTTTCGCATTCACTACATGTAACTGTCATATTATATAGGACTGATTTGCCGGGTTTTGTCGGAATAATCTGTTTAACTCGCAGGAACTTGCGCAGAAAATTTGTCAACAAAGTTTTAGCGACATAAATTATGACGTAAACTGGAAAATCCCCATGGTTGTTTCATAATTATCATGTGCACTATGGTAAATGCGTACAAACTTTTGTGCATTTTGTGTTGCGAGTTGGTGTTCAAGTGCCGAAATTTTGTATATAAAAATGTATGAGAAGGGGGTGTGTTCCAAAAATGTCACGGGAAAAAATATGCAGGAAAGGATGGATAGGTAAAAAAATATGCAAAATAAAAAGTTCCACCTATGTTCACGCACCTCCCCCTCCCCCCCCCCCCCCCCCCCCCCCCCCACACACACACACAAACACTCCAATAGTTTGTTACACCCCTCCAATATTTTGGGCAAGTTACAGCTCTGAGTGTACAGTAACTGTTATATGCATTTTTTCAATTTCACGCTGAACTCATAATCCGGACTTGTTCTGATCTTAAATTCTGTAGATGTGATAGGGCACATTTTAGTTACTTTGGAGTGCATTGTATTGTGCGCAAATGTATCACACTGTATAGAAAAACACACAGAACTAAATAGTGTCCCATAGGGGACCATTATAACGTCCATCGCATCACTTTAATTTTGGAATTCAAATATCGTTGTCAAGTAAAGCCCTTCAGACAACTTTTTCTCATCCGAAAGCAGTGGGTCATGCAACAAATAAGAGGGAAGGGAAGTACATGTCACGTGCACATATTTTTCAGGGAATTCCCAACAAAAAACACCAATTGTCAATTGTATCGTTTTTAGGTCCAAAAAGTCATCAAATCACCCTCTTTACTTATTTGGAATATTCAACAATAATGCAAGATGTCAGTAGAATGCTTCAAATGTTTGAAGCAATATATGTTCCCAAGGTTGCTTATTTTTGGAAATTGTATCATTCCCCGAATCCATCTTTTCAAGGTGGGTAACTCTAATTCAAATATTTACTTCAGTGGAACCATTCACGAACTTGCAAGTAGGGGAGGTAATTTATAAGCAGATATTTTCGTTCCTACTCTCTGCAGTTATCTCCCTTCGTGTGGTTTTTCGAGTCAAACCATAGAAATCGGAAAAAGACTTTTTATATCTGATTTCTATGAGTCAAACGAAGAGAGATAACTGCTTGGCGTTTTGTTCTCGTTGTGTGAATGAAATGTTACGGTATTCATCGAAACTGAGCCGTGTCAAGCTGGTAGTGCAATAATACCTCAGAATTATGTGATATATTATTATAAAGGTAAAGCTGAAGAATAGGGGACTTTTCCATTTACGTAAAAACAAAGCATTTTTCTCCCCTTTTTTTACATTTTCCTATTACTAGTCATGTTTTCGGTAAATGACCGAAAGGTATTCACTTTTACTGTCAATTATAACCACCCAACAAACGTTTTTTACCTGTGCGATGTGACATTCGCTTTCGTCTTTCCTCCATGTTTTTGGTTTTTTTTTGGTGTTTTTCGGTGTCTGCTCTATGTGTTGGATGTTTTGGGTACGCTTGTTTGTTCTGTTCCCGACATGATCTAGGGTCAGTGTAGTGAGAGCTAGAGTTAGCTTACCTAACCCTAACCCTCACTACACTGACCCTAGACCTACAATCGCCAGCCAAAGAGAAAACGAAAGTTATGTAAACGCGCACTTCAAAATGTCGAGAATGCAGAAGAATCTCTGGCACCGTAACATTAAAAGGGGTTAAATTATCTCGAATCTTAGTCAAAAGTGAATATCTTTTGGTCTTTTTATCGAAAACATAACTAGTAATAGGAAAATGTAGAAAAAAGGTGAGAAAAATGCGTTGTTTTTACAAAAAAGGAAAAGTGCCCTATTCTTCAGCTTTACCATTTTTAATCGCCTGCATCTTGGCATTATAACAATTCTCGAGATTTATTTTCAATGACAAACTATTTGGGACAATGTTCAGCTCCATGCCGAACAAATGTTGTAGACGACAGTTGAAACGTTTCCTATTTTGTCAAAAAAGGTTTACATTTTTCTTTTAAAACAACTGATGATTAATTATGGTAACTGCAAAAGGAAACTATCTCCAAAGGTGCACTATATAAGATATGTTGTGAGAAGAGGGGGCAGACGCCTAGCCATGATTCTATATAACAGTGGGGCGGCCTAGCCAGTATTTTTTTGTGGGGGGGGGGGGGGGGTGGAGGGCGCAAATGTGATTTTGAAAGGCCACTGTGTGGGTTTCAGACACCTCCCCTAGTCCTAACCAGGAACCTCCGGACGTTGCTCCTCCCCACTCCTGAAATACAGCCAATAATCGGTCAATGAAGCGAATTTTGGGGGAAGATTGGGGGCTTCGTTTTGATGAAATACTTCCAAAGCATATAGAAAGACCCGGATGTGCTTAAGTTAAGTGGGTATTTATTTATTTATTTATTGGTGTTTAAGGTCACATACTTATGCACAATGGCTAATCGTGACCGTGATAGTTTTACGGGTGGAGGAAGCCGGAGTACCCGGAGAGAACCACCGAGCAACGACGAGCAGCTGTCAGCTCTCCAACATCGTAACTCTGAACTCTGCACCGCAGCACAGGCAGGGTTAGATTGGTTGAAGACATGCGCACCATCGACGTGCAGTACGCCTCAGTACACAGCGTCATCGTGCCCCCATGTTAGGCAATCGGGGTGAAGTGTCTTGCCCAAGGACACAACGCGGTTGCCGCAGGGATTCGAACCGAGGACCTCTCGGCTTGCAGCCTGCACCTCTACCAACTGAGCCACCGCGCCCCCAAAGTTAAGTGGGAGACTGGGTGGGGTTTACATTGTGGGCGGTGCCATTTACTTAACAAATCGATCAACACTGTCCAGCTTTATGTGTAAAAAAAACCCAACACCATTCTTAATTTCCGGGGTTATTTTCTGAAAAATACACTGCATAACTTCTTAACTGGTTGAGGGCGAAATTATTGTCGGTGGTCTCAATCTGTTATTCAAAATTTGTTTTAATACAAATTATTGGAGAGTGTCTACTGGCACTCTCCATTAATTTTTAATAAAGCAGATTTATATTAAAATATTATTTGCATTTGATTGAAAATGAAATATGAGAAGGGAAAATGTTGACTTTTGCTCTGGTAGCCTCATTTTCTGAAAGCCCGGATAGTGGCATCTAGTACTCAATCAGTTAATGGAACGAGTTCGACATTCCCATTCCAATGACATGTTATCAGAATTCAACACAAGACTCTGGTATCAAGGGTATCAACCTCTCGACATTTTTCAGCTATCGGAAATTGCTGCAAAACGCCATTTGAAATTTTCAAAGAGTATTTTACCCGCTTGAGAACGACAGCGTGGTGCCTGGGTAGCAGGGATGTGGCTAGAGGGTTTCAGCTGGGGGGGGGGGGGAGGGGGGGGGGGGGGGCACCGGTGTAAATTCCAACTGTGAGTGGTTTCGATAGGTGGTTGCACTGCAGGCTGGGTGATATCTTTTAACCCTTTACCCAACGAATCGCCCGCATCCGCCCGCGTAATATGCAAATACAGCTGCTGAAAAAATATTATTTTTCGAAACATTTTAACAAAACCATATCATGTGACCCTCTTTGGAACGAGCTTGTCGAGCTCGTTCCAAAGAGGGGTCACATGATATGGTTTTGTTGAAATTTTTTTCTAAAAATTAAAAAATGATATTTAAAATAATGAATTTTGAAATCGTCTGCGTTGGGTAAAGGGTTATGAACCCTTCTGAAAATTTTCACTAGTCCAAACGGAAAAAGCATCATTTATAATGTGTCTAGGTCAGAGAATTTACCGGATTGATGTCAGAGTCGAAATTTTGAGGCTATGTCAATTTTAGAGTAGGAAATTTGAAACTCAAGTTTCCAGTTGGAAATAAAAGATCAAAATTTCTCATCATTAGTTGGAATTTTAATATTTTTCATGAACAATGTTAATTTATTGAATTTCCAACCATTTGATTTTTGACCTCGGAATTTCCAACTATTGAAAAAAAATACTCCTAGCTGGGGGGGGGGGGGGGGGGGGGTGAGACACCCCCACCCCCTGTCGCCATATCCCTGCTGGGTAGTGCTGATTTCTCCCTGGATAGCTGTTTTCTCCCCAAGAGTTGGAAACATTTTTTCATCGACTCTCGATGAATAAATAGGCTAGTATCAAATATAATGCTGAACGATGAGGGAACCCTTACGGAGCGCGGGGGCTCGGTGGTAGACTGTTGGACCTCTATGCTAGAGGTCCCGAGTTCGATGCCCGTCCGGGACGACCCGCGTTGTGTCCTTGGGCAAGGCACTTTATCCCGGCTGTCTACATGGGGGCACGATGACACCGTGTACTAAGGCGCACTGCACGTCGATGGTGCGTATGTCTTCAACCGCTGTAACCCTGCTTGAGGGGAGCTTGAACAGAGTTAGAATGTTGAGGAGCTCACAGTTGCTCGTCGATGTCCGGTGGTTCACTCCGGTACATCGGCTTTCTCAACCATAAAACTGTCACGGTTATGATTAGCCATTGTGCATAAGTATGTGACCTTAAACACCAATAAATAAATAAATAGGAAACCCTTAAACTGGTTAACCGCTTAGTTATAACCACCCTGTTACCGATTAACTGTCCGTTGCATGAAAACAGGGAATGTGCATGTCAGCTGGGATGTTAACCCTTTACCTAACGTGAAAAGCAGACGACACTTGCAAAAAAAATTCTTGAATAACTAATTTTTTTCATTTTTTGTCTCAAAAACATAGGTTATGACCCCTCGTTGGAACGAGCTCGACGAGCTCGTTCCAACGAGGGGTCATAACCTATGTTTTTGAGACAAAAAATGAAAATATTTTGAAAATTAATTGGCGATTTTTGAGAATAGCGCTGGCCGGTTTTGGCCGTTACGTTGGGTAAAGGGTTAAACTTCTGAAGTACAGTCATGACCTGGATGGAAATAATTTGGTTCAGTAGATTTGAACAATGAGATAAGCTTGGGATGCAACTTATTCTCGCATTGAATACTCGGGTTAGACAGAAAATAACTAAGGCATATCTCGTATAAAATACTCCAACCGGGTATTTTATGCAATATTTGCATCAGTTTCCTGCGAAGTTCACATATTCTTAACCCACTATTACAAAGGATTTTCACACGTCTCTCATGCTGAAGCAGTTAAAAGATAGCAAAAATCGTAACAAGAAGAAATTTCTAGCCGATCCGGTGCAGATTAATCAATTAATCGTTTTAACACCGATCAAATATCATTTTTAGGTTTTTATCGTACAATTATGGTCGTAGAAATAGAAGATCAATATGTACGTTTTCAAAACTTAGCGTATTTGGACACTCCAAAGTTATTCTCAAAATCGGAAAATTTTAACTTTCTGCACAATGATGTTGAAATATTTAAATTTCAGGCTCCAAATTTTTCCCAGAATGCAACTAGGAATTTAACCAGTTCAATTATGTTTGACAGAGCTCGTTGAGCTTTGTCAAAGAAGGCTGAATTTGTTAAATTCCTAGTTGCATTATGGGAAAAACTTAGAGCTTGAAATTCCGATTTATTTATTTATTGGGTCTTAACGACACTTTCGACAGCAAGGACACCAGTTCTCGTGTCGGACTTTTTTGGCGGAAGCCGGAGTACCCAGAGAGAATCACGGAGCAACGGGGGCCAACTGTCAGCCACCTTAATATACTAACTCTACACAAGCAGGGATAGCATTGGTTGAAGGCAGCTGCACCATCGACGTTCAGTACGCCTTAGTGCACAACGCCACCGTGCCTTCACGTGGGTAGTAGGGGTGAAGTGTCTTGTCCAAGGACACATCGTGGTTGCCGCAGTTGGGATTCGAACCGAGAACCTCTCGGCTTTCAGTCTGCACTTCTACCTACTGAGTCACCGCACCCTCTTGAAATTCCGATAGTTTACCATGAGTGTGCAGAGGGTCAACTTAAATTTATACACATCTTATCTTATACCTTTTGCCAAAGAACGGCTGTATACTGCCAGTGCTCCTCACACAGCTCACCATTAAAATTTTATTATGTATTTCAATTTTTGCCTGGTGAGCTCGTTCCAATGAGGTATCATAAATTATGTTTTGGAGGCGAATAGCGAAAAAATTTTATTTTTCAGAACTGCTTTTGCGAGTATCATCTTCTATTCGTGTAAGGATGTAACGGTTAAAAGAATATTTTTATTTGTCTTGAAATAGGTATGGAACTGTCACCAGAAAAGAAAAACAGGTAACGAGATTAAAAACCTATTAATGTTTTTATCCTGGCGTCCATTTCTGTCTTTTCAGTTTGCTTTAATTGTCTCTACTTACTTTCATCGATGAAACAATCAGCATTTAATAGTGTCAGTGAAAATCACTCCAATACGTTATTCTCAAAGTCGCAGAGTGTTTCTTTATGGATTTTTACAGATGATGTAGGTGTGATAGTGGTCGAAGAAAGAGGACCACACACGGCGGAGGCCGTTTCTGATCACGGGAACAGAACAGCGCCGTCGGCTTAAATTAATCTTCCCGTCGACATCATTTATGCCCGGTACAAACCAGCCTGACCAGGATCCACTAAACCATCGGATTTTGTAGGCTATAATTCTTCCCTTCAATACTACTTGGTCGACATTTGAATGCATTCCGGCATGCCAGCGACAGTCTCTTGTTGGGGGTTTTTCCGTCACCTGTACACATGTTGACTGTGTTCTCCGAGAATATATCATTCTGTCACTAATTCCATGAATGGAAATGGTGACACTTGCCATCAAAAGTGTCAAAAGGCAAGCTCCCCTCATAATTCTTGCTTTTCTTATCTCTTGTTTGTAACTATTTACTTTCCCAGTTTGGAACGGCCTCTTGTCAAGAGTCTAATGATTCATATGTAAGCGCTTGTTTATCAGTTGTTCTGGTCAAGAGCACAAAGTGCGGATGAAGTGTTTTTTCCTCTTCGTGTTTGAATTTCCGAGTCAGAAATGTCTGCTAACCCTTCCATCAAATTTATCATGTTCTGGACAAATTTAACCCTTTACCCAACGTAACGGCCAAAACCGGCCAGCGCTATTCTCAAAAATCGCCTATTAATTTCAATTATTTTTTCATTTTTTGTCTCCAAAACATAGGTTATGACCCCTCATTGGAACGAGCTCGTCGAGCTCGTTCCAATGAGGGGTCATAACCTATGTTTTGGAGACAAAAAATGAAAAAAAATAGTTATTCAAGAATTTTTTTTGCAAGTGTCGTCTGCTTTTCATGTTAGGTAAAGGGTTAATATACAACGCTATACACAAACTTAATGATTCGCCGAAAAAAAGTATTTAGCTCATAACTCTTCAGACCCTCATTGAACCTGGTGTGAGCTCTTCAAAATCGTTTCATTGACACTGAAATGTGAAGTGGATTGTTAAGTGGAAGGGATATAAGCTGTGAGTTTGAAAAAATAAAAGATTTTTACAACTAAACAGAAAACAATACATAGTTCTAGGCGTGTGTCATGTTGTGTATTGAATTGAAGGTGACCTGCGTGTGAAGTGTTTCTTCCCTCTCGCTTCTTACCTTAAAGGCGAAGATAACAATTAAACACCTATCAGATGGCTGCTATCGTAAACCATTTTCGGACATGAAAAGAAGACGACACTTTCTTGAATAGATTAGTATTTTATTTTTTGTCCAAAAACCTCGCTTTTGCCCCATTTTGAAACGTTGTCAGAGAGCTTGGTTCCAATGAGGAATCATAAGTTTGTTTTGGAGGCAAAAATGAGAAAAAACAATAATACTGTAGAATCCTCTTAATTGAATATCTATTTTGCCAGTGAAAATTATTCAATTAACAGGAGTATACAATTAACAGGGATTTGGTCAGTTTCTTGTGTTCTGGGGTAAACTGAGCATTTATTCTATTATATCTTGTTTGACAGAGCTCATAGAGCTCTGTCAAACAAGATATAATAGAATAAATGTCTGTATTGGATGTACCAGGCAAAAAAGGTTGATGAATAAGAGGAATTTGGTGCGTGTCACAGTAATTTGTTCGACATATCACGAAAATTTATATACAATTAACAGGAGTTCACTCTACAACCCATATGCAATTAACAGATCAAATTTGTACTGAAGGTATGGTAAATGGTTTTGTGTTTGAAAATTATATTAAATTAACAGGGATATACAGTTAAGAGATATCCAATTAAGTGGGCTCCACTGTATTTGAACACCGATGTTTGTGGCTTCTGCTTTTCGGATAATTCCATTGTCTTAGGTAAAGGGTTAATGACAACAAATCCGGATGCTACACAATGCATTGCGGGTGAGTGATTGCTTAAACACCATCACATCAGAGTGGTATTCCAATTTTACCCACACACTCAAACTCCCAGCAGTGCTATCTCTCCTCGCTACGCTCGAAAAATCGGATACAATGCGATGTGGCTGGCGTAGCGAGGAGAAACAACACTGTCTGGAGATTGTCGCACACTACCAAAGAGAGAGAATAAGAACCAAAAGCAAAGTTTCAATGAAATACCTTCCGAGTTCGTCCCGGTGTGACAGGAATGATAGTCCGTAGGAACGTTAGTCCATCTGGACTATTATTCCGCGGAATTATAGTCCTAGGTCTAACATTTCTAGGAATAGTAGTCCGGCGGACTACTATTCCTAGAAATGTTAGACCTAGGACTATAATTCCGCGGAATAATAGTCCAGAGGGACTAATTTTCCTACGGACTATCATTCCTGTCACACCGGAACTCCACTACCTGAAACTTGGCTTGGTTTTCTTTTCTTTTATTGTTTTCTCGGATCAGTGGAAACTCCACTTCTTTGATACTTTGGAGAAAATCCCTCACGTACTCTCCATAAATCCGTTCCACATTAGCTACGAACACCAGTTTTCAATTTATTGTTATCCCCCCGCAAAGCCAGCTCGCAACCCATCATTCCAAAAAAGGCTCATCGGACTCGTGCCAACAAACAGAATAACTTATAATGTTCGCATCAGCGGGGGAAGTGAGCTTTCATGAATCTTTACAAATAGTTTAACGGTGGTATCGGTCGGTGGAGTAAGACTATACTCGCCGTTTGGGACCACTGCAGTAGAAGAGGATCGCGGTCTTATCTTAAATTTCGAGGCGATATTGTGCAATTGTGCCTGGAACACATCAATCTGACCAGTTCCATTAACTGTGCATCTTTTTTGTGCTATGATTCTACCAGTCAAAACAACTTTGTCGGTATTTGAAGACACTCCGACATGCCAACGACAATCCCTGGTTGCGGCTGTGTTCATCATCTGGATACATTTTAACTGCTTCTTAATTAACCCTTTACCTAACGTAACGGCCAAAACCGGCCAGCGCTATTCTCAAAAATTGCCTATTAATTTTCATTATTTTTCAGTTTTTGTCTCTAAAACATAGGTTATGACCCCCTTATTGGAACGAGCTCGTCGAGCTCGTTCCAATGAGGGGTCATAACCTATGTTTTTGAGACAAAAAATGAAAATAATAGTTATTCAAGAATTTTTTGTCTGCTTTTCATGTTAGGTAAAGGGTTAAAGGGTTAAAGAGTACATCACCTTGCCTCCCACTCCATGAATGGAAATAAAGGAACGTGTCACGAAGGTTGTAAAAAATAGACCCTACATAGAGTTTTCGAAAAAATGATTTTTCGTGCCTCCGGGGGTCGCAGGGGCGCCATTGGGACAGATTAGCCCATTTAGATCCATACCAACTGTTTTAGGGTATCCATCCGTGGTAGAGGAGAAAAGGGTCTAGTGTCAGTGCATGTAGGATTTATTTTTGTTGTTTGCACGTGGTCTTATTGGTGTTTGACAGGTGATATGATTTAGTGGTATTATTTGGCATTTTCGAGTTCCGCCCCAATTAGATTTGCTCGCACCCGTCATCAATTCCGCGTTGTGCTACTGCGGTGACCTCCTGTGTAGCAACATATACTCGTATACGTCGCTTCGCTAATACCAGTGGAAGGGGAGATATTGAGCTAGGTGTCTTAAAATGTCGCATTTCAGATTCTCCATCCTCACTAATCACGTCTTTATCTTACAGTTAAACCCCTGCAGAGAGGAAACTGGATTCTCAATAGGAGTGATAGGAGTTTAGAGTGGGGAAATTGTTGTTGCCACTTCATTCTTCTATACCTTCCATTCCTTCTTCTTTATCCAGAACTCGTCCAAACGTTGGTTGTCCCAACGCTTGGTTAAGGGCTTCTTTCTCTTCTTCTTTGTTGGTGGATTTCCTGACCAGGTCAGTTGCAGGTGGAGACCATTGCAAGGTGATGTTGGTGGTGCTCTCTTGGAGCCCATTGTGAGGTTGGTGCACCCATTTCTTAGGGCTTACATTATCCATACCCCATCTAGTGTAAGAAAGTGTATTATCTGCCTAAAGTTTACCAAGAAAGATCATTTCGCTGGGAAGTAACATTACCAAATAAAGAAGGTTATAGAGAATATCGGGATACCTGCTTAGTTTATGTTTTACAAAGGGATAATACTTCCAGTGAAAATAACCATTTAACTGTTTATAGTAGCCTCCGATTATGACATGGGTGGTTACAACCTATGAACTTCATGGATATTGTTTGCCGTTGACTGCACCCCCCCCCCCCCCCCAAAAAAAAAAAAATAAATAAATAAATAAATAAATAAATAAATAAATAAATAAATAAATAAACCGAATCTGAATAATTTTACATGTCTGGGTACGGTACAAAGCCAACTGTTTCAAGTGTCATTCATCAAAATTGTCATTCAAACTTATCATATCTAAAAATTTTATCTCTCAGACATGATTTGTACGGCAGCGTGGAAACGAGATAGCTAAGTCGTTTAAACGAGATAGTTAAGTTGTTTAAACGAGATAGCTAAGTCGTTTAAACGAGATAGCTATCTCGTTTAAACACGATAACTAAGTCGTTTAAACGAGATAGCTATCTCGTTTAAACGACTTAGCTATCTCGTTTAAACAACTTAACTATCTCGTTTAAACAAGATAGTAGGAAAACATAGAGTGTCGCTTCCACGCTGCCGTAGATTTGTAATCGGCGTTTTTCTTATACATTCGGTTCAAAAGTTGTTTTATTTACTGGCAGAATGCTGTATTAATTTTATAGTTTAGAATATGTTCGTAACAAGTACCTTGTTTCATATTAATGGAGAGTGGCTACATGTTTTGCAATAATTTATAACAAGTCAAAACGAACATGAATTAAAATATTATTTGTTCCAAGCTGGATTTAAAGCACGTAACAGCATGGGAATGCAGGATCCGACCCAAGAGTCTACTACGGTCCTTGGCCTCCCAACGTTCCAGACCTTGGGTTAACCACACCTTATTCAGTGATGACGTCACTATTTTCTCGACATGGGGGCTTGTGCTCCCTGATGCAGGGGCTAGGATATTTCCCAACAAGCATACAATAAAGGAGCCCCAGACATTGGGGGACCCTTCGCACAAACCCTAACATTATCCCTGGCCCAGGTAGCGAATGATGGCTAATATATATGTGTAACACGAGTTTGCAATAATGTCAGCAATATCTTGGGGTGGGGGTGGCGGGTGTCAGGCCTGATCCCAAAGGCAGAGTTATGGGCCTTGGTGTCACTATCCTGGCCCACCCTATTCAGTGGTGACGTCAGAATTTCCTTGACATGGGAGCTTGTGCTCCTATACGCAGGAGCCAGGGCATTCCCCGACAAAAAACAAGGAAGGGGCAGTTTCCCTGTCGAGGATGGCTAACCCTCCCTAATGGGGGTGTAACTGGGACTGCATCCCTGACCTCTTACCCCTTCCAGCACCACCAATGATCCTATCCCGGTCCCTGGTAGTGAATGTTGACTAATATGTATAATGATATACAGGCTTGCAATTATTTCAGTAAAATCTGACTGTTGGCGGAACCACCCCATCCATTTTAGATAGCAATTGCTCGGGTGGGGGGGGGGGGGGGGAGTAGGAGCTCACGTCTGATCCAAGAGTCTAGGGTCCTGGGCGAGGGCCTCCCAATGGTAACCCCCAGGGTCCAGAACTTTGGGCGGATTCAGTTCTGACCCAAGCGTCCAAGGTCCTGAACTCCCGGGCCATGCCTGGGACTCCCAAAGTTCCGGGCTCTGTGGGTACTATCTTGGGAACAGGAAGATTCGACCTCGGGAAGATTCGATCTCAGGAATATTCAGGTTTATGTGTAATTTCAATGTTTTGGGGTATTTCCTACATGAAATATACGCTGGTTCTCTACTCAAAAAAAAGAGTCCGTAACCGGTCAAATCACCACATCAACAAACAGGCACAGTGTTAATATTTGGAAACGATTCATATGCCCACCGATGTGTATCTAGTCTTCCAAGACATCAATTATTAGAATCGGAATCAAAATTTTGTTGGATCTGTCCATTTGAAAACGTTTGCACTCGATTACTGCAAACTGGTTCGTTACCGGACAAATGACTGTATATATCTTATGAAGATGTGTGTTGAGTTTGGGAAGCAGGCTTTGATTGCAATTGCTGACAAAGAGAATTAATTAACAAGTCGCAATGTGATTAACAATTCACACTGCCGCTTACTGCTGTAAATACATGGTGGTGGTCGGCCAATGGAGAGTAGTGGGGTATGTGCGAACTGCAGGGATACTCCACAGTTGTTTTCGAGCGGGAGATTGCAGAGCTGAGAGGGAGGTTGGGAGGGCTGGTGTATCTGGAGTTACCCCATTGAAGGTTACCTATGATGGTGAGGTGGAAGGTGGGTGGAAGGTCGTTGTGGACTCAAGGAGGAAACTGGGAAGCAGGAAACGTGGGGGTGGGGAGAATGCCTGACGTGGGAGGTGTAACTGAGGAGGGGGGTTCTAGTAGGAACATTCGGAAGGTGGCGTCAGGCCAGGGCTGCGTCGAGTCCGGAAATCAAAGTCGGCGTAAGGCTGCCAAGGTTGCTAAGCGGTGTTTAGAAAACAGGTTTAGTGTTTTAGATTCTGATACCCCTGGGGACGAGAGTGAGGGAGGGGGTTGTGGGAGCGAGATGGTTGTTGATGTTGATAGGCCAGATGGGGTAAGGAGGGCGGTGAAGAGAAGGGGGGGGGGGGGGCAGGGGCATGCAAAACGAGAGGAGGTGCAGATGATATAGGAACTGGGGCCAGAAGAAGAAAATTAGTTGTAACGGGAAGCAGCATTGTACGTGGGATTAACAATGTGTGTTGTGGTCCTGATAGTTCTAATCGTCCAGTCTTGTGCTTTCCGGGGGCGAAGGTGGAGGATCTGAGGGACCGGGTAGATGGCATTGTGGCAGGGTCAGGACCGGAACCGGTAGTGGCGGTCCATGTGGGGACCAACAATATCAGGGAGAGAAGGTCAGTAAGTTTGGTGGAGTCATATAGAGGCTTAGTCAGCAAACTGCAAAGTAGGAATGCAAGGGTAGTCGTAGTCGAGTTGGAGGACTACTGTGCTGACCTGGGAATACCCTTTATCGACCATTGGGACACGTTTTGGGGCAATGGGAGCATGTACGGGCGTGACGGGCTGCATCTTAGCAGGGTGGGGAAACTGGTATTGGGGGATAAAACTTTACGGGTAGCAGAGCCTTTTTTGGAGAGGAGCGGTGTGGGAGATCAGAGGCAAGTATAACTAGAGTGGACAAAGGTAGGGTGAACAAGAATGAGGGGGGCAGAATAAGTTTACCAAGGCTAGCGCCAGAAAACAATGGGCCCAGTAGGTGGAAGCCAATGAACCTCGGTACCCTGAAAGTGGGTTATAGCAACATCCAGGATCTCCACCGGAAAGTAAGTGAAATTGCTACATTGATCGAGACAGAGGAGTTTGATGTCATGGGCTTAAGCGAGACGTGGGTAAGACACGAGGAACGGGTAGACCAAGTAAGCTGGTGCGTGTGGATAGGTGTAGGGCGAACGGAAGGCCAGAAAAAGGGGGGAGGGGTAGGCCTGTACATTAAAGAGGATTTAAAACCGTCGCTGATCACAGATCTGGAAGATATCATCTCCTCAGCTGAGGTATCGAAAGAAATTGGATGGGTAAAGATCAATCTGAGAAACAAAAGCACTGCCCTTGGGATTGTGTACTGTGCGGTGGAGGGAAGTAAACCCGAGTGGAATGACTCGATATACTCAACACTAAGGTCCAATATCACTGAACTAACAGGGGGCTCGGTATAATTCTGATGAGCGACTTTAATGGACACAGGTGATAAGGAAGAAGGCATAGAGGGTGGGGACAAGAAAGTCAACAGGAATGGAAGGAAGCTGTTGAACTTCACAAATGAGCTCGGTCTGAAGATTCTGAACAGGGACGCGAGGTGTAAGGGGAAATGGACCTGGGAGAGAAACGACAGAAAATCAATAATCGACTACATTCTCACATATATTAATTTATGGAGGGAGGTGATAGGGGTAGAAGTGGATGATGGGGGCAAAATGGAGTTGGATAGTGATCACAACTTGATTACAGCGACGATCAGGGCAAAAAAACTAGGTAAAAGCAAAGGAAGCTTCAAGGAGTTTTGGGAACTCAAAAAGAATGCTGACTGGGCGAAGTTCGAAGAAAAACTGAAACCAAAGCTTGCAACCGTACACAAGGGGGGCAGTGTCCAAAAGATGGCCGACGCCATAGTTGCGAGTCTAGTGGAGGCAGGGAAGGAAAGTGTAAGAAAGATTAGGGTACGTGCCAACACGGGAACTTGGGTACAGAGTGAACGAAGAACTGAAAAGGGCCATAAAGGGTAGAAAAGCTAAATGTGCTGCATACAGGAGAAGTAGGAAACTTAAGGGGGTGGAAAGCAATGAGGCCATGTCAGCAAAGGAAGAATACCATCAAGCACGAAATAAAGTAAATAAGATTAAAGACGACAATCGGAGAGTGCGAAATAGCAGCCTTATTAGGACGATAAGAACGACAGAGGGTTGAGTTCGAACGTATTTTGGAAATGGGTGAACAAACGTAATAAAGGAAGTAACCCACAGAGTATTAAAGTAGATGGCTGAGTTACAGAAGAGCGAGATCATATCGCATTAGAACTAGTCAAGCACTGGGAAAAGATAAACGACAAGCGTTGGGGCATGGGGAACCCACCAGAGTGTCCGAACCAGGTCGAGGAAAATCTATCGAACTTCGTGTGCAGCGAAATCAAAACGGAGGAGGCGCGAAGGGTGATCTCAAAATTAAGGAATGGAAAAGCGGGAGGGGTGGACGAAATTCCTAACGAGCTTATCAAAAAAAGTTTTTCTTTGAACTTCTTCGCATCACACCTTCCATGATCGGGCCAATGCGAGAGAAAAAAAAACGCCCGAGTTATGTTTTTTAAATGTGCAGTCCCAGGAATTCCGAACGCCTCCTTCGATCACATGACTTGTATTTTGCTTGGACATGGCCGAAAAACACAAACGAGCACGTGTTCTTGTTTTGGGTGGTATGTAAATTGATTTTTGCTTCAAATCACACGATCAAAAATTGAAGTGACAATGTCATGCTATTCTGAATAGACACTGATAGATTTCATAAAAAAAACACGGAAGAACAAGGAAGTTGATTATCCATCTCTCCTATTATCGACGTAAACTAAAAACTCTGCTGCCGAGTGCTGGACTGGTGGTAGCAACTCAAAACTGTCACACACCGTAAACTTGTTTCTGATACTATTTAATTGCTCGAAAAAACAACTCAACTGATCTTTTTTTCATGTTTGGAGCTTGGAATGTACCGTCGCCTTTCATGTGAACCTTTCTTTCCAAGTCCTGCCACACCCTTGTCTTTTTAATTTGGATTCAACAGTACAGCATGTTCTGTCTGGGGTTTCTAGACAACTCGTACCCACGGCAACTCGTACCAGTCAAGTCGTACCCAAAATTGGACGACTCGTACCCATTTTCGGCTGGACAACTCGTACCCACAATTGGACAACTCGTACCTAAGGTTGGACAACTCGTACCCGTGGCTGGCCAACTTGTACTTGGTGTTTAATTGTTTAATTGTATGGGCGAAGGCCGTTAATGGCCTAAGAACTATAGAAGCAGGGTTTTTGATTTTGTTTGATCCGTTTAAGGTGCAATAATAGTAATGGAAATCAGTTTACTTTGAAATTCCTTTGGCAGATATTCCATGAATATGAATGAAATATACACAAATTTTACGTCTAAATGACGGCTGTGATACACAGAACAGGAAACATATATTCATTGACCGTACTTTGTTGATAGCAGGCACCAGTGATTCCTGAAAGCCTGCAATCGTATTCGTACCAGAACTGGGGTAAATGACACCCATCCCCCCCCTCCAACCCCGACACCCGGTTTCTGTGCTTCAATATTGGGAAATAGAGTACTGGAAAAAACTAAAAGGCCTCGCATCTAGGCCTAGGCTCTGCAAATTATCAGGCTGAAAACCATAGCCTTCGTCGCATTAACTCTTGCCTTTCCTAATTAATAATGCCACCCTCCACCTTTAGATTATTTTTCATGTGGCAAAGTTACATCACTGGTGAGGCACCACTATGGTCAGGCGAGAAAGGATTTCATTGTAAATTGATAGTCCAGCCGGATTTTGTACTTGAAGCGTAACATATTTACTCGCTCGGAAGAAAAACGGCAAACAATGACCAGTGATAGACTGAATCAAGAAGATCACAAATGATGTTCATTTTAAAAAAATCCAATTAAAAAGCTCTAATACATCTCTCTCTATGAGTCCACCAGCTTGCATCATCTGATTTCTGTAGGAAATTTTATGGTCAACACCGACACACCTGAAAACTCGACAGTCATTTAATTTAGACTTACCCGGCAGTGACAGGTGTGAGATCATGAAGAATTATTTTCTATCGTCTATTACCTTATAGTCGATTGGTGTTTAATTTTCTTCCAATTATCTGTGCATATTATTATTGCCAATTAAGTTAATCTTCCAGTTGGGGGGTGTGTTTTTCTAACAATTATCTTCCATGACAATCATGAAAATTAAATGATAATTAGCATTTTTGTAAGGTTTGCAATTAGACTATAAATGTGAATAAAAGTGAATCTCTCTCTCTCTCACTCTCTCTCTCTCTCTCCAGGCACCTGACTCTCGTGCCTCGACCGATTGAAACAAACATTGGCACAGGTCTATATGGATGTAATTTGACCAGGAAAGGACTTCTGATGGGCCATGATAGCGTCCGACATCGCGTTAATCCTTCAACCAATGAAGGGGTGAGGTGGGACGGGGGAATGAGCCCCGATCGCATCTGATTTTGCGTTAACACTGCAACATGTGAACTGCTGGGTATGATGGGTACGAGTTGTCCTGATACCCTGTCTGGAATGCTGGTCGTTTCGGCACCAAGTCGTTTCGGCACTTGGCCAAGTCGTTTTGGCACCACTTCAGGTCGATTCGGCTCCGAGTCGTTTCGGCACTTGGGTAAGTAGTTTGGGCACCTGAGTAATTCTCCTAAAAGTGTATAATTTGTTTTTCAAACAATATTTTTTCCAATTTGCTTCCTAGGTGCTTTTTTTTTTCTTCGGCAACAAGGTCTGAGAAATGAGTGGCCAGAAAATAGTAATGGTGCAGTCATTCAGGGTATAACGGGTCACCTTTCATATTTTCGTTTATTTCTCTCGAATAAAATAAGTTATCCTAATTTTTTTTTTATTATTGACAGACAGGTATCTGACACTCATTATTGCAGTGGAATTCTTCAAATACATGTAAAGCTTCAGTTGGGGGCACGGTGGCTCAGTTGGTAGAGGTGCAGGCTGCAAGCCGAGAGGTCCTCGGTTCGAATCCCACCTGCGGCAACCGCGTTGTGTCCTTGGGCAAGACACTTCACCCCGATTGCCTACATGGGGGCACGATGACGCTGTGTACTGAGGCGTACTGCACGTCGATGGTGCGCATGTCTTCAACCAATCGAACCCTGCCTGTGCTGCGGTGCAGATTTCAGAGTTACGATGTTGGAGAGCTGCCAGCTGCTCGTCGTTGCTCGGTGGTTCTCTCCGGGTACTCCGGCTTCCTCCACCCGTAAAACTGTCACGGTCACGATTAGCCATTGTGCATAAGTATGTGACCTTAAAACACCAATAAATAAATATAAAGCTTCAGTTTATTTTATAAAATTAGATTGTTTGACTGTCGCAATTTGGTCAGTAACGGGTCGCTTGTGTCTATAAAGAATCACCCTCTTTGGCTTCCACTGGCGATCTATTTTCTCACATTATATGTATTTATTGGACACAAAAAGTCTTTTGTGTCTTCTCTGAATTAATTTCACCACACCAGTCACAAATTTTACAGTGGAAAGAAGTGAAAACGAAGTGGATCAAATACAGTAGTTTTGCATTAATTGTCTAAAAATAGATCAACTTAAGCTTTGTTTCAATATGTTTTACTGCGCATTTCTGACTGTGACCCGGTATTGACAACTTTACTCACTGTTGAAACTGAATAAATATATCATGATGCACAAAATTTATCTCAATTATTTTATCGTGAATTTGAATCGTAGACAAACCTGTTCAAATTCTAATACTTACACACTCTTTGTCAACAAAAAACATCAATGAACTCACGAAACTTTCAAGGACAACAGGCTACATATTACTTCACAAACCTGGAATAAAATTTTAGTTTGAAATGCTCTTCAAAGTCAAGTTTTTTAAGGCTCAACATTGACTGACCCGTTACTGCCAGAATGGCTGTACATTGGGTACAGCCCAGTATGCTAACAAAGATATATAATAAAAAGCTGACTCCCGTACACTGTGTCATTGGTGTTACTGCACAATGATACCTCATGACACAGTACCACAAGTCAGATACACATCAGTCTATTTTTTCTACATGTAGATTTCTGGTGTGAAAGAGGAGTTACCAATCCAATTCGATTGTGTGTCGGCTATAAAAGGTTCAGATTGCATCAAATCCTCAACAGGAGCACATTCGGCAAATAAAGGAACTCCTTACATTTTGACGGCTTTGGAAATATCAAAGCCGCATGGGATGTTATCTGCTTATATATACACTATTACTTTATGACCTGTATGTGGATGGAAAGTGTTAAGAAACATGTGGCATTGGCACTTGTGATCAGCATTTTATCAGGGATAACACCACTGACCATGAAGTAACACCACTGACTTCCATGTAACACACTGACACCATTGATCATTTTTAACCTTTTTGACATTAATTATAAGAATAATCATAAAAAAATTAATTAATGAAGCACCAGATACAACTCCATGCTTCATTAAGTAAAATTTTGCTGAGCACTGCTGATTTTTATTATCTGGTAAACACATGCAGGCCTGGCATTCTGAAAAATGCAGGAGGGCAAAAAATCGCTCTCCTCAATCAGCTTAGGAGAGCAATTAGCTTTACACAGCATTTTAAGTATCCAGTTGAACGAACTCATTGAAACTGAAACCAGCAGACTACATGTCATCAGTGATTTTATTAACTTTACTAAGGTAAAGCGAAATCTCTTAGACATCTAGATGTCTCACTCAACAACCGAACACACACTTGACAAGACCTGTGTGTGTTCAAGGGGGGTTGAAGGTGGTAGTGGTAGGCATATGACTTTGTTGGACAACAGGTCTGCTTGAATCTACAGTCACATCCTGGTGCACGTGCTTCAAGTGACAGGATAGTAGTGTCAATATTCCTTGAATAATTACCCCTCAAACTGTGATGTCAGTTGTTGAACTTGAAACTGACAGAAAAAAAAATATTGCTATGACCCATTTTGCTTCAAATGATTGCAACTGTATTTGGGTATGGTTGCAGCCATTACCTTTTACCACTAAACGACTTTCAAAATGAAATTACGTGATGTTATGTGACTTCGAAGTTAAATTACATTTTTGCTTTGCAACAAAAATTTAATGTGAGCATAATACATGTAATCTCAATCATCCCAGACCAAAATATTTAGGAGGGCAATTTTTCGCTCTCCTTAATTCTTTCAGGAGGGCAGTAAGGAGAGCTAAAAAATCGCTCTCCTGAAATTGCCAGGCCTGCGCATGCATGGATATCACTGTCCACGCATGGATTACGACCAGTCCACAGCGGCAGTACTGTATGAGCAGATTGAGATAACAGTGCAAGACACACAGACAGACTTACTTACGGTGCCGGAACAACTTTATACCATCTGTCTGTATCTGTATCTCATAATCTTGCTTGCAGGTCAGGGACTACCTGCCCCAGACACAACCCGCACAGGCCTATTTTTGGGGCAGGTTTTCCCATTTTTTTAGGGTGGGTTGGCCTGATTTTTTCTGACTTTTAAAGAAAAATAAACTAAAATTTTTGGGGGATAGTATTATATATAAAAACATTTACTCACTTTTTTCCTGAAAATTATCCACAATCTACATTGATCCTATTAACACATCCCAGAATGACCGAATTGAACTACTGATAGTTCTATACTGAATTGGTAGCATGTGGAGGAGATGAGACAATTCGCCCTTAAGATAACTTGCCCTGGGGCATGAGAGTTGAGAGCTGCTAACTAATTTAAGTTTTCCCCATTGCATTGCAGCTTCCATCAAAGTAAATGTCTACTCTGCTTCTGCTGTCGATAATGATGCTCTCGCATGTATACTATCTTGTAAAGAACTACAATATGTATCAAACAGTCCTTTGAAAATTGAAGCGTTAATCAGAAAAAACTCACAAATGTCCAATTATTTCATGAAGTGATTGTAGCTGGAATTGAACTTGACCACAAACACGTGGCCGTCATCTCATATTATAACAAACCGCAAGCAACAGTAGACAAAGTATTTGAATTCTTTACCAGAAAATACAAGCACTGCATATTCATGGGTGATTTCAGTTCCAAATATCAGGTATTCGGTTTTCTTACGTCTCAGCGAGCCTAGTGGTGGTGCTCTTTTCAGCATCATTGAAGAACTCAATCTATTTGTGTGAAATAGCGATCAAGATGTAACATATGAAAGCAACAACCCACTACATCAATCAGATATCCTACACCTGATTTATCACCAGTAAATCACAAACCAGCCAAATGCAAGACATCAATCCTTCCAACGAAACAGGCACTCGTGCTCTCGCGCCCGGGAATGCCCATATTTTTCATTTCCCAAGTGCAAAATATGTAACCCAAAGTTGATAACCCTGTTCCTGGTGTTGAAAGTCTTTAAGATAATGGTCTTGTCTTGGGGGAGTCAGTTTGCAGTCATCTGCGAATAGGAGTATCTGTGATCTCACACAGTTTGGCAGGTCACTTACTTGAAAAGTATAGGGCCAAGGATGGCGCCCTAGAGTCCTCTGTTACCTCACCAGATGCATTGCCCTCTAGGACTACCTTCATTGTGCGTTTGTGTGGGAAGTTTGTCAGCCAGGTGTGTATTGGTCCTTGTATTCCATTCTGGTTCATCTTATGGAACATTCTTTTATGTGGTGTGGTGTCGAAAGCTAGTGTTGGGTGGTTTCTCAATTGATCGGGTATAGCTGGTAAAAAAAGTATCGATGGTAATATTGTGAGAAATAAAAAAAATTGAAATATTATCATGTTGCAAAGTCATTCTCCATGCCCTCGTGGATTGGCAAAAATGTAACACTGCTCAAAGAATGCAGTTCCTGTTCATTCTAGAAGTGTTTGGAAAACCCAAAGTTAACACTAATAAGCACAATTAATACAATAATTGGGCTGATTTTTTTTGCTAGCGACCGGGATATTTTCTGGCTGATCGAAGTCACTGCCCTTCGATAATACAGTATGACCACTGTGGACAAGTCACTTTCCATGGATAGGCAATTCTTCTACAGACACAATAATATAAGATTCCACACACTAATTATAGGAATAACAATCAAAAATTTAACCCTTTACCTAACATGAAAAGCAGACGACACTTGCAAAAAAAATTCTTGAATAACTAATTTTTTTTCATTTTTTGTCTCAAAAACATAGGTTATGACCCCTCGTTGGAACGAGCTCGATGAGCTCGTTCCAACGAGAGGTCATAACCTATGTTTTTGAGACAAAAAATGAAAATTTATTGGCGATTTTTTAGAATAGCACTGGCCGGTTTTGGCCGTTACGTTGGATAAAGGGTTAATTAATGAAACACCGGGTACAAATGGGTATGATCCTGCGATCGCCCATCACAGACAAATTTTTCATTTTTCTCTCGAAAAACCTGTGGCAACCTGGATGATATTGGGAACAAGATCCTGGCGTTGACCCTACATCCTGGTGCATAACGGATTAGTCTGATTAATCAACAGGTACAGATAACTGCTGTAGGTGTGAACTGTCTGCCACCGAATAAAACCCTGCATCTCCACTGCATTTTGTATCACGACTATTTGTGAAGAATTTGACACAAGATGTCTATATCATGCATGGAATTTTGCTTGTCGCATTTTAAGCAGTTTCTCTTTGACAAAGAAACAGCAAGAAAGACCATCGAACAGCTGTGGCCTGTGGAAAAAATATGTTTTGAAGATGTGAGTGGATTTTCAGCAACCACACAGGATTGGGAACCTACTCCGATTTTACAGTATTCTGTGAAGGACTGCACATACATGTGGTAGGACTATCTTCGGACACTTTAGAATAAGGCAAGTCGTACATTACTCCATTTCATTTGCATTTTGGGTAATGTTACGTCATTTTCCCTGGTACAGTTGTAAACACCGGTGTGAAACTATAAATAATACCAAGAAATGTGGCAAATAGCTACTGGATGCCATCCAAAGATATAAAAAAGATCGAGGGAAAGATATTACTGAAGGACTAGCAGTTCATGGGGTATAGAATCAGTGTGTCATTCGATTTTATTAAGACCAAAATTATCGAAGTGATCTGCCACAGCGTGACAGCAGATGAAATGGAATAATGTATGAAAGGTCTATTCTTGTCTTCTGAAATCAGCATGAGTTGACACTATGCCTATGTAGCATAGGCCTAGGCATACTCCATACATGCATTTTTCTGCCCTCTTTGGGAAAGGGTCTGGGGCCCATGCCATTGGGAAAACTTGCATCGATGGGGGTTATAATTATGAATTTGTTAGACTAAGAAGTTTGACATGCGAATTGAGACGAGAGCATTAAGATCGATACCTAAGCAACTACATGTATACTACAAGTAAGTTTTATAACAAATAGTCACGTGGAATCATGTTCATGTAGTCTGTGTAGTCTCTGTTAGGCCCCACAAAGTAGATCTTCTGTTTCTCAGGCCATTATTTGTAAAATTACATGCGGGCGAGCGTTTTTTTATTTTATTTTTTATTTCTGTAATTATTTCTTTGCCATCAAAAGTTCATATCTTGGCTTATGTTTTAGGCCTTATAATCTACAGAATAGTATGGGAGGTGGTGTATTTTGTCTCTTGAGAGCAAGAAGGCTTTGCAATGCTTTAGCATTACAAAGCCATCTTGCACTCAAGAGACACATTTATCAATTTTTTTAACTTTGGTAAAATATCAGACATAAACCATTTAATTGTGATTTTTTTAAAGTTTTCATTGGTTATAAAAAAAGAGAGCATGTGGCAGCCAAAAGGACCATGCGGGAGGGCCTAAGAAACAGATTTTTATTTTTTTAGGCCTTAAACTGTTCTTTTACTATTAAAGAAGAACTTGCATTTGAAGTAAGAGACTTTGTTTAGAAAGCAATTTAAAGTTAATGTAGGGGGAGCAGTGGCTCAGTAGGTTGAGGTGCAGACTGCAAGCCGAGAGGTCCTCGATTTGAATCCAACCTACGGCAACCGCATCGTGTCCTTGGGCTAGTGAAGAACCGATAATCAAATATGGCAATCAAAACCGGTCAGTTATGTGGTATCGGCCAATTATGACACATCAGCGACAGTTGAAAATCGGTAGTTTCTGGTTATTCTCTATTTAACAATGACTATTAAAAATCTTTTTGATATCAGGCCATTTCAATAAAGTTTCCCCATTAAAAACGTGTAGTGCATAACAGAATGTTTAGGAATATGCAGAACCAAGATATTACGGGATCTAACAGTCAGTCGCAATCGGTTCGAGATCACCATAATTTCCCTGCTGATAAAAGTCACTGGCCTCAGTCATGGTGCTGTACAACGTTGCATTGGGTACATGTATAAATAAAATGCATTCAGCCGGTAGTCTGTCGTACTTTATGATGTTAGCATCACACTACAATAAGAAATTAAAATTGGAGAAAAAACTAAAAAACACTTTTTTTCAATGATACATGTAGATGATTGTTACGCAACAAGTAAGTGGCTGTAACCTTAACAAACACGTTTTCAGTTTGTAAAGTTCATTTTTTAATTCAGTTACCTCCCTTGATGTTTCTCTCCAATGTTGATTGCATAGTACATGTAAACGTTGGAGAAACACATCAAGGAAGGTAACAAGTTGAAAAATGAACATTAAATAACAAATGCTGACATGTCGCGTGTGCATCTGTAAACCATGCATCATACAACTTCACAACACACATTAACATCAAAGAAGTCATTCAATTAAGACACAAAGTATGTGTGCTCACTGCTCAGTATATTCCTGGTTAATGCAGCCAAGTGTATTATATTCTTCCACAAAACTGTATTAACACTATTTACGTGAATAAACACAATCGTGTGGTTGTACCGTTAATAATGAACTTCACCACCACCCCACCCCCCAAAAAGCAAATATTTTGGCTGATATTACCCAGCATGAAACATGCGTACTCTGAGAACTTATGTGGTAGTGGTATTAAGCTTTCGTAATTGGTGATTTATCAACAAAATTCTGATGTATAACAGATTTTCTCCAGTGTCCTATTTCAACCATCAGAATCGGCATTGGAATAATTGACAGAGAAATAATTGCTAATCGGTTCATAGCAAGTTTTGAAAATCGGTTCATCACTACCTTGTTCAAGACAATTCACTCCCATTGCCACTGTGGGGGCACAGTGGCGTTGGGTACTAAGGCAATGGTGCATTTGTCTTCAGCAATGCTAACCCTGCTTGGGTGGAGTTAGTATGTTGGGGAGCTGATAGTTGCTCGCCATTGCTCTGTGGATCTCTCTGGGTACTCCAGCTTCCTCCACCCGTAAAACTGTCGTGGTCATGATTAGGCATTGTGCAGAAATATGTGGCATTAAACACCAATAAATAAATGAATAAAGTTAATGCATAATTGGTGTACCGAACTGGGTGGTCATAAGACTCAGAAAACCAATGGTTTTCTGAGGGCTTGTGACTACCCAGTTCATTTCACTAGTTGTGCATGAAGTTTTTGTTCAAGTGCGGATTGAGATTGGGAAATTTGGGGCTGAGAATTGGGAAAAATTATGCCTAAATACCATTGGGAAAGGGTCCCATAAATGGCCCCCTGGAGACACCCAAAAGAATCCTTGCCATATGATAGCCCTTAGCCCCTTTGCCAGCTGGGTGTATTCTGTTGAAAAGCGGAGAGAGAGAGGGGAGATTAATGTACGTGAGCCATAAGTTTATCATCTCCATGACGTGTATATATATATATCTCCACCCTTGATCTCATTAGCATGATCACTCTTTTCAGACACGGCATAAATGAACAAGCACTAATCAAATTACTGTTTTTGATAATCTTTCTCGTTGTTGCCGATTCTTGAAGATTGGTACTGATCCAATTAGTGTGGGGTTCAGGGGATTACAAAGCATGAGAAAAAAGATGTGTATTAATTTTATTCCATTTTTATTCAGCAACAAAAAACATTTGAAGGTGAACTGGCAATTAGATTTATTTAAAAAGAAAAAAAAACAAAAATCTGATAAATTACCTATATAACCCATTTTATTGGTTCGATGGTTTCAGCAGATTGAAGTGTGCTTCAATCTGTGTATAGAAATTGCACTGTGTGAAGATTCGGTCAAGCTCAGTTAAAACCCATCAAAATGATGAATGGATTATATATGTAGGTGTACTATTTAGTTCATATGACTGAAAGTCTGGGTGAACTTTAGTAATCACTCGTCGTCCGTCCATCGTCCGTCATCTGTGAACATGTTGTTTGTGACTTCTCCAAAACTGCTGAACAGTTTTAAGTGAAATTTGAGATGATTGTTTGTTGTGACATCACATTTTGATTTTGTTCAAATTAAGTTGCCCTGCCCCTGGGTAGGGCCATGCCCTAAAAGTGTGCCTAAATCTTAAAAAATCTTCTTCTCATGAACCAGTAGCAGAGACTTGATATTTGGTGTGCAGCTTCCTTTTGGGGTGTAGACTCAGAATTGTTCAAGTATTGGAGGGGTAAGAATTTTGGCTCTGCCCAAAATTTCTATTTTCCAAACCGAGAGACTGATTTGAACCAAATTATGAGGGCTTATTGGGTCAAACATACTTAATTTATGCCCCCAAAATTTTTCCCGTCATCCCATGGGAACTGCAGGAGCTAAAAATAGAAAAAAATTAAAATTCCCATGTCTCCAAAACTACTCTGCACTGAGAATTTTTGTATGGTGTGAAACTTCCTTAGGACCAGCAGAAAAGAATAGTCCTAAAAACTTGCCATTGGTTTTATCATAGGGTACTTTTCTGGGACTTTGAAAAAGTGCTGAGTCATCTCCTTGGTCTTGAGTTGATATTCATGTTGTGGTCATGATTAGCCATTGTGCCAAAATATGTGACCTTAAACATCAATAAATAAATAATCATTAGCTTAACTTGACAAAGTCAAGATAAGTTATTTCCATCACGTGTGCAGAAGTCTGTTAGTCTGTGAGTCTGTTCACATTTTCCTTTAGAACAGGCTACATCCCGTAGTTCTTGTCCTATCATCATGAAATTTCATATGCAGGTTTGAGGTCATGTCTAGATGAGAACATCCCCTTTTGGTCGTGATCAGTCAGCCGTGAAGGCTGACTGAGCCCAAAATGCCAAAACCATTATCATAGACTACAGGTCATATTTATGAAGGGACTTCATTGTATCTTGGTAGGATGACTCCGTATAATGTCTAGATGAGGACGTCCCCTTTTGGTTGCGATCAATTAACCATGATGGCTACACAGGCCTGAAGCCAGAAAACCTTTAGCACAGTCTACAGGCTGTATTTATGAAGGGATTTTGTTGTAACTTGATAGGATGACTCGTTTTGGAATAGTTTCACTGTAACATGGTAACACAACACACAGGCAAGTTAAGCTATAGTGTCATTGACACTTTCTTTTTTTAACACTGTGGGTAATGGGAAAAACATTAAAGAATCTTCTCCCAAACCACTCCTCCAAAAGCTTTCATATTTCACTTATAACCTCTTTGGAAGATTATTCACATATTTGTTGAAATCAATTCCCATGGTCCATGTTTGGGCTCTCTATGGGAGCCCAAATATTCAAATTAGTGCAATATGAGGAATACTCTTTTAAAAATCTTCTTCTTCAGATCCACCAATCAGAATCTTTTGATATTTGCTATGCAGCATCCTTGTGGGGGGGGGGGGGGGGGGGATTCAAGTTTGTTCAGACCAAATCCCTGGGTTCATATTTGGGCTCCATGTGGGAATCCAAATTATAACTTAGTTCAATATGAGAAATATTCTTCAAAAATCTTCTTCTTCACATCCACCAGTCAGAATCTTTTGATATTTGGTATACAGTACTCTTAGGGAAGTGAGATATAAGTTTGTGAAAGCCCCCCTGGGTTCATATATGGGCATCCTGCAGGAGCCCGAATTATACCAAAATTTGTATTTTCCAAACTGAGAGGCCAATTTTTACCAAATTTGATGTGAGGGCTTATTGGGTCATAAATACCTAATTTATGCCAGAAAAAATATAAAACACACATGTCTCCAAACTACACTGTACTGAGAATTTATATATTATGTGAAGCTTCCTTAGGAACAGCAGAAAGGAATGGTACTTTTCCAGGTCTTTGAAAAAATGTTGAGTCATAATTTTTTAACACTGTGAGTAAGGAGAAAAACATTAAAGAATCTTCGTCCATACCACTGCTCCAAAGGCTTTCATCTTTCACATATAACATCTTTGGAAGATTCATTCCGAGGTTTGTTGAAATCAAATCCCTGTGTCCATACTTGGGCTCTCTATGGGAGACCAGGTTTTCTGATTAGTGCAATATGAGGAATATTCTTTAAAAATCTAGTCTGAATCTGTTGATGTTTGGTATGCAGCATCCTTGGAGGTGGGGGGGGGGGGGGGGCTTTATGTTTGTTCAAGCCAAGTCCCTGGGTTCATATTTGGGCTCCCACAGGGAGCCCAAATTATAACTTATTTCAAAATGAGGACTATTCTTTAAAAATATTTTTCTTCAGATCCAGTAGTCAGAATCTTTTAATATTTGGTATACAGCATCCTTAGGGAGGTGAGATTCAAGTTTGTTCAAACCAAGTCCCTGGGTTCATATTTGGGCTCCCACAGGGAGCCCAAATTATAACTTATTTCAATATGAGGACTATTCTTTAAAAATATTTTTCTTCAGATCCAGTAGTCAGAATCTTTTAATATTTGGTATACAGCATCCTTAGGGAGGTGAGATTCAAGTTTGTTCAAACCAAGTCCCTGGGTTCATATTTGGGGGTCCCACAGGGAGCCCAAATTATAACTTATTTCAATATGAGGAATATTCTTTAAAAATATTTTTCTTTAGATCCAGTAGTCAGAATCTTTTGACCTTAGGGAGGTGAGATTCAAGTTTGTTCAAACCAAGTCCCTGGGTTCATATTTGGGCTCCCACAGGGAGCCCAAATTATAACTTATTTCAATATGAGGAATATTCTTTAAAAATATTTTTCTTCAGATCCAGAAGTCAGAATCTTTTAATATTTGGTATACAGCATCCTTAGGGAGGTGAGATTCAAGTTTGTTCAAACCAAGTCCCTGCGTTCATATTTGGACTCCCTAAGGGAGCCCGAATTTTAACTTAGTTCGTCGATATGAGGAATATTCTTTAAAAATCTTTTTTTTCAGATCCACTGGTCAGAATCTTTTGATATTTGGTATAAGCTTTTCTTAGGAGGGGCAGATGCAACTTGTTCAAATCAATTCCCTGGGTTGATATTTAGGCTACCACATCAGGTCAGTGCCCTGGGGCCTCTTGTTATCAATATCTTGTTAAGTTGTTTTTTTTAAATAAATGAACCTACTTCTAGGTGGCGGTGCTCCTTCAACCCTCAACCCAACAGAGCGTGTTAGAAAACTAAGTTTTATATTATTTCGCAAGAAAAACAAAACAATATCTCGATGTTCACAATAGAAATATGGATATCAGTGAAAACCATCTTGTTGCACCGGTTCATAGGATATCCATATTTGTTTGGTTTTATTGAGAAAGTATGACTATCTTTCAGGTCGTTTAGTCAATTTTATGGTCGTTTGTGGCCACTATGTTGAGTAAAGGGTTAACTTTACATACTACTGCAAGCAACACCCTAAACTCATTCACTTAGTGTTTACAATGGAGAGGGCCAGGGCCATCAGCATATAAGTTCAGGGCACTTCATTGGCATATATATAATGTCTGGCACAATACTGGCAAGTTTACACGATATATATATATATTTCAGTTGCATAGCTGATGGGAGGGGGGAGGGTAGGGCTACCATGGCTCCCTAAAATTTACAATGCCCCCCCCCCCCCCCCCCCCCCCCCCACCCCAAACAAAAAAGTTGGGAAATTTACCTGACAAGAGAAAATTACAATGGTAATAATAGGAACTCATCATTGCCGTCATTTACAACATTTTGTTGATGAAAATTTCTATGGCTCCCCCTCAAAAGAAAATCGACAATGTTTCTCCATGTCCCATGTCAGCAAGTTCTTGGTGAAAATAAAGCTAATATCTACACAAATATTTCTTCCTGTCTGGGTCTACCTCCAGTTTTGATAATCGACCATCACTGTAATAAGAGTACCCCAGGCGTTTTAAGTTGTCATCATACAACAGATCTTCAGATGGGTCTTGGGATTGTGGGGTTGTGGGCTGACTGGGGAATGTCAGGAAATGTTTGCTGTGCAAATATGTAACTGTTGCACAGCACTGTGGCTTTTTCACATTCTCTGCCAAGCTCCTTTGATTTATCTCCCAAGTCCACCATTTTGTATGCAAAGCAGTTAACTTTTTATCCAATCTGCTTTCAGAACATTCTAGTGCAACATTTTAAAGCGACGTGTAGTAATCTGTTGTTCTCATTGACACCCGTACAGTTTGTGTGTGTCCTTCTGCGCCCATATAAACTATTGGGTTCAACATCGTCAGACTTTTTGGTGAGCCTGTGGTATTATTATAATCTTATCACTGAGGCCCTGGGTGACAAAGGGCCAGGAATATCCCTATGTATTTGTTCTGTTTGTTGTAAACTTTGTTGTTGTTGTGGTGATGGTGGTGGTATGGAAGGAGAGGATAGGCACTACAGAGTAGTCTGAAGCAGCCGCGAAAGCTATTCGGAGTGAGTATGGGCAAAATTGCTCCAGGTTTCCACTTTATTGTAGGCTGTACCGTACTTAATACATTTACATCAGAATTGCTAATGCAGTGATGCGTAGTAATATCCAAGAAATTTATTAGTACTTAATACATCATAATCGCTACTGTACTAATGAGCATTAATCTCACTTCCTGGGGATTGCAGTGGTAAAAATCAACGCCTCATCAACGCTGGATGCCGCTGGGTTATTTTACCCAGTAATCTCTTTTCCTCATATCTGTGATGGTCGATTGTGGGTTCATCCCCTTTACATGTCTGTACATATACATGTACTGTTTGGGGGCACGATGATGCCATGTACTAAGGTGTACTGCAGATGGTACTCATGTCTTCAACCAATCTAGCCCTGCCTGAGCTGCAGTGCGGAGTTATGATGTTGGGGAGCTGGCAGCTGCTCGTCGTTTCTCGGTGGTTCTCTCCGAGTACTCCGGCTTCCTCCACCCGTAAAACTGTCATGGTCATGATTAGCCATTGTGCATAAATATGTGACTTTAAACATCAATAAATACATGTACTGTTTGATCTACTGTATTCCAGTGTTATTATATTTTTATACTACGACCAATGGCTAGCTAGTGCAAACTCAATATAATCCAGGGCCAAACACAACTTTTGAACCCCCCAATCCCCCAAATTTGCAAAGAAAACCAAAAAATTCAAGTCCTATATGATCCTCCATACTTTTGCTTACTGCACATGTGTGGTAACCAGGAAGGTACCGAAATTGGCGCAAAGCATCATTCTTTGTTTGGACCTAAGTCAGTAAACAATGATCTGACATCTGTGCTTTAAATCTCCTTTTTTGAGGATGCCAGACACAAATCAATGAAAGAATTGGCTGATTCAAGGCTATAAATGGATGATGGAAGTGAACAACGGTGGTTTCAAATGTTCAGGTCTGTAACTTTATAATAATTATAAAAATTATTTCATGTTTCCCATTTTTGGGACATGCGTCTGACGTCATCATTCTTGCTAATGATTTACCTACAGTTTGTTAAGTGTTCCTTCCCTATCCTTCCATGAACTCCTCCTGTTAAACTTCTAAGTTTTTCGGCTGTTTTTTATTGAAATTTTTCATTAAATTTCTTGGGAGTTTAAAGTGTATTACTGAATGTTTATTCTGTTGTTCTGTTTATCTCCATGGTTAGGTCCTTGGGGTGTTGGGCCACTTTTGTCTTACATCTTCTATCCGATATATCGTTTTTTCTTCGTATGAAGATCTAGCTTTGCAATTGATAGCATTTAAATCAGTTACTGACTTTGGGCCTTTTTGTGTGCGTGTTGTCTTGTTTCCAGTTTCTTCTATTGACATTGTTTACATTTGGCAATGCCCTTAACATGTAGTATTTAGTATTATAATACTTTAGAATTACTGTAGGATACATTGATTATGATTTCAGTTTTGTAGCTCAAAAAATTTGGATTTTGTCCACACATGGGCTCTATCGGGATGCCCTTGGGCTCATGATGTTCCCTTTGGGAACTTATGCATTTTCAAACAAAAATTTGTGAAATTTTTTTATAATTGTTTCGTAATTAATTTGATGTCTATTATTCATACATCCTTATCATGTATTTTTGTTATGGAATTTGCAGGAGTGCTATCAACTGTCTTTTGATTGTAATTATGAAAGCTTACTGCTCTAAATGCAAGGTGAGGAAATCTTCCTCGGATTTACATGCTTGTAGCCTTGCTTGTAGTCGATGCACTTCTAAAGATTCTTGTCCTACTTGTGTACATTGGGATGACAGACGGAGACAGGTGTCGTGATACATCATCGGCGGTGAAGTTCCTATACAAGAGCTGTCACCGCAGGATAATTCAAGTTTTTCAGTTTCTTTTTTAGGGGAACAAGAACGTGGTGATGGTATTGCTACACCCATCCAAAGTGTGCTCCGTCATCACACTCTGATGAGCAAACAGAACTGGCTGCTAACATTAACATTAAACAGGGAATAAGATCTCTTATCCCAGAAGCCAGTTCGACCTGTGAAGCTGCCAACCTGATAGTGGGAGCCGTAACACCGGTAAGTCCGTTGCAGTCAAAGGAAGTGTAGAATTGGGTACAGCGAGCACCTCAGAAACTAAAGCTCACCCAGGGACGATGGCAAAAGGGAGGAAGCTTGCAAGTTTCTCTTCAAGAAGCTCGGCAAGGTCTGACAGACTGCGAGCGGGAGAGCCTTCTCTAACCCAGCAACATTTGGGGCCAAATGTTGTTTTGAGAAACTTGCCTGAGTCAGAGCTAACGTCCACACCTGACGCTCGGGACGCTCCGTCTAGACTGCATCCGGGGTTGGCTACAGTCAGAGCTTCTTCCTCAACTTCAGAAAAGCACACACGACCGCATGCTAGCTACCTGACTTCGGAAATCCAGACAGCTGCGCGAAGACACACCCAGTCTTTGCCTGTGAAGTTGGGCCATCCGGTAGCTAGCGATCCGAGGCTTCATTCATTGGGACATGCAGAGAAGAGATCTACATCGGGATCTCCGTCCCAGTTGCAGCAAGCGGCAAAAAAAACAGAAAACCGCTGCTCCTCAATCCTCTGTAACGGACTTATTGCAGCTTCTCAGCAAGTGCAAGAGCAGCCTTCCACAGTCTCCAGTGGTGAGCTGTCGGATGGTGCTTGGTCAGGCCGGTCATCTGTACCTACAGATGCGGTTCGCAGAAATTCTCCGCTGAATCAGTCGGATGGTGAAAGGGACAAGGAAGAGGATTACCCTTCCCTTTCGGAACAACATATGGCAGCGATGAATTTCATTCATCACTGCTATCCTGACCTTGTTCCACCTGATCAGCAAGCTGTGCCTGCTAGGCAGAAACCACTGTTGTCTCTAGACAGAGATTTCGTGCGAAGGAAAGTTGTTCTTTCCTTCCCGGAACAATCTTGGCAAGTGTCAGAGGCCTTTGGCCATGTTATCGACGCCATATTCAACCTAGCAAGTGCCAAGAAGAAAGGTGGTTTCTTATCTGCATCTTCAATCAATATAACGTTTCCTGGACTATGTTATTTTAAAACGATTGGAGAAGATGCCCAGAGTGCTCCTCTGCATTTGGATGAGCAGTCTGGGTCCTTGCCTACATATTCAATTTACGCTTGGACATGATGGAATCTTCTATTTCATTTAATAGAGTGATTCTGGATGCTTTGTCCTACTCAGACCATATCCTCAGGGTTATGGCGCAACACCTAAATGGAAAGGAATTTGAGGACGTTTGTTCCTCGCTAAGAGTTCTTTCCAGGGCAGTAATGTATGTCAATTTGAGGATGTTTATTCCTCGCTAAGAGTTCTTTCCAGGGCAATAATGTATGCCACATACCACTCCGCCTGACAGTGGTAAATATTAAGTTGGTTAGACGTGATGCAGCCCTTGCATCGTCATCAATTATCGATGACAGGGTGAAAAGCCGTCTCTGAGCTGCTCCGGCCTCTGGATACACTTTATTTGACGACAAGCTTTCATTAGTTTATAAAAAAGCTACCAAAAAAGCTTTCAGTGCACTGCTATTGAAATCTGCATCTCAACAACATGCTTCAGCAGGCCGAAGTAGGCGAGGTCGTTCCACTTCACAATCATCTAAGGGAACTCCTCGCGAGGGTACAGGAAACCCTCTTAACGGTTACTCCGGAGGTCGTCAATATAGTGACTCGAAAGGGGCGCAGGTCTGATCGAGACTATAAGTCAGACGCCCCTAGGCTGACAGGGAGGATGTAGTTTCTCCTCCTGCAAGCCTTACAAGTCGTACAAGTGATGTTCTAGACCTATGTTGCTTTCCAGTTGGCGGAAGGTTATCAAACTTTGCGAAAAACTGGATGGAAGTCACGGAAAATCAGTGGGTGAGAAATGTAATCTCGGCAGTCCTGCGGCTATCATTCCGAGCAAAGACCCCACTTACAAGATGTCTGTATTGGACGAATCTTAAGGCAAATCCTTCCAAAAGAGAGTCTCTTTTTGCGGAAATACAGGCTCTCTTATCAAAAAAAGCAATAGAGGTCATCGAGGATCAAAATTCTCCAGGTTTTTACAGTCACCTGTTCCTTGTACCGAATCCAGACGGCTTGTTCCGCTCGGTAATAGACTTGAGCTGGGTAAACAAATTGATCATAGCTCCAAAGTTCTATACGGAAACCATTCGGTCGGTAAGAGCGATCATTCGAGTGGACAACTATGTGGCACGCATAGATCTAAAGGACGCCTACTTTCATGTCCTGGTACATCTGGCATTCAGAAAGTACTTGCATTTTGCTGTGTAAGGAGAGGTTTGTCAGTTCAGAGCAATGTGCTTTGGTCTGAACCTAGCTCCTTGGGCTTTCACTCGAATAATGAACTCAGTAATGTCATATTTCCGAGCTATTTTGGCAGTGGTAACGTCGGCTTACTTGGATGACATTCTTCACAGAATCGGCGACAGAATAATTCTTCAGAACGATGCTCAGAGTCTGCTTCAGTTGTTCCAACGTCTCAGTTTCATACTAAACGAGAAAAAGTCGGACCTAGCTCCTTACAAGTCCTTCATTCACTTGGGAATGAGCTTCGAGACTCACAACAATTTGATTCGTCTGCCGTTACCCAGAGCGAAATTAGTCAGTTGTTATGCTCGCTTTTGTCCAAACTCTCCTGCAGTGACTAGGAAGGAGTTTATGCGACTGATGGGGCTGTGTGGAGCGGCTGCGGATCTTATTCCGATGGGTCGCCTGCACACGCCTTCCCTCCATATATTCTTTACTCAGAACTGGAGTGTGAAGACGCATTCACTTGAAACCAAGATTGTTTTAACGGTCCTAGTAAAACAAAAGGTTCAGATTTGGGCAGATCTCCAGTGGTTGTGGTGGAGTTCTGCTTCAACTATCAGATTCAGCCTTCAAGATTATGACGGATGCGACTCTAACGGGCTGGGGTGCGTCACAAAGTCCCGCAGGCTTGAAGTGTCAGGGTCGTTGGGACCCTCAGTTCTTGGAGAAGCACATAACATCAAGGAGATGATATCTATCTGGCCAGCACTACAACATTGGATTGTTCAAATAGATTCTGTCGGACAACACGACGGTAGTAGCTTATCTCAGGAACATAAGGTGGCACTCATTCGATTCTGTTATGCAAATTATCAGAGAAGATTCTCCTATTCGCTCTGAGTTATCACATTCATCTCTCAGTCCGTCATATACCAGGTCATATGAATGTACTGGCAGACTCGCTCTCGTGAAAAGCTTGTCTGTTACCATCAGAGTGGACTCTCAGCAAGCGAGTATTCAATCAGATCTGCTACCAGTGGGATCGTCCTGTGATAGATCTTTTTGCGACACACTTGAACAATCAATTACCAACGTTTGTGTTGCCATGCCCAGATCATCGAGAGTACGCAGTAGAACGCTCTATCGATCTCATGGGACGAAATGATAGGATATGCATATCCTCCTGCTCCGTTGATTCAGCAGATTTTGTTAAAAATCAAACAGTCTCACTGCAAAATCCTGCTAGTAGCACCTCTGTCATCACAGAAACCCTGGATCAATCTTCTCAGGTGTCTGTTATGGGACATTCCCCAGAAGCTTTCTCCTCGAAAAGACTTTCTATATCAGGGGAAGTCCCACGCACTGCATCACAACCTGGAAGGTTCCAACCTTCATGTATTTCCGTTGTGCGGTTCTTCCTGCACGCAAAACATTTTACAGGACGAGCAGTGGACGCAATTTCTAACTGTAGGAGGACCTCCTTTTCGTTGAATTATGCAGCAAAGTGGAGGGTTTTCTTCCGTGGTGTATGGACCAGTCTGTAGACATCTATGATCTGTCCATTCCACAGATTGCCAATTTCCTGGTCTACTTGTTTGACGTATTAAACTTGAAGCCCCCTTTATCCAAGCTAGTTATACCCCCGCTTCGAAGAAGTGGGGGCTATATAGGAATCGCCCTGTACATCCGTACGTCCGTCCGTCCGTCCGTCCGTCCGTCTGTCCGTCCGTCCGTACGTCCGTCCGTACGTCTTTCCGGACATGAAATTCTTGTGTGCGCAACTCCTCCTACATTTATGAATCAATTTGGACAAAACTTTTCAGACATCATCACTACTAAGTGAACATGCGCATATTCCAAGATTTTTGATCTGCGACAATTTTAACCAGGTTTTCTCCCTTTGACTTAGATTTATTGTGTCTTTCCATCCGAACAAATTCTTGTGTGCGCAACTCCTCCTACATTAATGAACCGATTTTGATGAAACCTTTCAAACATCATCTCTACTAAGTGAACATGTGCATATTCCAAACTTTTTAATCTGCGACAATTTTAACCAGGTTATCTCTCTTGAACTTTGATTTAATATGGGTTTCGGCATGAAATTCTTGTGTGCACAACTCCTCCTACATTTATCAATCAATTTGGACGAAAGTTTACAGACATCATCACTACTAAGTGAACATGCGCATATTCCAAAATTTTTGAGCTGTGGCAATTTTAACTAGGTTATCTCCCTTTAACTTAGATTTATTATGGGTTTCTACATGAAATTCTTGTGCGTGCAACTCCTCCTACATTTATCAATCAATTTGGACAAAACTTTTCAGACATCATCACTACTAAGTGAACATGCGCATATTCCAAGATTTTTGATCTGCGACAATTTTAACCAGGTTATCTCCCTTTGACTTAGATTTATTATGTATTTCCGTTCGAACAAATTCTTGTGTGCGCAACTCCTCCTACATTAATGAACCGATTTTGATGAAACCTTTCAAACATCATCTCTACTAAGTGAACATGTGCATATTCCAAACTTTTTGATCTGCGACAATTTTAACCAGGTTATCTCTCTTGAACTTTGATTTAATATGGGTTTCTGCATGAAATTCTTGTGTGCGCAACTCCTCCTACATTTATCAATCAATTTGGACAAAAGTTTACAGACATCATCACTACTAAGTAAACATGCGCATATTCCAAAATTTTTGAGCTGTGGCAATTTTAACTAGGTTATCTCCCTTTAACCTAGATTTATTATGGGTTTCTACATGAAATTCTTGTGCGTGCAACTCCTCCTACATTTATCAATCAATTTTGACGAAACCTTTCAAACATTATCACAACTAAGTGAACATACGCATATTCCCAAATTTTTGATCTGCGACAATTTTAACCAGGTTATCTCCCTTTAACTTGGATTTATTGTGGGTTTTCAAATGGGATTCTTGTGTGTGCAACTCCTCCTACATTAATGAACCGATTTTGCATACATGTTGCACATTGTAAATGTGTTTTTCCAAATGTAAACCATATATGTGTGGGCTCTTTAAGTATTCAGTGCTGTTCTGTGGAAGGCCACATGCAAATACAAATTTCAACAACAAAAAATGATCTTTATGTATACATTTCCTTATGGCCTTCGCCTACATGATCAGAAGTGCATTCCTCTAAAAACCCAAAGCGGGGGTATTAATCACCTTCAGTGATAGTTCTAGTTAGAAATTTCTCTATTAATAGACCTAGAACCCTCAGATTAATTCCTAAATGGAATTTGGCTTGGGTTCTGTTGAAGTTTCAAGAAGCTCCTTTTGAGCCGTTAGATGATGTTCAAATTCTTGACCTATAAAACGGCCTTTCTCTTAGCCTTTGCGGTGCCAGAAGAGTTGGTGAACTTCAAGCATTATCTGTCGATGATTCCTATTACCATAATGTGGGTAATACTGTTACCCTTACTTCGGAAATGGGATTTTTGGCTAAGAATCAGATTCTGGATAAGCGGACGAAGCCTATTATCATTAAGGCTTTACCGTCCTCAGACAATAAAAGACATTAATTTGCTGTGTCCAGGTAGAGCAATGCGCATTTATAAACGTCACACGGTTTTTGTTAGAAAGAGAAGAAAAAAATTTTTTCTTTTGTTGATTCGTAACAGAAACGATATATCTGTTCATTCTATCGCTAGATGGATTCAGTTGGCAATACCTATTGCCGATGAAAGTCTATCTTCGCATCAGCGTTCTGTCAACAAGATTTCAGTGCATGAGGTTAGTGCACTGTCCACTTCTTGGGCTTATTCCAACAGTATAGCCATTACTGATCTCATGAAGGCTGCATACTGGACACAGCCCTCTTCATTTACCAAGTTTTTACCTTATAAATTTAGAGTCCATCTCCGCTGACCTTAGATCTTTGGGTCCTCTTTCTGTTGCTCAGAATGTTGTCCATTAATATTACATCTAGAAGATGCTTAGGCAGTCTTTTCGAGCACTGACGCCATTCTGCTGCCCTCTTCGTTCTGAGGAATTTTCCTTCAGAACAAGGGGTTGGGGGGGGGGCACTTTTTCCCTTATGTTATCTGGCTTTATAGTGAAAAGCAAGGGAATGCCTCCTCCAGAGACAGTAATCCAGCATCAGTGCTGGGTGGTTTTAATGTGTAGCTCGATGTGAAGCAATAACTCATTTATGTACTATTTTTAAAGTGTAGCTTACTGTGAAGCATTTGTATATGTTACATATCAAACGAGCGTCTCTATACAATCCTCGGACACTTTTAAATTAGTATAAAGTGCCTCCTTCTCTGGACTAGCTTTATAATTGGTTTCCTTGACCGAATTAGCATAATGGGTTATGCTGGCATTAAACAGAGAAATTATGTGATTCTCAATTACATTCTTGGTGTTATATCATACTCTTTTCTTATAAGAGAAGGACATATGTAATTCCTCTGTCTTCTCCTATTCTCCTGTTGGAGCTATTCTTTATTGAAGTAACTGAGAGATTGGATTTTTCTCTAAGTCCTAGGCCCTCAAGCCTTTTTACGATTCAGCTGGTCTGAGCCATTGGTTGTAGTATAAAAATATGATAAATTTAACGTAATTTGTATATTTTTTAAACTTACCAATGGCCCAGATGGGGATGGCCCTCCAATGAGTGGGCACTCATACCTCTCCACTGATAGTAACATTTGGCAGGCACCATAAAAAGAATGATGCGTTGCACCAATTTCGGTACCTTCCTGGTTACCGCGCATGCGCAGTAAGCAAAATAATGGAGGAACATATAGGACTTGAATTTTTCAGTTTTCTTTGCAAATTTTGGGAATTGGGGGGTTCAAAAATTATATCGGGTTTGCACAGCTAGTCTGGGCCATTGGTAAGTGTAAAAAATAGACAAATTACTTTAAATTTATCATTTTTAACTCATTGTAATGATAAAGTTTCCCAGGAAATGTTGAGAGACATTGACCTGTCAGTATTTTCAAACACATCCTTATATGTATCCCACAGTGTTATTAACTACAATAGTACAGTACAGTCGCAGTGAAGTGGTCATAATCCATGCATGGGCTGTGATGTCCACGTATACATTTACCACGTAATTAAAACATCATCACCCGGTGCTTCAGTAAGTAAATTTTTGATGATTGTCCCCTGGAAAAAAATTTTTCAGGGGACTGTGAAAATAGCCGGTGTCCGTGCTTGCATCCTTCCCACTTTGGTTTTCCGATGATAACTTTATTTATTGTTGGCCAAATCAAATGAAATTTAGTATGTACTTATATCAACATAAAATACAGGCCTAGTTCAAATCAGGGTTTGGTCCGACAATTTTTGCCAGAGTTATGCTCCTTGTCAGCATCTCAGATGTATTCTATGATGAGTACTCCTATTACCTGGTGGAGGGCTAAATTATTTTTCAAAGGTGAAGTTGTTTTTTTTCAAACATATACTACACTGCTAACAAGCAGAGCCCAAGTTTAGCAAGGTTTTGTTCATAAGTAAGTTCATTGTTTTTTTTACACAATACATTGTATACTTCTATTGGAGAGTGCCTGTTGGCAGTCCCTACTAAATAGTAATCAAGACAGTTTTACATACACATTTTTTTCTACTGCAGCACAAACAATAAGCTAATGCATGCAGTATAAAACCACTGAAGTGGCTTTTAGCACTTTTCAATAAAGCCATGATAGTCAGTGGCTTCTAGCACTCAACCAGTTCATTGAATAATTTTCTTTGGCAAAGTGGCTATTCAATGAACACGGTCCCATTGTATTAGTTTGCTTCAATACTTTACTGCGGTCCTGGTGCACTCAACCCAGTGAATGAGTACATGTACTTTATATAGAGAGTAACCACTTGACTGGACTGGTTACATGAAATAATTCATGAGAGGTGAGGGACGTTGTACAAACACGTGTGCTTTAATGCGCACAAGTGTTTTACAATATAGTCCCTCGCTTCGAATGAATTATTTCACGTAACCAGTCCAGTCAAGTGATTACTCTGTTTATTACTTTTCATTATTAACGAAAATTATATTATTTAACCCTTTACCTAATGTAACGGCCAAAACCAGCCAGTGATACTCTCAAAAATCGTCAGTTAGTTTTCATTATTTGTATCTAAAACCTAGGTTATGACCCCTCATTGGAATGAGCTCATCGGGCACGTTCCAATGACGTGTCATAACCTATGTTTTTGAGAAGAAAAATGAAAAAAATAATAATTCTTCAAGAATTTTTTTGCAAGTGTCGTCTGCTTTTCATGTTAAAAAAACAAAAAACAATGAAGTCCCCATTACACCCACGGCAAAGTTTCTTTGTTTGTGCGCGCGGTTACATGACCCAACTGTTGATTGCATAATTCACTTGTTAAGTTATCGTTTATAATCAAACAGGCGAATCCCAGTAAATCACACTTTGGAAAGTAATAAATATATAAAAATAGAGCTAGTGGGCACATGGTAGCTCAGTGGTTTGAGCATTGGACTTTAATCTGAAAGTTTGGTAGTTCGATCCTGACCAGCAATAACTGCGTTGTGTCCTAGTTTGATGGTTCAGTCCTGACCAGCAATAACTACATTGTGTCCTTGGATCACACACTTAATCTTAATTACCCATGTGGAGGCACAGTGGCTCTTTGTCTTAAGGGGTACTGCACCATCGATGGTGCTCTTTCCTTCAGCAGTGCACATTCTGTTTTTGTTGAGGTACATGTAGCAAGTTGGAGTGTAGCGAGGTGGTTGTTTCCAGGTACTCAGGCTTACTCCATCTGTAAAACTGTTCTGTCACAATGTGACCCTGACTGTTGAAACTCGTGAATCCAAATATTTTGGCAGGGCTTATTTTCCATTCACACAAAGATTCACACAACAAAGTCTGTGAAAATCCATGCAGATTCTCGCTGCATCTCTGCTTGGATTCGCATGAAAAGAATAGAGTAAATTTAATCCTTTACTAAACATAGCAGCAGCTAAATTAACCAATATAAGGCTAACATGACCTGAAATATTCTGAAACTTTGTCAATAAAATTGTACAAATATGACTGTCATTGGACTCAATGAACAAGTTCCAATGGCATCCACATTTGGTAAGTTTTCATAAATAAATAATGTTAATTTTTAGCTTAACTTGACAAAGTCAAGATAAGCTATTGCCATCACACGTACGAAGTCTGTTCACATTTTCTTTAGAACAGGCTACACCCGTAGTTCTCGTCCGATCATCACAAAATTTCATATGCAGGTTCGAGGTCATGTCTAGATGAGAATGTCCCCTTTTAGTCGTGATCAGTCAACCGTGATGTGATGCGTGCCTAAAACCCGGAAACCTTTAGCACAGTTTACAGGTCGTATTTATGAAGGGATTTCATTGTAGCTTGGTAGAATGACTCTGTATAATGTCTAGATGAGTACATTCCCTTTTGGTCACGATCGGTCAATGCGAGCTCGAAACCTGAAAACCTTTAGCACAGTCTACAGGTCGAATTTATGAAGGGATTTTATTGTAACATGGTACATGTAGGATAACTCCATATAAGCTCTAGATGAGAACGTCCCCTTTTGGTTAGTTGCGAACAATCAACCGTGTGCAAGGCCAAACCCCCAAAACTGTTAGCACCGTCTACAGGTCGTATTTATGAAGGGAATCTATTGTAACTTCATAAGATGACTCTGTATAATGTCCAGATGAGAATGTCCTATTTTGGTTGGGTTCAGTCAACCATGACAGCCACAGTGGCACGTTACGTAGATTCCTTTAGCACAGTCTACAACTTGCATTTATGAAGGGACTGAATATAATCTCTAGATGAGAACATCCTATTTTGGCCATGATTGGTCAATCGTGATGCCTGCACAGGCACATGACTTAGATTTGTTTAGCACAGTCTCCAGTTCATATTCATGAAGCGATTCATTGTAACTTGGAAGGATAACTCGGTATATCTAGATGAGACTGTCGTATTTTGGTCACGATCGGTCATCCATTACCGCTGCCTGGTCACGTGACCTAGATTCCTTTAGCGCTGTCTACAGGTTGTTTTTAGCTCAACTTTGGCAAAGCCAAATTTGAGATATTGTCATGGCCCGTCGTCCGTCTGTCCGTCTGTCGTGCCGTACACACAGCTCGGGCTAGAGGCAGTATTTATGAACCGATCTTTACGAAACCTCTTGGCTACCTTTGTTATCACCGTGAGATGAGAATGAGTGTTTTTGGGTCCGGTGCGAAATTTATGACGGCCGCTGGCAGCTATTTTGTACAAAATTAGGTGCAATCAGATTTTTGCGCAGAACTTCCACATGAAAGCTCTGACTTGAATAATTTTTTTGTATGAATGTTTAGTACCATGGGATACATCACATGTAATACAGGTTTTTTTCTCGTGCGTAAATTATGCAAATTAGACTAACTTTGATTTATTTAGTGTTACTTTCAGCACTGTAAGTGCGAATGCCAATACGGCTCGGGCTAGAGGCCGTATTTATGAACCAATCTTTACAAAACTTCTTGGGTACCTTTGTTATCACCGTGGGACGAGTACGAGTGTTTTGGGGTCCGATCTGAAATTCAAGATGGCCACTGGCAGCCATTTTGTACAAAATTAGATGCAATCAGATTTTTGCCCAGAACTTCCACATGAAAGCGCTGATTTGAATCATTTTTAGCTCAACTTTGACGTAAGTCAGATTGAGCTTATGCCATGGCCAGTCATCTGTCTGGCCATCTGGCCGTCTGTCTGTCAACAATTCAATACGACTCGGGCTAGAGGCCGTATTTATGAACCGATCTTTACGAAACTTCATGGGTACCTTTGTTATCACCTTGGGATGAGAACGAGTGTTTCTGGGTGCGGTCCAAAATTCAAGATGGCTACCAGTGGCCATTTTGTACCGAAATTAGGCCCAATCAGTTTTTTGTCACAACCTCTATACAGCTCGTATTTATGAACTGATCTTCACGAAACTTCTTGGATGCCTTTGTTATCACCTTGGGACAGGAACGAGTGTGTTTTGGGGTGCCTTTGTTATCACTGTGCTATGAGAACAAATATTTTGAGGTTCAGTCAGACTCAAAGATTTCTTTTCTAGTTTAGCATCTAACTGTCACCCCACTTTTACAATACTTTACCTATATATTTGTTACAGGCTATGGTCAGCATTTATGTACAGACCGTTACAATACTTACTTTATATGTACCTTTGTTATCAATTTTTTCAGTGCTACTTACACACAGTAAGTACACATGTCAATGCGGCTCGGGCGAGAGTCTGTATTTATGAACCGATCTTCACGAAACGTCTTGGGTACCTTTGTTATCACCTTGGGATGAGAACGAGTGTTTCTGGGTGTGGTCCAAAATTCAAGATGGCTACCAGTGGCCAATTTGTACCGAAATTAGGTCTAATCAGTTTTTTGTACACAACTTCTGTTCGGCTCAGGCTAGAGGCCGTATTTATGAACTGATCTTTACGAAACTTTTTGGGTACCTTTGTTATCACCGTGGGATGAGAACGAGTGTTTTTGGGTGTGGTTCAAAATTCAAGATGGCCACCAGCAGCCATTTTGTACCAAAATTAGTGCAATCGGTTTTTTGTACAGAACTTCTGTATGAAAGTTCTGATTTGAATAAATTTTTGTATGATTGTTTAGTAACATGGAATACGTCACATATAGTACAGGTTTTTTTCTCACGCAGAAATTATGCAAATCTGATGAACTTTGATTTATTCATTGCTACTTGTACACACAGTAAGTGCACATGTCAATACGGCTCGGGCTAGAGGCTGTATTTATGAACCGATCTTCACGAAACTTATTGGGTACCTTTGTTATCACCTTGGGATGAGAATGAGTGTTTCTGGGTGCGGTCCAAAATTCAAGTTGGCTGCCAGTGGCCATTTTGTACCAAAATTAGGGCCAATCAGTTTTTTGGGCCAACTTCTATACAGCTTGTATTTATGAACTGATCTTCACAAAACTTCTTGGATGCATTTGTTATCACCTTGGGACAGGAATGAGTGTGTTTTGGAGTGCCTTTGTTATCACTGTGCTATGAGAACAAATATTTTGGGGTTCAGTCAGACTCAAAGATTTCTTTTCTAGTTTAGCATCTATCTGTCACCCCACTTTTACAATACTTTACCTACATATTTTTTACAGGCTATGGTCAGCATTTATGTACAGACCGTTACAATACTTACTTTATATGTACCTTTGTTATCAAGTCATTACCTAGATGTTTGTCATTGCTGTGTCACATACTATACATGTAAATGCCTTAAACAAGTTGAGCTACAGTGTCATTGACACTTTCATTATGAAGGGATTTCATTGTAAGTTACTAACTAGGAATGATTACTTGGTATGATATCTAGATGAGACTCTCCTATTTTGGGCATGATCGGTCAACCGTGACTGCCAAACCGTCCCGTGACCTAGATTCCTTTAGCAAAGACTACAAATTATATTTATGAAGGGCTTTCATTGTAACTTGGTAGGATGACTCGTTTTGGAATGATTTTACTGTAACTTGGTAACTTTGGTTGACATACATTAACTGTGAGGGCCACATTGATCCAGGTCTCAATTCTTTAGTACAGTCTACTAGTACACCTCAAATTATTCTTATTGAAAACATAGCATACAGGGAACAGAAACTAACATATTCTCAATTATCCCAATTCTTGTCTTATTTCATCATCCTTTCATAAACGTTGAACATTATCCTTTTCGTCAAACACTGCACACAGTCAAATTAAGCTACAGTGTCATTGACACTTTCATTTAAAAAATTATCAAATTTAGTTTATATTTTAAAACTTAAAAAGCTGTGTTGGGTAAAGGACCAACACATGTTATCAGTATACAACAGGAGTTCAACCATGATGGCCTAATGGAATCCTGGGACACTCATAGCAGGTATGGATTCTTGTATTTATGTAAGCATCCAAATAGATTCTCCCTCAATTAGATGAAATATAAGCCATGTACAGTGGAGCCCACTTAATTGGATATCTCTTAATTGTATATCCCTGTTAATTGAATATCATTTTCAAAAACAAAACCATTTACCATACCTTCAGTACAAATTTGATCTGTTAATTGCATATGGGTTGTAGAGTAAACTCCTGTAAATTGTATATAAATTTCTGTAATTGTCGAAAAAATTACTGTGACACGCACCAAATTCCTCTTATTTATCAACCTTTTTGGCCTCACCACATCCAATACAGGCATTTATTCTATTATATCTTGTTTGACAGAGCTCTATGAGCTCTGTCAAACAAGATATAACAGAATAAATGCTCAGTTTACCTCCAGAACAAAGGAAACTTAACAAATCCCTGTTAATTGTATACTCCTGTTAATTGAAAATAATTTTCACTGGCAAAATGGATATTCAATTAAGAGGATTCTATTGTATTAGAAATTTGTGTTTTTTGTGTGTTGAGTTGAAGGGATCTTATTGTGCACACTTGGTTGGAACTTATCATTTCGGATGTTGACTGTTCATGATTGAATAAGTGTTTATGTAGATAACTTGCTTGGAATTGAACTTCTCCTGGATTTTTGCTAAGAGTTTATTTTAGTTGAATCATTATATAAGATGAACCTTTCACAGGGGTGAAATAAGTCATAATGTAGTACTGGTAAAGAGGAAATCAAGGTAATTGTAACAGTAAATTGTCAGGAAACACCTGGTCTTGGCTGTTTAGTTGTTGTTACATTTTAGCATTATATTTTCATTGCCCTGTCATTGGATTAACCCTTTACACAACGAATCGGCCGCATCCGCCTGCGTAATATGCAAATTCAGCAGTTGAAAAAATATTATTTTTTTTAAAAATTTCCACAAAATCATATCATGTGACCCCTCGTTGGAACGAGCTCGTTCCAACGAGGGGTCACATGATATGGTTTTGTTGAAATTTTTTTGAAAAATTTGAAAAAATGATATTTAAAATAATAAATTTTGATATCATCTGCTTTGGGTAAAGGGTTAATGTTATTTCAATAGAGGAAGAGAGCATTTGTAGATTTGCATTAAACTCAAGTTATAATTTTTGTTAAATAAATGCTCCCTACTACAATAAGGTTGCTGTGGACTGGTCCCTTTCCACGGGTTGGCAATATTTGCATGGATGCAATAATATTAGATTCCAAACACTAATTATAGGAATAATCATCAAAAATTTAATTAATGAAGCTCTGGGTACAACCCGGTGCTTCATTAATTATAATTTTTCTGTTGATAATTTTGATTACCTGTATGGTGGACATCAATGCCCACACATGGATGACGTCCAGTTCATGGCGACTGTACTGTAGGTTAATGCAGAAAGGCTCAAATTTATTTATCAACATCTATCAACTTAATGGATATCAAAGTATGTTCCCTTCTACAGTACTGTGATTGAAATATGAGTAGGGAATCTAAAGCAGATCATGAGAGGGTTGCCATCTAGTCAAATTTGGTCGTCCACTTTTCTTCCGACAGCACGAGTTTGAGAACACTGTAATCACAGATGCCCATTTTGTTTGTTGTTTCTTGATTTGGTCTTGATTCTATTTAGGAAATCTTGATTCATTGGTGCATTTGTAAGCATGTCACAATCAGTTTGCGATCCACACAAAAAAGAGGCTGCTTTTGTGATCACAGTGCTGCAGCTTGTATGACAACACATTGATGTCCACGCATGCATTTACCAGGTAATAAAAAATCATCATCAGAAATATTTTTAATTAATGAAGCACTGGGTTGTACACGGTGCTTGATTAATTAAATTAAATTTTTGATGATTATTCATATAACTTGTGTTTGGTGAATGATCTGAATTTAATATTATTGTGTCCATGGAAATATTGCCCAACTCTGGAAAGTGACTGGTCCACGGTGGCTGTCCTGTACTGAACATTACTATTATTACAAAAATGGATGGGAAATTTCTACTGGATTTTGATCCACTAAAAAGTTTTGTTTACTTTCGTACCTACAAAACTAGAGAATCTTTCCCAGTGAAAAAGAAATGCAAAAATATTGCATTTAACCCTTTACCCAATGAATCGCCTGCATCCACCCATGTAATATGCAAATTCAGCAGCTGAAAAAATATTATTTTTCAAAAAATTTTAACAAATCCATACCATGTGACCCCTCTTTGGAACGAGCTCGTCGAGCTCGTTCCAAAGAGGGGTCACATGATATGGTTTTGTTGAAATTTTTTGAAAAAAATTAAAAAATGATATTTAAAATAATAAATTTTGAAATGGTGTGCATTGGGTAAAGGTTTAAGATGCTATTTTCCGTTGTTTTTCTTTTCTTTAGTGTCAATTTGGCAATATTTTCTATACATTTGTACATGTATGGAGTCATGTTCCATTACTGAAAATATGTTAAGACTGCTTTTGTGATCCCAGTATTGTTATATATTTGTTGTTTCTGCTTTCTGGATTTAACCCTTTACACAACCAGCCCATGGGTTCTCCGTCCCTCTTTGGGAAAGACTCTGCGACCCATGAAATTGGGAAAATTCATGGTGTGAGAGCTTCAATTGAAATATTTGTTTGACTGGGGAGTGACGTTGGGAATTGGGAAAAATCATGTCTAAATGACATTAAGAAAGAGGTCCAAAGTCAGCCCCTGTAGACACCCAAAGTGATCTCTGCAGCTAGGGCTATTCCCCCAAATCACCATTAAAATTTTATTATGTTTTCAATCGTTGACTCGAAAACATAGCCTATGGCCCTCATTTGAACAAGTTCATTGAACAGCATTGTATGATAAATATGACATGCAGATTTTATTTTCCCTAAAAAGTTGGATACAGATTTTCTTGAAACTGTCCTGAAATACATTTTGACTTGAAGTGTTTTTTGTGTGGTCCACTCCTTGTGCATGGGATTATGATTTGTAGTCTAGGATCTGAAGTCATTTCTTTGAGACACTGCTTTTCTTGACCGTACAATCCTAGTTCGAACAGTTATTTGTTAATGAACCTTATTTTCTTCTGTGACATTCTGCACTAGAGATGGGCAGTATTGGAATTTGAGTTCGGTATTGGTTTTGGAATATTTAACTGGTAGAATGCTAAATTATTTTTGGCCATTACATCTTCTAAACAGGTTTTTGCCTTGTTACAATTTATGGGAGAGTGCCAAGAGGCACTCTCCCATAAATTGTAACAAAGCAAACCCTCACAGACTAAACAATATCACTTCAAAGTTAATACAAAGCACATCCACTGAATGTGAGCCTTCAAGCTGTGGTACTGGCACTTCAGAATCAAGCCCAAATATTGGCTTCCAGCACTCTACCAGTTAAGGGAGTATACCTCAGTATCGGTTCGTTATTTGGTATCTGACTTGACTGAGATTTGCTGATAGTTCCAAAAGGAAATTTACATCAGTATCATACAGAATAAGTTGTTCTTGTAGCATTCTACCACAGCATCACAAATACCACTGCCAATGAGTTCAAAAGTGGCATTCATTTACAAAAACAAATATCTACAGTAATTTTGTGACTTGTTCTAAATACACCTTGACCTTCAAAGCCCTATTTCAGGCGTATGCAATCTCAGAGCATGTGCCCTGACCATATCATCTTCAAGAGGTCCTGCTGACAAGAGACAAAGCACTAGGACAGTGATTTCTAGACAAGTCTTGGCTGCCTGTTAAAGCAGTCAAGACTTGGCTAGAAATCACTGCTAAGCAGCTGGACATATACAGGCTGCAGTCTAGTGAGAATTCGGGACAATTGTCAAGGCCGTGAGGGTTAACAAACCTGAAAAGAAAATCAGCCACTTCTTTCATGAAAATGAACCCTTCAACTGCTTTCAAGCAGCCTTATAAATAGTGAATGCAGGAGAATTCAGACAGTTTTGGTTTTATATTAAATGATTGGTTCGGTTCGATTCAAGTTTTTCAAGCCAAGGCCCTGGGTTGATATTTGGGTTCACTGTGGGAGCCCGAATTGTAACTTAGTTCAAAATGAGGAATTTTCTTTAAAAATCTTCTTCTTCAGATCCAGCTGTCAGAATGCTTTCATATTTGGTATGCAGCATCCTTAGGGGTGTAGGATTCAAGTTTGTTCAAGCCAAGTCCCTAGGTTGATATTTGGGCTCCCTGTGGAAGCCCGAATTATAACTTAGTTCAATATGAGGAACATTCTTCAAAAATCTTCTTCTTTACATGCACCAGTCAGAATCTTTTGATATTTGGTATACAGCATCCCACTGGAGGTGAGATTCAAGTTGTTTGTTCAAGCCAAGTCGATGGGTTCAAATTTGGGCTCCCTGTGGGAGCCCGAATTAATACTTAGTTCAATATGAGGAATATTCTTTAAATATCTATTTTTATTAGATCGACTGGTCAGAATATTTAGATATTTGGTATAAGCTTTTTGTAGGAGGGGGCAAATGCAACTTGTTGAAATCAATTCCCTGGGTTGATATTTAGGCTACTATGTCAGGTGAGTTCCCTCAGGCCCCCTGGGGTCTCTTTTATATTATTCCTCTCTTGATCCAAACTCCCTGAGAACTTCCCAAGAAATTATGTCAAGGGTAGAATTATGTGGCTAAAGCATTCAGTCATTTTTGTTCCTTCGGCAGTGATCAGAGCATGTAAAGAATGGAATGCTTTTGGAGAAGTCTCTTTCAGAAGGGTTATAATATCATACTGATTCTGTTTGACTCCGGCCATACTTTGAAATAATTTTTTGACTTCTCTCTGCCTAGTGAAAAGAATATGCCATAAGCAAAGAAAATGTCTTTAAAGTATTTAAAACAAAGCAAGACAACTCATGTGCTGGATAGTCGTTCATTCTTCAGGACAGTTCATAATCCACTTCCATTTAGAGTTCATTTGGAATCCATTAGAATAAATGAATTAGCTCTTCCTTTCTGAAATGTCTGCACCACCTCCCAGTAGATGCAGCATGTGCCCAGGACAGTAATCTTAGTTCATTCCATTCGTTTTCAGCTTAACTATACGAAATCAAGGTAAGCTGTTGTCACGCTATTGCAGATATCTGTCAGTCTGTCCACAATTTGTTCAGCATGGACTGCAGCCCACAGTTCTTTTCCAATCATCACCAAACTTTATATGCCTGTTCTAGTTCATTCCGAGATGAGACCATCCCATTGTGGTCTTTGTCAACTGCCCAAAATGGCTGCCGCCGCAACAATCTTGGATTTGTTCAGTAAAGGTCACAGGGCACATTTTTGCATCAGTTTTTTTGAAACTCAGTGGGGTGTCACTTAGTATGATGTGTAGATGAGAATGTGCTATTTTGTGCTGTTGGCTGCCACAGCAGCCATAGAGTGGATTTCTTCAGAACAGCCTGCAGGCAGTATTTATGCAATTTTCTTAAAACTTAGCAGAATGACTTAGTGTGATGAGTAGATCAGCATATCCTATGTTTATCATGGTTGGCTGTGCAAAATTGTCCTCTATTGCAGCCATTGAGAACGCCCCCTTTTGGTCGTTATTGGTCAACCGTGATGGCTACACGAGCCCAAAACCCCAAAACCTTTTGCACAGTCTACAGGTCGTATTTATGAAGGGATTTCATTGTAACTTGGTAGACTGACTCCATATAAGGTCTAGATGAGAACGTCTCCTTTTGGTCGTGATCAGTCAGCTGTGATGGCTGCGCAGACCTGAAACCCTAAAACCTTTAGCACAATCTACAGGTCATATTTATGAAGGGATTTTCTTGTAACTTCGTAGGATGACTCTGTATAATGTCTAGATAAGAACAGGCTTTTTTGGTCAGGTTCAGTCAACCATGACAGCCTCAAGGGCACATTACCTTGATTCCTTTAGCACATTTTACAGCTTGTATTTTTGAAGGGATTTCATTGCAAATGTGTAGGATGACTCAGTATAATGCCTGGATGAGAACATCCTATTTTAGCTTTGATCGGTCAACCATGATGGCCTTGCAGGCATGTGACTTAGGTTTGTTTAGCACAGTCTACAGTTCATATTTATGAAGCCGTTTCATTGTAACTTGGAAGGATAACTTGGTATGATGTCTTGATAAGACTGTCCTATTTTGGTCATGATCGGCCAGCTGTTACCTCCGCTTGGTTGCGTGATCTAGATTCCTTTACCACTGTCTACAGGTTGTTTTTAAGAAGGGATTTCATTCTATCTTGGAATGATAACTTGGTAGGATATCTAGATGAGACTCTCCTATTTTGGTCATTATTGGTCAACCATGTCAACTTCTCATGACCTACATGTGGATTCTTTTAGCAAAGTCTATGAGTTACACGAACATTTATGGAGGGATTTCATCGTAAATTGGTAAGAGGACTCATTTTGGAATGATTTTACTGTAACTTGTTAACTTTGGTTGACATACATTAACTGTGAGGGCCACATTAACCCAGGCCTCAATTCTGCAGTATAGTGTACACCTCAAATTATTCTTATTGAAAACGTAGCATATAGGGAACAGAAATCAACATATTCTCAATTATCCCAATTCTTGTCTTATTATGTCTCCCCTTCCCAGAAGGGAGACATATTGTTTTAGTGCATATTCTTCTTCTTCTTCTTCTTCTTCTTCTTCTTCTTCTTCTTCTTCTTCTTCTTCTTCTTCTTCTCATACAAACTTTGTCCGGAGCATAACATTTTTGTCTTTTGACCTAGACCATAGATATTTGACATGTGGATGTATCACTATGAGCCGGTGTGTTGCATACCATAGTGACCTTCATGTGACCTTGACCTTTGACCTGAAGGTCAGATTTATTTGCTTTTCAAGGGAAACTTTGTCCGGGTCATAACTTTTTTGTCTTTTGACCTAGACCTTAGATATTTGGCATGTGGATGTATCGCCATGAGCTAGTGTGTCGCGTACCATAGTGACCTTCATGTGACCTTGTCCTTTGACCTGAAGATCAGATTTATGTGCTTTTTAAGGGAAACTTTGTCCGGGGCATAACGTTTTTGTCTTTTGACCTAGTCCTTAGATATTTGGTATGATTGTCAATATTATTCATGTATATATAATTTGCAGTGCATTAAATAGAAAGGAAGGGGAGACATATGTTTTAGTGTGCTAAAACAGTTTCTAGTTTCATCATCCTTTCATAAACACTGAACATTATCCTTTTCGTCAAACACTGCATACAGTCAAGTTAAGCTACAGTGTCAATGACACTTTCATTTAAAAAATTATCAAATTTAGTTTATATTTTAAAAATTAAAAAGCTGTGTTGGGTAAAGGACCAACATGTGTTATCAGTATACAACAGGGGTTCAACCATGATGGCCTGATGGGATCCTGGGACACTCATAGCAGGTGTGGATTCTTGCAATTATTTATAATCCTTTCCTAAACATTGAACATTATCCTTTTCATCAAACACTACACACAGTTAAGTTAAGCTACAGTGTCATTGGCACTTTCATTTCTGTTCATCACCAAATTTCATATGCTTGTTCAGGTTCATGCCCAGATGAGAACATCCCATTATGGTCATGAGCGACTGCCCATCTTATAGTCAGATTTATGCATAAATTTTCTTGACTTTCAACAGGGTGAATCAGTATGATGACCAGATAGGAACGTCCAATTTTTGTCATGCTTGACAGCTCACAATGGCCACAGCAGTAGCCACATTGGATTTTTGGTAACTTGATGAATTGATGAGAACATCCGATTTTGGTCATAGCTTGCCACCCATAATGGTCACCATGGCAGTCATCATGGATTTCTTAAAAATACCCTGCATGTAGCATTTATGCAACAAATTTCTTGAAATTCCAAAGGATGACTTAGTTTGACGAGTACATGAGAATTTCTGATGGTGATCATGGTCAGCCTCACAAAAAGGCTGCCACAGCAACCATCTGTCTTGTTGTGCATCGGTATGTCCATAGAATACATGTAGGGTTTAGAGTAAAGCCCTGTTAATAGAATACAAAATATGAGATTCACTGGAAAATTCTACTGACATTGGCATATCACTCAAATTTCTGAGCTCTACAGATCTATTCAGCATCAGTACAGGTACCGCTATAAATATTTATTTATTTTTTTATTTTGTTTTGACATAACTCTCTGTGCTCTGTCAAATAGAATACACGCATATTAAATACAATGTAAAAGAAAAAGAGACCTGTTAATTAAATATTTTTCTCTGACAGGTGGCTGTTCAATTAACAGGGTTCCATTATATCAAGAAAGGAAAAAATGTAACCAGATATTATTTTGTGGTTATACTCTACAGCTCATTTCAACTGGTACCATATAGAATGCAGTGTTTTGTTACTCAGTCCTAATGTGCATCATCATTGAAACTAACTGGGTTGCAAAGATTAAAGCCCACTGTTTTTCTCCACATTCACATCTGATTATTTCCTTTTCCACTGTGTTTTCAAGTTGATACACAGTCTCTCTGTGTTACTCATTCACTTAAATTATGTACTTGAGGCAAACCCATAAGAAATGATCAGTCATTAGACCCAACAAAGTTGATCTTCTGTTTCTCAGGCTATTTTTCATAAAATTGCATGTGTGTGGGCTTTTCTTAGCTCACCTTGACAAAGTCAAGCAGAGCTTATCTAATCGCTCTCTGTTCAGCATTTGTCAACACTATGGTTTGGACTTCTCCAAAACCACTGGGTCAGTTTAAGTGAAAATTTGTGTGACTGATGGTCCTGAAGGGGCATTGCATTTTTGTTCGACTCATCATGCCCAGCCCCATAGGGAGGGGGTGGGGGAAAATGCTCCAAAATATTTCAAGTATCTTCTTCTCATGAACCAGTGGGTACAATGACTTTATATTTGGTATGAAGCTTCCTTTTGAGGGGTAGAATCAAAATTGTTCAAACAAAGTATGTGGTGCAATATCTGCCTTTGTAATGGGAGGGGCAAGATTTTTGGTCCCACCCAAATTTTGTATTTTCTGAACCGACGGGCTTATTTGAACCAACTTTGGTATGTGGTATTATTGGGTCATAAGTACTTGATTCATGTAAAATCATTTTTCCCATGGGAATGCCAAGTGCTAAAAATGGAAATATTTTCAAAGGCCCATATTTCCTAAACCACACGAAACAGAGGAAAAAGCATCCTTAGGACCAGTAGAATTGAATGCTGGTGGGGCGGTTCATTGAAACATTGCTGATTCAGCATATTTGAAAATTTTTGGTAAAAAGTTTTCTCTACAACCAATAGTCAGAATTTGATATTTGGTATACAGTATCCATAGGGTGGGTGGGGGAGGAGGGGGGGGGGGGCAGATACTAGTTTGTTAAAATAAAGCCCCATGGTCCATATTTGGGCTCATTACAGGATCCTATATTTTAAACTTAGGCAATATGGGAAATAATCATTAAAAATCGTCTTCTTCAGAACCACTTGTCAGAATCTTTTAATATCTTTAATATCTGGCATATGTCATTGTTATGAGGGTCAGATTCAAGATTGTTCTATTTATTTATTTATTGGTGTTTAAGGTCACATACTTATATACAATGGCTAATCGTGACCGTGACAGTTTTATGGGTGGACGAAGCTGGAGTACCCAGAGAGAACCACCGAGCATCGACGAGCAACTGTCCGCTCCTCAACATTCTAACTCTGTTCAGGCTCTGCTCAAGCAGGGTTACAGCAGTTGAAGACATGTGCACCATCGACGTGCAGAACACCTTAGTACACGGCGTCATCGTGCCCCCAAGTACATGTAGGCAACCGGGATAATGTGCCTTGCCCAAGGTCACAATGCAGGTGTACAGGTTTAAGTAATTTTATGACACTTAATGACATCTAACTCTTTGCACACAGTGTTTTTTAGCTCAACTTTGGCGAAGCCAAATTTGAGGTATTGCCATGGCCCGTCCTCCGTCTGGCCGTCCATCGCGCTGTACACACGGCTCGGGCTAGAGGCCGTATTTATGAACCGATCTTTACGAAACTTCTTGGGTACCTTTGGTATCACCGTGGGACGAGAACAGGTGTTTTTGGGTCCGGTCTGAAATTCAAGATGGCCACTGGCGGCCATTTTGTACAAAATTAGATGCAATCAAGATTTTTGCGCAGAACTTCCATATGAAAGCGCTGATTTGAATAATTTTGTGCGTGAATGTTTAGTACCATGGGATACATCACATATAATACAGGTTTTTTTCTCGTGCATAAATTATGCCAATTAGACTAACTTTGATCTCTTTAATGTTAATTTCAGCACTGCAACTGCAAATGCCAATACGGCTCGGGCTAGAGGCCGTATTTATGAACTGATCTTTACAAAACTTCTTGGGCACCTTTGTTATCACCTTGGAACGAGAATGAGTGTTTTTCGGTGCAGTCCGAAATTCAAGATGGCTGCCGGCGGCCATTGTGTACCAAAATTAGTGCAATCAGTTTTTTGTACAGAACTTTTGTATGAAAGTTCTGATTTGAATAAATTTCTGTATGAATGTTTAGTAACATGGAATACAAGACATATAATACAGGTTTTTTTCTCGTGCAAAAATTATGCAAATTAGATGAACTTTGATTTATTCAATGCCACTTACACACTGTAAGTGCACATGTCAATACTGCTCGGGCTAGAGTCTGTATTTATGAACCGATCTTCACGAAACTTCTTGGGTACCTTTGTTATCACCTTGGGTTGAAAACGAGTGTTTCTGGGTACGGTCGAAAATTCAAGATGTCTGCCAATGGCCATTTTGTACCGAAATTAGGTCCAATCAGTTTTTTGTACACAACTTCTATACGGCTCAGGCTAGAGGCCGTATTTATGAACCGATCTTTATGAAACTTCTTGGGTACCTTTGTTATCACCGTTTGACGAGAGCAAGTGTTTTTGGGTGAGGTCCAAAATTCAAGATGGCCGCCAGCAACCTTTTTGTACCAAAATTAGTGCAATCAGTTTTTTGTACAGGACTTCTGTATGAAAGTTCTGATTTGAATAAATTTTTGTAGGAATATTTAGTAACATGAAATACATCACATATAATACAGGTTTTTTTCTCGTGCAGAAATTATGCAAATTAGATGAACTTTGATTTGTTCAGTGCTACTTATACACAGTAAGTGCACATGTCAATACGGCTCGGGCTAGAGTCTGTATTTATGAACTGATCTTCACGAAACTTCTTGGGGTACCTTTGTTATCACCTTGTGACAGGAACGGGTGTTTTTGGGTGCCTTTGTTATCACTGTTGTGTGAGAACAAATATTTTTGGGTTCAGTCAGACCCACTCTGGGACTCAAAAGATTTCTTTTCTTGTTTAGCATCTGACTGTCGCCCACCTTTACAATACTTTACCTACACATTTGTTACAGGCTACAGTCAGAATTTATGTACAGACCGTAACAATACTTTACCTGTACCTTTGTTATCAGGTCATTACCTAGATGTTTGTCATTGCTGTGTCACATAATATACATGTACATATCTTAAACAAGTTGAGCTACAGTGTCATTGACACTTTCATTTTAACTTGCTCTTTCACATACAAGCAAAATCTGAGAGTTGATATTTTTTTCGAATTATTGCTAGCGGCTTATTGTCCCTTCAATATTGTCACATTGTGGACCTTTAAAGCAATAGTTGTACCAATAGCTTTCCAGTTTATTGCAGTGTATGTACTGGGGTCACAACAGCAGACAGAGAATCATCAGTTGAAATTCACTGTCCACCTTCACCCTTGCAATGCTGTAGAATCTTACCTGTCAAAAAAGAACTGTTCAAATATTGAATCTGATAAGCAATTTTGTTTGTTTTTCAAAATTTTTGATTTGCAGAATTGTACTTAAAAATGTTATCTCACTTGTCTAAGTGTGCCACAATCAGATAGCAATCTGATTGCAAAAGAGCTTACTTTTATGATCACAGAACTGTATACTTGTAGACTGCAGTGTACATGTGATATAACACTGGTGCTATGGTTATTGTGCATGGACATGAGATTCCCATTCTGTTCCAATTTCCCTGCGATTCTTAAGGGCTGCATTTTTGGAAATACAGTTAAGCCCACTTAATTCTATCTCTTTTATTTGAATAATCCTGTTAATTGTGCATAACTTGGTGACAGGTACTGTAGTCCAATGTCATCAGTACAGGTTCCAGAAACGTAAAAACTTTCAGTTCAGTTTGGGTGGGAGCGAGACCAGTTAACCTCTAAATATGACCGTCAGTGAAATTTCGGTGGACTTTCAGGGAGATTTCCATGCTTGTCAGGGAGATTTGCATACTGCAGTCAGCACATAAATACATCTAACATACATTTTCATGCTCCTCACTCCTACCCTTACTCTTTGCAAACAGCAAACTGTTCAAATATCAAAATTGTTTTTGAAAACTTTATGACTTTTCATGGTTGATATGCTTTTCAACCACACAATATTGTATCTTCTAACATGAACAACATTCATGAACATGTACACAGACATGTATGCCATTTTTTAAGTTGTATACTTATAGGATATCTTGTGTTTTTGAGTGGATACCAAAAATTATCTCATGAGTGACCAAGAAAAATTATTATTTTTCGCGAGTGCTTGCACAAGCGAAAATAACTATTTGTCTGGGTAACAAGTGAGATAATTTTAGGTATCCACTCAAAAACACTAGATTTTCTTTTTATTATACACATTTTAAAAGAATCTGCTAATTCCACTCGTTTCAACCTTTTTTGAATTGATGCATGAAAGTAAACTGCATTGGATCATTGAAACGCGGAAGTGATTTGAGTGATACTCAGTACAGATAGCGTCTTGCAATCTGATTCAGCTGGCGGGTCTCTAACCCAAACATGGCCTGAAAGTCTGTAAAATAAGTTTTTGGTTTGGTACATCCTTTGAAAGGACGTACCAAACCAAAAACCTATATTACGGATTTTCAGGCCATGTTTGGACAATTCAAGGTAAATACATGTTGAATTATTGCTGGAAATGATCGGAATCCACTCAAAAACACTAGATTTACTTTTCATTGTACGTTTTTAGAACAAATTGATCATATCCAGTGATAATTAGACTCTTATTCACCTTGAAGTGATTCTTTGAACGCCACCTTTTCTTTTCAACCTACTCACAGTTGTTTACAGTTGGCTGTAACGTAAATGCAAGCCCTACTTCGGAACTAACTCAAGTTTTAAGAAACTTTTCAAAACAAGTTGGAAAAGTAATAGAGTGCAAAAGCACAAAAAAGATCGAAAAAAGGGTCAAGCGAGACCGGCGCTTGAAATTACAGGTACTCTCTCTGCACACCTCTTGCGTTTACCGAGCACATGCGCAACAACCGTGACGTCAATTCCTTTTATTTCCGCCATTGTACTGGTTGGAAATTTTGTGATCGTACTATTATTTAGCTGTAATCTTTGTGAACGACTTATTTGTATGTGCTATCTTAATCTGATTATGTGCAAGTGGATTGTATCCTTTTCAAGTTTCTAAATTATTCACTATTTGATGATATTTTTAATAATTTTTGCTTGCTTTTTCACACATTGTCTTGTTTTTCCCCCCCGTGTGAACACAACCATTGTTCTGTTTTCCATCGGCGGGAATCTTGATTTCATTTATCTTATTATGCCTAAGACTATTCCTTGTTCCCCTTGCTTGCAGGTGAAACATGTGGACGACTCTCATTCTGCATGTGTCACATGCAACAATTTTACTCAGGCCCAATCATGTGGTATTTGTGGGGTTTGGTCCTCAAAAATTCTGGGCTTCTGTAAACAAGGTGGTTCTGTCTAGAGCTAGAACCCCTCGTTCTCGGGGTAGGGATAGCCGTGCCTTATCAGATATTTCTGTGAGTGCACGTGGTGACTCTGTCACACAGGATGCTGATCTGTCTTTTTCTGTGGCGAGTTCCTCTGCAACTGTTGACGGTGCTAGTGCGGTGATACCTGACATGGAGACCATGGTCTCTTTGTCTTCTGATGTCACTCTTGAGGCATCTGTTTTTGGCGGGAGCTTCTGCGAGGTCAGCACGGTGACACTCTCGACTTGCCTCCTACGCCATCGACAGTTGCTGAGGGAGTTGTTACTACAGATCCTATTCTGTATGATGGTGGCTCTTCCATCTCTTCTGGGGATGGTATACAGTCTCAGGGGTCCGAGACTGTACCTGCTGGTGTGTCTATGAGCTCTCAGCCTTCCCTGGCTTCGCGGCAAAGCTGTGCGGGTTTGCTGTCTGCTCCATCTCATCTGGCTAGGTTTGCTCCTAGTCGGTTGAGCCGTTTGGTCGCTTTGGCAGCGATTCCTCATCCCTCGAGCGAATCGTTTATTGTTCCCCTTCCCCTGCTAGTGTGCCGACTAGCAGGATGGGGCTGGGACATTGGCATCCAGGGCCAGCTGTTTGGCAGAGGTCAGTGACAACCCTGGTTAGCTGTCACTCTTGGAACCTTCCTCCAGTGATTCCTCACTGTGTTCCGAGTCTGGCTGTCGATCGATGCTTGCTGTCAGTCTCAGAAGATGGGCAGTTGGGGCCTTCTGCCACGCAGAGGCCAATGGCAGGTTCCTGTCATTCTTGGGACAATCCTCCTGTGTCTTCTCATCGTGTCCCAGGTCCAGCTACCGATCGACGTACGCCGTCGGTCTCTTTAGAGGATTTGCTGGCAGGGCCTTCTGTTCCGCAGAGGTCAGTGATTGCCCCTGGGCGTCACAATCGGGACTATCCTCCGGTGTCTTCTCACCGTCTCCCTATTCTGTCTGCCGATCTAGTTCATCGTCGGTCCCTTCTGAGGATTTGGGTTTTTCTACCAGAAGGGTCCATTGGGAAGACACTCCGTCGGGCGATACTGCTGTGATGGATTCTCAGGGTGACCTGCGTCAGGCTGTTTTGACGCACACCCAATTGCTTTCTAGCAACCCTCAAGTTGGCTTCCCTGTGCCTCCTGAGGCACAACCTTCTTTGGTCGGTCGCCGAGATGTCTCGCCTTTGGATACTGCACAGTATTCACAGGAGGTTTCTGCTGGCCAGCCCGAGTTGGGTTACGTCTCTTCTGCAACAGAGGATGACGATTTTCTTGAAGGTGATGGGCCCTCCTCGTCAGTCTTGGGGCAGGCTTTGGATTTTGTCTTTGGCTTATTGCCGGACATTCAACCTTCAGACCAGCCATCTGTGACCATCCGTCCACGGTTCTCTGTGGAGCGCCGTAACCCTGTTGAGCCTTCTAGCTCTGGGGCTTTGCATCTTCTGCAATCGGCTCAGGTTGTTGAGTCCTTCCAGGGCTTGGACGGCAAAATGTGTTCTAAGGCCCTCAAGGGTTCTTTCTTTTCTAGAGCTGATGCCTTTCTGCCTCCATCATGGTTTCGTGTTTACGATTCCGTCTGTCCACCAATCTTCCAAGGGATGACTACTGTGGATGAGGATTCTTTTTCCCTCGGGTTAACTAAGCCAAAGTCGGCAGTTCTCCCGATGTCGGTAGTTGAGTCTATGGTTGGCCTGTCCCGAGAGATGCTGGGTATGTTATCTCTTGCGGACCATGTCGTCGCTGCCCTGGCTGAATATTTTCCACCAGGGGAGTTTGATGATGCTCAGGTGCCTTTTTGCGTTTTGTCACAGGCTCTTATGAACTTGACACATGCTCACGCCTGTAACATGGCTAATTTGGAGCTGGCACGCCGGGATGTGATGTTGGATTCTTCTCCAAACCTTCCTTCTGCTGTTCTGAGGTCTGCCTCTTTGGTTGGACCTCAGTTGTTCCATGCTTCCGTGGAAGCTGTCTGTGGCAAGGTTCTTCATCATTCGAAGGACCAGCTTTTGCTACGACAGCTGGACCAACCTGCTGCTGCGGGTGGTGGTCATTCCAGGCCCGCCAAGCATCCTGCTACGTCTGCGACGTCGGCTACATGTTCAGCTCTGTCTGCTCCTTCTGCTCAGAAGAAGCACCGACGCGGCCAGGCTCACTCGCAGCCTCAGGCAGGAAAGTCTCAGGACTCTGTCGCTTCTCGAGGGGGTGGTTTCTCCTCTCAGGGAGCCTCATCGAGGCCGCATGTGAAGGTCCTCACCTCGATTCGCCTCCAGTCGGGGGAAGGCTGTCGCTGTTTTACGACCATTGGACAGAGATAACGTCGGACACTTGGGTCCTCGACGTCATCCAATCTGGTCTGCGACTGTCCTTCCATCGGCACCCCAGTTTATCTCGGGTGCCCCTCCCGACTCGGGTGCCTTCCGATTCTCTACGTCGGGACCTTCTGGTGCAGGAGATGATCGACAATCTCCTCTCCAAAGGGGCAATCGAGGTGGTCAGGAACACCCTTTCACCAGGTTTTACTTGATACTTTTCTTGGTGCCGAAGAAAAACGGCCAGTTTCGTCCTGTCATCGATCTGAGTATCCTGAACGAGTACATTACAGCACCTCATTTCAGTATGGAGACATCAAAGCGACTTTGCTGCCAGTATCGACCTGAAGGATGCCTACTTCCATGTACCCATTCATCTGGTGTCACGGAAATATCTTCGGTTCTCGTTTCGGGATCGAGTCTATCAATTCAGAGCTCTCCCGTTCGGATTAAACCTGGCTCCTTGGGCCTTCACCCGATTGATGTCACGTGTGCTTGCTTTTCACCGTACTCAGTTGGCTGTGAGTTCGTCAGCCTACCTGAACGACATCCTCCAATGGCACCACGATGCTGCTGTTCTGGAGTCAGATGTCCGGCAGTTTCTTTGCCTACTAGCGTCGCTGGGTTTCAGAATCAATCGCGAGAAGTCAGATCTCCTTCCTTCTCAGCAATTTCGTCATTTGGGGATGGATTTCGACACTCTTCACAATGTGGTGTCGGTCCCCAATGCTTGGGCGACGATTCTTTCCACCTTGACTCGGAACCTGCTTCAATCTTTCCTTCGGATGATGGGCCTTTGCGGTTTGGTGACAGATCTCATTCCACTTGATCGCTTGTTTGTCCGACCTCTCCAACACTTCCTGTTGGATCATTGGCGTCTGAATGTAGATTCGCTGGACCTGGAACTTCCTATTCCTCGGTCCCTGCTTTGTCACCTCCACCTTTGAGCGATGTTCCCTGGCTGATACAGGGTGTTCTGCTGGATCTTCCTTTGCCCGATCGCATCCTTACTGCGGATGCCAGCGATCGGGGCTGGGGTGCGACGTTGGATCCTCTCGGTCTGTCCACTCAACGGCGAGAGGGACAGCGAGCAGGTGGGCCTTCATATCAACCAGAAGGAGCTCCTTGCTCTTCTGTTGAGTTTTCGGCTTTGGATCCCTCACCTGTCGGACCACATTGTCCTACTTCTTTCGGACAATTCGACAGTAGTGGCCTACATACGGAATCAAGGAGGCACACATTTGATTCCCATGTATCGGCTGTCTCGGGATCTTCTGTTGGCACGGGATGTAAATGCCCGGGTGTCCATTCGGCACATTCCTGGGCATCTCAACGTCCTAGCAGACTCCCTGTCCCGACGCGTTAGTATCCTTCCAACCGAATGTATGCTACATCGGTCGGTGTTTCAGGCGATTTGCGAGCGGTGGGGACGTCCTCTGGTCGACCTTTTCGCCACTCGCTGGAATCATCAGGTAGAGACCTTTATCTCTCCTTGTCCAGATCCTCTGGCATTTGCAGTAGACGTTCTGTCTCTGGACTGGACAGGTTGGATCGGCTGTGCCTTCCCTCCTGCATCGATTCTTCCTCAAGTATTGGCGAAGATTCGTGCCTGTAGTGGCAGGATCATTCTGATCGCACCTCTGTCTCCACAGAGGGTGTGGATCAATCTGCTGTGGCCTCTGTTGGCAGATCGGCCCATTTGTCTACCTCTATGTCGCAGTCGTCTTTCCCAAGGTCATCCCAGGAAGTATCACAACAACCTGGCAAGCCTGTCCCTTCACGCCTGTCTTTTATCAGGTCCTGTCTCTGACGTAGAGGTTTTTCGAGATGAACAGCGACATTCCACTGGCATGACTTATGCTGCGAAGTGGAAGGTTTTCTGCTGCTGGTGTACAGATCACAATGTGGATTACCGTGATCCATCAATCGCTCAAATTGCAGATTTTCTGGTATACCTTTTTGACTCCAAGGGCCTCCAGCCTATTACAATTAAGGGCTATCGGTCTGTGCTGTCTGATACTTTCTCTTATGTGGGAAAGCGGTGCATCGGTCGTAATCTTTTTCTCTCCAAACTTATCTGAGACCGATATGCATTTTCTCACCAATAAGATGGTTTTCCTTCTAGCATTTGCTTCTGCTCGACATGTCAGTGAGCTTCATGCGCTATCTGTTGATTCTGCTTTCTTTAGAAATGAGGCTAACAGTGTCACCTTCACTACTGATTGCACTTTTCTGGCCAAGAATCATCTTCCTGATTCGGTACCTCCTCCCATCTACATTCAGGCTCTCCCTGTTGTCGATGGCCGGAGATCTCTTCTTTGTCCTGTTCGTGCGATCAAGACTTACATTAATCACACTCAGTTCATTGGGAGGGGGGGGGGGGCGGTCAGAAGAGATTCTTTCTGTCTCTCATTCCTAAGAGGCAGTCTATCTTTTCCCATTCTATTTCCAGGTGGCTTTGTCTTGCAATCAAGCTGGCTTATTCCCGCTTGACTGCTTTGGATCTTGTTTCGAACCAGTTTAATGCTCATGAGGTTTGTGCCTTTTCTACATCCTGGGCGTTCGCCAATTCTGTTTCACTCCAGGATGTTGTGAATGCGGCTTACTGGAGGAATGCTTCTACCTTCTCTTCCTTTTATCTCTGGCACCTACAGCAGCAATCTGAAGACCTTTATTCTTTAGGCCCTCTCGTTGCTGCACAAACTGTTGTGCATCCTCGTTTGTTCTTATTGGGTTTGTGCTTTGCTCAGCCTTGTTCTTTTCAGGTGCCTTCTCTCTATCTTCATTACAGGTTTTGCTATTGTTCTCTGCCTTCTTGCTTTTCTTTCTGCTGCTCTTGTTGGTATTGGTTATGTGATTCACCTCCTTCTATTGTTTATTCAGCCAATATTAAACAATTGTGAGTAGGTTGAAAAGAAATTAAAATTTTTTAGTAAATTTTGTTTCTTAACATACCTACCACAATTGTTTACCGGAGGCCCACCCTCCTTGGGAATATCTTTGACATCGATACCTCCCCGCTAAATCACAAACTTCTCAGTGGCGGAAATACGGAATTGACGTCACGGTTGTTGCGCATGCGCTCAGTAAACGCAAGAGGTGTGCAGAGAGAGTACCTGTAATTTCGAGTGCCGGTCTTGCTCAACCCTTTATTCAATCTTTTTGCTCTCTATTACTTTTCCAACTTGTTTGGAAAAGTTTCTTAAAGCTTGAGTTAGTTCCGAAGTAGGGCTTGCACTTACATTACAGCCAATTGTAAACAATTGTGGTAGGTATGTTAAGAAACAAAATTTACAAAAAAATTTTAATTTTGATAGATACCATGAAAGTGAAAATTTCTATATCTTCACAGTGGGGATACGATTTCTATCTTTCCGCAATTTTTTCGATAATCTATCGTTTAGCTTATAATAAGTATATATATCTCATTTGCAAGAGTGCTTTGAATTTATTTTTATGCTTGTTTTATATTATAATTGTAGGAACTGGATTTATTGGTAGAAACTTTGTACATTTTTTGGTGAAAAATGATTTGGCAAGCAAGGTATGGTATTAAGTTTTTATGATTATAACTAAAATTAAATTCTTCAAATTTTCTATTGAATCGTGTTCAATCGATGATCGGAACCGTCCACCACAATTGCTTGATTGTGGGCAATCAGATGACCATGGCAATGGTTCATCTGATTGTTGCCAAGCATTTTGTGATGATTCCTAAACCGCATCTTATTATCTTCTGCAATTGTTCAGTTATTAATGTAAAATGATGTCAATGATACCATTCAATAAAGTTGAAAAACCACCACAATGTGTATTCTTAATCTCTCTAAATGTGCCTTTACAGAAAATACAAGTTAAACGACATGTAAAGCTTACAATTGAGCACAAATGTGCACAGAAATTACCAGTTGTGCACACTTCAGTGGTAAACGTGGCTCTGAGAGCCACGTTTACCGCCCAAGCATGTGCGACTGGTAATTTTACTGCACCTGAGTCAACAGAGTTTAATAGTGAAGTTTGTTCAATTTAATGTAGTTTTTTCGAGTCTCGACTTATCTTGTAGTGAACGGATTGTAAACACTGTAAAATATGTCCAATTTAATGTAGTTCTTTGCTAGCCACAACTTGTCTAGTAGTGCACGGTATTAGAATCGGAATTGGCCGATTGTGAGCTCAAATAACCAGTAATCGGTCAGCGGCCATATTTGGAAATCGGTTGAACACTGCTGTTGAGTGGCATTTAGCACATGATCATTTTTGAGTGACATTTCTGTGAAGACATTTTTTGCAGGACAGCACACAATCAAACCAACATCTACTATTAACACATGATGGTTTGTTACAATATTCATACATCTATCAGCAATCTCATGAATTCAGTATTTCTTTCGAGGAAAATTTGTATGACATATTCATGAAATTGAGAAAGAAAGACCTGCAAATAAGCAGTCTATCATGGTCATTGATAGCCACAGTCACCATGCTTGATAGTCATCATTTCACTTGTGCCTTACAAAATGACGGCACAATTACTTTTAATTTAATATGAGCCACCTGTAACTTTAAAATACTTCCAACTCTAGTGGTGTTTACAAATACCAAATTCTTGACTATCATTTATTGGAAAGCTCTCTTTTAGAGAGCTTTTAAGAATGTATGATATGCAGTGTTTTCTCTGTTGGGTGCCATTGGTTCCAGTTGCTCTAAAAAAATGTGTTTCACACCAAAAATACATCATCTGGCACCAAACTGGTACCCCAACTATACTTTTATAGGCCTCAAAGGCTTTGTGGTTAATATTACAGTACATGTACGTTGTTTTCGATAAAATTGCTGTCTTATGACACAGGCGAGACATAATTCATGCCTGTCAAGTAATCTATAGGCAACATATAACATATACTATTAAAAAAAAGTAGGGGATATCCAAACTGATGTTGATATTTTCGGAAAATGGTATTGGATAAGCGTGATTGGACACATCAATATGTTACCAAGTTTAGTGTGGATCACGAATGTCTCCGGCCCACAAAAACTTCATGCAGGTTTTTCACACGAGTGCCGCGTTAATGTCGGTGGGGTACGTTTTGAATTTTAAAATGTACTGGTCGGGCTTATTCGGAGGTCTCAGGTGATTAGCAGGTTGTGGTCACACTACCATTAGACTGGCATTGTTGCTGACAGACACCGGTCAGATCGTCCACGTGCAAAACTGCTAACCAGGATCATTTCATCCGAACCTCAGCATTTCACATCACAGCAAGGCTTATTTGATGTGGAGCATGACAGTGCTGCGACAATAGCCGGTGGAGCAACGTCATGTTTTCCGATGAATCGAGGTTCACTCTTGACTTCCATAACAGGCGAAACAGTGTGGCGGCGGCAGAATGAACGATATCATGGTGTAACCGTTAGGCAGCACTATCGTTTTGGTGGTGGTTCGGTTATGGTGTGACGAGGCATAACCATGACAAGCACAACAGCATTACATGTCACCCAAGGGCGTGTCACAGGGCAGTACTACTGTGACAACATGTTAGCAGCTCATGTGTTGTCATTTGTGCGACGCCACAACCGTCAATTCATTTTCCAAGATGACAGTGCAAGAGTACACAGGGCCCGTTTCGCTACAGAGTTCCTCCAGGAGCAGAAGACCACTACACTGCCTTGGCCAGCACTAAGTCCAGACATTTCACCAATTGAGCATGTCTGGGATATGCTTGGCAGGTGCCGTTGTGTTTGAAGGATATTTTGCCACTGCACTGCAGGAAGAATGGAGTAAAATCAGTCAAGCTGATATTGGACATTTGGTGAGGAGTATGCCACGTTAGATCCGTGCTTGTCTCACGAACTGAGGAGGATTTACAAGGTATTGCGGTCTTAGACTGAATGTGGTAAATTCTCTGACTGGCTGTTCGTGTCTTCTGCAGCTCAGTGCTTGGAATGTGTTCTTATAAATATATTTCTTCTATATCTCACTTTTATAAAATATCTCCTACTTTTTTTTGAATAGTATATAATTATTGATCTTTGTTATAGGTCAACTGAATTAACAATTTATCTCTCTAATCTTGATTCTTATCAAAACATTTCTTTCTTATTTTTTTTTTATCTCGTTTAATCTTTTTTTATAATCCTGCTGGAAGATAATAAATTATTTGCTACAAGTTTATTTGGAGAGAATAAACAGTGAGTAAATAAAAATCATGAAATTATTTATTTATTTAATTACTTATTTATTAGTTTGAGTTGTTTATTATCCATATTTTTATCCTTTGTGGGTTTTTTGCAGCTGAAATACTTAAAAGGGACAGGTAATAAATATTAAATGAAAATATCATACTTTGAGTGCAACAGTGTGCTATCTGTAATGCTTTAGCATTGCAGATAGTGCATTACTGCACTCAAATAATGATATATGGTTAACTTGTTCTTGTTTTTACAGTCACCTCCCATTTGGCACTAAAATCTTTCATTTGGCACCAAAAAATAATTCCACTTTGCACCAAAAACTTTTGGGCTAGTTTGAATTCTGATAATAAGACAAGATTATTGTCAGATCTATAACTTGTTACAGAATTCGACCTTGAACTTTAGGATGTGAAAGTGACAAACTGAATTTGAATGACATAAACTATACCTTGCCTTGCAAGATGGCAGGTAGATCTTAAACAAATATTTCTAAGCTTGAATGAATGATTCAAACAAAACCTTCTGTCCACAGGTGTAGTATATTGTGTAGTATAGTACTGTTTACTAGAGTAATACTGCTTCATACCCCTACAAAGAAATATAGAATGTTTGTCATTGTAATGGTATACTAAACCATTGGACCTTAATGCCTGTGACATTTACCAAGTTTGGGATGACAGGCACAGAAATGATAGTACCTGTCACAATGAGGTGCAGCAACAAAAATATAATTTTCAGCCTTGACAATTTATTCATTTGTTGAGGTTTAACAACACTTTCAGCAGCCAGGGTCACCTCGTGTTGGGCAGTTTTACAGGTGGAGGAAGCCTGAGTACCTGGGGAGAACCACCAAGCAGTGGCAAGCAACTGTCAAGACTCCCTAACATGCTAACTCCATGCAAGCAGGGTTAGCATTGGTTGAATGTGCAGTACGCTTTGGAACACAGCACCACCATGTCCCCATGTGGGCAATCTGAATTAAGTTCCTTGGCCAGGGACACAATGCAGTTACCCCTGGCAGGAGGAAAACCATGAACCTTTTGGTTTGAAGTCAAATGCTGTAACCTCTGATTGCAGGTTTGAGATAAAATGATGCATATTAACCCTTTATTTAAGAAATTACACATATATCATATATCTGTCTGCATAATATACAACTTGAGCAGTTTAAAAAATTACTTTTCTATACATTTCAAACAAAACCATATCATGTGACTCCCCCTAATTTAATGAAGTTGTTGTTCCAGTGAGGGGATCACATGATATGGTTTTATTGATTTGGGGTGGGTGGGGGTATTTGAAAAAATAATATTTAAAATACTAAATTTTGATATCTTGTGTGCTGGGTGAAGGGTTAAAGAGGTTTTAGAAAACAAGAGAAAAAATACACCTACTACTTTGTTTTTTCTCTTTTTGAGTTAGTTAACCCCCTGCACACTGATGTCAAAATATCTAAATTTCAGACAGAAAAAATTTCCCATAATGCAACTAGAAATTTAACCAATTCAATCTCGATTGACAGAGCTCATTAAGCTCTGTCAAACGAGATTGAATTGGTTAAATTTCTAGATGCATTATGGGAAAAAACAGCTTCCTAAAATTTTGGTATTTTGACATCAGAGTAAAGAGGTTTAACACCTGCTGAGAGGAGTTTTGAACAAGACAGTTACTCTCAACTCACAGCAGTTCCATTGGCTGAAACTTTGCTCATGTACATGTATATCATTGTTTTAATTAAATACCATGATCAATTTCATTTTCTTTGAAATGCTTCTCATTTTCCATTATTGAACCGACTTCCATCTGCGATCTACACAACAGCGTGTAATCCAGTGAAAAACTGGTGGTGCAACTAATGCCATTTTTTCTGTAATGTCAGTTGGTTTTTCAAGATTTTTTTTTTCATTTCAGATTCGGGTTGCTGACAGAGTACCCCCACCAATGGCCTGGCTGACAGCAAAGCACAAGGTACATTCACATGTATGCTTTATCTGTCTGCATATGTGACAACCAAGTAGTTTCCAGGTAACAAAAACTGAAGGAGTCAGTTGTGAAGCAAAATCATGTCTCTCTCTGTCGACATGTTTGAAATCTACCCCTCTCCAACAGAAGTTTGATTACCATTCAAACATTAACTGTCTGGCTGACTTAAAACATTTTTGGTTCAATAGTTGTGGTTTAATTGCAAATGCTGAAAACTAGAAGTGCTATTTTTCTGGGATTTTGTCTGATTTTTGCTTTATAGCTCACCTGACAGAAAGTCAGGGTGGGCTTTACTGATCACTCTTCATCTGTCGTCCTTCATAAAGGAGGCGTTTGAGTCTTCTACAAAAACTGCTCAGATTCAGTTCTGTTTAAATCAACACAGTGGACTCATATTTGGACTCCCTGTGGGAATTGAATGTCAGTCTGTTGCAGAATGAGGAATTTTCTTTAAAAATCTTCAGAGTCAGAATCTTTTGATATTTGGTAAACAGCACCCTTGTGAGGGTCATATTCAAATTTGTTTAAATCAGTTCCTGGGTTCATCTTTGGGCTTTTTATGGGAGCTCAAATTTCAGCATTGTGCAATATGAGGAAAATTCTTTAAAAATCTTCTTATTCAGAACCACCAGTCCAATACTTTTGATATTGAATATATAGCATCCTTAGTGGGAGCAGATTTAAGGTTTGTTCAAATCAAGTTCCTACCAATCAGGCCTCTGGCATTGTACCTTTTCAACTTTTTTACTCTTTACTTTGTAATTTGCACTTTCTTCTTCATATGAAGTATTTGTAATAATGCAATTTCCTTGTGGGAACTTGTGAGATGTTTGGCAGTGCTTGTTTTCTCAAACAATTGTCCCATAAGTCACAAAAAAATAAAAGTAACTAATTAGTGACTAATTATTTTTTAAAAACCCTTGAATCTCTTTTTAAAGAACCAATGGGTGTTTGCCCATGCCAGAAAATAAGCAGACTGACATCTGAAAAATGAGGTCCCCAGAGGGTGAATTTAGTGATGCTACCCTGCACAGCAGGGTAGCATCACTAAATTTACCCCCTGTGAACCTCAATCTGAATCAGAGTCTCAAAACTAAACAGAAGGAGGTACCCAGAAGATAAATTGACCCACTGTATGCGATAGCATCATCAAATTCACCCTCTGGGGACCTCATTCTGCAAATGTCAGGCTGCTTATTTTCTGGCCTGTCTTTGCCAGATTCGTACTTGGGACATTTTGTTTAGGGTTGGCACTGGATTTTAACAATCATGTATCAATGCAGATTGTGTGATTTATAAAGAGGTTGTGACTGTCAATTCTTTTCCAACCTGCTAACTGTTATCTAACATTTTATATATTTTTATATTTTATATTTGATAATCTGTTTCAGCTCTATACTAGAGGTTGTTTTCCATTTTCAGGAAGACTTTGATAGCCCATTGGTTGAATTTAAACATTCCAATTTAGTTAATTCAGGTCAGTGTTTTCTGTTTTTTATCAAGTACAAGTGGAGCCCACTTAATTGGGTAATTCTTAATTGAATTAGGCCTAAAACAATTAAAAATCTGTTTCTCAGGCCCTCCCACATGATCCTTTTGGTTGCACCATGCTCTCTTTTTATAACCAATGTAAATTTAAAAAAAAAAAAATTAAATGGTTTATATCAGATATTTTACCAAAGCTAAAAAAAATTGATAAATTTGTCCCTTGAGTGCAAGATGGCTTTAGCGTTGCAAAGCCTTCTTGCTCTCAAGGGACGAAATACACCAACACCCATGCTATTCTGTAGATTATAAAGCCTAAAACATAAACCAAGAACGTGAACTTTTGATGGCAAAGAAATAATTCCAGAAATAAAATATAAAATAAAAAAATGCTCGCCCGCATGCAATTTTACAAATAATGTTCTGAGAATCAAGATCTGCTTTGTGGGGCCTTACTCAAAATTGAATATAATTTCCATTTACCATACCTTCAGTTAATTGAAGGTTAAATTGCATATGGATTATAGAATAATATCTGTTAATTGAATGAAAATCTTATAACTTATCAGTGGATTACCTTACAGCCACTAAATTCCCATGTAACTTATCAGTGGATTACTTTGACAGAATGTAACTTATCAGTGTATTACTTTGACAGAATGTAACTTATCAGTGGATTACTTTGACAGCCAGTAAGTTCCCAATGTTTGTAGACCTAAATGAGCCAGTACTTCCAATATAGACATATAATTTATTATATACTGCTCAAAGTTTGCTAAGCACCAAGAAAATCCAACTACCTGTTTTACGTTTCAGTTGAAATATTGTAATGAAAAGTGTATATATTTTTTATTTACTTATATCTTTAATGATTTAAGTACAGAAATTAAGATTGTATTTGTGTTTGACGTTATTTTTTAGCTTTTTGAATACAATAACCATGGAAAATGGATATTATTGGTAAAAGAGGAAATTTTTCAATTTGCCAAAACGTTGACAGAGCTAACTGGTATGGGTTCAGTATCGAGTATGAGACCCATTACTATCAATTACAGCTTGACAGCATGGCACCAAACTCCTGGACATTTCTTGGCTGGACTGGATGGGCTGAAATTGCAAGCAGCAACTCATTCCAGACATGTTCGATTGGATTGAGGTCAGGGGATCTTGCTGGCCAGTCCATACGCTCATTCCCCTCCCTCTTTCGCTACTCACCGACAGCATGAGCAACATGAGGACGGGCATTATCATCCATCAAAATGAATCTATCACCCACTGCACCTGCATATAATCTGACGTGGACATCCAGGATCTCATCAATATTCTGTTGTACAGTCAATGTACCACCTTTACGGACACGGAGCCCAGTACGTCCATCCCAGCTGATGCCGCCCCAGACCATGATTGACCCTCCAACATAGTGGTCATGCTCAGCAATGTTGGCAGCATGGAATCGCTCTCCTGGTCTTCTCCATACCCTAGAACGCCTATCTGTGTGGTCTAGGTAGTACCTTGACTCATCTTGAAAAAGGACAGGTCGTCGTTCTTCTCTGGTCCATCCACCGTGGTCCATGGCCCATTCATATTGTGCCTGGCGGTGGTTCTGAGACAGCGGAATGCAAATACATTGTCTTCTTGATCGGAGACCACCTTTGTGCAACCTTGCCCGGATAGTCTGCGTCGAAACATTTACCCCAAATGCCTTCTGAAGGTCACTGCGAAGCTAGCTGGGTTGCTGTGGCAAAGCAGTTCCTACTGGCCTGAATGATCAAAAACTGGTCTTCAACTGCAGATGTTGCCCTGTCTCTGCCATTTTGACATTATTAATATGCAAATAAAATTTCTTATGTCATCTATATTTATATGGATATATTGATATGTAGATGTTAAAATGTCATGCAACCTCCCCTGCAAGCACAGGGCCGCAGAAAAATAATGAACTAAAAAAAAAATTGGGCAGCACTTTGCCCTATAGGCTATGGTACAATTTACCTTAGTCAGAAACAGAGGCCAAAAACAAACAGGAGCCATAACTCTACCAAACATTGTATGGATGGACGGATGGATGGACGGACACACGGAAGTATGGACGGACGGAGACCTCGACTATATACCCCCGAAAAAATTTTTCGGGGGCATAAAAATACAATGGACAGCTCTGTCAAACAACATATACTACTCAATGTTTGCTAAGCACCAAATATTTGACACATCATTGTGAAATTTGCTTGTCTTACTGGTGTCTTACTGGTGTGCCATACTGCTGAAATATTGCCCACGCTCTAGTGATCACTGTATGGTTCACACCAAGGGCTTCACCAAACTGACGATGGGTATCCCCTTACTCCACCATCCCTACAGCCCACCACATTTCTGTTTCAGACAAATGTCTTCTTACATTTGCCATATTCAATCATTAAATCACAAGAGTTTGTGTTGAAATGAAGATTGAATACCCTACACAGGTCATGTACATGTAGACAGTACACAAAAACGTAATGAAAATCAAGGGGTACATGCTTTCAATGACTGTTATGAAAAGGCTGCCTGTCAAGAGAGCTAATGTAAACACTGGGGACCATCTCAATACATTCCTCAATCATATCTCCCAAAAATATTGCAAATATGTCATAAGCAAATTTCACAATATTTGGTGCTTAGCAAACTTTAGTATATGTTGTTTGACAGAGCTGTCCATTGTATTTTTATGCCCCCGAAAAAAGGTATATAGTCGAGGTCTCCGTCCGTCCATACTTGCGTGTGTCCGTCCATCCATCCATCCATATGTCTGTCCATCCGTCCGTTACGATGTTTAGTAGAGTTATGGCCCCTGTTTGTTTTTGGCCTCTGTTTTTGACTAAGGTAAATTGTACCATAGCCTATAGGGCAAAGTGCTGCCCAATTTTTTTTTTAGTTCATTATTTTTCTGCGGCCCAGTGCTTGCAGGGGAGGTTGCATGACATTTTAACCTCTACATATCAATATATCCATATAAATATGGATGACACAAGAATTATAGTGATTTTGGTTCCAGACCATTTAAAATTGTATCACCGCACCAATCGATTTAAAATTTTATTTGCATTTTACTAATGTCAAAATGCAGGTCAAGTTCGATTTGGAGGTTCACTCTGACCATTCTTGCAAGAGTTGTGCCTCTTTTTGAATTAAAAAATCACAAATTTCCCAATTTCAGCTTTATTCTTACTATTCAGGGAAGTGCTGCCCGATTTTTTTTTAGTCCACTATTTCTGTACTGCCCAATGCTTGCAGGGGAGGTTGCATGTCATTTTAAACTACATATCAATATAACCATACAAATATGAATGCCAATTTCAGCTTTATTCTTTCTGGCCAGTGCGTATGGGGGAAGTGCTGCTCAATTTTTTTTAGTCCACTATTTCTGTGCTGCCCAGTGCTTGGTGGGGAGGTTGCATGTCATTTTAACCTACTGCATATCGATATAACCATATAAATAACAAGCTGGTAATCGAAAATAGAATGTTTTCAGTTTTGGAATTCACTTCCAAACAAAATTTCACAATCATGTAAAAGTATTTCCTTTAATCACGCACACTATGTAACAAAATGAAACCAGGTACCCCTATCCTTTTTTACAGCCTTAGTCAGTGTATATTTTCATGTATTGTGTGAAATGGCAGTTACTATATTTTTTATAGCCAGAAAGTGTGACTAACCCTGTGCAGCACACAGGGTTAGTCACACTTTCTGGTTATAAGAAATTTTCATTTTTAAGTGAGTAACTAACCCCGTGCATGTAGAGACTTAGTTAAATCTCATCTAAATCAACTCTTTACCCAACATAATGGCCAAAACCAGCCAGTACTATTCAATTCAGCTTAAGAACCCTCAATGATTTTTAAGTGAACTCCAAAACTGAAAATATATTCTTTTTTCAGTTAATGGCTTGTTAAATATGGATGCCAATTTCAGCTTTATTCTTACTAGCCAGTGTCTTATAGGGGAAGTGCTGCCCAATGTTTTTTTTAGTCCACTATCCCAATTTTTTCTAGTCCACTATTTCTGTTGTGCCCAGTGTTTGCAGGGCAAGTTTGCATGTCATTTTAACCTACTACATATCGATGTATTCATATAAATATGGATGACACAAGAATCACAGTGTTTTTTAATTCCGTTCATTCAAAGTTTTGGATGAACCAATTCTCTTCAAACATTCAGAAGTTATTTATTTACATGCAAGTCCGACTTTGCTACCTTCAGGGGCATCAGCACACACGTTAGCTTTGCTCTTGTAAATGGTATACCTAGGGTTTCTGTTTCTGTTAGTGGCTGAGTGGCATGTGTTGTTTAGTATAGTTTAGCTAGCTATTTCGGTTGGTCAATCCTGGAAATAAGCAGTTCTGTCATTTGCGGAATGAAGCCCCCAGAGGGTGGATTTGGTAATACTACCCTGCATATCAGGGTAGCATTAATAAATTTATGCTCTGTGAACCTCAATCTGAATCAAGGTCTCAGGCCTATACAGAAAGAGGTACACAGAGGATAACTTGGCAGATTTTAGCCTACTGTATGGGATAGCATTAGCAAATTCCCCCTCTGGGGACCTCATTCTGCAAACGACAGATTGCTTATTTCCAGGCTTGGTGTCAGTACTTCCAGTATACACACTTAATGTATTATATCTTGTTTGACAGAGCTGTCAGTTGTATTTTAAATGGCACAGCTAGGGTTCAAACATACACCAAGTTTCTGTTAGAGGCTGTGTGGCATGTGTTCTTTAGTACAGTTTTGCTGGGTGATTGGTCACACGGGAAAGTCTCTTGGTGCGGGTTTGAACATCTGCTATGCCATATAAAACTAGAACAGACAGTTCTTTCAAATGGGATGTTGTAACTGATTTCCTCTGAGGTGAACTATGTGGAATTAGTGATGCAATCTTCTGTAAGGCCTAAAAAAAGTTTAAAATCTGTTTCTCAGGCCCTCTCGCATGGTCATTTTGGCTGCCACATGCTTTCTTTTTATAACCAATGTAAACTTAAAAAAATAATAATTTAATGGTTTATGTCTGATATTTTACCCAAGTTAATAAAATTGATAAATTTGTCCCTTGAGGGCAACAAAATGCAAAGCCTTCTTGCACTCAAGGGATGAAATCCACCACCACCCATGCTATTCTCTAGATTATGAGGCCTAAAACATAAAACAAACCAAGAACAAGAACTTTTGATGGCAAAGAAATAATTACAAAAATAAATTTCCAATGAGCAACTGCAGGTCTTCAGTTGAAATTTTATATTTCACCCACTGGTCATGAATAAAATAATTATGAAAACCATTCAAGAAACCATTGGTATTCTTTTTATTATAGGCATTGCACATTCTAAAAAAACTTTATGTTTTAATCCCAATTTAATGCAAGTAATTGCTTCACAAGCAGCAAACATTTCAGTTTAAAAGCCATCAGCAGATAACCAACAAACCACTTTCAGTGAGGACATTTGTCACTTGCAAAACAAACCAGTTATCTCCAGCTTTTCATTGAAAACTACACAGAAATGTTAATGGATATTAGTTTAATACCGCAAATAACAATAATAACTTTTCAACATGATAGAGGAAACATCTCTCCCTTTCACAACATTTTTGCAAGATTATTTCATGGTCATTGAAACTATGTTTACGTTGATTTGCCAGTTGTACCTAGAGAGAAAAGATTTTTAAATAATGTAATCGTATGTCTTGTGTTGACCAAGTCAAAAAATATGATGTCTATTGTTTTTGTTAAATCGAGACATTTTCAGCGGAAACATATAAAAATTGCTAATTTATTTTTTTGCTTGATGATTACATTTAGTTTCAATGAATTCTTTCCGGTATGCACTTGTCTGCCCATTAAATGATTTGAAACGTTCTTCCTGAGCTCTGTGAAGGTCATATCACACTCCTGCTTTTACCAGTAGTGTTTGGAACTCATAGCTAAAAACTTGATCAAAGTTCCAGTTTTGATAATCTTATCAAAAAAAAAAATAGATCAGATTTGATGTATTTATTCTTTTAGATATTTTTGCCTTGAAAACACATGAGAACTGACCAATTTGTCTGCAGAGTGTTCATCCATTTGTACTTTTGTTCGTTCATTTGTTTGCTTGCTTCTTCATTTGAGTAATTTATCTAGTCATGCTTCTATTCATCCATTATTTATTTCTTATCAACCTACCTTACAATTGTTTACTACAGTGGAAGACCCTAGGTTGGAAAATATACTCTCTATTTTGATCTTTCCAAAGAGATTTGGGAAAGAAAAGTGGTGCAAAAGCACCAAGAAAAAAATAAGCCAAAACTGGGTCGAGCGCCTCGGCGCACACCCAGTCGGGGACGCTCTTCTCTGAGTACAATTCCACGACTTCCGGAACCAGTGCGCAAGGCAGTCACCAATGAATCATTCTTTTTTCATCCGTCCATGTGGTAGGACGTCCATTTTTCGCATACCGAAACAGTGATAATTCAGCTCATTGATAATGGTTTTCTGTGACTGGAATTATGGATCTGAAGATCGTATAATAACAGGACTGTGTTTTATATATTCTCGTTATTATTTTCAACCACATTTTCATTGTATTTTATATATTTTCCGTGTCCCACGCGACTTTCGTGTACTGTGCGGTTCGGACATAAAATTTTTCGGTTGATAAATTTTATTATTATTATTGGAGTTAGGTGTCAATAGGGGACTGTATGGACAGGATTTCTCCACTCTGTTGAGGGCAGAATTTCTGTTTTTTGGGTCCCTGTCGGCGGTCTGGGTTCAGTTGTGTTCCTGCCGGTACTTTTTCTGCCACCTTTCTCTCATAGTTGGGGGTGTTCTTCTACTTTCTATATCTGTTGAGTTCACCTTTTTCTTCTACTGCTCTCACCTCTGTTATGTCCAGTACGGTTCCTTTAGGGCAATGCCTTTTGCCCTCGCTTATGGTGCGTTCTCGTCCGTTCCTCCCGCATCTGCGGAAGGGGGGGGGGAGGGTGAACGCTGTCATTTCAGGGCCTCCCAACACGACCACGTCTGGTGAGAGTTATACCCCCTCTGTGGGGGATGTGCTGTTTTTAACCGTGGTGGATACTGTTGAGTTGTCTGGTGAAGTGATGCCTGATTCCGGGGCTATGGTCCCTCTCCAGTCGACATCTTAGGCTGTCACTAGGGTTGTGACTCCTCCTTTGGAGGCAGAGCTCGGTTGCTCTCTCCCCTTTTCCACCAGTTTCAACAGCTCCCGTCATATCTGCTGCTACTACTGTTCCGTCTGCAACGTCATCGGTCACCGTTTCAGCCGGCCTCGGCTTATCCCTACAGGGGTCTGCAGCGATGTCTGGTAGTGTGGATGTGGGGTATCGGCCTCAGCCTTCCCGACTTCAACTCGGCGAAGTCGGAAGTGACTGCTGACTGAACCCCCAGCTGTGGCCTCTCCGCTGTTGAGCACAGCAGTTTTTATCCCTGCAGGGGTCTGCAGAGATGTCTGGTAGTGTAGACGTGGGGTATCGGCCTCAGCCTTCCCTGACTTCAACTCGGCAAAGTCGGAAGTGGCTGCTGACTGAACCCCCTGCTGTGGCCTCTCAGCCGTTGAGCACAGCAGTTTTATCCTTGCAGGGGTCTTCAGAGATGTCTCATAGTGTAGATGTGGGGTATCGGCCTCATCCTTCCCTGACTTCAACTTGGCGAACCCTCTACTGTGGTCTCTCAGCCGTCGAGCACCGCAGTTTTCTCATTGGATTCGGATGTTCATGGTGGGGCCACCATGAGCTCTGTGGCGTTTCCGTCAGGGCTGGGAGGAGTTAAAATTTTCTTAACGTAGTTAACGCGTTAACGAAATAACGCGTTAACGCGTTAATAAAACGTTAACTGTGGTCTTTTGTACATATAATGAGTAATATCGACAATTGTTCAACGTAACATGATGTTACATGTTTTAATGAACAAACAAATGACTAGTAGCTCATGAACAGCGTTCTTCGTGTTCTTTGAAATACTGGAAAAACTCCGGACTCCGGCAAAATTCGATGAGTGCGTGCTTCGAGTGCTCAAAAGTTCTATACTCTTAAGTTAAGTCAAGTTAAGTGATAGTCGCTTACTCCGAATTCTCATGCATAAATATTATTGTCCGAGCCACATCTTTAGATAAAGACATCGTCATTGCTCGAACACCTGGCCATATGCCGAAAACAGCCGCTCCGACGATGCGGGCGTAGCAGGAATAGCTAAGTATCTTCTCGCAAGTCCGGCCATTTTTGGAAGGAGTCTTTCGTGGTCTTGCCACCATTTCAAAGGGTCGGCTGTGACAGGAGCAGTCCGGAACTTATCATACTCATCAACTTCATCAGCAGATGATTCTTGGTCGTTCGAGCCAAGCAGTTCTTCAAGAAATGATTTTCTTGCTTGTTTCATGGGTGGAGGTTGAATGTCCTGCGAGGAAGAAGGAATTTGCCGACTTCTTCTATCACCGTTCGCTTCACTGTTGCGGCGACATGTGGTTTGACAAATGATAAGTTTTTGAAACACGCATCCACGTAAGAGGCAATCATGGGAATACTTATATTGAAGACTCGCGTTATTAACGTGTTAATTTTTTTCTAACTCAGTTAAAATATTTTAATGCGTTAACGCGTTAACACGTTAACTCCTCCCACCCCTGGTTTCCGTCCACGCACTCTGGTCCCATGGCCAGTTTTGCGGGACCAGTGCCTTTTGTGCAGCCTGGACCTTCTGACCCTCAGAGGTCTGCGGCGAATCTCCTGAGTTTCCGCTCTGTAGATCCTCGGTGTATGTCATACCCCTATATACATCTGCCTTCAGATGTTTCGGCTGCAGCCTGTCACCCTGTGTCGGGTGTATTTGAGGATCATGACCCTTCACTGGTTAAATGGGTCAGGAGTGAAGCCACTTTGCCAGTTCGTTCCCACGTCGAACTGGCTGACACAGTCAGTGAGCTTAGGGAGGCCTGCTCCTTGCTCACTCAGGTTCTGTCTAAGAGCCTTTTTCATTGCTTCCAGCGAGGCTACGAGTGGTTTCCGGGTGCCCCTTGTGGCACCGCCTCCCAGGATTGGAAACAGGCCGCTTTCTGATCCCCCCTGGTGTGCCTACGCCATGGGAGGTGTCGGCTGGTTTGCCCATGATGGGCTATGTGTCTTTCGACTCAGGGGATGAGTCCGGCATACCTAACGTCGAGAGCCAACAGTCTTCTGACTTGGGAGCAGCTCTTGACTTTGTGTTTGGGTTCCTTCCAGATCTCAAACCGTCAAATCAGCCGACAGTGTCAGCCCGTCCCTGATGATCGGTTGCATACCTACAGCCTGTGGAGCAACCTGCTTCTGGGCACCTTCAACCGTGCCTGTCAGTACAGGTGGTTGAAATGTTTACACCTTTTGACTCTAAGCTGAGTTCCAAGGCTATGAAGATGTCGTTCTTCACCAGGGTTGACACTTTTTTGCCTCCGATGTGTTATCGTTCCTACGATTCCGCCATTCTGTCAGTCTGCCAGACTTTGATGGTCTTGGATCAGGACTCCAACTCCCAAGTCAGCCGTTATTCATATGGAGACTCTGGAGACAGTGTTGGGCTTATCAAGAGAGATGCTGGATATGCTTTCTCTCTCAGATCACGTTGTCTCTGCTTTGCTGCTTATCTGCCCCCAGATAAGTTTGACGACGTACAGGCTCTTTTGTGTGTGCTGTCCAAGGCGCTCATGCATCTTACTCACACACATGCCTGTAACACGGCTAACTTGGCATTAGTTCACAGGGGCGCTGTACTGGACACAAGCCGTTCCCTTCCTGATGGGCAGCTTCTTCGGTGGGTCCGCAACTATTCCAGGGTTCCGTGGCGCCGGTCCTGGATGACACCCTATGTCATTCCATAGATCAGCTGCTGCTTCATCAGCTTGATCAGCCTTCTGTTGGAGGCAGGGGCCTTCCAAAGCCTAACAAGTGCCCTCCTTCTTCCTCTGCGAAGCCAAGGGCTGATCCTCCTGCCGCCGCTTCTACTTACTCACAGGGTAAAGGTAGGCGTCGGCAGTAGTCATTTCGATTCGTCCCAGGTTGAGGCATCCATCTCAGTCGAGAGTGCCTCTTCCAACACAAGTCCCTTTCAACGTTACACGTTGGGAACTTTTGATCATGGAGATCTCCTGTCAAAGGGGGCGATCGAGGTCATCAAGAACATTCATTCAGTGGGATTTTATTCCTGTCTGTTCTTGATGCCGAAGAAGGATGGACGAATCCGACCGGTTATCGACCTGAGTATCCTGAACCAGTCTATCGTTGCTCCTAAGTTCAGCATGGAGGCTTTCAGGTCGGTTCACTGCTCCATTCACCAGGGAGTTTTCGGTTCCAGCATCGTACATCACGAAAGTATCTCAGGTTCGCTTTTCTGGGGGGAGTTTACCAGTTCAAGGCCATGTCCTTCAGCCTTGACCTGGATCTTTGGGCCTTCACCCACCTGATGTCACATGTGTTAGCCTTACATCGCATACAGTCCAGGGTGTCTTCTTCGGCATATCTAGCCGATATCCTCCAGAGGCATTCATATGCTGCCTTTCTGGAGTCGGATGTCGACACACTGTTGAGCCTGCTTACGTCACTAGGGTTCAGAGTCAACAGGACCTGTCCCTTCTCCGTCGTTTTGTCATCTAGGGATGGGCTTCTGTACTCAGCTGAATACGGTGGTGGTTTCCCGGGCAAGGGATGTGATTCTCTCAGCTTTTGCCCTGACTCTGTCCCAGTCCACATCCGCAACAGCTTGGAGTCTTCCCCGGCTGCTCGGTCTCTGCGGTTCGGTTACAGATCTCATTCCTCTAGGTCGTCTGCATGTCAGACCTCTCCAACACTTTCTTCTCAGTCATTGGAGGCCGAATGTCGATCCTCTGGATCTGGTGCTTCAGTTACCCGAGTGTCTTCCTCGTCACCTTCTCCCCTGACGGATGTTCAGTGGATTATGCAGGGAGTTCCGTTGGACTTCCCCATGTCCGATCGTGTTCTGATGGCAGTTGCCAGCGATCTCGGGTGGGGGTGTGATGTTGGATCCTCTAGGTCTTTCCATTCACAGGTCATGGGACCAGGATCAAGCAGCTCTTCACATCAACCAGAAGGAGCTTCTTGCTCTTCTTCCGAGTTTCCGGCAGTGGGTCCCCCATCTTTCAAATCGCCAGGTCCTTCTGTTGTCCGACAATTTGACAGTGGTTGCTTACATTTGGAAACAGGGCGGCACGCACTCTGTTCCCATGTACGATTTGGTTCGGGATCTTCTACTGCTCGCTCAGGATGTCAACACCGGAGTTGTGGTTCGTCACATTCCCCATCGTCTGAACGTTCTAGCAGACTCCCTGTCCCAACGGGGCAGGTTCATTTCCACCGAGTGGATGCTCCACATGGCAGTGTTCCAGTCGCTTTGCGATCTCTGGGGTCGTCCCCAGATCGATCTCTTTGCGACTCGTTGGAACCATCAGGTGGACACTTTCATGTCCCCGTTTCCAGATGCTTTGGCTTTCGCCGTGGACGCTCTGTCACTCCATTGGAATGGTCTTGTCGGCTATGCCTTCCTGCTGGTTCCGATTCGGCCTCAGGTTCTACCAAGATACGAACCTGCAGTTGTCAAATCATTTTGATCGCTCCCCTGTCGCCTCAGTGGGTGTGGATCAGTCCGCTCCGCTATCTGTTGGCGTGGTTCCAGCACGTCTCCCTCTACGTCGCAATCTTCTTTGTCAAGGTCACCCGAGGATGTTTCACGTCGACCCGACTTCATTGTGCCTTTGCGCATATCTTTTGTCAGGTCCTTTCTCCTCCTTAGAGGTTTTTTGAGACGAGCAGGGGAGTTGCTTTTCTTCTTCAAGGAGGCACTCCACTGGTTTAGCCTATGCGGCTAAGTGGAAGGTCTTCTGTCAATGGTGTGTGGATCACTCTGCTGATTATGCCAATCCTTCGATCACACAGATTGCGGAGTTTCTGGTATATCTGTTTGATTCTTGGGGTCTCCAGCCTGTTACCATCAAAGGGTACAGGCCATGCTTCGGAGACCTTTTCGTATGTGGGACAGCGTCATATCGGCACTAATCCATACCTCTCCAAGCTTGTTCGGCACTTTTCCTTGAAAAGGTCTAGGACTTTGTAGCTTACCCCAAGATGGAATCTTTCTTGGGTGCCGCTTTGGGGAGGGGGGGGGGGGCACCGTACGAGCCTTTATCCCAGGTGGATATGCGTTTTCTCACATACAAGACAGCGTTTCTGCTTGCTTTTGCCTCAGCCAGACGGGTTAGTGAGCTTCACGCCCTCTCGGTTGATCCAGCCTTTTTCAGGAGCTCTCCCAACAGTGTTTTGTTTTCCACTGATTGCTCCTTTCTGGCCTAGAATCAGATACCAGAAACTACTCAGCATCGGGGCTCTTCCTTCTGTTGAGGATAAACGCCCTTTGCTCTGTCCGGTTCGTGCAATTCGCTTTTATCTCAATCAGACTCTGTTCATTATGAAGGGTAGGAATGATTTTTTCTGTCTCTTATTCCTGGTCGACAGAAGATCTCTCCTCAATCCATTTCTTGATGGATTTGTCTTGCTATTCGTGCAGCTTACGCTCGTCTAGCGACTGGCAATTGTATTACCAATCATATTTCTGTCCATGAGGTGCAAGCATTGTCTACCTCTTGGGCTTATGTTGTCGGATGTTATGCTGGCAGCCTACTGGAGAAATGCTACTTTCTCCACTTATCTGCGACAGTTTCAGGAGCAGGCAGAGGACCTTTGTACTATGGGCCCTCTTTCTTCTGCTCAGGCTGTTGTCTACCCCAGCCATTCGGCTTCTTACAAGGTCAGTTCCAGCTCTGTGCTGTTACTGCCCTTTCTGTCTGTGAGACGCACTGAACCATTTGCCTCATCTCTCATTGTCTTTTACTAATGTTTGTGATGCTGTGGTTTGATAGGCCTAGGGACCTCTTCCTCTGTCCACGGTTCCAGTGCAATTGGGTTATGTGTGGGTTGATTATGTGATTCCCTCCATCCTGTTGTCTATTCAGCCTGTAGTAAACAATTGTAAGGTAGGTTGATAAGAAATTTAAATTTTATAGTAAATTTCCTTTCTTATTATACCTACCGCAATTGTTTACATTGAGGCCCTCCCGTCTTCTTATTCGGGTAAGAATCCTTCCTCCCCGCTGATCATATAACTCCTATGTTGACGGATTCAAAAGAATGATTCATTGGTGACTGCCTTGCGCACTGGTTCCAGAACTCGTGGAATTGTACTAAGAGAAGAGCATCCCCTACTGGGTTGTGCAGATGGCACTCGACCCAGTTTCGGTTTATTTTTTTCTTGGTGCTTTTGCACCACTTTTCTTTCCCAAATCTCTTGGGAAAGATCAAAATAGAGAGTATATTTTCTGAGTTAGGGTCTTCCACTGTAGTGCAAGCCTGCAGTAAACAATTGCGGTAGGTATAATAAGAAAGGAAATTTACTATAAAATTTAAATTTCTTTTCAAACTGCCCTCAATTGGATATGTTTTTTTTTATTTCTACAGAATCTACTGCAAATGTTTTCACAGATCCAGAAGGAGAGTTTGATTATGTAGTGAATGCTGCTGCACAAACAAAGTTTGGTCAGACTGACGCTGTGAGTATTGAATAGGGTTGGAGATTTTTAAATTTAGAAAATTAAGAATTTTACTGATAAATTTTTAGGATATTAATTATCTCTTAACCTGCTGCATAGTTTCAAGATATTTTTCATCCAATTTAGTCATGTCTGCTGTGAAGCAGCTATGACTAAATTTGTCGAAAAATTCATCAAAATTTTACTCAAGGAATCATTGGTGAAAAATTAAATTCTGTTTACGGTGGAAAATTTGATCAGATGTACCTAAATTATACTTAGTTCAGTGACAGGAGAAATCCTGTCCTGGCAGGAATACCCATCAGCAGCATGCAAGGAGTTAATGTTGAAACTGTAAATTTTTATACTGTAAACCAATGGCCCAGACTTAGCTGGTGCTAACTCAAAAATATTGAGGGCCAAACACAAATTTTGCCCCCCTCCCCTCCCCCTCCCATTCCCCAAAATTTGCATGCAAAACCGAAAATTAGAAGTCCTATCTGGCCCTCCATACATTTACTCTCCGCGCATGCGCAGACGCCAGGAAGTGACCGGAATTGGCGCCAACATCATTCTTTGTTTGGCCCTTAGTCAGATAACAACAAACTGACATCTGTGCTTTTAAATCTCAGTTTATAATGATGCCAGACACAAATCAATGGTTAATTTGGTGGATCCAAAGACACAACTGGATGAAGGAAGGAAGAAACTGTGGTTTGAAACGTTCAGGGCTGTAACTTTATAATATTTATAAAAATTATTTCATGTTCCCCAATTTCGGGACATGGGCCTGACGTCATCATTATTGCTAATGATTTTTCCACTGTTTGTTAAGTGTTCCTTCCCTATCCTTCCTTGAAACCCTCCAGTTAAACTCCCAAGTTTTTTGGCCTGTTGTTATCGAAAAAATTTTAATAAAATTTCTTGGGAGTTTAACGTGTTACAGAGAATGTTTATTTTGTATATCCCCATGGTTACGTCCTCACCCTTGGAGTGTTTAGGCATTTTGGTCATGCATCATACATCTGATGTATCGTTTTTTCTTCTGTTGAAGATCTTGCTTTACATCGGATAGTTCAAAATCTGTTACTGACTTCGGGCCGTGTTGCCTGGGGTCTTGTTTCCGGTTTTCATTCTGATGTTTTTCACATTGACAATGCTCTATTTATATATGTAGTTTCCTATTTATTATTATGGTAGTTCTGTTGTAAGACACATTAAATATTCCGGTAGTGTAGCAATTAATTTTTTAGATAGTAAAATAATTTTTGTCCACACCTGGGCTCTATCGGGATACATTTGGGCACATTGTTCCCTTTGGGAACTTGGGCTCTTGTCAAAATTTTTCGAAATTTTTTTTTTGTATAAATTATTTTTCAATTTATATTTTGAATGTTATTTGTTATGTATCTTTTTATATTATGAAGCGTATTGCTCAAATGGGGGGGGGGGCATGGTGGCTCAGTTGGTAGAGGTGCAGGCTGCAAGCCGAGAGGTCCTCGGTTCGAATCCCACCTGCGGCAACCGCGTTGTGTCCTTGGGCAAGACACTTCACCCCGATTGCCTACATGGGGGCACGATGACGCTGTGTACTGAGGCGTACTGCACGTCAATGGTGCGCATGTCTTCAACCAATCTAACCCTGCTGTGCTGCGGTGCAGAGTTCAGAGTTACGATGTTGGAGAGCTGACAGCTGCTCGTCGTTGCTCGGTGGTTCTCTCCAGGTACTCCGGCTTCCTCCACCCGCAAAACTGTCACGGTCACGATTAGCCATTGTGCTTAAGTATGTGACCTTAAACACCAATAAATAAATAAATAAATAAATAAATAAATAAATAATTGCTCAAATGCAAGGCGAGAAGCCTTTCCTCTGATTTACATGTTGGTTGCCTTGCCTGTAGTCGATGTACTCCCACTAATTCTTGCTCAACATGTGTCGCATGGGATGACAAACGTTGGAGACGGGTGTCACGGTACGTTGTTAGAGGCGAGAGGCTGCTGCCGGTCCTCTAGCGGCGAGAGGCCACTGCCGGTCCTCTCGCCAAAAGGTCGCTCTAGTTTTTTTGTTTCTATTTACAGAGGAACAAGAACATGGTGATGTTTACGTGACGCCATCAGAGAGTGTGCTTCCGTCATTGCATTTAGATAGTCAATCAGAGCTAGCTAAAGAGCTCATGAATATTAGACAGGGCAATAAACCACATCGTGGTTTCAGCTCCCTGTTGCCAGCTAGCTCGACCGGTGAAGTGGTAACTCCGTCCGTGGGTACCGTGACCCGGGTGTGTCCCTTGCAGTTGAGGAGAGTAGAAAGGGTAGAGCGAGCACTATAAAATAAAAACAGGCTCACCCTGTGACGATGGAGAGGAAGAAGCCGGCAAGTTCAGCGAGAAGCTCGGAGAGGTCTGATGGACCGTGAGCGAGAGAGCCCCTCTCTTTCATAACAATATCTGGGGTCAGATGTTGTGGTTCGGAACTCGCGTCAGTCGGAGCATACGTCCATGCCTCCCATCCGGGATGCACCATTCAGTTCACAGCCGGGGTCGGCTATAGTTACGGCTTCTTCTTCAGCACACACGACTGCACGTTGACTACGTGACTTCTTGTATCCAGTCTGCATCGCCGAGAAAGGTCCACTCTTCATCAAAGAAGTCACACCATACAGTAGCCAAGGAGACAAGGCCTCATTCATCGGGACATCTGCAGAAAAAAGCCATCTCAGACACACTGTCCCAGGAACAGCCGGTGGCCAAGCAACAGAAGATCGTTGCTCCTCAGGCCTTCATAACGGACTTGCTGTCGCAGATTGCGCAGCTCATCGCAGCATCCCAGCAAGTGCAGAAGCAGCCGATGGCAGTCTCAGAACCTGAGCTGTCAGATGGTGCTGGGTCGGTCCAGTCATCTGTGCATTCAGATGCCGATGACCGTGTGTCTACGCTGATTCAGTCGGATGGTTAAAGGGATTTGGAGGAGAATTACCCATCCCTTTCGGAACAACACTGGGTGGCAATGGATCTAATGCATCAATACTTCTCTGAGTTCTTTCCTGAAAATCAGAATGCTGTGACCGCTTGAGAGTAGCACTATTCAGTAGCTAAGAAGATGAGGCCTCATTTATCGGGACATCCGGAGAAGGCCATCTCGGACACACCATCCCGGGAGCAGCCGGCAGCCAGAACAGAAGACCGCTGCTTCTCAGGCCTCCGTAACAGACTTGCTGTCGCAGTTTGTGCAGCTCATCGCAGCATCCCAGCAAGTGCAGAAGCAGTCGACGGCAGTCTCAGAACCTGAGATGCCGTTGACCGTGATTTTCAACTGATTCAGATGGATGGTGAAAGTTATACGGAGGAGGATTACCCTTCCCTTTCGCAACAACACATGGTTGCAATGGAATTAATCCATCAACACTACCCTGAATTTATTCCAGTGAATCAGAATGCTGCGACTAATAGGAAGAAACCGCTAGCGTCGTTGGACACTGACTGTTAAATTCAATGGTATACTCACACATGAATGCTGTATATATGTCCAACGCATGAAATATATCTTCTTATCTCAACTCCCACTGTCCACATATATCATACTCTTCCAGCATGCTTTCTTTCTCATTCTCCACTAATTACCCATCAGCCTACTCTCCTTCCTATCAGCTCAAAGAACTTGACCTTTCTCATACTCTGTTATAGTCTATTTCTATAAAGTTGACATGGATTAACACTGACTTAATCCGACAAAGAGGAGGTCATGTCTTTTCCGGTTCATTCTAGAAAGGTGTCGCAGGCCTTTGGCCATTTAGATGATGCCATATTCAACTTTCCAGTGGGAAGAAGTAAGGCGGTTTCTTGTCATCATCTTCCGCAATTTTACCAGTTGTTGAACTACGTTCATTTAAAATGATCGGGGAAGATGTGTAGAGAGTTCCTCTGTGTTTGGATGAGTAGGCTAAGGACCTAGTCATGGCCTTACTTTCGTCATTCACTATTCGCTCAGACACAATTAAGAGGCAATTTCTTCATTCAGAGTGAATTTAGACACAGTGTCTTACGCAGATCACCTTTCAGAACTGTGGCGCAATGTCTGAACGAAAAGGAATTTGAGGACATTCGTACCTCTTTAAGAGTCCTCTCTAGGGCTATTATGTTTATCACGTATAACTCTGTCTCAACAGTGGCTAATTTGGAGTTAACAAGACGTGACGGAGCCCTTGCGTCATCATCTTTAATAGATGACAAGGTGAAAAACTCTCTACGGATCGCTCCGGTATCCGGACACTCAGTTTTTGACGATAAGCTTTCATTGGTTTATGACCAAGCTACAAAGAAAGCATCAATACTCTGCTCCTTAAGTCGGCGTCTAATTGACCCGCAACAGCAGAATAGAGTAATGGAGGACGTCCTAGACAGAAAATCATCTAAAAGGACTCCTCGCGAGGGTATATGAAACCCTCATATAATTACTCTAGGGATCGTCAATATGACAACTCGGTCTCGGGAAGCGTACGGCTATCTTTCCGAGAGTAACCAACCCTAACTGATGTCCGTGATGGACAAAGCTTCCGTCAAATCCTTGCATAAGAGTCTCTCCAATCGGAGGTAAAGGTTCTCTTGACAATGTAAGTAATAGAGGTCGTCGAGAATCAAGATTCTCTAGGATTCTACAGTCACCTGTTCATCGTACCGAAGCCAGACAGCTCATTCTGACCGGTAATAGACTGGAGCTGGATAACAAGTTTATCATGGATCTAAAAGTTTATTTATGATATTCATTCAGTCGGTAAAAGCGAGCATTTGAGTGATCGACTATGGATTCACTCGAATAATGAACTCAGTAATGTCTCACAACAATCTGTTTCATCTGCCGTTACCCAGAGCGAAATTGGTCAGTTGTTATGCTCGCTTTTGTCTACACTCAGACACATTAACAGCAAGGGATTTATGCGACTGATGAGGTTGTGTGGAGCGGCTTCAGATCTTACTCCGAGGGGTCTCTTACGCACACGTCCACTCCAGATATTCTTTACTCAGAATCTTGAGTATGAAGACGCATTCGCTTGAGACCAGTATTGTTTTAATGGACCTGGTAAAACAAAAAGTCCAGATTTGGGCAGACATTCAGTGGTTAACTCAGGGAGTTCTGCTGCACCTGCCAGATCCAGCTTTCATGATTATGACAGATGCGAGTCAAATGGGTTGGGGTGCGACCCTGAGCCCAACAGACCCGAAGTGCCAGGGTCTTTGGAACCCTGGGTTCCTGATAAGACACATAAACATCAAAGAAATTATGTCAATATGGTTAACGCTACAACACTGAATTCACATTATAGCGGATGCGCATGTTCAAATATTGTCAGACAACTCGACAGTAGTAGCGTACATAAGGAACCAGGGATGCACGCATTCGATTCAGTTATGCGAACTAACGGAAAAAATTCTTCTATATGTCTTGAAACATCAAGTTCATCTATCTATCGGTCTGTCATATACCGGGTCGTCTGAACGTACCAGCAGACTCGCTATCTCGGAAAGGTCACCTGTTGCCATCAGAGTGGACTCTCAACAAGCGAATGTTCAGACAGATTTGCTACCAGTGGGATCGTCCTATGATAGACTTGTTTGCGACACATCTCAACAATCAGTTGCAGACTTACGTGTTGCCATGCCGTAGACGCTCTCTCAATTCCATGGGATGGAATGATAGGATACGCGTATCTTCCAACTCCGTTCATTCATCATATCTTGTTAAAGATCAAGCCATCGCATTGCAAGATTCTGTTAGTAGCACCTCTGTCGTCACAGAAACCTTGGATCAGTTTTCTCAAGCGTCTGTTATGGGATGTTCCCCAGAAACTTTCTCAACGAGACGGCCTTCTTTTTCAGGGGAAGTTTTGTTCTTCACGTCCTTGTCGGCCCATAGTGGCATAAAGGAGTCGTGAGGGAACCATCGCAGTTCCTATATTATTTGATGAGTGGCACAGGAACAATTAAGTTATGTGGGTGAGGAGATTTTGATATGACTTCGAATCTCCTCCCCCCTCCCCCCCACACACACACTGCCTATGTGTTTAGAGGCAATTACCAGGCAAGACGTAGTTTTCTTCCCGCAAGCCTCATATAATTTCATACATACTATGCATTTGGATCGTTTTCTATGGCGACCTCATGGGCACATGCGCTTTTTAGTTGGATTAGATCTGTGATTATTTGTTGTTTTGTTAATATGCAAGCGCTTATTAAGAAATCATCATAATTATATTGCTAGTACCTTGAGTACCTTGGAGGCTGCACAACCAGTTAACTGGTATTCAGATGATTACATGCTGGATTTTAATGCTCTCACACATTATATTATTAGGCTAATGCTTTATTGTATTTTGTGGCCTTTGAAATTATAATCTATATCGGGGCAGGTCCATGTCGGAGTCTGTTAATCATACCTCCTTCCATTTCTAGATCCAGTTTTCTATTATGTCAGTACTCAAATCGCATATTCTCACATGTTTTCGGTCTGAGATATCGGATAGTACACGTTGGAGAGTGTTGTTATTGGAATTTATTGTACAGAGGCCGCCTGTGGGTTACCTTGGAAGTGTGTTTTCTCTCCAGGGATCGTTCAGTGTGGCTCGATTGGACATGTGTATGTTATTTTTTATATCACCGGTTTTCGACGTATCTGTGTACGCCATATGGGGTGAACATTATATAGCAGGCAATATTAATTACCAGGATCGTCGCTATAGCCTTAACTTCTGAAGTGGTGTTAAGCACCATTTATTAATCATGTTCGCCGATTATTTGTATTGTTTTTTGGAGCCGCTCTTATTGATTCCAGAGCTCTCCCCTCTTTCTTTTGAAGATTCCTTCAAAAGAAAGGGGGGGGGGAGGGGATTTTTACCTCTTCTCTGGCTTGATAGGTATGTAACTATGAAGGAAGCTGTTTTGTCTGTAATTATATCCTGCATACAGCTGAAATGTTATTGTATGGCGTATGTTTGTGGGGGATTTTCTCTCATTCTCAGATGTGCCATCCTAATTTTTGGGGCTTAGTCCGGACTAGCCTTAAAAATTAGGAAATCGTTACATCCTAATTAGCATAGTCTTCATGCTTACAATAAGGAATTACTTAATTGGTCTCCAGTTTTAGCTTAACTTGACATAGTCAAGATAAGCTATTGCCATCACGCGTGCGGAAGTCTGTTAGTCTGTGACGTCTGTTCACATTTTCCTTTAGCACGGGCTACACCCTGCAGTTCTTGTCTGATCGTCACAAAATTTCATATGCAGGTTTGGGGTCATGTCTAGATGAGAACGTCCCCTTTTGGTCGCGATCGGGCAACTGGTATGGCTGCCCGAGCCCAAAACCCCAAAACCATTAGCACAGTCTACAGGTCGTATTTATGAAGGGATTTCATTGTAACTTGGTAGGATGCCTCTGTATAATGCCTAGATGAGAACGTCCCCTTTTGTGCATGATCTATCAACCTTGATGGCTGCCCAAGCCCGAAACCCAAAAACTTTTAGCACAGTCTGCAGGTCATGTTTAATGTGGAGGGATTTCATTGTAACTTGGTAGGATGACTCCTTATGATGTCTAGATGAGAATTTCCCCATTTGGGCATGATCTGCCAACCATGACGACTGCCCGAGCCCAAAACCCGAAAACCTTTAGCACAGTCTACAGGTCATATTTATTGAGGAATTTCATTGTAACTTGGTGGGTTGACTTCATACAATGTCTAGATGAGAAAGTTCCCTTTTGGTCGTGATTGGGCAACTGTGACGGCTACAGGAGCCCGAAGCCCGAAAACCTTTAGCACAGTCTAGAGGTCATATTTATGAAGGGATTTCATTGTAACTTGGTAGGATGACTCCAAATAATGTCTAGATGAGAACGTCCCATTTTGATCGCGATCATGCAGCCTTGATGGGTGCCCGAGCCCAAAAACGTTTAGCATAGGCAAAAGGTCATATTTATGGAAGGATTTCATTGTAACCTGTTAGGTTGACTCCATATAATGCCCAGATGATGACATCCCCTTTCGGTCATGATTGGTCAGTTGTGATGGCTACAAGTTCCCGAAGCCCGAAAACCTTGAGCACAGTCTACAGGTGATATTTATGAAGGGATTTCATTGTAACTTCTTAGGATCACTCCAGATGATGCCCAGATGAGATTGTCCCCTATGGTTGCGATCATTCACCCATGATGGCTGCCTGAGCCCGAAGCCCGAAAACCTTTAGCACAGTCTACAGGTCATATTTATGAAGGGATTTCATTGTAACTTAGTAGGTTAACTTCATATAATGTCAAGATGAGAATGTCCCCTTTTGGACATGATTGGGCAACAGTGACGGCTAAAGGTGCCCAAAGCCCGAAAACCTTTAGCACAGTCTACAGGTCATATTTATGAGGAGATTTCATTGTAACTTGGTAGGATGACTCCAAATAATGTCTAGATGAGAATGTCCCCTTTTGATCGCGATCATTCAGCCTTGATGGGTGCCCGAGCCCAAAAACCTTTAGTATAGGTAAAAGGTCATATTTATGGAAGGATTTCATTGTAACCTATTAGGTTGACTCCATATAATGCCTAGATGATGACATCCCCTTTTGGTTGTGATTGTTTAGCTGTGATGGCTACAAGTGCCCGAAGCCCAAAAACCTTGAGCACAGTCTACAGGTCATATTTATGAAGGGATTTCATTGTAACTTCATAGGATCACTCCAGATGATGCCCAGATGAGATTGTCCCCTTTGGTTGCGATCATTCAACCATGATGGCTGCCCTAGCCCAAAGCCCAAAAACCTTAAGCACAGTCTACAGGTCATATTTATGAAGGGATTTCATTGTAACTTGGTAGGTTGACTCATATAATGTCTAGATGAGAACGTCCCCTTTTGGACATGATTGGGCAACTTTGATGGCTAAAGGTGCCCGAAGCCCGAAAACCTTTAGCACTGTCTACAGGTCATATTTATTAAGAGATTTCATTGTAACTTGGTAGGTTGACTCCAAATAATGTCTAGATGAGAACGTCCCATTTTGGCCGTAATCATTCAGCCTTGATGGGTGCCCAAGCCCAAAAACCTTTAGCACAGGCAAAAGGTTATATTTATAGAAGGATTTCATTGTAACATTGTTAGGTTGACTCCATATAATGCCTAGATGATGACATCCCCTTTTGGTCGTGATTGGTCAACTTTGATGGCTACAGGTGCCCGAAGCCCGAAAACCTTGAGCACTGTCTACAGGTCATATTTATGAAGGGATTTCATTGTAACTTCATAGGATCACTCCAGATGATGTCCAGATGAGAATGTCCCCTTTTGGTCACGATTATTCAGCCTTGATGGCTGCCCGAGCCCAAAAACCTTTAGCATGTCTGTAGGTCATATTTATGGAAGGATTTCATTGTAACTTGTTAGGTTGACACCATATAATGCCTAGATGATGACATCCCCTTTTGGTTGTGGTTGGTGAACTGTGATGGCTACAGGTGCCTGAAGCCCGAAAATCTTGAGCACAGTCTTCAGGTCATATTTATGAAGGGATTTCATTGTAACTTCATAGGATCACTCCAGATGATGTCCAGATGAGAATGTCCTCTTTTGGTTGCGATCATTCAACCATGATGGCTGCCCAAGCCTAAAGCTCGAAAACCTTTAGCACAGTCTTCAGATCATATTTATGAAGGGATTCCATTGTAACTTGGTAGCTTGACTTCATGTAATGTCTAGATGAGAACAGCCCCTTTTGGACGCCATAAGGCAACTGTGTTGGCTACAGGGGCCCAAAGCCCGAAAATCTTTAGCACAGTCTACAGGTGATATTTATGAAGGGATTTCATTGTACCTTGGTAGGATGACTCTAAATAATGTCTAGATGAGAACGTCCCCTTTTGGTCGCGATCATTCATCCTTGAAGGCTGCCCGAACCCAAAACCCCCAAATCATTAGCACACTCTATTGGTCATATTTATGGAAGGACTTCATTGTAACCCATAAGTTTGACTCCATATAATGCCTAGATGATGACATCCCCTTTTGGTCGTCAGGCCTGGATATTTCACGGTAACGATCGTTCCGTTTCCATGTCGTTACCATCACAGCAAAAACACGGAAACGATTTTTCGTTTCCCATGCATTTTATGCACACTCGGACTCCATGACCAGACCGTACATGTTCATAATTTTATAGGAATATGTTGTCCAGTTCCAATCGTACTGTCAGTGTCGTCTGTCATCTCCCGGTATTTACGACTACAACCTCGATGTCGACAGCCGCAAAGAAACGAAAAAACGAATCGGTGTCTCTCAAAACGTTTAAAAAATGGTCCTTTTCAAAAGATTTCACACCTGAAGTTGATGAGGAAGGTGTAATAATTAAGTTGGCTTCCCCAAATTCTAAAAAGATCACCTGACACGAATGTTAATATATTATACAAAAAATGGGACTGCCGTTCGTCCTGTGGCTATCCGGCCAATAATCATCGGGACATGAATTATTTATGTCCAGATGATTATTAGCCGAGTAGCTGACCGAACGAGCGGCTGATGAATTTATCCTACTTTATGAGGAAAACAATAAACATTTTCCTTTTGAAATTTTCTGCATGTTCGAGGCCAAATGCCACCATAAGCCGCCTCAGTCAGAGCATCTAAAAATCCATTTTTTTTTTTTTTGGGGGGGGGGGGGTTAACCCCCATGTCTGTGCACGTGCGCTAGACACCTTTCAGTGTCTGTATTCAGTTTTTCCCTCCAAAAATTCTCATGCCCCTCCCCCCCCCCATTAAACCCCCCCCCCCCCCTATTAAATTTTAATCCTGGCTACGCGCCTGGTACCAAGACGGATAAAAAAAAATCAGCCCAGATCGCCAGTATACAGCCTACAGTTCAAATGAATAATGCATCATTCTCATCTCACGACCAACCAACTTAACAGAATGTCATTGCTGCCAAGTCCCCAGCATTAAATATTCACCCGTGACAGTGAGTGACACTGCAGGCCGGTAAACTTGAGCCTAGGTACGCCTCCACCTTCCCCCGGCCCTACAGTGTTTCATAAAGTCCTTCATCTGCCACTCAACCAACTCTGAACCGGTGTATTGGGAAGTAATGACTGTGCGAATGAACTCAGTCACCAGAAGCATGAAAATGTCTGTAATGCAGAAAGGTAATTCCAGTCTAGTACTGTAAGGGAGGTAATCAAATTAGCTATCAAAGAACTCAGCTATTTTCGACATTGCTGACAGGGTCTTCGCCATATGTGATGCCCATATCTCTCACCAAATTTAAATTGCATCGTTCCATGGCTGATTTTAAATAATATATTATAAGTGATCATCTCAGACTTTGATATCTCGAATCTTTTCAATTTTTTATTGACTTTTGGTCATTAAATCCTTTAAGATCACGCTCGGCTGGTCACCATTGCAGTGTTGTTAAGCTGACAAGTCATAACAACAGAACAACTATTTTGCTTCAAGCGAAGTTTAAGATGCCAGTATTGCAGTCTCTCTGGCAGATTGCTGGTTTGGGGTTCCAGCCTTAAAACGTCCCCCGCGCCAGTCACTTAACCGTGGCAAAATTTATTCTTTTTGTTAAAACGAAAGAAATGTAGTTGAATGCACGAGTGACAAAAAGTGAGTCGCGTAGAAAATCAGGGTGGGCAAGTGCATTTAAAGCCTATTAGTATTAGTTCTGCAGGGCGAGACTTTTGCTGTATTTTTACACCCCTGTTGATGGAACGAGAAAATCGTTATCGATCGTTTCCCATGATGCAAAATGATGGAAACGAAATATGATTTCCCATGAGTTTTGAAATATTGAGGCCTGGGTCGTGATTGGTCTACTGTGACGGCTTCAGCGGCCCGAAGCCCAAAAACCTTGAGTACAGTCTACAGGTCATATTTATGAAAGGATTTCATTGTAACTTTGTAGGATCACTCCAGATGATGCCCAGATGAGAATGTCCCATTTTGGTTGCGATCATTCAACCATGATGGCTGCCAGAGCCCAAAGCCCAAAAACGTTTAGCACAGTCCACAGGTCATATGTATTAAGGGATTTCATTGTAACTTGGTAGGTTGACTTCATATAATGTCTAGATGAGAACGTCCCCTTTGGACGCAATTGGGAAACTGACGGCTACAGGGGTCCGAAGCCCGAATACCTTTAGCACAGTCTACAGGCCATATTTATGAAGCGATTTTAATGTAACTTGATAGGATGACTCGTTTTGAAATAATTTCACTGTAACTTGGTAACTTTTGTTGATATACATTAACTGTGAGGTCATTTTAACCCACCCCTCAGATCTTTAGTACAGTGTACACCTCATATTATTTTTATCATAAACATAGCATACAGGGAACAGAAATGAACATATTCCCATTTATCACAATTCTTGTCTTATTTCATAATCCTTTCATAAACATTGAACATTATCCTTTTCATCAAACACAACACACAAGTTAAGCTACAGTGTCATTGACACTTTCATTAGGATATGTCTCCTCTATTGCTGTATAGAGAGACATAATGTAATTCCTAATTATTCTAATTTCCTTTCATCTTGGATTGCAGGATTGGAACTATGTTGATCTACTATTTCGGAAGTCTTAGGCCCTCCACCTTTATACAATTCAGCTAAGCCTGGGCCATTGGTTTACAATATAAAAATATTGTAAATTCCAAGTAATTTGTATATTTTTAATACTTACCAATGGCCCAGATGGAGATGGCCCTCCAATGAGTGGGCACTCATACCTCCCCGGTGAATTATTATGTAATACTCTCTTTTACAAAGAATGATGTTGGCGCCAATTCCTGTCACTTCCTGGCGTCTGCGCATGCGCAGAGAGTAAATGTATGGAGGGCCAGATAGGACTTCTAATTTTCGGTATTTTTATACTGTACCAATGACCCAGACAAAGCTGGTGCTAACTCTTAAAATACTAGGGCCAAACACAAATTTTGCCCCCCAATCCCCAAAATTTGCATCTAAAACCAAAGAAATCATGTCCTGAAGGTCCTCCATACTTTGCCCTTACTGCGCATGCGCAGTGTCAAGGACGTTCCGAAATTGGCGCCAATTACCATTCTTTGTTTGGCCCTTCATCAGTTAACATCTCACTGATCTTTGTGCTTGTAAATCTCAGTTTAAATTATGCCAGACACATAAATATTGGAGAAATGGTGATTCTAAGGAGGATATAGAAGGAGGAGAGGAAAAAGGAGTGACAGAAAATATTCAGGGCTGTAACTTAAAATTTTCTAGTGAAATTATGTTAAGTTGCCTATTTTCGAGGCATGGGCCTGTTGTTGTCATTCTTGCTATGAAGTTGCACTGCTTATTCAGTGTTTCCTCTCCCCTTGTCCTGTAAGTACCCCCTTGCTATTCTCCCATGCTTTTGGCATATTTTTGAATAAGATTACTAATAAAAATTCTTGGGAGAATTAGCTTGGTAACAGAATGATTTCTGTTATTTTCCCCATGTTTACGTTTTCACCCATGGGTGTTTAGACGTTGTGTTCTGCATCTACCATCTGATGTTCTGCAGATTCTTCCCTGGAAGTCTCTGTTTTGCATCAGATAGTGTGTATTTTGATAACTGATTTCGGGCCAGGATTGTCAGTGCCTGGAGTCATGTTTTCTAGTGTTTATACACTTTTTGTTTACATTGGCAACAGTCTCTTTTGAGGGAGGCTTTTTGCCTTTGGAGTAGTTTACTCCTTATAAGATACATTATTATTTTCCGTAAGTGTTGTATTAATTATTTAAAATAATTTTAAATTTTTTGACCACACTTAGCCTTGGGATCCATTGGGGCTCAACGTTACTTTTCAGAAACTTGGGCTTCGCTGAAAAAATATTTTTCAAAAATTATTTTTGATTGCTATTGTTTTTTCAATATTAATGGATCATGTTATTATGTATCTTTGCTTTTAGGGGTTTGTGCGAGTACTAGGACTTGTTGTTGTCTTTTCACAATGAAAAGATATTGTTCAAATTGTAATAGGAAGAAATCTTCCTCTAACTTTCATGATCAGTGTATTAATTGTAGTCAGTGTACTCGCACTAACTCCTGTTCAGTATGTAATTTTTGGGATGATAAACATTGGAAACGTGTGTCACGATATATTGTTAGCGGGGAAAGGACCATGCCGGCCCTTTCTCCACAGGGTCACTCTAGTCTATCAGTTTCTATTTCAGAGGAACAAGAACAGGGTGATGTTTCCATGTTATCCTCCAAAAGTGCGCTTCCGTCGTCACAATTGAATGCAGAGCTAGCGGCAAAAGTGCTCATGGAGATACGACAGTTGCCTAAGAGGTCCCTAGTAGGATCGACGGCGCTGTCGACCGCTAGCTCGCCCGGTGTAGCGTCCATTCACCGAATGGTTCGGCAGCCGGGTTCATCCGTTGCGGTCGAGGAAGGAGTTTTGGGTGATGCGAGCACTATAAACATACAAGGTGCACACCCAGTGACGACAGATATAAGGAGAGATCGGAGGAAGTCTTCTAGTTCGGTTCCTAGCTCATCCAGGTCCAGCCGGGCCGCGAGCGAGAGAGGCCCCCTCTCGTACAACAACATCTGGGACCAGATGTTGTCGTACAAAATGTGTCGCAAGCGGAGCACACGTCCATCGCTCGGGACGCTCCGTTGTATAGGCAGTCCGCTGAGACTGCTCAGGCTTCCTCATCCTCTCAGCAGCGCACTCGACCGCACCTTGGCTACGTGACCGCGGATATTCTACCAGCTTCGCCGATCAGGGATTCATCGGCGACCAGGTCACGCCATCCGGTAGTCAGGGACACGAGGCCGATAGACTCCGGACGTTCGCATCGGAAGAGTATGCGGGAGTCAGTTGATGCGGAGCTTCCTGCGGCTAAGCAGCGGAAGACAGCTACTCCGCAGGCCTCGATGACGGACGTGTTAGCTCAGATAGCACAAATTATCGCAGCATCCCAGCAACCGACAGAATCGGTGTCGGATCGGGAATTATCCGACGGCGCTGGGTTGGTACGCTCCGCCGAAGCATCGGGTGCGGATGACCGGGAGCATCGTGAGGTCCGACCGGATGGCAAAAGGGATACGGATGACTTGGAGCTATCCCTTTCGGAACAACATAAAGCTGCCATGGATTTTATCCGGCACTTCCTTCCTCAAGTTGTTCCGTCGGGCCAGACTGCTGCGGTACCGGATAAGTGACTGATAGCGTCATTGGACACTGATTTCTTCGAGCGGTTCAGAGACATCGTCCCTGAGTTTCCGTCTCAGTCCAATAATGTCACAAGAACATTTGAATTATTGAACGACGCTATCTTTAAGCTTGCTTCCAAAACAGGCAAAGCTGGTTTCTTGTCCTCCAATGCTCTTAACCTGCCTTTCATTAATTCAAGGAATAAATTCGATACGGCAGGACAGGGTGTTCCGAGAGTTCCTCTGCGTCTTGATGACGAGGCGGAAGACTTAGAATTGTCATTACCGTCGTCAACGTCCATTCCAACCGCAGTGTTGGATACGACAATTACGTCTAACAGGGCTAGTTTAGACGCTTTATCTTATGCAGACCACCTTACTAAGGCGTTATCACTACGTCTACAAGGGAAAGAATTCCAGGATATTCAATCCTCTTTAAGACTTCTTTCAAGGGCAGTGGCTTATTCCACGTATAACTCCGCCCTTTCAGTGGCAAACCTGGAGTTGGTTAGACGTGACGCAGCCCTAGCTACATCCACACGCGTAGATAGTAAGGTGAAGAACTCTCTCAGAGTCGCTTCGGTCTCCGGAGAGCTTCTCTTCGACGGCAAGCTTTCTGCAATCTACGATAAAATTACTAAGAAAGCTTCGGATTCTCTGCTGTTTAAATCCGCTTCCAAGAAGTCGGATACGGCAGAAAAGAGTAAGACAGGCACTTCTGGGACTAATGCGTCCAAGAGAGGTTCCTATAGAGGTTCCGGTGCGTCCTCTTGGTCTTATTCAAGAGACCGTCAAGGCAGCAACTCACGTTCGGGACGTCCTTCGGGCCGGGACGACCGGTCGGACGCCCCGAGGTCGACGGGACGAGGTGCGGGTCGTGGAGGACGTGGTTTCTCCTCCCGCAGGCCTCGCAGGTCCAGGAGGTGATGGTATCAACCTCTATCGTGTTCCGGTTGGCGGAAGTTTGTCGAGTTTTTTAGAAGAGTGGGCGTCGATTACGGATGACCCTTGGGTGAGAGGGGTGATTTCGGAAGGTCTAAGGATATCCTTCAAACGAAAGCCTCCTTTAACTCGAAGTCCAAAATGGACTCAACTTCTGTCAAATCTGCAGAAAAGAGACGCTCTGTTATCGGAGGTGCAGTCTCTTTTAATGAAGAACGCGGTAGAGGTCGTAGAAGACCAGGAAACACTGGGATTCTACAGCCATCTGTTTCTGGTTCCGAAAACAGACGGCTCGTTCCGTCCAGTCATAGATTTGAGCTGGATAAACAAGCTGATCGCCGCTCCAAAGTTTTATATGGAGACGATTCGATCCTTCAGAGCGAGTATTCGGGTGAACGATTATGCTACAAGCATAGATCTCAAAGATGCGTACTTTCATGTCATGGTACATCCGACATTCAGAAAGTATCTACGCTTCGCAGTCCTAGGAGTGGTGTATCAATTCCGAGCGATGTGCTTCGGATTGAACCTAGCACCCTGGGCTTTCACTCGGGTAATGAACTCGGTAATGATATACTTCCGAGCTCATTTGTCTGCGGTAACGTCGGCCTACCTGGACGACATTCTTCAGAGGTACGGCAACGAGTTAACGCTTCAGAACGATGTGCAGAATCTGCTTCTATTGCTCCAAATTCTCGGTTTTGTTATAAACGAGGAGAAGTCGGATCTGGTGCCGTCCAAGTCATTCACTCATCTGGGAATGAGCTTCGAGACGCACAACAATCTCGTTCGTCTGCCGTTAACCAGCGTGAAATTACTCAGTTGTTACGCTCGCTATTGTCTTCATGCAGACAAAGTCACAGCGAGGGAGTTCATGAGACTGATAGGTCTGTGCGGAGCCACAGCGGATCTCATTCCGATGGGGCGGTTACGCACTCGTCCGCTCCAAATTTTCTTGACTCAGAATTGGAGTGTGAAGATTCATTCGCTCGACATAGACGTTCTCTTGTCAGATCAAGTGAAACAAGAGATTCAGACTCGGGCAAACATTCAGTGGTTGACTCAGGGAGTTCCGCTGCAGTTGCCGGATCCGAGTTTTACGATTATGACGGATGCCAGTCAAACAGGCTGGGGTGCATCATTGATCCCAACGGATTCGAGGTGCCAGGGTCTTTGGGATCCACAGTTCCTAAGCAAACACATAAACATCAAGGAAATGATGTCAATTTGGCTTGCGTTACGTCAGTGGATGGACATTATTCAGAAAGCTCATGTCCAAATTCTGTCCGACAATACGACAGTAGTGGCGTATATCAGGAACCAAGGAGGCACTCATTCCGTTCCGTTATTCAATTTAACGGAAAGAATCCTTCTGTTTGTGCTAGAACATCAAGTTCTACTTTCTGTCCGTCATATACCGGGTCGTCTGAATGTACTAGCAGACTCCCTTTCACGGAAGGGTCGCTTGTTGCCGTCGGAGTGGACTCTCAACAAACAAGTATTCAATCAGATTTGCTGCCAATGGGAACGGCCAATGATAGACTTATTTGCGACACATCTCAACAATCAGTTGCAGACGTATGTGTCTCCATGTCCGGATCCAAGAGCATTTGCAGTAGACGTTCTATCGATCTCATGGGACGGAATGATAGGATATGCGTATCCTCCAGCGCCGTTAATGCAGCAAGTATTGCTAAAGATAAAACAATCTCAATGCAAGATTCTGTTGGTAGCATCTCTGTCTCCACAGAGACCGTGGATAAATCTACTCAGGTGTCTGCTGTGGGACCTACCGCGAAAGCTTCCTCCACGAGAGGATCTTCTTTCGCAGGGGAAACCGCGTCAACTTCATCACAACCCGCAAGGTCTCAACCTTCACGTTTTTCCGTTGTGCGGCAAGCATTTTACAGGACGAGCAGTGGACGCGATTTCTAACTGTAGGAGGACCTCCTCTTCGCTAAACTATGCGGCTAAGTGGAAGGTTTTTCGTCGTTGGTGTAGGGATCATTCTGTGGATTTTTTTGATCCCTCCCTACCAGACATTGCAAACTTTCAAGTATACTTGTTTGACGAAATCAAACTGCAGCCTGTTACTATTAAGGGTTATAGGTCTATGTTATCTGATACCTATGCCCACCACGATAGTTTACAAATTGGATCTAATGTCTCTTTATCTAAGTTAGTTAGAAACTTCTCGATAAATAGACCCAGAACTCTTAGATTATTTCCTAAGTGGAATTTAGCTTGGGTTCTTCTTAAACTGAAGGAAAAGCCATTTGAGCCTCTTGGGACAGTAGATTTCAAATTCTTGTCTTATAAGACAGCTTTTCTCTTAGCTTTCTCTTCTGCTAGAAGAGTCAGTGAGCTTCATGCTCTATCGGTGGACGATTCTCACTATCGTAGTGTCGCGAACACTATCACCTTCACTACTAATGTTGGATTTTTAGCTAAGAATCAGGCTCCTAATAAATATCTGGAACCTATTGTTATTAAGGCTCTGCCGTCTTCAGACGGGCGTAGGCCTTTACTCTGTCCTGTTAGAGCTTTACGTATTTACAGACAAAGATCTCAGTTTGTCAGAAAGGGACGAAAACGTTTCTTTCTGTCTCTGATGCCTAATAGAAAGGACATTTTGGTCCATTCTATTACTAGATGGATTCAATTAACTATCCGTACTGCTTCTGATAATCTATCTTCAACTCAGCAGTCTGTGCTTAAGATTTCGGCTCATGAAGTAAGAGCTCTTTCTACATCTTGGGCTTACGCAAATAGTGTTGCTATTACAGATTTAATGAAGGCTGCTTATTGGTCTCAGCCATCCACATTCACGAATTTTTATCTCAGAAATATTGAGTCCATTTCTGGAGACCTGCATTGTTTAGGTCCGTTATCTGTTGCTCAGAATGTCGTCCACTAAACAGTTGCAACTATAGTTATGCAGGCTTTCTGTTTCGGCAGTGACTCCGTCCTGCTGCCCTCTTCGCTCTGGGGTATTTGACCCAGGGCAAGGGGAAGGGGGGCGGGGGGTGTTCCCTTAGGTCACCTGTTTTATAGTGAAAAGCAAGGGAATTCCTCCTCCGGAGTCAGTAATTCTGAGTCGTTTCCGGGATGGTTTTAAAGTGTAATATTAATGTTAAAATTCATTCATGTCATATTTTTAAAGTGTAGCTCGGTGTGAAGCATTTGTATATGTCAAGTGTCAAACGGGCGTTAATATACAATCCTTGGACACTTTTAAAGAATATAAAGAGTCTCAATTCTCTGGACTAACTTTATTTATTGGCTTACTTTAAAAATAATTAGTATAAGGGTTATACTGGATGTTAATAGAGAACATGAATGTTATTGTGCTCAATTATGAAGGGTATTGTATCTTTCTAATTTATTATAAAATAAGAAAGATACATGTAAAGCCTAATACTCTTTTTCTCCTTGAGGAGTTGACTCTATGTTATATAGTTGAGCTTATTGGATTTTCCTCTATGTCCTAGGCCCTCCAGCCTTTTTACTATTCAGCTATGTCTGGGTCATTGGTACAGTATAAAAATGTTAAAAAATTTATAGTAATTTATATATTTTTTATACTTACCAATGACCCAGACGGGGATGGCCCTCCAAGGAGTTGGGAACTCATACCTCCCCGCTGAGTACATAGCGCTGACCAGGCACTGCTAGTAAGAATGGTAATTGGCGCCAATTTCGGAACGTCCTTGACACTGCGCATGCGCAGTAAGGGCAAAGTATGGAGGACCTTCAGGACATGATTTCTTTGGTTTTAGATGCAAATTTTGGGGATTGGGGGGGCAAAATTTGTGTTTGGCCCTAGTATTTTAAGAGTTAGCACCAGCTATGTCTGGGTCATTGGTAAGTATAAAAAATATATAAATTACTATAAATTTTTTAACTTTGCATGCAAATTTGGGGGATTGGGGGGGGGGGGGGGGGCAAAATTTGTGTTTGGTCCTCGATATTTTTGAGTTAGCACCAGCTAAGTCTGGGCCATTGGTAAGTATTAAAAATATACAAATTACTTTGACTTTATAAGTTTTTTTTTTATTAATGCTCCTTATGTTCCTGACATACAATTTATTTCCAGATGAAACAAAATACTGCATTTGATTGGCTGAGAGGTACTGTGTAACTTGCAAGTCACAGTAGGTTTTTTTGTACACCGTGGTTGACCATGGTATAAAAACAAGAATACACAATAGCAGGCTATGTGGCTAAAAAAGGACCCATTTTTAATTATTAATTCCTATCTTCTGCTCGGTTATATTAGAACAAAAATTAAAATACAGGAAATTTAATATTTATGTGTGATAAAATAAAATATTACAGATACGGATGTTATTGGAACTGGCTCAATGAGCCAGTTCCAATGACATCGATATTTGTCTGGTTTTATTAAGAAACTTAAAAAATACAAATTTTCTGTCAGTTTTTTCCCACAGTTTAGGTTAAAGTGTCAAGTACACCAAAATTCTTGGAAGTAAATCTGTTATCATTGTGTTTTCCAGGATGTATGGGAATTTACACCGGTTTGGGAACTCATACACCCTTTGGTTTCACCTCAGGGTGTACAAGTTCCCAAACCTGTGTAAATATCCATACACCATGAAAAACACAAGGAGACCTAATAATATACCAGTTCAAGCCAGAAAATAAGCAGACTGTCATCTGCAAAATGAGGTCCCCAGAGGGTGAATTTAGAGATGCTACCCTGCATAGCAGGGTAGCATCACTAAATTTACCCTCTGTGAACCTCAATCTGAATCAGGGTCTCAAAACAAAACAGAAAGAGGTACCCAGAGGATAAATTGGCTCACTGTATGGGATAGCATCATCAATTCACCCACTGGGGACCTCATTTTGAGAATGTCATACTGCTTATTTTCAGGCATGTGCCAGTTTAGTAGTTGAAAGGTTAACATTTTATCTATCCACTTTGGTTTATCTGACCAACTTATGTATGATAAGACAGAAACAATGAGGATGGAGTGTGGATGACAGGAATCAATGACTCGAGTTGGAGTTTTTCAGGTGTTTCATGAATGTCATAGTGAAATATATGAAAAACTCCAAACAAGGGTTGTTGATTCCTGTCCCTATGTACTCTACCTGAGTTCTGTTCTGTATTTTATACCACGATTAAACTTCCAGTTAAGTGAATGAAAGTTAGATTTTTTAAGAAAAATATCACCTTTTGCAGTCAGTTTATTTTCTTGTTTCTTGACACTTTTGTTTTATGTCGAAGAATTTCATTGGCTCAAAGTAGCATTCCATTATCTCACTCAAATTTCTGTATCATCAATGGGAATGCATTCTTACATGTAGTCGGCTGGATTCCATGCATGGATTTCCTAACACATTTTTAAATGTCCTCTCTTTGCACTTAAGCTGTATCCACCCATAAAATATCCAACACGGTATGACTTTTGCAATTGAAAGTATCATTAAACCTCGGTAAAGCAAATAAATGTTTGATGAATAGTTTATTGTGGGAAGAGGTTATGTAAGTACCTAATGAATCTGTGAAATCTTTCAAACACTATGTACAAAAGTTGTAATACAGATTCTGCTATTTTCTTAATGTTTGCTACCAAAACATAGCTCATAGCTAAAGTAAGGCTCAAAAAAATTAAAAGTCTGTTTCTCAGGCCCACCCTCATGGTCCATTTGGCTGTGGCATGCTCTCTTTATATAACTAATGCAAAGTTAAGAAAATAAAAATTGAATGCTTTATGTCTGATATTTTACCCAAGTTACTGAAATTGATAAATTTGTTCCTTGAGTGCAACAAGGCTTTACAATGCTTTAGCACTGCAAACCCTTCTTGCACTCAAGGGACGAAATACACCACCAACCATGCTATTCTGCAGATTACGAGGGTAAAACATAAAATAAACCAAGAACATGAACTTTTGTTGGCAAAGAAATAATTGCAAAAATAAAATAAAAAACTGCCCACCGACATGCAGTTTTACAAAAAATTGCCCCAGAAACAGAAGATCTACTTTGGGGTACAAAAATCAATATTTTGTTGCTTACGAAAAAAATATCAGAAATGTCATCAACTAGCCTTTTTGGTGTGGGTTTAAGATGACACAACAATACATATTTTCATTGTTGAGTATTCGGTTGAGTCAAATTTACTGTTCGCCATGTAGAGGTTTTTGTTTTAATGTATTGATTATTATTATAGGTGTATAAAGAAGGAATTGTTAAGCTGAGTGTTAATTGTGCTAATCAGGCAGCCAGGAGAAAAGTACAGTGTTATGTAGAGGTATCCAGTGGACAAATGTATTCTGCTGATAAAGTAAGTAAATTTATCAGAGCAGTCGATGTGTGAAATCAGTCAAAGTTTTATTGTTCATATTACAGTAAAAAGATGTAGCAAACCCTTTGTACACTGATGTCATCATACCAAAATTTACAGCATAAATATTTTCCATGATGTAACTAAGAATTTAGCCCATTCAGTTTTGTTTGACAGAGCTCATTGACCTCTGTGAAGCAAGGTTGTCTGACCTCATCATTTTTTTCTTTCTGGTAAATGGCCATTTAAGCCTTACAGGTATGAAAGATAAGGGAAAATTGTCCACTTAAGGCAACCCAAAATACATTAACCCTTTACCCAACGAATCGCCCGCATCCTCTCGCGTAATATGCAAATACAGCTGCTGAAAAAATATTATTTTTCCAAAAATTTCAACAAAACCATATCATGTGACCCCTCTTTGGAACGAGCTCGTCGAGCTCATTCCAAGGAGGGGTCACATGATATGGTTTTGTTGAAATTTTTTTTTAAAAATTTAAAAAATGGTATTTAAAATAATGAATTTTGAAATCGTCTGCGTTGGATAAAGGGTTAGTTGCCTCTGAGGCAATTTTCTTTTTCAAATCAATAAAGGGTGGGGGGGGGAGGGTGTGGTGGGGATTAATTTTTATTTTTTTCTTACATATAATGTCAGGGTCCGTACGGCCTTGAAAAGTGCTTGAATTTCAATGCCTGTCTTGAAAAGTACTTAAATTGACTTTTCCCCTTGAATAGTGCTTGAATTACCACCACTCCCCTTGAAAAGTCCTTGAATCCTGGACCCCAACCAACTCTGCTAAAAAAATCCCCCCCAAAATGCCACGTTTTAGTGCCCAAAATAACAAAAAAAATTGGGAATTCGCTGTAGCATATTAAAGTTTAAAACACAAATAGTATAATATGCCTGTGTGCTCTGCACACTACTTTTCTTGTTCATGATAATGAGAGAAAACACAAATACACAAATTACGATGACGTTCATCATAATGTACAGGTCAATTTTAACCAATCAGAAAATTGAAACGGCAGCATGTGATCTATTTGCATACTATCATGTGGCTCACTGTGCACACAGGCTGCTATACTATGGAGAGCATCCAATTCAAATGAGCGGTGAATTGTGTTTTGCAAACTGGTTTTTCCAATCAGTGTCTGCATCTCCGCCTGCTTCATTTATTTCATCGTGTCACACAAAAGTATAGTTACTGGAAGCGATAATATATCAAAGATTCACCTTGACTTTGTATGAAAATAACAGAGGTATTTGATAATAAATCATGAATTATTGTTTGTGAACAATCGATTTTGAATGTCAAATTACCACAAACAACCCAACAACTTTGCAAGAAGTTCCGAAACTTAACCAAAAGGACAGAAATGGGCCTGAATATTACCTGACACACACTCATTCTTGAAATATGCACTGTGCGGAGAGCAGTTATAAAAAGAACATATCACAGTTGGTTTCTTAGAATGGAAAAATAGTCCTTGAAAATGAATGACATAGCCCTTGAAAAGTGCTTGAATAGTGCTTGAATTTCATATTTTTAAACCTGTATGAACCCTGAATGTGCATGAATTCAGAGGCTTTTCACTGTCTTTTCACACACAGAAAATATTGAAAGTGCATAATTATGTAAATTAACTTGTTAAATTTTCACCTTCAGTAGACTAATTCTGACTTTGATCACTTTTTGCCATAACAGAATAGGTACCCCAACATGCTGTCTCTTGCCAAAATAGCAGCCAGCACTTGCCTAGAAACAACTACAAAGGCACTGGATATTGACTGACTTTAATTATGCTTTCAGATTTCAATTAAATACATCAATAAAAAAAATCTAAAAGATTTCTAGTATTCTGATTTTGTGGTAATATTGCAAGTCAATAAACATGCCCAATGAGGAGGGTTCAATTTCGTAAGGGATTGCCTGAGAATCAAAATATTTTTACATTTTGTTTGCCTAATGTGCATCCATTACTGCCTTAAATGCATGTGTCCCTGAAATCATAACATTTTTTCCAGTGAAAGCTAAAGCTTGGTACCTTTTTGTATTTCCTATGTCTTGCTATTCTATGATGCACTGTAAGAAAGTGCACCTTGAGCTCTTCCTGTTAGTATTTATATTACATATAGTAGAATTGATTTGTTCTTTTACTACAATTTATTGTAAAGAGTGCCTTTTGGAGAGATATTGCTTAAGCTGGAAATTTTCCCACAGAAAATGGTAGAAAGCTTTTATGTTCAGATCCCATGAACTTTACAGGTGCTGTTTTTATTTACTATTTGAAACCTTGAAAAACAATGTTTTCTGCTACAATAATTTCCCATAATAGAGCTGGAAATTTAACCAACTATATTCTACTTGACATATTTCAGTGAGCTTTAAAAACAAGATAGAATTTATTTATTTATTTATTTATTTATTTATTTATTGTGCCTAATGACACTTTCGACAGCCAGAGTCAACTCATGTCGTACAGTTTTACATGTGGAGGAAGCCAGAGTACCTGGAGAGAACCACTGAGCAGTGGCAAGCAACTGTCAGACACCACAACATACTAACTCTACACATGCAGGGTATATATAGATACCCTGGCTTCCTCCACCCATAAAACTGTCTGACATGAGGTGTCCCTGGTTGTCAAAAGTGTTGTTCAACCTCAATAAATAAATAAATAAATTGGCAATTTGCAATATTTTTAATATCAGCATGACATTTAGTTACATTATTTAATACTGGACTTATGTTAATAAATAATTATATTCTGTGTTGGAACCACGTGACTAAAAAATTCATATCACTGTCCAATCAGGTAACCCTTATACCAGAAAGGTAATTGTGGATGTTCTATTTGTCATGTGACTACACCGTACACTTTCCTTAGTCAAACTCCAATTCTGCAGCCAATCACAACACTGTAGAAGGAATAATATATGCAGTTTGTCAGTGAAATATTTACCAGGTGAGACACATTCAACTTCCCTCTGTTCACGATGCATTCTTGTTATAAATACAGTGTTTCTAAATGATTTTGCCCTATTCCACGCAAATTTTGCTGCTCATATCAATTAGATCATCAAACAACAACCTAACATTTATTTCAACTTCCGAAAGGAAATATCGGCGACCACTCATCTTGAAAATCGACTGCCGGTGATTTCCCAATGAGTCATTATCAGCCGATTCCAATAGTGAATGACGAACTTGTGCAAGCAAGGTTATGTCTGAGGATCTACTGCGATCCCATCCCAGTGGTAATGGGTTTGTATAATAACTCAATCCAGGATTATAAATAGTAAGATAGTTTTCTACTCATGCAGTTTTGAACTCATTTTAAGAAAAAATGTCTCAGTTTGGAAAATGTTTGAAAAATGGATGACCAAAATGTGCCATCTCCTTACTGACATCTAGCAAATATTTTAATATTTTAAGCAAGACTAACACTTAAAAAAAAAAAAAAAATTCAAAAAGTCACAGTTTACTCCCAAATCCTTGATGTGTATGTGTGGTCATATGATCATCTTTTATCTTTGCCGTTGACCCTGTTAATGATCAAACTAAATAGGGGATCAATTTTCAAGATGTGGTATACTTGTTGTACTTGTACTCAGTAAAAAGTAATTATCTACTAGATACATACACATACACTACCTTCAAGAATTTAAAAGGATTTACACTAAATTCTGTTCACCCCTCTCCCAGCACCTCCCCCCCCCCCCCCCCCATCCCTCCTTTATAGCCTGTCTTGACGAGCAGAATGACTTAAAACTATTTTTTAAAAAAAACACACGAGAATAAAACAGTGGTCAAAATCACTCTATTGAAAAGTGTCATTAACAAATTATTAAATGAAGTGCTCGACAACTCAACAGTGGTGTTGAGGATTTATCCGAAAACTGGCCCACTTATTAAAGTTAATTTCCACTTTTCCAATTTTGCAGTTTTGAAAGATTGGTCCAAAAGGTCTGTTATTTGTATTAATATTGAGTCTTTGATATGGGAGTGATTTATTATTTATCAGTGCAATAGAACTTTCTTCTTCAAAATCATCAGCAAACAGCTGGTTGAAATCAAAATCGCAAACTTCATTGTCACTGAAATTGAACTCGCAAACTGCATTGCTAGTTATCACCCCTGAATGTGAAAGTGTGTCGCTTCTGTCACTGATTTCAAGGTCGCGGGTGTTATTTGAATTCGCCTTTTCAGCATAAACAGGCCCTGTGTTTATAGAATTGTTAATGGCTTTTCCCTTTGCATACTTTTCTTTGTCAGAAATCTGTGGTAGACTGCAATTAAACTGGTGGATTTATGCCCAGTTATAGACATTATCTGTGCAGGTGAAAACTTGTTTCGAGCCAAGATTGTCATTGGACGGAATGATTTGTGTAAATCCTGGATAGGTTACATAATTTGCTCAACTTTGTCATGAATGAACTCAAAGTATCTTTACCGTGACATTGCTTTGAATACCAGAATGGTTCATCATCTGAGAAGGTGTCCTGTTGCCTTTGCCAAAGCTTATTATTGTCAGGATTTAACTTCTCCAAGTATTTCACAAATGAGCTGACTGGGCAGTAAGGTGAGTCTTTTACTTCCGTCATGAATCCTCTGAAATTTTCTTTTTCGTTTTCTCTACGATTTTTTGTCAGTTAGTCTTTCTGTTTTTTAACATTACACATACCACTTTCTAGTTCGGTTATACACATAAATGTATCTTTAGTCATTTCAGACATATTTTCCAGCCCTCCTGTACAAAAATATAGCCTTATGTTGATCTGCACTTTGTTTTTCAAACCGAATGGGGTATCCTCAGACATTTTAAAGTTTGAATATAATTTTTTCAGGTCACAATCTTCCAGTACTGGATAATGGGTTACGTCACCTTTCCCAACTGATTTCAATTCAGCTATCGCTGTTTTAAATACTTCATTTGCAGAATAGAATAAATAGAAATAATATCAAATGTTTTTAAATAAGGCAGTGATTTGAGATGTCTGTTCAGTCCGTACCTGAAGTTTTCCAAAGACGACTTTTTGTTCTGTTCTCCATCTGATGTATGATCATCCAGGTAGAAATGTTGAAGCACATCATTTAGTTCTTCTGGAGTAAAATTTTCAAAGGCACTATCCCATGATTGTTCTTTTAAATAATCTTGCAACATTTTAGCACACTTTTTGTTAGCTCACCTGACTGCAAATCACTGTGAGGTATTGCCATCACTTAGCGTCTGTCGTCCATTAACTTTTGCAAACCTGGCTTCTTCTCCACAGCCATTCAGCCAAATTCAACATATATTGCACAAACCATCCCTGGGGTATACCCTTTCTATTTTGTTCAAATGGAGCGGCTGCCTTCTTCAGGCTGTGGGCAGTGGTGCCAAAGCCTAAAAATCTTCTTCTCATGAACCACCAGAGAAATTGCCTTGATATATGGTATGCAACACTCTTTGGTATTGAAGATTAAAGTTTGTTCAAGAGAAGTTGGTAGATCAATATTTGGGCTCTCTGTGGGCACATACCCATTTTGGGCTCCGCCCAAAATTTCTATTTCAAGAACCATTGGGCCAATTTGAACCAAATTTGGCATGTAGCATAAGTGGGTCCAAAGTACTTGATTGATGCCCCAAATTTTTTTTTGTTGCCCCATGGGTACCCCAGGGGCTAAAAATAGAAAAAATTCAAATGCCCATATATTCCAAATTACACATAAAAGAGAACTGTTATTTGGTATGAAGCATCCTTTTGACCGGTAGAATAGATTTTTTGAAAAGGCCATCGGTTGTGTCAGGATGTTCTGTAGGAGTGTTTGAAAAAATGCTGAGTGCATATTTGCAAAAATTGAATAAAGAATTTTCTTCAGAACCGTTGATCAGAATCTTTTGATATTTGGTATACAGCATCCATAGGATGGTCAAATACAAGTGTGTTCAAATCGCCCCTTCGATTCATATTTGGGCCCAACAAAGGAGCCCAAATAATTAACTTAGGGCACTGTGGGGAATAAGCTTTAACAATCTTCTTCAGATCAAACAGTCAGATTCTTTTGATACTTGGTATACAACATCTCTACAGGAGTCAGATTGAAGTTTGTTCAAATTGAGTCCCTGGGTTAATATTTAGGCTTCCTATAAAAGCCTGAATATTAACTTGGTGCAATATGGGGAATAATCTTTAAAAATCTTCTTCAGATCCACCAGTCAGATTCTTTTGATATTTGGTGAGCAGCTTCTCTGGGGGGGGGGGGAGGTTTAGATTCAAGTTTGTTCAAATGGGATCCCTGGATGAATATTTGGGCTTTTTATTGGATCTCAAATTTTATCTTGGTGCAATATGAGAAACTTTCTTAGAAAATCTTCTTTTTCAGACCCACTAGTGAGAATCCTTTCATATTTGGTATGTGGCATCTCTAGAGGTGTAAGATTTGAATTTGTTCAAATTGACTCCCTTGGTTAATATTTGGGCTTCCTATGGGAGCCCGATTATTAACTTGGTTGAACATGGGGGATAGTCTTTAAAAATCTTCTTCAGATCCACCAGTCAGATTCTTTTGATATTTGGTACGCAGCTTCTTTAGGGGGGTTTGATTCAAGTTTGTTCAAATGGGACCCCTGAATAAATATTTAGGCTCTTTATTTGAGCCCAAATTTTAACTTGGTGCAATATGAGAAAATTTCTTTAAAAATCTTCTTTTTCAGACCTGCTATTGAGAATCCTTTCATATTTGGTATGTGACATCTCTAGCGGTGGTAGATTCGAATTTGTTCAGATTGAGTCCCTGGGTTAATATTTAGGCTTCCAGTGGGAGCCTGAATATTAACTTTGTGAAATATGGTTAATAATCTTTAAAAATCATCTTCTTCAGAACCATGAGTCAGATTCTTTTGATATTTGGTATGCAGCATAGGGTTAATATCGACTCCCTGGATTAATATTTGGGCTTCCTGTGGGAGCCCGATTATTAACTTCTGGAACATGGGGGATATTCTTTAAAAATCTTCTTCAGATCCACCAGTCAGATTCTTTTGATATTTGGTATGCAGCATCTTTATGGGGGTTAGATTCAAGTTTGTTCAAATGGGACCCCTGGATAAATATTTGGGCTCTTTATTGGAGCCCAAATTTTAACTTAGTGCAATATGAGAAAATTTCTTTAAAATCTTCTTTTTCAGACCCACTAATGAAAATCCTTTCATGTTTAGTATGTGACATCTCTAGAGGTGTAAGGTTCAGATTTGTTCGAATCGAGTTCCTGGGTTAATATTTGGGTTCCCCAAGGGAGCCCAAATATTTACTTAGTGCAATATGGGGAATTATCATTTAAAATCACCTCCTTCAGGTCCAGCAGCCAGATTCTTTTGATATTTGGTGTGCAATACTTCTGGGAGGGTTAGATTGAAGGTTGTTTAAATCAGGTTCCTTGGGCTTTTTATTGAAGCCCAAAGTTTCTTGAGAGCAATGTGAGAAAATGTCTTGAAAATTCTTCTTCTTCAGATCCACCAGTGAGAATCCTTTCATATTTGGTATGTAACATCTCTAGGAATGTCAAATTCAAGTTGTTCAAATCGATTTGCTTGTTTTTTTCTCTAGAGAGAACTACAGTACTTTAAAACAAAACAAAAATTTCATTCGGTTGTTGTGTTTTAATACTTCACAGAACAGAGCTTGCTAGGAAGCTTTCCTAGGACCAGCAGAAATGAATGGCCAAAAAAGTTGTCTTTGGTTGTGTCATAGCAAATAAAAAAAATTGCTCTTACTGCTGATCACATGCTGATAGACTCATCTGTTTTGACAATTTGAGCCAGGTGAGCGTTTTAGGCTCACTTGAACCTCTGGGTTGCTTTTATTGTATTTATGGGTATAATATTAGCTCTTTCTCCAATATTTCTTGTTCTGTGTGTGACACATATCTTTTTTGAAGCCATTTTGGTTTGACGGATGTTGATTTCAACAAAAATATGAATTACGTTTTTAAAAGATTGATTGGTAACTATGCTTTCAAAATTAGTTCCATTTGAAGTTGTTTTTTTTTTCTTAAGAAATAACCAAGTAACAAAATTTTATTTACAATCATTTTACTTATTTAACAAATTGTGCCTGTTGATATTTTTTTCCCTTTCTTCAAATACGTACTCGTACAATTTTCTGGCTTTCTGAGAACTTTTTAAAACTAATCACAGCACTGAAGCATTCCATACTATTGTTTTTACACCTGGCTAGAGTAGGGTGTAAATAATCAAAAGCACTGAGAACCATTATTTACCTCAGACATCTGAGCCAATGAAATCAGCAGATTTTGTTTTCTTTGGAAATAATTTGTTTTATTTTTATATATGTCTGCAGCCAGACGTGGATGATGTGAGTAAAAGTGTTATTTTTTATTTGAAAAATCTTGTTAACATAATATATAGAAGTTTTTGTTGATTATCTCTGTCATGTACTTGTTACTTTCAAATTGTGGCTTTTTAGAAGGCATGTATTTATTTGCGGAATGTTGTTTTGTATGGCTTCAGTAAAATAATTTGTATAAAATACTGTTAATATTCAGAAATGTTGAATTTTTGTGCAAATTTGAAACTCTTAACCCTTTACCCAACGAATCGCCCGCATCCGCCCACGTAATAAGAAAATTCAGCAGTTGAAAAAATATTATTTTTCAAAAAATTTCAACAAAACCATATCATGTGACCCCTCATTGGAACGAGCTCGTTGAGTTCATTCCAACGAGGGGTCACATGATATGGTTTTGTTGAATTTTTTGAAAAATTTGAAAAAAATTATATTTAAAATGATAAATTTTGATATCGTCTGCATTGGGTAAAGGGTTAATCAGAATAAACTTGAACTTTTTCATGAAAGAAGAGAAAAAAAACTGAATCTTTATGTTTTTCCACTTGACAAGAGTAGTTGTGGATTATTAAAATCCTTGAGTCCTTCAGTTCAGAAATAAATTTCCAAAGCCTTGAAAGTACTGTGGAGCCCACTTAATTGGATATTTCTTGGTTGAATAACCCAGTTAATTGATACAACTTCCAAACACAAAACCATTTCCCATGCCTGCAGTAGAAATTTAACCTGTTAATTTCATGGAAGTTATAAAGCAAGCTCCTGTTAATTCATTATAAAATCTTGTATTCTTTCAATTCCCCCAATGAGCACTAACTTCTCATTGTATATAGACCTATTTGGCCTTTGTACATCCAATACAGGCATTTAATCTATTATATCTTGTTTGACTGAGCTCCGAATAATAGAATAAATGCTCAGTTTATCTCTAGAGTACAGGAAAATGAGCAAATCCCTGTTAATTGAAATCTCCTGTTAATTGAATAATTTTGACAACATGACTATTCAATTAATAGAGTTCCAGTGTATTTGAAAATACTTCTGAATCCCCAAAGTACTTCAAAGTCCATGAAAATTATCTTAAGGTTTTCCACTTCCCTTGTTGGGTGATTTTTAATCGCAGTTGTGGCACTTTGGGAAAATGACTGGATGCACTAAAGGAATTGTCCAAAAAGGCAGTCTTTCATTGGCTAACCAGCATGATAATGATTAACTGGTAAATCAGATGTTTCTCTCCTACCTGAAGGCACACATCCAAACCTGTCAGCAGCCCATTCTCCTCTTGAGGGTATTAGGAATAGAATTGCTTACACTCACTCTGGAACAGTACTTATTTACTGTGATAAACAAGTCTTGTTTGACTGTTAACTGGTAGAGTGCTGGAAGCCCATATTTGGGCTTTACTCTGAGGTGAAGGTACTGCAACTTGAAGGCTTCATACTCAGTGGATGTGCTTCATATTATCTTTGAAGTGATATTATTTAGTCTGTAGGGACTTGTCTTGTTACAATTTATGGGTAAGTGCCTGTTGGCATTCTCCCATAAATTGTAACAAGGCAAAGACATGTGAACAGATTTTGATGGCCAAAAATAATTCAGCACTCTACCAGTTAAATATAACCTGTTAATGTGGGGTGGAAGTCTTCCAAAGTGGCCAACATAGGTATAAACAATTGACTAAACTGATTTTTATACTTATGTTGTGGTCATGATATAGCTGTTGATGCTGAAAGTGACTTTAACCCTTTACCCAACACAGACGATATCAAAATTTATTATTTTAAATATCATTTTTTAACTTTTTTCAAAAAATTTCAACAAAACCATATCATGTGACCCCTCACTGGAACGAGCTCGATGAGATCGTTCCAAAGAGGTGTCACATGATATGGTTTTGTTGAAATTTTTCGAAAAATAATATTTTTTCAGCTGCTGAATTTGTATATTACGGGGGCGGATACGGGCAATTCATTGGGTAAAGGGTTAAACACTAAGAAATAAATTAATAAATAAATATAAACGTATTATTATTGCCATGGATTACCACCAAAATACTTAACTATTGATTCCCATAATAATAAATAAGAACAAGAACAATTTTTTAGCCTGGACATTGCTGGCTGAAACTTTGTTGTCATTCATGTTTTACAGAATAGGTTTTTTTTTGTTTGGCATAGCCCAGAGAGTTTTGTCCCTAAAAATGAAGCAGTAATACGTTTAAGTGAGGTGAAATGAAGATACACGAAAGAGCTTTACATTTTGAGATAGCTGACAATGACAGGACATACCCATCCAAACCTCTCTCTGCTTCATGCTCACAGTTGCTGAATAACGAAGGAGCTTTCAATAAGAACTATGGGCCCCAAGACTGTGATATGCCTGATCTCACATGCTGATATGTTTTGCTGGATTATTCATGTACTTTATATCTTGATACATTCTACTAGTTGGAAGATGAAAACTTTTTATTATGCATCCATTAACCCTTTACCTAAAACAGTTAAAGAGAAATATCTTTCATTAATATAAAAAATTTCATTTTTTGCCTCCAAAGCATACAGGCCTGAAAATAAGCAGTCTGACATTCGCAGAATGAGGTCACCAGAGGGTGAATTTCATGATGCTTTCCCATACAGTGGGCCAATTTATCCTATGAGTACCTCTTTCTGTTTAGTTTTAATACCCTGATTCAGATTGAGGTTCACAGAGGGTAAATTTAGTGATGCTACCCTGCTGTGCAGGGTAGCATCGCTAAATTCACCCTCTGGGGACCTCATTTTGCAGATGACAGTCTGCTTATTTTCTGGTTTGAAAGCATATAGTATGACCCTTCACATTGGAACGAGCTGTTCAAGATCATTCCAATAAGGAGTTATAATCTATGTTTTGTGAGCCAAAATTTTTAAAATAATAAAATTTGAATGACGATTTGTGTGATTATTGCATGCCATGTACGGTCAGTATGTTGGGTAATGTGTTAAGTGCCTGAGTTTAGAATGACTCCATTTGTTGGTCAACAGGAAATTTGTAGGTGTTTGACTTGATATGTATATATTGATGTCTGCATAATTGTGTGATAAGTAAAGTTTAACTCTTATGCATGTTGTATTGGTCAGAGTATTGATGAAGTTCAGTGTAACTTGATGCATGCTGTTATGGTATATTAAGTAATTGAATGTCTAAGCTCTGTCTTTGTCAGCTGTTTGATACATACACTATTGTAACTGCAAGGTGTAATTATTTCTTTGCCATCAAAAGTTCATGTTCTTGGTTTGTTTTATGTTTTAGGCCCTCATAATCTACAGAATAGCATGGGTAATGGTGTATTTTGTCCCTTGAGTGTAACAAGGTTTCACAATGCTAAAGCATTGCAAATCCTTGTTGCTCTCAAGGGACAAATTTATCAATTTTATTAATTTGGGTAAAAAAGACATAAATCATTTAATTTTTATTTTTTTTAACTTTGCATTGGTTATAAAAAGACAGCATGCGACAGCCAAAAGGACCATGGAGGAGGGCCGGAGAAACAGATTTTTAACTTTTTTTAGGCCTAATTGAATGTTATTTGATCTGGTGGAGCATAGTACAGTATTCAAGAAACCAGGCCTGGCGTTTTCAGGCGTGCGATTTTTTCGCGTGCCTTAACATGCGCCTAGAACTATTAAGGTCCGCGAAATTTCACTCTCCTGGGTGCATGAAGATAAGTATAACACTTTTGAAAAATTCAGCTTCAAAACTGAAAGACGCGTATTTGCTTTTTTTTGTATGTCACGGAGCAGAGAAAATCAGAAGGTTATCTCATTTTTTGTTTTTATTTCCGAGGTTTCGTACCTGTTATTCTTTCAGGTAAACTATAAAACACACGACTGTGGAATAATTTAGGTGACCTTCAGTTATTTTGTTATTTTGGCGCAGACAGTAGTATTCCTAACTGTGTTGAATATGCATCGACACCGTGACCATGATCAACAATAATCAGCAAATTCGGAACATCACATGGATACATGTATGTAGCGAATCAGTAATAGTTACCAACTGAGTTGGAGGTATTCATGGATATGAACAACCTGGGCCCGTGCGGTGAGTGACACCGAGTGCGAAGCGCGAGGTGTTACAGCACGTGCCCAGGTTCATATCCATTAATACCGACAACGAAGTTGGTAACTAACTTACACACTGACTCTCCTCCAAAATTATTACTCTATACCATTTACATACTTTTGAAAATAGTTTTATCTATTCAAACCCGGCAACATGATTGAGATATTAATTGAAGCCAAGAGAGATTCAATATTGTGGTCATCCTTGCAAGCTGGCTTAATTGTCCAAACAAACACACAAACAAACAAAGAAACAGTAGAAGTGAAAAAAGCATGCGCAGGTGTTCATGTCAACGCTGCATACAGTAACTGTTGTCTCATATTTTAACTGTGGAAGATGTCGAAGGAAGATGATTCGGACGCTATTTTAGGGCATCTCAAATGAGTTCCTATTTTATACGGAATTTAGTGGATGAGGTTTCAAAATTCCGTTTAAAAAGGAAGAATTTGAAATCCTTTTTTTATCGCATGATCGTCTAACACGATTAGGGGGCGACACTTAAAATATATCCTTCTAAATAATTAAAAGGTTTTCATTTTTTGCCTCCAAAACATAGTTTTATGACCCCTCACTGGAACAAGCTTGACAAGCTCGATCCAATGAGGGGTCATAAGCTATGTTTTGGAAGCAAAAACTGAAGAAGAAAAATTAATTCTCTTTTTTTTCAATTTTTGCTTTGAAAACATAGTTTATGACCCATCATTGGAATAAGCTCGACAAGCTCATTCCAATGAGGGGTCATAAACTATGTTTTGGAAGCAAAAACTGAAGAAATAAAATTAGTTATTTTTTTCAATTTTTGCTTCCAAAACATAGTTTATGACCCCTCAGTGGAACAAACTGTGCAAGCTTGCTCCAATGAGGGGTCCTAATCCATGTTTCGGAAGTAAAAATTGAAACTTTTTAGTTTTTTTAGCAGAAAATATTTTAAGTGTCGTCCGCTAATCGGGGTGCACTGGACAGGTGTTCCTGGACTATGAACACCCGCTCGAACAATAGACTCTATTGTTCGAGCAGGTGTTCATGGCCCAGGAACATCTGAAAAAGACAAAGGAGTTAGTGTGTAAGTACAGTTTCTATTACATTCCAGCATTGCCTCATTTCAAAACCAACTTACATTCCAATTATCAGATATCAGATATCAAAGAATTTAATTGACAACCACGGTATTCCCTCAACGCAAATTCGATAAGCCTGTCTATTGACGAACAATTTCCGAAAGCCGTTCCCGTCTTAAGAGTGTTCACATTTTTTTTATTTGCCGCATCAAGATTGATTTCGGGTGCGATGAAAACTAAAGAGAAAAAAATGCTTTATTCCAGGACCATTTAGAAAATCTTTGGCATCATGAACAGCTGGCTCACGTGCAATGTACTGAACTTCCAAACTTTATCTGATGGGATGAAGTTGAACAATGATTGGGTATCCGGACAACTGCCCCCAGTCAAAAAATGCACAGTTGGACAACTGCTCCCAATGTATATGGCAGTTAGGACGACTGCCCCCCCCCCCCCCCCCATCCCCCCCCCCCCCCAGTCTAATTGGCAGACAGGAAAACTGCCCCCACCCACTTGAATTGTGAGTGAGAAAAACTGCCCCCAGTCCAATTTATCAGTCAGGACAACTGCCCCCCCACCCCCCTTCAAGTTGTTCTTAGTACCACTCAAATAAAGCTGTATTTTATTTTAATTACAATGTTATTCTGTCAGTTCTATATTTTTTTCTTCCAAGCCACATAAGGAAAGGAATTACATTCAAAGGGTAACGATAAAACATTCTCCTAAAGAAACATGCTCACAAGCAAAAAAAAATCCCTTAGTATTACTGAAGTATTTGGGTTGGTCCAAACTTCGACCCACAGTCCGTAATATAATTTTTGGTTTGGTACGTCTTGACGTAGGAAACTAAAAATTATATTACGGACTGTGACTCCAAGTCCCCACTGGATTTGGGGGGGGGGGGGGGGGGGGGGAGGGGGGGGGGTGTCCTCACTGACATTGGAGTGGAGGCAGTTGTCCTGCCCGACAATTGGACTGGCTGGGGGCAGTTGTCTTGGCTGACAATCGGAATGGGGGGTGGGGCCAGTTGTCCGGCTTGCCAACTGGACTGTGGGGGGGGGGGGGGGGGGCAGCCGTCTTAGCTGCCAATTGGACTGGGGTCAGTCGTCCTAAGTGCCAAATACACGTGGGGGGGGGGGAGGGGGGGGGGAGCAGTTGTCCGATTGTGCATCTTTGGACTGGGGGCAGTTGTCTGGGAGGCATTTGTCCTACAACCCACTGATTGGCATGTCGGGACCGACAACTTCATCACAGACACAGTAACTTTTGAAGTAACATGTATTACAACTATCCAAATTACACCGTGCAACCTTATGAGTAGAGCATGTCTTGTGAACTTCATTCCAATTCATATATCCTGCTTCAACTATCTTCCATGTGAAAAAAAATGAGGAGAGCCATCAGCTCTCCTAGATCATTTCACGAGAGCGATTTTTAGCCCCCCCCGCCCCCCCTAAATTTTTCAGAATGCCAGGCCTGAGGAAACTTATCTCTTAGGTTACTTTACTTTTATTCCCTCCCAGTCAGCTACCAAGCTTGAATTTATGTACCTAGCCCCATACACAAAAGCAGCCAGTCACCTAGTCTGTTGAGGCAAAACGATGTAATATTGTTGAGAAATGTAATACTCTGAAGCATCCCCAGAATTAAGGTTGGTGATAGGTAACTCCTGGAACAGAAGGGTTTATGCTGAGGCAAAAAATAGGGCTCCAGAAAATAGTGACCTGCTGTAACTGGGCTATAGCAGCCCACAAAAAGGCATCAGTTACCAAATGTTAAAATAAATGGAAAGGATGACCTTGTCCAAGTCCAAGCAATAATAAAGTTATTGCCTGCTTGCACCTGTGTGACTAGGAAATCCATTAAACAGATTGGCTGGGGCAGCTGCCCAACCCACATGTGAATCTGCCCAACATTTTGAGGCCTCAAATATAAGCAATCAGTTGCAATTATTATATTTAAAAAACCTCTCAGAGCAGAAGAATCTGTGAATGGTGCACTGCAAACTTGAAATCGAGGTTGCCAGTATCGATTAATTTATAAGTAAAGGGTGAAATCCCTGTAGGCATAAATGACTCACCAGATTCAGAATCATTTCCAAAATAAATGAGAGAAACCCTCTCCCTTTGCAGACAAACCTGATGGAAGAACAGTTCTAGAGCATTTAAGCGTAATTATAAGGCAGAGCTCATCTCTGTATTCTGTATTCCTAAAAGGAAACACCCCCAAGTGAATGGAGTTGCAATGCTATCTCCTGAATAATTGAAGTCGAGCGGTGTTTCAACAGTTTAAAAAAAATCTCAAAACTTAGCAGTAACAAGAATAGTTGATGTATATAATATGCTAAGTGTTCTCCTGTTGAGAAACCAAAGCTACTTAGTAAAACTGAAATCCACATTGGAGACAACCTGATACTGAGCCGAATAATCACAGATGGGCCAAGTTGACTTTATGTCTAATATTGTGGACTTGCCACCTGTCTAAAAAAAACATGAATGTGTCAGAAGAGTCACTTTGTGATCTCTTTTGTTTCAAGCCAAGGCAAATAAAAATAATAGCATATCTGAACAGGTGATACACTGATAGTCATCCAAACTTGAAAACTGTCCACGTGTGAACCAAAAGCTGATGAACAGTCTGAATGATACTCCGAGCTAGCTGCATCAAAATTAGGAAACTGACACAATGGTAAATGACCAAAAACTCATTTCAGATAACAGAAATTTTGAATTTCCAATATTGCAGGCCCAAAATCATTAGTACAATTAAGGTAAATTAAAATAGAGTTCTGATGTTCAGTAGGCATGCTTGAAAACAAAAGATGGTTCTTCGCATGTGGTATGGGTTCATAGAGACCGGCCACAGTTCTATGCTCAACTTCTTTGACTACAAAGTCTGTGTGTGATAATGGGCTTACATGTATATGGAAAATAATGAAAATACTTGGTTATTTAATAAATCTTTTGTGAATTTCTAGTCATGTTTATGACCCCTCGTTGGAATGAGCTAGTCCCATATTGTGCCACAAATCTGAGACATACGTTTGTGTTCATGACAATGTTTGATTTGTGCCAGATATGTTGGCACAGCATACAAAATATAGTTCCCAGAAATGGTCTCTGATATTCACAGTTGCTTAGGTTGGCATTTGTAATTATCCCCACTGCAAGGGAGGGATAGTGAAGAGCTCCATCTGTCTGTCCATCCACCTGTCCATCTGTCTGACCAAACATCCAGCTGTCCATCCATCTCTGTCTGTGGAACTTTGTTTATGGCATAACTTGAACAATAGTTGACAGATTTAAAAATCTTTTTGGTATATGTCTCTATAGAAACAATGGCTATGTCAAGTTCGATGACCACCGACATCTCTTGAAAATTATGGGAGTTCTGGCCCTTTGTTATAACAATATCCTGTAAATTTTGTTTATGGCATAACTTGAACAATAGTTAACAGATTTCAATTCTTTTTAGTGAATGACTCTGTAGCAGCAATGTCTACAGATTCAATGACCAGCGATATCTGATGAAAATTATGGGAGTTATTGCCCTTTGTTTAATAAAAAATATTGTGTAATGCTTTGTTTATGGATTGGGGGGATATATCTCTTTGGGAACAATGTCTACCTCAAGTTCCATGACCACCATTATCCCATGAAATTTGTCGAGAGTTATTGCCCTGCTAAATCCCCACCACACCCCTGGCCAGTTAGGTAATTTTTTCCTTTGCTTAGAATAGCTTTTTTGAAGGACTTAGAGTCAGTACATGGGAAAAAAATTTGACTCTGTTTGACCCCCAACCCCCTTCCCATGTCAATTAGGCAATTTTTTTCCATTGTCCCAAAATGAATTTTGAAGGATTTAGAGTGATTACATGTGGAAAAACATTTGCCCCCCCCCCCCCCCCCCACATATCAATAAGGCATTTTTTTTCCTTTGCTCCAAAATGCATTTTGAGTGATTTAGAGTGATCACATGGTGAAAAAAATTAAAAAATTTGACTCACTCAGATGATACCCTCTACTCTCTTCCCCCCATCCCCCCCCCCCCCCCTCCTGTAAATTAGGCATTTTTTTTTCTTTGCCCCAAAATGTATATTCTGAAGGATTTAGAGTGATTACTTGCAGGAAAAATTGACTCCTATGTTCTATGATTCCCTTCCCCCTAAATCCCCCCCCCCCCCTCCCCCCAGTTAGGTCACAGAATTATTTATTTTTTTACTCCAAGATGGGTTTGGCCGGATTTAGATTGATTTGTGATTTTATTCAAGAAAAAAATACACCTATTCCCCCCACCCCCACCCCGGTGATTCAGGCCTCTTGTTATTCTGTTGATATATGCAAATTTTGTAGACAGTACCAGTAAATTTAAGTTTTCGAAGAGCATGCAAAAATTAACACCTGTATTGTTACAATGGTAGAATTAAAAACATATTGTTCATGTGCATGTTTCATTGTTTACAGATGTGGAATTGAATAAATAGACTTTATAGTGGTTCTGTACATGCTGCATTGGTATGAGGGAGTTGCTCAGTTTTCAATTATGTATACTTAAGGCCTAAAAAAAAGTTAAAAAATCTGTTTCTCATTCTTTCCTGCAGGGTCCCTTTGACTGCTGCATGTTCTATTTTTATAACCAATGCAAACTTAAAAAAATAAAAATTAAATAGTTTATGGCTGATATTTTAACCAAGTTAATAAGACTGATAAATTAATTTTGTCCCTTGAGTGCAATGCATTGCAAAGCCTTCTTGCACTCAAGGGACGAAATACACCACCACCCATGCTATTCTGTAGATTATGAGGCCTAAAACATAAAACAAACCAAGAACATGGACTTCTGATGGCAAAGAAATAATTAACAAAAATAAAAAACTCCCTGTCCACATGCAGTTTTACAAAAAATGCCCTGAGAAACAGAAGATCTTCTCTGTAACTGTCTTTGTACTCTCTGTATGTGTATTGTATTGTGAATAACTCAGTATTGTACATGTATAAAGATAAATAAGGACTAAAAAAGTTGAAAATCTGTTTCTCAGACCCTTCCTCATGGTCCTTTTGGCTGCTGCATGCTATCTTTTTATAACCAGTGCAAACTTACAAACTAAAAATTAAAATGGCTTTTGTCTGATATTTTATCCAAGTTAATAAAATTGATAAATTTGTCCCTTGAGTACAAGAAGGCTTTGCAATGCTTTAGCATTGCAAAGCCTTCTTTCACTCAAAGGACGAAATACACCACCACCCATGCTATTCTGTAGATTACGAGGCCTAAAACAAACTAAGAACATGAACTTTTGATGGCAAAGAAATAATTACAAAAATAAAAAATAAAATAAAAAAATAACCTCCCCCCCCCCCCCCCCCCCCAGGCAATTTTACAAAAAATGGTCTGAGAAACAGATGATCTACTTTGTGGGGCCTAACCTGGTAATAAATTATGGACAGCTGAATTTCTGGATTAATTTTGGAAGTCATAATTTGTTTTTCAGCTAAACCATTTTTCCTAACATGACCAGGTGACAACACTTCCCAACAATTTCATGAATTTGTTTTTTGCCTCAAAAATATTGCACGAGTCCTCTCATTGAAATGAGTTTGATGCATTTGCTATTGCTGTTAGATTAGCAAAAGGTTAATGCATTTTTATACAAGAAAGTGAAGTGTGTATATTCACTCTCAAGTAAATTGTCTCCAGTAAATTGCTACTGGATAGAATTGTACTAGTAAAAATAATTATCATTTACAGGATAGAATTGTACAAGTAAAAATAATTATCATTTGCCTGAAACTGAATATGAAACACTCCAGAAGAATATTTAGCTGTGATGTATTAGCCAGACCTTCAACTAAAATGTGTATTGTTTGAATTGACAAAAAACATAATGGAAGTAATTTTGGGACATTCAAGTACACTTCTAAATTTCTGAAAAAATATTTTACTAATTCATCACAGTGCTTCATTTCTAAGGTATGATTTTGAACCTGCACACCTGTGACACACCTTATTTGTAACTGAGGTAGTTTTTCTCATGGTCCTAAAATATGAGCTGCAAGTTATATCTATTAATTTCTAAACCACACCTCAGGCCTACCTGGGCTTCAGGCTCAGCTGAAGCCTAGTTGTCCCCCGAAAATTTTTTTGGGGAACTATAGAAATCAGCGGTGTCTGTCCGTCCGTCCGTCCGTCTCCATCTGTACATCCGTCCGTCCGCACTAACAAATGACTACTTATGTGGCTACGAGTTAGTAAAACAGGATACTTATGTGGTTAAAGTCTGTTTCGTGGCTAGTCACGTAACAGAATCTCTTATTGTGGGGGTGGTTGGGGGGTGGGGGTATGCATAAATGTAAAGTAGGGCTAGGGCATTCCAGGGTGGGGTTTAGGAGTGGGGTGGGGTGGGATGGGGGTCATTGAAGGGGTGTTAGAGTTATGTGGCTAGGGTTAGTGTTAGTTTAGGTCCATCCATCCGTCCGTCTATGCATCCGTCCCACTTGGTGTCCCCATGAGAACTCCAGTTTGGATCATTTGATTGGAACCAATTTTGGTTTGTGACCTTCTTAGCCCAAACCACAGGTCAAGTTCGAATATGGGTTTTGGCCAGATTATTTTTATTAGAGTTATACCCCTTTTTCGACTTAGAAATTTCACGATTTGGTGTCTTCGGATAATAACGCCAGTTAGGATTATTTGATCGGAAAGAATTTTGGTATGTGACTTTCTGGGGTAATAATACAGGTCAAGTTCGAATATGGGTTTCGGACCGATCATTTTTACTAGAGTTATGCCCCTTTTTCGGGGGACATGTGGCCGAGCGGCCTTTTATTAGGCTTGAGGTGAGGTATAGCCTTAAAGAGACCAATGTATTAGTAAAATAGACATGGCAGTGTTGCTGTTGTAAATTGGATGTAACAGTTTGTTCCTGTTCATTAACTGTTAACCCAGTGAGTATTATCAAGCTATTTATCATCAAGTCTAGTTATGGCTGCTGTGAAGGAAGCTGTAAATAGATTTGATGAAAAATTTGTCTAAATTTTGAAAAAAACATTTAATTTACGGGTGCAAAATTTTATTAAAGGTGCCTGAATTCTACTTATTTCAATGGCGAGAGAAACCCTGTCCCGGGCAGGAATATCTGTCAGCAGCATGCAGGGAGTTAATTTCAACTTCCTGGTCATGCGTACTCGCACTTAGAAAGCATATGAGCCTGAGGTATGGTGTCAGATTCTCTTGCGATTTTCATACAAGTAATTTTAATTGCTGTACATTGTGTTATAACAGCTGTTGACAAAGGGGCTGATCAGTGAATCTGTAGATACTAACATCAATGTACTTAAGGTCATCATGGTCCTGAAAGCATCACTCATTCTTCCATTATTTTTTCTGACCTACAAGATTTCAGAAAGTTTGAATTCATTGCGACTGATAATCTTACTGCGACTTGAGTCAATGGAGTGCAGTCTTCACTTTCCCGGTATGAACCGGCAATTGCCGCAAATATGCTCAATTCTATACTTTACGTGTCGTTTAACTTGTATATCCCGTAAAGAGGTATTTAGAGAGATTAAGAATACACATTGTGGTTGTTTCCCAACTTTATTGAATGGTATCATTGACATCATTTTACATTAACAGTTGAACAATTGCCAAAGATAATAAAATTCGTACAATGAATCATCTCAAAATGCTTGGCAACAATGGGTTGAACCAATGTTCCAGGAGCCTTTTCCATTGTCATCCGATTGCCTCCAGTCAGCCGATTGTGATGGCCGGTTCCGATCATCGATTGAACACTAATTGCAGATCTTGAGCAACCCATCTGGTATTGTAAGTACCCCCAAAGATCAAATAGTCGTTGAATACCAGGGAACAGGTAAAATGGGTCTATCAGATGATGGGAAATTTTGAACAAACATCTCTGTTAACCCCTTTACACAACGAATCGGCCACATCCACTCGTGTAATATGCAAATTCTGCAGCTGAAAAAATTTCAACAAAACCATATCATGTGACCCACCCTTCATTGGAAAATGAGGGGTGGGTTACATGATATGGTTTTGTTGAAATTTTTGAAAAATTAAAAAAATGGATATTTAAAATAATAAATTTTGATATTGTCTGTGTTGGGTAAAGGGTTAAACAAGTAACCACGTGTGTTTAGCACAGAAATTCTATGCTAAACTTCATACAGAGTTACTCCCCCAACATCATTAGCTCTAAACATTGGCTTAAAAAGGATAGTTCAGATTAGAGAAATATGCTTCAAAATTAGCTGATGATATTTGAAAATTTTGTCTTTTCAACTGGTCTGATCAACTATGAAATTGAAAACTTATACCAGGGGTGGGAGTGGGGCATGTTTGCATGATTCAAGACATACAGAGGGGATGGGTAGGTCATCAAGATGATAGAATGCAAAATTTTCTTTTTGAGCAACTTTATGCCTTATTCTTTATGATGGCTTCAAGTTTGCTGGATAATGACTTAAGTTGCAGTACACTCCAGTAAACATGATAGAGGTATTATATAGAGTAATCAGTTTTCCCCAGTTGGATTTTGTGAGAAAATGTGACTTGAAAAGGTGGCGAAATGGGGATGGGTGCTGTTTTGGAGATGGAAAAGCTTTGCAGTGCAAGAAAATTCCTTTGACATATTTTGGGAAGTTTTTCATCATTCTACACTGTGTTCACAAATGTACTTCAGCAGTCATAAATCAAATAAAGCAGTTTGTATTTCGGTGTTCGATAATGTTGTTTTGCCATGCAAAATAAAAATCACCCAAGGTTTACTGAAGAATGGATTTCTTTTTTTTTTGGAGGCAACACACAGATATAATTTAATCTATTGTTTCATAAAATGTGATAAATGAAATTACAATTATATGTTGCCTTTCACTGCACATGCACTTGCATACATTTAGTATTTATTGAAATCTGAGACATTGATATAGGGCCTGTTCATCATACCCTATTTCTATTTTGAGAAATACAATTTTGTTTGTAAAAGAAATCAGTCTACACACACTGGTTAATGCACAGAATAGATTTCAGTACTTCTAGCATGTTTTTTTCAGGCAGAATGACCCAGGAAAAAGCTGATGTATCTCCATGATGACTTTATGACTCATATGATGACCATGGGACATATTTCTTGATGACAAAAGGGAAGCCCTGTCCTTAAACCATCAGGTCGAGGGTACCTCCAGGAAATGTTAATTTGAACATGGTTATCCATCCAAATTGGACGCGATAACACATTAATTGCCAAAAAGTATAGCTTAAGATCTGGGCTAGAGTGTAGTTTAATATGCAAAATTCAGGAAACCTGACGACCTCAGGTATATTGACTTGACATGTATAAAATACATAGTTAAGAAGAAAATTACACATACATTCCCAAATCTCTTGAATATCCGCAGTAATAGATAAGTTCCCAAATGATGCTTCTTAAAATAAGTTTAGGTGCACTATTTTTACTCCCCTTGTTTTTACAGAATTGAAACACTCCTATCTCATGCATAAGCATTCAGTTTTGTCCAATGGCAGGGTTCCCGCAGGTCTTGAACCTGGAAAGGCCTGGGATTTCAAAAATGAAATTCAAGGCCCTGAAAAGCCTTCATTTGGCTCCCTGGGCCTGGAAAAGCCTTGAAAAATGAAGCATTGCACGCCGAGTTGAGATGAATGAAATACGTCCGAGACAGTTCGACTGGTTCAACTATGATAAGCCTGGAAAAACCTTGAATATAACTTTCTATTAGCCTTGAAACTCCTTGAATTTGGGGTGTATATGGCCTGGAAAAGCCTGGATTTTCATGTCAGGTCAGGTGCAGGAACCCTGAATGGAAATGCAACCACATCTGTAATGATTTGAATGGGTTTGGTTACTTTTTAATCGGTTCTGTAGTGCCCAGTGATCCTATATTAATAAGAATGTAAATTGGTTGAGTGCTAAATTATTTTTCAAAGGGAATTTGAAATGTGAGTATTTTTTTTCAATGATGCCATGCAGCTGGCAAGGGAAGCCTTAGTTTTGCAAGATTTTGTTCATGAACAATTGTTTTGTTGCAATTTATTGGAGAGTGCCAGTTGGCACTCTCCAATAAATTGTAACAAAGTAATTTTATGTAAACATTTATTTTCTCCTGCTAAGAAAACAAGTCTATGCAAACTGTCTAAAGCCACTAAAGTGGCATTCAGCACTATTCAATAAAGCCACTATAGTGGCTTCTAGCACTCAACCAGTTAAAATGGCCTTTTTTGTTGGTATTTTATTATAAGTGCAATAGAAATCCTGACAGTCCATGATGAGTGAAAATCACATTTTGCAAGTGGTTTCACATCAAATTCTGTTCAGAGGCATTTTGACCACAGGATATTTCAGCCCCAGTTTATTTTACTGACTGTTTTGGCCTCATTGAGAGCCATAATCCTCATCCTCTCAGAGTCATAATGTCTCAAAAATATTTCCTCAAATAAAATTTTGAAATACAGAGAACAACATCCCTTTTAAATTCATGAGTTTTCTCCATCCAGAATAGTAAGGTAATACAGGGCAGGCAGTGTACATGTATGTCTTCAGATCCATTACTTAAATATTTCATGCACATTATATAGTACACAAAACCACCGCTGTTATTGTCAACACCAGGTGACTTGCAAGAAGCTTCAATCCCTCATAGTTTATCAAATTGTGAAATGCCATTCAAACATTTCCAGAAATTTGTTCACACAATGGATGAAAGTTTGCTCGAATTAAGTGTTTTAAGTTCCATTTAAGTCAACTTGTGTTTCCATTACCTGTGGAAGTTTGAAGTGTTATGCAAAAACGTTTCTTGAAAAATCAAACATTTTCATTTTTCTGTCTCAAAAAATAGCTTATGAACCCTAGTTGAGACAAGTGTAATGAGCTTGTTCCAATGTGGGTTCATATGCAATTGTTTGAGACAAAAATTGAAAAAATAATAAAATTTGGATGTTTTTTTTTTGTGAATAGCACTAGCTGGTTATGATTGTTATACTAGGTAAAGTGTTAAAGATCAATTTTGAACATTAATATTATTTTTTAATATTTTTATTATGCCCCACCCCCAGCAGGGGTATATAGGATTCCCCTTGGCCATCCAACTGTCCGTCCGTCCATCCGTCTGTCCGTCCGTCCATCCGTCCGTCCGTCCATCCGTCCGTCCATCCGTCCGTCCATCCGTCTGTCTGTCTGTCTGTCTGTCTGTCTGCCTGTCTGTCTGTCCATCCGTCCGTCCATCCATCCATCCGCCCATCTGCCCGCCCGTCTATCCATCCATCCATCCATCCATCTGTCCGTCCTTCCCAAAATTCAGTCATGAATAACTTGTAAAGTACTTGGTTGAGTGACTTGATATTTGTTATGCAAGTATATCCTATTGCTGTATACCCATAGTGGAATGCAGGTGTTGTGCGAGATTTTATTGCCAGTCATTACCCTTTATGGACTTAGAATTTGTCCACCTTGAAATTAATTCATGAATAACTTGTAAAGTATTCAATGGAATGACTTCATATTTTGGTGCGCAAGTCTACCCTATTGATGTCTACTTACAGTGCAAGGCAGATGATATGCATTGTATTATTGTAGGAGTTATTGCATTTTATGGACTTCGATTTTGTCCGACCCAAAATTCCATCATGAATAACTTGCTTAATTAAGGTTACCTTCATGGTGTAATCAACTCCTCCCAAAATTTCTAATGCAGAGAGTTGAAACTTTACGATATGGTTACACATGTCTTGCAGATGTGCAATATATATAAAGTTTGTAGAAAAATATTTTTTTCACAGAATTATCAAATCAAGTCACTGTCACATTTGGTAAAGAGGTGTGGGTACCTTTTGTGTCACCCTATGGTGATACTTAATAGTTCTTGTGGTAATGCTCCAATGGTCTGTAATCTGTTACAGCTCTGTCATCTGTTATCCTTCAGTGTCACCCAGTAATAAATGTTTCATTTCTGTAATGCTATCCATGGTATTGCAGGCAGGGTATATACCACCCTCAACTTTGCTCTAGTTTTATTTGGGTTCAACAGCACTTTTAACAGCCAGTGTCATCGTATGTTGGACAGTTTTTTGGGTAGAGGAAGCTGGAGCACCTGGAGAAAACCACTGAGCAGTGAGACTCCCCAACGTACTAATTTCTAACTCCACACATGCATGTTAGCATTGGTTGAAGGCTGGTGCACCATCAACGTGCAGTACAACTTAGTACCCTTATATTTGCAATTGGGATTAAGTGCCTTGACCAAGGACACAACACAGTTACCCATGGCAGGGATCAAACTGTGGACCTTTCGGTTTGCAGTCCACTGTACAACCATGCTCCCCATTTTTTAGCTCAACTTGACAAGCTGAGCTATTGCCATCACTTCTCGTCCATCAGCATACTTACGTACGTATGGTACGTACGTTACATACGTTAGTACATATGTTAGTACATACGTACATACGTCCACAATTTCCTTTGGCACACCTCACAGGTCGCATTTATGATCAGATCATTTTGAAACTTGGTATGCTTGTTTGGGGTGACCTCTAGATGGGAGCTATCAATTTCCTTCAATTTCCGTAAGAAAATGTTGCCACAGCCAATGTTCTTAGAACTTAGTTTAGTCAGACCTCAATATTTCCCTTTGGCACACCCTACAGGGCACATTTATGATTGGATTGCTTTGAAACCCGGTATGCTATCGATTTTTTTCCATTTCCGCCAAAAAAATGTTGCCACAGCCAACGTTCTTAGAACTTAGTTTAGTCAGAAGACCTCAATATTTCCCTTTGGCACACCCTACAGGGCACATTTATGATCGGATTGCTTTGAAACCTGGGATGCTTGTTTGGGATGACCTCTAGATGGGAGCTATCGATTTTCTTCCATTTCCGTCAAAAAATGTTGCCACGGCCAACATTCTTAGAACTTAGTTTAGTCAGACCACAATATTTCCCTTTGGCATACCCTACAGGGCACATTTATGATCGAATTGCTTTGAAACCTGGCATGCTTGTTTAGGGTGACGTCTAGATGGGAGCTATCGATTTTCTTCAATTTCCGTCAAAAAATGTTGCCGCGGCCAACGTTCTTAGAACTTAGTTTAGTCAGACCACAATATTTCCCTTTGGCATACCCTACAGGGCACATTTATGATTCAGTTGCTTTGAAACCTGGTATGCTTGTTTGGGGTGACCTCTAGATGGGAGCCATCGCTTTTTTTCCATTTCCGTCAAAAAATGTTGCTGCGGCCAACGTTCTTAGAACTTAGTTTAGTCAGACCTCAATATTTCCCTTTGGCACACCCTACAGGGTGCATTTATGATCGGATTGCTTTGAAACCTGGTTTGCTTGTTTGGGGAGACCTCTAGATGGGAGCTATAGATTTTCTTCCATTTCTGTCGAAAAATGTTGCTGCAGCCAACATTCTTAGAACTTAGTTTAGTCAGACCTCAATATTTCCCTTTGGCACACCCTACAGAGCACATTTATGTTCAGATTTCTTTGAAACCTGACATGCTTATTTGGGGTGACCTCTAGATTGGAGCTATCGATTTTCTTCCAATTCCGTCCGTCAAAAAATGTTGCCGTTGGCAACGATCTTTGAACTTAGTTTAGTCAGGCATCAATATATTCCTTTGGCATGCCCTACAGGGCACATTTATGATCAGATCGGTTTGAAACTCTGTATGCTTGTTTGAGGTTACCTCTAGATGGGAGCTATTGATTTTCTTTGATTTCCGTCAAAAAATGTTGCCACTGGCAATGACCTTCGATGAACTTAGTAAAAACGTAGTGCAGTTAAGCATCAGTATTTCTATTTGACACACCCTGCAGGGCACATTTAAGATTGTATCGCTTGCAAACTTGGTGTGCATGTGGGGTGACATCTATATGGGAGCTGTCAATTTTCTTCAATTTCTGTAAAAAAATGTTGCCACTGACCTTTGAACTTAGTTTAGTCAGACCTCAATATTTCCCTTTAACACACTCTTCAGGGCACATTTATGATTGGATCACTTTGAAACTTGATTTGTGTGTTTGGGGTGACCTCTAGATGTGAGCTATTTTTTCATTTCCATAAAAAGTTATAGTCGTTTTCACCAGCCTTTGAACTTAACTGCATTTGTGCATCAGCTTATCCCTTGTGCACTCTCTGCAGGGTATATTTATGAATTTCCATAAAAAAAACAAAAAAAAAACATTGCCACAAAGCAATGACCTTCTACTTAGTGCATTTGTGCATTAACATCTTCCTTTGGCATGCCTCAGAGGGCACATTCATTATCAGGTTGTTTTGAAACTGTGTATGCTTATGCAAGGTGACAAAGATAGGAGCTATTGATTTTCTTTTCATTTCCATCAAAAACTGTTGCTGTTAGCAACAATCTTTGAATTTATTGCATTTGTGCATCAACATTCTTTGACATGGCCTACAGCCCACATTTATCATAGGATTGTTTTTGAACTTGTTGTGCTCATTAGTCAAGAACTTTAGATAAGAGCTATTGATTAGCATTCAATTCTGTAAAAAAGTTGCCATTTACAATAACCTCTGAACATACTGCATTTGTGTATCAGCATTCCTCCTTTAGCCAGTCTTACAGTTTACATTAAAAAATGCATGGATTACTCTGACGTTGTGCACACACAATGCTGTTATGTTGAAATTTCATCAAATAACATTGGTACCAATGATCTTCAATTTTGCCATTTCATTTATAACTTACCAAATTCAAGTTTGTCAAGTTGAGCTATAGTGTCATTGACACTTTCATTTATTAAATATTAAGGCACAACATGTCAAAAGAGGAGCACAGGGGACTGGAATCAAAGACCCAACTTGATGTATTTCCTGTATTTCGTGAGCTTCCACTCTACACGTGAAATACAGGAAAAGCTCTTGACAAGGGTGATTGATTTTTGTCCCCCTTACTCTACCCAAGTTGTGTTTTGTATTTATATCATGATTAGACCTTTAAGTCAAAGGATGAAGCTGATAATTTTAAAGAAAAATATGACCTTTCCTGGTTAACATTCTTGTTACTGTTTTGTGTTGAAGCATTTCATTCACGTCATAACATCACTCAGATGCATAACGACCAATACAATGGATTTTTACATGACATCACATTCTTGCATGTAGGCCAGATTCTATGCATTGCTTGGTACATTTCTCAGTGCCTTTGTTGTATCGGATAACTTTACACACAACAATCATGATATAAAAGGCAACTGAACACTTAGCTTCTTATCTCTAGGCTTAGATTTTGCATTTGCATCGCCAATATTGATGCAGACATAACCAATGTATTATGAGAAAATAAAAGCTAATATGCCCTGACTCTATTACCCCTCTGCACACTGACGTCAAAATACCAAAATTTCAACTTGCAAATTTTGCCCATAATGCAATTTGGAATTTAACCAATTCAGTCTTGTTTGACAGAGCTCGATGAGCTCGATGAGCTCTGTCAAACAAGACTGAATTGGTTAAATTCCAAATTGCATTATGGGCAAAATTTGCAAGTTGAAATTTTGGTATTTTGACGTCAGGGTGCAGAGGGTAAACTGGCTGAGTGCTAGAAGCCACTATCATGGCTCAATTGAAAAGTTCTGGAAGCTACTCTAGTAGCTTTTCATTGTATGCATTAGCTCGATGTCTGCTCAGCAGAAGAAAATTGTTTGGTTGCAATGTATCGGAGAGTGCTTATTGGCACTCTCCAGTAAATTGTAACAAAACATGAACAAAATCTTGCTAAACTTAGACTACTCATGCTGGTAGCATGGTATCTTTAAAAAAAATACCCATGTTCCAAATCACCTTTGAAAAATAATTTAGCACTCAACCAGTTAAAAGAAAATATTAATTTACAATGATCAGGCCTAAAAAAGTTGAAATTCTGTTTCTTAGGTCCTCCTGCACAGTCCTTTTGGCCGCCACATGCTGTCTTCATAACTAATGCAAGCGTAAAAAAAATAAAAATTAAATTAAATGGTTTTTGTCTGATATTTTACCCAAGTTAATAAAATTGATTAATTTGTCCCTTGAGAGCAAGAAGGTGTTGCAGTATTTTAGCATTGCAAAGCCTTCTTGCACTCAACAGATGAAATACACTGCCACCCATGCTATTCTGTAGATCATGAAGCCTAGAACATAAAACAAACCAAGAACATGAACTTTTTATGGCAAAGAAATAATTACAAAAATAAAAAACTGCCTGTCCACATGCAATTTTACAAAAAAAATGGTCTGAGAAACAGAAGATCTACTTGGTGGAGCCTTACATATACATTGATACTGAAACTCACAGATCATCAACAGTAATTATTGTTCAAGTGGTCAAATGAAACTGGTACAATTTTAACCCCCTGCACACTGATGTCAAAATATCCAGATTTGAAGTAGCCATTTTTATACGCCCGTTTGAAAAAACGGGACGTATTATGTTATGGCGTTGTCCGTCCGTCTGTCCGTCCGTCTGTCCATCCATCCGTCCGTTTGGTTTCCGAACAATAACTTTAGTATTTGTTTTCCGAGCGGCTCCAAATGTGGTATGTGGTTTAATCACAACAAAATACAGGTCAAGTTCGAATATGGGGTCAGTCCGAACATTTTTCGCCTGAATTATGGCCCCAGTTGGACTTAGAATTCGTCAAATATTTGGTTTCCGGATGATAACTTTAGTATTTGTTTTCCGATCGGCTCCAAATTTGGTATGTGGTTTAATCACAACAAAATACAGATCAAGTTCGAATATGGGGTCGGTCCGAACATTTTCCGCCTGAATTATGGCCCCTGTTGGACTTAGAATTCGTCAAATATTTGGTTTCCGGATGATAACTTTAGTATTTGTTTTCCGATCGACTCCAGATTTGGTATGTGGTTTAATCACAACAAAATACAGGTCAAGTTCGAATATGGGGTCGGTCTGAACAATTTTTGCCTGAATTATGGCCCCTGTTGGACTTAGAATTCGTCAAATATTTGGTTTCCGGATGATAACTTTAGTATTTGTTTTCTGATCGGCTCCAAACTTGGTATGTGGTTTAATCACAACAAAATACAGGTCAAGTTCGAATATGGGGTCGGTCTGAACAATTTTTGCCTGAATTATGGCCCCTGTTGGACTTAGAATTCGTCAAATATTTGGTTTCCGGATGATAACTTTAGTATTTGTTTTCTGATCGGCTCCAAACTTGGTATGTGGTTTAATCACAACAAAATACAGGTCAAGTTCGAATATGGGGTCGGTCTGAACAATTTTTGCCTGAATTATGGCCCCTGTTGGACTTAGAATTCTTCGTCAAATATTTGGTTTCCGGATGATAACTTTAGTATTTGTTTTTCGATTGGCTTCAAACTTGTTAGTCTTTTTCTCAAATGACCGTAACATATATATATATGCCAGTATAAATTTCTCGCACTCTAAAAAAATTGCAAATGTGTTAAAATGGTACAATTTGAACAGTTCACGGGCGTATGATGCAATGCCCAGCCGTGCTCTTGTTCCCATAATGCAACTGGAAATTTAACCAATTCAATCTTGTTTGACAGAGCTCATTGAGCTCTGTCAAACAAGATTGAATTGGTTAAATTTCTAGTTGCATTATAGAAAATATTTGCACCCTGAACTTTAGATATTTCGACATCAGTGTGCACGGGGTTAAATACCAGATGTTTGATTTATGACTAGACATACCAATACCTGACAAATAATGCAAGACATATCAAAACCTTATTTTAACTGGTTGAGTGCTGGAACCCCATATTTGGGCTCCATTATGAAGTATATGTACCATAACTTATGGGCTCCTATTATCTGTGAATGAAATTTTTTAGTCTGTGTGGATTTGTCTTAACCCTTTACCCAATGAATCGCCCACATCCGCCTGCGTAATATGCAAATTCAGCAGCTGAAAAAATATTATTGTTCGAAAACTTTCAACAAAACCATATCATGTGACCCCTCTTTGGAACGAGCTCGTCGAGCTCGTACCAAAGAGGGATCACATGATATGGTTTTGTTGAAATATTTTGAAAAAATTAAAAAATGATATTTAAAATAATAAATTTTGAAATCGTCTGCGTTGGGTAAAGGGTTAAGTTATGGGGGAGTACTAAGACCAAGGCATATGAACACATTTCAATGATCAAAAATAATGTAGCACTCGACCAGCTTATGAACCACAAATATACATTTGCAAGGAAAGCAATTTGCAGTTCTTTAATGCTTAAACATATTTGTATTAAAACATGCATCATCCGAATTTGAGGTATATCAGCCATGGCTGAATATTGTGTTGGGGGGAGGCAGATGTCATAAAACTCCAGACAAAATTTTGGTGTTTATCAATAATTTTTTTTGTATTTATCCCACAAATTGTATGATTTCTTATTGAATAATTGCATGACAAATTTATATAGAGAAAACGGAATACCTCATCCAAGAGATCTTTTCTTTTTAATATGTGAACAAAAGTATAAATACTTCTGATGAGTATTCCGGAATGAACATTTATTCTTTTCTCACGGTCCTTGAATTTCTGGAAGCACTTTTTTGTTTCTTTTTATTTACAGAAACCTCACAAAGAATCAAGTAAAGTTGATCCCTGGACGCAGGTGGCAAAACACAAGTTGTTCGTTGAAAAGGAGTTGGAGTCAATTCCAGATTTAAATTACATTGTATTAAGACCAGCATATACATATGGCTTGGGAGATAAAATAAATTTGAGTATGTTTCTGACTTTAAAAATAATTTAAAATTCTTTTTTCCTGACTAAAGACATGCTCAGTGCCAGGTTGATATGAGAAACTTAACTGGCCTCTGAGGGTTAGATTAGTGGGCAAAGTAATGATGACCAGTAGGCCATCAGCAAACAATACAAAAAGGGTGTATGACATAATGGACAACATATGATTAGGGTGGATCACGAATAATACAGATCTGATAAGCAAATATAATTTTCATCCTACAACCCGAAAGAGGCTCTATATAATAAAAATAAATAGGATAATGCCCTTCAACAAGCCTGGAAATAAGCAGACTGTCATCTGCAGGATGAGGTTCTCAGAGGGGGGATTTGGTGTTGCTACCATGTGCTGCAGGGTACATGAATCATCACTAAATTTACCCTCTGTGAACCTCATTCTGAATCAAGGTCTCAGGCCTAAATAGAAAGAGGTACTTAGAGGATAAATTGGCAAATTCACCCGCTGGGGACCTCATTCTGCAAATGACAGATTGCTTATTTCTAGGTCTGCCCTTCAATAACATAGAGTTGAAGAGGTTGATTTTGTCTTGAGAGAGCCATGTTTAACCCTCTGCACACTGATGTCAAAATAGCAAATTTTTAAAAAGAAAATTTTTCCCATAATGCATTTAGGAATTTAACCAATTGAGTCTTGTTTGACAGTGCTCAATGAGCTCTGTCAAACAAGACTGAATTGGTTAAATTCAGAGGAAAAATTATATTTTCAAATATTCATATTTTGACATCAGTATGCAGAGGGTTAAAATGTAATTTTTCATTACATAGCAATTTAATGGTAAAGTGCTGAAATATTTTTGAAAGATGATTTTGACCTTGAGTATTTATTTTCAAAGTTACCATGCTACTAGTCAGGTGAGCCTTAGTTTAACAAGATTTTGTTCGTAAATAATTGTTTTGTTACCTTTTTTTTTGTAGAGTGCATACTGGCACACTCCAATAAATTTTAACAAATCAGTTTTATATAGTATTTTTCTGGTGCAGAGAAGCGAAGTTGATGAATGCAGTGTAAAACTACCAAAGTGAGTTCAGCACTTTTCTACAAAGCCACGATAATGGCTTTTAGCATTTAAACAGTTATGTGAAGTCAACATCATCAGTAAGTAGTTAGCAACAATGGGACACCAACATAAGAATTTCATAATGAAGTTTCAAAAGATAAACTGTGTGATAAAGTCTCTAGAGTGTTTTTGATATTTATAGCATGTATAGGGGATATATATCCTCCCTTGGACATTCTTGTATCAAGTAATTTACATAAATTATCATTTTGGAAGTGGAACAAGTATGGAATTTCAGAGACCTGTTTTCCAGACTGGTAAAGTGTAGAAAAGTGCATCAAATACGTGTTTTCCTCAGGATTTATATTTCATCTAAATTTGGGAGAATCCATTTGGATTTTGCGAAAATGGCTGCGAGAATCCATACCTGCTATGAGTGTCCCAGGATCACATAAGCCACCGTGGTTGAACCCCTGTTATGTACTGATAACACATGTTAACCCTTTACCCAACACAGCTTTTTAATTTTTAAAACATCAACTGCATTTAAAAAAAACATATTTACCTATAAAATCTTACAAATGTGGATGTCATTGGAAACGGCATATTGAGCTGGTCTCCAGTGACAGCCATATTTGTACAATTTTATTGGCAAGGTATCAAGATATTTCAGGTAACGTTTGCCTTGTATTGGTTAATTTGCTACTGCTATGTTAGGTTAAGGGATAAATTGACTAATTCTTTTCACGCAAATCCAAGCAGAGGTGCAGCAAGAATCTTCATGGATTCTCGCTGATTTTATTGTGTGAATTTTTGTGTGAATTGATTGTCATCGAAATATGAATCCTGTTCCCATTTGATATGAAGCATGCAAGTGTGAGTTCATGTGAAGATGCAGTCAGGTTGTAAACAGTCATGTCCACAGAGATAGATGAATGCATTGATAAAGGAATGGCCAAACACTTGTTCTTTAATGTGCTGCTTACCTTTCATTCATGATAAATAATTTGTGTGTAGGTAAACATTTAATCATGAGCAGACAGATGGATGGACAAATTAACACTAGTATTTCTTCAGCTGCACATCTTTTGGTTACATCTAAAAAGTATGGACATTTTAGTTAACATGTGATGAGCATGGTTCCCACAGGCTTTTGAAACTTGGGGAAAGTTATCGAAAATGGAAATTTCATTTTCTAGAACCTGGAAAGTTTTTAACCTGGCAAAAGAATGTCTATGGAAAACCTGAACATGCGTGACCAGTCTTTCAATCAAATCGGCTGATATGTGTCTTTAAAATGACCATTGTCTGGTAAAACCTTGCAGTCATACTGCTAAAATCACTACTCAGCTTTACAAAGCTTTTGTTCTGGGTTTTTGTTCTTATGGTCCTTTACTTTCTGCCACCTTTCTCTTGTAGTTGGCAGTGTTCTTCTACTTTCTACATCTCTTGAGTTCACCTTTTCTTCTACTGCTCTCACCTCTGTTATGCCCAGGACTGTTCCTTGTGGGCAATGCCTTTTGCTCAAGCATGTGGATGATTCCCATGCTTCTTGTTCCACTTGTAATGGGTGTTCTTCAGATGTGGGCTCAGTGGGTCTTGGTCATCCACTTTTTGGGCTTCTGTGAACCATGTGATGCATTCTCGTGGCCGTTCCTCCCACACCCGCGGGAAAGGAGAACGCTGTCGTTCGGGGCCTCCTGACACGACCACGTCTGGTGAGAGTTATACCCTGTCCGTGGGGGATGTGCAGTCTTTTCCTGTGGTGGATACTGCGGGAGCTGTTGAGTTGTCCGGTGAAGGGATGCCTGATTCTGGGACTGTGGTCCCTCTACAGTTGACATCTGAGGCTGTCACTAGGGTTGTGACTCCTCCTTTGGAGCCGAGCTTGGTTGCTCTCTCCTCTTTTCCACCTGTTTCAACAGCTCCCGACATATCTGCTGCTACTGCTGTTCCGTCTGCAACGCCATCGGTCACTGTTTCAGCCGGCCTCAGCTTATCCCTACAGGGGTCTCTAGAGATGTCTGGTAGTGTGGATGTGGGATATGCCAATGTTTTGGCTGCGACCCGTTGCCCCGCATCGGGTGTACTAGAGGATTGTGACCCTTTGCTGGTGAAAAGGGTCATGAGTGAAATCACTTTGCCGGTACATTCCCACGTGAACCTGCTGACACGGGCCATGAGCTTAGGGAGGCCCTCTCCTTGCTCACTCAGTTTCTTTCCAAGAGCCTTCCTGTTGCCTCCAGCAAGGCTACTAGTGGTTTCCAGCCATGGCGCTGCCACCCGGGATTGGAAGCAGGCCGCTTTCTGATCCCCCTGGTGTGCCTAAACCATGGGAGGCATCGGCTGGCTTGCCCGTGATGGGCTCTGTGTCTTCCGACTCAGAGGATGGGTCAGACATACCTGACATCGAGAGCCAACAGTCTTCTGTCTTGGTGGCAGCTCTTGACTTTGTGTTTGAGTTCCTTCCAGATCTCAAACCGTCAGACCAGCTGACGGTGTCAGCCAGACTGCGATCATCGCTTGCGCACCTACAACCTGTGGAGCAACCTGCTTCTGGGTGCCTTCGACCATGCCAGTCGGTACAGGTGATTGAAGCGTTTGCAGCTTTGGACTCTAAGCTGAGTTCCAAGGCTATGAAGACTTCGTTCTTCATCAGGGCTGATACCTTTTTGCCTCCAGTGCGTTATCGTTCCTATGATTCCGCCAGTCTGCCAGACTTTGACGGTCTTGGATCAGGACTCCTCCCTTGGGCTTTCCAAGCCCAAGTCGGCCGTTATTCCTATGGCAACTCTGGAGTCCCTGTTGGGCTTATCGAGAGAGATGCTGGGCATGCTTTCTCTCTTGGATCACATTGTCTCTGCTTTGGCTGATTATCTCCCTCCAGATAAGCTTGACGATGTACCGGCTCCTTTGCGTGTGATGTCCAAGGCACTCATGCATCTTACTCACAAGCATGCCTTTAACACGGCTAACTTGGAATTAGTACACCGGGAAGCTGTGTTGGACACAAGCTGTTCCCTTCCTGAGCAGCAGCACGCTGCTCTTCGATCCACTTCTTTGGCGGGTCCGTGACTATTCCATGGTTCCGTGGCGACGGTCCGGGATGACGTCCTGCATCATTCCAAAGATCAGCTGCTGCTTCGCCAGCTTGATCAGCCTTCTGTTGGAGGCAGGGGCCATTCTAAGCCTAACAATCGCCCTTCTGCTTCCTCTTTGAAGCCAAAAGCTCTTCCTCCTGCCACTGCTTCTACTTCTTACTCACATGGTAAGGGTAAGCATCGGCAGACCAGAGGGATGACCCAGGATCCTTCATGTAGTGGAGGAAGTGGTTTCTCCTCTCGCGGGCCTCACCAGGGCTCGAAATGAAGGTCCTCACCTCGATTCGTCCCAGGTTGGAGGAAGGATATCAAGAGTTCACAGACCATTGGACCACAATCACATTCGATCCTTGGGTGTTAGATGTTGTTCGGTCCGGGCTGCGAATATCCTTCCGGAGACACCCCACTCAGTCGAGAGTGCCTCTTCCAACATAAGTTCCTTCAGACGTTTCACGTCGGGAACTTTTGATCGCAGAGATAGACAGTTTCCTGTCAAAGTGGGCAATAGAGGTCAAGAACATTCATTCAGTGGGATTTTATTCCCGCCTGTTCTTGGTGCCGAAGAAGGACGGCCGACTCCAACCAGTTATCGATCTTAGTCTCCTGAACCAGTCTATCATTGCTCCCAAGTTCAGCATGGAGACTTTCAGGTCGGTTTGCTGCTCCATTCACCAGGGAGATTTCGCTCCCAGCATCGACCTGCAAAATGCTTACATTCACGTTCCGATTCATCGGACATCGCGAAAGTATCTCAGGTTCGATTTTCTGGGGTGAGTTTACCAGTTCAAGGCCATGCCTTTCAGCCTCAACCTGGCTCCTTGGGCCTTCACCCGACTGATGTTGCATGTGATAGCCTTCCATCGCACACAGTCCAGGGTGACTACTTTGCCATATCTGGACGATATCCTCCAGAGGCACTCCAATGCCCTTCTGGAGTCAGATGATGACACATTGTTGAACCTGCTCACGTCACTAGGGTTCAGAGTCAACGAGGAGAAGTTGGACCTGGTCCCTTTCCAGTGGTTTTGTCATCTGGGGATGGACTTCCGTACTCAGCAGAATACAGTTGCAGTCTCCCGTGCAAGGGCTGTGATTCTCTCAGCTTTCGACCTGACTCACGTACAAGACAGCCCAGAGTTTTCTCTGGCTACTCAGTCTCTACGGATCGGTGACTGATCTCATTCTTCTATGTCGGCTGCATGTCAGACCTTTCCAACACTCCGTCATTGGAGATTGAATTTCGATCCTCTGGATCTGGTGCTTCAGTTACCAGACTCTCTTCATTTTTAGCTCACCTGAGCGAAGCTCAAGGGGAGCTTTACTAATCACTTTCTGTCCGTCGTCCGTCGTCCGTCGTCCATGGTCCGTCGTCCGTCGTCCGTCGTCGTCCGTCCGGCGTTAACTTTACATTATCGACTTCTCCTCCTAAACCACTAGCCCAATTTTATTCAAATGTTGGCTAAATGTTTATTACCTAATGCCAATTCAGATTTGTTCAAATGAAGTTGCCCCTCCTCCTGGGTGGTGCCACGCCCCCAAAGGGCACCAAAATCTTTGTAAATCTTCTTCTCATGAACCAGCAGTAGCAGAGACTTGATATTTGGTGTGCAGCTTCCTTCTGAGGTGTAGACTCAGATTTGTTCAAGAGAAGTTTGTGGGGCTATACTTGGCGTTGTTATGAGAGGGGCAAAATTTTTTGCCCCGCCCAAAATTTCTATTTTCCAAACCGAGAGGCTGATTTGAACCAAATTATATGTGAGGGCTTATTGGGTCATGAGTACTTGATTTATGCAAAAAAAATTTTTCCCGCAGCCCCGTGGGAACCGCAGGAGCTAAAAATAGAAAAAATTTAAAACGCCCATATCTCCAAAACTGCACGGCACTGAGAATTTTTATTTGGTGTGCAGCTTCCTTAGGACCAACAGAAAGGATTGGTAAAAAAAAATTGCCATCGGTTTTATCATAGGGTACAGTTTCGGGACTTTGAAAAAGTGCTGAGTCAGCACTTTTTAACACTGTAGGCAATGGGAAAAACATTAAAAAATCTTCTTCTCCAGATCCAGCAGGCAGAATCTTTTGATATTTGGTATGCAACATTGTAGGGTGGATCTGATTCAAGTTTGTTCAAATCGGCCCCCTGGGTTCATATTTGGGCTCAGTATAGGAGCCCGATTTCGAACTTAGTGCATTTCAGGCAAATTTCTTAAAAAATCTTCTTCTCCAGATCCAGCAGGCAGAATCTTTTGATATTTGGTATGCAACATTGTGGGGTGGATCTGATTCAAGTTTGTTCAAATCGGCCCCCTGGGTTTATATTTGGGCTCAGTATAGGAGCCCAAATTTGAACTTACTGCATTTCAGGCAAATTTCTTTGAAAATCTTCTTCTCCAGATCCAGCAGGCAGAATCTTTTGATATTTGGTATGCAACATTGTAGGGTGGATCTGATTCAAGTTTGTTCAAATCGGCTCCCTAGATTCATATTTGGGCTCACTATAGGAGCTTGAATTCGAATTTAGTGCATTTCAGGCAAATTTCTTCAAAAATCTTCTTCTCCAGATCCAGCAGGCAGAATCTTTTGATATTTGGTATGCAATGTTGCGGGGTAGATCTGATTCAAGTTTGTTCAAATCGGCCCCCTGGATACCTATTTGGGCTTACTATAGAAGCCCGAATTCGAACTTAGTGCATTTCAGGCAAATTTCTTAAAAAATCTTCTTCTCCAGATCCAGCAGGCAGAATCTTTTGATATTTGGTAAGCAACATTGTGGGGTGGATCTGATTCAAGATTGTTCAAATCGGCCCCCTGGGTTAATATTTGGGCTCAGTATAGGAGCCCGATTTCGAACTTAGTGCATTTCAGGCAAATTTCTTAAAAAATCTTCTTCTCCAGATCCAGCAGGCAGAATCTTTTGATATTTGGTATGCAACATTGTAGGGTGGATCTGATTCAAGTTTGTTCAAATCGGCCCCCTGGGTTCATATTTGGGCTCAGTATAGGAGCCCGATTTCGAACTTAGTGCATTTCAGGCAAATTTCTTAAAAAATCTTCTTCTCCAGATCCAGCAGGCAGAATCTTTTGATATTTGGTTTGCAACATTGTGGGGTGGATCTGATTCAAGTTTGTTCAAATCGGCTTTCTAGATTCATATTTGGGCTCACTATAGAAGCTCGAATTTGAACTTAGTGCATTTCATGCAAATTTCTTAAAAAATCTTCTTCTCCAGATCCAGCAGGCAGAATCTTTTCATATTTGGTAAGCAACATTGCGGGGTGGATCTGATTCAAGTTTGTTCAAATCGGCCCCCTGGGTTTATATTTGGGCTAAGTATAGGAGCCCAAATTTGAACTTAGTGCATTTCAAGCAAATTTATTAAAAAATCTTCTTCTCCAGATCCAGCAGGCAGAATCTTTTGATATTTGGTATGCAACATTGTGGGGTGGATCTGATTCAAGTTTGTTCAAATCGGCTTCCTAGATTCATATTTGGGCTCACTATAGAAGCTCGAATTCAAACTTAGTGCATTTCAGGCAAATTTCTTAAAAAATTTTCTTCTCCAGATCCAGCAGGCAGAATCTTTTGATATTTGGTATGCAACATTGTGGGATGGATCTGATGCAAATTTGTTTAAATCGGCTCCCTAGATTCATATTTGAGCTTACTATAGAAGCTCGAATTCGAACGTAGTGCATTTCAGGCAAATTTCTTAAAAAATAATCTTCTCCAGATCCAGCAGGCAGAATCTTTTGATATTTGGTATGCAACATTGCGGGGTGGATCTGATTCAAGTTTGTTCAAATCGGCCCCCTGGATTCATATTTGGGCTCACTATAGAAGCTCGAATTCAAACTTAGTGCATTTCGGGCAAATTTCTTAAAAAATCTTCTTCTCCAGATCCAGCAGGCAGAATCTTTTGATATTTGGTATGCAACATTGCGGGGTGGATCTGATTCAAGTTTGTTCAAATCGGCCCCCTGGATTTATATTTGGGCTTAATATAGAAGCCCGAATTCGGACTTAGTGCATTTCGGGCAAATTTATTAAAAAATCTTCTTCTCCAGATCCAGCAGGCAGAATCTTTTGATATTTGGTATGCAACATTGTGGGGTAGATCTGATTCAAGTTTGTTCAAATCGGCTTCCTAGATTCATATTTGGGCTCACTATAGAAGCTCGAATTCGAACTTAGTGCATTTCAGGCAAATTTCTTAAAAAATCATCTTCTCCAGATCCAGCAGGCAGAATCTTTTGATATTTGGTATGCAACATTGCGGGGTGGATCTGATTCAAGTTTGTTCAAATCGGCCCCCTGGATTCATATTTGGGCTCACTATAGAAGCTCGAATTCAAACTTAGTGCATTTTGGGCAAATTTCTTCAAAAATCTTCTTCTCCAGATCCAGCAGGCAGAATCTTTTGATATTTGGTATGCGACATTGCGGGGTGGATCTGATTCAAGTTTGTTCAAATCGGCCCCCTGGATTCATATTTGGGCTTAATATAGAAGCCCGAATTCGCACTTAGTGCATTTCGGGCAAATTTATTAAAAAATCTTCTTCTCCAGATCCAGCTTTAGAATCTTTTGATATTTGGTATGCAACATTGTGGGGTGGATCTGATTCAAGTTTGTTCAAATCGGCTTCCTAGTTTCATATTTGGGCTCACTATAGAAGCTCGAATTCGAACTTAGTGCATTTCAGGCAAATTTCTTAAAAAATCTTCTTCTCCAGATCCAGCTTCAGAATCTTTTCATATTTGGTAAGCAACATTGTGGGGTGGATCTGATTCAAGTTTGTTCAAATCAGCCCCCTGGGTTTATATTTGAGCTCCGTATAGGAGCCCAAATTTTAACTTAGTGCATTTCAGGCATATTTCTTAAAAAATCTTCTTCTCCAGATCCAGCAGGCAGAATCTTTTGATATTTGGTATGCAACATTGTGGGGTGGATCTGATTGTGATTCATGAACGTATTTATTTGTAAAGTTGATAGAATCTTAGACAAAATTTGCAGAAAAGATCTACTATAGAAGGGGTGGTATCCAGGGTGAACCGTTTACCCAAATCTAGCAGTACTAATGCATTATTCACACAAATCTCCGTTCAAATTTTATGACCCCCTCATTGGAACACACGCATTCAGCTCATTCCAACAAAGGTCATATGCCATGTTTTTGAGACAAAGGAATAAAAATTTTAGTTATTCATGAAATTTTTAGGCAACTGTTGTCTGTTATTCACATTGCTTCATGAAATTTCAGTACTTTTAGAAGTTACCTCAGTAATCAAGGGTTAATTCCCCTTAATTAAATGTCGCCTCTAAAAACAACCACTTTGCATATCTTACCTTTTTACCAGCATAACTGCCAAAACTTGTCAGCATTCTTCGCAAAAATCGCTATTCAAATTTTAATTTTTGTCTCTTAAACATACATGTACTTATCGCTTGTAAATACCCCATTGGAATGAGCTTCCAATGAGAGGTCGCACACCATGCTTTTTGAGTCAAAAAAGCAATTTTTTTAGTTATTCCAGAATTTCGTACGTAAAACACAGCTTTATGACTTCACATTAAAATGAGCTCTCTAAGCTTGTTCCAATCAACATTCACGCACTATGTCTTTCACACAAAAAATAAAATTTTCCATTTATTCAGGAATTTTGTTTGCAAGAACACTCTTACCCCCCCCCCCCCCCCCCACACACACACACACAAACACACACACACACACACACACAAACACAGACACACACATCTAAAAGTTTGTCAGCAAAAAAACAGTTACTTCAATTTTTAAATGCATTATAGGAACAACTTGCCTAATCAAATTTAAATACTTTTGCATCATTCTGTATCTAGAACAAACCATTTACCATATCTTTACGCAAAATTCTCCAGCATCATTCACAAAAAAACACCATTATTTATATATTCACATTTCTGTCTCAAAAATATATCTGATCATCCCATACCCCTATTGGAATAAGCTGTTTGAGCTTGTTCCAATGATGATAAAAAAAACTAATATTTTGGAAAATTTGTGAAAATTTTTGTTTTCTTGCATGCAAATACATACATGTAGCACATGGAAGATATCCACAGTTGGGGAGAGATGTCCAAGGCTATCTCTTCACATTCCTTGTTTGTGCTTCATGCTAAACCTGTTTGTCTGCAGAGATAAATTTGCTTTATTAAAAATCATTGGAGATTGGCCTAAAACTAATTTTAGGTAACAAATGTTGAACTTCAAACAAAATCTATCACTCAACCAGTTAATGTTGATGAGGCATGACATGGTGAAGGTGACCTAAAATACTTCTTAGAGTCACTTTGTCAGGTGAGCGATTAAGGCCACGTGGGGCCTCTTGTTATGTGTACCCATACTATGTACGGTACACATAATGCCGGCATCCGGGTGGCGATCCGTCGTTCGTCCATCCTTTGTCCGTCCATCTGTCCGTCCGTCCATCCGTCCATCTGTCTGTCCGTCCGTCCGTAACCCTTTATCCTTCAAATTGAAAATTCCTCCAATCCCTTTGGCATTCGATAACTTCAAAAATATTGCTTGGATTGTCTAGTTACTTTATATTTGTGTTCAGGTTACTGATTTGCTGAGCTGTATAGTTTTTGGTGTAAATCTGATAATTTGATCCCGAGATATTAACCCTTTATCCTTCAAATTGAAAATTCCTCCAATCCCTTTGGCATTTGATAACTTGAAAAATATTGCTTGGGTTGTCAAGTTACTTTATATTTGTGTTCAGGTTACTGATGTGCCGAGCTGTATAGTTTTTGGTGTAAATCTGTTATTTTGATCCTGAGATATTAACCCTTTATCCTACAAATTGAAAATTCCTCCAATCCCCTTGGCATTCAATAACTTGAAAAATATTGCTTGGATTGTCAAGTTACTTTACATTTGTGTTCTGGTTGCTGCTGAGCCGAGCTGTATAGTTTTTGGTGTAAATCTGATAATTTAATCCTGAGATATTAACCCTTTATCCTTCAAATTGAAAATTTCTCCAATACATTTGGCATTCGATAACTTGAAAAATATTGCTTGGATTGTCAAGTTACTTTATATTTGTGTTCAGGTTACTGATGTACCGAGCTGTATAGTTTTTGGTGTAAATCTGTTATTTTGATCCTGAGATATTAACCCTTTATCCTTCAAATTAAAAATTCCTCCAATCCCTTTGGCATTCGATAACTTCAAAAATATTACTTGGACTGTCAAGTTACTTTATATTTGTGTTCAGGTTACTGATGTGCCGAGCTGTACAGTTTTGGGTGTAAATCTGATAATTTGATCCTGAGATATTAACCCTTTATCCTTCAAATTGAAAATTCCTCCAGTCCCTTTGGCATGAGATAACTCAAAAATATCAATCCGATTGTCATGTTATTTTATATATTTATTCAGGTTACTGATGTGCTGTGCTGTATAGTTTTTTATGTAAATCTGATAATTTGATCTGGAGATATTAACCCTTTATCCATCAAATTAGACACTCCTCCAATCCATTTCTATATGTATCCATACCATGTATGGTGTACATAATGTCGGCATCCGTGGTGACCCTCCTTCATACAGCTTTCTACTAGTTGCGCGTATGGGTACACATCTGACGATTTCATCGGCCTATTTTTACCTTCTCCCCTGGATGGATGTTCAGTGGATTATGCAGGGAGTTGCCCCTGTCTGATCATGTTCTGATGGCAGATGCCAGCGATCTTGGATGGGGTGCAACATTGGATCCTCTAGGTCTTTCTCTTCACGGGGTATGGAACCAGGATCAAGCAGCTCATCACATCAACCAGAAGGAGCTTCTTGCTCTTCTTCTGAGTTTCTGGCAGTGGATCCCCCACCTTTTGAATTGTCAGGTCCTTTTGTTGTCCGACAATTCGACAGTGGTCGCTTACATTTGGAACCAGGGCGGCAGCACTCTGTTCCCATGTATGAATTGACTCGGGATCTTCTACTGCTAGCTCAGGATGTCAACACTGGAGTGGTGGTTCGTCACATTCCCAGTCGTCTAAATGTCCTAGCCGACTCCCTGTCCCAACGGGGCAGGGTCATTTCCACCGAGTGGATGCTTAACAGGGCAGTGTTCCAGTCGCTTTGCGATCTCTGGAGTCGTCCCCACATCGATCTTTTTGCAACATGTTGGAACTATCAGGTGGACACTTTCGTGTCCCAGTGTCCAGATCCTTTGGCTTTCGCCATGGATGCTCTGTCACTCGATTGGAATGGTCTAGTCGGCTATGCCTTGCCACCGATTCTGATTCTGCCTCAGTTTCTAGCCAAGATACGAACCTGCAGTTGTCGAATCATTCTATTCACCTCAAAGGGTGTGGATCAATCAGCTCTCTGTTGGCGGCAGTTTCAGCACGTCTCCCTCTACGTCGCGACCTTCTTAGCCAAGGTCACCCGAGGAGGTTTCACGTCGACCCAACTACATTGTGCCTTCACACATATATTTTTTGAGGGGGTCCTGTCTCCTGCGTATTGTTTTTTCGAGATGAGCAGTGGAGAGCATTTCTTCTTCAAGGCGGCTCTCCACTGGTTTAGCCTATGCGGCCAAGTGGAAGGTCTTCTGTCGATGGTGTGCTGATCACTCTGTTGATTATGCCAATCCTTCGATAACACAGTTTGTTCATACAAGACTGCTTTTCTGATGGCTTTTGCCTCAACTAGATGGGTTAGTGAGCTTCACGCCCTCTTGGTTGATCCGGCCTTTTTCAGGAGCTCCGCCAACAGTGTTACTTTTACCACTGATTGCTTCTTTCTGGCCAAGAATCAGATACCAGGAACAACTCCACCTCCTATCTGTATCAGGGCTCTTCCTTCTGCTGAGGGTAATCGCCCTTTGCTCTGTCTGGTTCGTGCACTTCACATTTATCTTAACCGGATGCAGTTCATTAGGAAAGGCAGGAAACGATTCTTTCTGTCTCTTATTCCGGTCGACAGAAGATCTCTCCTCAGTCCATTTCTCAATGGATTTGTCTTGCTATTGGCACTGCCTATGCTCCTCTAGTGACTGACGATTGTATTACCAATCGTATTTCTGCCCACGAGGTGCGTGGCTTGTCTACCTCCTGAGCTTATGCTAACTCAATCAAGTTGTCGGATGTTATGCAGACAGCCTACTGGAGAAATGCTTCTACTTTCTCCACCTTCTATCTGCGTCAGTTGCAGGAGCAGTCTGAGGACTTTTTTCTTTGGGCCCTCTTTCTTCTGCTCTGGCTGTTGTCTACCCTAGCCATTAGGCTTCTTCAAGGTCAGTTCCAGCCCTGTGTTGTTTTACTGTCCTTTCTGTATGTGTGTCACCCAGATCCCTACACCTCATCTATCATTGTCCTTTACTAATTATTGCAATTCTATGATTTGATAGGCCTCGGGAACTCTTCTTCTGTCCACGGTTCCAGTGCAGTCGGGTTATGTGGGGGTTGGTTATGTGATTCCCTCCTATTGTTTATTCAGCCTGTAGTAAACAATTGTAAGGTAGGTTAATAAGAAATTTAAATTTTATAGTAAATTTCCTTTCTTATTGTACCTACCACAATTGTTTACATGGAGGCCCTCCCGTCTTCTTATTCGTGTAAAAATCCTTCCTCCCCGATGATCACACAACTCCAATCTTGGCAGATTCAAAAGAATGAGTCATTGGTTACACGTCTGCAGACTGGTACTGGAAGCCGTGGATCTGTACCAGGAGAAGAGCGTCCCCTACTGGGTGTGCGCCAGTAGCACGCAACCTAGTTTTGACTTATTTTTTCTTGGTGCTTTTGCACTACTTTTCTTTCCCAAATCGCTTGGGAAAGATCAAAATAGAGAGTATATTTTCTGAGTTAGGGACTTCCACTGTAGTGCAAGCCTGAAGTAAACAATTGTGGTTGGTATAATAAGAAAAGAAATTTACTATAAAATTTAAATTTCTTTGCATTTGCTAAGTGTGTTTTTAATGAGAAATGGATTCAAATAAATGAATATTCAGCTTGTAATGTTCAATGATTGCATTTCGACCCTGTGATTGGTATGTCATAACAATTTAGCAATACAGGTATGTTTCAATATAAATTTTGTTTACTTGTCTTGTTATATTTTTTTCCAAACTGATGTGTTTAAGGCTGTGGTAAAATCTGCATGTGGGCTATGAAAAATAGCATGATGGGTATATACAATTTTAGAACAAGAGGCACTTAAACATTTTCAGCTAATGAACCTCTTGATGTAACCAGAAAGTCCATTAAGCTGAGGGTAAAAAATTATATGGTTCAGGTTTCTGCCCAATCCTAATTTACATGCCCTTCCCTAATCTTTATATATGCATTTAACAAAAATGTTCTCTCCATTTCAAATGATATATTGGAAGATACATACAGACCAGACTTCAACAACATGTTACTGTAGGGACCTGCGAATTGCCGATTTTGATCGATGGAATATCAAATCGAATTGGTGAAAACGAATCGAATTTCAAATCGTACTTTGAATCAAATCACAGTTAATGGATACGTCGTCAAAAAAAAAGTGTTTTTTTTCTCAAATAATACCCCAGATTATTAAAAGATGCACAGTTATGTAGAGTGCATTTTTTGACTCACCACTTCCCACACTATAATTGATATATAAATCAATATACAGTAGAATCCTCTTAATTGAATATCCATTTTGCCATTGAAAATTATCCAGTTAACAGGAGTATACAGTTAAGAGGGATTTGGTCAGTTTCCTATGTTCTGGAGGTAAACTGAGCGTTTATTCTATTATATCTTGTTTGACAGAGCTCTTAGAGCTCTGTCAAACAAGATATAATAGAATAAATGTCTGTATTGGATGTATGAGGCCAAAAAGGTTGATAAATAAGGGGAATTTGGTGCGTGTCACAGCAATTTTTTCGACATTGCAAAAATTTATATACAATTAACAGGAGTTTATTCTACAACCCATATGCAATTAACAGATCAAAGAAATAAAATTTGAATGTCGATTTTTGTAAATGGCACTAGCTGGTTTTGGTCATCGCATTGTGTAAAAGCTGAAACAATTGTATAAGAAAATAAAATATAAAAAAAAATCCTGACTGACCATCCCTATTTCTCTGCTGCATGTAACCTGAACCAAACCATTTATTTATTATTAGCTCACCTTGACAAAGTCAAGCTGAGCTAATCCCATCGCTCTCCGCCCGTCTGTCCATCCATCATCCGTTAACACCATATTTTGGTCTTCTCCAAAATCACTAGGCCAATTCAAGTGACGGTTTATGTGAGTGATGGTCCCAAAGGGGTATTGCATTTTTGTTCAACACCCCATGCCCAGCCCCATATTTAGAGGGTGGGGAAAATGTTCCAAAATATTTTCAAAATCTTCTTCTCATGAACCAGTGAGTACAATGACTTGATATTTGTTATGGAGCTTCCTTTTGAGGTGCAGATTCAAGTTTGTTCAAATGAAGTTCGTGAAGCAATATTTGGCTTTGTAATTGGAGGGGTAAGATTTTTGGCCCCGCCCAAAATTTCAGTATTCTGAACCGATGGTCCAATTTGAACGAAATTCGGTGTGTGGTATTATTGGGTCATAAGTACTTGACTTGTGCAAAAAATAAATTTTATGTCTACACACAGGAACCCCAGGAGCTAAAAATAGAAATATTTTCAAACGCCCACGTTTCCAAAACCACACGGAACAGAGAACTGTTATTTGGTATGAAGCATCCTTAGGAGCAGTAGAATTGAATGGTAAAGAAAAATTGCCATCGGTTTTGTTAGGGTGTTCTGTAGAGGGCATAAAAAAAATGCTGAGTCAGCATATTTGCAAAAATTAAAAAAAAATCTTTTCTCCAGAACCAATTGTCAGAATCTTTTGATATTCAGTATAGAGCATCCATAGGGGCATCAGATACAAGTTTGTTAAAATAAAGCCCATTGGTTCATATTTGGGCTCAATACAGGAGCTAGAATTTTTAACTTAGGGCAATATGGGGAATATTCTTTAAAAATCTTCTTCAGAACCACCAGTCAGAATCTTTTAATGTTTGGTATACATCATTGTTATGAGGTGTAGATTCAAGATTGTTCAAACCAAGTCCCTAGGTTAAGATTTTGGCTTCCTATGGAAGCCCAAATTTTAACTTAGTTCAATTGGGGGATAATTTTTAAAAATCTTGTTCTTCAGGTCCACCAGTCACAGTGCTTTCATATTTGGTATACAACATTTCTAGGGAGGTCAGATTCAAGTTTGTTCAAATCGGGTCCCTAGATATATATTTGGGCTCGCTATGGTAGCCCAAATGTTTAACTTAGTGCAACATGAGGAAATTTCTTAAAAAATCTTCTTCAGATCCACCAGTCGGAATGCTTTCATATCTGGTATACAACATCTCTTGGGGGTCAGATTCAAGTTTGTTCAATTCGACTGCCTGGATTAATATTTGGGCTCCATATGGGAACCTGAAATTTAACTTACTACAATATGAGGGAATTTCTTCAAAAATCTTCTTCAGATTCACCTGTCAGAATCCTTTCATATTTGGTTTACAACATCTCAAGGGGAGTCAAATTCAAGTTTGTTCAAATTGGTTCCCTGGGTTAATATTTGGGCTCCCTATGGTAGCCTAAATTTTAACATAGTGCAATATGAGGAAATTTCTGTAAAAATCTTCTTCTTCAGATCCACTAGTCCGAATGCTTTCATATTTGGTATACAACATCTCTAGGGGGGTCAGATTCAAGTTTGTTCAAATCAGTGTGGTAGCCCAAATTTTAACTTAATGCAATATGAAGAAATTTCTTTAAAAATTTTCTTCTTCAGATCCAACAGACAGAATGCTTTCATATTTGGTATACAACATCTCTAGGGAGGTCAGATACAACTTTGTTCAAATCGAGAGCCTGGGTTAATATTTGGGCTCCCCATGGGAGCCAGAATTGGCCATGCAGCTGAAGAATTAGAAATTTTGTATTCAGTACCCTCTAGAGGTGTGTAACTAAGATTAATCCACATAGGTTGTATCAAGTGGCTTCATAGGGGAGCTCCACATTTTACATTATGATCAACTGAAGAAGGCATAATGCTTGGACTATTTTTGTCACTCCTGACAGGCTCAAGAATTGATGATGTATCCTATGGAAATGGATTGCTTAATGTAGACTCATTCTTGGACTCTGTTTATATCATGTTCTGTTCAAGGTGAGCACTTCAGGCCCCGTGGGCCTCTTGTTGTTGTTTTTTTGCCCTAGCTTGAAGTTTGCTAATTCTTGTGCTTTCTCTCGGAAAGCCTCAATGAGCAAACAAGCAGCAACTCATAGAATGAAATTTAAGAATGGCCTTCTTCCACCAACCTTATCCTCAGACAAATGCATACATTATATTCTAATTTTCCCAACAAATTCCTTTTTGCAGCTCCAAGATTGATGATTGGTGCAGTTTATAAATATTTGAAAGAACCCATGAAGGTGAATATTATATAAGCTTCAGAAATTGATATCCTGTCTGGACTATTCCCATGTCACTATCAGTTTTACAACCCTGATAGTTACTTTGCTCCTGATGAAATGCTGTTATATAGAAGACTGTATGAAAGAGCTCAGGAGAGTCCCGTCCAAATGGGTGTAACATAAAAGTAATTCATTGTATGAGGAGAAGATATTTCAGAGATTAACTCTTTACCTAACATGAAAAGCAGACGACACTTGCAAAAAAAAATCTTGAATAACTAATTTTTTTCATTTTTTGTCTCAAAAACATAGGTTATGACCCCTCATTGGAACGAGCTCGACGAGCTCGTTCCAATGAGGGGTCATAACCTATGTTTTTGATACAGAAAATGAAAATATAATGAAAATTAATTGGCGATTTTTGAGAATAGCACTGGCCGGTTTTGGTTCGTTATGTTGGGTAAAGGGTTAAGCAATATATTCAGCTTTGCTTTGATTCGCCATGGCACTAAAACTGTTCACTGTGATTGGGCAGATGGCAATAAAAGTATCAGTCTTCTCTGGAAACCACTGGACAAATGCATCCAAACTTGGCATAAATTATCTGTAGGACATAACCTTCAAAGTTTTTTCAATAGAAGAAACTAAGCCCAATGGACTGGGGGCAGTTCCTGAAAAAACACGGAATTCTTCAAAAGTCCTTTTCTCATTAACCACCATTCACAAGAAAGTTTGTCAGGCAATATTTGAGATTGTGCAGGGATGGGCAATATTTTTGGCATTGTTTACCCTGCCCCAAATTTATATTTCCTGAACCAGTGTGCCAATTATGCTCAAATTTGGTATGCAGTAAGTAATATAGGTGGCAGGTACTTGATTTGTGGCTGAAAAAAATCAGGAGCTAAAAATAGAAAAAAAGTTGATATGACCATATTTTTCCAACAGAACAGAACAAAGAATTTGTTATACAGCATTCTTAGTGCCAGTAGAATTGAATGGGATCAAAACATTTCAATTGGTTGCATCATATGGGTGTGCCATACATGGGGGGAATAATGCTGAGTCTGGACCAGGGGTCAGCCTTTCAGCTGATTTTATGGGGAAGTGACTTCTCCCTCCAGAGACTTTAAGGAGAAGTCAGCGGCCAGGAGGGAGAAGTCAGAAAAGACATAAAAATGTTCACTGTTACACGTCATTTAATGGCACTATGAAGTGGATTAGTAAGATTGACTGTCACATGAGTAATCTAAAGTTTGAAATCTGCTGCCTCCAGGCAGTACATTTCAAATTCAAATTCAAAGACCTCACCCCTTCACATCAGTTATTTGAATGACATATGGAATTTGAAGCATGGTAACCATAGTCATCGCTGGTAGGGAAAGAGTTAGGGGGAATCCTTATCCGTGCATGTAGTGTTCGACTGGATATTTAATATTACTAGGTGGGCATAGTGAAAATAAGCTGACCAACCAAGTTATATTAATTAAATACAAAGTTGTGAATTATGTCGTCGAAAGCACTCAAAAGTGAGCATTCCAAGGCGAAGTAGACAGCAGCTGTAGCATAAAACTATACCTTATGGTTGTTTTATAGCTCATCAACAAAGTTGTGTGAGCTTATGTCATGACCCGAGGCGCTTCATCGTCGGCGTCAACACTTGTGTTAAAGTTATTGTCAGAGTCCACTTTGACTTTCCACCCTGTTACTATGCACCTTGTACTGTTTCTATGATTTACACTTATCCACAGACCCTTACCCAGTGATATTTTATCGATTTTTAGTGTTTTTGCAATGTTAGACTTTTTTGTCAGTGTGGACTTAGAAAATTTCTGACCTGTTTATTTAATGTTAGACATTTTTGTCACTGTGGACTTAGAAAATTTCTGGCCTGTTTATGCAATGTTAGACTTTTCTATCACTGTGGACATAGAAAATTTCTGGTCTGTTTATGCAATGTTAGTCTTCTTTGTCACTGTGGACTTAGATAATTTCTGGCCTGTTTATGCAATGTTAGTTTTTTTGTCACTGTGGACTTTGAAAATTTCTGACCTGTTTTGCTATACATGAGTGGAGGCTACCACCAGTATGCTGAAGCTTTTATATTTAATATATGTGTTAAATGCATCAATATAAGATGACATTAACCCTTGATCGGACATGTTTTGGAGATTTTGGACTTTTCTAACGCAATGTTAGACTTTTTTGTCACTGTGCACTTAGAAAATTTCGGACCTGTTTATTTAATGTTAGACTTTTTTGTCACTGTGGACTTAGAAAATTTCTGGCCTGTTTATGCAATGTTAGACTTTTCTATCACTGTGGACATAGAAAATTTCTGGTCTGTTTATGCAATGTTAGTCTTCTTTGTCACTGTGGACTTAGATAATTTCTGGCCTGTTTATGCAATGTTAGTTTTTTTGTCACTGTGGACTTTGAAAATTTCTGACCTGTTTATGCAATGTTAGTCTGGGTTTATATTGGGTTTGTTATGAGAGACCGAATTTTAACTTAGTGCAACATTAGCAAACTTTTTTTAAAATCATGTTTTCAAATCCACCAGTCAGAATCATCTCATAATTAGTATAAGGCATTCTTGTCAGAATTAAGTTTGTTCAAATCAAGTCTATGAGTTCATATTTGGACTCCCTATTAGAGCCAAAGTTCAACAAGGTGCAATATGAGGAAATATTTTTTAAAGTCTTCTTCAGATCCATTCTTCAGTTCCATCAGTTAGAATCTTTTCATATTTGGCATGAAGCATCTGTAAGGGGGTCAGATTCAAGTTTGTTCAAAATAAGTATTTGGATTCATATCTGGGCTGTTAAGGAAATCCAAATTTCAACCTAGGGTACTCTAAGGAATATTTGTTAACATCTTCAGATCCAGCAGTCAGAACCTCCTGGTAGTTGGTATGCAGCTTCCTTATGGGGTCGGACTCAAGTTTATCACTGGGTTTATATATGGGCTCCTTATAGGAACCCAAATTTTAAATCCTTGCAATATGCAGATCCAGCTGGCAGAAACTTTTCCTATTTGGGGGCACGTTCAAGTATATTTAAATCAAGTTCATAGATTCATATTTCAGCTTCCTGAATGCAATATGATATTTGGTAAAAAAACAAATTTGATTTCAATCGAATGTTCTGTTTTCATTAATGATTATATCTGTCCATGAATGTGTAAGTAAAGCCCTAATTTGTCCCCAAAAAACCCCTTTCTCAGTCACATCCTTGTTGACTGCCATTTGACGCCATTTCTTCACACAGCTGATGGCTTCCAGAAATGATGAATATTTCAACCCAAAATTTTTATTAGCCTAGGTGGTCATTTCAGAGGGAAGAAGCCCTTATGTCATTTTTCAACATAATTTCAAGCTTAACATAGGGTGTGTGCCTGGAGTAAGGGGTTGAAAAATAGATATAATTTTTCAGAGCCTTTTTGATGACAGTCATTGTGGTATGCACTAGAGATGGACAGTATTGAAATTATGAGTATCGGTTTCGTAATTTTAAGGGGGTATACCTCGGTATCGGTTCAGTATTCAGTATCTGACTTGACTGAGATTTGCTGATAGTACCAAAGGGGAATTCACTTCAGAAAAATACAGAATAAGTAATTGTTCTTGTGTCATTCTATTACAGCTTCACAAATGCCACTGCCAATGAGCTCAACAGTGGCATTGTTTTACGAACACAAATCATATCTACAGTTATTGTTATACCCCCCCCCCCCCCCCCCCCGCAAACAAAGTTTGGGTGGGGGGGGGGGGTATATAGGAATCACCCTGTCTGTCCATCTGTCCGTCCTTATAAGCGCAACTCCTCCTAAACCGTTTGAAGAATTTTCACGAAACTTTACACAATGGAAGAACTCCATATGAAGATGTGCATGAAGCAGTATAATTCTGTTCTGACGTTTCCAAGGGGAGATAATCTAACTTATACATTTCAGGCGCTGTCCATCCTTATAAGCGCAACTCCTCCTAAACCGTTTGAAGAATTTTCATGAAACTTTACTCAATGGAAGAACTCCATATGAAGATGTGCATGAAGCAATATAATTCCGTTCTGACATTTCCAAGGGGAGATAATCTAACTTATACATTTCAGGCACAGAGGGTATCACTTTGTGAGCTTGATCACAGTACCTCTAGTTTTACTTCTAAACACACCTTAACCTCTAACCCTTTACCCAACGAATTGGCCGCATCCGCCAGCGTAATATGCAAATTCAGCAGTTGAAAAAATATTTTTTAAAAAATTTCAACAAAACCATATCGTGTGACCCCTCGTTGGAATGAGCTCGTTCCAACGAGGGGGTCACATGATGTAGTTTTGTTGAAATTTTTGGAAAAATTTCAAAAAATTATATTTAAAATAATAAATTTTGATATCGTCTGCATTGGGTAAAGGGTTAAAGGCCTATTTGAGGCATGTGCCCTGACCATGCCATCTTCTAGAGGTCCTGCTGACAATAAACAAATCACCTGGGCAGTGATTAAGGCAGCCAAGACTTGTCTAGAAATGACTGTTAAGCAGCTGGACATGTACAGGTTGTACTCTAGTGAGAATTTAGTTGCCCAGGTCCCTGTGGGTGAACAAAACTGAAAATAAAATAAATCAGCCACTTCTCTCATGAAAATGAACCCTTCAACTGCTATCAAGCCTCAACAAAGCCTTATAAATAGTGAATGTAGGAAAATTTGAAAATTTAGATGGTTTCGGTATTCAATGATTGGTTTGGTTCGGTTTTTCGGAATCCCCAATGATATCGGTATCTGTTCGATTTTTCAATTTATCATATGACTCATCCGTTTTGTTCACTTTAAAACATTTGATATTTTGATTTCATATTAATCAGTGATAAATAAAGCCTTCCGTCAATTTCATTGGTCAATTTTAAAACTAGACAATTTGATTGGCTGAACAAAATACAACTGGGCCACATTTTCATAATTTGCATAATTTAGAGTTGGGAGCTTTCATTGGTCAATTTCAAAACTGGACAATTTGATTGGCTAAACAAAATACAACTGGGTCACATTTGCATAATTTCAGTAGGGAGAATTTACATTATATGTCCTATTTAAGCTGGGTTATATTGTATCAATATTTTCCCTACAAGAAAAACGCCATTCATTTTTTTTTATATTTTCACTTTTTGCTTCCAAAACATAGGTTATGACCCCTCATTGGAACAAGCTCGTTCCAATGAGGGGTCATAACCTATGTTTTGGAAGCAAAAAATGAAATTCTTTTAGTTATACGAGGATGTTTTTTTCCAAGTGCCGTCTGCAACTCAAGTTAGGTGATGGGTTAAAAGGGTCATAATAAGTGGATAATTGGTGCATGTGTGTGTCATATGATAAATAGACTATGAAATGAGTGTTTTTCTCATATAATATTTATGAAACTCATTCAAATTTTCCATTTGGGCTCGCCAGTGATTCGCCAAAATGGAAACTTCTTAGACTCGTTTCATAAATATTATATGAGAAAAACACTCATTCCATATCCTCTATATATGTTGCTCATCTCTAGTATACACACAGTTTTATCCTAATGGCACAGGTAGAGGACTTTTTGTGAACAATACATGGAAGTGAATTTTGAGCTAATGAAATCATCACATTGTTTTGTAGATGTTGTGGTCCAAAGATCTGAAAATGAATACCTGTCACATAGATGACTTTTGTCGAGCAATTTGGCATGTATGCATTCATGGTAAAAGAGGCGAAATTTATAATGTTGTTGATAATGGAGATACAAGTAAGTAAGAAAATATAGAGAGGAAAATTGATGGTACAGACTTTAGCTCAAGCAACATTAAAGATTTGGTCCCTAAAAGCAATATTGTTTTTTCATCCTCCTTCTGTTTCTTTTACTTCTTTTTCCTCTGCAGGAACTCTGTCATTCGGCGAGCTTCATGTTGTCTGACCGAAGGTCCTTTCTATCTCTTCTTTTTCTTCTTGTCCTTAGTCACAGTCTTCTGGTCATCATCCAAAGGGACATCCAGCAAATATTCTGTATCACCTGCTAGGTGAATTTTGCGCACTTGGATAGACCAAGTGGTATAGCTTGGCAGACTTGAATCATAGCAGCCTCTTTGGGATCTCAAATGGGTGCTCCATTTGTGTGATGTCTACACCTCAGAGTCCAAGGTGTAAGTTAGAGATGAAAAGTAAATAGGTCTATAAACATACAGAATTAAGTGGCTGTTAACCCTTTACCCAACGTAACGGCCAAAACCGGCCAACGCTATTCTCAAAAATCGCCAATTAATTTTCATCATTTTTTGTCTCAAAAACATAGGTTATGACCCCTCATTGGAACGAGCTCGTCGAGCTCGTTCCAATGAGGGGTCATAACCTATGTTTTTGAGACAAAAAATGAAAAAAATTAGTTATTCAAGAATTTTTTTTGCAAGTGTCGTCTGCTTTTTATGTTAGGTAAAGGGTTAAGCCTAAAAAAGTTAAAAATCTGTTTCTCTGCCTCCCTCCCGCTTTGTCCTTTTGGTTGCCACATGCTCTGTTTTTATAACCAATGCAAACTTAAAAAAATAAATTAAATGGTTAATATGTCCAATATTTTAACCAAGTTAATAAAATTGATAAATTTGTCCCTTGAGTGCAAGAAGGTGTTGCAGTGCTTTAGCATTGCAAAGCATTCTTGCACTCAAGGGACGAAATACACCACCAGCCACGCTATTATGTAGATTATGAGGCCTAAAACAAACCAAGAACCTGAACTTTTGATGACAAAGAAATAATTACAAAAATAAAAAATAAAATAAAAAACTGCCCGTCCACATGCAATTTTACAAAAATGGCCAGAGAAACCAAAGATCTACTTTGTAGGGCCTTAAGAGTAATTCTTCAATTATAAGGAGTTCACTATAACCTATATGAAATTAATAGGTCAAATTTGTTCTGAAGGTAATGATTACTAGTTTGATGTTCATGTGAATCATGGTGGACATCACCGTTAATTAAATATTTGAAAGGTGGTAGGGTCTGTAACTATTATAACCTTTTGCCTAAAACATCCACTAAATCTGCCTTGCACTATACATGCATTATTAAAAAACACATTTTAGCTCACCTGGCCCAAAGGGCCATGTGAGCTATTGACATCACTTGGCATCCGGCCTCCGTCATCTGTAAACTTTCCACATTTTTAGCTCACCTTGATGAAGTGAAGCTGAGCTTATCTAATCGCTCTCTGTGCGTCGTCTTTCAACACCATGTTTTGATCTCCTCCAAAACCACTGGGCCAATTCAAGTGAAAGTTTTATGTGAGTGATGGTCCCAAAGGGACATTGCATTTTATTCAACTCAACATACCCAGCCCCATAGGGAGGGGGAAATTGCTCCAAAATATTTTTAAAAGCTTCTCATGAACCAGTGGGTACAGTGACTTGATTTTTGGTATGGAGCTTCCTTTTGAGGTGTAGAATCAAGTTTGTTCAAACGAAGTTCTTGAAGCAATATTTGCCTTTTTAATGGGAGGGGCAAGATTTTTGGTTATGTCAGGGTGGTCAGTGGAGAGGGGAGGGGGGGGGGGGCATCGAACATATGCTGAGTTAGCATATTTGAAAAAATTATATTATAAAACCAATTTTCTCCAGAATCATATCAATAGGAGAGGGGAGGGGGGGGGGGGGAGGTACAAGTTTGTTAAAAAGAAGAGGTGAGCTCTTCAGGCCCCCAATGTGAACCAAACTTGGCAGGAATGGTCTATGGGGGGTCCTCTACAAACGATTCTCATTTTGTTCCCATCGGATGAAAAACGTGGCAGCCAGAGGCATTCTTTGATTCTGGTGGATTTTCAAAAGTCTTCTCTGAAACTGCAAGGCCAAATGTTTTGAAACTTCACATAATTGATGACTGGGACACCCTCTACCAATGATCCTCATTTAATGTTGATCAGGTTGCAAATATGGACACAATTACATCTTATAGTTACCATAGATACCCAATGGGAAATCATATTATCATCTTTTGTTCTGCCAGATTAGTGATTACAGGCTCTTTAGAGCCTCTTGTTTGATTTTGTTGTTGTTTTTTTTCTCACTTTTTTTTGCTTCAAAACCAGTGCATATCACTTCTCACTGGAATAGACATGTCAGGGTTGATGCTTTTAGGGGTTCTAACTGCTTTGGGAAGTGAAAAATGAAATGTCTCAATTATTTGAACAAAATATTTAAAAAATTGTCTCATAGTCAAGTTAGGTTGGTGGTTAAATCGTAATTTAGAATCACTAGAACCCTCTTTAGCTGTCTAGCACAAAGACAAGTTAGGCTTTCATAACTATGAGGTAGATGTGGGCTGTATTGGAATTTGGGGTTCAATATCAGTTTCAGAATTTTTAGATAGGTACACCACGGTATAGGTTCGGTATTCAATATCTGACTTTTTTCTGACAGTGCCAGAGGGGAATTCACACCAGGCAAAATACAGAATAAGTTGTTCTTGTATAATTCTGCCACAGCGCCACAAATGCCACTGCCAATGACCTCAACATTGGCATTCTTTTGCCAACACAAATCATATCTACAGTAATTTTGTGACTTGTCCTAAACACACATTAACCTTTAAAGACCTATTTCAGGCTTTTGCGATATCAAAACATGTGCCCTTAACATGCAATCATAAGGAGGTCCTGCTGATAACAAATCACCTGGTCATTGATTTCTAGTCAAGTCTTGGCTTCCTTAATAGTCAGTGAAGACTTGACTAGAAATCACTGCTAAGCATATACAGATTGCAGTTGTTGGGAATTCACCACAATTACCCAGGCCCTTGAAAGTTAACAAAACTGAAAAGAATTTTAGTGACTTTTTAGCTGAACTTTGACGAAGTCAAATTTGAGCTATTGTCATGGCCCGTCGTCCGTCTGTCCGTCTGTCCGTCTGTCCGTACGTCAACAATTGGCTATGGCTCGTGCTAGAGGTCGTATTTATGAACCGATCTTTACGAAACTTCTTGTGTACCTTTGTTATGACCCTGGGACGGGAACGAGTGTTTTTAGGTGTGGTCTGAAATTCAAGATGGCTGCCAGCGGCCATTTTGTACCGATGATGCAAAAATCAGTATTTTTATACTGTACCAATGACCCAGACATAGCTGGTGCTAACTCTTAAAATATAGGGCCAAACACAAATTTTGCCCCCCAATCCCCAAAATTTGCATCTAAAACTAAAGAAAACATGTCCTGAAAGGCCCTCCACACTTCGCCCCTACTGCGCATGCGCAGTGTCAAGGACGTTCCGAAATTGGCGCCATTAATCATTCTAAGTTTGGCCCTTCATCAGTTAACATCTGACTGATCTTTGTGCTTATAAATCTCAGTTTAAATGATGCCAGACACATAAATATTAGTGAAATGGTGATTCTAAGGAGGATAGAGAAGGAGGAGAGGAAAAGAATGTGTGACAGAATATTATCAGGGCTGTAACTTAAAATTTTTTAATGAAATTATGTTAAGTTACCTATTTTCAAGGCAGCAGCCATTTTGTTGTCATTCTGATTATTTAGTTACACTTTTTTTTTTAAGTGTTTTCCTCTCTCCCTGTCCTTTAAGTTCCCCCTTGCTATTCTCCCATGCTTTTGGCATAGTTTTTGTAATTATTATTACTAAATTTTCTTGGGAGTTTTAGCTGAATAACAGAATGAATTCTGTTCTTTTCCCCATGTTTACGTCTTCACCTACGGGTGGTTAGGCGTTGTGTTCTGCATCTACCATCTGATGTTCTGCAGTTTCTTCCCTGGAAGTCTCTGTTTTGCATCAGATAGTGTATTTTTGGTAACTGATTTCGGGCCTGGGTGCCTGGAGTCTTATTTTAGTGTTTTTACACTCATTGTTTACATTTACAACAGCCCTCTGTGTGAGGGGGGGATTTCTAAAAAATAATATCTTGATGTTATTTTAATCATAACTGGATACATTATTATTGTTCGTAAGTGTTGAATAAATTGTTTAAAATATTTTTAAAATTTTTGTCCACACTTAGGCTTGGGATCCATTGGGGCTCAACGTTACTTTTCAGAAACTTGGGCTGTTCTGAAAAAATATTTTTTCAAAATATTTTGATTTCAGTTATTTTTTCTATATTAATGGATCATATTATTATTATGTATTTTGATTGCCAGGGGTTAGTGCGAGTACCAGGACTTGTTTTCTTTTCACATTGAAAGGATATTGATCAATTGTTTTAAGAGGAAGTCTTCCTCTGACTTTATTATCATTCTATATGTGGTCAGTGTACTCGCATTAACTCCTGTTCTGTATCGTATGATTTCGATGACAATATGGGAATCGTATGTCACGGTATGTTGTTGGGGATTTGGACACTCCGGTCCTTTCCCCGCAGGGTCACTCTACTTTATCAATTTCTATTTCAGACGATCAAGATTAGGGTGATGTATCTGTGATGTCTTCCAACAGTGTGCCTCCGTCGTCACAATTAATGAAGGGCTAGCGGAAAAGTGCTCATGTAAATACGCCAATTGCCTAAGAGGACCCTAGTAGGTTCGACGGCCTTTGACGTCCGCTAGCTCGCCCGGTGTAGCGTCCATTCACCGAATGGTTCGGCAGCCGGGTTCGTCCGTTGCGGTCTAGAAGGAATTTTGGGGTGATGCGAGCACTATAAATTAACCTAATGCACACCCAGTGACGGCGGATCGGAGGGAGAACGCAGGAAGCCTTTTAGTCCGGTTCATAGCTCGCTCTGGTCCATCCGGACGGCAAGCGAGAGAGGCCCCTCTCTCGTTCAACAACATCTGGCCCCAGATGTTGTGGTACAAAATGTGTCGTAAGCGGAGCATACGTCCGTCGCTCGGGACGCTCCGTTGTATAGGCAGTCCGCTGAGACTGCTAAGGCTTCCTCTTCTCGTCAGCGCACACGACCGCACATTGGCTGCGTGACCGCCGATATATTACCAGCTTCGACGATCAAGGATTCTTCGGCGACCAGGTCACACCATCCGGTAGCCAGGGACACGAGGCCTGCAGACTCCGGACGTTCGCATAGGAAGTGTGTGGGAGTCAACGTACACGGAGCTTCCGGCGGCAATGCATCGTAAGACCGCTACTGCACAGGCCTCGGGAACGGACGTGCTTTCCTTAATAGCACAGTTTATCGCAGCATCCCAGCATCAACTGAATCTGTCGCATATATTTTATCCGACGATGCTGGGTCGGGACGCTCCGCGGAAGCGGGTACGGACGTCCGAAAGTTTCATCCGGTCCGACGGGATACCGAAAGGGATTCGGAGGATTTCGAGCTTTCCCTTTCGGAACAACATATGCTGTTGTGTATGTCATCTGACTTGGTCTTCTACAGCTTCTTTCGTCGGACCAGAATGCTGCGATGCCGGATAAGAAACTGATAGCGTCGGTGGACTTAGAAATTTTTGGTTCGGTTCAGGGACATCGTCCCTCAGTTCCGACATAGTCCAATAATGTCACACAAACTTTCGAATTATTGAACGACGCTATATATATTATTATTTTATGCTTGCTAACCAAGCATTTCTGGTTTCTTGTTCGAAGAGTTATGGAGATGTCTTTCAAAAGTGTGCCTCTGTCGTCATAGTTAATGAAGAGTTAGCGGCAATAAGTGCTCATGGAATATGTCTATCGCCTACGGAGTGACATTCGCTAGCTCACCCGGTGTAGCGTACATTCATCGAATGGTTCGGCTGCCGGGTTCGTCCGTTGCGGTCTAGGAAGGAGATTTGGGTGATGCGAGCACTTTAATTACTTTAGTACTCACCCAGTGACGGCAGATTGAGGACAGATCGGAGGAAGCCTGTTAGTCCGGTTCCTGGCTTGTCCAGGTCCGTCCGGGCTGTGAGCGAGAGAGGTCCCTCTCTCGCCCAACAACATAGGGGACCGCATGTTGTGGTTCAGATATTTTACATTCGGAGCATATGTCCGTTGGTCGGGACGCTCCGTTATATTGACAGTCCGAGAGACTGTCTTTAATGCTTCCTCATCCTCACAGCAGGGCACACGACCGCACATTGGCTACGTGACCTCGAGTATCCGATCAGTTTCGGCATTCAGTGATTCCACGGCGAATAGGTCGCGCCATCCGGTAGCCAAGGGACACGAGGCCTATACACTCCGTTCGCTCGCATATTGGTAGTATGCACGGGGTAACGATCACGGAGCTTCCAGCGGCAATGCATCGTAAGACCGCTTCTCCTCAGGCCTCAGTGACGGACGTGCTATCCGAGTTAGCACAGTTGTTTCGCAGCATCCCAGCAATTGACAGTTTCTCGGTCGAATCAGGAATTATCCGACGGCGCTGGGTCGGTGCGGTCCGCGGTTGCATCAGGTATGGACGACCGAACGCTTTATAGGGTCCGACAGGATGGCGAAAGGGATTCGAAAGATTTCGAGTTTTCCCTTTAGTAGTATCGGAAGATGCCTTTCATATCTTCTGGCATTATCTTCCAGTGATTATTATTTCGGACTTCATTGCTGCAATCTTGGATAAGAGACTTATAGCGTCATTGGACTCGGATTTTTCGATCGGTTCAGGGACATTGTCCCTGACTTACCGACGCAGTCCAATATTGTCATTACAACATGTGTTTTATTTTTCGACGCTATATATATATATATACAAGCCTGCTACTAAGCATGATAGTTCAGTTTCTTGTCCGCGTTGCTCATTTCTGCCATTTTATCATTTATACAAATAGTTTATTTTGGCAGAGCAGGGCATACCGAGAGTTCATATGCGTCTAGACGGTGTGATTAAAGACTGCATATATTCTTTTTCGCCGTTTATGTCTTTTCCAATTTCAATGTTGGGAACGACATTATGTATAGTAGACTTAACTTAGACACTTTATTATACGTAATCCGCCTTACTGAGGCGTTATCATTACGTCTTCAAGAAAAGATTTACGGGATATTATTCTCAATGTAATTTCTTTTGAGGGCAGTAGATTGTTCACGTATAACTCCGCCCTTCAGTGGCTGATTGGAGTTAGTTAGACGTGACGCAGCCCTAGCTACATCCACACGCGTGGATAGTAAGGTTAAGAACTCTCTCAGAGTCGCTTCGTTCTCGGAGGAGCTTCTCTTCGACGGCAACTTTTCGGCAATCCATGAATTGCTCGATTTACAGGTTCTCTTGTCTATCTAGTGTTACAAGAGATTCAGACTGGGGCAAACATTCGGTGGTTGACTCAGAGAGTGCCGCCGCAGTTGCCGGACCCGAGTGTGGCTGTTATGATGGTTGCCAGTCAAACAGATTGGGATATAATACTGATCCCTACGGATTCGAAGTGCCAGGGTCTTTGGGTTCCGCAGTCTTTTAGCAATCAGTTTTCTTCCGCGGAATAATGTTTTTTAGGCTTGCTTTATGTCATTGCATGAACATTATTCAGAAACGCATGCCCAAATTCCTGTCCTTTGATTCGACAGTAGTGGCGTATCTCCGGAACCAGGGAGGCACTCTTTCGTTTCCATTATTCAATTTAATGGAAAGAATCCGTCTGTTAGTTATAGTACACCAAGTTCAGTTTTGGTCCGTCATATTCCGGGTCGTCTGATTGTTTTATCGGACTCCCGTTCTCTTACGGGTCGCTTGTTGCTGTCAGAATGGACTCTCAACAAACAAGTATTCAATCAGATTTGCTATCTATGGGAGTGCCCAATGATGATTTATTTATGACACAGCTTGCTAATCAATTGCAGACGTATGTGTTGGCTTGTCCAGATCTCTGAGCTAATACTGTTAACGCTCTATTGATCTATAGGACGGAATGATAGGATACGCGTATCCTCCGGCACTGTTGTTTTAGCAGGTATTGCTAAGATAAACAACCACAATACATTTCTGTTGATAGCATCTCTATCTTCACAGAGATCATGAGTAATTTACTCTCTTGTCTACTGTGGGTCTTAACGTGAAATCTTCCTCTATGTGAGGATCTTTTTCACTGGGTAAATCGTGTCATCTTTATCACAACCAGCAAGGTCGCAACCTTCATGTATTCCGTTGTGTGGTCCGTATTGCATTGTAAGCACTGTACTGGACGAGCTTTGGACGCGATTTCTTACTATAGGAGATCCTCTTCTTCGCTATTCTATGCGGCTAAAGTGGAGGCTCTTCCGTCGTGGTGTAGGGATCATTATGTTCATATTGTTGATCCCTCCATACTACTCATTGCTATTTTTTAGTATACTTGTTTCACAAGATCTACTGCAGCCTGTTATTATTTAGGTTATAGGTTTATGTTACCTCATACCTATGCACTCTACGATAGTTTACAATTGAGTCTTTTGTCTCTTTATCTAAGTCAGTTAGTAACTTTTTGATAAATAGACTTAGAATCTTTAGATTAAATTCCTATACGGATTTTAACTTCGGTTCTTATTTAGCTAAGTAATCATTTGAGCCTCTGGAAACAGTAGTTTTCAAATTCTGACCTTTTAGACAGTAATTCTGTTGGTTTCTCTTTTACTGTAGAGTCAGTGAGTTTCATGCACTATCGATGGATGATTTTCACTTTCATAGTTTCGGAATCAATACTTCCGTTACCTTTTAGGTTGGATTGTTGCATAAGAGTTAGGCTCCTATTATCCGGAACCTATTATTTTAAGGTCCTTCCGTCTTCGTATGGGCATAGCCCTTTACTCTTTCCGGGTAGAGTTTATGTATTTATAAACAGATATCTGTTTATTACTATGGGCGTAAGCTTCTTCTGTCTTTGATGTCTAGTAGAAGGACGTTACGCTCCATTTTATTGTTAATGGATTCTATTAACTATCGGTACTGCTTATGGTATATCATTGACTTAGCAGTTGTGCTTAAGATTTCGGCTCATGAAGTAAGAGTTCTTCTACTTCTTGGGCTTACATTAATAGTGTCGCTATTATAGATTTTTGAAGGCCGCTCATTGCGCTCAGCCATCCACATTCATGAATTTTATCTCAGAAATATCGAGTCCATTTCTGGAGACCTCTATTGTTAGGTCTATTATCTACTGCTCAGAATGTCATTCACTTAACAGTTGCTACTATAGCTAGGTAGGCTGTCTGTTTCGGCAGTGTCTCCGTTCGGCTGCCCTCTTCGCTCTGGGCTATTTGACCCAGGGCAAGAAAAAAGGGGGGGGGGGGGGAGGGTGTTCCCTTGGGTCACCTGTTTTACTATGAAAACAAGGGGATACCTCCTCCGGAGTTAGTAATTCTGAGCTGTTATTGGGATGGTTGTTTAGTGAGAAGTTTAGGTTTTTAAAATTCATTCAAGTCTTAGTTTTTAAAGTATAGCTTTTGAATATTGCATATGTCAACGGACATGATTATGCAATCCTCAGACACTTTTAGGAGTATAAGAGTCTCTGTTCTCTAGACTTACTTTATTTATTGGCTTACTTTAAAAATTATTAGTATAAGGATCATATTGGATATTAATAGAGTACATGGATGTATGAAGCTCAATTTTGGAAGGTGTTGTATCTTTCTAATTTATCATAAATAAGAAAGATACATGTAAGGCCTATTACTTCTTTTTCCCTACAGGGGATGACTCTATTTTATTTTATTGAGCGTATTCCATTTTGCTCTATGTCCTTGGCCCTCCAGCCTTTTTACTATTCAGCTATGTCTGGGTCATTGGTACAGTATAAAAATGTTAAAAAATTTATAGTAATTTATATATTTTTTATACTTACCAATGACCCAGACGGGGATGGCCCTCCCAGGAGTTGGGAACTCTTGCCTCCCCGCTGAGTACATAGCGCTTACCAGGCACTGGTTATTAGAATGATTAATGGCGCCAATTTCGGAACGTCCTTGACACTGCGCATGCGCAGTAGGGGCGAAGTGTGGAGGGCCTTTCAGGACATGTTTTCTTTAGTTTTAGATGCAAATTTTGGGGATTGGGGGGCAAAATTTGTGTTTGGCCCTATATTTTAAGAGTTAGCACCAGCTATGTCTGGGTCATTGGTAAGTATAAAAAATATATAAATTACTATAAATTTTTTAACTTTTTGTACAGAACTTCTGTATGAAAGTTCTGATTTGAATAAAGTTTTGTATAAATGTTTAGTACCATGGGATACATCACATATAATACGGGTTTTTTTCTCGTGCGTAAATTATGCAAATTAGACTGACTTTGATTTATTTAGTGTTACTTTCAGAGCTGTAAGTGCCAAGCTGCTATGGCTCGGGCTAGAGGCCGTATTTATGAACCGATCTTTACGGAACTTCTTGGGTACCTTTGTTATGACTGTGGGACGAGAACGAGTGTTTTTGGGTGCGGTCCAAAATTCAAGATGGCTGCCAGCTGCCATTTTGTACCGACGATGCAGAAATCTGTTTTTTGTACCGAACTTCCATATGAAAGCTCTGATTTGAATAATTTTTTGTATGAATGTTTAGTACCATGGGATACATCACATATAATACGGGTTTTTTTCTCGTGCGTAAATTATGCAAATTAGACTAACTTTGATGTTTTTTGATGTTACTTTCAGCACTGTAAGTGCAAATGCCAATACGGCTCGGGCTAGAGGCCGTATTTCTGAACCGATCTTTACAAAACTTCTTGGGTACCTTTGTTATCACCGTGGGATGAGAACGAGTGTTTTGGGGTCCGGTCTGAAATTCAAGATGGTCGATGGCAGCCATTTTGTACGAAATTTGGTGCAATCAGATTTTTGCACAGAACTTCCATATGAAAGAGTGTTTCTGGGTGCGGTCCAAAATTCAAGATGGCTGCCAGTGGCCATTTTGTATCGAAATTAGGTCTAATCAGTTTTTTGTACACAACTTCTATACGGCTCAGGCTAGATGCCGTATTTATGAACCGATCTTTACAAAACTTCTTGGGTACCTTTGTTATTACCGTGGGATGAGAACGAGTGTTTTTGGGTGTGGTCCGAAATTCAAGATGGCCACCAGCAGCCATTTTGTACCAAAATTAGTGCAATCAGTCTTTTGTACAGAACTTCTGTATGAAAGTTCTGATTTGAATAAATTTTTGTATGAATGTTTAGTAACATGGAATACATCACATATAGTACGGGGTTTTTTCTCGTGCAGAAATTATGCAAATTAGATGAACTTTGATTTATTCAGTGCTACTTATACTCTGTAAGTGCACATGTCAATACGGCCTATGGCTAGAGGCTGTATTTATGAACCGATCTTCACAAAACTTCTTGGGTACTTTTGTTATCACCTTGGGACGAGAACGAGTGTTTCTGGGCACGGTCCAAAATTCAAGATGGCTGCCAGTGGCCATTTTGTACCGAAATTATGTCCAATCAGTTTTTTGTCACAACTTCTACACAGCTCATATTTGTGAACTGATCTTCACAAAACTTCTTGGGTACCTTTGTTTTCACCTTGGGACAGGAATGAGTGTGTTTTGGGGTGCCTTTATTATCACTGTGCTATGAGAACAAATATTTTGGGGTTCAGTCAGACCCACTCTGGGACTCAAAGATTTCTTTTCTAGTTTAGCATCTGACTGTCACCCACCTTTACAATACTTTACCTATACATTTGTTACAGGCAACGCTCAGTATTTATGTACAGACCATTACAATACTTTATATGTACCTTTGTTATCAGGTCATTACCTAGATGTTTGTCATTGCTGTGTCACATACTATACATGTACATGTCTTTGTCTTGACAAGTTGAGCTACAGTGTCATTGACACTTTCATTTTCAAGAAAATGAACACTTCATCTGCTATCAAGCCTCAACAAGTCCTTATAATAGCGAATGTGGGAAAATTTGAAATTGCAGATGGTATAGGTATTCACTGATTTGTTCGGTTCAGTTTTTCTGTGTCCCCATGATATTGGTATCGGTTTGGTTTTTCGGTATATTGCCAATCTCTACTATGAGGAGAACTCAGTTTTTAGAGTAGGCAGTTGATCATATAGCCATTACCTTTACCCAACATCACTGCCATTCCTGGCCAGCACCATACTAAAAATCGTCATTCATATTATATTATTTTTTCCCCAATTTATCCTCTAAAACACAGCTATTGACCTTTCATTTAGAGCAAGCTCTCTGAGCGAGGTCCAATGAGGGGTCTTCAGCTATGTTTTTGAGGCAAACATTTTTATGGTTTTCGAGAAATATTTTTCAAGTGTTGTGTATTAGTCCTGTTAGGTAATGAGATAAGACATTGGCAGATAACAGAGTGGTTGTCATCACTGATACATCACGGTATTTGTATCAATTTTCTTCCCCCTTTCAGCTCAAGGAAGAATATCAGAGCTGGTGTCTGAATTATTTGAAATTGAACATGAATTCTTAGGATCAGCAATGTCAAATATGGCAAAGGTGAGATTATATAACATGTCATCTATAAAAATGTAATGCTTTCTCTTCCGATTCATTGTTCAGTGTCATCCGAACATCCTAGAATTCAGCAGCTCATTCCCTTGTGAATGAGTCAAATCAGGGACTCTGCACACAGAAATGGACAATAAAAATTATATTTTTTTTTATTCTGTGACAAGCCAGAAAATAAGCAGACTGCCATCTGCAAAATGATGTCCCCAGAGGGTGAATTTGGTGATGCTACCCTGCACTACCCTCTGTGAACCTCAATCTGAATCTAGGTCTCAGACCCAAACAGAAAGAGGTACCCAGAGAATACATTGGCTTGCTGTCACCCTCTGAGGACCTCATTTTGTAAAATGACAGATTGCTTATATTTTCATACTACAACCAATGAATGGCCCAGACTTAGCTGGCGCAAACTTGATAAAATCCAGGGTCAAACCCAAATTTTTTAACCCCCCCCCCCCCCCAATCCCCAAAATTTGCATACAAAACCCAAAATTAACGTCCTATCTGGTCCTCCATACTTTTGTTTACAGCATATACGTGGTAACCAGGAAGGTACTTGAATTGGTGCCAAGCATCATTCTTTGGCTGAAGTCCGTAGACAATGAGCTGACATCTGTACTTTAAATCTCCTTTTTTGAGGATGCCAGACACAAATCAATGAAAGAATTGGTGGATTCAAGGCTATAAATGGATGATGGAAGTGAACAATGAGATTTTTGGCTGTTTTTATTGAAATTTTTAAATAAATTTCTTGGAAGTTTAACGTGTGTTACAGAATGTTGATCCCCATTGTTACGTCCTCATCCTAGGCGTGTTGGGTCGTTTTGGTCTTGCATCTTCTATCCGCTGTATCATTTTTAGCTCAACTTTGACGAAGCCAAATTTGAGCTATTGTCATGGCCCGTCATCTGTCTGTCCGTCCGTCCGTCTGTCCGTACGTCAACAATTGGCTATGGCTTGGGCTAGAGGTCGTATTTATGAACCGATCTTTACGAAACTTCTTGGGTACCTTTGTTATGACCCTGGGATGGGAACGAGTGTTTTTGGGTGTGGTCCGAAATTCAAGATGGCTGCCAGTGGCCATTTTGTACCGATGATGCAAAAATCAGTTTTTTGTACAGAACTTCTGTATGAAAGTTCTGATTTGAATAAAGTTTTGTATAAATGTATAGTACAATGGGATACATCACATATAATACGGGTTTTTTTCTCGTGCGTAAATTATGCAAATTAGACTAACTTTGATTTATTTAGTGTTACTTTCAGAGCTGTAAGTGCCAAGCTGCTATGGCTCGGGCTAGAGGCCGTATTTATGAACCAATCTTTACAAAACTTCTTGGGTACCTTTGTTATGACCGTGGGACGAGAACGAGTGTTTTTGGGTGCAGTCCCTAATTCCAGATGGCTGCCAGCAGCCATTTTGTACCGACGATGCCGAAATCTGTTTTTTGTACAGAACTTCCATATGAAAGCTCTGATTTGAATAATTTTTTGTATGAATGTTTAGTATCATGGGATACATTACATATATTACAGGTTTTTTTCTTGTGCGTAAATTATGCAAATTAGGCTAACTTTGATTTATTTAGTGTTACTTTCAGCACTGTGAGTGCAAATCCCAATACGGCTCGGGCTAGAGGCCGTATTTATGAACCGATCTTCACGAAACTTCTTGGGTACCTTTGTTATCACTGTGGGACGAGAAGGAGTGTTTTTGTGTCCAGTCTGAAATTCAAGATGGCCACTAGCAGCCATTTTGTTCAAAATTAAGTGCAATCAGATTTTTGCGCAGAACTTCCAAATGAAAGATCTGATTTGAATAAATTTTTGTATGAATGTTTAGTACCATGGGATACATTACATACAATACAGAGTTTTTCTCGTGAATAAATTTTGGTTTTTGGTTTTTTATGCGTTTTGGTCAATTTTAAGACAAAAAAAAAAAAAAATTTTTTACACTGAAAATTTGGGGTCCATGTGGGACTTAGAAAATTTTGGACCAAAATCCGGAAATTAGTTTTTTGTGTTTTGATGCATTTTGGTCAATTTTAAGAAGAAGAAGAAAAAATTTTAGTCTGAAAATATTTTGTTTGGGACTGAAAATTTCCACACAAAAATAATAATTTACAATGATTGGTCTTAATCTGTAGTCCATTACAGTCACCTTGTAATTCTTTTATTATTGTTGACTGGGCCAAAACAAATACTAATTCCTGTCATATTCATTATTCAGTTGTCTTGGTCACAGCAAGTACTAATTCCTGTCATATCCAAGTTGAGCTACAGAGTCATTGACTCTTTCATTTCTTCATATGAAGATCTAGCTTTGCATCTGGTAGCATTTAAATCGGTTACTGACTTGGGGCCTTTTTGTGTGCCTTTTGTTTTGTTTCCATTTTTTTCTGTTGACGTTTACATTTGGCAATGCCCTTAACATGTAGTATTTAGTATTATAATACTTTAGAATTATTGTAGGATACATTGATTATGATTCCGGTAGTGTAGATAAAAAAAATTGGCATTTGTCCACACTTAGTCTCTATCGGGATGCCCTTGGACTCATGATTTTCTCTTTGGGAACTTATGCATTTTCAACAACAAAATTTCGAAAAAAATTTTATAATTGTTTCGAAATTAATTTGATTGCTATTTTCATGTATCCTTATCATGTATTTTTGTTGTTGAACTTGTAGGAGTGCTATCGGCTTTATTTTTTGATTGTAATTAATTATGAAAGCTTACAGCTCTAAAGTCTTCCACGGATTTACATGCTTGTTGTCTTGCCTGTAGTCGATGCACTCGTACAGATTCTTGTCCTACTTGTGTACATTGGGATGCCAGACGTTGGAGACGGGTGTCGCGGTATGTCGTCAGTGGTGAAGTTCCAATGCCTGAGCTGTCACTGCAGGATAATTCGAGTTTTTCAGTTTCTTTTTCAGAGGAACAAGAACATAGTGATGGTATTACAACACCCATCCATAATGTGCTACCGTCATCGCACTCTGATGAGCAAACAGAGCTAGCTGCAAAGGTGCTCATGAATATTAAGCAAGGGATAAGTCCTCTAGTTAGTGCTCTTAATCCTTTGCAAGCAGCTAGCTCGACCGATGAAGCGGTTACCCACCGTTAGTGGGGGCTGGGACACTGGGTAAGTCTGTTGCGGTGGAAGGAAGTGTAGATTTGGGCGAGCACCTCAAAATCAAAAGCTTTCCCAGCTGCAAAGGTGCTCATGAATATTAATCAAGGGATAAGGCCTCTAGTTAGTTCTCTTAATCATTTGCAAGAGCTAGCTTGGCCGGTGAAACGGTTACCCCATAAGTGGGGACCGGGACACCGGGTAAGTCCATTGCCGTCGAGGGAAGTGTAGAATTGGGTAGAGCGAGCACCTCAAAAACTAAAGCTCACCCAGCGATGACGGCAAAAGGGAAGAAGCCTGCACATTTCTCTTTGGGAAGCTCGGCGATGTCTGATAGACCGCGAGCGGGAGAGCCTTCTTTAACCCAGCAACATTTGGGTCCAAATGTTGTTTTGAGAAACTTGACCGAGTCGGAGCTAACGTCCACACTCGCTGCTCGGGACGCTACGTCTAAACTGCAGCCGGGGTCAGCTACAGTTATGGCTTCTTCCTCAGGTTCAGATAAGTACACCCGACCGCACACTAGCTACCCGACATCGGATATCCAGGCAGCCGTGCGAAGACGTTCCCAGTCTTCGCCCGTGAAGTCGGCCCAGTCGGTAGCTAGTGATCCGAGGCTTCATTCATTGGGATATTCGGAGAAAAGATCTAAGTCCGGATCTCCATCCCAGGAACAGCAAGCGACAAAAAAACAGAAGACCTCTGCTCCTCAAGCCTCTGTAACGGACTGGCTGTTGCAGATTGTGCAGCTTCCCAGCAAGTGTAAGCGCAGCCTTTTGCACGCAGACACCGGTGTTGAGCTGTCGGACGGTGCTGGGTCGGTCTGGTCATCTGTACATTTTTGCAATATATTACCGACATTCGTGTTACCATGCCTAGATCACAGTAGACGCTCTTCCGGTCTCATGGGACAGAATGATAGGATATACATATCCTCTTGCTCCATTAATTCAGCAGAGTCTGCTAAAAATCAAACAGTCTCACTGCAAAATCCTGCTAGTAGCTCCTCTGTTGTCACAGAAACCCTAGATCAATCTTCTCAGGTGTCTGTTATGGGACATTCCCCGGAAGCTTCCTCCTCGAAAGGACCTTCTGTATCCAGGGAAGTCCTGCCCACTGCATCACAACCCGGAAGGTCTCAACCTTCACATATTTCCGTTGTGCGGTCCTTCTTGCACAGAAAACATTTTACAGGATGAGCAGTGGAAGCAGTTTCTAACTGTAGGAGGACGAATCCGTTGAATTATGCAGCGAAGTGGAGGGTTTTCTTCTGTTGGTATACTGACCGGTCTGTAGACACTTGCGATCCGTCCATTCCTCAGATTGCCAATTTCCTGGTCTGCTTGTTTGACGTATTAAACTTGCAGCCCGTCACAATTAAGAGCTATAGGTCTATGTTATCAGACACTTATGCTCATCATGATAACTTGGCTATTGGTTCAGATTCTTCTTTATCCAAGCCAATTAGAAATTTCTCTGTTAATAGACCTAGAACCCTCAGATTAATTCCAAAGTAGAATTTGGCTTGGGTTCTGTTGAAGCTTCAAGAAGCTCCGTTTGAGCCGTTAGACGATGTAGAGTTCAAATTCTTGACCTATAAAATGGCCTTTCTCTTAGCCTTTGTGTCTGCCCAAAGAGTGATTGACCTCCATGCATTATCTGTTGATGATTCCCATTACCGTAGTGTGGGTAATACTGTTACCCTCACTACGGAAGTGGGATTCCTGGCTAAGAATCAGATTCTGGTTAATGGCCGGAGCCTATTATCATTAAGGCTTTACGGTCCTCGGACAATCGTAGACCTTTGCTGTGTCCAGTTAGAGCAATGCACATTTATAAACGTCGATCAAGTTTTATTAGAAAGGGAAGAAAAAGATTCTTTCTTTCCCTGATTCCTAACAGAAAGGATATATCTGTTCATTCTATTGCTAGATGGATTCAGCTGGCAATACGTATTGCCTGTGAAAGTCTATCTTCAGATCAACGTTCTGTCAGCAAGATTTCAGCGCATGAGGTTAGAGCACTGTCGGCTTCTTGGGCTTATTCTAACGGTATAGCCATTACTGATCTTATGAAGGCTGCCTACTGGACACAGCCCTCTTCATTTACCTTAGAAATTTAGAGTCTATCTCTGGTGACCTTAGATCTTTAGGTCATCTTTCTGTTGCTCAGTTTGTCATTCATTAATCTTACATATAGATGTCTTAGGCAGTCTGCTCGAGCACTGACTCCGTTCTGCTGCCCTCTTCATTCTGAGGAATATTCCTTCAGAACAAGGGGAAGGGGGGGGGAGGTGGGGGATGGTTTTTCCCTTATGTTTTCTGGCTTTAGAGTGAAAAGCAAGGGAATACATCCTCCAGAGACAGTAGTCCAGCATCGGTGCTGGGTGGTTTTAATGTGTAGCTCGGTATGAAGCAATAACTATGTCTCATTTATGTACTGTTTGTAAAGCGTAGCTAATTGTGAAGCATTTGTATATGTCACATGTCAAACGAGTGTTTCTATACAATTCTCGGACACTTTTAAATGAGTATAAAGCATCTCATTCTCTGGACTAGTTTTATAATTGGTTTCCTTCACCGAATTAGCATAAGGGGTTATGCTAGCATTAAATGGAGAAATTATGTAATTATCAATTACATTGTTGGTGTTATGTCATTCTCTTTTTTTTATAAGAGAAGGACATATGTAATTTCTCTGTCTTAGCCTATTCTCCTGTAGGAGCTGTTCTTTATCGAAGTAATTGTGAGATTGGATTTTCCTTTAAGTTCTAGGCCATCCAGCCTTTTTACTATTCAGCTAAGTCTGGGCCATTGGTTGTAGTATAAAAATATGAGAAATTTGAAGTAATTTGTATATTTTTTATACTTACCAATGGCCCAGACGGGGATGGTCATCCCATGAGTGGGTACTCATACCTCCCTACTGATTATAACATTTAGCAGGCACTATATAAAGAATGATGCTTGGCACCAATTCCAATACATTCTTGGTTACCACACATGTTCAGTAAACAAAAGTATGGAGGACAAGATAGGACTTTCATTTTTCGATTTTGAATGCAGATTTGGGGGATTGTGGGTGTGGGGGTGGGGGGGGGGGGGTTCAAATTTGTGTTTAGCTCTGGATTTTATCGAGTTTGCACCAGGCCATTGGTAAGCATAAAAAATATACAAGTTACGTTCAATTTATCATTTTAAGGCTTGTTCTGTGATTATATGCCTGCTTGAACTTAAATTTATCAGTCCTGTTTGAATGAGGTCTTATTATGTCTAATTATTATTAGTTTTGTCAAATTATGACATGGTTGGGGAAATATTGACACAGCTGTCTGCAGTTTGTATTTGGTGATGGGTTCAGCAAATCATCTTCTATTCTGTGACACACTGTTGGAAAGAGGTAAGAGATAAAACTCTGTCTGATGATGTGTTACATTAGCGAAGATGAAAATTGACTAACTTTTTATCATTCTACAAAAGGTCATGACAGTGTAACAGTTAACCCTTTACCCAATCCACATGGTATCAAAATTTTTTATTTTAATTATTTTTTAAAAATCTTTTTCAAAAAATTTCAACAAAACCATATCATGTGTGCCCTCTTTGAAACAAACTCAATGAGCTTGTCCCAGTGAGGAGGGGGAGGGTCACATGATATTGTTTTGCTAAAAACATTTTATGTTCCCGCCAATTTGTGAAGGGCCATTAAGTGTCACCCTTGTCCGTATATCCATCTCGAATATGGTTTCCAGATGATATCTTTAGTTTGAAGAAACGAAATGAAACAAAGTTTTATACATAGGTGTATAACCACATAATACAGGTTGGGATTGATAGTGGGCTTGGTCCGATATTCTTGGGCAGAGTTATGGCTATTTTCCAACTTAGAAGGCAAAACACGGCCACATTAGTTTCCCATAGACACATTTTGTGGCCTGCTGTATTGGTGCTATGGTTTAATGGAGATAAGATAAGATATTTTATTAATTAAATATCAACAAAAATAAATGACTAGAAACTCATGCTTGGCAGTGGGGCTGGGGGCGTAGCCACCCTTGAAGTTCCACTTGTTTTAAATCAATTTTTACAACTGCTGAATTTGTAAATTATGTTGGTGGATGCAGCCAGTTTGTTAGGTAAAGGGTTTTATTATATGACTGTGTAATTTAACTGCTAAATATCACTTCTGTTTGACAATCTTTTTCTGGTCCCCGAAAATCCACAGTGTGGAATTCGATTCCAAATCATTAATAATTTATAGTATGACAGACTATTTAGGAGTGCATTTGAATTTCCATAATTAGCTGTTCCAGTTGCAGAGAGTACTTTACTCTGAGCAGGAATAGGTGCGCTCAAACAGCGGTCCGCGTTGACTGATCACTTTTGTTATGTATTCATGTGTTTCGGGGGATTCCCCGGAAGTGTGCACCTGTTACAAAATAAGTGTAAACAAAAAAAGTTCTTTTTTACTTCAATTCAATTTACAAAAAAATGGTTGGGGGAATTGTTAATGCTTGCATTGGCATGAGATGTTGAACTATAAGTCATATAATAAACCTTTTATTGCTACAGTGAAGTGCTCTGGTTCATCTCATCACGTCTCATTGAGGAGGTCAGATCACCCGATCAAAATCGCTGTCTGCGGCAGGCAGCTCATTTCATCCATTTGACCTCCTCAACTCGATGTGATACTACGACCCAGATCACTCCCCTGTAGCGATAATATGTATAACACAAAGTCTTTGGAAGTCATACAACACTGTAGAACATGCTTAACTGGATACAGTAAAACCTGTTTTGAGAGACCACTGTCATGAAAGACCACCTGACTTGAGAGACTACTGTGACCCTGTACAATTCGCTTGTTGTACTCCATAAAGGACCTCTTATGAGAGACCTCATGTTTTGAGAGACCACTTTTGCCTGACAAAAAGGGTGGTCTCTCAAGACAGGTTCTACTGTATTACATGTTAAATAAACATGTTTAATTGCATGTAACTTCTGAACACCAAGCCATCTGCCACACCTTTTCATACAGATTTGACTCTTGTAATTGCAAATCAGTTATAAAGTAAACTCCCGTTAATTGTCCTCTGAAAATTTTTTGGGGACTATAGAAATCGGTGGTGTCCGTCCATCAGTCCGTCCGTCTGTGCGTCCGTCCCACTTGGTGTCCCCATGATAACTCCAGTTTGGATCATTTGATTGGAACCAATTTTGGTATGTGACCTTCTTAGCCCAAACCACAGGTCAAATTCGAATATGGGTTCGGCCAGATTATTTTAATTAGAGTTATACCCCTTTTTTTCGACTTAGAAATTTCAAGATTTGCGGTGTCCAGATGATAACTCCAGTTAGGATTATTTGGTCTCAAAGAATTTTGGTATGTGACATTCTGGGGTAATAATACAGGTCAAGATCGAATATGGGTTCAGACCGATCATTTTTACTAGAGTTATGCCCCTTTTTCGACTTGTTTTTTGGGGGTACATGTGGCCGAGTGGCCTTTTATTGAATAATAAATCTCATTATCTATAAAACATCCTGACAACTCTGAATTCTCTATGTTTGTAATACATTGAATAAATTCTCTGACAGCTTAATTGTTAATGTTTAATGTTTATAGGCCTATTTGCCCTCAAAGCATCCAATGTATGCATTTTATCTATTATATCTTGTTTGACAGAGCTCTATGAGCCCTGTCAAACAAGATATAATAGAACAAATGCTCAGTTTATTACTAAAATAAAGGAAAATGATCAGCTTCCTTTTTGTCCCCAGTGCATCAAATATAAGCAATTAATCTATTATGCTCCTGAGCTCTATCAAACAAATTAAATATTAAGTGCACTTTGTATCATCAGACTGTAGGAAAATGTTCCACTTTCTATTAGTTGAATACTCCTATTGAGTGAGTATTTTTCACTGGCAAACGAGAAGTGAAAAATTAAATTGTGGAGAGAATATCAGTTGACTGGTAGAGTGCTGGAAGCCCATATATGGGCTTTATTCTGAAGTGCAGGTGCCACAACTTAATGGCTTCATATTTTGTAGATGTGTTTCATATTATTTTTGAATTGAAAATATTTCCCCGTGGGAACCCCGGGAAGTAAGCTGCACTTGTTTACTGTGGTAAACCAGTTCCGCTTTACTAGTAAAATAGGACCCAGTCACCAATGCTTGGGGTCAAAGTCCTCTAAAATGGGCAACATGTTGATCAATGATTGACTAAACTTGACTTCATCTCCATGTTGTGTCACGATTAGCCATAGTGCATAAATATGTGACGTTAACCACCAACAAACAAACAAACAATTGAAATTATTTAGTCTGTGATGATTTGTCTTGTTACGATTTATGGGAGAGTGCCAATGGCACTCTCCCATAAATTGTAACAAGGCAATGAGACGTGGACAAATTAGGATGACCCAAATAATTTAGCACTCTACCAGTTAATGAATTTTGGTTACAAATTTGATGAATACTTAACAAATTTTAGGCAAATATTGAAGACAAATAATAAAATGTGAACGTCGACTTCTAAAAGTAGCGCTGGCTGGTTATGGTCATTACATTAAGTAAAAGGTTACCACATTCCCCAGACCTGTAGCCTTAAAAACTCATTTCTTATCAACCTACTCACAATTGTTTACTACAGGCTTGCACTACAGTGGAAGTCCCTAACTCGGATAAAATACTCTCTATTTTTGTCTTTCCCAAGCAAGTTGGGAAAGAAAAGTGGTGCAAAAGCACCAATTCCAAGCCCAAGTCTGCCGTCATTCCAATGACGACTCTGGAGTCCACGTTGGGCTTATCTAGAGAGATGCTTGGCATGCTTTCTCTCTCTGATCACGTCGTCTCAGCTTTGGCTGCTTATCTGCATCCAGATAAGTTTGACGAGGTACAGGCTCCTTTGCTTGTGCTGTCCAAGGCACTTATGCACCTTACTCACACGCATGCCTGTAACACGGCCAATTTGGAATTAGTTCGAAGGGACGCTGTGCTGGACACAGGACGATCCCTTCCCGAGGAGCAGCGTGCTACTCTTCGATCTGCTTCTTTAGCAGGTCTGCAACTTTTCCATGGTTCCGTGTCGACGGTCCGGGATGACGTCCTACGTCATTCCAAAGATCAGCTGCTGTTTCGTCAGCTTGATCAGCCTTCTCGGGGAGGCAAGGGCCGTTCCAAGCCTAACAAGTACCCTTCTGCTTCCTCTGTGAAGCAAAAGGCTGGTCCTTCTGCTGCCGCCTCTACTTCTTACTCACGGGGTAAAGGTAGGGGTCGGCAGAATCGAGGGAAGTCTCAGGATTCTTCATTTAGCAGAGGAGGTGGTTTCTCCTCTCGCGGGCCTCGTCGGGGCTCGAAATGAAGGTCCTCACCTTGACTCGTCCCAGGTTGGAGGAAGGATAGCAGAGTTTGCAGACCATTGGACCACCATCACATCCGATCCATGGGTGTTAGATGTTGTTCGGTCCGGGCTGCGCATATCCTTCCGACGGCACCCCACTCTGTCAAGGGTGCCTCTTCCAACCACAGTTCCTTCAGTCGTTTTACGTCGGGAACTTTTGTCCACGGAGATTGCCAATCTCCTGGCAAAGGGGGCGATCGAGGTCGTCAAGAACGTTCAGTCAGTGGGTTTCTATTCCCGCCTGTTCTTGGTGCCGAAGAAGGATGGCCGACTCCGACCAGTTATCGATCTGAGTATCCTGAACCAGTCTATCATTGCTCCCAAGTTCAGCATGGAGACTTTCAGGTCGGTCCGCCAATCCATTCACCAGGGGGATTTCGCAGCCAGCATCGACCTGCGAGATGCTTACTTCCATGTTCCGATGCATCGGGCGTCACGGAAGTATCTCAGGTTCGCTTTTCTGGGGCGAGTTTACCAGTTCAAGGCCATGCCTTTCGGCCTCAACCTGGCTCCTTGGGCGTTCACCAGACTGATGTCGCATGTGATAGCGTTCCATCGCACACAGTCCAGGGTGACTACTTCGGCATATCTGGACGATATCCTCCAGAGGCATTCCAATGCTGCCTTACTGGAATCGGATGTCGCCACTCTGTTGAGCTTGCTCACGTCGCTAGGATTCAGAGTCAACGAGGAGAAGTCGGACCTGGTCCCTTCTCAGACGTTTTGTCATCTGGGGATGTCTTTCCAAACCAAATTCAATTTGGTGGCTGTTCCCCAGGCCAGGGCTGTGATTCTCTCAGCTTTTGCTCTGACTCTGTCCCAGTCCAGGTCCGTGACTGCTCGGAGTTTTCTCCGGCTGATCGGTCTCTGCGGTTCGGTGACGGATCTCATTCAATTAGGTCGGCTGCGTGTCAGACCTCTCCAACACTTTCTGCTCAGTCGTTGGAGACCGAATGTAGATTCTCTGGATCAGGTGCTTCCGTTTCCGGACTCTCTGTATCCTCACCTTCTTCCCTGGACAGATGTTCAGTGGATTACGCAGGGTGTTCCGCTGGACTTACCCACGTCCGATCGCGTTCTGATGGCAGATGCCAGCGATCTCGGATGGGGTGCGACGTTGGATCCTCTCGGTCTTTCCCTACACGGGATGTGGGACCAGGATCAGGCAGCTCTACACATCAACCAGAAGGAGCTTCTTGCTCTTCTTCTGAGTTTCTGGCAGTGGATCCCTCACCTGTCGAATCGCCAGGTCCTTCTACTATCCGACAATTCGACAGTGGTTGCTTACATTCGGAACCAGGGCGGCACGCACTCGCTTGCCTCGTCTTTGCGACTCGTTGGAACCATCAGGTGGACACTTTCGTGTCCCCGTGTCCAGATCCTCTGGCTTTTGCCGTGGACGCTCTGTCACTCGATTGGAACGGTCTAGTCGGCTACGCCTTCCCGCCGGTTCCGATTCTTCCTCAGGTTCTCGCCAAAATTCGAACCTGCAGTTGTCAAATCATTCTGATCGCTCCCCTGTCGCCTCAGCGGGTGTGGATCAATCAGCTCCGCTCGCTGATGGCGGCGGTTCCGGCACGTCTCCCGCTACGTCGCGACCTTCTTTGTCAAGGTCGCCCGAGGAGGTTTCACGTCGACCCGACTTCATTGTGCCTTCACGCATATCTTTTGTCAGGTCCTGTCTCCTCCGTAGAGGTTTTTCGAGACGAGCAGTGGAGTGCATTTCTTCTTCAAGGAGGCACTCCACTGGTTTAGCTTATGCAGCTAAATGGAAGGTCTTCTGTCGATGGTGTGCTGATCACTCTGTTGATTATGCCAATCCTTCGATTTCACAGATTGCGGAGTTTCTGGTATATCTGTTTGATTCTCGGGGTCTCCAGCCTGTTACCATCAAGGGTTACAGGTCTATGCTTTCAGAGACTTTTTCTTATGTGGGGAAGCGTCGTATCGGCACTAATCCTTACCTCTCCAAGCTTGTTCGGCACTTTTCTTTGAAAAGGCCTCGGACTTTGCAGCTTACTCCACGATGGAATCTTTCGTGGGTGCTGCTTTGCTTGGGGGGGGGGGGGGGGGGGGGGCGCCGTTCGAACCTTTATCCCAGGGGGATATGCAATTTCTCACATATAAGACGGCTTTTCTGATGGCATTTGCTTCGGCCAGACGGGTTAGTGAGCTTCACGCCCTCTCGGTTGACCTGGCCTTTTTTAGGAGCTCTCCCAACAGTGTTACTTTTACCACTGATTGCTCCTTTTTTGGCTAAGAATCAGTTACCAGATACTACTCCTCCTCCTATCTGTATCAGGGCTCTTCCCACTGTTGAGGGTACTCGCCCTTTGCTCTGTCCGGTCCGTGCTATTCGCATTTATCTTGATCGGACACGCTTCATATGGAAAGGCAGAAAACGTTTTTTTCTGTCTCTCATTCCAGGTCGACAGAAGATCTCTCCTCAATCCATTTCTCGATGGATTTGTCTTGCTATTCGTACGGCTTATAGTCGTTTAGCAGCTGGCGATTGTATTACCAATCGTATTTCTGCCCACGAGGTGCGGGCACTGTCTACCTCTTGGGCTTATTCTAACTCCGTCCAGTTGTCGGATGTTATGCAGGCAGCCTACTGGAGAAATGCTTCTACTTTCTCCACCTTTTATTTACGCCAGTTGCAGGAGCAGTCGGAGGACCTTTTTGCCCTGGGTCCTCTTTCTTCTGCTCAGGCTGTTGTCTGCCATAGCCATTAGGCTTCTTGAAGGTCAGTTTCAGCCTTGTGCTGTTACTGCCCTTTTTCTGTCTGTGTGTCACACAGGCTCATATGTCTCTTTTCATTGTCCTTTACCAATGATTGCGACATTATGGTTGATAAGCCTCGGGACCTCTTCCATCTACTTCACGGTTCCAGTGCACTGGGGTTATGTGGGGGTTGGTTATGCGATTCCCTCCAGACTTTTGTCTATTCAGCCTGTAGTAAACAATTGTGAATAGGTTGATAAGAAATCTAAATTTTATAGTAAATTTCCTTTCTTATTATACCTACCACAATTGTTTACATGGAGGCCCTCCCGTCTTCTTTACGGGTAAAGAATCTTTCCTCCCCGCTGATCACATAACTCTAACGTTTACGGATTCAAAAAGAATGAGTCTTTAGAGACGGTATATGCGCACTGGCAACGGAAGTCGTGGAGTTGTACTTGGGAGAGAGCGTCCCGTACTGGGTCTGCGCCGGTTGCACTCTACCCAGTTTTGGCTTATTTTTAGCTCACCTGAGCGAAGCTCAAGGGGAGCTTTACTAATCACTTTCTGTCCGTCGTCCGGCGTCTGTCATCCGTCGTCCGTCGTCGTCCGTCCGGCGTTAACTTTACATTATCGACTTCTCCTCCTAAACCACTAGCCCAATTTTATTCAAATGTTGGCTAAATGTTTATTACCTAATGCCAATTCAGATTTGTTCAAATGAAGTTGCCCCTCCTCCTGGGTGGTGCCACGCCCCCAAGGGGCACCAAAATCTTTGTAAATCTTCTTCTCATGAACCAGCAGTAGCAGAGACTTGATATTTGGTGTGAAGCTTCCTTTTGAGGTGTAGACTCAGATTTGTTCAAGAGAAGTTTGTGGGGCTATACTTGGCGTCGTTATGGGAGGGGCAAAATTTTTTGCCCCGCCCAAAATTTCTATTTTCCAAACCGAGAGGCTGATTTGAACGAAATTTTATGTGAGGGCTTATTGGGTCATGAGTACTTGATTTATGCAAAAAAAAATTTTCCCGCAGCCCCGTGGGAACCGCAGGAGCTAAAAATAGAAAAAATTTAAAACGCCCATATCTCCAAAACTGCACGGCACTGAGAATTTTTATTTGGTGTGCAGCTTCCTTAGGACCAACAGAAAGGATTGGTAAAAAAAAATTGCCATCGGTTTTATCATAGGGTACAGTTTCGGGACTTTGAAAAAGTGCTGAGTCAGCACTTTTTAACACTGTAGGCAATGGGAAAAACATTAAAAAATTTTCTTCTCCAGATCCAGCAGGCAGAATCTTTTGATATTTGGTATGCAACATTGTAGGGTGGATCTGATTCAAGTTTGTTCAAATCGGCCCCCTGGGTTCATATTTGGGCTCAGTATAGGAGCCCGATTTCGAACTTAGTGCATTTCAGGCAAATTTCTTAAAAAATCTTCTTCTCCAGATCCAGCAGGCAGAATCTTTTGATATTTGGTATGCAACATTGTGGGGTGGATCTGATTCAAGTTTGTTCAAATCGGCCCTCTGGGTTTATATTTGGGCTCAGTATAGGAGCCCAAATTTGAACTTACTGCATTTCAGGCAAATTTCTTTGAAAATCTTCTTCTCCAGATCCAGCAGGCAGAATCTTTTGATATTTGGCATGCAACATTGTAGGGTGGATCTGATTCAAGTTTGTTCAAATCGGCTCCCTAGATTCATATTTGGGCTCACTATAGGAGCTTGAATTCGAATCTAGTGCATTTCAGGCACATTTCTTCAAAAATCTTCTTCTCCAGATCCAGCAGGCAGAATCTTTTGATATTTGGTATGCAACGTTGCGGGGTAGATCTGATTCAAGTTTGTTCAAATCGGCTCCCTAGATTCATATTTGGGCTTACTATAGAAGCCCGAATTCGAACTTAGTGCATTTCAAGCAAATTTCTTAAAAAATCTTCTCCAGATCCAGCAGGCAGAATCTTTTCATATTTGGTAAGCAACATTGTGGGGTGGATCTGATTCAAGTTTGTTCAAATCGGATCCCTGGGTTAATATTTGGGCTCAGTATAGGAGCCCAATTTCGAACTTAGTGCATTTCAGGCAAATTTCTTAAAAAATCTTCTTCTCCAGATCCAGCAGGCAGAATCTTTTGATATTTGGTATGCAACATTGTAGGGTGGATCTGATTCAAGTTTGTTCAAATCGGCCACCTGGGTTCATATTTGGGCTCAGTATAGAAGCCCGATTTCGAACTTAGTGCATTTAGGCAAATTTCTTAAAAAATCTTCTTCTCCAGATCCAGCAGGCAGAATCTTTTGATATTTGGTATGCAACATTGTGGGGTGGATCTGATTCAAGTTTGTTCAAATCGGCTTCCTAGATTCATATTTGGGCTCACTATAGAAGCTCGAATTTGAACTTAGTGCATTTCATGCAAATTTCTTAAAAAATCTTCTTCTCCAGATCCAGCAGGCAGAATCTTTTCATATTTGGTAAGCAACATTGTGGGGTGGATCTGATTCAAGTTTGTTCAAATCGGCCCCCTGGGTTTATATTTGGGCTCAGTATAGGAGCCCAAATTTGAACTTAGTGCATTTCAAGCAAATTTATTAAAAATCTTCTTCTCCAGATCCAGCAGGCAGAATCTTTTGATATTTGGTATGCAACATTGTGGGATGGATCTGATTCAAGTTTGTTCAAATCGGCTTCCTAGATTCATATTTGGGCTCACTATAGAAGCTCGAATTCGAACTTAGTGCATTTCAGGCAAATTTCTTAAAAAATTTTCTTCTCCAGATCCAGCAGGCAGAATCTTTTGATATTTGGTATGCAACATTGTGGGATGGATCTGATGCAAATTTGTTCAAATCGGCTCCTTAGATTCATATTTGGGCTTACTATAGAAGCTCGAATTCGAACTTAGTGCATTTCAGGCAAATTTCTTAAAAAATCATCTTCTCCAGATCCAGCAGGCAGAATCTTTTGATATTTGGTATGCAACATTGCGGGGTGGATCTGATTCAAGTTGGTTCAAATCGGCCCCCTGGAATCATATTTGGGCTCACTATAGAAGCTCGAATTCAAACTTAGTGCATTTCGGGCAAATTTCTTCAAAAATTTTCTTCTCCAGATCCAGCAGGCAGAATCTTTTGATATTTGGTATGCAACATTGCAGGGTGGATCTGATTCAAGTTTGTTCAAATCGGCCCCTTGGATTCATATTTGGGCTTAATATAGAAGCCTGAATTCGCACTTAGTGCATTTCGGGCAAATTTATTAAAAAATCTTCTTCTCCAGATCCAGCTTTAGAATCTTTTGATATTTGGTATGCAACATTGTGGGGTGGATCTGATTCAAGTTTGTTCAAATCGGCTTCCTAGTTTCATATTTGGGCTCACTATAGAAGCTCGAATTCGAACTTAGTGCATTTCAGGCAAATTTCTTAAAAAATCTTCTTCTCCAGATCCAGCTTCAGAATCTTTTCATATTTGGTAAGCAACATTGTGGGGTGGATCTGATTCAAGTTTGTTCAAATCGGCCCCCTGGGTTTATATTTGGGCTCCGTATAGGAGCCCAAATTTTAACTTAGTGCATTTCAGGCATATTTCTTAAAAAATCTTCTTGTCCAGATCCAGCAGGCAGAATCTTTTGATATTTGGTATGCAACATTGTGGGGTGGATCTGATTGTGATTCATGAACGTATTTATTTGTAAAGTTGATAGAATCTTAGACAAAATTTGCAGAAAAGATCTACTATAGAAGGGGTGGTATCCAGGGTGAACCGTTTACCCAAATCTAGCAGTACTAATGCATTATTCACACAAATCTCCGTTCAAATTTTATGACCCCTCATTGGAACACACGCATTCAGCTCATTCCAACAAAGGTCATATGCCATGTTTTCGAGACAAAAGAATAAAAATTTTAGTTATTCATGAAATTTTTAGGCAACTGTTGTCTGTTATTCACATTGCTTCATGAAATTTCAGTACTTTTAGAAGTTACCTCAGTAATCAAGGGTTAATTCCCCTTAATTAAATGTCGCCTCTAAAAAACAACCACTTTGCATATCTTACCTTTTTACCAGCATAACTGCCAAAACTTGTCAGCATTCTTCGCAAAAATCGCTATTCAAATTTTAATTTTTGTCTCTTAAACATACATGTACTTATCGCTTGTAAATACCCCATTGGAATGAGCTTTTTGAGCTCATTCCAATGAGAGGTCGCACACCATGCTTTTTGAGTCAAAAAAGCAACACACACACACACACAAACACAGACACACACATCTAAAAGTTCGGGCAGCAAAAAAACAGTTACTTCAATTTTTAAATGCATTATAGGAACAACTTGCCTAATCAAATTTAAATACTTTTGCATCATTCTGTATCTAGAACAAACCATTTACCATATCTTTACGCAAAATTCTCCAGCATCATTCACAAAAAAACACCATTATTTATATATTCACATTTCTGTCTCAAAAATATACCTGATCTTCCCATACCCCTATTGGAATAAGCTATTTGAGCTTGTTCCAATGATGATAAAAAAAAACTAATATTTTGGAAAATTTGTGAAAATTTTTGTTTTCTTGCATGCAAATATGTACATGTAGCACATGGAAGATATCCACAGTTGGGGAGAGATGTCCAAGGCTATCTCTTCACATTCCTTGTTTGTGCTTCAAGCTAAACCAGTTTGTCTGCAGAGATAAATTTGCTTTATTAAAAATCATTGGAGATTGGCCACACACCAATGATTTTAAATAAAACTAATTTTAGGTAACAAATGTTGAACTTCAAACAAAATCTATCACTCAACCAGTTAATGTTCATGAGGCATGACATGGTGAAGGTGACCTAAAATACTTCTTAGAGTCACTTTGTCAGGTGAGCGATTAAGGCCACGTGGGGCCTCTTGTTTATTGGTGCTTTTGCACCACTTTTCTTTCCCAACTTGCTTGGGAAAGACAAAAATAGAGAGTATTTTATCCGAGTTAGGGACTTCCACTGTAGTGGAAGCCTGTAGTAAACAATTGTGGTAGGTATAATAAGAAAGGAAATTTACTATAAAATTTAGATTTCTATCCAAATACCCCATTTCACTTTGTTGGAACAATTTGTCCCCGGAGCTATATTCAAAACATTATCTCAACATCAGCCGATCAACTGAAAGATAATTAGACCCACATGGAAAGGTGCAGTAGGATTCTGCTGCATTCATTCTGTTTATTTTTGTCACTTCAGCTGAATATGAAGAATGTCGTAGAGGATATAAATGATAAACATATGGAACCCTGGTCTGATGCATGTATCAAAGACAATATATCCAACACACCACTGAATCCATTTATAGATCAGGTAGATAGACACTTTTCCAAAATATTTCAAAACTTTAACCAACATTATCTTATGCTTGTGACAATCATGTATTTATATCTTTTCAATTTTCTTTTCCTTAGCTTACTATAGAGTCTGTAAGAGGGCATAATATGTCCAACAATCAAGTTTGTACTTTCCAAACCGGCCTGCAGTCTGTCTAATGTTCCTTGAACTGCAAATGACTTATTGGGTCCTAAAGTTTCATATGGTTCAGCAATTAAGGGCATAGTAAGATGTTAACCTGCTGGATGGGTGAGTAGTACATCGCCCTATGCATACTCTGTTAGAAGAGAGCATTATTATACCCCCCGCAAACACAGTTTGGGGGGGTATATAGGAATCACCCTGTCCGTCCGTCCGTCTGTCTGTCCGTCTGTCTGTCCATCTGTCCATCCTTGTAAGCGCAACTCCTCCTAAACCGTTTGAAGAATTTTCATGAAACATTACACAGTGGAAGAACTCCATATGCAAATGTGCATGAAGCAATATAATTCCGTTCTGACATTTCCAAGGGGAGATAATTTAACTTATACATTTCAGGTGCGGGGTATCACTTTGTGAGCTTGATCACAGTACCTCTAGTTTCATCTGGAGATGGTTATTGTACTGAAAAAACGAACTGATACTGATATCATGGGGGAAACCAACAAAACAAACCGGACCCACGATTGAATTATGAAACTGTCTTGATTTTTCATATTTCTACATTGACTACTTATAAAGCCTTCTTGAGAATTGATAGCAGTTGAAGGGTTCATTTTGATGAAAGAAGTGACTGATTTTCTTTTTAGTTTTGTTAACTGTTAAAGGTCAGAGTACTTTTCCTGAATTTCCACTAGACAGCAACCCATACATGTCCAGTTTGCAGTGATTTCTAGTCAAGTCTTGGCTGCCTGTTAAGGCAGCCAAGACTTCACTAGAAATCACTGCTTAGGTGATTTATCTATTGTCAGCAGGACCTCCCAATGATGGCATGCTAATGGCACATGTTCTGAGATCACAAAAGCCTGATATAGGTCTTGGAGGTTAAGGTGTGTTTGGAACAAGTCACAAAATTGCCGCAAAAATGATTTATGTTGGCAAAAGAATGTCAGTGTTGAGTTCATTGACAGTGGCATTTATGGCACTGGTAGAATGATACAAGAGCAACTTCTGTATTTTCCTGGTCTGAAATTCCCTTTGCACTGTCAGCAAATCTCAGTAAAATCAGTTACCGAATACTGAACCAATACTGCCATATACCCCCTTAAAAACACCGAAAACACCAAACACGAAATTCCAACACTGCCCATCTCTAATTTCATCATAATCGGTAGAGTTATTTATGCAGTGAACAAAGCAAAACATATACTCCCATCCAAAGCCTTAAAAACATTGTATTATTCATTAGTCCACAGCTATGTGCTATATGCTGTTCACGTTTGGGGGCATGTCCCGGCCACTCAAAGAATTTTTCTATTACAAAAAGAGCCATTTGTACTATCAATAACAGCAATTATAAAGCACATACTGATCCACCTTTTTTGAAACATCCCATTTTGAAATTTAGAGACCTTCATAAGTTATACATGCTGCTATTCATACTCAACTGGTATCACGCCAGACTGCCATCAACTTTTTGTGATTTTTTTTTACTACAGTACGTAGAGAGTGGATTGTAACTAAATCACCTGCGGAGTGGAGTTTCACCCAAACTATAACTTTCAAATTGTGTATCTATCGACTAAAAACACAAGCAATGTTTCAGCCAATGGACCTCCGGGTTGAACCCGGAGGTCCATTGGCTGAAACTTTGCCTGTGCTTGTTATGCTTTGCAACAAATTTGCAATTATTACTTGGGTGGAATCTCCACGCTGCGGGTGATTTAGTGATAATACACTCTCCACGAACTGTACATACACAAACCCATCTGGAATGGAAACTAGACAATCCGGAAAAATTCAAGTGCCAAAACTGAGAACCCTTTTTACTGCTAATGTGCCACACCACTCATTTCCCAAACATTGGAATGATCTCAAACAAGCCACTCACTCTCCCCCTAAGAAAAGTATTAAAGAAAAGATGCTGAGCAAATATTTCTCCACACTACTCTGTGTCAGCCAAGGTGTTCTCACTGTACAAACAAGTAATTTCTCGTATCTCATTACTAACCACCATTGATTCACTTTTTTCAGTTGTCTCATTTACCAAGTAGTTTTATAACATACCGCCAGCCCAGCCTGTTTTCATTGGTGCAACCTTTACCTTGCCACTATTTATGCTTGTTTGACGTGTACCAATGGAAGGACACCATACATTTCTCCCATGAACCACAAATAACCTCACTTAAAAAAATTAATATTTTTACTAATATACTATTATGAAAATACTTCTGTCATTGATATAGCTCCAGTTTATTTATCTGATCGTTTCATCTGCATGGGGATGGTGGGAAGACAGTCCCATTGACTATACCATCTCCATGCAGCATGCTCTCTATGTGCATCACTATCTTCTTTTTTTGTAACTAAATATTAGCCCTTTACCCAATGTAGACAATATCAAAATTTATTATTTTAAATATCATTTTTTCAAATTTTCCAAGAAATTTCAACAAAACCATATCATGTGACCCCTCGTTGGAATGAGCTCGATGAGCTCGTTCCAACGAGGGGTCACATGATATGGTTTTGTTGAAATTTTTTGAAAAATAATATTTTTTTAACTGCTGAATTTGCATATTACGCAGGCGGATAAGGCCGATTCGTTGGGTAAAGGGTTAAAAGTAATGTACTTGCTGCTTGTACCGTAAATTTATTATTGTGAAAAACAGACTAACAACTTTGTACAGATTTGTAGCATGTTTCCAAAAATAAATTCATTTCATTTAAAATTCATCTCATAAATTCATTTCATTTCATAAGAGATCATGTTATCTTTTTACTGGTGAAGTTATTGTGTGACATGTAACATATCTTGATAGATGTACCAAAATACTTATTGTTGTGGGTTCCCATATCTTATTCTCTTTTTTTTGTTGTGGTTTTGAGACTGAAGGTTGTTATTTTTGGACTTTTAAATTTGTCTTTAAATTTCATTAAAGAATCTGGGGTGATTCATATATCAAATATGTTATGCTTACTCAAGCCCAGCCCATGAAACTGGAAAGTGGCTCATAAAAAATCATGATAGTTTATATCCACAAGTAGGTATGAACTCTATTTATTTATTTATTTATTGGGGTTTAACGACACTTTCAAACAGCCAGGGTCACCTTGAGTCAGACAGCTTTATGGGTGGAGTAAGCCGGAGTACCCAGAGTGAACCATTGAGCAACAGTGAGCAACTGCCAGATTTCCCAACATACTAACCCCACACAAGCAGGGTTAGCATTGGTTGAAGACAAGTGCTGTACCATCGATGTGCAGTATGCCTTAGTTCAAGTGCAAATGGGATGAAGTGCCTTGCCCAATTATTTTTTTTTTATTTTTTGTCTCAAAAACATAGCTTATGACCCCTCACTGGAATGAGTCCATTGAGCTTGTTCCAATGAGGGGTCATAGGCTATATTTTTGATGCAAAAAATGAAAAAAAAAGTTTTTTCAAGAATTTTGTTTGCAAGTGTTGTCTGTCTTTGCGAGTTAGGTGAAAGTTTAACTCCTTGCATGCTGCTGGCGGATATTCCTGCTAGGACAGAATTTCTCTTGCCACTAAAATAGGTATAATTTGTGCATATTTAATTCAATTTTCCTCCAGTAAGTTGAATGAAGTTTTTTCAGTAAGGATTTCTTGAGTTAAATTTATATGGATTTTTCATCATATCGAGTCATGGCTGCTTAATGGCAGTCATGACCAGATTTGATGAAAAATATGTTGAAAATACTCATCGGTTAAGAGTTAATCCTAATAGTTGGAATAACTTTACCCTACAACATTACTTTCAGTATTCCAATCTTAACATGAATCATCACACTATTACTATGCACAGTAGCAAGATTTATAAACTATACAGTCCTCTTTTAGCTTACTCTTCCCAGACAGGGCATGCAGTGACTCCTTGCTTGCTTAGAGCTTGAGATCCAAAGGTTGATGGTTCAATCCTGACCTAAGTCATCTGAGTTGAATCTTTTGGCAAGACCCTTCATCCTGATTGGCTATGTGGGAGCACAATGGTGCTGTGTAGTAAGACAAAGGGCATGATGACTGTACACTTACCTTTAATTCTTAATCCACTGAGTATTTTCTTCAAGATATTTTTGTTCACAAAGGTGCTATGTAGTAAGACATAGGGCACGGTGACTGTACACTTGCCTTTAACTCTTAATCTGTTGAGTATTTTCAAGCTGTTTTTCTTCAAATCTCATCATGGCTACTGTGCAGCAGCCATGACTAGATTTGATGAAAAATTAATCGAAATGTAAAGCAAGAAGTCCTTGGTGAAAAAATCTGTTCAGTTTACAGGGTGAAAATTTTATTATAAGTGCCCAAATTAAACTTATTTTCCCCTGCCAAAGCGAAGTTTTATGGGGGATAAAGAAATGGGGTCCATCCGTTCCTCTGTCCGTAACAACTTTGAACCTTCATATCTCAGTCAGTGGATGTTGGATGTGCTAATAGACCACCATGGGGGAAAGGATATTGACAAGTATCATGTTTTGTCGATTTTTTTTTTACTGAGTTATTTGCCCATTTCTGCATTTTTCAACTTAGAAACCCTTGCCTGGGGATGCCCTTGGAGTTGCACCTTGTTTCGGTGACAAGAGAAACCCTGTGCTGGGCAGGAATATTTGGCAGCAGCATACAAAGAGTTAACCAATTCTACCCCTGCTCATGCTGGGTTAGTAAGCTGGAGAGTTTGACAGTTACTCCACATTGCTTGAAAGCTCTCTCCAGTACTCCAGTTTTCTCCACTTGTAAAACTTATATCCCCTCAACTGCTAAAAGTGTTGTTAACCCCAATAAACAAGCAAAGTCTTGCCAGCTAGCCCGGTGCTTCATTTCTAAAGGCGAGTAAAAAGAAAGTGCACCTAAATCCATTAAGAGGTGCTAAAATTTGTCACCACAAAAATATGTTGAATCCCATGTGAATATGCATTCTGAGATCAGTTAGGCAGCAGGAAGTTCAAATTGATTAATGGGAACAAATTGTTGCATTCAATTGAAGGTGGTAACACTGTTGTGTCTATTTTACAAGTAGTTTATGTAATACAGTGGAACCCTGTTAACTGATTAGTCACTTTGCCAGTGAGAATTATTCAATTAATGGGAGTATTCAATTAACAGGTATTTGGTCACTTTCCTGTATTTTAGAGATAAACTGAGCATTTATTCTATTATATCTTGTTTGCAGAGCTTATGGAGCTCTGTCAAATCAGATATAATAGAATAAATGCCTATATCAGATGCACTTATGTGAAATAGGTCACCAAAAATTGGGTATTTGGTGATTGTCAGGGTAATTTATCGACATTTTACAGGATTTTTTTATTCAGTTAACAGGAGTTTGCTGTATAACCCATATTGAATTAACAGAACAAATTTGTACTGAAAGTGTGGTAAATGGTTTGGTGTGTGGAAATTATATTCAGTTAACAGGGTTATTCAATTAAGAGATATACAATTAAGTGGGCTCCACTGTACTGCATGTCACCGCCTAGTTGTTTTTATGTTCCTAAAATATCAGCAGTAGGATAGACCCCACAAAGTAAATCTTCTGTTTCTCAAGCCATTTTTTTTCATAAAATTATATGCAGGTGGACTGTTTTTATTTTAATTTTTATTTTTGTAATTATTTCTTTGCCATCAGAAATTCATGTTCTTGGTTTGTTTTATGTTTTAGGCCTCATAATCTACAGAATAGCATGGATGGTGGTGTATTTTGTCCCCGGAGTGCAAGAATGATTTGCAGTGCTAAAGTATTGCAAAGCCTTGTTGCACTCAAGGGACAAATGTATCAGTTTTATTAACTTGGGTAAAATATCAGACATAAATCATTTAATTTTTATTTTTTTTAAAGTTTGTATTGGTTATAAAAAGATTGCATGCAGAAGCCAAAAGGACCATACGGGGGGCCTGAGAAACAGATTTTAAACATTTTTACGCAATTTTTCCGATATTTTTATGTCACACCTCAGACCTACCTGAGCTTAAAGCCCATGTAGGTCTGGGGTGTGGCATATATATTTTTAGATATATTGAATTGCTGATCAAGCCAGAAAATAAGCAGACTGTCATCTGCAAAATGAGGTCATCAGAGAGTGAATTTAGTGATGCTACCCTGCACAGCAGAGTAGCATCACAAAAATTACCCTCCGTGAACCTCAATCTGAATCAGGGTCTCAAAACTAAACAGAAAGAGGTACCAGAGGATAAATTGGCCCACTGTATGGGATAGCATCATCAAATTCACCCTCTGGGGACCTCATTCTGCAAATGTCAGACTACTTATTTTCAGGCCTGTTGCTGATATTTTAGGAATTCAAAAAAAATTATAACCTCAGTTGCAAATGAGTGGCAAAATAACTACTGTTGCTCAGGCATGCCAGTGCAGCATGGAAGTGAAGCACTCATAGTCTGCCCGTTGCTTCAGATATTATCAGTATGAGAGAGAGAAGAACATATGTGCTTAACACTCAAGAATGGTTGCTATAAAGGTTCTTTTAACAAAATGACAAGTACTGGTAGGGGGCATTTGGGGACATCATGTGTACTCCATGGTAACACTGGTCTGATTGGTGTTTATCACAGCCTTGCGAAGTATCATGGTCAATTCCAAAGGCTGCAAACATAATAATTGCACTAGAATTTGTGAGAGAGTCACATCTGTCTTACGATAAAAATGATTTAATGTCTTCTATTTCAGGAACTTTTGTATAACAGACATTTGTATTTAGATGGTAGTAAATTGGAAAGTACAGGCTTTACATATGAAAAATGTGAAATAAAAAAAGAATACCTTAAAGAGGTGAGTTACATGTGAACTTACTTTTTCATATGATATATGCACATATATAGAGGATATGAAATGAGTGTTTTTCTCATATGATATTTATGAAATGAGTCTAAGAATTTTCCGTTTGGGCGAGCCTCTGGCGAGCCCAAACAGAAAATTCAGACGAATTTCATAAATATTATATGAGAAAAACACTCATTTCATATTCTATTTATCATATGACACACATATGCACAAATTAACGACTTAGTATGACTTTTTAACCCTTTACCTGACCTGTGTTGCAGACGACACTTGAAAAAAAAACATCCTCATATAACTAAAAATTTCCATTTTTTGCTTCCAAAACATAGGTTATGACCCCTAATTGGAACGGGTGTGATGTGCTCGTTCCAATGAGGGGTCGTAACCTATGTTTTGGAAGCAAAAAATGAAAAACTTTTGTGTAGAGCACAGGCCGGTTTTGGTCGTTATGTTAGGTAAAGGGTTAATGCAATATAATCCACCCAAAATAGGACAGATAACGTAAATTCTCCCTACTCAAATTATGCAAATGTGACCCATTTGTATTTTGTTCAGCCAATCAAATTGTCCTTTTTTGAAATTTACCAGTGAAATCACCCAACCCCAATTATGCAAATTTTGAAAATATTCACAGTTGTATTTTGTTCAGCCAATCAAATTGTCTGGTTTTGAAACTGACCAATGAAATCGATGGAAGGCTTTATTTATCACTGATTAATAGGAAAGCAAAATATCAAATGTTTTAAAGTGAACAAAATGGAGGAGTCATATGATAAAAAGTATTAGCCCTTCATCATCCAAAGCACTAAATATGTACAGTTTATGAAAAATACTCTGCAATTTCTCTAGTTTTTTCTCCAAAACACAACTTATAAGTCTTCATTAGATGAAGCCTCTTAACCCATAAATAATTTATTCAGACTAAGAAAACTTATGTGTCCACGCAGCTAACTAGCATTCATAAGGCAGAAGTCTAGATACACATGAAACTTTGGGGTTTTGGTTTCTAACAAAATCTTTGCTGCTCGTCAGTTTTTAAAAAATTCTTCCATATTACAACCTGAGAGTCTTGTGGCATGGGAACCCCCCCCCCCCCCACCAATATGTTAAGAGGCAATTACAGGGAAGGACAAGGATGTAGTGCTCTTCCTGTAAGCCTCGTATGCATTCAGTTATATGCAAGCCTTTCATTGCTCTCAATTGGCGGGTGGGTTGTGGTCTAATGGCGACATCAGGGGCCCAGCCACTCTAGTTGGTTTGCTTCCTGTGATTGATCGTTCATAAGTGATATATGAGCATATGATTCCTGAACAGTAACTGTTCTTGGATTCCAAATTCTATCATGAATACATTCGGTTGATAGTACTAGCCTTTGTGTTCCTGTATGGCAGACATGTTGGTTATCTGGGCGACATTCTCCAAATGTGGCAATTAATCTACTCTGAGTAGTTATGCACAGAGCTGTCTGCTTTTCTAATGACGTATGAGTCTGTTCCTCTGGTTAATCGCATTAACGTCGTTTTAAGGTGGGATTCTGTTTATTACATGCATAATATGTATACATTATTAGGCAGACTTATTACGGAATAGATTCTTTTGATTCTGGCTCTGCATTACTATAGAGCTTATGAGAATTTTGGGGCTAGTTGGATCAGTTATGGCGTTTCCAACATGCCGTCTGTGCATACGTTCTCTAATTTTGACTTCATTATTCGGAATGATAAATTCTTTCTCTGAACAGTCATTGGTTTTAATGGACCTAGGGAACAATGAATTATTGGGGACAGTCCGTGACAGGCTTTTTAATCGTATCCCATTCCATATTCGGAATCCAGTTTTTCAACCGTAAAGTGATACATAAGGCTTATTCCTACACTTATATAATTGTACGGTTACAATTGGATGGTTCATTATTGGAATTGTACACCTGAACGTGGTCGCCTATGTGTTGGCTAAGAAATGTATAGTTCTATTAGATAACGTTCCATTGGGATTCAATTGGACAAGTTTTAAGGTTGTACATTTTTGTATCACCGGTTTTCGACCTATCTACATATTCCAGATGCAGCATACATTTTGAAGCTTGCGATTTTAATAACTAGGATTGCCATGATAAAGCCTTAGCTGCTGATGTGGTGTTAAGCACCAATAAATTAATAATAATTAATAGCCGGGTGCCTTTTAGATTAATATATATATTATTTGGTTCCGCTTTTTCACTGTTTCCAGACTGCTCCCCTCTTTGTTTTGAAGATTATTCCTTCAAAAAAAATGGGGGGGGGGGGGGTGTTTTTCTCCTTACCTCTTCTGGCCTTTTAATAAGTGTGTAATTATGAGTTAAGCTGTTATCGTTTGTAGATTATTCTGATATTATGAACAGCTTGTTACATTATATATGCCGTGTGTTTGTGGGCATTAGTCTAACTGTCTCTCACTCTCTGACACGCTTTTCCTAATTTTAAATGTCTTATTCCGGACTAGTCTTAAAATTGGTGGCTTGTTACACCCATTTAGCGTAATCATTTATGCTAAGTAATAGGGAATTACTTGGTCATTGCTCCTTATTTCTGTGGTATGTCTTCTATATTGTGGTATAGCGTGACATATACGTAATTCCTTAAAATATTGAAACTCCTTTTGACTTTGGGAGTTCTGATGCAGGCTATGGAGCTGTATTTTGGTCTGCTAATTCTTTAAGTCCTAGGCCCTCCACCTTTTTACGATTAAGCTAAATCAGGGCCATTGGTTTTAGTATTAAAATATGATAAATTCAAAGTAATTTGTATATTTTTAATATTTACCAATGGCCCAGACGGAGATGGCCCTCCCATGAGTGGGCACTCATACCTCCACTTGTCACTTCAGTAGGCACAACTTAGAAGAATGATGTTGGCGCCAATTCCAGTATGGCAGACGGAACTAGGGAACTGCAGTACTGGGTACTGTGCATGCGCAAGTACTAAAAGTATGAAGGGCCAGATAGGATTTTGGGGATTGGGGGGGGGGGGGGGGGGGGGGCAAAATTTGTGTTTAGCCAAATTTTGAGGTTGCACCAGCCAGCTAAGTCTGAGCCATTGGTAAGTATTAAAAATATACAAATTACTTTAAATTTGTCATTTTTTCTCTGACAATACCACTACTCTCTCGTAAACTACTTGAATTTTTTTTCTTTTAAACCATCATTTATGACCCCACCCTATACCAAGTTGGATGTGATCTACAGGACAATCATTTTAGCAATATTTAGCTTTCCCCAGAGCAAGCTTTATATTTTTATACTGTAACCAATGACCTAGACTAACCCAAAAATATCTAGGGCTAAACACAAATTTTGCCCCCCAATCCCCCAAATTTGCATGCAAAACCAAAAATTAGAAGTCCTATCTGGCCCTCCATACATTTTACCCTCCGCGCATGCGCAGACTCCAGGAAGTCACTGAATCTGGCGCCAAATAAATCGTTCTTTGTTTGGCCCTTGTCAGATAACAACAAACAGATATTTGTGCTTTTAAATCTCAATTAATAATGATGCCAGACACAAATCAATGGTAAAATTGGTGGATCCAAGGACAGAACTGGATGAAGGAAGGAAGAAACGGTGGTTTGAAACGTTCAGGGCTGTAATTTTATAATATTTATTAAAATTAGTTCATGTTCCCTAATTTCGGGACATGAGCCTGACATTATCACTGATTGATTATGATCTATCCACTGTTTATTTAGTATTCCTTCCCTGCCTTCCCTTGATCCCCCCAGTTAAGCTCCCAAGCTTTTTGGCTTGTTTTAATAAAAAAAAATTTATAAAATTTTTTGGGAGTTTAACGTTTTATACAGAAGATTATTCTATACTTCCCCAGGGTTACATCCTCATTCTTAGGGTATTCGGGCGTTTTGGTCATGCATCTTACATCCATTGTATCGTTTTCTCTTCTGAGAAAGATCTTGCTTTACAGCGGATAGTCTTGTTTCTGTTACTGACTTCGGGCCGTGTTGCCTGGGGTCTTGATTCCGGTGTTTTGTTTACATTACATTACTCTAGGTAGTTTCCTATTTTTGTTTAGGAACAACAGTTGTAAGTAACATTAAATATTCTGATAGTGTGGTAGTTAATTTTACACAGATTTTATAATTTTGTCCACACTTAGGCTTTTTTGGGCTCATCGTTCCCTTTGGGGACTTGGGCTCTTATATTAGGAAAATTTTTTCAAAAATTTTTATTTTATTTTTGAAAGAGTTTTTCTTTGGGATATATTTATTTCATTGATTATATTTAATGTTATCTTATATTATATGTAGATTTGGTGGTGGTACAATGACATATATTAGTATTTAGGTAATTATTTTTATCTAATAGTATGGCAAATAGAGGAAACTTTTCCTTTATTTGCTTGGTTGTTGTAGTGAGTTTACTTGATGTACTACCACTTATTCTACTTCATGTGTCAGATTTGATAATCTGAATGACGGGTGTCATGGTTTGTGTTAGGCGAGTGGACACTATCAGTCCTATCACAGCGAGGGGACTCGGGTGGTCCTCTCATCAAAAGGTCACTATAGTTTTTTAGTTTCTATTTACAGAGGAACAAGAACATGGTGTGGCATCGTGACGCCTGTCAGGCAGTGTGTTGCCATCGTCGCAAATCAATGAAGAGCTAGCGGCAAAAGTGCTCAAGGAATTAGACAAGTACCCAGATCCTTAGTAGGATTGACGACCTTGTTGCCAGCTAGCTCACCCGGCAGATCTTCTCGTATGTGGGTAATGTGATGCCGGGTATGTCCGTAGCAGTCGAGAAGAGGAATAAGGGTGTAGTGAGCACTATAAACATACGAACATGCTCACCCGGCGACGACGGAAAGGAGGAATCACGGGAAGGAGGAAGTAGACAAGTTCTGAGGTATGTTCGTACAGGTCTTCCGTGATTGCGAAAAAGAGAGAGGCCTCTCTCTCTAACAACATCTGGGGTCAGAGGTTGTTGGTAGGAACTTGTGTCGGTCAGACAAGTTCTGAGGTATGCTCGTCCAGGTCTTCCATGATCGCGAGCAAGAGAGAGGCCCCTCTCTCTTATAACAACATCTGGGTTCAGAGGTTGTTGGTAGGAACTTGTGTCAGTTGGAACTTACATTCACGGGATGCTCCTTCCATAGACTGCCGAGGTCGGCCAGTCTTATAGCTTCCTCTATGTTCGAAAAGCACACACAACCGCACAAGTCCATTGTTGCCAGTTAGCTCGACTGGTGAAGTAATTACCCAGGCCTCTGAGAACTGTGACACCGGGTGTATACGATCTGGGCTAGGAAATCATTTAGGGTGGAGCAAACAATATGATATTCAATTATGCTCACCCAGCGACGACGGAAGGCAGGGGTTCCGCGAGGGGAAGATTTTTGGGTCCGGTATTGGAAAAAAAATAAAATACAGACGCCGAAGGCGTCTGTTGCACGTGCCGAAGGCACGTGCAAGTATAGGGGGGTTTGGGGGGGTTCTCCCCCCAAGAAAATTTTGATTTCTAGGTGCTCTCTGGTGGCCTCTGGGAGCATTTTTCTCGCAAAAATGCTGAATAATTGAAGATGAAAACATGTATTTTTTTCCTCTGCAATACTCAAAATTTTTACAGAACATACAATACTACGACATTTGGTCCAATTTTTCATAAAAATACAAACGCAAAACAACACGAATCCACGAATTCTGACAGTGACGGCGCCACAGCGACTGCGACCTTGACTTCTTTTTTTACGCAACCCAATATGCTCCAACGTATATAATTGAAAATGCAGAACGAAACGAAATTTGTTTTCGTTTTAAAAGTTTAGTCAAACGAGCATTTTTTTTTCTAAATCGACCCTACTTTGTTGGGGAAAAGTCGTTTGGCAACAAGGTCGTGTGGCACCACAGTCTATTCGCCCCATCGGTACTGGATTTGCAGCATCGGTGGTCGTTTCGGACCAGTATGATCATCTCATCATTATCAGTCAAACAGTTCGCTACCCGAATTCCGAATTGTCCTGTTGGACATCCTTTAATAATGTCGCTTAGGACCATACGGAATTCAGATTGCGAGTTGACAAACCATATCACTAGAGAGCGATTTTCAATCTATGAACCTTTTGGTTTGTATAAACGCGGAATCTACTGCTCCTCCTTTCAATTCTATCCACAAAACGTTCAAACATACCAACAGTAAACAGTTCACTGTTGATACGTTTGAAAGCTTTGTGGATAGAAAAGAGAATGGACACCACTGAGTTAACATCATCGAAACAGTTTGAAAATAAAGACTCCTAAGAGAACAGATCATATCGCTGGGCAGTGAGCGAGACCGCCTGCTCCCAGCAAAAGAAATTTAGCTAGTATGTCCCCACCCGTGGGCGACAAACGTAGAAAAATACTCCAGTTTAGTTTTAAACACCCATGAAACGTCCCAGTGATGGTAACCTTTAACAGCAAGGAGATGACTTCAACAGAAAGACAGGAGAGAATAGAACAGAACTCATTATAGGTAGCCCGCGAGACCGCGGCTATCCACCAAACTGTAAACGGAATGTTTTTCACTTACCAGTGGCGGATCTATAATTTCAGTTTAGTGGGGGCCCAGAGAACAAGGAATTCCGCCATTTTCCCGCGAACTACTAGTTCGTGGGAAAATGGCAGAATTCCTCGTTCTCTGGGCCCCCCTCCCCCCTAAACTGAAATTAGCCCAGCTCGAGTAGGGTGGGGATGGTGTAGCCACTGTATGACTGTGGTTATGGCAGGCGCATAGCCAGGAAAAAATTGGGGGGGGGGGGGGGGGCGAGTTATATATGGGGGCATAGCTAACAAATGCCGCAGGCCTCTGTTCCGAGCACCGAAGGCACGAGGATTAAACGGGGGTCGGGAGGGGGTTCTCCCCCAGGAAGATTTTAAAATTCTAGACTCCAATGGCGCGTTCTGGTGGGTTTTGAAAGTGAATATTTGTCTATTTCCCTCTTTCTCTCTTTCTACTGGTCAAAACATTTTTTTCGGGGGGGGGGGGGGGGCACTAGGATTCCAGGGGTGGGGGATACGTGCTCCCCATGACTACGCGACTGGGTTGTGGAGTGCCTTCACAAAGTATCTTTGCGATATTTACTATTAAATGTACAAAAATTCTTCAGATATCATTTTTGGGGAGTAAAAATGGGGGGGGGGGGGGGGGGGGAGTGGGCCCCCCCTCTAGATCCGCCTCTGTCACTGACTGCTAATAGCCTAACTAAACCAAGTGAAGAGTAGAACAAGTCAAGTCTTTCACAATCGATATCAGCGAACAGCATTCTCTATATGTGTGCACATTTCTTGAAGATTTGGGGGGGGGGGGGGGGGGGTAGATTCCCTTGAAATTCAATGGGTGCTGCCTCCAAGACTAGATAGAGGATAAAAATGTAAATAGCTCACCACTTAACACTTTACCTAACGAGTAGACAAAAACTGCCAAGCGCTATTATGAAAATAGCCATTTAATTTTTTTGATATTATGTACGTTCTACCAAAACATGGGTTGTGATCTCTCACTGGAATGCGCGTGTCGCGCTCGTTCCAGTGAGGTGTAGCAACCTTTATTTTTTTATGAAAAATGTTTTTCCGGTGTTGACTGCCAGTGCTACCGATAGCGTGTAAGGACTTACTACTATAGTTTATATGAACTTTGTTTCAAGTCGCCGCTAGTGGAGAGGGATTTGAAAGGCTTCGTGTCCTATCGGAATAATCCCGTGTAAATTGTTCTGTTGGCGGGGAGGGAGTGGGGCAGGGAATTCGAGCAACCCCTGGAGACCGCTGACAACTTGCCGTCACGAGAAAAATAGTGAGCACGTCTGACTATGACTCATATAAATATAGGATATCAATTTGGTTACCAAACTCGACATCTGATAGTATCAGATGTCAAGTTCGGTAATCAACTTGATGTCATCATAGGCTCCAAATTTGTTAATGCCTCTCATCCTCTGACCTCTGAAAGAGGGAGGGTCTGTTGAACGACATCCAAAATGAGAAATGTGGCTGTGTGATTTCGGTGGAACAAAAGAATTTAAGGAAAGTTAGAAAACAACATCTCACTTGTGAATAACTGACAAACCTGCTAGGAACTTGCATGAGGGGGGGGGGGGTACTTTTCTTTTTTAGAGAGAAACGGAGAGAAAGTCACGACATTATCCTGCTATGGAAACTTAAAGCACCCCTTTATCAATTAAAATGCCCCTCTAACATCGACTTAAGTCGTATTATTTAACTTTATTTATTTTCCAAAAGAACAGTCTTGAAAGAAGTCAAAATATTGTCTCCCCGAGAGTTCTCATTACAAATTTGACTTCTCTCGGAGTCACGGTGTTCAAATTCAAAATTGGACTTTCCTCTTAGTTTCGGCGCCCGTTTTCCGTGACTGCACTTTAAGAAATTTGTCAAGAATTGTGTCATATTCAGAATCATTTAGATTTCTCTCCTTTGTGTAGGACGCAATTCGTAGCAAATGTTCCAGATTGTCAGCTGTTAGACGCGTGCGAAGTTCATTTTTCATGTCATTCAGTAGGCTAATAAATCTTTCCACTGATGCTGTTGCGACAGGTGCCAGTGAAATGATTTTCAGCACTTTGGAACAATTCGGGAAGAGTCCATGTAGATCTTGTGCGTACATTTCCGAACAAAGCTTCTTAATGCTGTAGCGATTAGCTTCCAGTAGCTTTTTCTGTTTGGCCTCCTTTTCGACATGTGTATTTGTTGGCAAGGATGAAGCCTCACGCAAAATTCTGACCCTGTATTCAGTTTTTAGTCTAGAGACAAGTTTAATGAAACGTGGCCATTCACACAATAGCGCTGTTTTATCTATGTCAGATCCTACTTGAGTTGTGTGGCCCTGAAAGGTATCTTCACAACTAGTACCATAAATATCGGCTATGAATTTGATTTCGTGACTCCCATATGTCTGTTGCTTGGTCACTTCAGATGGCATGTTTCGGGGATCGAAAACGGAAAGTGCCGTCAAAAGTTCTGATCGTTCAAATGCATTATTGATTTCGGTCTTAAGGTCAGCAATGAATGGCAAGGCGCATTTTTGGATGAAATTTGTGCGCAAATATTCATCAGAGTTGCTTCCTGTGCCTGTCCTTAGTCGCCTAGCCAATGCATGCCGTTCGATAGCCAATCCCAAAAATTCCTCCCTTCTGCAATAATGGGTTATCAAACAAGTGTCCGATTCCAGATGTTCTGGGAACTTTTCCAACTGTTCTGCGATTTTCGTAAGCTGGTCTATAGCATCCTCTGTAAATATCGGAATCGCGGTGAAATTCAGGTCCTGAGTTTGTAGGGACTCATTCAGTCGACCTGTGACTTTAAGAACGTCACACAAAAATAAAAGCCAGTGCACAAATTTTGCTTCCGACATGTGTAGCTTCAAACCAAGGGCTTCGGGGTCCTTTTTTTCCTGATAAATTGTATCTAATGCATCTAAAAATGATTCGTATCTGTCAAATATGCGTAGGCAACAGTCCCTGTGCGACAGCCATCGAGTTGTTGATGGCATAATAGTACCAAGAACTTTTACACCGACAGTTTCCTGGGCAGTTTTTAGGATTGAAAGTTTCTGGGGACTTTTGCGAAAGAGTTCCCATAGCGACATCAATGTGGTATCAACATATTTAAATCCCTCATATTTCGGAAGTAAATGAACAAATGTCAGGGCCAGTCTGTGACATCGACAGTTTATGTATATTGAAAACGGCGACAGATGCCTGATTCTACGCTGAAGTCCCGTCCTTTCCCCCGACATCGCGTTTGTACCGTCCAAAGCTACAAAACGAACTTGCTCAATATCAATTTGTTTTTCAGTCAAAGCATTGCAAATTACATCCGTCAAAGTCCCAGCGTCCGTTTTCTGCAATTGCTTAACAGCTATTAATCTTTCGACGACTTTGTCACCTGAAATCCAGCGACCAAGGATAACAAATTGCTGAATATTTGCCGCGTCCGTACTTTCATCAGCTAAAAGAGTAAACAGTTTTTCCTGTTCCCATTCGAGGTGTTCTTGTTCTTGAATGTACCCCCCAATACATTTTAGCATTTCATCAATGGACTGATTTGACGTATAAGATACGCCACATTGACTAAAACTCAAATCGCAGTCAAATGTTTCTTGAATGAAAGAAAGTAAGTCTTTGAGGTTGTAAATATGTGCCCATTTTTTGCCAATTACAAAAACAAGTGTTTTCAATATTTTTTTTACTTTTTGACGGTTTTCACTCTTTGCCTTCCCGTGAGCCGAAACTATTTTCTCAGCAACTGACCCTATACTTTCGGACGTTCTATAGTTAGTATAAAACTCCAAATTTTTCTTATGTTCATTGGAAATTTCATGTTTTTGAAATTGCCGTGTAGGATGATCCCCTAACTCCACACCTATGTCAATCCAGTGATAGTTTGTTTTCCTTGAAAACATTGAACAATAACTGCACATCCAACCCGATTTTCGAAAATTAAATGTGGCCCAGGGATATGAATCTTGAAATGCTTTCATTTTCCTAATATTTACGTTAGGACATGCAAAATTTGGTGTTGATATTGTGAAATCAGACTGAGGACGCTCTAATGGACTTTCATGGGTTTTCGCAGAAATATGGCTAACATTGACAGTATCTGATCACGATAAAGATGTTGATTCCGAACGTTCTCCGATGAAAGCAACTTCAGCAGACCGTTTTTCTGAAGTCGAACTACCAGAAAAAGTACTACTTGTCACGGCCGGTACAAATTCATTTTCGTGTGAAGATTCAGCAACAGGCGTAGTTTCGACAGCTTTAAATTGATTATCTTGAATGGAGGACGGATGTTTAAAAAAATCATGGATTTTGTGCGACCCTTTAGCATCTGTCGATTTTAATTTCTTCACATAATGCCCCTCCTTATGTGACATATTAGTAATTTTCAATCGTACTGATCTGCCAAAGTAAAATACATTCACACACGCCGCAGGAAATGTCTTCAGGAGATATAAATAAAAAGAGCACCGATTGGCTGATATATTCGTCTATGGTGACGTGAGGTCACCACGATTTTGCCGAACTTTGGGAATATCTTGCGTTCTATAAATACCGGTAGTCGAAGTTACGATCCCGGCAAATAATAAACACATCCCTCTGCTTCTTGAGGATTCAATAGTAGTGCTGATACTAGCCTAGAGAATGACTTTTGTATACGATTTCAACTTTATTGAATACATTTAAGAAAAACGTATAGAGGAAAAAACTCAACTTCTGGGGGAAAAATTGCTGCTTGATTTTGGGGGAATGGGTCCGTTTACCGGACCGAAAAACTGCCCGGCGGAATGCCTGGAAGGAGGAAACCGGCAAGTTCTGAGGTACACTCGTCCAGGTCATCCAGGACCGCGAGCAAGAGAGAGACCTCTCTCTCTTATAGCATCATCTGGGGACAGATGTTGTTAGTAGGAACTTGCATCAGTCGGAGTATACGTCCATGCCTCCTGTCTGGGACGTCCCGTGTAATAGGCAGCCGGGGTCGGCTAGTTTTTTGGTTTCCTCGACATAACGGACAAAGTGATCTTTATATTGCACAGGGCTATAAAACCCGATGAGTGGTTTCAGTCCCCTGTCGCCGGTGAAACAGTTAAGATTGGATACTAGGACTGTGACTCCGTATGTGTCGCATATGCATTGTATTTAGAGCTAGTGGAAAAGTGCTCAGTGGTTTTAGACAAGGCTAGGCTTCAAAAGAGGTTTACGTCCCTTGTCTACAGCTAGCTCAACTGGCAGATCTCACTCGTATGTGGGTGATGTGATGCCGGGTATGTCTGTGGCGGTCAAGAGAGAATAAGGGTGTAGCGAGCACTGTTTAATCGAATCATGCTCACCCCGTGACAGCAAGTTCTGAGGTACGCTCGTCCAGGTCTCTTCGAACTGCGAGCAAGAGGGAGACCTCTCTCTCTCTTTCAACAACATCTGGAGCCGGGTGTTGTTGGTAGGAACTTGTGTCAGTCAGAGCTTACGTACATAGCTATTGTCCGGTACACTTAGTTCAATTCTTAGCAGGGGATGGCTACAGTTTTGCTTCTTTAGCATCTACCAAGCGCTCCCAACCGCACCTTGGCTAAGTGACTCAGGATTTCCAGTCTGCATCGTCAAAAGGTCCATCTTTTGTGAAGAAAGTCACACCATCTAGTCGCCAAGGAGATGAGGCTTTATTCATCGGGTCGTCTGCAGTAATAACTATATTGGACTCCCTGTCCTAGGAGCAGCCGGCGACGAGGCTATTCATGACCGCTGCTCCTCAGGCCTCTGTAACTGACTTGCTGTCGCAGTTGCGCAGCTATTCGCAGTATTCCTGCTAAGGCAGAAGCACTCAACGTCAGTCTCAAATCTTGAGCTGTTGCATGGTGCTTATTTGGTCCAGTCACCTGCCTGTTTAGATGCTGGTGACTGTGATTCTAACTGATTTGAACGTATGATGGAAAGGATAACTTTTCCTTCCGGAACAACTCTTGGATGATATAGATACCATACATTATCATTTCCTTGATCTTGTTCCAGTGATTCAAAATGCTGCGAGCAATTATGAGAAACTGCTAGCATAGTTAGACGCTGACTTCATCCGGGTAAAGAGCAGGGTAATAAGATCTCTTTCCGGTTAAGTCTACATGGGTGTCACAGGTCTTCAGTTGTATAGACGACACCATATTTAACTTCCTGCGGGAAAAAGTAATTCAGTTTCTTATCTTCTTCCTCTGTATTTTTAATCGTTTGTGATTGTTCACATACTTTTAAAAACAACAGGGGAAGATGTGGAGAGTTCCTCTGCGTTGATTGAGCAGGCTAAGATCCTAGTTTTAGCCTTACCTCCATCATTTAGCTGTTCGCTCAGACGCAATTGAGAAGATAATTTCCTAGTCAGAGCAAATTTAGTCTCATGATCTTATGTACTTTAATTTTAAGTACTCTGACGCATCGTCTATATGGAAAGGAATTTTGTGGTCATTTGTACCTTTTAAAATTCTTTCCAGGCCTAGTATTTATATCTCGGTCTTAACTAACGTTAAGTTATTCTGATGCAACGAAGCCTTGAGTCTTCATCTTTGCATTTGACTAGGTGGAAAACTTGCCATAGGTCGCTTTAATCTTCCAACTCTAGTCTTTATGATAACAATCAATTCTCGACTCTTTAAGTTGGGGTCTAATGTACCAACACCAGCAGAAAGAGTACGAGAGGTTGTCCTAGACTCAGATCGCCTATAAGGACTCATAGCAAAGGTATAGGTATTAAAGGTATGTAGGATTAAACTACAAGAAAACATCTATACTTGACTCTTTAAGTTGGGGTCTAATCGACTACAGCCAACAGAAGAGTAGGAGAGTTTGTCCTAGACTCAATTCTCTTATAAGGGCTCATAGCGAAGGTATAGGTATCTCTCCTATATATATTTCTTTAGGATTGTCTATACAGCCACTTGGATAGGGGTTTCTCGTCAGACTGAGTTACTGATCAGACTCCCCTGAGCCGTTGGTTCGAGGCTCTTATAGAACTCGGTCCGGCCGATTTTGACTGGAAGTGGATAATTAGGTTATTTATGATTATCTTTCAGTCGAAAAGCAGACGTTCGGCAATTGTAGCGAGTACAGTTCTTTTGACCACTTGTTTTGTGAACTAGATAATGTCTCATGGGATTTATGATAGGATACATGTATCCCACTATTCATTTGTCATAAGTCTATAGTTTACAAACATGTCTAACAGTATTGTAATTTCATTAAAGGTTCGGTGAAATCAATTCTCAATTGAGAAATATTTCTTGCCTTGATTCACAATGAATGTTTGTGGTACTTTTTGATTCAACCGTCACGAATATTTCAGGTGATGGACTACTGAAGGGCTAGAATGGTTCCTGGCCACAACAGCATCAAATTGCTTACATGATTTGACTGGTGGCTTGAGAATTTGATCACAACCATGTCCTGCATCTAGTGCATGATTCTCGTTCTATTAGACAGAAGATATCCATTCCAGAAAAATAAAAAAATTTATAGTAATTTATATATTTTTTATACTTACCAATGACCCAGACTTAGCTGGTGCTAACCCAAAAATATCTGGGGTGAAACACAAATTTTTCCCCAATCCCCAAAATTTGCATGCAAAACCAAACGTTAGAAGTCCTATCTGGCCCTCCATACATTTTACCCTCCGTGCAGACTCCAGGAAGTCACCGAATCTGGCACCAAATAAATCATTCTTTGTAGAAAAAAGATTATAATAATTCAGCGGGGAGGTATGAGTGCCCAGTACTCCCGTCTGGGTCATTGGTAAGTATAAAAAATATATAAATTACTATAAATTTTTTCATATTTTTATACTGTAACCAATGACTCAGACTTAGCTGAATCGTAAGAAGGCGGAGGGCCTAGAACTTCCGAAATAGTAGATCAACATAGATCAAATCCTTCAATCCATGATGAAGAAATTAGAATTTACATGAATGTCTCTTAATACCATAATAGAAGAGACATAACCTAATATGTATCCCAGTTATGTAAATCCTAAATCTAAGCATAAAATCATGTTAATTAAGATGTAACAAATAAACAATTTTTGAGACTAGTCTGGACTAGGTCCTAAAAATTATTATGGCATACTGAGAATGAGAGAAAAATTTCCCATTAACCTACGCCACACAATAATACTGCAGCTGATCACCGTACACAGTACGGACAAGACAGCTTCCTCAGTAGTTACATACCCCATAAGGCAGAGAAGTGGACAAAATGGCACCCCCCCCCCACCCCCCTTTTTTGAACATAACTTCAAAAGAAAGAGGGGAGAGCTCTGGAATCAATAAGCAGAACCCGGAAACGATATAAATAAATATCGATCAGGCACTCAAAAAATTAATTCATGAATAATAAATGGGCTTAACGCCACTTCACAAGCCAAGGCTATAGCGATGATTTTGGTAAATAACATTATCCGCTACAAAATATGCACTGCAGACGCTGTATACAGGTACGACGAAATCAGTGAGAAATCAATTATAACATATACATACAAAAGCGGGATAAGATGAACAATCTCTGCAGAGAAAACATGCTTCAAGATCATTCACAGGAGGCCTCTGTAATATTAAATGCAGTAAAAAACACTCTCCAACGTGTACTATTTGGTATCTACAACTATAAACACTTGAGAATATGCGATTTGAGAACCGACAAAATAGAGACCAGGATCTAGAAATAGAGGTAGGTATGATAAACCGGCTCCAAAATCAGAAAATAAATACCAGAAACAAATGCAACAGAATTGCATATATGCGTATGATGGCGCCATCCAACACGACCCAGGCGCAAATTATGTATGTATTAAAAAATATATACGCGACAGCGTGAGTGTGTGGGGGGGGGGGGGGGGGGGAGGGGGTGGGGGGGGGGGGGGAATTCGAATATATGTCGAAACCTCCTCACCCACATTACTTAATCATTGCTGGTGCAGACAGCAATAATATAGTGATCATAAAGCTCTTTCATGTCAGAAATACTCCTTAATGCCACTGAGAGCGGAGAATGACATGAAGAATAAAACTTCCCTAAAGGAAGAAAACCCTCTAATGGGGAAGCTTCTGGCAAATGCTCAATAGCATACCCCATAACCTCAATGAAATCAAGAGAAACAAATGAATTGAAGGATACACATATTCTATCATTCATTCCCATGAAAACGGCTGAGCGTCAATGTATGCGCTCAAAAGCCTTATACTAGCGACACAAATAATGGAAACTATAATTCCCATGTGCCGAAAACTTAACTATCCTGAAGAGATCCCACAAAAGATCATGCAATAGCCAAACAGTTAGAATCATATGTCGAAACCTCCTCACCCACATTACTTAATCATTGCTGGTGCAGACAGCAATAATATAGTGATCATAAAGCTCTTTCATGTCAGAAATACTCCTTAATGCCACTGAGAGCGGAGAATGACATGAAGAATAAAACTTCCCTAAAGGAAGAAAACCCTCTAATGGGGAAGCTTCTGGCAAATGCTCAATAGCATACCCCATAACCTCAATGAAATCAAGAGAAACAAATGAATTGAAGGATACACATATTCTATCATTCATTCCCATGAAAACGGCTGAGCGTCAATGTATGCGCTCAAAAGCCTTATACTAGCGACACAAATAATGGAAACTATAATTCCCATGTGCCGAAAACTTAACTATCCTGAAGAGATCCCACAAAAGATCATGCAATAGCCAAACAGTTAGAATAAGCACAAGATATAGCCAGCGCTTACTTATGCGCTGAAATCTTAAGCATTGACTGCTAATTGGAAGATAAATAACCCAAGCAGTACGTATAGCTAACTGACTTATTTAACAATAGAATGAACATAAACGTCCCTTCTATTGAAAAATAATGACAAAAGAAGCGTTACTTCTCTTCTGATAAACTCTGATGTGCGTTTATAAATACATGAACAGAAAAAAAATTTGATGATATAATCGTAAACAATGAGACATCATTGAATATGTGATTTCCAATAACCGAGGGTCCCAAGATCCCTGCATAGAGAGACCCTCGGACTCAGGATAGTAATGCAATATATGAACTCATGTTCGAAATAATTGAGAAAACAGTAATATATGCCCAAACTTGACCTTATGTTAAAAGATTCTCTAAAACAAAACAGGTCAAGAGAGAAAAACGTCTACCACTCCAGTTAATAACTGGAGTAGACATGTGTGTAAGTGACCCATAGATAACAGATAAAACCAGAACTAACCACGGTGGTAGTTTTATGATTACACTGCTCAGTTCCACCAATTATGTTAATATCTTTATGTTTTCAAGGAGAAATAAATATTTATTGATTGGAATATCAATAACTGGTGCACGAAAGAATATCTATATATCTATGACTAAAGGGACATCACATTAAGCCAATGGTAGGCTGTGTGCAAACTCCACAAAAAGTGGGTAAATAACCCATACTGTGTTGGAGTCCTCAAAGAATTAGACTGGTGGCCTGAGAGAGAGAGTTTGTGTTGTGATATGACAGAAAATTAGGAAGTATTAAACCTAAAGGGACAGGAGATTTTTATACATTTACGCTATACTTTGAAAGTCCACCTCCAGTGGCTTTTGCAATTGTTTCTAGTCAAGTCTTGGCTGCCTATAGAGGCAGCCAAGATTTGCCAAGATACAACTGACAGTGTACCTAGAAAACAATTTTTGAGCTTGCCCAAACAATGCTGTTGGGGCACCTGTTCCTTTACATTAAACAATTATTAAAGTTGGAATTAGGCCCTTGTGGGTTAAGAACAGTTCCGCTCAGCTTACATGTTAATTTAAATATGTGTAGTTGATGGAGAGGAGAGCCTTCATTTTTTAACCCAAAACATCCTTGAAATTACTTTGATTTGTCATCTCCAGATCCGTGAATACCATTTAAAATATGTTGGGAAGGTACTAGAAACTCCTTGAATTTACTATTTATTCAAGTGCAGGCACTCTGCTCAAGCCAAATGGATCATTGCTCTGGAAAATGCCTGTCATTTCCAAACATTCTTCAGCAGTATAAATCATGGTATTGATGCTCTCACAGCATACTGTCATGTCAGGTGGTAATATAAACTGACTGTAACCTGGATGGAGAGAGGCATACTTTGGGCAAGCTGAAGATTCCTTTTGTAGTATTTAAGATGAGCGAGGCCATCAGGTTTCTGCTACCAAAGTCACCCCACAAACCCAAGGAGAGACATTTAAGTTTTTGAACTTGACAACCTTATAAATATAAACTTAAGGCTTAAAAAAGTTAAAAATTTATTTCTCAGGTCCTCTTGCATGGTCCTTTTGGCTGCTTTCATGTTCACTTCTTATAACTGATGTAAACCTAAAAAAATTAAAATTAAATGGTTTATGGCTGATAATTTACCCAAGTTAATAAAATTGATAAATTTGTCATTTGAGTGCAACAAGGCTTTCCAATGCTTTAGCATTGCAAAGCCTTCTTGCATTCAAGGGACGAAATACACCACCACCCATGCTGTTTTGTAGATTATGAGGCCTAAAAAAGAAAACAAACCAAGAACCTGAACTTTTGATGGCAAAGAAATAATTACAAAAATAAAAAATAAAATAAAAAACTGCCCGCCCACATGCAATTTTACAAAAAAATAGCATGAGAAACTCAAGATCTTCTTTGTGGGGCCTACACTGAATTTACTTTGATCAAATGAGAACAGAACTCCTACAGAAAACCTTAAATCAGATTCTTATTTTTTTTTTTATTTGTATTTGCAGATTTTAGAGGACTACATATCCATGAATTTATTCCCAACATGCCTGTTGTCAGGTGAAGTTTTTACAAGTAAATATGGTCAAGATCTAGAAGATGGGGAGAAATCAGACTGAGACCTCATTTAACAGTTACAGAGTAGATGAATATTTGAATATGATGACCTATGTTTCCAGCCGCCCAGGGCAAAGAAAAAATGAATAAGTTCATATTGTGCTGCATATTTTTTTTGTCTCAATGAGATATTCTAATTAGATATATATGGAAATTTAAAAAAAAAGGGAAAAATTAAGTGTCTTCCACTCCCTGAAAAAAACTCCACAAATAAACCATGGCATTTTGTATTTCTCAGATAAGTATAATTATTATTTATTAAGGTTTAATGACACTTTAACAGCCAATGTCATATCGTGTCGTTGTCAGTGTTACAGGTGGAGAAAGCCTGGGTACCCAGAGAGAACCACCGATCAACTACGAGCAGCTGCCAGCTCCCGAACATTGTAACTCCGCACTGCAGCACAGGCAGGTTAGATTGGTTGAAGACATGCCTTAGTACATGGCATCATAGTTCCCCCAAGTGGACAATCAGGGTTAAGCGCCTTGCCCAAGGACACAACGCGGGAGTCCAAATCAATCACTCAGATGGTCACCCATCCAAGGACTAACCTGGCTCGACATTGCTTAACTTTGGTGATCTGGCGAGAACCGGTTACCGCAATGCCACCACGCCCCCTTTCTCAGATAAGACATGGAGTGAACACATGCACCAAATAAATGGCTTAAATGTAAATTCTTTAAAAAAAATGGATTCCGCCTGCTGTGATGTCAGCAATTATAATAAAAGGTTCATGTGAAAATATTAGATATCTTTGGCTCTTATCTCCTTTTTTATTTTTTCTTGAGCATGGATATAATCATGAAATCCAAACTTCTTCATTATTGCAAATCTCTGGTCTGAAGATATCAGCTCTCAGCATACCATTGGATATATTTTAACCCATTTCCTAATGCATCGGCAGCATCTGCCCATGTAATATACCAATTCAGCAGTTAACAAAAAAAATCATTTTTCAAAACATTTCAACAAAACCATATCATGTGCCCCCCTCACTGGAACAAGCTTGTTGTTCCAGTGAGGGGGTTACATGATATAGTTTTGTTGAAATGTTTCGAAAAATTTGAAAAAATAACATTTAAAATGATGAATTTTGATATCGTCTGCATTGCTGAACCCCTTACCTAACACAGTATTTTAAAAAAAAATGATTTAAATTTCACATTTTTCAAAAACAAATTTCACAATTTTTTAATAAAACCATACAAATATGGATATCATTAGAACCAGCCTGATGAGCTGGTCCTGATGATATCCATATTTGTATGGTTTTTTTAAGAAACTTCAGAGGTATTTTAGGCTGTGGTAGGCTTATTCAAGTTAATTTTCTGGTCGTTTTTGGCTACTATGTTAGGTAAAGGATTAAAGGGTTTAAGAGAACCTTTTATGTACCATATAGACAGAGTAATTCAGTAGTGTTCCCAGTCATCCATAAACTGCACTTTTGTTGATTGTGTCTGAAGTTTCTGCTGGTCAGCAAGTGAGAGTATGGATGGACTGATGTACACCTACTGAATGGCTCAATTCCAATTCACCCTTTGTGAATTGTTACCATACTTATTATGATACTGTTACAGTGTCATGAAATCATCTGCATTCAGAGGTCCAGTGAAGATGCAACCCATTACCTAAACTGGTAGAGTGCTAAATTATTTTTGATCCTTAAAATTTCTTTGTGCATCTTCGCCTCATTACAATTTATGGGAGAGTGCCAGCAGGCACTCTCCCATAAATTGTAACAAGGCAAATCCTAACAGATAAAATAATATCACTTCAAAGATAATATGAAGCACATCCATAGAAAATGAAGCCTTTAAATTGTGGTACCGGCACTTAAGAATAAAGCTCCAAAATGGGCTTCCAGCACTCTACCAGTTAATAGAAGTCGACACATTCCTTATGAAAACCCAAGGAAGTGAAGCAGTGCTCATTTACTGTGGTCAGCAAGCTCTGTGTACTGGAAAATATGACCTGCTAACCAAAGCCTGGGGTGGAAGCCCTAAAAAAAGATCAACATAGGTCTAAACGATTGGCTGGACTTAACTTTATACTGATGTTGTGGTCATAATTAGCCATTGTGTAGAAATATGTGACCTTAAGCACCAATAAATAATTAGTTGACACAAACCTCAAAAATGTTCTTGAAATGAACAAAAAGAAAATTTCATTTTCGCCGAAAAAATATAGCTTATGATCCTTCATTGGAACCACCTCATTCCAGTGAGAGGTCATAAGCTGTGTTTTGGTGGAAAGAATTGAAAAAATAAAATATGAATGGCAGGTTTTGTGAAGAATGCTGGGCTGATATGTCTGTTAGGTAAAGAGTTGAAACATGTTGATTTTTCAAAAATGGCATTTGAAATAACTCGGGGGTATTTGAATATGCTTCAAATTTTAACTCTGCACACTGATATCAAAATATCAAAATTTCAAGCTGCAATTTTTTTTCCATAATGTAACTAGGAAAGAAACAATCCAGTCTTGTTTGACAGAGCTCATTAAGCTGTGTCATACATAATTGAATTGGTTAAATTCCTAGTTGCATTGTGGGATAAAATTTGCTGCTTGAACTTTTGATATTTTGACATCGGTGAGCAGAGAGTTAAAGAAAATAGCATGGATTACTCTCAGATGCATTAACACTATTGTTTCTAAAAGAGAATTCACCCATTTCTGTAACCGTAGGAGCTTTGCAATAGCTGGAAGGTTGATGAAAATTATATTTAACCCCCTGCACACACATGTCAAAATATCCAGATTTGAAGTAGCCATTTTTCCCATAATGCAACTGAGAATTTAACCACTTCAATCTTGATTGACAGAGCTCATTGAGCTCTGTCAAACAAGATTGAATTGGTTAAATTTCTGGATGTATTATGAGAAATATCAGCACCCTGAACTTTAGATATTTCGACATCAGAGTGCAAGGGTTTAATAATAAATTTGATATTTGATTTATTCAGAATCAATTCAAAAATGTTACTAGACATATTCAATATATATTAGATATTAGATACCGGGTAGTTTTTTAAAAAGATTTCAGACGTTGGGCCAAGCACTTGTCGAAAAAATAACTGACCTTATTGCATGTTGCTGCAAAAACGTTTGATAGGGTAAAACTTATCATGCCAAAAAAAGGTATGTACTTTTCATACCAAAATCAAATCTGGAGTTCTGCCTGTCATGAAACCGGTGCACAAATCAAAACAACCACATTTAAAAAAATGCTCCAATATATCATTGTTGTTAATCAAATTGAGTTCTTCCTTATTTAACTTTTTAGTGAGTGCAGGCACCACATGGTTATTTTGAGTATGTGTACTTTTAATCACAGTGTGTGTTGCTATAAGTCATGTAGGTAATTGTTTCATTATCACATAACTTCTTTAATTTAATGGCTATAATATATTAACCCTGTGTGGAACACACCTTTCAGAAAAGTGCCATCATTTCTAAAAAGCTTACTATTTTTTTCCAGAAGCATAGTTGTTGCAAACTTTATGGAACAAGCTTCATTACAGTTGGTGTGTGTGTGGGTGTGTGTGTGGGTGGGGGGTTGTAGTAGAGAATTATAGTTAACCCTCAAGTCTCCATACAGCCACAAACTGTCCCTTTTATTTTGCTCTGAAAAAGTTGTTCGAAGTAGAGATGGGCAATATACCGAAATACCAAACCGCTACCGATATCATGGGAATACCGAAAAACTGAACCGAACCAATCATTGAATACCGGAAACGTGTATTTTCAAATTCTCCTACATTTACTATTCATAAGGCATTGTTGAGGCTTGAGAGCAATTGAAGAGTTCATTTTCATGAAAGAAGTGCTTGATTTTTCAGTTTTTCAGTTTTTTGCACTTAAGGACCTGGGCATTTGTCCTGAATTCCTGCTAGACTACAACCTGTTCATGTCCAGTTGCTCAGCAGTGATTTCCAGTGAAGTCCTTGCTGCCTATTAAGGCAGCTAAGACTTCACAAGAAATCACTGCCTATTTGACCTCAAAACCTAATGATGGCATGTTAAGGGCCCATGCTCTGAGATCGCAAAAGCCTCTGAAATAGGTCTTTAAAAAGTTAAGTCGATTTTGGAACAAGACACAAAATTACTGTAGATATGATTTGTGTTGTCAAACGAATGTCAAAATGTTGAGCTGGCAACATTGTCAGTGGGCATTTGTGGCGCTGTGGTAGAACGATATAAGACCAGCTTATTCTGTATTTTCCTGGTGTGGATTCCCATCTAGTACAATCAGCAAATCTCAGTCAAGTCAGATACTGAATACCAAACCGATACCATGGTATACCCACCTAAAAATACCGAAACTGAAATCAAACTCAAAATTCCAATACCGTCCATCTCTAGTTCCAGGTGTATTCTTCCTTGAGAACTTTACCATGCATTTAATTTTACAGTATTTTTACATCAGCCAACAATAATGCAGAAACTCGATTAACCCTTTACCCAACGAATCGCCTGCATCTGCCCGTGTAATATGCAAATTCGGCAGTTGAAAAAATATTATATTTTAAAAAAGTTCAACAAAACCATATCATGTGACCCCTCGTTGGAACGAGCTCGTCGAGCTCGTTCCAACGAGTGGTCACCTGATATGGTTTTGTTGAACTTTTTTGAAAAATTTTAAAAAATAATAATTAAAATAATAAATTTTGATATCGTCTGCATTGGGTAAAGGGTTAAGTCATCTGCAGCTATGTAAATATATATACAGTAGTTATTAACATAAAACTAATCTGAAGACTTAAGGTCAAACATGATGTGAATAAAAAGACTTTGATGTACATGTTTATTTTGGTGGATTATTTTTCATTCTGTTTGGTAAAGATTTAATAAATTCTAATGAGTCACATGGGCTCATGGAGCACTGGCCCACAAAACTAATTAAATTTTCATTTCATGAATGTTCTTACAAGTAATATTGTTTCAGGCTCAGAAAATTTAATATTTCTCATACTGATTGGTGATTGTACAGTAAGCTGGAGTAATTATTACTAAAACATCAATGGAATGGAGTTTTCATCCCGAGAAATGGCACCTATTCTCTGATAAAGCATAGGGAGCACATGCATAATTTCATCTAATGACTCTCCGGCTTGAACCCTTAGCTGATACTCTGCGGTGCTTCTTGTGCCTTTTTCTCAATTTTGATACTTAATTCCAGGGTAAAATTCCACTCTACCGGTGTTGTGGCAACCCATTTTCCACATACAAAAGATCTAACGTTTTATATTGAATATGCTGTTTGGTTTATGTAACTCCTATATCAAGAGTTCAGGTCAGGGTATTGATTAACAAGTAACATTTGCTTTTCCAATGGACAAAACTTGTTTCAGATGGTTATGGGTTGCTGAGAGAAAACAACAAAGTCACCTTATTCTGACAGTTGATGAATATTGTGACTGGTTCTACAACTGTATATTAGTGTCCATGTGTGTATGTATGTCAACAGTCATAAGGTATTATATTTTACACTTGTACACAGTCTGTAAACAAATTCATTCGTCATTCTCACCTTGAATGCCAAGGGTCAAGACATATAAAGTAGCAAGCTCGGATTACAACTATAGAGTTACCAGAAAAGATCAAGGGAGCTCTGTTACAAGCCAGAAAATAAGCAGACTGACATCTGCAAAATGAGGTCCCCAGAGGGTGTATTTGGTGATGCTACCCTGCACAGCAGGGTAGCATCACTAAATTTACCCTCTGTGAACCGCAATGTAAATCAGGGTCTCAAACCTAAACAGAAAGAGGTACCCAGAGGATAAATTGGCACACAGTATAGGATAGCATCAGCAAATTCACCCTCTGGGGACCTCATTCTGCAAATGACATTGCTTATTTTCAGGCTTGCTCTGTTGGCTCTAAACCTCTCTCACCCCATTTCATGGAATCTCCAAGTAAAAGGTGAAAGCATTCACCTTACAGTGAAGTTTGACACAAAAGATCTGAAGCATCTCCTTAGGGGAGAGTTAGCACTTTTTTTTTGAAAGGACCTCTTACACTGGCCCTCTCCAAAAGGAGTTTGTAACTTCTGCTTCGGTAGAGAAAAAGATGAAGAATAGCTCTTCAACCAAGCAACGGTGCACTCAGTGCTTGGAAGCTTTCCTGGCCAAAAACAATGTGAAGGATATTGAGAGGAAGCCCTAACAGATGACCACCACTTCCTCACCTCACCCTACAGCTCTTCCCATCCAACTGCTGACTCCTTCTTGAAGGGCTAGTGGATACAGAATGTCCCGTGGAAGCTTAGCTGATAATGAAGGTTGTCTTCACCCCACCTCCTGGTCTTCATTCACTGCTTCCTTCAGAGCTTGACCAACACTCACCAAAGTCCCTGTATACAGTGGCCCAAATGAAGCAAGCATGACTGGCACTGCTGAGTGAAAATGACAAAGCATCAGAGCCATCAAATTCATCGCTCAAGTAAAACAGGCTAGAGAAGGATTTGAAGAGCAAATTCAAAAACAATCAGAAGGAATAGCTCAAATGGAAAAAGAATAAACCAAAATCGTCCTAAAACCAATCTCATGAATCATTAGGCCTGTTATATATGTCGAACTACCGTCACATCGAATTTAATTGAATTAGATTTGTCTGAAATCTGTCAAATCTTCATTTGATATATACGGACGCACTATTGTCTCATTGCCGCACAAGCTCAACTCACAATGTTTGAGTCTACACACAAATCTCATGTGATATCTGTACATATATATTAACTATGTACACGTATAGGAAAACATTATACTATGGCTTAATTTTATTTTATACGGACAGTACATCATCGCTCTGAATTCATTTGGAGATAGTTTTTCATATGATATGGTTTATATAGTTTGACCTGCATGTACAGGCATATTTCTTTGCAGTTTATAGTTATTTCATGGGGTAACATGATGCATTATGTTTTAAAAGAAAATTGCTGAGCAGGGTCTGTATAGTTTAGTTGGCTGCCTCCCTACCCTCACCCCAAACCAAGGAAGAAAAACAATTCCCAAATTCGAATTAGATCCTTGTTGGTTATATATGAAGCATCACTGTAGGGCTGCACGGTATACCAGTAAATTGGTAGTAACCGGTATTGAGAATGATACCGGTTGAATACCAGTATTGTTTTAAAAATACCGGTATATCGTAAGAAACGGTATTGTATCAAATTATCGAAGTTGAAGTTGATATATTATTGGGGCAAAACCTGTCACTGTATTCTATCGTGTGTGTCATTCCCCAAATGTCAATCACTGAAAACAGATGAATCACCCCTGATGTTGATTACAAGAAATTTTAATCTGCTTGTACATTAATTTATTGATGCAGCTCCGTCAAAGTGTACCCAAAGTGAACAATAGTTATTTCGTATTTTCGTGCAAGGTATTTAAATATGGTTTAAATGAGAACTGTGTTAAAATATCTTTTATGAAAACACGAAAAAATGTCGTTCAGTTAATTTTTCTGACTGAATTTGTTCAACTGCAAAACACATTAATTAACTTTATTTGTTAATTAGTTCAGCAATCTGAGTGTAATCATCAGTATGAGTGACTATCTGTCATAAATACTGATAACTATGTTCAGATTCTCGATTTACTGGTATATCGCGGTATTTTTTTCAATACTGATACCGGTATTGAAATTTGAATACCATGTAGCCCTACATCACTGTTGACTTGAATTCAGTTCCATTGCAAATGTTATTGAAATTTGTAAAATACATCACAAATTTTTGGAGTTTTCTCGCTTAGCATATCATTATTAGTTCATTCTCATTTAATGTGAGTCGATGGCGATGCGACGTCTATAACCAACATGGATTTAATTCAAGTTTGGGAATTAGATTCATCTGGCTGACACGAAGATTTGTCTGATGTGAGCCTACTCGCATTTAATGCTTATATTGAACTGAATTTGATGCGACGGTAGTGTGACATATATAACAGGCCCTAGCCCAGCAAAATCACCTGTCAAAAAGAGAAGGAAAAATCGAATAAAACACACTAATTAAAGCCAACAACAACCATGTTAAAATATGATCATCTCTGGAGACATGAAAAGAATACGAACAAGAAAAACGGGGAGAAAAAATTCAATTACAGTTGGTGATTGTAAGGTTATGTTTTTAGTATGAATGCATTTCTCTTCCCAGGCACGTATGGTGCCTAGACCAACATACTATTCAAATTCATTCAAAATTTGTGCAGCTGTAACAAACATCACATCAATGAGAGTTTGTTAAATCTGCAGGTAAGTGCTTGTTAAATGAAAATAGTTTGTTTTGCTTGAAATCGAAACAAAAATAGTAGTAACCAATCCAACCCAATACAATCATAAAGTTCCTATAAGATATGGCCCAGACTTGAGACCTGCTTCCAGAAATGTCAAAAAAATCTCTGTACTTTCATAATTTTTTACAGAATGACAATGTGCCCAGCTAGTGGCTTAGCAATGGTTTTTAGTCAAGTGATGGCTGCCTTTTACGATAACCATGACTTGACTGGGAATCACTGTGATTTTATGCACTGCTAAGAACTGGAGAAGGTGTGATTACATTATATATTGAGTTCATATGATCAGATTCTGAAAGTTTCAGTACAGCTTGTGAGGTGGCAGTCCTAATGTGAAGTACTGCTCAACAATTATTTCTTCATTTTTTTCTTTCTTTTACCCTTTCAAACAGATATAAAAAGGGTTTTGCATGAAAGAAAATGTGTAGGTCGTTCAGCAAACAACATAATGGACAAGAAATAACTGACCCTTTATCCAATGTAGCCACCCAAACCGGCCAATGTTGTTCACTTAAATTTTTTTTTTTTTTTCCATTTTTTTGTCTCAAAAACACAAAGCTTACGAATCCTCATTGGAACAAGCTTATTGAGGTTGTTCCAATGAGGGAAAATAAGATTAAGTTTTTGAAATGAAAAATTGAAAAATTCCAGTTACAATGTATTCAATAAATGTTTTTTGTAGATGTCATCTACTAATCATATTAAAATGGTGATTAAGAAGGATCCGTAAAAACCTTTAATTCTACAGCTTACAGTACAGCTGCCACTGCTGATAACTTTTTACAGGTGGGCAATATTTCCACGATGCAATAATATTAGATTAAAAACACTAGTGTCCAACCGATGATCGGAACCGGCCAACACAATTGGCCGATTGTGGGCAATCGAATGACAATGGTAACGGCTCCTGAAACATCGGTTCAGCCGATTGTTGCCAAGCATTTTGTGAGGATTCATTAACCGCATTTTATTATCTTCTGCAATTGTTCAATTGTTAATGTAAAATGTCAATGATACCATTCTATAAGTCGAGAAACAACAACCACAATGTGTATTCTTAATCTCTCTAGACGCCTCCTTACGAGATATACAAGTTAAATTACATGTAAAGCTTACAGTTGAGCGTACTTGCGGCAATTGCCAGTTCATAGCGGAAAAGTGAAGGTTGCTCTCCATTGACTCAGCTCGCAGTAAAATTACCAGTTGCATGCTCTTGGGCGGTAAACGTGGCTCTCAGAGTGTGTGCGACTGGTAATTTTATTGCGACCCTAGTCAACGAAGTTTAACACTTAATGTAGTTCTTTCGAGCCTCGACTTGTCTGGTAGTGCACGGTATTACAATCGGAATCGACATCTAAATCGACCGATTGTGAGCTCAAATAACCGGTAATCGGTCAGTGACCATTTTTGTTAATCGGTTGAACACTCAAAAACACTAATTAAAGGAATAATCATCAAAAATTGAATTAATGAAGCACCGGGTACAACCCAGTGCTTCATTAATTAAAATTTTGCTGCTGATGATTTGTATTAACTGGTGAATGCATGCATAGACATCACTGCCCGCACGTGGATTGCAATCAGTCCATGGCATCTGTACTCTATAGTGCTATAGGATTAAATGCTGTCTGAACCTCACCACAAATGCAAAATGTCATTGGCCAATGGATGTATCCCTTATTGAATTGATCTTTTTGTTAGGAACAGAAGGTTGAAAAGATTAACCCTTTACCCAACACAGATGATTTCAAAATTTAATATTTTAAATATCATTTTTTAAATTTTTTCAAAAAATTTCAACAAAACCATATCATGTGACCCCTCTTTGGAATGAGCTCGACGAGCTCGTTCCAAAGAGAGGTCACATGATATAGTTTTGTTGAAATTTTTCGAAAAATAATATTTTTTCTGCTGCAGAATTTGCATATTACACGGGCAGATGCGAGCGATTCGTTGGGTAAAGGGATAAAAAACATTCCTGTTTATGGCCTCTCAAGCAGATTTCAATGAATCTTTATGAGTTATTTTTAGAAAGAAATATCAGTTATATCATCTGAAAAGTGTGTTGGCTGAGGGTATCATATTGATATATATTGTGTTCATGTACTTATTTTTTGTTAGTTTGTTAAATGTTGTTTGTCATGGTGCCATTCCTTTTTTTAAGTTTTTGTGTTCATAGTTTATTTTCACTTTGTATATATAGCTTTACTAATAAAACCATTGTGTAATATCATTTTTATTATTTTATTTGCGGAGATTGAGTATGAACTGAATGATAACATTATGTTTTTTGTGAATGATGAGTACCCCGGTATTGTATTATATTATGGGAAAAATGATTTTTATCGGAACTCCTTCAGAGTAGAGTTTTCATCAGATAATAGAGGCATGTCAAGTCTGGCCCACAGAGTGAGATCAATAGATACCACAACAAGCATATAAATATATGAATGATCCCTGCTGGAACCCCACAAAGTGAATGAGTGCTTGTTTACTGATGCAAACAAATTTTGTTTCACTGGTAAAATAGGACACAGTAATCCATGCCTGGAATGGAAGTCCTCTAAATTAAAGTGGGCAGCATAAGTATAGAGGATTGGCTAAACTTCTTTTCATACGCATGCTGTGGTCACAATAAAGCCATAGATGCGGAAAGTGACCTTAACTGGTTGAGTTCTGAATTATTTTTTGTAGTAACAAGCTCTTTCCTAAAATTTGTTGCATTAAAATTAGTGGAGAGTGCTCTAAAGCACTCTCCACTAATTTTTAATTCAACAAATATCTACAGATGAAATAACATTTTTTGGAGTTGTCTATGAAGTATGAATATATAATATATAAACTTTAGCATGGTACCCTGATTTTTCTTCGAAACCATGATAGTGGTTTCCAGCACTCAACCAGTTAAATATAAAAATAGAAAATAGTAAATTTGTTCAAAATAAAAAAAGGCACATACACCTGGGGTGTCAGTCTTTATGACTTGATATTTAGAGTAAGCTTAAAGCCCACTACAGGAATACAGTTCACCCCCCACGGGAACCCCATGAAGTGAAGCAGTGCTTGTGGTAAACAAGCTCTGTTTCACTGGTAAAATAGGACCCAGTCACTATTGCTTGGGGTGCGAGTCCTCCAAAATAGGCAACATGGGGTATAAATGATTGACTGACCTTGACTTTATCTCCATGTTGTGGTCATGATTAGCCATTGTGCAAAAGTATGTGACCTTAAACACAATAAATAAATAAATACAGTTCACAATATTTGCAACTTTTCGAAAAGCATGTACAGTATGTGTAAATCTTCTTTCTTGATGTTTAAGGTGGGATAAATTAAAGACAGCAATTTTTTACGGTAGTTGACTGAAGTTATGGAATCTGCATCCCGGACAGCATCATGGACAAAAAGCAGTTTTGTTTCCTGAAGACCATCAACATGTAACCGATTCAAAATATGAATAAGCTGGAATATATATTTTTGAGCCATGCTTTTTATATACAACAGTCCACCAGACATTAAATGTATTTATCCACCATTACCACTGGCCCAGACATGCTGGCACTCTATTCATCAGAATTCAGGCCAAATGCTTAATTTTGACCCTCTCCCTCACCCCAAAAATTAAACTAGAGCGATTAAAAACTCTAGTCCTGTATGATCCTCAAAAGATGGCTTCTGCTCATGCGTAGAACCAAGGAAGTGTCTTCAATTCCCACCTGGTGGAAACAAGTTCTGTTTCTTAGCTCTCTGAAATTTATGTGTTTTCCTGGCTTCATGGAGAAGGGTCATGTCTTAAGAAGATACAACACCATCAGGAAGGAAGCAGACAGTAATGTGTTCAGAGCTGTGTTTTAAAATTATGATTTAATTGATTAAATCTTGCATCACCCATTTTTGGGTCAATCCATGAACGATAAAAATTCATCAACAAAAATATTATGTTTTGTTAACATCTGTTTAATGTATCCTTCCCTTTTCCTACTCCCCAGCCATTTCGACGTATTTTGTTATTTTTAGAATTTTTTTTTTCTCAAATTATGGCCATTTGTTCATGTTAGAAAGGCTACCCAAGGACACCAGTCTTTGGGTACCCGTCAAATTGGGCCATGCTCTAGTGTGTATAGACTTTTGTCTGTTTGGTTTATTACAGATTATTCCGGTTATCTTTGCTAGAGCAGATTTCACATGGATGCGCTACACTTCCAGATATTTATTTTATTTGCAGATGTACTTGGATTCTGTGTTTTGGAAATTGTAGCCTGTATTTTTGTCTGCAATTCTTACATGTGTTAGATATTATCAACTCAGAATGGCTTTATAATATCTATATATTCAGCCAAGCCAGAAAATAAGCAGACTGTCATCTGCAAAATGAGCATGCTAGAGGGTGAATTTAGTGATGCTACACTGCAAAGCAGGGTAGCATCACTACATTTACCCTCTGTGAACCTCAATCTGAATCATGTTTCCAAACTAAACAGAAAGATGTACCCAGAGGATAAACTGGCCCACTGTATGGGATAGCATCATCCAATTCACCCTCTGGGGACTTCATTCTGCAAATGTCAGACTGCTTATTTTCAGGCCTGTATTCAGCACTTACAGTCCTGCTACCTGCATAACTGCTAAGTTTTGTTATTATGGTGTTGCATATTATTGGTCTGTACTTCACTGTGGTTCAGCCTAAATAAAGTTTAAGGGATATATTTTTCCTATCCTTTATTTATTACTGTACTCTCTTGCTTCATTGTTTGTTACTTATATAGTAATTGTATATCATTATGTTTGGTATTTTTCCAATGCCGGATATTTTTTCCCATCTTGTGTAAAATATCACCCAGTTTTAGACGTTTCATATCACGTCTACAGCTGCTTATTGTTTCTTAGGCATCATATTTTGTTATATATTATACATTTTATGCCTTGCCAAAGTATATGATGCATTTAAAAAGGTTTTGTTTAATTCAGCATCTTAGGCTACATCCAGATTTTCTGAGGTTTATAGTCACTTAGTGTTCAAAAACCTTTGTTGGATCTGAAAATAATTTATTTTGCATTTCCTGAACTAACGGGTGTTCATGTATTGAGTTTTGATTAAAAAAAATATTTTATTTCAACTCGGAATTTTGTCTGTATGTAGCACTTTGTTTTTCTTGTTCCCAAAACTTCTGCAACCAAATTTTGGGAAATATGAAATCTTTCTGTTTGAATTGTTTTACCGAGAAGTCAAGCACTGATAATCATTCATCCTGCTTGACTTGCATTGGTTGTAACCCAGAAAATACTTGCGATATTTGTATTAAATGAGAGAAGAAACTTTGGACTCGGATCATAACATGCCTAAACTTTCTCTCATTAATGTATCTCATTTGTCTTCTTCCATTCCAGGAGGTTCCTCAGAAGAACCAATGGTGCATAAATCATCTTCATCAGATGTAGATATGGCTGACTTAGTTTCCTCGGGGGCTGTATCAGTTGACAGAGAGCTGGCATTGAAGGTGCCCAGAAATGGGGTCAAGGGCTGCTGTTACTTTAACTGATGCCAGCTCACTGAAGGTGGGGGGGACCATCATGCATAGGTATGGCTGTTGCAACCCTGAGTGTGTTCACGCAAGTAGAAGATAGAACGTATCCTCGCAGAAATTCTCAGGCTTTGTCATTAAGTGGATTGTCTGGAATCACAAGAAGCACTTTCTCCACTACATCTTCTGCAGCACTCCATCCAGTGGAAATGCAAACCATTGTTCCTTACCGGGCTGCGAATCATCATAGTCGCCATAGATATTTGCCTGGTCTGGATTCCAAGTCAGGTCAAGCTTTCAAAAAGATTTTAGAATTGCTCTCGCATGCATTCCCTATGCAAAATGCACCTTCAGAGCAATATTTCTCTTCGGAGACGGCTTCATATTACTCAGATTCCCAATCAGAACATTCAGATTATGGAGATCAAGGGCCATCAAGCTCTGTTCTTGTAGAGTCGTTGGATGACTATATATCGGTCCATCTGTGCAACACATGGAAGTGATGTTTTTTCATTCAGCAGTTCTCTCTGGAACTTGTGGCAAAAAAAGCTATTCTTTGTGTTTTCTGATCCCATCTCATCAGGTGATCGAGGCTTTCAATAGAATTAATGCTCTTCTTTTACAGAAAGCCAATACAGCTTCCTTCTTATTACGAAAGGATTCAGCTTTACCATTTAGTGAATCAAACTTCTTCAAGATGGTCATTCAGTCTACAACACTTTAATTGCATAGATCATCTCAGTGTCCCAATCGTAGGTTCCTTCTGGATAAAACTATTGAATCCTCCATGGGCTTACTGGTTGTTCTATCCATTGCTGATCATATAACTCGTGCACTGGATAAAAGACTTGGCAAAAATTAATTTGAAGACATACTTTCTCCTTTGAGAGTTTTCTCTCACTCCATTATGGTTTCTATCCATCAAGCAGCTCGGACAGTTGGTAACTTTGAGCTGGTTAGATGCGACAGTGACTTACAATCTGTGTCAAACCTTGACAAAGCTCTAAAACTTCTCTTAGAGCAGCTCCACTGACAGGGTCTTTGCTCTTTAACGACAAAGTAACTTTTGTACATGAAGAAGTTACCAAAAAGCCACAATTAGTCTTATTCTTCATCAGATTGCTTCAAATTTCTCTAGTTCCAAGAAACCTAGGTATTCTAGTTCTAAAAATTTGTGTGGCTCATCACACTCCACATTTTCAGCTCCTTGTAACCAGTCTCCAGTTCGCTCCAGCCAGTCAAACAAGGGACATTCATAGTCCTACAGAGGCAAGTCGTGTAGGGAAAAACAAAGTTTCTCCTATCTCAAGATGAGGCTTTCAACCTGTATTGTTTTCCGGTTGGCGGAAGACAGTCCTAGTTTGTGGAAAGCTGGGAGAAAATTACAAAAGATCTATGGGTTCTACACGTTATTCAAAAGGAATTATTTCTTTCAGAAGAAAATCTCCTTTGCCAAGAATGCCCATGTATACAAATCTTCCTGCCGACCTTACCAAAAGAAACTGTCTTCTCGATGCAGTAAACTTTATGTTATTCAAGAAGGCAATAGAGGTTGTAGAGAAGAGTTAGTCTATCGGTTTTTATTCCAGAATCTTCCTGGTGATGAAGTCAGATGGTTTCTTCCGACTGGTCATAGACCTAAGCTGGATCAACAAGTTCATTTTCGCTCTGAAGTTTTATATGGAAACTATCCGGTCAAAAAGGAACAACATACAAGCAAATGACTTTGTGGCAAGCATCGACCTCAAGGATGTGTACTTTCATGTAATGAATGATCCATTCTCCATTCAAAAAGTACTTGAGGTTTGCCATAAATGGTCAGGTTTATCAATTCCGGGTGATGTGCTTTGGATTAAACCTTGCTCCATGGGTGTTCACTCCAATTTTGATTGCCAGCATGTCTTACTACCGAGCTCATTCAATGGTTCTGACTTCAGCTTATCTGGATGGTATCCTTTAAAGACACTTCCACAGGGAAACTCTTCGTCAGGATGTTCACAAGCTTCCAACTCTCTTACAGTCACTGGGGTTCTCATCAACATACAGAAGTCGGATCTAAGCCCTTCATCCACTATTTGGCATCTGGGAATGGAATTTCCTGACTCACCTGAATCTTGTCCATCTTTCCTTTGCCAGAGCTCATCTCATATGAACATTCTCCCTCTATTTTATTACCTGCGTCGCCAGCGGCAGAGCAGGTCTAGTAACCACTCGACTCCGTCCGTCAGTCCGTCCGTCAGTCCATCCAAAACACTTCTTTGGTCAAAGTTTTCTTGGCTTCTATGAAAGGGAATGATTTTATATTTGGTCTGCTGCTTCATAATGATGAGTTGTATCGTGTATCTAATTTTCAGATCTGCCGTGCAGCCACTTCCTGTTTGGCGATACTTTGAAATTTGACTGTACTCACTGATCATTGACTCCCCGTGGGAACCCCGGGAAGTAAGCAGCACTTGTTTACTGTGGTAAACCAGTTCCGCTTTACTAGTAAAATAGGACCCAGTCACCAATGCTTGGGGTGAAAGTCCTCTAAAATGGGCAACATGTTGATCAACGATTGACTAAACTTGACTTCATCTCCATGTTGTGTCACGATTAGCCATAGTGCATAAATATGTGACGTTAACCACCAACAAACAAACAAACTGATCATTGAAATTTTTCATCACACATTTCTCGGCTTCTATGCGACGGATTCATTCAATATTTCACCTGGAGCTTGATAATGTTGAGTTGTATCGTGTATGCAATTTTCAGATCTGCCATGCAGCCACTTCCTCTTTGCCGATACTTTAATCAATTGCATGCAGCGACGCAGGTCCAGACCCGGTATTGGTCTTGTTCTAGCGTGGACCGTGACTGAAAGGGAGTTCATGAGACTTTTGGGTCTGTGCGGAGCAGCAGCAGACTTGATTCCGCTCGGACGTCTCTTTAGTTGCCCTCTCCAGTTTTACTTTCTAGAAAACTTAATAGCTGTGGCAAACAGTCTGGATCACTTCATCTGCCTTTCTCCAGCTATCAAGGAGAAAATTAAAAAATGAACAAATGTGGAGTGGATGACAAAGGGGATACCATTGGTTATCCCCCCACCTCCCCTCCGTCATTCACTGTAATGTCTGTTGCAAGCAATCAATGATGGGGCGCTACCTTGATTCTGGGAAATCTAAATTGTCATGATCAATGGAATAATCAACAGTCCCTTCTACACATCAATAAGAAGGAAATGTTAGCTATTCTCCTTAGTCTTTCTCTGGAAAAATCACCTCGTAAACTCTCAGGTTCAGATTCTTTCGGACAACTCAACATTTGCAGCTTAACTGCAAAACCAAGGTGGGACCCACTCCTTTCCAACATGCAGTCCAATGGAAAAGATTCTTTTTTTTCACTCAGGATCAAAATATTTCTCTTTCAATCTGCCACATTCCATGTTGGCTCAATGAGAGCGCGGATTCTCTGTCCAGGCACAGGCATATTCTTCTAACAGAATGGACTCTCAACAGGAAAGTCTTTCTAGCTATCAGCAATCTGTAGGAGCGTCCCATGACAGACCTTTTTGCGACAAGATGGAACAAACACTTTGTCTCTCCGTGCCCATATCCATTAGCCTTTGCAGTAGGTGCTCTGTCAATCTTGTGGAATGGAGTCATCTTCTATGCTTTTCCTCCAGCTCCATTAATATTTTAGGAGCTCCAGAAAATCAAACAAGCAGCTTGCAAAATCTTTGAGGTAGCCCCGCTGTCTCCTCAGAGATCATGGGTCAACCTACTCAGACCTTGGTTACTAGACATTCCACATTGTTTGCTGCTGTAAAAGGACCTTCTGTTTCAAGGTAAAACTTATAACCTTCACAGCCATCCGGTGGTTCTCGACCTTCACATCTTTCTTCTCTAAACTATGGAGTGAAGTGGAGAGTTTTTAAGTCCCCTGTCTACTGTTCAGAATGTTATATAATTTAAATTCCAAGCTTTTGCATTGCGACGCTTGATATTTATTGTGGCCTACCTCTTTGTTTTGCAAAGTATTTCTTGAAAAACAAGGGGAGGGGGTGGGGGGTATTCCTGCATACAGTTTAGCTTTATAGTGAAAAGCCTACAAGCCTTTCTCTTGGCCTACAATTGGACTACAATTAATGACAATGTTTGGTATATTGCATATTTATATCCAGTTTTAGAAGTCATGAATGTATGGAATGAGATGTTACCTCTGGATGCATTTACATTTTGGTCCCCTTATAGCATTTGGGATATACTGTGGTCGTGGAAGAGTTAACCAGTATTACTCCAATATGGATTCTTGCATCCTATAGGTATTGCAGCCATCAATGATATTTATCTGTCACTTTTGAATGTAAATAAATCGTATTTTATCCTTAAGCTGTTTTAAGGATTCGTACGTTTAGAGTTAGCAATAGCCTGCTTGTTATTGCTTTTTCCATTCAGTTTTGTTTTAGCCCTCCATCTTATTATCTATTCACCATGTCTGTGCCAGTGGTAATGGTGGATAAATAATGGAAATTTCAAGTAATTTCTGTATTTATCACACCTACCTCTGGCCCAGACAGGAAGTGCCCTCCTGTGAGTTTTTCACTCACTCACTCACTCCTCCCTGCATTAGAACTATTACACTCTACAGCCATCACAAATGAATGGTTATTGGTGGAAATTGAGGAAGCTTCCTTCGCTCTGCAAAGGTCCAGAATCCCTGCATGGAGAACTGTATAGTATTCTAGGGTTTTTTTTATTATTTTGGCATAAGGGTGTGTGAGTGTGGGTGTAAATTAAGCATTTGGATTTGGTCTGAATTCTGACGAATGCAGTACCAGCTGACGAATACAGTACCAGCATGCCTTGCCCAGTGGTAGATATGATAAATACAGAAATTAATTGAATTTTTCATTTTTTCTTCATGATTTTTTTGTTTTTTCATGATGTGTTTATTTCTGTTGGAATCCTTATGTGAAATTCTTGGGGTCCACTCCTGGTTCTTCTGTCGGTCCTTTATCAAATCCAACGGCCATACTCAGCCAGTGCTGAAAGTGACTAAAACACCAGTACACACCAGTACATAAATATTGAGACAAAAAATGGAATTTGTTAGTCGTTTAAGAAATCTCTTCGCAAGTACTGTCTGCTATTTGTTGGTTACAAGATTAACCCTTTACCTAACACGAAAAGCAGACGACACTTGCAACTAAAATAATTGAATAACCAATTTTTTCCATTTTTTATTGCAAAAACATGGCTTATGACCCCTCATTGGAAAAAGCTCGTTCCAATGAGGGGTCATATGCTATGTTTTTGTGATAAAAAAAATAATGAAAATTGGTTAGTATTTTTTGTGAATAGCGCTGGCCGCTTTTGGCCGTTACGTTGGGTAAAGGGTTAAAAAGTATGAGAAGCACAAACATTTCATCTAACTGACCCTTGCAGTTCAACCCAAAGCCTCATTGGTAGTAATTTTGTAAATGCTTTGTGTATTTATTTTAGAATTTAGGAATTTTTTAGAAACTCTGCTCTGCAGGTGTTTTTTGTAATAAGCCATTGTTACTGCAGTTCTTGCTATATTATATTTCATATTTTATATTATTTAAGATACCTGGTATACAAAAACCTGATCATAATGTTTCTCAAGACTTTTTTGTTTTCAATAGTTCGTGAATAATATTCAATGTTTTCGGAAGTTAAGGGCATTTACCTGATAAACAGATTCCATATAGGTCTGTGAAAGTGCTTGAATTTAAAAACTGAAATTGCAGGCCCTTGAAAGTACTTAACAATCATTCCTAGTGGTAAAAAGTCATGGGGTGTTCTTGAAAAAAGTATATTTGAGAAAGGCTATTAAAAATTCTTTTGTGAATTTTTTGACAAGTGAGGGAGGCTTTTTTTCCCTTAAAGCCCTTAAAAAAGTTTGAAATGTAACAGAAATTTGAAATGTCCACTTTTCTGGGAATCCTTCGCAGGCCTGAAAATATGCTGTCTTATATTTGCAGAATGAGGTCCCCGGAGGGTGAATTTGATGATGCTATCCCATACAGTGGGCCAATTTATCCTCTGGGTACCTCTTTCTGTTTAGTTTTGAGACCCTGATTCAGACTGAGGTTCACAGAGGGTAAATTTAGTGATGCTACCCTGCTGTGCAGGGTAGCATCACTAAATTCACCCACTGGGGTCCTCATTTTGCAGATGTCAGTCTGCTTATTTTCTGGCTTAATCCTTAGTCATTTAACAGTTGTTTTTTACATGTCAATATTTGCATCATATTTATTACACATCAAAGTTTGAGAAGAGTTGGTTTTAGTTATTGTAGATTTTGACAAGAGCCCTGCGAAGCTCTGAAATTCAATTTGCTGTGAAATCGCTCAGAAGATTGAATTCAGTTAGAGTTGTGACACACTAATTTGTACATTTTGGAATCATCGACATGTTCTCAAAGTCGTACCCAGTGTGTCCTCTTGAACTCTTCTTCTATGATCAGGTCCTGAACAGGAGATCTGATGATAAAAGAAGAGTTTGAGGAGGTTTAATTGCCTAATTACCTAGCCCACATTGTCTAAAATGTATACTTACAAGTACAGTGGAGTCCACTTAATTGGATATCTATTAACATTGTTAATTGAATTTAATTTCCCAATACAAAAACATTCACCATACCTCCAGCACAGATTTGACCTGTTAATTGAATATAGGCTATAGAGTAAACTCCTGTTAATTGAATGAAAATTCTTGTAACCTGCAGAGAAATTACCCTGACTCGCCCCTGTTTTCCTTTGTTTATAGACCTATTTAGCCTCAGTACATTCAATACAGGCATTTAATCTATTATATCTTGTTTGACAGAGCTCATGGAGCTCTGTCAAACAAGATGTAATAGAATAAATGCTAAGTTTATCTCCAGAATACAGGAAAATGACACAATCCCTGTTAATTGAATACTGTTAATTGAATATTTTTCATTGGCAAACTGACTATTCAATTTACAAGGTTCCACCATAGTGGGATATATCTGTTTTTGTGTCCTCTTTTGTATCTTTTATATACTGAAATAAAAGCAGCAACTTATACTGATTGTTAGCACAGTTCGAGTACTGGATTTTAAATCAAAAGTATGATAGTTTGAGCCTGACATGTGCCATCTGCATAGTGCCCTTGGTAAAGACACTTAATCCTGATGTGGGGTACTGTGATGTGAAGGCATCAGCTTCTCAAATCATATGTGTCAGATACAGCTGTTCTTGTTTTGAGATACATTTGTATAAAAAACTCTTAATGGGTATATATACCAAGCCAGAACAAAAGCAGACTGTCATCAGCAAAATGAGGTCCTCAGAGGCTGAATTTAGTGATGCTACCCTGCAGCACTAAATTCAACTTTAGAACCTCAATCTGAATCAGGGTCTCAAAACTAAACAGAAAGACATACCCATAGGATAAATTGGTCCACTGTATGGGTCAGCATCATCAAATTCACCCACTGGGGACCTCATTCTGCAAATGTCAGACTGCTTATTTTCATGCCTGAAGTATACAAAAATCAGGGATATTTAAAATAATTTAAGAAAAAGATCCTGGAAGATGCCCCAAAAAACTCTTTGAAAGACCTAGATGTTTTTGTCTTATCATGGATAACTTGTAAAGAAGGATCATTTGAATCATGAATCTTTTTTTCAAGAATGCTTTCTGCAGAAGCCACGTGGTTTTCATGATATAGCACCATAGTTTCTGAAAGTGACCTAGAACCTCCAATAAACAAAGATTTCCCATTCTTTAAATCATATTCATTGAAAGGAAACCATTTTTGTTATGAAATTAATTTGTTATTTTCCAGTTCTCTAATACTTACTGTATTATTTTTTGTTCATATCTGATTCATAATTACTGTTATCTGTTTGTCAGTCTGCATTTGTATGTCTATCTTTCTGACTTTCTGTTTGAGGACAAATTTGAGGTCACAATGTCTCAAGAACTAGATAACATGTGGCAGGGCCATCAGATGTTCATGTTCCAAGTACCTCAAATGCGCCTATATCTGGTACACTCATGGATAACTTTGATATTCTTTACAAGATCAGAGGGTCTAATTTCCAGATACAGATGTATATATACTTACATGTGAAAGAGGGGTTTCTTGGGTACTTTTAGAGTAATATGTAAAAGTGATTTGTATTTGTGTTAAGTGTGCTAAAGAATGTGTTATATTTAACCCGTTACCTAACATGAAAAGGAGATGACACTTGAGCTTGTACCAATGAGGGGTCATAACCTATGTTTTTGAGATGAAAAAATAATGAAAATTAATTGGCGATTTTTAGCTCAACTTGACAAAGTCAAGCTGAGCTATTGCCATTTCTTCTCGTCCGTCGGCGTACGTATGTACGTACATCCACAATTTCCTTTGGCACACCTCACAGGTTGCATTTATGATCAGATCGCTTTGAAATTTGGTTTGCTTGTTTGGGGTGACCTCTTGATGGGAGCAATCAGTTTTCTTCAATTTCCGTCAAAAAATGTTACCGCTGTCAACGGTCTTAGAACCTAGTTTAGTCAGACCTCAATATTTCCCTTTGGCACACCCTACAGGGCACATTTATGATCGGATTGCTTGGAAACCTGGCATGCTTGTTTGGGGGTGACCTCTAGATGGGAGCTATCGATTGTCTTCCATTTCTGTCAAAAATAGTTGCCATTGGCAACGACCTCTGATGAACTTAGTAAAAACTTAGTGCAGTCATGCATCAATATTTCCCTTTGACAGACCCTGCAGTTTAGTCAGACCTCAATATTTCCCTTTGGCACACTCTACAGGGCACATTTATGATTGGATCGCTTGGAAACTTTGTGTGCTTGTGTGGGGTGATATCTATATGGGAGTTATCGATTTTCTTCCATTTCTGTAAAAAAATGTTGCCACTGGCAATGACTTTTGAACTTAGTTTAGTCAGGCTTCAATATTTCCCTTTGGCACACCCTTCAGGGCACATTTATGATCGGATCATTTTGAAACTTGGTATGTGTGTTCGGGGTGACCTCTAGATGTGAGCTATTGATTTTTTTCATTTCCATAAAAAATTATTGTCATTATCCACAGCCTTTGAATTTGCCGCATTTGTGCAGCAACTTATCACAATTGCACTCTCTGCAGAGTATATTTATGAATCTCCATAAAAAAGAGAGAAAAAAACATTGCCACAAGCAATGACCTTCAAACTTAGTGCATTTGTGCATTAACATCTTCCTTTGTCATGCCTCAGAGGGCACATTCATTATCAGGTTGTTTTGAAACTTTGTATGCTTATGCAGAGTGACAAAGATAGGAGCTATCGATTTTCTTTTCATTTCCATCAAAAACTGTTGCTGTTAGCAACAATCTTTGAATTTATTGCATTCGTGCATCAACATTCTTCTTTGACATGTCCTACAGGCCACATTTATCATAAGATTGGTTTTGAACTTGGTGTGCTTATTAGGCAAGACCTTTAGAGACCTATTGATTAGCATTCATTTCTGTGAAAAAAGTTGGCATTTACAATAACCTCTGAACTTACTGCATTTGTGTATCAGCATTCTTCCTTTAGCCAGTCTTACAGTTTACATTTAAAAATGCATGGATTACTCTGACGTTGTGCACACACAAAGCTGTTATGTTGAAAATTCACCAAATAACATTGGTACCAATGATCTTCAATTTTGCCATTGCACTTGTAACTTACCAAGTTCAAGTTTGTCAAGTTGAGCTAAAGTGTTATTGACACTTTCATTTAGAAAAGTGCTGGCCGGTTTTGACCGTTACGTTGGGTAAGGGGTTAATATTGTTATCATATTTTTCTTTTAAATGGTGCTGCAGTCTGGTATCTTTTTTTAAGAATCCTCTTGACAGACCAGCAAGAGATACTTTGGGCCCCAGTGAATTCTGTTATAGATTAATAGTCTCTGGCTCATGGTGTTGAACATATGATATGTGTCTCAAGTAACAAGATGAAAAATATGAGAGGGGATAATGGATCGTGGTGGCTCCGTGGTTACGGTGTTGAACTTCAAACTGAAAAGTTGTGTCCATGGGAAAGGCACTTAATCCTGCTTGCCCACATGGGGCATGGTGGCACTGTGTACTGCACGTTGATGGTGCACTTGTCTTCAACCAATGCTAACTCTGCTTGTGTGGAGTTAGTATGTTGGGAAGTCAACATTGCACAGTGGTTCTCTCTGGCTTCGTCCACCCGTAAAACTGTCTTACACGAGGTGACTCTTTCTGTCGAAAGTGTTGTTAAACCCCAGTAAATAAGTGAGAGGGGATAATGAAGGACATGATGGGTATCTGTGACTTCTGCAGTCCAAATTAAAAAAAAGAATTGCCAAGATCGCATCCTGGAAAACTTTCAAATTTTGAACTTCAAAAGTTGCTATCTTTTGGAATCCCTACATGAAATGAATGAGATTATGTTATAACCCTTTTCACACGGATGTCAAAATAACAAAAGTCCAAACTGCAAATTTTTCCTGAAATGCAACTAGGAATTTAATCAATTCAGTCTTGTTTGACAGAGCTCATTGAGCTCTGTCAAACTAGACTGAATTGGTTAAATTTCTAGATGCATTTTGGGAAAAATCTGCAGTCCGAAATTTTTATATTTTAACATCAGGTTTCAAAGGATTAACAGACTGACTGACTCTATGGTTTCTCTTGAAATTTTTTCTGTAAAGTTCTGGTGGTTTTTATTCCAATTTAATGGGGAAACTTGTGTCACTGGTCTTGGAGGTCCCAAATATGCAAGCTCCAAGGTTATGCCCTAGGCTCCCCTCCCCTCTCGCCAGTCATAGGGCTTTAGAGAGATGATACCAAGATTCAGTATTGTTAAAAGAGGAAAACATAGCTTGATGTCTCTATATTTGTAATTTATTTTCTTGTATTGCATTGAACTGTCTTTCATTAAGTAGCATATCATGTCTTCCGCTCACCATTTTGCTCTATAGTGTATTCTACCAATTACAAACAATTTCTGTTTAAACCTGTAAGCATGGTGTGTAGGCTGTTTTGAAAGCCTTGTAAAACTATAAAATTTTTAAAGATTGTTTTCCCGGCCCGAGATGTATTGAAAATGTAGCATATTTCGGTTGTGATATGAAATTGGAGAATAGATATTTTAGTCAATTTGGTGACAGGTGTGATCATGAAAATGCAAGTATGTCAAATATTGGTTTGTGAAAAAATGATTAAAATATGTTTGAAAGGATGTACTATGTGACCGATTTAGAGACAAAACTTGTTAACTCAGAATCAGATATCTCAGCCTGGAAGTCAGAAATCAATCCTGACCAAACAGCTTGTTCAAATAGCCTATTGAATTTTATCTCATGTAATACAGCAACTGTAAGAAATTGTAGGATGAATGCAAGAAAATTGATCCACTATCTCATTACTGGTACCTTTTGTACCTTTTCTGTGTAATCCAAAATGTTATCACTTCAAATTCTCTGTGGGAACCCCAGGATGTGAAGCAGTGTTTGTTTACTGTGGTAAATGAGCTATGTTTTACTGGTTAAATAGGACTTGTTACCAATGCCTGGGCTGGAAGTCTTCTAAAATGGGCAACACAGGTATATGAACAATTGGCTGGACAACTTGACTTGTGGGTTGGCTATAAGAGGAAAAACTCTGCTTATTTTGAGGGGTGGGGGTGGGGGGGGGGGGGGGGTCATTGTGCCAATGGTGATAATCATAGTGACCTTAAACTTAAAATTTTTGAGGAGTTGATTTCCACTCTCAAATTACCAAAGGTCAAGGTCACACTGACCTTTAACTCACAAATACTCCTGGTTTCCATTCTTTAATTAATGTTCTGCTGGGACGATCAGAACCAAACTTGACATGTGGGTTGAGTATGAACCCTGTTCATTTTGAGTTTCATTGTACCAAAGGTCAAGATCACACTGAACTTTAACGTACACATTTTCCTGGCTTCAGCTGTCTAATTAAGGTTTTGCTCTCCCTATCAAAACCAAACATGACGTGTGGGTTGCTTATGATGAGAAGAACCCTATATATTTTGGGCTCATTGTGCCAAAGGTTAAGGTCACACTTGGTTTCTGCTTCATAATTTTTTATTTTGGAAATGTTATCTATACCAGGTGTTATTTCGGGGGATTAGCCTCCCTCGGAGGCCACCTCTAGTCTGGTACTGTGGTTGCCTCCTAACTTTATACTGCTTAATATTAAAGAATGCAATAGACCTGTTAATTTAATATAACACCTAACAGCTGACCATGTCTTTAGGACAAATTTATCTGGTAGTTGTGCAGTAGTTGTGGTGTAATTTCCTGTTCATCAAATAAATGCTTGTTTTTTATGGTGAGAAAGGTCTGTTTTACTCGTAAAATAGGACCAAATAACCAGTGTTGTGATAGAAATCCTCTAAAATGAGTAGCATAGATAAAAACAGTTGGCTAAACTTGACTTTATCCTTGTTTCACAGTCATTGTCAAGACATAAATTAGATTGTTGAAATAGGCTCTAAACGCCTGTAAATAAATAAAATGCCATGCTTCAAAATGTACAAAAATTACCACAAAATTAGAAGTCTATCATCCACACATGAATTGTATGTTCACTCATGTGGGCACGATGCAAAATACACTGAGTTTTGTTTATTTCAACTGGTTGAGTGCTAGAAGCCACTATCTGGACTTTCAAAAAAAATGAGGCTACCAGAGCAATATCCAACATTTTCCTCGCTCGTGTTTCATATTCAATCAAATGCAAATAATATTTTGTTTATATTTGTTTTATCACAAATTAATGGAGAGTGCCTGTGGGCACTCTCCATTAATTTGTAATAAAACAAATTTTAAATAAAAATTTACACCACCAAAAATAATCTAGCCCTCTACCAGTTAACTGTTTGAGTGCCAGAAGCCACTATCTTGGCTTCATTAAAAAGTGTCTAAAGCCCCTTGAGTGGTTTTGCACTAGATGCATTAGCTTCTTGTTTGCTCAGCAGCATACCCATAGGAAGCCCAGGAAGTGGAACAGTGCTTGTTTACTGCTGTAAACAAGTTCTACTTTATGGGTAAAATAGGCTCCAGAATCCAAGACTGCAGTGGAAGTCCTTTAACCCTTTACCTAACATGAAAAGCAGATGACACTTGCAAACAAAATTCTTGAATAATTAATTTTTTTCATTTTTTGTCTCAAAAATATAGGTTATGACCCCTCATTGGAACGAGCTTGACAAGCTCGTTCCTATGAGGGGTCATAGCCTATGTTTTTGAGACAAAAAATGAAAATATAATGAAAATTTATTGGCGATTTTTGAGAATAGCGCTGGCCGGTTTTGGCCGTTACGTTGGGTAAAGGGTTAAAGTGAGCAGCAAATGCATAAGTGATTAGCTAAACTTGTCTTCATACCTATGTTGTGGTCATGGCATAGCCACAAATGCTGAAAGTGATCTTCAAAACCAATAAATTTGCTCAGCCACAGAAAAAAATAGTTATGTAAAATTGATTTGGTACAATTTATTGAATAGTGTCATCAGGCACTCTTCACTGAATTGAAACAAAACAGTTATTTATAAACAAAGTCTTGCTACACTAAGGCTTCCCTCGCTGTTAGCATTGCATCTATAAAAAAAAATACTTGCGTTACCAATCACCTTTGATACTTTAATACTCCACCAATTAAATTGTGGAGTTGTTGCTTATATATGTTGACTAATGTACATCAAACTTAATGTTATTGATATATAACAGCTTCATGTTTTGTATACAAAATCACTACCACTAAAATATTAAGTATGAAAATGTTGAATTGTTGTTTTTTATTCCTCGTCCTTACCTCACTTCCAGTAGATACTTCAATTATTTCATAACATAAAGCCAGAAATTTCTTTTTTTACTTCAAAAATAGTGTATGTCACTAGAATGAACTTGGTGAGCTTGTTTCATTAACAGGTTTTTGAAGTTGTTTGTAATCTGAAGATATGGAAATAACAAAATTTGAATGGCAGTGTCTGCGTATAATGGTGAACCATTTTGACTCATTTCTCAGCTAAGTTATTGACTGGTAGAGTGTTGGAAGCCCATATTTAGGCTTCATTCTCAAGTTTCTGTAGCACAACCTACAGGTTTCATGATCAGTGGATGTTCTACATGTCACCTCTAAAGTGAAATTATTTAGGATTTGCCTTGTTACAATTTATGAGAGAGTGCCTATTGGCACTCTCCCATAAATTGTAACAAGGCAAAGGAATGTGAACAAATTTTGAGGACCAAAAATAATTCAGCACACTGCCAGTTAATGTGTTTGCTGGTTGGAGATGTTGATATTACACATGCTATGTACTGTGCCTACATTATCTGCCATGTAATTTATTTATTTATTTATTGGGGTTTAATGGCACTTTCAACAGCCAGGGTCACCTCACTTCAGCACACTGCCAGTTAATGTGTTTGCTGGTTGGAAATGTTGATATTACACATCACATATACTGTTCCTGTAATTTTTTATTTATTTATTGGGGTTTAATGACACTTTCGACAGCCAGGGTCACCTCATGTCAGACAGTTTTACGGGTGGAGGAAACCGGAGTACCCAGAGAGAACCACAGATCAACGGCGACATCAGACTCCCCAACGTACTAACTCCACTCAAGCAGGGTTAGCATTGGTTGAAGACAAGTGCACCACAGACGTGCACTATGCTTTAGTACTAAACGCCACCGTGCTCCTACATGGAAAATTGTGATTAAGTGTTTTGCTCAAGGAGACAACCTGGTTGATGCAGGTAGGATTCGAACTGAGGACCTCTCAGCTTGCAGCCTGCATCTCTACCTTCAGAGCCACCACGTTCCCCTGCCAGGTAATACCCCATTAAACCCACTTTGGCAATGAATATCAAACTCATCCCTGTGATATTATTAAACAACGCTACATACAGCTCTTGAAATTTAACTTTTACCTAACTTGACTAGCAGATGACATTTGCACTAAAATTTTATTGAATTACTAAATATTTTCATGTTTGCCTAAAATACATATATGACCACTCATTGGAATAAGCTGAGTGAGTTCATTCCAATGAAGGTCACTTATTTATTTATTTATTAATTTTATTGATTGCAGGGTTTAATGGCACTTTTGACAGCTAGGGTCAGCTCGGGTAAGACAGTTTTATGGGTTGAGGAAGCCGGTGTACCTGGAGAGAATCACCGAGCAGTGGCGAGCAACTGTCAGACCTCCCAACATACTAACTAGTTGGTAGTACACAGTGCCCGCTGTGCCCCCACATTTGCAATCGGGATTAAAAAATACTGAAAAATAATGAAATTTCAAATGCTGATTCATGTGAATAGTGCTGGCCAGATATGATTATTTTTACATGATGTCAGGGGCACAAGTAATGGAGTGTAGGGGTTGATTGCCCCCCACCCACCCAATAATTTTCCAGTTGGGTCATTTTCATCTAGATTAGAGTCGTAGATAGATATTGATTCACCCTTGCTGATGATCATGTACTTTCATGCCATACTAGATTTGCTTCATGGATTCATGTCGCACATGTTGTCGGTCTAATGCAAATGGAGATCTGTGGTTGATTGAGGATATTGGGGAGGGGGGGGGGGGGGCCAGCATGACCAGTTTTGAGTCCAGTATGTGTTAACCCTTTACCCAACGTAATGGGAAAAACGGCCAGAATTATTCTAAAAAATTGCCAATTTATTTTCATTATTTTTACTTTTTTTTGGTCTCAAAAACATAGGTTATGACCCCTCGTTGGAACGAGCTCGATGAGGGGTCATAACCTATGTTTCTGAGACAAAAAATGAAAAAAATTAGTTATTCAAGAATTTTTTTGCAAGTGTTGTCTCCTTATGTTATGTAGATGGTTAATTAAAAAGAAGTTGGGAAGCCCATGCATCACGCCTACTGCATGTATTTTTCCACAAACAGTTTTCCAGAGTTCTTTTACTATAATCCCCGTTGGCCAATATTCCAACTACACCATCAAGAAGAATGCATGCCGTTTTTATGTATGTGAAATATTTCTTGAAGAATGCATGCCGTTTTTATGTACGTGAAATATTTCTTCAGTCATGACAGTGAGGACAAATTGGGTTTACACCCTTAACCCCACCCCAGTCAGTCATGTACAGGCTTTCCCAAGGTGATCGAATAAACTGTAGTTGCTACAAATAAAAAATAGTCCCCCCCCCCCATCTCCTTCAGTATATATTTATTTATTTATTGATGTTTAAGGTCACATATTTATGCACAATGGCTAATCATGACCGTGACAGTTCTACAGGTGGAGGAAGCCGGAGTACCCGGAGAGAACCACCGAGCAACGACGAGCAGCTGCCAGCTCCCCAACATCGTAATTCCGCACTGCAGCACAGGCAGGGTAGATTGTTGAAGACATGCGTACCATCGACGTGCAGTACGCTTTAGTATACGGCGTCATCGTGCCCCCACGCGGGCAATGGAGATGAAGTGTCTTGCCCAAGGACACAACGCGGTTGCCGCAGGTGGGATTCGAACCGAGGACCTCTTGGCTCACAGCCTGCACCTCTACCTACTGAGCCACCGCCCTCCCATTCAGTATATATAAGTGAAACAAAATACTGCTCTTGAACAAAAAAAAAATATCCTTTGCAAATGTCACAAAATTTGCTCTCTTTTTTCAATTTAAGGTGCAGGGTACTGCTATTGATTTATGGAAATGTGTCCATGTGGGTTTTCCATGAGTCATTGTCAGACTCGGGTATCATTTGTAAACAAAAGATCTTGGGCCTGCAGACGAACCTAATTTCAGTTTGGCAAATAGTTACATTGATAGATATGCAGTGGAGCCCACATAATTGGATATCTGAACTGAATAACTCTGTTAATTGAACATATCTTCCAACACAAAACCATTTACCACACCTCCAGTACAAATGTGACCTGTTAATTGAATATAGGTTACAGAGTAAACTCCTGTTAATTGAATAAAAAATCTTTTAACCTGTCAAGAAATTACCCTGGCTCTCCCCAGTTTTCCTTTGTTTGGACCTATTTGGCCTCAGTACATCCAATACAGGCATTTTGATGGATTATATATTCTTTGACAGAGCTCATGGAGATATAATAGAATAAATGCTAAGTTTATCTCTAGAAAACAGGAAAGTGACACAATTCCTGTTAATTGAATACTCCCATTAACTGAATATTTTTCATTGGCAAAGTGGTTATTCAATTAACCGGGTTCCACTGTATTATAACACAGCCACATACAAATAATCGTTCTGTTAAGAAGCTGTCTATAGTATAGACTCTGAACATGCCATGAAAGCACTGTATCTTCATCAATTCCCTTTATGTAGTTTTCACAAAATGGAAATAAATATTGTTTAAAATTGTATCGAAAGTTTTGTTGGTACTTTGTTGTAAAATGGTGTTGGTGATTGGTTGAAAAATGTTTTGTAGTATAACATCTGTTCTATCAAAATTTGGGGTAAATGACAAAAATACACCTGAACAAAAAGTCCCCCAGTTGAAAATCCTCTAATATAGGACATCTGCCCAACCCCATCCCACTCCCTGCCAGCCGAGAGGTGCATTAACTGGTAGAGTGCTGGAAGCCCATATTTGGGCTTCGCTCTGAAGTATAGGTACCACATCTTAAAGGCTTCATATTCAGTGGATGTGCTTCACTTTATCTTAGAAGTGAAATTATTTAGTCTGTTAGGATTTGCCTTGTTACAATTTGTGGGAGAGTGCCTGTTGGCACTCTCCCATAAATTGTAACAAAGACACGTGAACAAATTCTGATGACCAAAAATAATTTAGCACTCTACCAGTTAAGCCCATACTTGACACCCTTCATTCACTCTATATTTACTTGATGAGGTCACTTAACTCTTAATCTGCCAGGTATTTTCAAAATATTCTTATACCCCAACTTCAGAGAAGTGGGGGCTATATTGTTGATGGCCTGTACATCTGTACATCTGTCCGTATGGCTGGCTATCCATCTGTCCAACCATCCATCCTTCTGTCCAAACTTGTGTGTGCAACTCCTCCTACATTATTGAACCGATTTTGATGAAACTTCTCAAACATTATAACTAGCAAGTGAACATGAGAATATTCAAAAAATTTTCAACTGCAACAATTTTAACCAGGTTATCTCCCCTGAACTTAGATTTATGGATTTTCAAATGAGATTCTTGTGTTTTAACTCCTCCAACGTTATTGAACTGATTTCATTGAAACTTCTCAAACATTATGACTAGCAAGTGAACATGTACATATTGTAAAATTTTTCATCAGCCACAATTTTAATTGGGTTATCTCCCCTGAACTTAAATTTATTCCGGATTTTCAAATGAGATTCTTGTGTGTGCAACTCCACCTACATTATTGAACCGATTTTGATGAAACTTCCCAAACATTATGACTAGCAAGTGAACATGTGCAGATTCCAAAAATTTTAATCTCTGACAATTTTAACAAGGTTATCTCCCCTGAACTTGGATTTATTATGGATTTTCAAATGAGATTCTTGTGTGCGCAACTCTTCCTTCATCATTGAACCGATTTCAACGAAACATCTCAGACACTAGAACTAGCAAGTGGACATGCATATGTTCTAAAATTTTTCATATGCACCAATTTTAAGCAGGTTATCTCCCATGAGCTTAAGATTTATTTTTGGTTTTTCAACTTCAATATTCCGAGGTGCATTCTGGTACCGAAAGTGTGTGTTTTAATGACCTTCACTGGTAGTTCTAGTTTATCAAACCTAGTGGCTGCTTTAAAACAGCCGTGACTAGATTTAATGAAAAATTCATTTAAATTTAACTCAAGAAATCATTGGTGATAAAAATTTGTTCATCTTTCAGGGGTTTGGTGGGGGGGGGGGGGGGGGGGGGGGGGGGGGGGGGGATTTGGTTCAATGTGCCCTGATTCTCGTTTCAATGGCAATAGAAATCATGTCCTGGGCAGGAATATTCGCCAACAGCTTGTAAGGAGTTAATCCCAATTATACAGTGGTTCATTGTATGAAGGATATAGAACATTGATTGAACACTTGCCTTAAGCCAACTCTAACACTGCTTGTGCCAGCTGAGTAAGTACAAGACTGACAGATACTCACTGTTACTTTCTCTTTCGATACAGCTGTCTGACACTACGTGACCCTAGGTGAGGAAAATATCATTTATCCCTTTACCTAACATGAAAAGCAGACGACACTTGCAAAACAAATTCTTGAATAACTAATTTTTTTCACTTGTCTCCAAAACATAGTTATGACCCCTCATTGGAACAAGCTCGGCGAGCTCGTTCCAATGAGGGGTCATAACCTATGTTTTTGAGACAAAAAATGAAAAAATCATGAAAAGTAATTGGCAATTTTTGAGAATAGCGCTGGCCAATTTTTTTGGGTCAAGGGTTAAGCCCCAGCAACAAACTCGAACAGTTTCTCTTGAAAAGAAATAATTTCTTAAAATTTGTTAGAGAGTGCCTATTGGTGTTTTCTAATAAATCATTAAAAAAGAATTTCTGCAAATAAAACAGACTTACAAATTGAGCTACCATTTTTTCAAAAATATTATCCAGAATTTATCATTTATACAATGATTGGGGTGTGTATTCAATGTGAGGCAACATAATACAGACATTGGGAAGTGTTCCAGGTACACCATGCATGGACTCCAGATTACATGTAAGAACACAGCTGATAAGGCGTTACGCGTCTGGGTGACGTTATGACGTAAATGAAATGCTTCGACACAAAACGGTGTCAAGCAAGATATTTAACAGACCGCCGAAGGTGATATTTTTTTTTTAAAAATATTGGCTTCATTCGCTTAATTTAAGTTTAATCATGGTATAAATAAAGAGCACAACCTGAGGATGGGTGGACAGGAATCTATTACCCTTATTAGAGTTTTTAGCTCACCTTCACAAAGTCTCATAGCTCTCCATCCATTGTCCGTCCGTCCGTCCGTCATCCATCAACACCATATTTTGGTCTTCTCCTCCAAAACCACTGGGCCAATTGTAGTGAAAGTTTGTGTGAGTGACGGTCCCAAAAGGGCATTGCAGTTTTGTTCAACTCAACATGCCCAGCCCCATAAGGAGGGGGTGGGAGAAAATGCTCCAAAATATTTTTAAAATCTTCTTCTCATGAACCAGTGGGTACAATGACTTGATATTTGTTATGGAGCTTCCTTTTGGGATGTAGAATCAAGTTTGTTCAAACGAAGTTCGTGAAGCAATATTTGGCTTTGTAATGTGATGGGTAAGATATTTGGCCCGACCCAAAATTGATATTTTCTAACCCGATGGACCGATTTGAACCAAATTTGATATGTGGTATTATTGGGCCATAAGTACTTGACTGGTGCAAAAAAAAAATTCCCGCATCTCTATGGGATCCCCAGGAGCTAAAAATAGAAATATTTTCAAATGCCCATATTTTCCAAACCACTTGGAATAGAGAGCTGTTATTTTGGTATGAAGCAGCCTTAAGATGAGTAGAATTGAATGGTGAAAAAAATTGCCATTATTTATGTTTGGGTGTTCTGTAGAGGGCATCGAAAAAATGCGGAGTCAGCATATTTACAAAAAATTTGAAAAATCTGTTCTCCAGAACCAGTGGTCAGAATCTATTTGGTATACAGCATTCATAGGGGGTCAGATACAAGTTTATTAAAATAAAATCCATTGGTTCATATTTGGGCTCAATACAGGAGCCCAAATTTTTAACTTTGGGCTATATGGGGAATATTCTTTAAAAATCTTCTTCTTCAGAGCCACCAGTCAGAATCTTTTAATGTTTGGTATACCTCATTATTATGAGGGTCAGATTCAAGTTTGGTCAAACCAAGTCCCTAGGTTAAGATTTGGGCTTCCTATGGAAGCTCAAATTTTAACTTAGTTCAGTATGAGGGATAATTTTTAAAAATCTTTTCTTCTTCAGATCCACCAGTCAGAATGCTTTTATATTTGGTATACAACATCTCTAGGAGGGTCAGATGCAAGTTTGTTCAAATCGGGTCCCTAGGTATATATTTGGGCTCGCCAATTTTAACTTAGTGCAATATGAGGAAATTTCTTTAGAAATCTTCTTCTTCAGATCCACCAGTCGGAATGCTTTCATGTTTAATATACAACACCTCTAGAGGGGTCAGATTCAAGTTTGTTCAATTTGAGTGTCTGGGTTAATATTTGGGCTCCAAATGGGAAACTGAAATTTAACTTAGTACAATATGAGGGAATTTCTTCAAAAATCTTCTTCTTCAGATTCACTCTGTCAGAACCCTTTCATATTGTGTTTACAACATCTCTAGGGGAGTCAGATTCAAGTTTGTTCAAATTGGTTCTCTGGATTAATATTTGGGCTCCCTATGGTAGCCCGAATTTTAACTTAGTGCAATAGGAGGAAATTTCTTTAAAAATCTTGTTCTTCAGATCCACTGGTCAGAATGCTTTCATATTTGGAATACAACATCTCTAGGGGGGTGGTTGTTTAAATTTTAACTTAGTGCAATATGAAGTCATTACTTTAAAAATTTTCGTCTTCAGATCCAAAAGTCAGAATGCTTTCATATTTGGTATACAACATCTCTAGAGAGGTCAGATTCAACTTTGTTCACATCGAGAGCCTGGGTTAATATTTGGGCTCCCAATGGGAACTGGAATTGCCCATGTAGCTGAAGAATTAGATATTTTGTATTCAGTACCCTATAGAGTTGTGTAACTAAGATCAAGCCAAATAGGTTGTATCAAGGGGCTTCATAGGGGAGCTCTACATTTTACATTATGATCAACTGAAGAAAAGGCATGATGCTCGGACAATTTTTGTCACTCCTGAGGGCTCAAGGATTGACAATATATCCCATGGAGATGGATTGCTTAATGTAGACTCATTCTTGAACTTTGTTTATATTGCGCTCTGTTCATGGTGAGCGCTTCAGATCCCATGGAGCCTGTTGTTCTTTTATTTCTTGCACGCCTTCAGTGCACTTGAAATGCAGGAAAAGCTCAACTTGAGTTGTTCATTCAGTCCCCCGTTATACACCCTTGTTGTGTTATCTCATTACTAAAGCCTTCAGCACTCGACAAAAATCACAACTCGAGTCGTCCATTCTGGTCCTCCGTACTCCACTCTCATTGTGTCCTGTCTTATCCATGCATTGTCTGACCATTCTAAGTAAATTGAGCACTTAACCTGTTAAAGTCTTAATCCTCTGCACTTTGATGGAAAAGTTTTCAGCTGCAAATATTTCCTGATAAAGCAGTTGGATATTTAACCAAATATACCATGTGTGACGGAGCTCAGTGAGCTCTGCCAAACAAGATATAACTGGTTAAATTCGTAGTTAACCCTTTGATACTTTTGCACGTCTTTTGACGTATGAAATCAAACACCGAGTTGGTACTTAACTTTGTGGTCATTTGTTTTGTTATTATTTTTCGATTTTTTTTAAAGTATAAACCTCAATTCCTATTTTCTCCCAAATAGTGCTCAGTGACAACTGTTGAGCTAAATGTTATCGCAGCTTAAAATACTAATATAATCCTGCTGTCAAGACTTCTTAACTGGTTGAGTGCTAGAAGCCACAACCAGGGCTTTCAAAAATGAGGATACCAGAGCAAAAACCAACACTTTCCTTGCTTATATTTCATATTCAGTCAAATACAAATAATATTTTGTTTGTATAAATTTGATTTATTACAAATTATTGGAGAGTGCCTGGGGCACTCTCCAATAATTTGTAATAAAACAATTTTTGAATAACAAATCCAGATCCTCAAAAATAATCTAGCCCTCAACCAGTTAATCACTAATGTGAAAAATATCTTGTTATTTGAACTTTCCGACGTTTGACGTCGCATTTTGAAAAACGGTGAAGAAACTGAATTCCCAGTGACGTTTGAACGTCAGAATAATTAAAGTCTCAAAGGGTTAAACAAGAGAAAAATGGAATGATTGGAGAAAATTCTTTTACACCACCAGTGTGTGAGAGGTTAAAGAAACAACATTATGAATAAGAGAAATGTGGAGTCTTTTTGTTTATGTAAATCAGTGGGAACATTTTCCCAATTTTCGCAGTGGTTAGGTTTTGTTGGTGGGGTGAGGGTGTCTTTTCATACATGGCATTTTTATCCAATAACTTTGTTATCGTGAGGACTTTTTGTTCATTCACTTACACAACCCCACCCATCCAATTCTCTATTCACTACAGTGTGGGATAAATCATCATGACATGTATTTCCTGTCTTTAGAGATGCAATCTGTGGACAGGCACCAAACATTAACTGGTAGAGTGCTGGAAGCCCATATTTGGGCTTTACTCTGATGTGCAGGGACTGTAATATAAGGGCCTCATACTCAGCACATATGCTTCATATTATCTTCGAAGTGTAATTATTTAGTCTGTGTAGATTTGCCTTGTTACAATTTATGGGGGAGTGCCTACAGGCACTCCCCCATAAATTGTAACAAGGCAAAAACATGTGAACAAATTTTGATGGTCAAAAATAATTTAGCACTCTACCAGTTAAAACGTAGGGCTGCATGGTATATCGATAAACCGATATATACCGGTATTCAAACCAATATCGATTGACTACCGGTGCAATTACAAAAATATTGGTTCATCGTCATTATTTATTTACCTACAATTTAATTTTCAAGATGTCTTGAGTTTTTTAACTGCAGCCCCGAAAGAATAATATTATCCCTTTATCCAAAGAATCGTCTGCTTGTGCCCTCGTAATATACAAATACGGCAGTTGAAAAAAATAATTTTCAAAAATTTCAACAAAACTATATCATGTGACCCCTCATTGGAACGAGCTCGTTTAGCTCGTTCCAATGAGGTGTCACATGATATAGTTTTGTCGAAATCTTTGGGGAAAATCTGATAAACTAATTTTGAAAGTAATAAATTTTGATATCGTCTGCATTGGGTAAAGATTTTTCGAACCGCATCATCAAGGTATGCTAATTCGTCCCAACTGTGATGCCTTGAGTCTCGATTGTGGTACTTGTGTTCATATATCTGAACAGTTTTCGATATACCGGTATACCGTGGTATTTTTTGGTATACCGATACTGGTATTAGGGTTTTGAATATCGTGCAGCCCTATTAGAACGACTTTAGAAATGAGATTAATTCGATTATAGAAAAACTGATTCACCAATAGGTTGTGTTTTATACAAGCAGGTAACTCAGTGGTTATGGCATTGAACTTAAACTTGCGAGGTCCACGGTTCAATCCCCGCCAGGAGCAACTGCGTTGTGTCCTTGGGCAAGGCATTTAATCCCGATTGCCCACGTGGGATACGGTGGCGCTGTGTATTAAGGCGTACTGCACGTCGATGGTGCACATGTCTTCATCCAATGCTAACTCTTCTTGTATGGAGTTAGTACGTTGGGGAGTCTGACGGTTGCACGTTGGTACTCGGTAGTTCTCTGTGGGTACTCCGGCTTCGTCCATCCCTAAAACTGTCAGACACGAGGTGACCTTGGCTGTCGAAAGTGTGTCGTTAAACACCAATCTGTTGATTTATAGAGCTGTGGTTAAAATTGAATTGGTTGTGATGTGTATTTGACTTGACAAAAATACATCATCTGAAAGCCAAATAATCTCCTAAGCTCTAAGCTTTCTGTCGAATCCCTCCTTTAAAATGTATCTTCTCTGTTCTTATGCTGTGTAATATTGTATAATACTAAGTTTTGTACAAGTATTCCATTCTGTACGCAGCAAATGTAATATGTTCCAATAAATATTATTTAAACTAAATAATCTCCTGTGGGAGCAACGGGCAGTGAAATTCTGGTTGTTTACTGCAGTAAATGTTTTTTGGTACCGGTACACTAGGACGCGATAACTAATGCCATTGTTGGGAGTTTCTTCAAGTGGGCTCTATACAGGGCTGAAAATAAGCAGCCTGACATTTGCAGAATGAGGTCCCCAGAGGGTGAATTTGATTATGCTATCCCTTACAGTGGGCCATTTTATCCTTTGGGTACATCCTACTGTTTAGTTTTGAGACCCTGATTCAGATTGAGGTTCACAGAGGGTAAATTTAGTGATGCTACCCTGCTGCGCAGGGTAGCATCACTAAATTCACCCTCTAGGGACCTCATTTTGGAGATGTCAGTCTGCTTATTTTCTGGCTTGGCTCTATACAGGGCTGGTTTCCGCACTCGTGTGGTCAGTTTAAGTTGTTTCAATGATGTCTGTTTTTTTAAAATAATTCTTCGCAGGTTTAATTTCTGTTGTGCAGCATTGATTGCCGTGCAACAGAAATTCAAACTTTGGAACATTTTTTACTGGTCGGTGCTAAATTATTTTTGGCCATAAAATCTTGTTCACATGTCTTTGCCGTATTACAATTACAATTACAATGAGCACTCTCTCATAAACTGTAACAAGGCAAACCCTCACAGACTAAATAATATCACATCAAAGATAGTAGGAAGCACATGCAGTGAATATGATCATTCAAGCTGTGATGCCCGCACATCAGAATAAAGCCCTAATATGGGCTTCCAGCACTCTACCAGTTGAAATTCAAGAACTTTCAAGGCTTATGCACAGAATTTCAAGTACTTTCAAGGCCTTGAAAATATAATTTCAATTCAAGGACTTTCAAGGTTTTCAAGGATCTCAATGAACCCTGTCCATACTTACTCGCAATTGATTAAACGTGACTTATACTTGTGTGGTGGTCATGGTATAGACCTAGATGCAGAAAAAGACCTTACACACCAATAAACAACCCAATAATGTTGTATCATTATGTTATTTCAACAAGTCCTTTCTACTTCTAAGAAATGGAAAAAAGTTGTGACTAAGTTATACAGGGTCTGCTGACTCAGTGGTTAAGACTTTAAACCTGGTAAAATAGAATTCGGCCACCACAAGGCACTTAATCCCGACTGTCCAAGTGGGGAGGGGGGGGGGGCGTGTACTAAGGTGTACAGCACGTCGATTGTACACTTGTCGTCAACCAATGCTAACCCTGCTTGTGTGGAGTTAGTATGTTGGGGGAGGGGGCTGACGGTTGCTTGCTGCTGCTCTATGGTTCTCTCTAGCTACTCCACCTGCAAAACTGTCCGACACGAGGTGAACTTGGCTGTCGAAAGTGTCGTAAACTCCAATAAATAAATAACCGGTCACCAATGCCTTCGATAAAAGTTCTCAGCATTTGGCAACATAAAAATAAATAATTTTGACTGGACTTTGCTTTATATAAATAAAAGCTGGAAGGCGCATCAAAAAGGGCACTCGACCGTGAGTTTATGAAGCATCATAAATTGTAATAGAAATACATGCACCTCCTAGTTTGAGGTGGATCGGGCTGAGAGGACAGGGCGCATCACGACAAACAAAACTTAGCTGATAACATGCATGATTGATAATGTCCAGTGTGCTTCGATGGCACGATCTATCAACCTGGAGTGAGAACAGCGTTGTTAAGTGTCTTTACCTAACGAATCGTCCGCATCCGCCCGCGTAATATGCAAATTGATCAGTGGAAAAAATTAAATTTTTCAAAATATTTCAACAAAACCATATCATGTGACCCCTCATTGGAACGAGCTCAATGAGCGGTCACACGATATGGTTTTGTTGAAATTTTTTGAAAAATTTAAAAAAATTATACTTAAAATAATGAATTTTGATATCGTCTGCGTTGGGTAAAGGGTTAAGTGTCTTTACTCTTCTATATTCACTATTATTTCCCGGGGACCACTATTTTGACATAGTGAACTCAAAGCCTTGCAATATTTATAAAAAAAGTAAATGGTTGCTCCGGGATCTGGTCGACCCTTCAATAGTTCCTACCTGCAGCTGATGAGTATTTTCTCATCCCCTAAATACTGTATGCCCATTCATAGACAAAATTGAAAAAGTTAAATTTGAATAGCGATTTTTTTAAAAATTTTAATAGCGCCGTCGGATACGGTTGTTACATTAGGTAAAATACAAATGGGGACATTTTTTATAGGCGCTCTATATGGCTTTTTTGAAGATTTGATACTGTTGCAAGGCATTGAACAAATACAATCCTATTGTTCAACGTTTTTGGGCGTCAAACATCAATTTGACTTTTTTTGTTGGCCCCAGAAAGAGGTGGTCACAAAAACGATTGACAATTGTTCAAGAACCATGACTTTTCTACAAGCAAACAGCTTATGGTATTATCGACAATGAACTGAAACATAAATCCTCGAATTTCCATTCAACTCGGGGTCGGATTTAGCCTGTAGGAGAGAGGGTATGGACAGATCAAATGCGGTAGGCTCATACGCCTATTGACACAACCACCCAACATTATCCTCTCCCATTACTTAGCGGAACAAGGCTCATGGCTTGTGTACTTTATTTTGCCTTGTAATGGAAACGAGACACTAATTCATAGTTTGCTATGAACATGGGAGTGATTGATACATTACCAATCACAATTAAAAAGATTTTGAGGTCCCAGACAATGTTTCAGCCAATGGACCTCCGGGTAACCCGGAGGTCCACTGGCAGAAACGTTGCCTATTTTGCAATGAGTAACCAGGAAAACCTGCCGTGCTTTGGATGCCATTCGATATGGCAATTGCGCGCAAATCCTACACGCAGTTAAGCAAGATAAGCGTAGAGTTCGTGACAGGACTTCCAGTTTAACTGCACATACGCATCCCTTTGCTTCTCACCAAGCAATCCAGACAAGGAATCAACATTCACGGATATTTATTAGCCTCGACAATCGGCAATGTGGTAAATGCAGAATGCTACGGCTCTTATCACGAAATTGTTTTGGCTAATTTCTAGAGCTGGTCCGACTCCTATATCACCAAACTAGCAACCACCTGTAACAGTTTTATGACTAAGTGGAGGTCTTTGAACATGTCAGCCATTGATCAATAATACTCTGTCCGACTACTTCCCGACGACGCCAAGGATTTTTTTCTTTCTTTGTGAGGGGTTGGGGTGTTCGCCTCCACCCCAACACATACACCTGGGATTTATACCCCTGGACAGAAGTAGGCTGCGACTGTTGTAAGTTGTCGAAATCTGCGTGTGTTTCGAGGACAGGGTGCTAAATCTAGAGGAAAAATTCTTGTCTCATCCGTCTCTCAAAATCCAGCCCTATTGCTGCTCCATATCGGCAAAAAAATATTTTTTAAAATTACCAAAAATTACAACCGAAGGAAATGCTTATTAGCTCTATATAATTAATTCAAATATACCCAAATCACCCTGTGCAGAACAGGAGGACGTCCTCGAATGATACATGAGTCAGTCCAATGTTTTGGGGATTTTTTCTTCAAATATTTCGTTGGGGGGGGGGGGGGGGGTTAGTATCCTAAGCATGTGGTGGGTGAAGGGTTAGGAATGACTCATTACGAATGTTAACATTTTCGAGCTTCAGCCAATACATGAAAAAGGCCAAGCGCAAATTATCAAGAAATTCGAGAACTCCAAGATGCTGCAATCACCGCGTCAATATTTTCGAGTTAGCTCCCTTTGACCGAGTCCATAACAAAACTGCAATTTGAGCATTTGATCACGAACCCGAGACAATTCTAATGACCCCCGAACTTAGTCCCAGTGCTTAGTCTCAGTTATATTTATTTATTTATTTATTTATTTATTTATTTTTATTTATTTATTGGTGTTTAAGGTCATATGCTTATGCACAATGGCTAATCATGACCGTGACAGATTTTTACTGGTGGAGGAAGCCGTAGAACCCGGAGAGAAGCACCGAGCAACGACAAGCAGCTGCCAGCTCCCCAACATCGTAACTCCGCACTGCAGCACAGGCAGGATTAGATTGGTTGAAGACATGCGTACCATCGACGTGCAGTACGCCTTAGTACACGGCGTCATCGTGCCCCCATGTGGGCAATCGGGGTTAAGTGCCTTGCCCAAGGACGCGGGAGTCCGAATTGATCTCTCAGACAGCCACCCATCCAATGATTAACCGGGCTCGACGTTGCTTAACTTCGGTAATCTGACGAGAACCGGTTACCGCAACGCCACCGCGCCCCCTTAGTACCAGTTAAGAGTCAACAACCAATGTGGCCATCTGATTTACGAAATGCAGTTTGTTGGCGAACAGACAGGCGATGGACTGGCAGATAACTCTAGTACTTCTCATGTGTGAATCCAAGGAGAGACGCACGCGGTGCGCGCCCATGTGTCTTTTAACTCCCTTTCCCACAAGCACTGAGACAAAAAAAAAACGAAGGAAGCTGTATTGTTCACGAAAGCACTTGGACATCCACTACCGGATCTAGGGGATGTCCATGTGGTATCGACGTAATACCGTACCCCATGCATTTAGTGCGGTACACCATGCATATAGCTACAGCGCTGGTCTACCGCGAGCCGTCAAAATTTGGCTTCCTACTTTCAAACAATAAATGAGTCTACACAAAATAGCGGGAATATTTGGACTGGAAAACTTTGTGGTCATGTGCAAAAAAACACTGAATGTCCTTACAGATCTACCATTTCCCAAACTTTCTCCGGTGAGGCCCCCTGGCTCGACTAACGTGTATATGGAATACCCCATCTCTTGCCTGTATCAAAGCCGCTACACCCGTCGTACGATGCTTCACTTCATGACCCCAACCGACCTTACCCCCTTCCTCCCCCTTAGTTCTGCGTCCCTGGTTGTGCCTGATGCGATGAAGTAGTAATTAATCATTTCTGTTCTCAGTTTTAAATTTTGACACAGAGTAATGGCGCTGATTTGAGTAATTTTCTGGATGCTGTTGTTGTATATTCCATTTTATTTTTAACTCATTCTAAGACACTATGTTAATTTCTCATATAGTGTTGTTAGTTGTTTCGCTGTGTTTCCCGGATATGGAACATTGCCGGTAAACATATTTGCATGTTTACTTCTCAGACCGAGGCAAAGGCAATGTCAGAAGAATGAGGTGATGGAGTGTTTGTAAACGTGTCTGTCGAAGTCAATGCCAGAAAAATGAGGTGATAGGGTGTTTGTTAACTATAATATTTACAGAGAAATACTCCAACTACATCATCAAGGCATGCCTTCGATGAAGGCATGCCTTGTTGATGTAGTTGGATTATTTTATCAGTCAGGACTTCAGCCATCACAGTCGGAACAAATCAGGTTTATATCACACCAACCCCCATTGGTCATCTCCAAGACGCCACTGATTTGAATCGAGGTTCGATTCGATATCGAATAGTAGACATGATTTGGTTCGAGATTCGATTCGAATCGAAAATGTGTAATTCGCCGGGCTCAAATATGCTGGCATGTATTTGACTGACAGGAACACATCTCTCGCTGCTCCCTAAATCAATTGATTAAAATAACAAGGCTTGAGTTGCAATTACAAGAAGTTATCAAAGGGGATTAGTCCTCTTTGTAATCTCTATTAATGACACCAACTTTGGAACACGTTTACCTCCCATCAAACCAACCCAACTTAACTTTGTTAACTAACGCTAACTATCTGTGAATGGATCAGGCGCATAGCCAGGATATCAAAGTTTGATAAGGGGGCCAGAGTAATATCTAGGTCTAGCTCAGCGATCTGAACGTAGTGGCTACACCTCCACGAAGGTGGGTAGCCGCTACGTTCAGATCGCTGAACTACTAGGGGGCATATAAAATAGGATGTGCAACATCATCCGAGCTGCGTAGCGGCGAGATGGGGGCGAGCAGAAGAGGGGAACACCCCCCTCTTGTTGGAGGGGACCTCCCCCCTGGAAAAAATTGAAATTCGAGACATTAAACGCAATTCTCTTGACTCTGAATGCGTTTGTGTCCATAATTTAAAAGTTGTGAAAGGCATCAATAATTGGGCCACATCACCTGGGGGACGGGGCCTGACTAAAATTTGGGGGGGGGGGCATGTGCCTCCCTCAGGGCCCCCCCCTCCCCCAGCTACGCCAATGGAATGGATGTATCTAAATGGGTCAGCCTCTTTATTGAATAAAGATTTTATTTCATTGTTCTGGATCAAAGATAAATGTGTTTTTTAAATAAAACTAAAAACAAATATTACTAAACATGAAAAAGCAGATGTTGATAAACGAATAATTAAATGAATAAATAAGTTTCCGTAATTAAATAAATTTGCTCTGTGTATGAAACGTCCCATTTTGCATGCTGCGAAACAATCAGTGCACGAAACGTCTGTGCATGGAACGCCTGTGCACCATGCGACACTAAACCAATCCAAATGTTTATATGAATTTGAAACCAGCCACCAAATAAATACTCGGCGATGCATGGGGTTGTGTGGCGCATAAGGTTGGCCCCGGGTCAGGAGTGTCTCGGAATTGACGGATTGGGGGCGGATTTTGGTTTAAACCCGATTTATAGGCCTACCGACTGTGGTGACTCAAGTCCCGACGGATCAAAGATTCCAACTACGTCATCAAGGCATGCCTTCCTTGGAGGCATGCCTTGGTGATGTCGTTGAAATATTAGTCAGTCGGGGTTACAGTTAATAAAACCAAGACTTCTTTTAAATTTATTTTGTATATATGAAATTTACATGAAGTAGTTGTGACGCAACACATTTATTTAACACGACGTCGTACCGTATCGTTAGTGTAATTTGGTCATGTTCGGCCCCCAGCAGCCCGAATTGTGTACAGTAGTACCACAGACATCCATTTGTATGCTCCTCCACTGTGTGTACGACAAACGTCAAAGTATCAAATCGAGTCTCGTAACAAAGTACATGATTACAATCAAGAACGAATAGATATCTGAGACTCCAAACTACATGGAAATGTACCGACTGGAAAAATTATTGGGGGTCACATCCAGGGACGTGACGACAGGGAGGTGTCCCCCCCCCCCCCCCAATACTGGCAAAAATTTCCTATAGTTGGAAATTCGGAGTACAAGTTATGAGTAGTTGGAAATTCCACCTATCTGGATTTTAGAGCTTCTTTGGTGATGCTGATGTCTCCTATACTTCTCAAAATTCCACTCGGTTTCAAATCGGCAAAAATTCCAACTGTAACTATTTGCAACGACAGTGTTTGCAATATCGAGCTTCGTAAGTATGTATGATGTCAATCGGTACGAGATTTCTATAATACGTTACTTATCGTAATAAAAAAATCCTAGAAATGCACTTCAAGAAAATCACATCATGTAAAATCGTTACCCTGAATTAATTCCATCATTCACGGTAACACAATGATCAAACATCGAAAATTGATCATTCCTGCACAAGATCTAATTTAATGTTACGATCGTGTGAATTGCTCAAAGTTCTCAGCTTGAACATGTGTTTAGCACATAGGCCTATTCAGTTCCCAGAATGATACCAAATAATAATAACGTGATAATTCTATGATAAATGTGTTGGCATTTCAGTCACTAGAAACAATTTTATGCCCCCTTTCATGGCGAAATTTTTAAAATCCTTCTCGGTAGTGAATTTCCAACTATGGGTAGGGACAACCCCTCCCGGTCCCTCCACCTAGTTGGAAATTCACTACCCTACACCCAACCCATCCCAATCGGAATCTTCTAGCCGCGCCCCTTGTCACACCCTCCTACCCCTCCACCCCCACCCTCAAAGCCTGTGCAACTCCGCCACTGAAGTTCAGCGGTTCAGTTCATAGAAGCAACACATCCTTTGTCTGACGATGAAAAGAAAAGACACTTGAGAATTGGTGGGAATATGCAACCCATTTACAAATGTTTTTCGTGTTGCCCGGCTTTGGCTAACCGTGGATTATAAACAAGCATTTGAAAAAAAAAATATCCCTTAATATCCCCCCCCCCCACCCCACCCTCCAGTCCGCCTTCACATTATTCTCAAGTTGCATGCAAACGGACAGTAACTGGCGATTTCGTCCACTAAATATATAGAGTCGACTGCTTGTACATAGTGATTTAATAGCTTAGTGGTAACGCCTGAGACGTGTGATTCGAGGATTGCGAGTTCGATTCTCGTCAGATCTGCAATATATTTTCGATGAGAAACAAGTTTTATTTTTATGGAAATGAACCAACTGTGAAGAAGACGCAAATTAGACTGAAGAAATTGTTAGATTCCCTTTCCTTTAAAATAAAATTTAACACCGAATTCAAAATTTAAGGACTAACGCCTCAAGACAGATGAGATGAAAACACGCTGTCTTTGGATATCCCCGTAGTCGTGAGGCAATTTATTTAGCTCCAAGTCCCAAGGTCGGGAGTTCAATTCCCCGAAGAACTTCTTGACAATTGCCCGTCGATTACAAGGAATTTTCACTGTGCATTATTTTTAGCTTGTTTTGAATAATAAATAAAACTGTTAAAATATTTAAGAATGTAACCAAAAAAGCCAAGTATCCCTCCCAACACCGTATTCCTGGAAATGATCATCGTATAGGTCCCCTTTAATGTTGACTCCAACCAGGATAATCCATTTTGGAGGGATGTTAAGTTATAATATGTGACAACAAACCTGCGGTAATCAGTTATTACTTATCTTCCTAACAAAATCTTAATTTGAAAATTTAAATAGAATAATAACAGTATTTACACCAAATGTCGTCACGATTTGACATCAGATATACAAATTGTATTTAAATCCACCCCTTTTGGAATATTTCATGTCGAGTTAAGTGCAGAAAGTTCACTTGAGTGCAGAAAGGTCAATATTTTTCTCATTTTTAAATTGGACCGTAAATGCGATTTTGTTTTAAAATGAACTCTCCCTGGAAAAAGGGGTGATTTTATGTGAATTTAATACAACCCATCTCCCCCTTTTCTTGGGTCAGTCCATTTTGAAACAAAATCGCATTTACGGTGCAAATTAAAAATGAGAAAAATATTGACCTTTCTGCACTCAGGTGAACTTTTTGCACTGAACTTGGCTTGAAATATTCCAATGGGGGTCGATATAAATATTTATTTTATATATACTATCAAATCATGGCGAAATTTGATGTGAATGTGTTATTACCTTTCAACTTCAAATGATAATATAAAGATTTTGCAGGAAGAATTAGTAATAACTGATTTGTACATGTCTGATGTCTGTTTTTATAACTTAACACCCCTATACCATATTAATTCGCCCGTTTAGTGTCGAACGTAAAGGAGGCCTATACGACGATTTGTTCTTGGCTAGGGTTATTGGGAGGGTAAATTGGGTTTATTGTGATATTTATTTATGTTTTTCAGTTTTATTTTCAACACACACAGATGGAGTAATGAGATGTTTAGTTTGGGGGACTTTAATGTAGATTGGAGGCTTGTAGTTCTTTGAATCGTTTTCCACGTTTGATTATTGCTTGGAGGCGAAGTCCACACATGGTTTATAAAACTACAAGTGTTTTGTTCTGTATAAACCGTTATCATGCTCCTTTCTCTTTTGAAAAAGAATGTCCAAAGGTTTGAGAACTCGTCCCCTGAGTTCCAATGTGTTCTGTGTGCCAGTAGGCACATAGAACACATTGGAACACAGGGGGCGAACTGTCAGCAAATTTTCATCGGTTTACTTGTAAAACGTTTTCAATGGGAATTGAACCCACGACCACAAGCACACCAAGACAAGCAAGTTACCGCTAGGCCACATAAACAATGGCAAAGGTGTTATTTATCTAGATAGAAATGTCATTCAAGTCTAAAATAAATTTAACATCGTGGCCATCATTTTATTATAAATTAATGAATCGAAGTTTTTAGACCTGTAGGTGTTTTTTAAACCAATGGCTAACTATTAATTATAAATTAAATTGTTGCTGTTAAGAAAAAAAATTTACTAAACAACACCGTCCGGGAATCGAACTCACAATGTCAAAATCTAACGATTAAACTCGTTACCGCTACGCCATTCAAACAACGCATAAAAATAATGCATTTCGAAATCTTTTGTTATTGGTGCTTGTAGCGACCACAGACTGCATGTTTAATCAATATTTCCAAATTATTGACAATTTGACAAATAAATTTGACCTCGACACGATGAACGATTTTATTACCAGGAATCTTATATAATCTGCCCCTCTAGCTTTGATAGAACCGTTAGCGAGCATTTTGTAGTTTAAAACTTTGTCTAGCTTAACAGAAATGTCCAAGGGGATCTATCTGGAAAAATCGCCACTTTAAAAAAAATGCCTCCAAAACAGCCTTTGATCCCTCGTTGGGATGAACACGGCATGATCGTTCAAACGAATGGTCATCAGCTAGATTGAGCCAAACGTGAACGTGTTCACTTGTTTAAGATGTTTTGTCAAGTGCCGTATTTTCCAGGTGTCAGGTTAAGGGTTAATTGTTTGTCCTAAAATCATATAATAATGGCTACAAGTGCTTATATTGATCAGTGGGACGGATTATGTCTTAGTTGGATGTACGAATAATGTTGGGAGACATCATTCTGCGGGTTTGTTTGTTTTATTCGGGTTTAACGAGACATTCAACATTCAAGGTCACATCTAGTCTTTGTAAGACTGTGACCCAGGTCACAGTCTTACAAAGACTAGGTCACATCGTGTTGGACAGTTTTACAGATTGGGAAAGCCGGACTTCTTGGAGAGAACCATCGAGCAGCGGTGAGAAACTGTCAAACTTTTCAACGTGCCAACTGCGCACAATCAGGGTTAGGCTGTTAGCAGTCACTGTGGTTGAAGACATGTGCACCGTCGACGTTAGTACGTTTTAGTACACACACACACCTTTAGGGGGTAGCCGCTACGTTCAGATCGCTGAACTAGGGAGGAGGGTGTTTACCTCCCGTTTGTGGGAGGGGTGTCTGGGGATCTCCCCATGAAAAAGTTTAATATTTGCACGCCCTGGGAGCGATATCTGAGCGTTTCTGTACAACACCTGGCATGATGAGTACTGCTGTGTGCCGTTTGTGGGTGTGATATTGGGTGGAACAACCACGGTCAGATAGTAATTTGAAGTTTGATCTTGGGGAGGGGGCCCGATGGAAAAGTGGGGTGGGGCCGGGCCCTCCGAGAACCCCCTGTGGCGTCGCCACTGGGGTTGCTGTTGTCTCTCCAAGAGAATAAGATAAATGTGTGTGACCTCGTTGCTTTTAGGGCATTAGTAGACAATCGTCATTGACTCGATGCCGGCTTTTCACTAATTTTCTCAAATCGCCCAGATCGTTCAGACGGCCTTCATTGTTGTATCTGACACGATACTGCAGTCGGAATTACACCGCTGTTGACACAGGTAATCGCCAACTTGAAAAAGTAAGTTCTTTGGTATTAAGGATGACAAGTAGAACACGTTGTATGAGCTGGTAACAGCACCTTAGTTTTTGGTAAAGTCTCATCAGTTGTAAATAATGGCCCCTCAGTTCTCCCCTCAAACAAATTACGGCTATTTTCATATCAAAAACAACAATCCCCCCCCCCCCCCCCACAAAAAAAACAATAACAAAAAAACCAGCCGAATGCCCGGTATACCCTAATACTTCGAAGGAACATGGATATATTCAATCAAGCCCAGGCGTGTAGCGAGGATTCTATAATAGGGGTGTCCTAGCCATTTTTGTTTGGGAGAGGGAGGGCAAATATGATATTTGAAAGACAGTTGTGCATGGTTTCGCGGGTCTCCCCTAGTCATAACAAGGACCCTTCGGTAGTTACCCCGTCCTCTCAATTCCCTTCAGTTAGGACTAGTCCCCACCCCCGAGAAAATTTTGCTGCAAAATTAAGTGGTCTGAGGGCGAATCTGAGGCATTTGTAGCGTGTACAGTCCCTATATTGGAGATCATTTTGGGGCTCTGAATTGTGTGAAACCTGCATTGGGACAATGTTTTGGGGAGAACGCGAAAAGTTACGGGGGAGGCCCCCACCACCCCCTTCCGCCCTCATACATACGCTACTTATATCAGTCCGCATATAGGAACCCATTTCTCCACTTTAATGAAGATGAAAATGACTTTTTTGTGCGATACTCAACTTTTGAAGTAATGCATCAGCGAAACACCTACAATTTAAACTTGCGACAGCCATGCAGATTTTTTCAAATAATATTGGTGACAAGATCAATCCTTCCACAACCAAAATACGAGCTCCCAATACCTACGGCTGAGTACATTTTGAATAATATTCCCCTCGGTTGGAGATTTTGCAAAATTTGGTAAATGGTAATGCAGCACTAAGTGCACTAAATAGTAATGCAGCATTAAGTGTGCTGCATATAACTGTAAAAAGGGCGAGACTTTCAGGAAGTAATACAGGGTAGATTCCCCAAAGGAAAGGGGCATAATTTACGTCTTTTTGGGCCAAAAGATAAGAGTAGCTTTCACCTACTCTTCGGGATCCATTATATATGAAGCCTCTGTTTTCGATGCTGGATCCACCACCTCCTCAATTCGAGAGGATTATCCCAGGGTGCAGATCTTCTGAATTCTACGATTTGCATGAAGTGTCCATTAAGGAAATTACAGAGGACATTATACACTTGGGGAAAATTGACATCTTTGGAGTCTCAAAATGTCTTCAAAAAGTGCTAGTTCGGGCATATTTTTCAAAAATTTCTCCGAGGGGAGGCCCAGGGTTGGACCGTCCTCCGAATATATTTTAACCCTTTACTTAACGTAACGGCCAAAACATAGGTTATGCTCCCTCTCTGGAACGAGCTCGTTCCAAAGAGGGGTCACAACCTATGTTTTTGAGACAAAAAAATGAAAAAAATTAGTTATTGAAGAATTTGTTTTACAAGTGTCGTCTGCTTTTCATGTTAGGTAAAGGGTTAAACAAGTATATCCACAAACCGTAGCAACGCGAGAAGGACACCAACTGCATACCTTCTCCCCACTCAAGACTTCAAACTTTCGTGATATTTGGCGAACAGACATGGCTATATATAAACGCCGCCCCATACTCAAATATACAGTCATATTAAAATAGAACAGGTGCATGTGCAATAGAGAAGCAAACCAAAACATTCAAGTGATTAAATCGTTACATATCACAGAACTTACTATTGTATTAGCTGTATTAGCTTTTCTGGAATTGGAAGAGGTTAGATTTCCAGAGGGAAACCGACAATACAATGACTGTAACATCAAACTTGATATTCCATTGTATTAATATTGAAAGTAAGCAGAGTAGAAGGGAAAAAGCAGTGATTTGGTCCCAAAATTACGCCTGATTTGGATTACCCCTACCCAGTGGCCGCATCACAGAGCTTTGATGCAATCCTTTATTAAATCGCATCTCCGCATCTCCGGATGATCAAACACTACTAAGAAAACAAGACCGTCGCTACAGTCGTGAGGAATCACGACAGCTGTTACAACAGTAATCGTCGCCTGAGTGCTAGAATGTTCTATGTCCCATAGGAGACATAGAACATTCCAGCACCCAGGCGACAAGTTGTCACTACAGCTTATATTAAAGAAATTTGAAGGCCGGAGTAACGGTCTCAGAAAATTCTACAAAGCCTTTCAAAGTCATCACATCATGATTCACTGAACCGTTGCGTCGTAGTTATGTACTGTTGAAAAGCTGAGAAAATTTCAATATTCTGCAAATCAGAGAATAAAGCCATTTCGGGACTCCCCAGGATGTTAAACAGAACACTCCTTTGCACTGTATATAACTGCCATTTAAAAACAAAATGTTCCGTATTTTCATATCCATAGCCACATCGACATTGCGGATTTTCTGATATAAATCTATCATACTTATGCGCATTTTGATCACTGCAACCTAGCCGTAATTTTGCGGGAGCAATTTGCCCTCCCCTGCACCCTAGACCATAAACGTTTGGAACGATTATATCTTCTCATCTCAAGAAAGGTTTGAACATTTGAACAGACTCTGAAGCCCTTATTTCAGAACCAAGCTCGTTCCAAAGTCGAATGGTTGAGGGAACAAAGGATTAAAAAGAAACTCGTTCTGCAGAAGAAGTTATCAATCTGCTCGTTATTTCGGAGTGAATACGACGATCGTTCTGCGACTGTACGTGGAACCAACTAAGACCATTTTTCATTTTATAGAAAATAGTAAGTTTATGCCGCCTACGGCGTTCTTTTAGTGAAATAAAACCCGTTTCACGGCAAGACAACTCATGGCTAGTACCGCGAGGAGCACCACAGATTGTACGAAGATCATCAAGATGTAAATTCCCAAGATTATGCATTTTTTCAACTGTACAGTTATCCCATATAATATCAGCATAATCAAATAATGGAAGAATGAAATGGGTGTACAATCTAATTAATGATATTCGTGAGAATCTGTACTTTAGACTACGAAAACAATTTATCATCGGACTTATCTTACTAATGATTGAGTTGATATGGAGATCCCATGAGTCGTTGTTTTGGAAAATAATACCCAAATGTTTATAGTGCGTAACTTTCGTAATTGGATTATCAAGTAGATATAGAGTTGGTTTGGGATTTGGAACAGTTATGCGGGTGATACTAAGGGGAACCGTTTTTTTCTGGGCTAAAAATTACTTGCCGATCTTTTGAACACTTTCCTATTTTTATAAGATCATCATTCATAACCTGAGATGCCAAAAAGGGGTCTTCTATGATCATTCAAAGTGACGTGTCGTCTGCATACAGCTTAATATTCGATTGTATATTATTTACGATATCATTAATATATACATCGAAGAGGATGGGACAGAGAACTGACCCCCGAGGAACACCTGCAGGAATTACCAGCTTCTTTGAACTGCGCCCATTCACAACAACTGTCTAGCTACGCTCATTGAGATAATCCTCGAACCACGGTAGTAGATTCCCACATATGCCTATAGTTTTCATTTATGAGTTGAACTTGCGTGACATACTTTGTCGAATGCCTTGCTGATATCGCAGAAAACAAAACGAATTTCTTAATTCTGATCAAGTGCCAATCTGATACTACCGTCTAGATCGATTAACTGGTACGTTGTACTATCACCTGGAATAAATCCTGACTGCAAATGTTCTCTAGTCGGTCCTGCAACTGACATAGTCATAAAGCGGAAGGAGGAAAACCAAGCAACATGCACCGTTGTTATTATTTATCACTCTCTCTGTCCATCACTCCAATTCCGCAAGGAACCGTTGCTGTTATGGGGTATTTGTTTACTCACTTTTCGTGGAGTTTGTGCGTAGACTATACCGTTGATGTAATGTGATGTTTCTTCACTGGCATAGATATATATGGATTTTTTTTGTGCACCAGTTACAGATATTGCAATCAATAAGTATTTAAATCATCTTGAAACCACCCATATATTAACACAATTATTGGAACTCAGCGGCATAATTATGAAATTATGACTGTGTCGAATCTTCATTCCTAATGGTAATGCCATCATAGATTCGGAGGGGGAGGGGTGGGGTGGGGGAGCACGGTGGCTCAGTGGTAGACTGTTGGATTTCTATGCTAGAGGTCCCGAGTTCGGTCCCTGTCCGGGACGACCCACGTTGTGTCCTTGGGCAAGGCACTTTATCCCGGTTGCCTACTCGGGGGGGGGGGGGGGGGGGGGGGCACGATGACGCCGTGTACCAAGGCGTACTGCACTTCGATGGTGCACATGTCTTCAACCGCTGTAACCCTGCTTGAACAGAGTTAGAATGTTGAGGAGCTGACAGTTGCTCGTCGATGCTCGGTGTTCTCTCCGGATACTGCGGATTCCCCCCACCCGTAAAACTTTCACGGCCACGATCTGCCATTGTGCATAAGAATGTGACCTTAAACACCAATAAATAAATAAATATAGATTCTGTCAAATCAAGTATAGATTGAGCAACTTTTATTACGTTGATTCAAAGAACATTTACGTTTATGGTATTTTTAGAATCAATCTTCTGGACTATTTCAGTTGGTCGGAAAAGCGAAACCAAAGGTTCGCTTTTCCGACCAACTTACATATTCTTGACGAGTGAATCTAAGCATGGGCGATGGACTATTTAATGGTTAGAGTGGTTCCAGGTTATAACAGCGACGAATTCCTTACATAAGTTGACTAATGGCTTGGGAGCTGGATTATTTATGTTGACAAGCTGATTCCATGTTCAAGGACAGAAAGTTGTCTGTTGTAAATGCAGGGAGACATTCAAAGGGATTTGTGGAAACAAATTAAGGATTGTATTCAGCGCATAGACATGGGTGAGTGAAATTCACGAAAACGCGTTTTTCAACTCATTCCACTGCAACAGTGACAACCTCTGGACTGATCTGAGTAGATATATATATATATTCCAGTCTGCTGGTGATTAGATCGATGGTGTAGGAGAGGTAAGGGAGTAAACAATATGGAGGCGTTTTTCATTCCATTCCATCCCTTCGTCCTTCCTGTATGGAAACCTCAACATTAGAACCCCGAGAATTTCAAGTTTCGGAACGATTCGAATCCCGAATCGAATCAGACAGAAGATTGCAAATCAACTCGAATATGGATCGAATCTCTTAACCCTTTACCCAACGAATCGGTCATATCCGCCCGCATAATATGCAAATTCAGCAGTTGAAAAAATATTATTTTTCAAAAAATTTCAACAAAACCATATCATGTGACCCCTCGTTGGAACGAGCTCGTCGAGCTCGTTCCAACGAGAGGTCACATGATATGGTTTTGTTGAAATTTTTTGAAAAATTTGAATAAATGATATTTAAAATAATAAATTTTGATATCGTCTGCGTTGGGTGTTAAGTGGGAGCACGGTGAAGCAGTGTTCTAAAGCGCACCTCACGTCGATGGCACACGTGCCTTCAACTGGCGATACCCTATTTGGGCAGTGTTTGTAAGTTGGATAGTCCGACAACTGGTTGAGTGCTAGAAGCCACTATCAGGGCTTTCAAAGAAACTGAGGGCACCAAAGCAAGTACCTTGCTCCTGTTTCATATTCTGTCATATAAATTTGTTCTATTACAAATTATTGTACAGAGGCTGTGGGCACTCTCCAATAATTTGTAATAGAACAAATTGTGATAACAAATTCAGACCAGAAAAAATAATCTTGCCCTTCACCAGTTAATCGCCGATGGTGGGTAATTCTCTCCGGGTACTCCTCTTCCTTCATCCATAAAACTGCACCGACACGATATGGCTGTTGAAAATGTCATTAAACTCCAATAAATAAATAAATAAATAAATAAATAAATAAATAAATAAATAAATAAATGTTTGGCTGGCTGTGATTTCAAGTGATTTTAGCGCTGAAAACAGACTGAAGCCTGAAAAAGTGTATTGCGGCAAAGTGATCAACTGAACATGGGCGTTTGTTGAGAAAGGTTAATAACGTGCTAATTGGTGGAAAATCGAATGTTATCAGGTTACGGAATGTGTAGTAACATCGTCTAGAAAATTAACTTGAAACAACACATTATGTGCCTGGTGTTATTATTCCGAATTCCTGCGTGCTTCAAACACTTCCTTCTTGTGAGCGGCGATGCAGAGATCGTAATCTGATCTACAGTTACTGATACATGTAATCAAATGTGTAATTTCTGTATCACATGTTGCTTTTCATATCTGTTTTAGAATATGAAATGAAGCCACAGCTGTCTTTGAGGCCATAATTATTCAATTTAGTTGGAGACCACCTGTTATTGGGATGCCAAGTGTCAAAGGAAGATAAAAATAGCAACGCAGGTGTGTTCATAGTGGGAGAACAAGCCAAAGAGAGGTGCGGGCCAACCAGGGTCTTAATTTGCAGCGGCAAAGGTTCTTGTGGGATTAGGATGGACGCAGGGACGTAGCAAGGAAATAATATTGGGGAGGAGGTATATTTTAGTGGAAGAGACATGGTATCTGTCGCGAAGTGACTTCTCGACAAGAGAGTACGGGCCTTCTCATCCTCTCCCCTGGGAGACACGACGTGCCCGCATCGCCTGCGAGAGAGCACGAGAAGAGGTGTCCGGTGGACATGTTTCAAAATCTACTGTTAAAACAAACAACTGGTGTTTTTTTCCGGTAGGTTCAAACAGGATTTCTCAACTCCACAAACCTATCGGATATCGAATAACCCTTTACCTAACATGAAAAGCAGACGACACATGCAAAAAAAAAAAATCTTGAATAAATATTTGTTTTTATTTTTTTGCTTCAAAAACATAGCTTACGTCCCCTCATTGGAACGAACTCAATGAGCTCGTTCCAATGAGGGGTCAAAAGCTATGTTTTTGTGACAAAAAAAATGAAAAAAAGTATTGAAAATTGAATGGTGAATTTTGTGAACAGCGCAGGCCGGTTGTTTCCGTTATGTTGGGTTAAGGGTTACCCAGTGGGGGAGCCAAGACGTTCGGATAGCTGAACTGGGAGTAGGAGAAGAGGAAACTTGGGACTTTGTGAAAAAGAATTAGAAACAATAACACTGTCAGAAAAATGTAACAGATCTGGACATTTTTTATTATTATTTGTTTTGGTTTAACTCTTTCAACACGAGAGGCCGCTTTGCCGGCCCAGGAACACGATACCTCATAATTGCATTACGTATGATGGCTATTAAGAGAACGTGTGTGGTAGAACAATGAATATGGACTCTTCCAATTTTTGCCATTTAACTGGCATGGAATATACCACCAGTGTGTTGAAAGGATTAATAAATAAAGAGGTTATTACTTGGTTAGTTTCATATCGGCCGAGATATCAGACCTCGATAACATCACATGATATGAAGTCACCTCTGACTAATATTTCAGTCGATATGAAACTAACCAAGTAAATAACCAAGTCATTCTTAATTGTCAGCCGCATTCATATTTTCTTTATGGTAAGATATTGTCCCATCATTCCAAAAAACTTAAGTCGTCACCTAAAATGTAGAGCACGGTGGCTCAGTTGTAAACTGTTGGACTTCTATGGTAGAGGTTCCGAGTTCGATCCCTGTCCGGGACGACCCGCGTTGTGTCCTTGGACAAGGCACTTTATCCCGGTAGCCTGCATGGGGCACGATGGCGCCGTGTGCTAATGCGTATTGCACGTCGATGGTTCACATGTCTTCAACCGCTGTAACCCTTCTTGAGCAGAGCTTGAACAGAGTTAGAATGTCGAGAAGCTGACAGTTGCTCGTCGATGATCGGTGGTTCTCTCCGGCTTCCTCCACCCGTAAAAATATCGCGGTTACGATTAGCCATTGTGCATAAGTATGTGACCTTAAATACCAATAAATAAATAAATAAATAAATAACGTAATTGTTATTAGAGTATTCACAATGGAATATCAAAGTTGATGTAAGTGGCACCAGAATACAATTATTATTATTTATTGTGGATGCTTGTAAGTTTCAGCATCTATGGCTATATCGGAACCCTATTGTAAGTATAAAGTCAACTTTAGCTTATCTTTTACATTTATGCTGACCATTTTGGACGAGTCTCGCCACAGCATTGGTTACCAGGTCGTATTACTCCAATGGGGCCAAACCTGTTCAGCACGGTAAAAAAACGTCGCTTCCACTTCCCGGCATTTCCGCTGTGAAGTTACACCAAGAGACAGAAACAGGCCTGAAAAAAGCAATCTGACATTTGCAGAATGAGGTCCACAGACGGTGAATTTGATGATGCTATCCCATGCAGTGGGACAATTTATTCTCTGTGTACCTCTTTCTGTTTAGTTTTGAGACCCTCATTCAGATTGAGGTTCACAGAGGGTAAATTTAGTGGTGCTACCCTGCTGTGCAGGGTAGCATCACTAAATTCACCCTCTGTGGACCTCATTTTGCAGATGACAGTCTGCTTATTTTCTGCCTTGGACAGAAATATGTTGAACATGTGAACATTATAAAAGTAGACAGAACACCATTGTAATTGTATATTCTTTTAATTTAGTTTTCGAGTAAACAAACACATGTGAAATTGTCGATCGGTTCAGACACTTTAGTCAAACTCAACATAACAAACTTTAGCTCCCAATTCAACGAGATATCCCTCCACAAGTTTGCAGAATACTACACTCTAACAGGCCTGGCAATCTAGAAAATAAAGGAGAGCAAAACAGTTGCCCTCCGCAGATTGCTTGGGAGTGTAATTGCACTTGAAATTTTCAATGCAAAAAACTTGTATGCTATTTTGGTTATATTCACTTCAAGGTATTAATATTGTGACTGAAAAAAATAGAACTACATTCAGCTACATAGTGGACAAATTGGCACACACATCTCATTATTCAAAATGTTGCATTCAATTCTTATGTGACTGTCTTCTACACTCAATATGCATCGAAATGCGACACAGAATGGGTCATGAATTATTGCGAATCAGTGCAACATTGAAAAATCGTCCCCTGCGTTCAAATGTGTTCTCTGTGCCAGTAGGCACAGAGAACACACTGGAACTCAGGGGACGAAATGATAATAGATTTTAAAAGCAGTCCCAACAGGTCTGGGATTCCAGAAAATGAAGGGGTGCAAAAAATTGCCCTCCTCAGTTTTTTCTATGCGTGCGGTAGGCGTGCAGCACCCCTGCACTCCTAAAGAATGCCAGGCCTGCTCTAAAATCCTTTGGGTTGAAAACCAACCCAAATCAACTGGTTTGAGTGAATATGAACCCAATCTGGGCTCATATTCACTCAAACGAGATGGTTTGGGTTCATTTTCAAACCAACGGCGGATTTTCGAGAGTGGTAAACCATGCCTGTGACGAATAAAAGCACGGATGGAATATAACATCAATTATAAAATATACAAACACAAATATCCCGTTGACAGAAGCGAAGGCTGTTTAAAAGCCAGCACCCCACCGCAGTGAGGGGGCTTCATTCCGACTTTTTATTTCTTTCTTTAGTAATTTGTTGAACCTTATAAATAAGAATACAGGAACAAGCTTTTCACAAATGCGTTCAACTTATCGACGAACGGTCAAATTATAAAGATCCTTTAACGATTGCCTAAAGTTGAGCGTATTTAACTTTTTGTCTTGTGTACTTTTCTTTTCCGAACCAACATACTTCTTACCTAATAGTGGTCTGTTATCGGCTCACGTCCTTAAAATATCCACCCGACCACCCTCACCCAAAGTAAAAAAAGGCATCTCACTCTCAACACAGATTACCTCTTAACGAAGTATATTGAATTGTTCATAAAATCAAACCATGGCTGTTCGGCAGCAGCCAAGCTTTGATTTTATGAGAAATTCAAGAAAATGCTTAGCAGTTTTGGAGTTAAACTTTAACATTTTGCAAAAAAAACCCCGTTTTCTCAATCTCACAGATAATAAACATGAACGAGAAATTACTTTAGAATAAAAAAAGATTACTTGTTTCTTGTGTTGGCAATATTGTGAAAACATTACAGACAAAATATAGTGAAAGGCGAACTCGTTCGTAGCTGCCCAAACAGACAAACGCATTTTTTTTTTTGAAAGGTCGGATAAAGAGCTTTACAGGAGATCATTTTCATTTTAAAGCGATTATTTTTAAAGTATTTTCAGCCAGCACTGTACCCAAACAATTTTTGGTTCTACTTTGATGACTGATTTTATCATTCACTACAATGTTTGCCTGAGCATTTGGACAACTGGAATCCAACAACAACTGGACAGTTACCGTTAAGCTCCTTGACCGATCACCCATCCCAGATAGCACACGACACAAAAAACTAAAAAAAATTCATTTTTTGCCTCGAAAATATACCTTATGGCTCCACAGTGGAACGAGCTCGTTCCACTTAGAATTCTTATCTTGTGGTTTTGAGACACAGAAAGAAAAAAATAATAAAATGAAAACTGCGATTTTTCTGAATGGCGCCGACCGTTTTTGTCCCCCATTACTTTGGTGAAAGGCTGACTTCGAAAAGGTCCTATTCGTCTGGACGAAAATGTTCGAAGACGATTTCACACTGTCATGTCTTTTGTTCGAACAAACTTGAAAAATAACAGGCATCCACGCTCTCGCTTACTTCATGTCACCTACATACAGTTCATGGCGATAACCTACAGTTGTAGGGGTGATGTGGAGTTGGCTGTGAAATAACTAGGTACGTTCCCCAAAAAGTGTCGGATTCCAAGAGCTCTCAACGCCTCACTACTCACAAAGACGTCGTGTAAACAAAACAAATGAGTACCAAACCTTTCCGGATTGTTCACTTTTAACCCTTTACCTAACATGAAAAGCAGACGACAACTGCAAAAAAAATTCTTGAATAACTAATTTTTTTCATTTTTAGTCTCATAAACATAGGTAATGACCCCTCGCTGGAACGAGCTCGACGAGCTCGTTCCAACGAGGGGTCATAACCTATGTTTTTGAAACAAAAAATGAAAATTAATTGGCGATTTTTGAGAATAGCACTGGCCGTTTTTTGACCGTGACGTTGGGTAAAGGGTTAAGGTCCCCCACCCGTGTAATTTACAACTTAAGCAGTTAAAAAAATATATATTAAAATTTTTTGCTTCAAAACCATCATCGAGCTCGTTCCGATGAAGGATTACATGATATGGTTTTGAATGAAATGTTTTGAAAAATTTGAAAAAAACTATAATTAAAATGATAAATTTTGATATCCTGTGCGTTAGGAAATTGAATGGTGTGGATAAAGCAGAGGAAATAAGGCTTTTATCCAAATGATATTTGCTACTGATGAGTCCAAAAACTCCTTTTATGTCTCATTCCGTTCCATCTATGGTAATACCGCATTTAACACCAGCTTGAAAACTCCTTACTGTCTCTGGTGTTAAAGGAAAGGCTTCACATGCCATCAACCCCATGCAGAGTCAACGCAGCCTTCATTCGATGGCAACAGAATTCCGACGGTAAGTTTTCTTTTACAAGTGACTTAATTAAGTTTGAATGGCCTTAAAGTTTTACTCGAGGGCAAGCATGACTCAGGATGAAAATGTTTTGATCTGCCTTACACGAGAGATCGTATGGCATCAGATTTTTGTTCGAGGGCAAATGCAACTCAAAAGGATATTTTTTTCCTAACATCTTACATCTATTGGCATTGAATTCGACAATATACAGATATCACCTGTTGTTGCAGTTAATTTTCAGGAAGAAAAAAAACTTTGATAGTTTAAATGTACCAAACTATTTTCCTCAACCTTCAGACAGAATACGCAGATTTGTCGATACGAAGTTAATGTGTTACCAACGCAGATGCAATTCAGGGTTCGCTAGATCTATCATACAGAACAACTGGCGTGAAAATGTGGCACATGTAAGAATAATGAGACAGAAAACAACGCGGGTAGAGTCCGGGGTTGGGTAGGGGGCAGAAGTCAGCGACCCGAGTTGGAGTTGTTCAGCTGTTTCACGAGCGCCGCTGGCCTAAATAAAATACAGGAAAAAATCCAACAAAGGTAGCTGATTCCTGTTCCCAGACCCTCGATTTATTTATTTATTTATGTTTAAGGTCACATACATATGCACAGCTGGCTAATCGTGACCGCGACAGTTTTACGGGTGGAGAAAGCCGGAGTACCCGGAGATAACAACCGAGCATCGACGAGCAACTGTCAGCTCCTCAACATTCAAACTCTGTTCAAGCTCCGACCAAGCAGGATTACAGCGGTTGGAGACATGTGTACCATCGACGTGCAGTACGCATCAGTACACGGCGTCATTGTGCCCACATGTAGGCAACCGGGATAAAGTGCCTTGCCCAAGGACACAACGCGGGTCGTCCCGGACGGGGGTCGAACTCGGGACCTCTAACATAGAAGTCCAACAGTCTACCACTGAGCCACCACGCTCCCTCTGCACCCCTGATGTGTTCTGTATTTTTATCTAACAATCATAAGATTTTTGCCTGAAAACCACGAGAAACGGTACGTATCACATAATGTGTTCCGATTCCGTATCATATAGGCGACTCATTCTAATTCCGTATCATATAGACGATTCGTTTCCGGTAATGCGACAGCGACCGTTACGGGCGAATGGCTAAATTGTTTTACAATAAATAGAAACTGCACAATTCAATATTACACCTACCCGGTTCCTGATGATGTGCCGACGTCGCAAACTCATAAATTCAAGTGGATCATCATAGGAAGTGACACTGCAAGCGAATAATTTGACAACACAACTTTGAAAATTGCGGTGACCGCGTTACTCATTCATTTTTTGTCAGTGAACGACAATATAGTTCCATAAAATGTTTTTTTTTTAAAACTTTTTCTCTCCAACCATAATGTCCCAAAACTGTATTAATAATTTAAGATTTAATCTTTTTATATGGCACAGAATTGTTAGATAAATGAATTATCATGGTGATGTGCATATCCTGTGATTTGCATCAGATTCGAGGTGGTGTCCAGAATGGGATCTCACCGAGCCGGCTTTGCCGGCGAGTTGTGATCCCATTCTGGACACCACCTCGAATCTGATACAAACCACAGGACATGCACATAATCATGATAATCTGTATATGTCATGATTAAACTTGAATTAAGTGAATAAACGTTGGATTTAAAAAAAAAAATCACCTTTGGCGGTCTATTTACTTTCTTCCTTCACTTTAAAATCAGTTGTGCTAAAAATCAACCCAAATTTATTTATTTATTTATTTATTTATTTATTGGTGTTTAAGGTCACATACTTATGCACAATGGCTAATCATGACCGTGACAGTTTTACGGGTGGAGGAAGCTGGAGGACCCGGAGAGAACCACCGAGCATCGATGAGCAACTGCCAGCTCCTCAACATTCTAACTCTGTTCAAGCTCCGCTCAATCAGGGTTACCACAGTTGAAGACATGTGCATCATCGACGTGCAGTACGCCTTAGTACACGGCGTCCTCGTGCACCCATGTAGGCAACCGGGATAAAGTGCCTTGCCCACGGACACAACGCGGGTCGTCCCGGACGGGGATCGAACTCGGGACCTCTAGCATAGAAGTCCAAAGTGTACCACTAAGCCACTGGGCTTCCTCAACCCAAATCAACTGGGTTGAGTGAATATGAACCCTGTTGGATTCATATTTACTCAACCCAGTTGATTTGGGTTAATTTTAAACCAATCTGATTTTAGAGTATTCACATTGTTGTTTTGTGTCTAAGCATTTCAATCACGCTATAACCTCAATCAGCTACGTAGTGACCAATCAGAAGTGCTCTTACATGTTCGGAATTGCCGCGTGAGATTTTCCAACACATGTTTCAACGCCTGTATTCTATTGGGTAATGTTGAATACAGACAACAGTCGAGGTTGAAATGAAATTTTATCATTTATTATTATTATTTATTAAATATCAAAAAAGATAACTTGTGGTAGACTGAAAATAGTTCTCACCTTTCATTCAGAAAACCAGCAAGCTCAACCGTATTATATATTTGAATATCGCTGAACATGTTTTCTCAACATTTCATTTTCCGACAAACAGTTTGGGATCATAGAAAAAAACTCGTCTAATTAATATACATAAGAGCATACGTGTTATTTTGAAGGAGAAATATTTCTTGGATTTTCGCAAGGATTTCGACAAAAAAGCAAGCACCATTTTTTATAACAATGATTTTCCTTTCGATTAACCAGCTGAACCCGAGAGGCCGCTTTTTCGGCCCAGGAACATGATACGTCATAAGTTCATTAAGTAGGATGCCTGCTAAGTGAATACGTAGGGTAGACCAATCAATATTTTCAACGTGCAGCCCAAAGGCTGCATGTTGAAAATATTAGTTGGTTTATCTCCCAATAATGAATATGGGCTCTCCCAATTGCTACAATTGAACTGAAATGGAATATACCACCAGGGTTCAAAGGGTTAAGAGATGTAAAGAGAAACAATTTGGAGAAAACCATAGAGTGGAATTTCTGTTTATTACTAGTTTAGGATGCACTCCTAGTGCACTTGCATTCTGTGTCATAAATAAGGTATTCTGAGACCTTCAAAAAGTTATTTTATAATTTAGATATTTGACAATCCCACTTTTAAAGAGAATTTTTTGAGGCAGCTATTCTCATTCTTGTGCACTCCATCCTTTACAAAAAACTATACTGACAGTTCTGTCTTTTTCTAGTGTATATGAATTGAGACCTGGAATTTTGTTTTATTATATGCTAGCCTGTGAATTATCGCAAATTATTTAAAAGATATTTCTCGATATCTATCGACTCAATTGATATCGAGAAATATTCCTCAGAAGCTTCCTAAATGACGTCACGCTTCGGCGCATGTCGTCACCTTGAAGGAACGATCAGCAGATCTTTGTTATTGTTTTGAAACACACGCATTTTGGGTTGAAATGGGTTGAATATTGTGCAATAAAATGTCTCGTAGCATATAATAAAAATGAAAATCTACTCTATTTTAGTCAGTGTTGGGAATTGTCTCATGAGTGTGAACCTGAAAGATTTATTTTCCTCGAGCGCTTGGGCGAGTGAAAAATAATACTTTCAGGTGCACACGATGCATTTTTTCAGTAGCTTCCTAAATGACGTCACGCTTCGGCGCATGACGTCACCTTGAACGTCGCCTTGAAGGAACTATCAGCAGCTTTTTGTTATTGTCTTGAAACTGTTTGCAGTCGAATTGGGCTGAATATTGCGCATTAAAATGTCACGTAGCATACAATAAAAAGAAAATCTACGCTGTTTTAGTGAATATCGGGAATTATCTCATGAGTGTGGACACTCGTGAGATAATTCCCGATATTTACTAAAACAGCGTAGACACCCTCTATATATTGTGTCATGGAAAAAAAATATCTGTAAAATATCTTTAGATATACTAATAAAACTGGTGTAAAACAACACCAATCATCTTAATAACCATCATGTTAATAACTACTATTTTTTTCAATAAATATGGTAGGCCGCATCAGTCAGTGATGTTCTGTCAGATTACATCCCCTGGGATAACAAATGAATGTTTCCGGTATTCTGCAGTTTTCAGCATAGTGGTACTTGGACTGAGCAAAATAACCCCTCGGCAAACGAGACAAAATTTGTTGCCACGTCAACACGGAAGTTTTTTGCTTACATCAGCTTCATTTGGCGTTTTTTAGCTATTAACCCAAAGAATCGGCCACATCCACCCGCGTAATATGCAAATTCAGCAGCAGAAAAAATACTATTTTTCAAACAATTTCAACAAAAAAAAAATCATGTGACCCCCCCCCCCCCCCCCTCTTTGGAACGAGCTGCTCGTTCCAAAGAGGGGTCACATGATATGGTTTTGATGAAATTTAAAAAAAAAAAAATGATATTTAAAATAATAAATTTTGACTTCGTCTGCGTTGGGGAAAGGGTTAAATTAAAAACAAACTTTCACGCTTCATTTCTTTTTGGTACAATATATCAAATTTCCAGGTTTCAGTTCATATATACCACAACAATGAGAATAAGTGTCTAGAAAAATGATCGTTGAAAGTGAGTTTATTAAATATTTAAATTATTAAAAATAACTTGGCAGGTCCTGCAATATGTAACTTATGGTATAGAATGCAACGGAATTGAAAATGCGTCATAAAATTGAATTAATAGCCCTTTTGTACAGTGTGCTATTTGGCTATTTTCTTCGTATTAGGTTCCGCTCCACAGTTTCGCACTATTGCACAGGGGTGAAATTCTAAACAAAGGGCGTATGTTGAAACTAAGGCCATGTAAAATAGAGAAATATTTTTAGTATCAGATATATGATTACATTAGGCTTTTTGTTGGACAAGAGAATTTGAAGTTTTGGTCCCAAAGTTGGAGTCTTTTACATAGGGGTAAATTACCAGATGAATTATGGGAAACAGTGGCTTCGAAAAATTGGCTATTTTTTTAAATGTAATTTTTACACGGGTTTGTTACCAGACAGGTAACTAAAAAATGAGACGGAAACATATAAATTTTTTTTTGCATTTTAGAAACAAGGGATGCTCTGCTCCAGGGGTGGGTAGGCGGGGTTGGTGGGAAAATTCTGCTTTTGAGGCTGCTAGGTGGCTGAAAATGACTGGTTTCGGTATTTTTTCAGGCAATTTTTCAGGTTGAAGTCTTGCCTTTGACAATAAAAAATTCCACCCACATTCAGATTGTTTATTTCTACTTAGCCGGATAGTGTTATATGTTTTTTGTGGATTTGGGAAATGTAATACATGTAATGGGTTTGATAACTAAGTTACAGGATATTTGCATTTGAAGAGAGTGTATGGCATGTCACATTTGGAAATGCCTGGAAAACTGTGGAGCGGAACCTTAAAGAGCATTCTGCCGACGGTGTCAATTCTTGAACCAGGAAGTTCCTTATTTGTGCTTGAGTTATAAATACACCATTTTTAAAAAAACTTTTCATTATTTCTGGTTTGTGTGCTATTGTTAGTAGTAGTTGACATTCATCAAGTGATATCTCAGCACAACTGGAAGGAAATAAGTGGAATTTTGAGAAATTTATTGATGTAGCCTAATTTCGCACTTGTTTTGAATTTTCGTCAAGATTTCAAAAACATTAAGGTAGAGCACTGCCTTTCCTAAACACCGAGCCTTGTATGTATGACAAATTTATGCAGTTATGGACAGCCTGGTTGTTACTGTTGACCAGAGATTTGCAGTCATGGTGTCTACTTTTTCATTTTGGTCATTGGTGTCATGTCTGTGTGTCATCCGTCCGTTAAGCTGTTCACGCTTTCATATCTAGAGAGCAACCCCCCCCCCCCAAAGCTATGGTTATTAGTTCTTATTGTTTTACATTTTGATTGTATTTAACAGTGCTATTGGCAGGACCTGTGTAGTCAATGTGGCTGGTGGTAATAACAAAAATACTATCTGAAGTGGCTCAGAGAAATCGGGGGAGGGGGGTGGTGTGGTGTGGTTGTGAAAATCTGGTAAAATCTGGCTGAAAAAGCTATTCGGCAACCAGGAAGGCCATGCTGTATCTTTTTACTGGTTGAAAATAGAGACTTGTGGTTTTTGTTCATTCAACTCAGGATAGACTCCAGATTATTTTGCCTGAGTGAAATCCAGGGGGAGATCACTCTTGTTTTCTCTTTAAGGTTCCGCTCCACAGTTTCGCACTATTGCACAGGGGTGAAATTCTAAACAAAGGGCGTATGTTGAAACTAAGGCCATGTAAAATAGAGAAATATTTTTAGTATCAGATATATGATTACATTAGGCTTTTTGTTGGACAAGAGAATTTGAAGTTTTGGTCCCAAAGTTGGAGTCTTTTACATAGGGGTAAATTACCAGATGAATTATGGGAAACAGTGGCTTCGAAAAATTGGCTATTTTTTTAAATGTAATTTTTACACGGGTTTGTTACCAGACAGGTAACTAAAAAATGAGACGGAAACATATAAATTTTTTTTTGCATTTTAGAAACAAGGGATGCTCTGCTCCAGGGGTGGGTAGGCGGGGTTGGTGGGAAAATTCTGCTTTTGAGGCTGCTAGGTGGCTGAAAATGACTGGTTTCGGTATTTTTTCAGGCAATTTTTCAGGTTGAAGTCTTGCCTTTGACAATAAAAAATTCCACCCACATTCAGATTGTTTATTTCTACTTAGCCGGATAGTGTTATATGTTTTTTGTGGATTTGGGAAATGTAATACATGTAATGGGTTTGATAACTAAGTTACAGGATATTTGCATTTGAAGAGAGTGTATGGCATGTCACATTTGGAAATGCCTGGAAAACTGTGGAGCGGAACCTTAAATTTTTACGTTCACCTAAATTCGAGACAATTACCTTCCCGTTTTCTAGTTTTGAGACCATCGTAGAAGGGAGAAAAATCTAACAATTCTTTGTGCTATGATTCTGACCTGAGGAAATTGAGATGTTTTTTTTTATTCCCACATACAACCCCTCAAAAATGAGATGCTTGTTTGGCGTCTAATTTTTTCAGAGTTGTATGCAGGATCGATAACTCCTCCCAGTTAAGCAGCAGATGGCGGAAGAGAACTCTCTCAGCACTCAAGACCAGGACGATCGACGGAGAAAATATATAACATTATATTGTGTATTCAGACCATCCATCTGTAATACATTTGTAAATACTGATTTAGTAGAGTTATATATATAAAAAATGACGAATATAGATATTTGATGATGATAATGGTGATGAAGATGATGATTTGATCAACCCTAATTTTTGTTAACCCTTAACCCAACGTAACAGACAAAACCGGCCAGCGCTATTCACAAAAATCACCATCCAATTTTCATTATTTTTTCACTTTTTGTCTCAAAAACATAGATTATAACCCCTCATTGGAACGAGCTCATTGAGCTCGTTCCAATGAGGAGGTCATAAGCTATGTTTTTGACGCAAAAGAAATTAGTTATTCAAGAATTTTATTGGCAAGTGTCGTCTGCCTTTCGTGTTAGATAGAGGGTTAATCAATTGCTTGAAGCCATAGCACGATGTTCTTGATCGTTACATTTCATTAAAGGGGCGGGGGCAGTGATTTACAATCCTGTTGTCATATGCGGACATTGATTATTATTGATTTTTAAATGTGAATCGAATTTATTTCATACCTGATGACTACAGTTTTAGTTTGTACAAGTTCTCGCTGCCGATAATCTGTGAAGTATAAAAAAACACCCCCCTCCTCCAATTGGTTACTATTCCTGCCAAGAAAGTCGCTAGTTATAGTAATATATAGCCAATGGAAGAAAGCCATTCGAAGCTGTAAAATTTTTATAACTAAGTTTTTACTTCAAATCGTGTGGCAGTCGGGGCCATTAACGCGATTAGTCTGTGGGACGTGAACTAATCGCCATACATATTCCTAGACGGTTTTCCCAACTCTTCGAATCTTACACTCCATCTCTATTAACTAATAATCATCAGCAATTTGCCCAGGGGCGCCGGAAGCACTTCAGAGCAGGGGATCAGGCCGTGGGAAAAGGCCATTTACTCACAATAGCAGCACCGCCATGACATGCCGAAGCATGCATGTCTCGAAGCCCGAAGGACTCAGATGGGGGAGTTTGAGAGGAGGTGTCCTCTGTCATCGGTAGGGAGTACCTCCCCCCCCCCCCCCCCCACCAAACTCCCCCATTGCATTTTGAAAGCCCCCAGAAGGATTTTGTGTGTATTTTAGCTTTACTTCGAGAATAAAGTATTGAAAGAAATTGAGCGACGAAACTGGGAAGGGCATTGTCTACCCCCTCTCGCCCCCATGGTCCGAAGGAAGGGAGGGCAGCCGCCCTCTCTGTCCGCGTGTTTCCGGCGTCCTTGATTTTGCCAATACTGTCCAAAGAAAGACAAATTTATTGAGGTCTGTACTGAAGAGATGGTGTGTAATACATATATCGAGTCCTGTCGTTGGACATGCAGGTAGTTTTTTGGCGTGTTTGCTGCAGTGCAGACGAATGATTCTTCAACTACGGCATAATAAGGGTTTACGATCAAACCGATGAAAGTGAGACTGATCTTTGGGATGAAAATACAGAACGCGCACATACAGCTGCTAAAAAAAAATGCAAAATTATCTCCCTTTACCTAACCTGAATAACAGACGACATCTGTAACCGAATTTCTTGAAAAATTGAAAAAAAACATGTTTTATCCCAAAAACATAGATTATGACCCCTCAATGGAACTAGTTCGTTCCAACTAGGGGACATAAGCTATGATTTTGTGGAAAATAGTGAAAAAAATAATAATAAAATTTGAATGACGATTTCTGTGAAGAGCGCTGATCGGTTTTGCCCGTTTCGTTAGGTATAAGGGTGGGGGTGGGGGCGGATTACACTCTTCTCGTTTTTGATTTTATTCAGAGGTTATGGTTTATGACCCGTGTGACTCTGGTAACACTGGTTTGTACATCGCTGTGCCTTGGTAGTTACATGCAAAAAAAAACAAAAAAAAAACAACTGAAAGAGAATAGTTCACACTCTCAGAGGTATCATAATTTTGAACAAACATCGAAAATATGTACCTACAAAGTGGGCAGTTGTGGAGGTCCATGTGTTTGAGCCTATTTCGGACTTGACTGGTTTTTTACAGTACGTCTTCAAAACGGCATTTAACCCTTTATCTACCGAACGTAAAAATTCGCCTTGGGTTATTCAGACATCGGTACTACTAAAATTTTGTTGCTATTTTGCCTCTGAAACGTAACACAGCCCATTACCTCTCGATGGAATGAAACCTTCAGTTGATTTATAAGCTATAATTTTGATGCAAAAATTGAAAACTTTTAGTTATTGAAGAAAAAATGTAATTTTCATCTGTTTTCGTGTAAGGTAAGAGCATATCTGTTTCCGAGCTGGGTTCTCTCCCAGAATGAAGGCAGAAACCCTAAGTGTTTTTGTCTTTACTACTAAATTGCTGTAATTAGTCTTTCCGAACGGCTCTTTCTAACGATATGCCACACAGCTGTTGTATAATTAATGGCTGATCAAAAAAATGTTGACATTGAACTTTTTTCACCTGACTGGTATTTTAATAGAACTCAACCACAGAAATATTCAAATTGAGATCGTTTTTTTCATGTTCTTCCTCTTTCTAGGTTTTAACGAGACCATCTGATATTGAGTTTGTTGTGGGAGTGGTATTTGCTGTCACTCTCAGCATATAATACTATACCATGACTGCATTTCAAGAATGATGCAAGTTTAACGAATCGTTTGTACCCATGCTTCCAACACTTCGGCCCTATTTGTTGGTTATCGAGCCCCGTTTTACCATAAAAAATTGACTTGTTTTCCAGAGCAGACAAGCTGACTAGTGAGGCAGCAGTCACGGGTCCCAAGTGAGGACTGTCACTGCAGAATCGCTTGTCACTGTCGAAGAAATCATCTATTTTTTTTCGAATTTGTTGGGTATTCGTCCCAGTTTACGTTTCAGTGTCAACGATTCACTTTATTCTTAGAAATACCAGAAAGATTTCACAATTGGAATAAATCAAGGCTATATTTAATTATTTCTGGGGCTAAGCACAGAAATAAGGGAAGGCGACGTAAGTCACAGTGTCAGATATGAAAAGTTTTTCGTATTTTATTCTTTATATCCCTCTTTTGGCAACGGAAGCCCATTGGGGCCATCATATGTAGCGGGGAATCGAGCATTGCGAATATTCGCAATGCATCGCAAATATTCACAATGCATTGTGAATATTCGCATTCAACATTGCGAATATTTGCAATGCATTACGAATATTCGCATTTAACATTGCGAATATTCGCATTCACATTTCGAATATTCGCATTCAACATTGCGAATATTCGCATGCAACCCATTGGGGCCAACATGTGTAGTGGGAGCATTGCGAATATTCGTATTCACATTGCGAATATTCGTATTCAACATTGCGAATATTCGTATTCAACATAGCGAATATTCGCATTCAACATTGCGAATATTCGCAATGGATTTCGAATATTCGCAATGCTCGATTTACCCGCTACACATGTTGGCCCCAATGGGCTTACTCAATTGGTTGAAATAATTCGATTCAGAGTAGCATTCTCAAGAGATGACTCCTCTCGTATCAAAGAAGAACTCTAGTATTGCGTGTTTGTTGGGGTCTATGGTAAGGCTGAATGTTCCCAAAAACCGTTTCCGTCACAAGATACCACAATTTTTGGTGGGCTTACAATCTCACTCTCTCTAGGAAAGTTTCTGGGCACAGAACGTGGTATTTGAAAGTTATGGACACGACGTCGTAGAACTTATTACATTGGTCGATGGTGTTTACACCACAACCGCGGTACTTGCGTTTCATCTTTTGAATGATGGACGCCAATATACCATGTCTCTAAAATAGATACTTGTGAACAGCTTTCAATATAATACCCGCACTTCGACGTGTTCAGTGTGAACAGTGGGCAATCTTTAAAGTGAGTGGTGGGAGTAGGCATGTGAAAGTACCGCCGGTACCAACATAACTGGTACCGGGACGGGACAGACCCTGTCCTGCCGAAACCGGTACCGGTGCCGGGACAAATCAACAATTGGGTGACATATAACAATCAGATGGAAAAAAATCGCATTTAAACCGAACCATTCCCCAAGATCGCAAAGACAAACATGGCTCGTACTATTATTCCTCGGTGACATCAAAGTAATCATAAAGCACGATTTTCGTGCTTTATGATTACTTTGATGTCGCCACAGAATAATTTCTTTGAAGTAACCGATGGTGGCGCTTTCATTGTCTTTGATGCCCTGTTTGAAAAGTCAAAATAGTCGACCTTATCGAGGTCGCTGTGCAGACAGAACATGCACCTTTAAAGTGTTTTGATATGTTTATTCACAAATAAGTCGAAAGTATGTCGTGCAAGTGTGCCATACATGATTAGCAGTATGTTTACCCTCGTTCAGTTAGGAATTTCCGCATAAAATAATTTTGTCCCGGTACCGGCGGGACAAAAGCTTCTGTACCGGTACCGGTTGAAGCATGGGGGAACCGGCAGTACCGGTACAGGTTGACATACCTGATTCAGTCAAACGTAAATAATATTTTATTTATACAAAGTTGTTCTATTACAAAGTATTGGAGAGTGTCTGTTGGCTCTCTCCAATAATTTGTAATAAAACAAATTTTGATAAATAAATTCATCCCACCAAAAATAATCTAGTCCTCAACCAGTTAACAAACCAAAAACTTCTTGGAAATTTGTAATTGAATAAATAAAATATACATGACGTAGTCGTATGTATCTTCTTATTTAATTAACACGTACTCTACCAGTACTGCAAATTTGTCATGCCTCCCCCTCCCCCAAAGCTCGAATAGGGAACAACAGACCTCCATTTGTATGACCGACTGTGTGTGACATGATATCCAGGTCCAAGCATCAAATCTATCTTTTTAGAAAGTAGACGTTTTCTTGTATGAGAGAACGGATATCATATACTGCAGTCCGGACGAAAATCGTCCACTGAGTTCCAAATGTGTTCTATGTGCCAATAGGCACATAGAACACACTGGAACTCAGGGGACGAAATGTCCGGACTAGAAAATCATGGGGGTGGGGTGGGGGGGGGGGGGTCATAATCCCTACACCCCCATAGTTTAGCCCTTGCATTACCTAGACCTTGTACCAAAGGTACATACTCTTCAGAACTTCCCACAATATTAGCACTATTCAAATACAAAGTTACTTTCTAGCGTGGATATTTTGATTAACACGAAAGGCATCTCAAAGCACGTATAGCCCCCAATCCCCCCCCCCCCCGCCCTCACTCACGTCCCCCGAATATCAATTCAATCCTACAGTCCCCGTGGGGTCAAGTGATTAGCCCTTAACCAAACATCACTACTAAAAGAAGGCACTCAAAAACACATTTTCTGGAATAACTGACAAAAATCATTATTCGCCTCCAAAACACTGCTTATGGTTCCTCATTGGAACGTGCCCAACGTGCTTGTCCCAATAAGGGTTCCTAAGCTATGTTTTTGATGCAAAACTAAAAAAAATAATAATTAAAAAATTTGAATAGAGATTTTTGTAGGCGTTATGTTAGGTAGATTATTATGATTAACTCTTTACCCAACGTAACGGAAAAAACCGGCCAGCGCTATTCTCATAAATCGCCTATTATTTTTCATTATTTTTTCATTTTTTGTCTCAAAAACATAGGTTATGACCCCTCATTGGAACGAGCTCGTCGAGCTCGTTCCAATGAGGGGTTACAACATATGTTTTTGAGACAAAAAATAGTTATTCAAGACTTTTGTTTGCAAGTGTCGTCTGCTTTTCATGTTAGATAAAGGGTTAACCAATTACTGAGGCCCTCTGGCGATTAGTCAACTGCTCAGCAATAGGCAATTTTCCTTGACACACACAAAAAAAACCAATTCACATAAAGCAGAAATGATTAACAAAAGCAGTGACTGTTTCAATCGCTATGCAATTGAATAAGAATCTCCGACGCATGTGCCTGAACCTTCTATTCTGTCAGCACTGCACATGCGTATCTGCACGTTCGAATATGGGCTGTACCTTTCAGGCATTACCCGACACGAATAGATGACAACACTTTTCGAAAACATTTCTTGAATTACTAAAAAAATTCATTTTTGACTGAAAACCATAGCCTAGACCCCTGATTGGAACGAGCTTGTTGAGCTCGTTGTAATATGGGGTCAAAAACTATATTTTTAGACAAAAAATGAAAAAATAAAATTTGAATCGCGATTCTTTGTAAGTAGCGCTGGTCGGTTTCGGCAGTTAGGTAAGGTGAAGGGTTATAGTGAACTTTCGTCATCTGTACATCTCCCAAGAACAACCCAATAAAGGGATAAAGATTGGAGGAGCAGACGACCCATGTCACACGTCAAACGATGACCACACTGATTCCGTTTGTGGCCAGGATTTACCAAATCTTTGTTTTTTCTGTGGCCAGGAAATATTCAGTAGAGACACGGGATGCTCAACTCCATCTTCGTCTGTGAAAGGTCTCTCGAAACTGGGAAAATATATATTACATAATTGTAACGATTATCGACAAGTTCTAAGTTGGACACAGAGTTGACGAAGACGTGAACTTGAAATTGGCTATCACATCAGCACAATACATCCGTGGTGCTGTAGCACTATGAGACGAATGAATGACTTTGGCAAGTAGGAATGATAGAGATGAGATTCAGTGAGAACTATGTGTCATCTGAATCAGAGGTGTCATCTGAATCAGAGTCGTCATTCTTTGAGCTAGATTTTATTTCTGATCCATCGACCTTTTTGAGTTTACTAATGTTGAAAGAAGAATACTGAAGATCATCGTCCTCATCATCTTCGCTCTCCTCTTCATCATTGTCCTTCTCGTTTTCATTATTGTCACCATCATCGTCGTCTTCATCCTCATCGTCATCATCATTATCACTCTCTTCGTCATCGCTCTCCTCTTCTTCACTGCTCTCAAAATGTCCTTTTCCAGCTTGACTTGCTAGCATTATGCTGATTGTAGCGAGATCTGAGGGATCTACGAGATCTATTGGTCTCTCCCCGTCTTCCGTCAATATATTCCTATCGGCACCTTTATCAAGAAGATACCTAGAAATACAGAGAAATATGTTAGAAGGTTAAAAACCCAACATGGGACAGATACATAATAAGCATTAAAGGCCTAAAGGTCTGCAGTGCCAAAAGCGAAAGTGCGCTCATCGAGAATGTGCAAACGCAGAACGCGAAAGCCTTTGTCGCCTAAATGGGGCCTTCCGCTAGAAAAAGAGTATATGTGCGATCTCGGACAGCCGATAGACCGATGTAAACCGAGCTTACAGAACCAAAGCGTTCCTGTATTTCAAGGGTCTATCTACAGACGCTAACATGATGTCGTATTGCAGAGCGGGGCCCATATTGACCAAACAGGAAGTATTCATATTCTTCAAGAGATCGTTCGTTGGATAAACTTCTCCAATATTCGGTGATAATTCAGCTTCGAGAGAGGCAATACATATTATAAGTGTATTAGGTTCCAAACCCTGTGGGGGTCTCTTAACCCTTTACCCAACGCAGACGATATCAAAATTTATTATTTTAAATATATTTTTTTTTAAATTTAAACAAAGCCATATCATGTGACCCCCTCAATGGAACGAGCTCGTCGAGCTCGTCCCAATGAGGGGGTCACGTGATATGGGTTCTTTTTAAATTTTTTGAAAAATAGTATTTTTTCAACTGCTGAATTTGCATATTACGCAGGCGGATATGGCCGATTCGTTGGGTAAAGGGTTAACGTGCGCACCCTTAGAAGTTGCGTGCCGGTTTTGTCCTAAGGGTTCATAAATAATTTCGCACCAGTAAGGATCGCGACGAAATTTAAATCCTTTTTTATCGAGTCAAATCTATAGTAACGTGGTTCGTAAATTCCGTATAGACTACAGACTCATTAGACATCCTATATTTAACCCTTTACCTAGCAAGACCAGAAGACCACACTCGCAGCTGACAATTGTTTTCCTTAGTTTACCCCCAAATACAGTTTATGGCACCTCATCGGAACGGCTCAACAAACTCATTCCAATGGGAGCTGTCATAAGCTATGTTTTTGAGGCAAAATTGAAACTAAATTGGAATTGCGAATTGTGTGTGACCAGTCGTTACGATAGGTTTAGAATAACCAATGATGTTAAGTCATTCACTCAAGTTTCTACAGAAAAGACATCACACCAAAGCTATATTTGAAATCAGAAAATGATCGGTTAAGGGAAGCGGCCTGTAGAGTGTGATAATGGAATTGTAGACAATTTACATGCCACATCCAAGATGGCCGCTGGTGGCCATGTTTTTACTGAAATTCAGAAGAATTTGATAGCACCCATCTAGACATCACACCAAAGCTACATTTAAAATTTAAAAAAGATCGGGTGAGAGGTGCGGCCTGTAGGATGTGCTAATGAAATTGTATATTTATATGCCAAATCCAAGATGGCCACATCCGGCCATTATGTTTCAACGAAATTTAGAAAAGGTCTACAGCCCCCACCTAGACACCATACTAAAACTACACACGAAATTTGAAAAAGATCGGGTGAGAGATGCGGTCTGTACGGTGTGCTAATGGAATTGTTGACAATTTATATGCCAAATCCAAGTTGGCCGCTGGCGGTCATGTTTTTATACGAAATTCAGAAAAAATCGATAACTCCCATCTGGACATCACACCAAAGCTACATATGAAATTCGAAAAAGATTGAGTGAGAGATGCGGCCTATACGGGGTGCTAATGGAAATGTTGACAATTTATATGCCAAATCTAAGATGCCGCTGGCGGTCATGTTTTTCAACGAGATCCGGAAAAAATTCGACAGCGCGCCATCTGAAAGCCACGTATGAAATTTGAAACTGATCGATTGAGAGCTGCGGCCTGTAGGGTGTGCTCGTCGAGCTCGTTCCAATTAGGGGCAGGTGTCGTCTGCTTTTCATGTTAGGTAAAGGGTTAAAAGCAGTCAATTTATAGAGCCGCTGAGATCAGAATACCAACTGCAGTATTGACAGGACAGCTTCTCCGCCAACTATACGCAATTTTGCTGTGGGTTAAATGGTAGAATACATGGTCACACCTACAAGATAATTCCCAACTCAAGTAATCTGACAAGCCCACGTCTGTCATCTTTCTTCATTAAATTCTCACTAACACTGACTGATCTGTATATAAGAAGAATAGGAGAAAGCCAATGTGACGTTACAGATGTAAACTGTCATGTTGCACATGTAGAAGACATCAGAACACTTGGTTAGGGAAACAACTAGCGAGAGGTGAATACGAGAGCGGTACCTTTCTATCTGTACTACAAAAAATTGAACCACTCCAGTTTTCCGAAACTTTTTCGAAAATATATTTGGTCGAATGTTTTATGAAGTGTAAAACATGAATCCGAATAGAATGGCATGGCGGGGATTCGAACCCACCCCGAGAGAGTTTCTTTCGGCACCAACCGCCTTGCGAAATTATACTGAACCGCGCACACCACTCAGTCACCGACAGACTCTGGAAAGTTCTATATACTGCACTGCAAGAAAATCAGCGAGAACTTCTCTTTTTCAAATTTCCGCGTGCCATAGAATCAAGAAAGGACGCTGGTTTTATTTACAATAGCATGACGGGGGTTGAACCCACACCGAATGAGTTTCCTTCGGCACAAACAGTCTATTGTGACTTTTCACACTTTAAACACGTCCGTACAATGCCCCGGGTAGGTTATTGTCTGTTCTCTTGGGAGAGTCTGTGTCCCCGGGCGATAGCAAGCTGGTATTAAGCTGTTGTACGCCAGAGGGGTAGCTAGAAAATTTTGCTGTAACATTCTTGTCCAGGAGTGGGATCTAGATACACAACACGTGGAATCTGGATTACGGGTAAGAACGCCATGTAAGAAGCATCTGATTGGACGTTACGCGTCTGAGTGACGTTACGACGTGAATGAAATATTTCAACAAAAAAGAGTGACAAGTCAAAACGTTATCAGACCACCGAGGACGATATTTCTTTAACCCTTTACCCAACGTAAAAAAAATCCAAAACGAGCCAGCGCTATTCACAAAAATCGCCAATTAATTTTCTCTATTTTTTGTCTCAAAAACATAGGTTATGACCCCTCATTGGAACGAGCTCGACGATCTCGTTCCAATGAGGGGTCATAACCTATGTTTTTGCGACAAAAAAATGAAAAAAATTAGTTAATCCAAGAATTTTGTTTGCAAGTGTCGTCTGCTTTTCAGGTTAGGTAAAGGGTTAAAATATCTGCATCATTCACTTAATTTGAGTTTAATCGTGGTATAAATACAGACCACAACTCGAGAAGAGTGCGGGGTGCATGAATCAACAACCCAAGGAGAAGTTTTTCCTGTATTTCACAACCAAAGGCGGGCGTGAAATGCAGGAAAAACTTCCCCTCGAGTCGTTAATTCCAGTCCCCCGTACTCTGCCCTTGTTGTGTTCTGTCTTATTTTATATCAACGCATGGTTTTCTTATTCAATTACTGTATCCAACACATAGCTTATGACCCCCCCCCCCCCCCCACACACACACACCCCAGTTAAAAGGTAATGGTTGACCTCGTTCCAATGATATGTCACAAGCTAAGCTTTTAAGGCTAAGATTAAAAATCTTTAATTATTCACGAATTTTGTGTGCAAGTGTCGTCTGTCGATCGTGTTAGGTACGCTCTAAAATCAGTTGGGTTGAAAATTAATGCAAATCACGTGGGTTGAGTGAATATGAACCCAGTTAGGTACGTATTCACTCAACCCAGCTGATTTCGGTTGATTTTTTAACCCAACTGATTTTAGAGTGTACAACTTAAGAGACGACGTTAATAGTCCTGTGGGGGGGGGGGGGGGGGCGGTGGCTCAGTAGGTAGAGGTGCAGGCTGCAAGTTGAGAGGTTCTCGGTTCGAATCCCACCTGCGGCAACCACGTTGTGTCCTTGGGCAAGACACTTCACCCCCATTGCCCATGTGGGGGCGCGATGACGCCGTGTACTGGGGCGTACTGCACGTCGATGGTGCGCATGTCTTCAACCAATCTAACCCTGCCTGTGCTGCAGTGCGGAGTTACGATGTTGGGGAGCTGGCAGCTACTCGTCGTTGCTCGGTGGTTCTCTCCGGGTACTCCGGCTTCCTCCACTCGTGAAACTGTTACGGTCATGATTAGCCATTGTGCATAAATATGTGACCTTAAACATAAATAAATAAATAAATAAATAAATAAATAAATAAATAAATAAATAATAGTCCTGTACTGGGGAGAAGAGAGGTATCATAAGTACGGGTAAGATCGTTACGATAAGCCCGACACCCACATCACCAAGAATGGCCAATCAAGCCAGCAAATGACCAAAATTTAATGGCGCAGTGTACCGTGAGTTGTGATACTCCAACGCCGTTAGAAACGCCACATTTTGAGAAAAAGTACCGAAACAATTCTCACATCTTCTTATAAACTATAACAAGTGAACTGCTGGGTGGTGACATCATTATAAGGACGCTTAATGTAAGTTCAATCACTTTACGGGACAAAATATACTTCGCACAATAAACACCTCAGTTTATTACAAGAGGGAAAAAATCGGATCCATTGGTAATTCAATTTTCAAGTTATGAAGCGGACAATTACAAGAAGTCCAAGATGATTGCCATGGTGGCCATTTGGAAATGCCAGAAGAAAAAGGAACCTTCCTGTTTTGTCAACGGTAATCCAGAAAAATGGGATCCATTGGTCATTCGTTTTTCAGGTTATTGCACAGAGAGATAGAACTCCAAGATGACTGGCATGGTGGCCATATTGGATATGCAAGACCCTTCCTTTAATCAACTATAATGCACCAGACAAACCATGGTCAATTAAAGTTATTGTATACGAACAAGAAAAATCACAAAAAATCAAGACGTCTGTCGTGGCGGACATATTGGATAGGCCAAAATGATGATTATCCAAAGGAAACTTCCTCTAATGTGGGATTATTCACCATGAAAAAATGGGATCTGTTTGGCATACAGTTTTCAAGTTATTATTCAGAGAAGCAAAAAGTTAAAAGGCGGGCGGTCCGACAGACGGGTGGACCTAGTTATAATATAATAGGCGTGCTTCTTTGAGCGGGCGTATAAAAAGCACTTCATGCACACTAATTTACAGTACACAAAATACCCGAAGTTGGTAGAATGGAGCAGATCACACGCCGTAAGTCGGATATATCCAAGCCAGAAAATAAGCAGACTGTCATCTGCAAAATGAGGTCCCCAGAGGGTGAATTTAGGGATGCTACCCTGCACAGCAGGGTAGCCTCACTAAATTTACCCTCTGTGAACCTCAATCTGAATCAGGTTCTCAAAAATAAACAGAAAGAGGTACCCAGAGGATAAATTGGCTCACTGTATGAGATAGCATCATCAAATTCACCCTCTGGGGACCTCATTTTGCAAATGTCAGCTGACTTATTTTCAGGCCTGGATATACCAAACTTCTGAAGAATGTTTATGGGAATTTAACGGGGCGGGGGGGGGGGGGTGCTTGGGGCTCTAAGAATGTGTGTTGAAATTTACCTACCACATTACTTGCGGTAGACAAGTACAATAATCAAATTCACACTTACTGTACTATTTCTGACTGTCCGTCAGCACAGGCCGCATGGAGAGGCGTCCACGTATCTTCATCTTGTATATTGATATCAGATCCATGTTCGAGTAAAACAGTTACGGCATTCAGATTGCCATCCAACACAGCCTGGTGCAAAGGTGTGAGACCTGAAAAAAAATCAAAATCAGTTTTGCAGGAACGTCTACGGTGGTCTGTTTGTTTCTCCTAGGCTGATGTTCTCAAATTGCAATGAATCCTTCGGCGAGTCCAAGTAAGGGCGCCGGAAGTAGTGGACAGCTCCCACCCTACCTTGAAGCTAGGGGACAAAAGGGCAGTGAGTGCCATTTTTCGCCAAAAGAGCACAAGTGGAAAAGACTTTATTTTCCAAGAACTCTTGAGTATTCGTTACTAAAGTATTTTACGTGCGCCAGTGCCATTGGGGAGGGGGGGGGGGGGGGTGTCAGGTATAATGACGGAGTTTGGTTGATAGTTACCAAACAAAGAAGCTATACAATCGGCGGGGTGATTTCTAAAGCTTTATATCGTCTTTTGAGTGGACCAAGGTTCACCTTGTTGATCTTCAAGGGACGATATATATATATATATCTTACCTCCTACAAGTATCTGGGAATTTCAATGGTTCAAAGGCGTCACATGCAGACTGCAGATAAAACCATATACTGCCTGTCAACATCAATATACGCTGACAGCTATGGGTAATCTCCCCTTCGTTTATTGATTATTCAAAATGGCGGCAGCCGATAAACGCTTCAAGTTGAAAGATTGAGTGCTGGAAGCCCATATTTGGTCTGAAGTGTAGGTTAGGCAACTTAAAAGGCTTCATATTCTGTGGATGTGTGTCATGTTACCTTCAAAATGAAACTGTTTGGTATGTATGAATTTGCCTTGTTACAATTTATGCACTCTCCCATAAATTGTAACAAGGCAAATACACGTGAACACATTGTGAGAATTCTCTCATTTAATTTTGATCGCTGTTGTTATTAGTTATGTGCATCGATGCAGCAGTCGGTAAGATATATTCGTTACACAGTTTGTTGGTGGACTAATATGGTTTATATGGTGTCAGTTAATTCCATATTGGACTCGAGCGAGCTCGAGTCCAATATGGAATTAACTGACACCATATATACCATATTAGTCCACCAACAAACTGTGTAACCAATAATATAATGTCAATACTATTGAATGTCAGAATTTATGATACGTTGTCAACTCCCAGTGTTACCCGATACCCAGAGTCGAGTGCCCTTTTTGATACCCCCACGCACACGGATGCTTCCGGCGCCATTGGACCCAAAACAGCAATTGATCAAAACAGTTGGAACAGATGGAACTGTGGACACCGTTCACCCTCCCTTTGCCAAATCACTGGGTTATTTCAATCACCTTTAGTTTGACATACATTTATATGTGGTCGGTTTCAAGAAGTAACCCTTCGAACCCTGGTGGTATACTCCATGCTAATTCAATGGCAGCAATTGGAAAAATCCATATTCATTATTTGGGGGTGGTGGGCTGCACGTTGAAAATATTAATTGGTGTACCCCACACATTCACTCAGCAGCCATCCTACTTAATGAAATTATGACGTATCATGCTTCTGGTCGGAAAAGCGGCCGCTAGGGCTCAAATGCTTAATATTCATATTTGCCCATTCCCAGCATTACCGGTAGACTTCGGGAAAAACTCGGTACAGTTGCTCCCAATTTACAAATCTGACATGGCATAACTAACTAAAACTAGATGATGTCATGTGTGTGCAAAGCACCCTACACAATATCCACGCATTTGCATTCCCGCATTTGCATTTTTGATTATTGGTTAATGCTTGATACAGTCAGAAATGAAAAGGTATTATATGGCACATTAAACTGATTGATAAACAACAATATTATTAACAATATTATTTAACAATATTAAAACAACCAGGAGCCTTTCACAGGAAACTGATTCTTTAATGACAAATGTGTCGCTACGATTGCCAAATGGTGCCGAATCAAAAATCCGAAACCTTTATGCACATCTAGAGACCCTACCTGAACATATGAACACACTTTCAACATTTCGAATTAAAACCCCTTGGAGCCTTTTGCCGCAAACCGATTGTCTAATGACAATAGAGGCACAACGGGAGCCACAAGGGGCCGGGTCAAAAATTTAAAACCTTTGTCCACATCAAGAGACCCTACCTGAACATATGAACACACCTTAAGTGTTTCGATTTAAAATCCATTGGAACATTTTGTCGGAAAAAGGTTCTCTAAAGTGATGCAATGGGTGCCACATATGACCGAATCAAAAATCTGAAACCTTTATACACCTCTAGACACTCTACCGGAACACATGAACAACATTTCAACATTTTGAATTAAAACCCCTGGGGGCTTTTGCCGGAAACCGATTCTATAATGACAAAAGTGGCACTGCGGGCACCAAATGGGGCCGAATAAAAAAATCCAAAACCTTTATGCACATCAAGACAGGCTCCTGGAACGTATGAACACACTTTCATATGTTAATGGGTTAAGTGGTTACGAGAAAACTGACATAAAGGCCAAAATCTGCAAAAACTTTGCCTGACTGGAAAGGAAGCCCCCCCCCCCCCCCCCCCACCCCCCCTATCCTCACAGAATTTTATCTTCGAATAGAGATCATTCTCGTCTCATGAATTCATTTTATCCTTTGAATAACATGTAATATGTTGATAGTGGAAAACTATATATTTTAATTTTGTTCCGCCAGAACATATGGGGGCGCGCTGGCTCAGTTGGTAGAAGTGCAAACTGTAAGCCGAGAGGTCCTCGGTTCGAATCCAACCTGTGGCAACCGCGTTGTGTCCTTGGGCAAGACTCTTCACTCCCATTGCTCACATTGGGACATGGTGACGTTGTGTACTAAGGCGTACTGCACGTCGATGGTGCACCTGTCTTCAACCAATGCAAACCCTGCTTGTGTGGAGTTAGTATGTTGGGGAGCTGACAGTTGCTCGGTGGTTCTCTCCAGGTACACCAGCTTCCTCCGCCTGTAAAACTGCCGTGGTCATGATTAGCTATTGTGCAGAAATATGTGACCTTAAACACCAATAAATAAATAAATATCAAAAACATAGCTTATGACTCCTCCCTTCAATGAGCTTGATAAAAGCTTGTTCTGTTTCAATGAAGAGACAAAAGCTATGGTTTGAAGGCAAACACTGAAAAGATAATAAAACTTGAATAAATAGTAAACAGCAATAGCTGGATATTAAAATACTTTATTAACAGGATTAATTCTGACATGGCGAGGCTGATATATAAAGTCACTGCACGGTTCATTGACGTAATAATTCCAGACAGTGGCACCATGTAGAATTAAATGTATTACCATATTATATTACCAGACTCTAATCACCTTTTATATTAGTGCATGCATTTTAACCCTTTACCCAACAAATCGAGCCACATCCGCCTGCGTAATATGCAAAATCAGGAGCTGAAAAAATATTATTTTTCAAAAAATTTCAACAAAACCATATCATGTGACACCTCTTTTTGGAACGAGCTCGCAGAGCTCGTTCCAATGAGGGGTCACATGATACGGTTTTGTTGAAATTTTTTGAAAAATTTAAAAAAATGGTATTTAAAATAATAAATTTTGATATCGTCTGCGTTGGGTAAAGGGTTAAAACAACATACTTTATATGAAACGTTACTGACCCTATGTGGAAGCAGAATGGCTTATTAGTAAGAGCACTAGAATTTAAACAGACAGGTCGACTCATGCCACGTGCGCTGTGTCCTTGAGCAAAACACTAAAACTTGACTTCCTTTGTGGTGGCGCTGTGTAGTAAGGCATACTGCACGTCGATGGAGCATTTGCCTTCAACCTCCTGCTAACTCTGCTTCTGCAGACATTAAGTTTGGGAATCTGACAGTGGTTCGCCACTGCGCGGTGGTTATCTCTGGGTACTGCAGCTCCTCCATCCTTAAAACTGACTGACACGATGTGACCCTGGCTGTTGAAAGTGTCGTTAAACCCAATAAACATAACCCAACAGGCCCTATCAGGCTATGGAGGATCTTGCTGTTCAGCAGTTGAGGTTAACCAGTTCAGTACTAGAAGACCATATTTTAGGCGGTTTTGAAAAGTTGGTGCAGTATTCTTTTAACTACGGTATGCAACTCGTAATCAGCTGGCAGAAGCAACCGATTTTTTTTCGTTTACATGACTTTCATTTTGTTGCAGCCTTCCAATAAAAAAGTATTACAAAACTCTCGCAGATGATGCAAAAGTTTTGCATACCAAAAATAATCTGATTTCCTACCCGTTGAGCAAAATGATAAATCAATTACCGATTTCGTATCTTTTATAATTGGCCTATATTAATATGGATTTTTTTTTCAACTCGGACTTTCGACTCGGACTTGCCAAAAAAAAAATGTTCGAGTCGACCGAACATCGAATTCGAACTAAGTTAGACGAAACCAGGTTCCAAGTGCATGCGGTTTCGTACGCGATATTTCCAGTATAAAATTGCCACATTATATTGTTTTGGCATTGTACTGATGATTTATCCACATATTCATGCTAACATTCAACAGTTCGTACGTTAACAATGCAGCACACTTGAAAGCATGGTTTAATAGGAGGCAAACAATCTGTATGTACCTATGATTGCTTCATCCCCTTCTTGACTTTAAGCTTCGTCCGATCTTGCTTAACAACGAAGCGATGGATGCTTCTTACAGAAGTGTACCAGGGGTGAGATGTTGACCCTGTCGTTTGGGTTTTGTACGAAGTCTTACATGTATTACACGTGTTTGTAGCCGTGGCTTTATCCACTGTAAAATGTGAATGTATTACCTATGTCATTTGGAATCACGCGACACGTGTGATTCCAAATGACATTGGTAAATACACTGAAAGTTCCATGTTGACGATGTGTGCTTGCGGTTCGTGCTCAATTCCTTGCATTGATTTGATAATTTAACCAGTATGAAATGTACGAATGTACGTATACCAAGATATTTATTAATAAGTTTTTTTTCGTGTTCGATTTTTATATTCGTGATTTTATTTTCGACTCGAATTTGTTGATCGACTCGAACAATCGAATATTCACAGGGGCCTAGCCTATATATATCTATATTGCAGTTATAAATGTTTCACCCAACATCAACATCATTCATCATCTCACAGCTCATCTTCTACAACTTACACATCATTATTCATCAATTCCATTATCATCTTCTAGTATTTTGTTCCTCTCATAATTTATGTCAGCCTTCACTTCTCACAACATCTGCATATAAGTTTTTGTCTAACATGACTATCAAAAGATACTTGCAAGAACAACTGGCTAGTTTCATTTTTTCCCCAACACTTCAACATAGCTCATGACCCCTCATTGGAACAAGCTCGGGGAGCTTGTTCCAATGAGGAGTCATAAGCTATATTTTGGAGGCAATGTTTGATAATAATAATTAAATCTGAATGACGTTTTTTTATGAATAGTGCAGCCTAAATATGTCCTTTATGTTAGGTAAAGGGTTTATGTTAAGTGAGATTTTTAATTAGTAGGCTTATATGTATTGATTGATTAACTGATTTTATTCAGCAGTACAACATATATACAGTTAATAACAAAAATAGACAAAGAGATAAAAAGGCATTATTCACATTTACTTGACTGCACCACTGGGAGATGGAGTAGCCACTAGTGGCTGTCTTCCCGCCATTCCCGTTAAAATGAAAGTGTCATTGACACTGTAGCTCAACTTGTCAAGACATGTACATGTATAGTATGTGACACAGCAATGACAAACATCTAGGTAATGACCTGATAACAAAGGTACATATAAAGTATTGTAACGGTCTGTACACAAATACTGACCGTAGCCTGTAACAAATGTATAGGTAAAGTATTGTAAAAGTGGGTGACAGTCAGATGCTAAACTAGAAAAGAAATCTTTGAGTCCCAGAGTGGGTCTGACTGAACCCCAAAATATTTGTTCACATAGCACAGTGATAACAAAGGCATCCCAAAACACACTCATTCCTGTCCCAAGGTGAAAACAAAGGTACCCAAGAAGTTTCGTGACGATCATTTCATAAATACGAGCTGTATAGAAGTTGTGACACAAAACTGATTGGACCTAATTTCGGTACAAAATGGCCACTGGCAGCCATCTTGAATTTTGGACCGCACCCAGAAACACTCGTTCTCGTCCAAAGGTGATAACAAAGGTACCCAAGACGTTTCGTGAAGATCGGTTGATAAATACAGCCTCTAGCCCGAGCTGTATTGACATGTGCACTTACAGTGTATAAGTAGCACTGAATAAATCAAAGTTCATCTAATTTGCATAATTTCTGCATGAGAAAAAAACCTGTACTATATGTGATGTATTCCATGCTACTAAACATTCATACAAAAATTTATTCAAATCAGAACTTTCATACAGAAGTTCTGCACAAAAGACTGATTGCACGAATTTTGGTACAAAATGGCTGCTGGTGAACATCTTGAATTTCGGACCACACCCAAAAACACTCGTTCTCATCCCACGGTGATAACAAAGGTACCCAAGAAGTTTCGTAAAGATCGGTTCATAAATACGGCCTCTAGCCTGAGCCGTATAGAAGTTGTGTACAAAAAAAACTGATTAGACCTAATTTCGGTACAAAATGGCCACTGGCAGCCATCTTGAATTTTGGACCGCACCCAGAAACACTCGTTCTCGTCCCAAGGTGATAACAAAGGTACCCAAGACATTTCGTGAAGATCGGTTCATAAATACAGACTCTCGCCCGAGCCGCATTGACATGTGTACTTATTGTGTGTAAGTAGCACTGAAAAAATCAAAGTTCATCTAATTTGCATAATTTCTGCACGAGAAAAAAACCCGTACTATATGTGATGTATCCCATGGTACTAAACATTCACACAAAAAAGTATTCAAATCAGCGCTTTCAAATGGAAGTTCTGTGCAAAAATCTGATTGCACCTAATTTTGTACAAAATGGCTGCCATCGGCCATCTTGAATTTCGAACCGGACCCCAAAACACTCGTTCTCGTCCCACGGTGATACCAAAGGTACCCAAGAAGTTTCGTAAAGATCGGTTCATAAATACGGCCTCTAGCGTGAGTCGTATTGGCATTTGCACTTACAGTGCTTAAATTAACACCAAATACATCAATGTTAGTCTAATTTGCATAATTTACGCACCAGAAAAAAAAACGTATTATATGTGATGTATCCTATGGTACTAAACATTCATACAAAAAATTATTCAAATCAGCGCTTTGATATGGAAGTTCTGCGCAAAAATCTGATTGTACCTAATTTTGTACAAAATGGCTGCCAGCAGCCACCTTGAATTTCGGATCGGACCCAAAAACACTCGTTCTCGTCCCACGGTCATAACAAAGGTGCCCAAGAAGTTTCGTAAAGATCGGTTCATATATACGGCCTCTAGCCCGAGCCGTATTGAATTGTTGACGGACAGACGGACAACTGGCCATGGCATAAGCTCAAATTTGGCTGCGCCAAAGTTGAGCTAAAAATAAACAGGAACAAAGGCCAAAAAAAGCAGAGAAAAGAAGAGAAGAGAAAAATGAAAGAAGAGAAATGAAAACGAGAAGCAGACGTAACAATCGAGGCAATCCTGACAACAGCGAGTTCTCCAGTAAGGGGTGGGGGTGGGGGTGGGGGTGGGGGGATTTTATAGCTCTACTGCAGATGATATGTTAGACTGGTTCTTTCCGTCATATGAGAAATCTATTCTATGTTTTCAGACATGTGATGAAGATTGAGTTGAATAGAGAGATAGCAATGGCATAGACAGAGCAACGACCACCTACAGTCAGGGCATACTGGATTGTTACAGTTGACATGTAGTGAGTACGAACTTGGGAAATTGTTCAGGTATAGTCTTTTTGAATAGTGATCTTGGATAAGTATGTATGGGAAGGTTAGGAGACAACTGGGTCCTCGGTTTATATGTGCGCAATGTACCTGAGATGTATGATAAATCTTGAGTTAAAATTCAGGCATTTGGATCAACTTGCCTATCCAATCATCATCATTACATTCAACCTTATTTGTGTTCTTGTAATGTACTGGTGGGTGTTGATTCAATTTATTTATTTGTAAGTGCAAAATATAAGTCACTGTTTTTTACATGTTCGTAATACAATAGAGCTCAAATTTCAAAGTTCATTTTGATACTTTACAAATGGTAACCAAAACTGTCGGAGTTAAGTATAGAAAAACATCGGGCTATGTATGTGTGTTTGTGAGCATGTAGGCGTGGATATTCAGAGGAAAGGAGGATATCCTTGGACATTTCCAGACCAGGGTTTAAGATATACCTATATCTTACCTCCTACAAGTATCTGGGAATTTCAATGGTTCAAAGACGTCACATGCAGACCGCATTTTAAACCATATACTGCCTGTCAACATCAATATACGCTGACAGCTATGGGTAATCTCCTCTTTGTTCATTGATTATTCAAAATGGCGGTAGCCGATAAACGCTTCAAGTTGAAAGATTGGGTGTTGGAAGCCCTTATTTGGTCTGAAGTGCAGGTTAAGCAACTTAAACGGCTTCATATTCTGTGGACGTGTGTCATGTTACCTTCGAAATGAAACTGTTTGGTATGTATGAATTTGCCTTGTTACAATTTATGGGGGAGTGCCTGTAGCACTCTCCCATAAATTGTAACAAGGCAGAGACACGTGAACACATTGTGAGAATTATCTCATTTAATTTTGATCGCTGTTGTTATAAGTTCTGTGCATCGATGCAGCAGTCGGTAAGATATATTCGTTACACAGTTTGTTGGTGGCCTAATATGGTATATCTGGTGTCAGTTAATTCCATTTTGGACTCGAGCTTCGCTTTCGTCCAATATGGAATTAACTGACACCATATATACCATATTAGGCCACCAACAAACCGTGTAACTAATAATACACTGTTACAAAATGTTATTTATTGCTTTGTACTCCTAATATTAGGGGTGAAATCTGTCTGCTTGTACAGCAAATCTCAGAGATCTGTAAACAACATTCAGCAAATGAACGTTTTCTGGATCTCACATAATGTCGTCCCAAGAGTGGAAAAAGACGCTTACGGCACGTTGTTCCACTCAAGTGACGATATATACATGCATCAACTGCAAAAAATTTCGATTTTATTTATGCAAAATATTATGTGATGGTATTATTATTAAACATATTTTATTTGTTATAACAAAATGGATTGGATAACAAGTGCCGAGCACTTAGATAATATCCTTTCCTTAATATACATTTGAAAATTTCCAATTATGTTTATAAATATTTACAAAATGTGCATGCAATGGCAAAGCAAACTTATGAATAATTAAAACAATATTGTGTGTGTACACTCTTCAAGATGGATGTTGGTAAGTATTCGACTTTACAAGAGTATGAACAGATATAGGTGAGAGGGAGGAGAGCAGAAAGGTGAACTGCCACATCGCAACACTGCTGGACTTGGTCAACTAGCCAACGTGTCATATTACGGCACAATCGTGATTCCAGCGGAAACGCGATTTAGACGGAGCCTCGTTACCACTGCTATAGCCAGGGCATACAGGACAAACATGCGGAATGCACAAAGCCGTGACTGAAGGAAATGGAAGTGAAAATGAAAATGGACACTCATATTATTGGACATTTGGCTGGGAAGATGTTGTCAGACTAGTCTGCCTGATTACGGTCCAGTCTTAAAACCTCTTCGTGGCCTTAATGAAATTTTGAACACTTCGAAAAAGCTGGATGTTGAAGAATTCTGGTAGGTTGAGAATACCATAAAGAAGTTCGTTGATCGATCTTATTGTAAGATGCGCAAGATTTCTCTGTAGGACTAGTCTTTCGTTTGAATAGTTATTACAGTCGAAAAAGTAATGGTTCGCGTCTTCAGTCTCGTAGCCACACGAACAGATAGGTGTATCATGGATGGAATATTTATCATAATTTTGGTCGCTACAGGAATTCCGCAACTTGCAGTGTATGTGTTGGTATGAAGTTTTCGAATGCATCTTTTCTGCTTTTCACTCAATTCTACAGGATCATCAACTTGGCTTACGGATTCTATGATTCTTCTGCATTTTTTTCTATTTTACTTGTAAATATTCATGGTCAAAACCCGTTAAATGATTATATGCTTTCCCCCATTCTTGTCTTTTACCATACAACAGGACACAAAATTCGACCACCGTGTTCGAGGAATTATGCAAAACATTCGCACGGATAGTTTTGTAAGTCGAACAAGGGCCATAACTCTAGTATGTATACGTGGACGAAACCGCAATAGGGGAATATCCTTTCTCCCATGGTTGTCTCTCATCATACCAAAGGACATCAAAGTCCACATGGCCAAGAAAATGTTTCCCTTGATGCGATTCCCTATAACATTACCTCCCCTTAATTTGGTAAAGCTGTTCAGGCATTTAACACTGAGAGAGATGGGAACTTCATACGAAAACTTATCTTTTCAATATTCGTGTTTTTTTATCATCGATGTGCGCATCTTTTCACAAACTACAGTTCTTTTCCTGTGGCGTAGTATAAGCAAATAAAAGCTATCTTGTTACACTTTTTTCCCCAATCAATTTGAACATTGGACTATTGTTCCTAGTAGAAACCCATTTAAAAAAATAGAAAACTGCCTTTTCAGACACTTTTGGTGATCTATAACTTTTTTATATTCCATGTATCAACAGTGTGCGCATCTGGAGACACCTGCTGAGTACCGGATCCTTTTCCTCCTTCAACACGCCTAGACATGTGACAGCCATCATATACAGCTACCGAGGGTCGAAAGGGGCTTGTCCCCCATAACGTCCCTGCGCGCCTTCGGCGCGCGAAATCATTTCTCTTCGCCGCATCGTTGCATAAATACAGACATTCTTCTTTTTAATAACCTAAAAGTCTGTCAGATGTGGTTTTCCAATTTTTTTCCTCTGATGAATTAAAACTTCCAAATTGCCATGAAAACACATTCTCGGACTGTACAATAACGCAGAGATGGATGAGAAATTACATTGCAATTGCTTTAATTGGTGTCGCAATTTCACACCTCATTGTCATTCATCCACGCACATCAAGTCTCAGAAATTTCACACCTCACCACCCACATTCACTGCCTTCTTAATTGGATTTCATCTCGCAAGTTCAGTAATCTCAAGGGAGATAATTTTCGCGTAAGATACTATTTTAATCAACATTGTGTATGAACAACCAATGCTGGGGTTCATAATATACAACATTCCTACGGACAGTTTTCCAAGTCAAACAAGGGCCGTAACTCTGGTAAGTACCGTACGTCCGTCGTGAACTGGACACTTTCCACGGGTGGACAATATTTCCACGGACGCAATAATATTGGATTCCAAGCACTAATTACAGGAATAATCATCAAAACATTAATGAATGAAGCACCGGGTGCAACCCGGTGCTTCATTAATTAAAATTTTGCTAATGATTTTTGTTACCTGGTAAACGCACGCGCGGACATCAATGTCCAAGCGAGGATTACAATCAGTCCATGGCGACTGTACTGTATGCGTAAACGAATCCCGCAATAGGTGGATACCTTTACCCAATACTATCATCATAACAAAGAACGCCAAAATCCGACAAAACTATGCTCGATGTCAAAATGGCAAGGCTTTCAGCAGCAAATATTTCCCATAATGCAGTTTGATATTTAACCAAATATACCTTGTTTGACAGAGCTCAGTGAGGTAAAATTGGTTTTATTATACGCTAGCCTGTGACGCTATCCATCGACTCGATACAGTAGCTTCCTAAATGACGTCATGCTTCGGCGCATGACGTCGCCTTGAAGGAACGAAGAGCCTGATCTTTGTTATTGTTTTGAAACGTACGCGTTTGGGTCGAACTGGGCTGAATATTGTGCAATAAAATGTCTCGTAGCATATAGTGAAAAGAGAATCTACTCTATTTTAGTCAGTATCGGGAATTATCTCATGAGTGTGGACCTGAAAGTTTTATTTTTCAAGAGCGCTTGCGCGAGTGAAGAATAATATTTTCAGGTACACACGATGATTTTTTTCAGTAGCTTCCTAAATGACGTTACGCTTTGATACATGACGTCTCCTTGAATGTACGATCAGCTGATCTTTGTTGTTGTTTTGAAACGTACGTGTTTGCAGTGAAATTGGGCTGGATACTGCGCAGTAAAAAGTCACGGAGCATATAATAAAAAGAAAATCTACACTATTTTAGTGAATATCGGGAATTATCTCATTCGTGTGGACCTGAGAGTATTATTTTTCACACGCGCAAGCGCTCGTGAAAAATAAAACTTTCAGGTCCACACTCATGAATTAATTCCAGATATTCACTAAAACAGCGTAGATATCCTTTATAAATTCATAGTCAGACAAGAGCAAAACAGAGAGATTGAAGAGAATTCTGTTGCACTACTAGAGTGTCAAGGGCTAAATATCTTTATATGTTTATATATGATCCTTAAGATAACAATATTATCTTGCGAGTTCACTTATGAAGAAGTTATCCCGAGTGCCCTCTTCGCTCAAGTTTGTAATCACCACCCTCCGCTTCATGCAATTTGCTCTTTCAATAGTTTTAATGGAAGCCTGTCCGTTGGACTGGTGTGTTTGATGTTGACGAACGAAATCGAATTCAGGCAAACGCCCAATCGTTCAGGCCACAAGTCCAGTTCTATTCGGAATTTGACGCAGTTATGGGTTGTTTGGTTACCCTCTTTTTATGGAAATTTGCACGCAGACAATTTTTGATGTAATGTGATGCGCCTTTTCTTACAAAGATAGACAGGTATAATTTTCCTTTCCCGTTATAAATATTCCATGCAATAAGTATTTAATTTCCCCTGAAGACACGAAGATATGAACATATTTTGTGGAATTACCCGGAGCAATCATAAAACTGTGGCTATGATGAGTCTTCATTTGTAATTGTAATGTCATCAAAATATCAATGAAATCAAGTCACGATGGAGTAACATTTCTAGCTTTGATTTCACAGAAAATGAATCTTTATGACATTTTTTTCTGATTCAGTGGTCATGGAATATATCAGCTGGTCGGAAAAGCTAACCGTACTCTGTATTCGCAACGGCAATACAAAAAGAGAATCAACAGTCATATTCAGGGGTGTGATTGGGACTAAATGAAAAAAAAAACTGAAATCATGTTTGCATTGTGGAAAAGTTTCAAAATCAAGCTTCATATCCCCAACTGAAGTCCTGCAGAAATAATGCTTTTGGATGCATTTTATTTCTTTGAATTTACATGAAAATGGTCTTTCAGACCATTTTCATGTAAATTTAAAGAAATAAAAAGGTATAACTGGGTAAGAAAAAAAACTGAAATCAGATAAAAAAAACTGAAAAATCACACCCCTGTTTATTAGAACCACTTTACGCTACAATGATGATGTTATGCAGGTTCACTTCCAGTGGGTATCGCTCTTTCACGGATTGTCGTAAAATACGACAAACATTGACTCACAGGTAATATGTCTAGCTGTGTATAACACACAGTTACCCGCCTCTTCATTGGCACCTTACTTAACATAATTGGAAGAAAACTTGTTATTCTTCATTAGGTCATGGCCCGTGGCACCTCGACTCGTCCGGTCGTGGTTCCACGAACTAAGCAATGCCATGAACTGCATGATAGAGGAAATATCTGGATAAGAGGTCGCATCTTTCGTTGGGTTAATTAGAACATAAGTTGGTTGGTTGGTTTGGCAGAATGTGTATTAAGTAAGAGTGTGTTAAATAAGAGGGAGAAAAAAATGTGCTAAGAAAACATCTAATGATTGTGTCATCTTCTCAGTGAAATGTTTATATTGGTAATGTTCTGTTATCCATATCCGACTGAATATATATATCTATATGCACTCCTACATCATGCATTTGATAAAAGGAGATTGAACTGAATTGAGTTCTTACTTTAGAATTTATGGTTTGCAACCATCGAATACAATATTCTTCTTTCGTCGTGAACTACCCCGATGGAAATAATAGCCTGTGTAATCTCCTCTGCGTTGTGTCATTGTTCAAGGCACTTAATCCCACTTGCCAACGTCGGGGAACGGTGGTGTTGTATACTAAGCCGTACTGTACGTCGCGGTGCACTTGCCTTCAACCAATGCTAACCCTGTTGTGCGAAGTTAGTACGTTTGGGGAATGCGATAGCTACTCGAGCCGCTCGGTGGTTCTCGCCGGGTGCTCCGGCGTTCTCCTCCCGTGAAACTATCCGATACGAGGTGACCCTGTCTGCCGAAAGTGTGGTTAACCCTTTGAACTCGTAAGCCTGATTTCTTTTGACGAAGACATAATTTAGTTCCATTTATGTCTTATTATAAGAGGTCTATACACGGGCATTGATGATAAAATAATTACTGCAGTCTGCAGCCACACGGCTGCAGACTGCAGTTATTATTTTATGATCCCTGTATATTGATATTGGACTGACCCATCTTACTGTAAGTGTGCACAAAGGCGATACCATTCCAGGAAATGAGAGTTCAAAGGGTTGAACGCCAATAAAACAAACAAACAACTTTCTATGCTTATCAGGACTCCTAATGAACGGGATACCAGCAAATAGTGTTTCGACGACCAAAACTGACTGTATCACCGTTGGAAGATACTACCGGATTTCTTGTGACTTGCACTATGTCAAATGCTTTCAATTTGGAAGACTTGCCCTATAGTCAATTGAGGATAAAGGGTATATTTTCGTATTGGTTTATTTCGTAGTAATATACCCAGGATGCCTTTTGGCACTAGGGATATTGGCGAATAAATTGGGGAGTAACCATCCACCTTTGTCCAGGATTCAAAGCCAAGCGAGTGATGGTGGTTAATTTCCTCTCTCATTTCTATATTCTTTATACCTCGCCCAATAACATGTCCCGCAATTTAGTTATTATCACACTTACAACTTGTGTGTAACATTGTGGGTTGGGGGCTAAGCTAACAAACACCATACATGTAGACTATCTCTGTATCAATAGGGTAGTACAGTGCCGTGACAACAAAATCAGACCAATAATTTCGAGTGGGATGCTATCCAATCGAAATTATATGCTAGCTTTCCTTCCAACAGCACTGAATATGAGTCACCCCAGTCAAAACAGAAAAGCGAGAACACTGTTTCCTATATGCTAACTTCGATTGTCTTTTTTGTTGTTGTTTTTTTTTTGTTTTGTTTTTTATTTGGTTTTCATTTCGCAATGTTCTATTTTGGACCCAATGATGTAAATATATCGCCACCAGAACGCGATCTGATCGAGAAAGAGAATGTTTTTTTTTATCACAGAACTGTGATGAGTGTATGAAGAACAAACAGTGCAGCTATGTTGCCAGTTTGTGGTCTTGATATTAAACTCATCTTATCATGACGTTCAAGTTCTATATGTTTCTGGAAAAAATCACGCAAAGTCGCAAAAGTAAGTGAGATGACAATCTATCACATGAATCGGACTTAAAATGCTCTGCCCAGTTTCATAGCGATAGCATCTCTTTTCACTTACATTGCGACACCATGTGACTGTTGAACACTGTAGTTATCAGATGCGAACAGATATTCGTAGAATGGTACCTGCAACGACATCATAGCTCACTGAATGGCTTAACATTCATAAGAGAACCAGAATTTATTCTCGCAAGTGATTCTTGCAAGGAAAACAATGAGATTCAACTTTGATTCTCGTCATAGATCATGAATATGTCCTTAACCCTTTACTTAACATGAACAGCAGACGACACTCAAAATTTTGAATAACCCATTTTTTCATTTTTTGTCTCGAAAACATAGGTTATGATCCCTCGTTGGAACGAGCTCGTTCCAATGAGGGGCCATAACCTATATTTTTGAGACAAAAAATGAAATATAATGAAAATTAATTGGCGATTTTTGAGATTAGCTCTGGCCGGTTTTGGACGTTACGTCAGGGAAAAGGTTCACATTCATAAGAGAACCATAATTTATTCTCGCAAATGATTCTTGCAAGGAAAACAATGAGACTCAACTTTGATTCTTGTCATAGATTATGAAAACGTCCTTAACCCTTTACCTAACATGAACAGCAGACGACACTCAAATTTTTGAATAACTATTTTTTTTCATTTTTGTCTCGAAAACATAGGTTATGACCCCTCGCTGGAACGAGCTCGTTCCAATGAGGGGTCATAACCTATATTTTTGAGACAAAAAAATGAAAATATAATGGAAATTAATTGGCGATTTTTGAGAATAGCGCTGGCCGGTTTTGGCCGTTACGTCAGGTAAAAGGTTCACATTCATAAGGGAACCATAATTTATTCTCGCAAATGATTCTTGCAAGAAAAACAATGAGACTCAACTTTGTTTCGCGTCACAGATTATGAAATTGTCCTTAAAAGCCCGGATAATTCTTATTCTTTGCTTCCTTATAATAGGGTAACATTTTGACTTAGCAGTAATGCCTAGTGACGTTTTGGCCTGTAGCGGCAACCGAAACTTCACTAGAAGCTGATGCCAAGGTACAGAAACTTCCACCAGCAAGACCACCAAAAGCCTGTACATGTATGTTGGAATATGTGTTCTGCATGTGCGTACATATATAAGACAATAACTCATCCTAATTGGAATTAGATCTCCTAGTGTTAAACTCTAGTAAATATATAAAAATGAGGTTTGTTTTTAATGTGGAATGGATAGTGGGTGCGCTCGCTACAGTATAACCGTACCGGTACTCTCACATCATAATTATATACAAAGAAAAAAGTTAAGCACCCTTAAGTATAATGAATGATAACATGCCAATGTTCATTGAAAGTCTGTTGCTGGTTATATGTATGATTATACTGATGATCCAACAAATGGTTGTGGACGCGTATGATTGAATGTGTCCCACAAACAGGTCTTGGGAATCACGTGCACAATGCAACTCAAGAATTTTCCAAAATACAGTTTTTGTGTATGACTCTGAATTGAGTATTTATAGTACCTATTTTTCAATATCAATCAGGATCTGTCACCATGACATGAAGAAGGGCGACATATGCACAAAGATGGCAAATTATTGGTATGTATTCTACCGACATGTCCTTTAACCCTTTACCCAACGCAGACGATATCAAAATTTATTCTTTTAAAAATCATTTTTTCAAATTTTTCAAAAAAATTCACCAAAACCATATCATGTGACACCTCGTTGGAACGAGCTCGACGAGCTCGTTCCAACGAGGGGTCACATGATATGGTTTTGTTGAAATTTTTCGAAAAATAATATTTTTTCAACTGCTGAATTTGCATATTACGCGGGCGATTCGTTGGGTAAAGGATTAAAGCAATCAGTTGTCAATTCGACATCCTTTACACAGTCACCAGTCGTTTGATGAGCAAAGACATGCAAACCAAATTAAGTTAAGGACCGTCTCCAGTAAGAACGCCCCTCCCCTCCCCGCCCCGACATCACGCGTGAAAACAGGTCACTTCTGAGGCTGTTGCGACGACAGCCATTTCCGAAGGGCCATCAAACGTCTCCTACTAAGAGATCACCACACAGGAATACGTTGGGCGTGGTGTTCAGCATTATTCAGTCAGAGCATTGCATTGGTTACCATTCCTTAGTCTAGCACGAGTCCTGATCTGAATCCACTAGAGCACATTTGGGACATTCTAGGGGTTCGAACGCAAGCACACGAATCTCAAGTATAAACTCTGCGAGAACTGGAAGCAGCTTTGCATCAGGAATGGCGACAGTCACCTCTGCAACGGATACGACGATTGACTGGAGGATGCGACGCGGGATAGAAGCTGTTATACGAGCACATGGAGGATGCTGCAGATATTGAACTGTAACACTGGCTCAAATTCTCTAGAGGTTACAAATGACATTTTTATTCATTTATAGACAACTAATGTGTCCTTGTCTATCCAGCTCCGTACTAAAACGGGTATCGTATTGAGCTTTAGCAGTTAGTTTTTTGGTTCATCAATGCAGTCATTGAAATGGTGATGAAGACTATGATTTTGTGTGTTTGTATAGCCTAAATATGTTCTTTCAAGATAGCATTCAGTTTTTGAAGCTTACTTTGCGCGCACTTTACTGATATCAAGCAATACATTTACCATCTTAAAATATCTAGGGGTGTTTAAATGTTTTCTTTGTGCATATTCAAGAAGTGAAAATTGATTGCCGTAGCGGGACAACCCGATTCTCGTCAATGGTGATGAATTTTAAGGCATGCATTGTTGAGTATTCACCCAGTCTTAGATCACTCGTCACTGTTGGACTTTGGGGTGGCCATGAGGTGTGCGCGAGCAATCGCTCACCAGTCCTCACATTAGACCCCTGTACGCGTTCTTCTTTATTTTATTGATGTTTTAAAGTCACTTTCGGCATATCTGGCCATGTTGTGAGTGAAACACAAACATAAAATCAAGTTTAGCCAATCGTTTATAACTAAGTTTCTCACATTAGATGACATACATCCCAGACATTGGTTATTGTGTACTGTCATACCAGTAAAGCAGAACTTGTCTGTCACAGTGACCAACTGTTACTCAACATACTGGGGTTCCAATTTGGGCACTCTGCGATAAATTTTCATATACAGAGGATATCTAGTGTTTTTGAGTGGATACCGAAAATTATCTCATGAGAGACCGATACAAATGTTTATTTTCGTGAGCGCTTGCGCGAGCGAAAATAACTATTTCTCTCGGTCATAAGTGAGATAATTTTCGGTATCCACTCAAAAACACTAGATTTCCATTTTATTATAAGCTTTTTATAAGAATCTGATAATTCCATTCGTTTCAACTATGAATTGCTGCATGAAAGTAAACAGCGCATTGAATCATTGATACGCGGAAGTGATTTGATCGATACTCGGAGAAGATAGCGTCTTGCAATCTGATTCAGTTGGCGAGTTTCTTGTCCAAACATGGCCCGAAAGTCCGTAAAATACGTTTTTGGTTTGGTACGTCCTTTGAAAGGACGTACCAAACCAAAAACTTATATTACGGACTTTCAGGCCATGTTTGGACTAGCGGGTTTCATGCATCAATTCCAGGTGAATATATAGTACTCAAAGTTTGCTAAGCACCAAATATTTGACACATCATTGTGAAATTTGCTTGTGACACATTTGGGATATTTTTGGTGGATACGATTGAGGAATGTATTGAGACGGTCCCCAGTGTTTACATTAGCTCTCTTGACAGGCAGACTTTCCGTGACAGTCATGGAAAGCATGTACCCCTCTACTGTCATGATGTTTTCGTGTACTGTCTACAAGTACATGACATGTATAGGGTATTCAATCTTCATTTCAACACAAACCCTCGTGATTTAATGATTGAATATGGCAAATACAAATGTAAGAAGACATTTGTCTGAAGCAGAAATGTGGCGTGCTGTAGGGATGGTGGAACAAGGGGCTACCCAGCTTCAGGTTGGTGAAGCCCTTGGTGTGCACCATGCGGTAATGACCAGAGCCTTGGTAAGATTTCAGCAGTATGACACACCAGTAAGACGGCATGGTGGTGGCAGAGACGGGGCTACATCTGCAGCTGAAGACGGGTATTTGATCAATCAGGCCCGTGGGAACCGCTTTGCCACAGCAGCCCAGCTTCGCAGTGACCTTCAGAATTCACCCGGGGTAAATGTTTCGACGCAGACTATCCGGGCAAGGTTGCACGAAGGTTGTCTCCGATCGAGAAGACCATGTATTCGCATTCCGCTGTCCCAGAACCACCGCCAGGCACGATGTGAATGGGCCATAGATCATGTTGGATGGACCAGAGAAGATTGGAGACCTGTTCTTTTTACAGATGAGTCAAGGTACTGCCTAGACCACACATACAGACGTTCTATGGTATGGAGAAGACCAGGAGAGCGATTCCATGTAGCCAACATTGCTGAGCAGCATGACCGCTATGGTGGAGGGTCAATCATGGTCTGGGGCGGCATCAGCAGGGATGGACGTACAGAGCCCTGTGTCCTTGAACGTGGTATATTGACTGCACAGCAGTATATTGGTGAGATCCTGGGTGTCCAGGTCAGATTGTATGCAGGTGCAGTGGGTGATAGATTCATTCTGATGTACGATAACGCCCGTTCTCGTGTTGTCCATGCTGTCGGGGAGTACCGACAGAGGAAGGGGATTGATCGTAGTCCCCCTGACCTCAATCCAATTGAACATGTCTGGAATGAGTTGCAGCTTGCAATTTCAGCCCGTCCAGTTCATCCTAGAAGTGTCCAGGAGCTTGGTTCCATGCTGGTCCAAGAATGGAACAACACCCCATAAAGGACCACCAGGGACCTGATTGGTAGCACGAGAAGGAGTTGTCAAGCTGTAATTAACAGTACTCGATACTGAACCCATACTAGTTCGCTTCGTCAACTTTTTGGCAAATTGAAAAATTTCCTCTTTTACCAATAATATCCATTTTCCATGGTTATCGTATTCAAGAGCTAAAAAATAATGTCAAACACAAATAAAATCTTCATTTCTGTACTTGAATCATTAACGATATAATTAAATAAAAAATATATACACCTTTCATTACAATATTTCAACTAAAACGTAAAACAGGTAGTTGGATATACTTGTTGCTTAGCAAACTTTGAGTAGTATATATATGTGTTAAATTATTGCTGGAAATGATCGTTATCCACTCAAAAACACAAGATGTTCTTTTCATTATACGTTTCTAGAACAAATTGATCATTTCCAGTGATAATTTAGCTCGTATTCACCTTGAAGTGATGCTTTGAAAGCCACCATTTTGATTGAAACCGTGAAAGTGAAAATTTCAATTTCTTCACGTTCAGCGTATAATAAAATATTTTATTGATAAACAGGTTTAACCCTTTACCCAACGTAACGGCCAAAACCGGCCAGCGCTATTCTCAAAAATCGCCAATTAATTTTCAAAATATTTTCATTTTTTGTCTCAAAAACATAGGTTATGTCCCCTCGTTGGAACGAGCTCGTCGAGCTCGTTCCAACGAGGGAACATAACCTATGTTTTTGAGACAAAAAATGAAAAAAAATAATTATTCAAGAATTTTTTTTGCAAGTGTCGTCTGCTTTTCATGTTAGGTAAAGGTTTAAGACTACTCAAAGAATTCTAGCACTCTACAATTTCAAGTACAAATGTATCCACAAAGAGCTCATGAACTGTTCTACAACCTGCGTGATAAACAATATTAAATTCGTTTCAGTACTAACAGCTCTCTTACGAGCCTGACCCAGGTTCTAAACGGAATTTAAGAAACTCGGGAGCTCGATGTAAATAAGAAATTGTGCACCACATTCACTGACACGCAATTTGGTTATATCCTGTGCTGAACCATATTTGGAGGAAATAGGTTAAAACGAAAAAAATGTTAACTACAGGACACTACTCTTACATGTAAATTGTTAGTACATATTTCAACATTATTTGTTGAAAGTTGAAAGGGTTAAGTTATTCCGTTACTTGCTTTCACAAATACTCCCAACCCCACCCTGAAAGGATTAAGTTATTCCGTTACTTGCTTTCACAAATACCCCCAACCCCACCCTCAGCAGCCACACTCCAAAAACAACTCATTAGAAAAGACGTTTGTATGACTTGAAACGGTCAGTCCAATAGGAGCTAATTTCAGGTGGTTAGAGCACCCTAAGTTAGCTTGGCCTGACTTTTTTCGAGTCATGCAAACGTTTGGAGAACATCACGAAAGGTAACTATAATTGTTTTAGTCACAGTTGCGTTTCCAAAACATCACAAAGCAAACTCTCATTTATTTATTTATTTATTTATTTATTTATTTATTTATTTTTATTTATTTATTTATTTATTTATTTATTTATTTATTTATTTATTTATTTATTTATTTATTTATGTTTAAGGTCACATACTTATGTACAATGGCTAATCGTGACCGTGAAAGTTTTACGGGTGGAGGATGCAGGAGTACCCTGAGAGAACCACCGAGCATCGACGAGCAACTGTCAGCTCCTCAGCATTCTAACTCTGTTCAAGCTCCGCTCAAGCAGGGTTACATCGGTTGAAGACATGTGCACCATCGACGTGCAGTACGTCTTAGTTCACGACGTCATCGTGCCCCCATGTAGACAACCGGGATAAAGTGCCTTGCCCAAGGACACAACGCGGGTCGTCCCGGACGAGGATCGAATTCGGGACCTCTAGCATAGAAGTCCAACAATCTATCACTGAGCCACCGCTCTCCCCAACTCTGATTGGTATCTTAGCGCGTAGTCCAAATATGGTCCAACCGGCCGTTATAAATTCTAGCGGAAAAAAGAAACGCATTTTTTTTTCTGTGGTAAAAATTTCAAATGTATTATGGATGATTATTTCATTGTTTGATTTCTCCATTACTAATCAAATTTTGACGAGTTTTGTTTTCTTAACACAGACAGCGTTTGCATAGATAACGCTCAAACGTGGGTACCCTACGCCATTTCCTAATCAAAATCAATAGCGGGTGCATTTGCCCACCCCGGGCTTCAGTCGCTGCTCTAACTCTCCTTACCATTGACCCCATCAAGCTATTTATGGTCCTTTGTGGGATGTTATTCCACTCCTGAAGAAGGACCCGCGTGAGCTGAGTTACGTTGTTTGGGACGCTGACGCGCTTCCTCACTCTCCAGTCCAGGTCGTCCCACAAATGCTCGATCGGGGACAAATCTGGACTGTAGGATGGCCAATCGAGGACTGGAACATTGTTTTGGTTGAGGAAGTCACGACAAATCCTAGCAACGTGCGGCCAAGCATAATCCTGCTGCAACGTAAGGTTACGCGCATGGATAAGTGGAAGGATGTGAGGAATGATGACCTGCATGTGTCCGCTGTCATTGCAATCGACGTTGACGTCGCCTGGCTGTAAGTTGCGGACCAACGTAGGGACGTCGTGCCCTTAAACTGAACTCCCGCAACCGATTCCCAACTGTTCTTGGACACACTCGGTGACCATGAGTGCCTACAACCTGACTCGCCGTCTCCGTCGCCGTCTGAAACCGGTTACGGAGGTGTGAGAGACGCGTGCCTCTATCTTGACGTGGTGACTAACGCGTCGACGTCCGCTGCTGGGACGTTCAGCTAATCTTCCTGAGATTCCGAGACGCCCAACGTTGACTCATGGACCCAAATTGATTGGCCTTGCATAGTTAGAGAAATAGCCCTACCCTACTTCGGACATTCGCGGCATTTTGCTTTTCAATCGAGTTGAAATGAAATTTGTGCAATCGATGTGTACTGTTCAAAACTTCGATTGGGTATGATTTTCAAGCCCATATCATGTGGGAGTGCCCGGGATGTACACTTTGTTGAAAAATCTGTAGAAAGCATGCAGCGTCGCACGTGGTTTCAGTTGACTGAATTTTAACCAAAGACTCTTTAGACAGTACCTGACGTAAACCGGGCTTTATCGCAGCTGGAAGAAATAGATTCACGCCGCATATTCAGCCAAAACTCAAAACCCGCCCGTTTCACTTTTGATGGGATGGTTCTTATCCTGGGGGTGGGGGGGGGGGGGGGGGGGGGACAAAAAATCATGAATCAACAGGGGTTCACTGAAAACAACAATTTTAATACATTCACATAAAAATAAATATGTTATGACTTACATGGAATCTAATGAATATGATAAACAAAACGCAATCGCCCCCTACCCACACAGTTTCTGAGTCACTTGCGGGCCCGCGTACTCTGCTGTCGCTGGTTTTTCCTCCTTCTCGCTAGTGTTTGTTCTTTGGTCGCCTCTTCACTTCACCCTTTCACGGCTGTCGCACGGCCACTAACGTACTGTCGCTTTATCCGGACGCCTTTGCTCTAACAAGTGACGGAATGTCACTCTATCACTGCCGTCGCACAGCCACCAACGTATTGTCACTTCACTATATCGCATTCTCTTCAACAAGTGATGGAATGTCACTCTACCCCTGCCGTCGCACGGCCACTAGCTTATTGTCACTTTACTTGACGTTTTCACTCAAGCAGTCGCCACCAATAGGGTTAAACGCTCCCCTACGTTTATCTCAGAATAATGTTCATATAGGCAAGCCTACTCTGCCTACGTATGTCTTGCCTTCTACAACAGGTATGCCATCTTCCTAAATACTAATAGCTCCCTGAGCTCGTACTTCTTGTTTTTGATCCTATTCTCATATATGGCCACGGACATGGCTCGCGACTGCTCCTATTCTAAATATGAGCTCTGTGGCTACCCTGCATCACAACGTGCCTATACCTTCGCACCGATGCGGCACCTCCTGTAACCTATAGCATGGGACATCCCTATCTACTCGCAACGACCCACAGTCTTATACACCTTCAGACTGGAAATGATTTTTTTGAGAAAGCCCGTAATTTTTATTTCGATAGCCAAAACATTAATTCTCAGTTTAATCGTTTCTCTTGAACTTGTCCGCTTAGATCTATCTTAATTTAATATTCGCTTTAAAGTTCCTTTGAAAGACTTGCATTTCAGTATATCTTGACATTCGTGACACACCAGATGCATAATATGGGTATGTGTCCAGAACATGTGCGATGTACTGTTTCTACTACAATTACCTATTAACTGGCCATAATTACACAGATAAGGACTACAGGAGAACACTCTCTCCCTCTCACGCCTTTTAGCAGTTATTAGATAGCCCATGTGACGTTCAACAAGTGCGCCATAATGGACATTAAATTCCATGCTTAATTAGCAGCGCCTGAATTATTGCTGATCTGTTTAAATGACAAATCGGTTTTCGGGGTCCGTCATATACCTATCTTTACGCTTTACATTTAGCCCGAGTGAGAAAGATTATCGAAAATATATTCACGTTTAAACAACAAAATCGAAAATCCAAACTATCACCTTGACAGTACTCTGAGGTAGCTATGTGTCAAAGCTTACCACATTTGGTCTACGGATAAAAAAAATTATATTACCAAAAATGAACGTGCGTTTCTTTTTTCCGTCAGTATATATTTGTTTGTTTTGCCGTCCTGTGGCATTGAGATGTAGTTGCCTTATTTCGGATTTTCTGTAAAAAAGCGAATAATAATGAAACAAGAGATAAAGTAATATCGTCTGTCGCCCACATTTATTACTACGTGTGCCTAATATTGAGAATAACAATGTGCTATGGTATACTATCCTTGGCCTTACAGCACAGGACATTAAAATTTGTATCCGTACTCAGTACGGAACTATAGGTGTACGGAATTATCCCCCTCCCCCGGAACTAATCCCCCAGTCAAAAACTGCAGAGGTGGAATTTTCCCCCACTCTAATTTGGGATGTGGAATTAATCCCCCCAAACAGAAAATTAGGCTAGGAGAACATCCCACTACTAGATATTTGTAAGAGGAATAATTTTCCCAAGCAGGAAATTATGACTGGAGATAATCACCCCAATAAAGAATACACTAAGCAACCACTCTGATATGTCAACAGTATTGTTCTAAGAAATATATCAATTAGTATATACAAACCACTGGAGGACAGATGTCCTACCCTACACAACCTATAGTGAGTTACTCAGGTAACATCTTTTCATTAATTCTCTGCACTCTGGTGTCAAAATACAAAAGTTTTCAACAGTGCATTTTTCCCACAATGCAACTGAGAATTTAAAAAATTATATCTTGTTTGACAGAGCTCAATGAGCTCTGTCAAACAATATATAATTTGTAAAAAATTTCTTACCACATGGGCAATATGGAGTCAGTGATGAAAATTCTGAAATACCACCAGAGGGCTAGGAGTTAATGTAATGTCACCTTCACCTTTCCTAATCATTCTCTTCCAAAGAATGTATCTGCAGTTATTATTTTCCTTTGGGGGGATTTTCTCCATATCCAAAATCTTAGTGAGGGATAAGTTCCGACCCTTGGTTCGTGTTTGGGGAGATTTAATCCTCCTTCATACTTCTAACCCAGCGAAATGGTTAACCAAATTTGAAAAAATAAAATCTGTTATATCCTTTTGTCTATTAGCTTTTAGTACATGAACAGTGTCGGTTCTGGTGTCATGGTACAATTTATAGTTATTACACAATAACACAAATGTACTTGGGTCACGGATGGTGAAATGAATTTACCTATCTCAAAAAAGTGTTGAAAACACTTTTCTGAGTCCTTTTCAACGACGTGTTTGATTATAGACTGTAATTAAGTCATTGAAATACAAGAGTGAACTAAGATAGTTTGAAGTACTCAACTGGGCCTTGATACTTTGTCATTTGAATAAGAACAATCGTCCTGGGCGACTCGCGTTGTGTCCTTGGGCAAGGCACTTTATCCCGGTTGCCTACATGGGGGCACGATGACGCCGTGCACTAAGGCATACTGCACGCCGATGGTGCACATGTCTTCAACCGCTGTAACCCTGCTTGAGCGGAGCTCCGAGCTTGAACAGAGTTAGAATGTTGAGGAGCTGACAGTTGCTCGTCGATGCTCGGTGGTTCTCTCTGGGTACTCCGGCTTCCCCCACCCGTAAAACTGTCACGGTCACGATTAGCCATTGTGCATATGTATGTGACCTTAAACACCAATAAATAAATAGAATAAGAACACCGATTCACAGGAAATTAAAAACTCTATTAACCCTTTACCTAACGAATCGCCCGCATCCGCCCGCGTAATATGCAAATTCAGCAGCTGAAAAAATTAAATTTTTCAAAATATTTCAACAAAACCATATCATGTGACCCCTCATTGGAACGAGCTCATTGAGCTCGTTCCAATGAGGGGGTCACATGATATGGTTTTGTTGAAATTTTTTGAAAAATTTAAAAAAAAATGATATTTAAAATAATAAATTTTGATATCGTCGGCGTTGGGTAAAGGGTTAAGAATACAACGGTGTGTCATCGCCCTCTGGTTGCATCGATTCAACAATTTGCTCCTCAAAAAAAAATTGAAACTGGAGCCACTATCTTGGCTGTCTGTAACCCAAGTGATCTCGAAATATTTGCTATACACTGCATAAGGTACACAAACGTCCCCGGGGGCATGCGTAATACATTTCTCACCTATTGTCGAACGGTTACAACACTGAGTTTACTTTCGAAGCAACAAATATGACCTCGGGCTGGTGGATGTTTTTGTGAAAGTCGTAATGGTAATTCGACCTCATTGTTAAGTTAAACGAGATTCCTGATTAGTTGTGATTTTTACGGTTTTGTCTGTTCTGAAATTTATTCGATGTGCTGTTTACCCAATTAAGTTTAGTGTGCGAAAGGTTGACACAGGTAAATGAATGTATTCAAGGTCATCACGGTTCTTTTTTCAGTGCGAGGTATGAACGTAAAACCCGGCATGCACGTGGGCGTAATATTTGAGAAGGGGAGGGGTGTCAACCCCTAAACTTTCAAGAAAACCAGTTACGGCACCCCCGCGCCTTTTCCGATAAGTATGAGGACAGAACAGAACGAGATGGGAGAATTAGAAAAACGACCCGAGTTGGAGTTTTTCCTGTATTTCACGCGCGCCGAAGACGCGCGTGAAATACATGAAAAACTCCAACAAGGGGCACTGATTCCTGTTGAAGTGTTCCCCATACTCTGTCCGAGTTGTGTTTTGTATTTATACCATGATTTAACTTGAAGTAAGTCTCGCGATATGTTAGATAGGCGCCGTATAGGCGGAGAGACATGCGGCCGCACTAAGTGTGACGGTCTTTCAAATCTCTTTGCGGTTTTGGGGTCTTTGTCTTGTACTTTTGCTTTCTTGTTGTTTCTTGGGAGTTTTAAAAAAAAATTCTTTATATAATTTTTAGGCTTTGTGGGTGTTTTACCGGTGATATTGATGCCCGGAGCTAAAAGATCAGGTCTTTTTGTCCTTCAAGTTGTTCTTCAAATTTGGACAAAAAGTTCTCATGTTCTTGACTATCATTATTTTCTTCGTCGATAACTACTTGTGATTCAGCTAACGTTGTATGGATTCTTCTGATGGCTTCAATTTTATGTGCAATCTCGGCTTTCTTCCTTGCTCGCTCGATGCTTGCATCTTTGTCTGCATCGGGGGAATTCTGGTTCAGAGGAAAGAGAGCGTTCGGAGAATGAGGTGTTGAAGAGCCTTATTGTCATAGCTCTATCTTTATCCACTTGTTCAACCCCTTTGGAGGGTGGTCGAGGCTTAGGATAGGGGTGACACAGGTCGCTAAGTAGGCGTGATGGATGTGACCTTCCCTGGCTTCTTCTCCTCCTTCTTCTTTCTCAGGAAGCCTTCAGAGTGACATGCGTCCTTTCGTTTGGTTGAGGGGCTCTTATTCTCCATTTCAGTAGATGTGGATCCATTTTCCTTTGAGTGAGAACCAGTGTTGGGGGAGGTACTACCTCTCTTCATACCTACCTCCTACCTCTCTCGTCTTTAACTTGGAAAGTCTAAGTAAGTGGAGGAACAATGAATTAAGAGAATGAATCAGATATTTTCGAAAAACAAGATCACTTTCGGCGGTCTGTTTACATTCTTGCTTGACACCGTTTTTGCGTAGAAGCATTGTCAATGAGAACGAGATGTCTTCATTTGTGTAAATATCTTGGGATCATTTTTTTTATATATATTCTCACCTCTTAAACGAAAAACGGTATTCAAGTAGCCAATATTGTGAAGTTCACAAACGGCTAGACACGTAGAGGTTTAATCGGTTTATAATAATAATTAGCGAACGGGAAAGTCTCAAAATAGAATAATTCAGCGTTCAGCAGATCCAATTAACCCTTTACATCGACGGGCACCCATCTCGTCGAGCTCGTTCCAGTGAGGGGTCATAACCTATGTTTTTGAGACAAAAAATGAAAAAATTAGTTATTCAAGAATGGTTTTTGCAAGTGTCGTCTGCTTTTCATGTTAGGTAAAGGGTTAAAGATACTGTAGGTGGTCATATATAACCAACCTGCTTCGTGCAAATTAAAGGAAGGCTCAATTCTTCATACTTTTCTGTAAATAGATACACTCCAGTAACGCCCAGAAGATTCGCATATCGTATAAATCACCAAATGCAATTCAATACCAGAAAACAAAATTACATCGACGGGCACCCATAAATGCCCTCCGTTATGGTAAGGGAATGCCTAAGACTGAGAACATTCACTGAAGTCCAATTTAAAGTGCATCATTCTAGCTGGGTATCTCTGATTTCAAAAAGCAATTATTACTAAAATTAATTCCTCCTTAAACTGGAAATATTTGTGGAACAGACCCAGGGTATAATCAGTCTCTCGTGCACCAGAGAAACTCGTTGTGAAGGCCCACAAAGTCGTGTCAGTGGACGGCCATGAACCGCGGATGGTTCATAAGCGCTAGGCATAAGTGATAACTAGCCAAGAGCTGCGAAGAACTGGCTGTTAGAGATTTCGTGTTAGAACTGTTTGGTTGATAATGTTTTGTGAGTACTTAATACGGGACTTTTGAATAAATTATTGCTCGATAGGCGAGTCAAGATGATCCCGCGAGGGCAAGACCTTTGCATTTATAACTGAACTGTGGTATGCCGACGAGGGCGTACCATAAGCAGAATCTTTAGCAAAGTGAGTACAGGGGGCCGTGGGTTTAACCCTTTACCCAACGTGCGGCCCAAACCGGCCAGCTATTCTCAAAAATCGCCAATTTTCATTATTTTTTTCATTTTTTGTCTCAGAAACATATGTTATGACCCCACGTTGGAACAAGCTCGTCGAGCTCGTTCCAATGAGGGGCCATAACCTATGTTTTTGAGACAAAAAATGAAAAAAAATAGTTATTTGAGAATTTATTTTGCAAAGTGTCGTCTGCTTTTCGTGTTAGGTAAAGGGTTAAATCCGTGGAAGAAGTATCGGCGAAAACATGCATAAAAACTATCGTGAATACTAGGAACAAAACCGCGTGGATACCAAAGCCAGAGATGTATGCTTGACACAGAGGACACAGCTAGCTGACGCAGACGACGTGGGCACTTATAGTGCGAAAAGTAATTATGTGTAAACTATATATATTTTCGGACTGATGAATTTGTAAGTAAATTACCATATATTCCTCTGTGCATGTAAATAAATTATCGTCGATCACCTTAAAATATTTAAAGTCATTGAGCCCTTTAGGAGCACGACAGTCCCAAGCAGATGGGGCGTTGATAATGTGGCGAGACACAGTGTCACGTTGGAGCCAGGAGCCAGAAGACAGCCCCCCCCCCCCCCCCCCCCGAAAGGTATATTGGCCACAACTATTCTGTGACAAGCATTTCATTCACGTCATAATGTCATTTAGATGCGTAACGACCGATCAGACGCGTTCTTACATGACATTCTTATACGTAGATACGTAGACCGGATTCCACGCGTGGTGTATGGAGCACATTTCTCAATGCCTGTATTGTATCGGTTAATGCCGAATACACAACGCAAACGTGGTATGAACAACATGATTACACATTAAGTTTTAAAATTGGAGAGCATGTGCATGTGTCAATATGAAGGCGTTTCAGTAATATATTTTTATCACATCATCCAAGAGCTCATTACGGAATATATCGTTCACAACACATCTAATAAGGGATGACGTCGTAACATTTTGAGTGTGTTGGTTTTCGAAAGTTAAATTGGATTAATCTTATTTTTCATTAACTATCTTCCTAATACAAACAGCAGACGACATTCTCAGAAAACATTTCCTGAACAACTAAATATTTTCATTTTTTTTGTCTCGAAAACATAGCTTATGGCTCCCTCATTGGAACGATCTCGACGAGCTCGTTCCAATGAGGGGTCCCAAACTATGTTTTTGAGGCAAACATTTTTAAAAAATAATACTTTTCCGAAAATTTGGAACGATTTAAATCCAGAAACAAAGCAACACAGTAGGCCCCTATTTGAAAAGGCAATAATTAATACAACTCTAAATTCATATTCCTCCATCATCACGTGTACCAATCCGTCTTGTCCAGATTGTTTTGTCTAATAAAGGGACCTCTTCTTCCAAACCCATTATTTCCCTTTCAAAAATTTTATCGCGATAAACTGTTGTGACTTTAGCGAAAATGTCCCAGGTCTGTGCATAAAGATTGAGGAAAACACAAAAGGAAAAGGCTTTGATGTCAAGGAATCTGATGTTTGGGGATGGCAGGAAGACAGCCTCTCCGGTTATGCCATTTCCATGCAGTATACACCTACTTTGTTATTTGTTAACTTATACTATACTTGTGTATGCAGGGGCGGCGGAACGATTTTCAAAGTTGGGGGGGGGGGGGGGGGGGGGGCTGGATCGGGCGATGGATGGTTGTCGGTATGGAAAATTTAAATTCCAGGGTCCCAAAACCCCCATTTTCATGCATCTGAATGGATATTTTAAGATTTTTCAGGAGATGTATTTGAACGATTTCACACTTTGCGAACCGTTAAGAAACGTCGGTAAAGCATACAGGTGAGGTCTGTTTATCAGCTTTGGTCGTAACGACCAAAGCTGATAAATAGACCTCACCTGTATGCTTTATCAGACGTTTATAGCAATTATACTGTCTATGGATTATTTTGTTTGGGGTGGATTTGGTACTTGTATGTCTGCAAGATTACGATCTACTTCAGTTAACCGATTTTTTTACAGACTGTACAGGACTGTATACATTCTAGCGTTTGCTGCCACTTACTGCAAATGAAAGTGACAATGACACTGTAGCTCAACTTGTTAAGACATGTACATGTACAGTATGTGACACAGCAGTGACAAACATCTAGGTAATGACCTGATAACAAAGGTACATTTTAAGTATTGTAACGGTCTGTACATAAATACTGACCGTAGCCTGTAACAAATGTATAGGTAAAGTATTGTAAAGGTGCGTGACAGTCAGATGCTAAACTAGAAAAGAAATCTTTGAGTCCCAGAGTGGGTCTGACTGAACCCCAAAATATTTGTTCTCATAGCACAGTGATAACAAAGGCACCCCAAAAACACACTCGTTCCTGTCCCAAGGTGAAAACAAAGGCACCCAAGAAGTTTTGTGAAGATCAGTTCATAAATACCAGCTGTATAGAAGTTGTGACAAACAACTGATTGGACCTAATTTCGGTACAAAATAGCCACTGGCAGCCATCTTGAATTTTGGACCGCACCCAGAAACACTCGTTCTCGTCCAAAGGTGATAACAAAGGTACCCAAGAAGTTTCGTGAAGATCGGTTGATAAATACAGCCTCTCGCCCGAGCTGTATTGACATGTGCACTTACAGTGTATAAGTAGCACCGAATAAATCAAAGTTCATCTAATTTGCATAATTTCTGCATGAGAAAAAAACCCGTACTATATGTGATGTATCCCATGTTACTAAATATTCATACAAAAATTATTCAAATCAGAACTTTCATACAGAAGTTCTGTACAAAAGACTGATTGCACGAATTTTGGTACAAAATGGCAGCTGGTGGCCATCTTGAATTTCGGACCACACCCAAAAAACACTCGTTCTCATCCCACGGTGATAACAAAGGTACCCAAGAAGTTTCGTACAGATCGGTTCATAAATACGGCCTCTAGCCTGAGCCGTATAGAAGTTGTGTACAAAAAACTGATTAGACCTAATTTCGGTACAAAATGGCCACTGGCAGCCATCTTGAATTTTGGACCGCACCCAGAAACACTCGTTCTCGTCCCAAGGCGATAACAAAGGTACCCAAGACATTTCGTGTTCGGTTCATATATACAGACTCCAGCCAGAGCCGTATTGACATGTGTACTTATTGTGTGTAAGTAGCACTGAAAAAAATCAAAGTTCATCTAATTTGCATAATTTCTGCACGAGAAAAAAACCCCGTACTATATGTGATGTATCCCATGGTACTAAACATTCACACAAAAAAAAATTATTTAAATCAGCGCTTTCATATGGAAGTTCTGTGCAAAAATCTGATTGCACCTAATTTTGTACAAAATGGCTGCCATCGGCCATCTTGAATTTCGGACCGGATCCCAAAACACTCGTTCTCGTCCCACGGTGATACCAAAGGTACCCAAGAAGTTTCGTAAAGACCGGTTCATAAATACGGCCTCTAGCCCGAGCCGTATTGGCATTTGCACTTACAGTGCTGAAATTAACACTAAATACATCAATGTTAGTCTAATTTGCATAATTTACACACGAGAAAAAAACACGTATTATATGTGATGTATCCCATGGTACTAAACATTCATACAAAAAATTATTCAAATCAGCGCTTTCATGTGGAAGTTCTGCGCAAAAATCTGATTGTACCTAATTTTGTACAAAATGGCTGCCAGCAGCCAACTTGAATTTCGGATCGGACCCAAAAACACTCGTTCTCGTCCCACGGTCATAACAAAGGTACCCAAGAAGTTTCGTAAAGATCGGTTCATAAATACGGCCTCTAGCCCGAGCCGTATTGAATTGTTGACGGACAGACGGGCATGGCATAAGCTCAAATTTGGCTTCGCCAAAGTTGAGCAGAAAATGATCCGAAATCCATCGAAACTGAACCAGCACGAGAGAAATCTAGCTGGCGAGAATATGGGGGGGGGGGGGGGGGTCTGGACCCGCCCCCTGTTTCACAAGTCATTGGTTGTGTTAAAATATATGCACACAAAAAACATGGCCTGGCAAAAAAAAGTGAAGGGGCTGAAGCCCCCCCCCCCCCACCCCACCCGGTTCCGTCGCCCCGGGTATGCTACAAAATAAAGTTTATTCATTACAATTTAGAAAGCGATTTTTGTGTATAGCGCTAGTCAGGTTTAGTCGTTACGTTAGCTAAAAGGTTACACATTATATGATAGAAAGAATCTCAAATTCGCCAAGATTTGACATGAAATTTCTGAACCTCGTTCACTTACATCGATCTGAGCCTCGGTAAACTTCGTCGCGGGTCGATTTTAGTGAACACTGTACAGAAATTTCATATGAAATAGCGACTCATTCGAGATTATCTACAACTGCAAAGTAAACAAATGTAGTTGCATTTCTGCATTTCGCCCATGAATTCCACCTTCAGTTGGTTCCGTCTATTTTTTCTGCTTAATCCGTATACCAACTCGAAGATGACTACCACAATTTGGATTTTTGGCAAAGATTTGAAAACTGATCCACAAAAATCCCTTGATTCTCATGTACAGTACGCGGAGAGTGGATTGTAACTAAATCACCCACAGAGTGGAGTTATCACCCAAACTATAACTTTCAAATTTTGTACATATCGACAAAAAACACAAGCAATGTTTCAGCCAATGGACCTCCGGGTTTAACCCGGAGGTCCATTGGCTGGAACTTTGCTTGTGCTGGTTATGCTTTGCAACAAATCTGCAATTATTGCTTGGGTGGAATCTCCACTGTGCGAGTGATTTAGAGTTAATACACTCTCCACGTACTCTATTATTGAGTGCAGTGTTAGGTATTAGAAAGTGTGAAAATATGCGGTGGCTCAGTGGTACGGCATTGGACTTCTATTTATTTATTTTATTTATTGGTGTTTAAGGTCACATACTTATGCAGAAAGGCTAAACGTGGCCGAGACAGTTTTACGGGTGGAGGAAACCGGAGTACCCGTAGAGAACCACCGAGCATCGACGAGCAACTGTCAACCCCTCAACATTCTAACTCTTCAAGCTCCGCTCAAGCAGGGTTACAGCGGTTGTAGACATGTGCACCATAGACGTGCAGTACGCCTTAGGACACGGCGTCATCGTGCACCCATGTAGGCAACCAGGATAAATTGCCTTGCCTAAGGACACAACGCGCTCGTCCCGGACGGGGATCGAACTCGGAACCTCTAGCATAGAAGTCCAACAGTCTACCACTGAGCCACGGCGCTCCCCGGTATTGGACTTCAAACCAAAAGGTCCACGATTCGATCCCCACCAGGGGTTACTGCGTTGTGTCCTTGGGCAAGGCACTTCATCCCGATTGCCCACTTGGGGGCGCTGTGTACTAAGGCGTACTGCACGTCGATGGTGTACTTGTCTTCAACCAATGCTAACCATACTTGTGTGGAGTTAGTAAGTTGGGGAGTAAGACAGTTGTTCGCCGTTGCTTGGTGGTTCTCTCCGGGTACTCCAGTTTCCTCCACCCGTAAAATTGTCCGACACGAGGTGACCCTGGCTGTCGAAACTGTCGTTAAACCCCAAAAATAAATAAATAAATACATGGGGGGAGGGAGGAGAGGTGGGGGGGGGGGGGGTATCATTCTTTTTGGTATCGCATTGCTGATAAAGAATGAGAGTTTTCCTACCGGGAACATCTATGGCCCCAACTTTTAACTTTATATAGTATGGGCTAGTCCGGTTTGTCAGACTTAGAGTGACTTTTTTCTCTCTCTTCTTTTTTTGTAAAACAGATCGCTGCATGTCACCGAAATCGAAATAGAACAGAAAAGATCACAATGGGTTAACTTTATACTCAATGTAACGTCCAAAACCTGTCAAAGCAGTTCACAAAAAAATCACCATTTAAATTTCATTATCTTTTCATTTTTCTCTCTCATAAACATACAGTACGTGGAGAGTGGATTGTAACTAAAACACCCGCGGAGTGGAGTATCACCCAGAGTATCAGTTTCAAATTCTGTGCATATGGACAAAAAACACAAGCAAAGTTTCAGCCAATGGACCTCCGGGTTTAACCCGGAGGTCCATTGGCTGAAACTTTGCTTGTGATGGTTATGCTCTGCAACAAATTTGCAATTATTGCTCGGGTGGAATCTCCACTCTGTGGGGTGATTTAATGATAATACACTCTCCACGTATCGTTGATCTTGTTCCAATGAGGTGCCAAAAGCTTTGTTTTTGAGACCAAAAAATGAAAAACTTCCAGTTATTCGAGAACTTTTTTGTGTAAGCGTTGTCTTCTATTATTGTTGGTTAAAGGGTTAAAAGATTAAGGATAATTTATCTCACATTTCAATCAGCAAAAACCATAAAATTGATAATTTTTGTATTCCCTGCATTTAGTGAACTCGAAGAAAATGGAGTTTAAGACAAGGTCGATTAATTCTAAGACTTCTGAAAGATAACAGATATCTCGTTTCACCTTGGGTATGTACGACAGTAAGCTGGAAGATGTTCAAATAACATTACGTTGGATCGAGTACAACTCAGACTACAACAATATGTTGTTTCTGTTCTGCTTCTGACACTTCAAATGCAAAATATCAAAATTATAACGTCACTAAAATAGAAAGATCTGCTGTCTTCTAGCGGTGCCAATTGATAAACTGGATCCAGAATAGATGCATATCTTCTGAGAGAACTGAGTGGGTTCGCCCGTAAAGACGAACGTCTACATAAATTTGGAGTTCTGAAAAACAAATTTGATTTATAGAATGAGCCTGTATGTTGTAGGCACTTTAAACCAGTGAGGGTTCATACCATAGGTTGGCGTGGGCGATGCAGACGGGTACTGAGCTTCGGGGAGCCCTTGAACAAATGGGTTGCTCTTTTTTTAAAGTCGACGGATGCTGTGTTAAATAAAAATTCCTTATTAACCCTTTTTCCGAGTACCGAATATTTATTGACTTACCAGCGCTGTTCATGGCGTTGATATCCATTTTGAGACTTGCTCTCCTGAGCATATGCGTCAAGGCGGGTATGTCATTCTCCTTAATGTTGTCCTGGAACACCAGCTCATCTGGAAAGCGCACGCGTGGTTTACCTGGATGTTGCTTAGCGAACAGACTAGCTCTTCTACTCATAACTCGGGATCTCCGCAGTTCTAGTTTCTGAGAAACTCTCTCGTCTCTGAAATAATAATAATAATAAAATAAAGGTTTTTGTTATTCTTGTTAAAAACGTCATTGGCAGGATGCGGGAGACGGACACTAAATATGGGGACTTCGACTTCAAAATGTCTCACATCTCAAGTATCGGTTGCCCGATTCCTCAAAATGATAATATTCTCCCATGATTTCGAAGAGCCGGAAAGGACTAAATGGTTATATTCCTAATTCCCAAAATGCAACTGGGAATTAAACCCATTTAATCTTGTTTGACAGAGCTCGACGAGCTCTGTCAAACAAGATTGAATAGGTTATAATTTTCTATTATTACACTAATAACATAAAGTTTAGAGTTATTTTGTCAAAAAATGTCATTGAGAGGATGAGGATGAGGGAGGAGTACAATAAATAGGCGGACTAATCTGACTTCGAGGGGGTGCGGTGGCGTTGCGGTAACCGGCTCTCGTCAGATCACCGAAGTTAAGCAACGTCGAGCCCGGTTAGTCCTTGGATGGGTGATCGTCTGAGCGATCGATTCGGACTCCCGCGTTGTGTCCTTGGGCAAGGCACTTCACCCCGATTGCCCACATGGGGCACGACAACGCCGTGTACTAAGGCGTACTGCACGTCTATGGTGCGCATGTCTTCAGCCAATCTAACCCTGCCTGTGCTGCAGTGCGGAGTTACGCTGTTGGGGAGCTGGTAGCTGCTCGTTGTTGCTCGGTGGTTCTCTCCGGGTACTCCGTCTTCCTCCACTCGTAAAACTGTCACCGACACGATATGACCTTGGTTGTTAATTTGTCGTTAAACCCTAATAAAATAAAATAAATAAATAAATAAATCTGACTTCGAATTCGAAATATCTCAGTTGCAAACCAGGTATCAGTTGTCCAACTCCCCGTTCTTCTCGGTGCATTGGACTGTCCATAAACCATTACCTAACAGAACAGAGTTATCCAGACATGGCTATTCACAAGAAAATCGCCATTCATAATTGATCTATTTTCAAATATTTACCCTCAAAACATAGCTTATAAAAACCCTTAAAGCAACGAGCTCGTTGACAGAGATATACACAAAAATACTTTAATCTTATTTAAGTACTGACATTCAGTCTCCACATCGCAGAGTAAGCCCGAAGTTCGTGGGGTGGCTGGAGACAATTCTCTTCCTCACCATGACCCCGTCTGTGGGAAAGTTTTGTTGTGGGAAAATATGTTGGTCGCCCGTACGCCAACATTTTTCTGAAAGTCGCTAATCTGAAATTAATTTTTTTTGACAATTTGACGAAACTACAGATTTCATTGCACAAAAATACCCTTGTCTTTTATTTTCCCTTTGAATGAAGGCGCTCGTTATCAATATATGACAATGGAGTATTTATGTTCACGAAACAAATCCGTGTATTATTATTATTTTAAAGAATTACTTTCCTTAAACGAAGGTGATTATTTAAAATAATGTTAACAAACGAATGTTTCCGATCTGTTTCGTTTGTTATTGTTTTAACTGTTTACCCAACGTAACGGCCAAAACCGGTCAGCGGTATTCTCAAAAATCGCCAATTAATTTTCATTATTTTTTCATTTTTTGTCTCAAGAACATAGGTTATGACCCCTCGTTGGAACGAGGTCTTCGAGCTCGTTCCAACGAGGGGTCATAACCTATGTTTTTGAGACAAAAAAATGAAAAAAATAGTTATCCAAGAATTTTTTTACAAGTGTCGTCTGCTTTTCATGGTAGATAAAGGGTTAAAGAAGTATATTGAGTTAGGTTTCCCGTTTGTACCGACAGTCACTGCCGGCCAATTTTAATATTCGCCCCACCATGATGGAAAAGTTTGAGCTCCTGGCTTTGTGCCTGTCTCTGCGTTAATAGGTATTGATTTTGAGAGGAAAAGCATTTGGAATGATTTCGGTACGTCAAAATACGTTTGGGCTTTCGAAGATCCGTATTTTGCATCTATCACATTCGACAAAACACAACCATTTCGAGAGACAACCCTAACACAGAGCAATACTCCCTGAGATGATGCGTTTATTTGAACAGAATAGCTTTAATGAGCAAATACACCAAAAACAAGGCAGATTGCTTCAACAAAATAGGATATTTAACAGCAACTGAGAATTCAGTATTATTACATAAGAAAAAATAACACATAAAAAAGTCATCATAAGAGTGATGATATCTTTTGTAAACACATTCACGTTAAATATATTATGAGTAGTCATTAATAATTGTTGACTAAGTTTTAACGCTCGTTGTTTGAAAAAAATGCTCTATCATATTACAGATATTACTAGTTCTGAACCCACTCAGTACTCTTGTTCTTGTTTTCCAGATAATCCAATCAGTTCACTTTACTGGAGGTAACTAACCAATCAGTTTGCTTGATTTCCCATAATCTGCATGCAGAGTTATCTCCGCAAGAGTATAACAAAAGCATATATCATTCCCAAAACCAATAAGCTATCAAGTAGTTACTGAAAAGTCATTGCTCAAACGACTCGAAGACCACCGAGCAAATGAGCTTTAGAGCAATTGTTCGATCGAGTGAATCCACATATTGCTCAAATGACTCGAATCCCATCGAGCAAATGTGCTTTAGAGCAATTGCTCAATCGAGTGACTCGCACATACGACTCTTAGCCTCATTTCGATATTTGAGGATACCTATGACCTGGTATTGTATTATTTGAGTATATCTATGGGGGATACCTTCTGGAGAATCCCTTTTTTGTTGTATGTGCTTATGTGAAAATGCACAATGACACACATTGTGCACTAGCACATAGGCACATGCTGGATGTGCCGTTATGTGCTTATGTGAAAATGCACAATGTGACAAACTGATTGGATTATCTGGAAAACAAGAAACTGAGTACTTACAATGGGTTTAGAACTAGGCTGAACAGACCAGAAAACCAAAATATAGTAACAAAACTATTCCAATCGATAGGCTCTTCTACTCTTCTGGAGTATACTCCGATTCATTCGAACTCGCCCCGTGGCGGAAATCCGTATCAAATAAATCAATTTTGGTGATTTGGAGGGATTGTCGGGTTGTTTGTGGTGATTCAAAGAAACGGGAAATTACTCCTGTACAAAGTAACATACCCTCCGAACATACCCCTATCACATAAGATGCCTTTGGTAACATAGCAACCACGTGCTACCATAGAAACCAAGATGGCGGCCTCCAGTATACAAAATACGGAAACACGTATCACCCTAACAACACGCGCTGCGCATGAGCAAAAACACCACATACCACTATGGGGATGACGTCACAAGATGACCGCTCACACGTGTTACCATAACAACACAACACATGACGTCACTTCCGGGGTCCCCGATCGTGGTCCCACAACCTGGAGGTGAAACGTGCGAGCTATACCACTCCCGGTTAGTCCTTGGATGGGTGACCGTCTGAGCGATCGATTCGGACTCCCGCGTTGTGTCCTTTGGGCAAGGCACTTAACCTCGATTGTCCACATGGGGGCACGATGATGCCGTGTACTAAGGCGTACTGCACGTCGATGGTGCGCATGTCTTCAACCAATCTGACCCTGCCTGTGCTGCAGTGCGGAGTTAAGATGTTGGGGCGCTAACAACTGCAGGTCGTTGCTCTGTGGTTCTCTCCGGGTACTCCGGCTTCCTCCACCCGTAAAAACTGTCACCGACATGATATGACCTTGGCTGTTAAAGTGTCGTTAAACCCTTATAAATAAATAAATAAATAAATAAATAAATAAATAAATAATCCCATTTCCACCTTATCTTCGTGGATGTCTTTATAGAAGGTGTAGCGGTGGATATTTTTTAAATTCTTTATAACTTTGTCATATTCATGCGGTTCAAATACCGGGTTGTCAGTGCGTATCACTCAAGAATGTAGCCAGGGAGGGTCATGGGGGTCGTGTGACACCCCCCCCCCCCCAATCTCAAAAGTCTGCAGCCGATATTCTCCACAGCAATCTAATACATGTTCACACTGAATTTGATTCACTTTCACTCGACATGATCTTTGATCACTGCTAATATCAAATATTGAAGAATTTTTTCGGGGGGCCCCTCCCCCACCGAACCACCACCGATGGCCAAAGGTCCATTTGGAGGAGATTATGGGAGGGAGTCACCCCCTTCCATAATCTCCTCCAACTTGACTTTGGCCAAGGCTTGGCCTCTGGCCAAGATTTCAGCCTTTTTAATTGCCAGACCCTCTCTCATCCTTGAGTTGCATTGTGGATATTGTAGGCGACCCCCTAAAACAAACTGCTGACTACACCCCTGTATCTCCCTAAAACTTCAACCACATAGAATCTCGTTGCAGAAGTTTTCCATCTTCCAATCGAGAGTGCAATAATAATCTTGACGACGGAGATTGGGGGGAGTTTGACATCAACTTTACTAGTTGCATCTTTGCGTCAATATGTAGTGGATATCGGCCAACTTTGGCTCTAACAGCATGATTTAACAATTTACTGTGTACGACAAGCTGGGGAAGTATCAAAGTTTATTTCATTAATTTCCGACGCCCAGAGTTCACTTCCATACAAAAGAATAGGCTTGAAGATGATGAAATGGTTTCGCGCGACGAAGGCGCGCAGGGACGTTGTGGGGCAAGCCCCTTTCTACCCTCTTTAACTGTATAAGATCTTTTGTAGCAACATGTCCAGGCGCGTTGAAGAAGGAAAAGGGTCGGGTACTCGACAGATGTCCAGGATAAGGTGATCTTGGGAGTTGTGGCTCGTATTTGATGGTCGTTGTTCTGAACCCTCGGGTGAGGACCAGAGCGAGATGGGGGAGGGGGGGTCCTCTCAGCAAAGGTGCTACCTCTCCCAGAGGGAGCTGTGATGGTATTTTCAGGCAAGTAAAGTCTGCAACTTATAGGGTAGTCATGTTGTGGTGGTGGGCCATCATTGGCAAGTATAGTCTGCCTAAGGCGGTCGATGGTACTGGGCTTGATTAGAGATTCAAACAGTTTTATAAGAATACTAATCGAAGGTGAAAAGCGTTGAATAAGCTGTGCATCGCTTTCAAATCTTTCAGTCGTAGCTCCCTAGCTTAGAGCCAAGTCTATTTTACCATTACTTGAGAACAAAAGTTCCTAGTAAGTATATTCGGGGGTGTGGGCAATCTTTTGTTTGCTGGTCCTTTTTCGTGAGTTAAATATGATTACTTTTGTTTTGTCAACATTAACATTAAGTAGATTGAGGTTGCAATAGTCATTTAATTTGTAAAGAGAATTTTGAAGACTGGTGTTTAAAAAAAAGAGCTAGTTTATCGGCAAACAAAATAATGAATGAAATTGTTTGGTTTCAATACTGTGTTCGCAAAAGCTGAGAGAGAATTTCAACCGGATCGCGACTGTGTCGCGATCCGGTCAAAATCCTCTGCCGGGCTTTGAAACCACAATAGTGTGGAACCTCACTTGTCGAACGGGACATGCAAGAATAATGAAGCCTTGGTGTTATTATGCTCCTGACCCTCTCAGGGGCATTATGTTTTCACCATGTCCGCCGTCCGTCCGTTAACTTTTGGTTTATGTCCAATAACTAAAGAACTTCTTATTTGATCAAATCATAATTTTAGGGATTACTTGTGGTTGACGAGACAACGTTTCTTTTCGATTTGGGTCCAGTTAGCCAATTCAGTTATGATACCGTCGGGGAATATGCCACTCTTCGCGTTGCTCTTGTTTTCTCCTGCTTTTCTCCTCATTCGGTCCTGAATTCGCAATATTTTATTTGGAAATCTCAACCACTGGTGTTAAGGACGCCGCGAGCAGATTGCGAGAAGATTGCGAGCTGATCTAGAAAGAGACTGTTTTTGTGGTGACAATACTGTAAGTGTGGGAGGTAGAAGTGTCCGTTTCAAGACGAAACGGGAACAAGGTGATTTGGAAGATACTGTCTGTCAACATTAAATCACGTCGTTTGTGTTTAATAAAACAGGTAAGGGAATTGCATTGAATATCATGCTTTTACAAAAAGCAGTACATTTGATATCAACCATGAAGTCACGGTACGACCAGGTACGAGTTCAGAATGTCAAGAAGAGGGAACGTTATAAACTTTTGTGAAACAGATCTACTTACAACTCAAAGTATTGACATTTATAGGAAACCATATCTAGTTATATGTCCAATAAAACAGACAAGCCTGGTTTAAATCATTGGATTTAGTATCTCTTTTGATACCAGAATGAACAAGATTCACGGGAATCGTTCATGTCAAATGCAAAAAAACTAATTAGGAAATATCGCAAAAAGTATGATGATATTCCACACCCTCTTGTCGTTACTACATTTTTGTACTACATTACTACTATACTAGCGGAAAAATAAATACAAGTTTTATTTCCGTGATAAATATTTCAAATGTGTTATGGATAATTATTTCGTTGATTGGATTTTGATGTTATTTCTTCCTTACCGATTACCTTTTGACGAGTTTTGTTGTCTTAACCCTTTACCCAACGTAACGGCCAAAACCGAGCACCGCTATTCACAAAAATGTCCAATTAATTTTCATTATTTTTTTCATTTTTTATCTCAAAAACATAGGTTATGACACCTCTTTGGAACGAGCTCGACGAGCTCGTTCCAAAGAGATGTCATAACCTATGTTTTTGAGACAAAAAATGAAAAAAATGAGTTATTCGAGAATTTCTTTAACAAATGTCGTCTTCTTTTCTAGTTAGGTAAAG